>JAILYB010000028.1:0-1290735 GCA_021437785.1 Rhodomyrtus psidioides | reverse complement strand
GTTTCAGAAATCGTCCAATTATCGTCTCTTCAGTCCTTACGATCCCATATATTTTATCATCCGAATTTTAATATTAATCATTTTTATTGAATTCAGGCACTTTACCAAAGTCGGATTTCCAGGGCGTCACAACTCTCCTCCACTTAGGAAATTTCATCCTCGAAATTGAAGTTCCTTCAGGTTCATGGTGTTACCAAACCACCTTGACAAGCGAGATCGTCTTGTTCTAGAGCACTCGCTCTTTCCTATCCACTATCCTAACTAGACTTCCCACGTACGATGTCTACCCATAAAATTCAATTTCCTCATAACTCAGCACATGGGTGGGGTCCGATTCGTACTTCCCTAACATCGACACGTGGAAGATGTTACACTCGAGTACACCTCAGCGGCAACACAAGATAGTACGCCAAATTCTCAATTCTTTCCAAAATCTCGAAAGGTCTGACATACCTTGGGCTTAACTTTCCTTTATTGCCAAAACGAGATGTCCCTCTCCTAGGCGACACCTTCTAAAAGACATAATTGTCCATCTAAAATTCCAAAGGTCTTTGCCTCCTATTGGCGTAACTTTTCTGATGGTTCTGAACTGTCCTCAGTTTGTCTCTGATAATCCTGATAGCGTCTATCGATTATTCTACTGATTTTTCTTTCCCCAACTTCAATCCAAACAGACTAGCGTTCCACACGCTTTACTATACAGTGCCTCGGAAAATACCATCTTAATGCTCTACTGGTAACTGTTCCTCCCAATTATCTTGAAATCCAAAACGCATGCCTCTAACCTGTACTCCAAAGTCTAAATTATCCTTTCAAACTGACTATCCGTCTTCGAATGACAGATCACACTGAACTGCAGTCTTGTCCTTCCAAAATTTATACCATGCTTATTTCAAATCACTCATTACCTCCACTCTGTACATCGAAATCACGAAACGACCACCAAACCCAAGTCAGATTCAAACTTACGATCCTCGTTTACCAATATGCCGCAATTCCATATCCACAATTCGTTCAAACAGGTTGAATCATCCAACTCTGAGGATTCAACTCAACTGTGACCATCTAACCTTACTGTCCTATTCAACTGTTGATTGTCCTAGTAACTGTAGTAATTATCTATTCCCCATAATTCGATTAACTATTTCTTACTTCCAATGAGCAGAGTTTAACGCTGCTTCTCCTCTTGATCCACAGATATCAATCACGACTAACACTAATGGCAATTTGGGCATTCTGTTTACATGAAGAAGGTCGACTAATGATTCGCCTCTTCATCAGTCAATTACTTGAGGTTTGGAATTATCACATGTCAATTCTAGAAACATCTGAAGAATTACCGAACTCAGACGCCAAATCCAACTGAGAGTCAGGCCGTCCAATCTGTCGAACAGGGTCAGCTCACAAGCGACTGACGAGTCGAGGACCACCTCAAATGTTCCGGTTTAGGGTTGGAATCACCCGTTCCCAAACCGATAGTACCATTGAACACTGTCAAGATCAACTCTCATGACCAACTCAAGTTGATGCAGGATTGGTTCAACTCGATCCGTAGTTCTCCAGCAACACATCACATAATCCAGGGTAGCTAATCCTTGACTAGTGTGTGGATGGTACGGGGTTCTAGTGCAAATCGTTCCTCACTGGGTCCATGGCCATCCTGAATATCGATCAATTCCAACTCGCAAATCATGCCACGAATCAATCCCTGGTTAACTTCAGGGTGATCCTATGGTTGACTTATAGCTGAGCGAGATCAACCCGAATTGATCCATGCTTGATTTCAGATCGCTACACAGTCGAACCTCAATCAGCACAACCGACTGGTAAATCAGGCCATCATCCACGTCGAGGGTGACCTCTAAACTCTCGGTGGTTTCCTCAACCCTTGATCGTTGTTCGCGAGTAGTCCGAGTCTTGGAGCATCACACTCATACCAAGCTGAATTTCTTCACACTGTCATAACCAGCACATGCATCATCAATCTGCTTACTGCACTCCAAACCGAGTCATTTCCCCCTTGACTTCTTGGAAGTTTCATCACGAATCCAGTGTGATCTTCTCCCACATTTTCTTTAGAATCCCAAATGACTGCAGCAGTCCACTAGGCTTGAAATGTTGCGCTTCGACTTATCGATACGCTAACTCTTCGCCATAAGCTTGGCCGTACCAAATTTTCCTGTCAATCCCTTAGTAACCTTATCTCAAATCTTGGTGCATCTTCAAGCTAATCGGACTAACACTAAAACTACTATGGTGAGTTCCGATCGATTTTCTATTTTACCAAAAGCAAGACCCTTATGATCATTACTCCAAGAAATCATGCGGCCCTGCGATGCTTCCGATGCGTCACCCTGATTACTATCTGTCCTTAATTGTCACATCTCGCAATCTTAATCTTATTCAGGGGTGTCGCCAATTTCCATAGCCTATGTAACCAACTGGCGACTTACCATGTCGTCTAACCCCAGATTGTCCTTACGAACTTTCCTTGTTCGTATTTACCGTCCTTGTTCTATGCACATGTCTAAATTACAGTCCTCAGGTAGTGCACATTTCACCATGACCTCATTAAGTTACTAGCCAACTGAACCATACGGGCCTCAAGTTATCTCAACACTGCCTTTGACATACTACAAGGCCTTCTCCGGTCAAGATTCGGAGGTATGACCCAACCTTCATAATTCTTTAAAGTACGTGAAGTGGAAGATTTTTCCCTATTACTCATCACCCATTAGCTGCCTTCACATCGATCTTATCAATTGTACCTTCTGACTCTTTGGGGTCTCATTACACCTTAAAGATCAATATCACAATTCACGTTCGCTCCTCTGCGAATATTCATCTAGTCATTAATTAGGATCCAAAGAAAAACAACAGCTAAGGTAATCCAAGCAAAACAACACTTCGAACTTATGCAATCCACAAAATACTAATTGCTTTAATACAAACCCATATCCATAAGCCTTATCCACAAAAAGTCTTTTCAAACTCGACTAGCTATTGCTAATCAGTACTAGAACATCTTAGCTCAAAGTCACTCTACTCCTAGTAGAGTCAAACATGGTTGTCCTGCTAAACATCTCTTCCAAGTTGCCCTTATGGCGGCAGCGATGCTTGGACTGTCATCTTCCTCAGCGGGCAATTCCTCACCTGGTGACCCGGCTGGTGACATTTAAAGCATTCTCATCCTCTTAACGGGCAAGGACCGGACCCATGTCTTTGGCGACACAGGCGACACGCCTCACTTTGGCGGAACATCGGCTTTCTGATTGCACTTCTTCGGTCAGACGGGATGTGATACTTGTTGACATACATCGGCCTCTTCTCTATCCGACGGTTATCCCTAGAAGAAGGCGCGAATTGCGATCCAGATGCGATTGCTCTGTCAGTCATGCTCTTCTCCACAAATTAGGCCCTTTTATACAATTCTCTATAACTTCTTATGTCCAGCGACACCAGTCGATCCTTAATCTCAGGCTTCAATCCCTCACGAAATCTTCTCAACTTATTCATAGGATCTCTAATCGTCCATGGTGCAAACTTTGACAGCTCGGCGAATTTCACTTCATATTGCTCTACTGTCATATGGTCCTGTTGAAGCTGTAGGAATTCAAGCATCTTTTTCTCTCGCCTACAGTCCAAAAAGTATTTACCATAGAAGGCTTCCACGAAGGTATCCCACACCGGGACCATATCTTCGGGAAAGATCTTTTCTTGTGTGCTTTTCCACCATGCATTAGCATCACCTTGAAGTTGGTAAACGGCTAACGTCACTTTGTCCTTATCGGAGCATCTCAGCAGGGCGAATGCCTTCTCTATTTCTAAAATCCACCAAATTGCAACCTCTGGATCTCCTACCTCTTCAAGCTTCGGCGGCTCGAGATCTAAAAACCTTTCAATCAACTCAGGTATTGGTCGCGTATCACTCTCATTTCCATTCAATGAGTCTTCATGCGAAACGGCGTAGCACTAGCTTGACTACCCACTTGCGGCCCAACTACAACTTTCAAAATTTCCAATGCCTACAGTATCCCTTCTACTCTAGGATCTTCTTGAGATATCCTTCCACTAGGAACCCTCTCATTACGGTTAGTCATTATACAGGTAACTTGCGGAGTCCTGTCCACCCCAGGCAACATGTAATGAGATAACCAATAATCAGTCAAAAATATAGATAACAAGCACATGCAAAAGCTTACGATCCTACTAACTATCCCAAATCCCAACACTCCTTATCACTCCAAAAACCAATGACTAGATGGATCAAGCTGACCTTGCTCTGATACCACCTTGGGCGGTGTTGTCATGCCCCGACTCTCGAGCCCACGACATCCCTTGCCAAATCGCCACGAGGTCATAGAGATAGCGTCCCAGGTACACTATCGACCTATCACTTAACTACGCAATCGAAAACGTTTTAACTCCCTGACCGCATAATCAAACAGGGACAGAAAAGTAGGCAGTCAGAACAGTCATTCAAAAACATATCATTATAAATCATTCGACATACACATATGGATCTTAACCCCATTGGGCTATAGCTAAATAAGTAACCCCTTACTTCGGGGCGTCTCACTAGACCTCAAATAGTTCCTCGGTCAGGTAAGATTAACTTCTCATCTACTCCAAACTTATAAACCCAAAAGCCAAACCTTGGCGTCCACGAGTCTTCATCCGAAGGAACTTGAAATTGTTATCCCACGACGGGGTGAGAATAAATCTCAGTGAATCAAGCCTGAGCTTGGTTAGGAAACTGATTCACCCAGGGCATCCTAACAGAAGGTTCACTTAAACACGTACCACAGTCAATCACAATCACAGGAGGATAATCATCCACATGCACAATTACCATCTTCAGCCACACATAATGCAATGTTTGACTCGACTCAACAGTCAAATCAGTCAATCACAACATTACATCCACAAGTATGCACAGGACATTCACCAGGACAATGCACACAATACAATAATAACTCGAACATAAGTGAGTATGAACGTCCGTCTTCCTACTCCATTTGTCCCATTCCAAACTCGTAGTCGGGATGCGCTCACACTAGCCCATGCACGAAGTTACATTGTATTCAATCCTTTTATTAACGATGATTGTGCCTCCGGCACATGAGAGGATCTATGCGAAAAAAGGGCGTGATTCGACTCTCACAAATAACGCGATCTAACACTTCAGTGCGATCCAACGTTCTATCGGCAGAACCTGGCTACGTTCATTTACTCTTGGCAACGGCTACTACAAGGGGTGTATCCAATGGACCTGTTGCACGGCACGCACGGTAGGCATCCCTATACGGGGCGTCGGTCCAATCTCCATTGCGTCCGATCTCCGACCAACTCTGCATCCGTACTAGTTAACACCGGATCAGAGCTGTCGTGCTTCTGGCAAGTCGTTTGATTCCATCAGATTGGTACGACACGAACTTGCCAGGAATGCATCATCGTTTTTCCTCATATGACCATATAATCCACATCCAGCAATCAACCCATTTCACTATCTTCGGTTAAAGCCAGATGCTCACTCAGGCATGTACAAATCTTGGCCAAATGTCATTTTCATGCTAAAATATGTATTTTGACTTCGTACACGGTCATATGCAAATATAAACTATCCACTAGTCACTACAACCACGCACAGGGCGATTAACCCCCAATCACTTAACCCAACAGCCACAGTCATTCCAGCCAATCAATCAAATCATCCAACGAGGCAATCAATACAAATACGAACAATCAATCTGATTAGGCCATATAAAGGCTCGAATTCATGCAATCATTACTTATTAGTCAAACCTATCGATTTAAATCGTCGATTGCTCACTCGTCTCTAGCCTATCTCTCGCTCGCGATCAAACCACGGCAATCCATTGCCCAATCAATCAATTAATTCAATCTAGCAACCAACTAGTCACAAACAATTAAATCACTTCGACTAACAAAGTCGATCGACCATTTAACCTAATCCTAATTTCTATCTAAATCGGCGCCGATCGTGTACCTAAATTTCATAATTGACTAAACGACTAATCCTAGGCGCAATTAGCGCCCTAACCAAGGATTAGGGTCAACTCACAAATAGCTGGCTCAGCAGTCTCAAAAATGACGACGCAGCGTCGACGGTCCTAGGCGACGACGGCGGCGGCGGTCCCCGGCGAACCTAGGGTTTATCGCGCGGCAATGCGAACCCAAACTTCGGAAACACCACGAGGGAGTCCGGCACAATCGTCGGGACAGGTGGCCGGCGAAAGGAGCTCCAGCAAGCGACGGCGGCGGCTGTGAACTGTAGTGTCAGAGGTGAAAACAGGGAAACTGGACTGTTTTCCGGCGATTCTCGGCCTCAACGGCCGTGACGAAGCCGGCCAAGGCTCAGGGACTCACCTAGGGGTTGAGGGCGACCTACGAGACTGGCCAAGGGCGGCGGACGGCAGTTAAAAGTGGCAGAGCAGGAGTAGAACAGAACCGGGTGCGCGAACAGGGGTGATCGGCCTGGAACAAGGGAGGGCTTTGAGGCGTTTTTCGGCCACCACGTGCGGCGGCGAGCTCCGCCGAGCTCAGGGAAGATGGAGAGGGGCCTTGGGAGTTCGCGGGCGGTGGCTGTGGCAGTGAGAGGGGGCGACGGTCAGATCGAAGAGAAATCGAACCGAGCCCTAAAACAGGGGAACTGGCTTTCGAGGCCGCTTCCGGCGGCTCCGGTGGTCGATCGGCGGCGGGGTGGCTTCGGGCGAGTCGAGGGGAGGCTGAGGGACGACGCTGAGGTGGTGGGTGGCAGCGGCGACGCCAGAAACGGCCATAGGAAGGGGCGGGGCTCACGGTTCAAGGGGGTCTGAAACAGGGGACGGTTTCCGCGGCGATTCCGGGGCCGTCCAGTGGCTGAGGACGGCGCTGGAGGTGTCGACGATGACAGCGAGGCACGACTGGATGTGATGGTGGCCGGGTGTGAGGTGGTGGCGCACGAAGACGAAGGAGGAAGGGGTTCGGTTGGAGGGGGTGGCTGCCCACGCACAAAAGAAGAAGAAGGAGACGCAGAAGAAGGAAAGAAAAGAAGAAAGAAGAGAGGAGAGAGAGAGAGACGTCCGTTGATGGGAGGGCAAGGGGACCACAAGGACTTTTGGGGACAATTTTGTCTCATGTGGGCAAATAATGAAGGGGCATTTTGGTCTTTTGGCATTTTAGGACAGAACGAAATTCGGTGTACTGAACGAAGGGTAATTTGGTAATTTCATAGGCTAGGCTCAATCGGGATTAGGCTCGGGTCGCGAGGATTGAAATCCTAATTTACGGCGATTAAGAATTCGAACCCTAATCTAAACCGACTAACGTTTCATAAATCGTTCAATTATCGTCTCTTCAGTCCTTACAATCCCATATATTTTATCAACTGAATTTCAATATTAATCTTTTTTATTGAATTCAGGCACTTTACCAAAGTCGTATTTCCAGGGCGTCACAAATACAGTGTCTAAATGGTAGTCTGCATATGCATATCACCGCGTGTGAGATCAAAAGCCATATTTTGGCATGAAAACAGCCTTGGGCCGAGTCTTTGAGCATGTCTGTATGAGCATTCGGCCTTAATCGAAGATAATGAAACGAATCGATTGCCGGGTGGGTATTGTGTGGTCATATGACGGAACGCTGTTGAATTTTCCTCGCAAGCTCGCTTTGAACTAATCATACACACCGCACCAATTGTATGGGATTACGCGACTTGCCAGAAGTACAACAATTCATGCCCCGGCGGTACGTGCGGTTTTATGGGATTGTTGGATGCCAGTCGCAGCTTGTGATGGACCGACGCCCCATATAGGGATGCCTACTTGCCGGTACCGTGCTGGGCGCAATGGAGACACCTCTTGTAGTAGCCGTTGCCAAGAGAAAATGAACGTACCCCAGTCCTGCCCAAAGAACGCTAGATCGCACTAATGTGCTAAATCGCGTTATTTGTGAGAGTCAAATCACGCCAATCGCGTAGATCCTCTCATTGCGCCGTTGGCACGATCATCATGAATAAATGGACTCGTGTGTTGTCCTGTGCATACTTGTGGGTGCGATGCATCGTTGAGTAATTGACTGATATGACTGCTGAGTCGAGTCAACAATTGCATGATGTGTGGCTGAAGGCGAGTAAGTGTGTATGTGAATGTTTATGACGTTGTGACTATGGTTGGTTGTTATACATGTTTATGTAAGCCTTCTGTTAGGATCCCCTAGGCGAATCAATTTCGCACCCCGTTATGGGAACCATTTTCAGGTCTCATATCACGTCCCGACTCTCGAGCCCGCGACATCCCTTGCCAAATCGTCACGAAGAATAATGTCCCAAGCGCGTTATCGACCTATTAACTATATACGCATGCGAAAACGGTTTACTCCTAGTCAGCATAATCATATAGGGATATAATAGTAGACAGTCATTCAAAAAGATACAATTACAAAACATTCGACATAAACAGATTAGTCTTAACCCTACTGAGCTATAACTAACATAAATAATCCCACACTTCGGGGCAGCTCACTAGACCTCAAATAGATCCTCGGTCGGGTAAGGTTAACTTCTCATCTACTCCGGACTGACTAATCCAAAAGCCAATCTTTGGCGTACACAAAGCTTCACCACTTGAGACCTGAAAATGTTATCCCATGACGGGGTGAGAATAAATCTTAGTGAATCAAGCCTAAGCTCGGTTAGGAAACTGATTCGCCGAGGACATCCTAACAGAAGGCTCGCAAGATAACATATACACATTGTTGACACCTGATTTTTGATCAGTCTTTCATAGTTTATTTTTAAAAAATTCATAAAAAATCTATAAAAAGTTAAAAAAAAATTAAAAAATCATCTTTGGTAACCTTGACCAAGCTAAAGGAACCATTTTTGATAAAAAAAAATAATTTGTCATATTTTTTAATATTTTTTAATATTTTCCAAAAATAGAAAAATACATGAAAAATGAAGAAAAATAGCGTTCGATGTCGTAAAAATATAGAAAAATAGTCAATATTTTTATTTTAATTTCCTTTTCATTTTGAACTCATAAATAGTCAAAATTCAAGTTCAATTGCATGTGTTTCTTCACGACGCATAGAGTTGAATTTGGCAAAAAAATGTCATTCGAGTATTTTAATTTGTAAATTTCTACATATTTTTTAGTCTTGACGTCCAATTAGATCGACCACCATCTACAATAAATTCCCCTTGCTGAATATTTTCGTTTTTGTTTCACATGATTTCATGGTGTAAAACGCCGAGTGGATCCCCAAATATAATCGGGTCGGCTCGTCCAAGACCAAACCAGGGCACGGCGAACCCCATGTGAGTACTCTCGAACTCCTTCGATACTTCCTAATGCTTTTCTTAGGTTAGATCGTGTGTAGAATGGCTAGGACAGCTAAATCATTCTTGAGCTGTGATTGATAAATAGGGCCTTACTAGGAATGCCAAGTGATTTATTTGCATATCTAGATTCCTTGAGTTGCGCATTTTATTACTGATTGCGATTGCTAGGATAATCACTCCTATCTGCATGAATTTCTAGATTTATGGTTCATACCTTACTCATCCGCATGAATCTCAGGCTAGAAAATTCAGTCAACTTAGGTACCGAAAGGGCGTCAACTCTGACAGTTGGTGTAACTAAGTCCCCGAAACCATTTCTCTGGTTCTCGCAGAATTGAATAGAAACTCCCAACTATTCGATTGGGTGGTCCAATCACACCCTAAAAAAATGATTGGTGGCGACTCCATGGCATGCACACTTAGCACATGTCACTAGACTACACTGAAAGTCGATCACGCATACCTCCGTTGCGATTTGGGTAATGGGCCTTGGGAGAGGCCCGCGTCCGACCAGACAGGACGGCCCATTAGCTCTCGAGAGCTCGACAACCTCAAGAGGGTCGCGACAGACTGGCGACTCCACTGGGGACTGGTTCTTAACCATTTAGTGGACTTGAGCCGATTAAAAAGTTGATTGATTCTTCTAACCTAATTTTATGCAGATGCTCTCGAAAGTGAGGTGTTTATGCTAACGAATGTGTTAGATGTTTTTGTAGACGGGAGAAATAAGGGGTGAAGTGCTTGTTAACTTTGTTTTATGCAGGTAGGAGTTTTAGATGTATGATTGTGTTGATGTTTATATTGAAGCGGTGATTGTTAAATAAAATGCATGTCTATTGCTTTAGCATGACACAATGAATACACACAATTGCGCCTAAAACCCCAGGCGCCCTCTTTAGGAACACAATAGAAGGAATTGAAAATGGAATCTCCGTGAGGAAAAACATGGGGTAATCCACTTTTCAATTCCGCTCACTTCGAACTATGGATTGAGTCCCAATGCAACGATAGTTGTGCAATGGAATCGGCTCTTCCCAGAATTCGAGGCGAGAACCTTGGCTTTAGGTACCAAGCCCTATCTTTTGATTTTTAGGAGTTTTCCCTCACTTGTCTCATGCGTTTGTCTATGGAAGGTTAGTATACCTAACACTGCAAAAAATACAGAGAAGCTTGATTTTCTCTTAAGTTTGGTTGGTAAGACTTTTCTATCCCTCGAACTTGTTACAGCTCTTAATCATTATATTCATTGCATAATTCCGGTGATTGGATTAAATGCCATTTTAAGGATAGATATGAGTGTTTTCCTCCCAATGTTCTTGATGGAAGATGAAGATGGTGTCATCCCATTACGAGCGCCAAGTGGACAAGAAGAGCCTACTATGGACATCATTGAGGTTAAAAACAAGTAGAGAAGAGAAGTCTTTTTGTGGATAATCGCGGTGGGAGGTTCCTTTATCCGATCATAAGCAAGATTAAAAAATCAAGATGTACACGCTCGAATCATCAATGTCAAAGCGCAGCTTGCCTAGGTTGAGAGTGGTCAGGTGTTCGAGAAAGTCAGCCATACAGAAGTTGAGACACACACATTAGAGCTTTCATTCATTTCGCTCAATCGAGGGACCTTAAAAGCAGATCATACAAATCATCGGGGTGGAAACATAAAACCGCAATGAGCCCTAATTAGCATCACAAAGGAACCTAGTTGGCCCTCCATATTATTGATGCTTTGCTTATACTCACCACCTTGAGACTCGAGATCTGCAAGCTTAAGAAGAAGGCGTTTACATTCCCCTTTAAGATCGGCAACCTTGGTCCCGTGATCTTCGGCGGCTATTTCCAGGTCCCGAACTAGTCCTCTCCCATGGGCTATATCCGCGGTAATGCTGTCAAGCCTTTCTTCCTGCCACTCACATTGAAACTTCAACACGACATTACGACGGTCGTGCTCATAGGTGGTCAGGGATAAGGCCAAGCGCTCCACCAAATTTCCCCTCTCGCGAAGCAACATCGAGACTCGCTTGTTGGCGAACTCAACAGCCTTTCTGTGACTATCGGCCACAAGGTTGGCCAACACCAAGTAGTTGGACCGATCCTCATAGCGAGCTCGCAAAACGTGAGCCACGGTAGCTTTTCGATGAGCGACACGGTAAGTCTCTAAAAAGTTTATAAAGAGGGTTGGGAAGATTCTATATTCCCTCTCTAAATTAGTGCCCTCGATGGAGGTGGTGTCTATTTCCACGAGCAAAATACGGATTTCATCTTCAGTTTCTGGGTGATCGGCTATATGAGCATAGCCTCGACCGAGGAGGTTATAGAGTTTTTCCCACTGGGCCAAAATTTCGGCTGAGAAAGCGCGAATAGGAGAGGAGGTCATTTTCGTTGGAGTGAGGGAGAAGAAGATGAGTGTGGTAGAGTGATTAAAATACGAAAAGGCAATTATGTAAGAGTGTTAATCTTCTATGCATTAACTCCTCCTTTTATAGCAACTCGAGAATGAAGAAAGGCACAGCAATAATGCTCGTGGAGCCAAGTTAATTGGGTAAAGCAATGGTGGCTCTTTCGGTGAACCATCAGATTTGTCCCAGTCCGCGATTTCAGGCTTGATAAACCTAAAAAAGTTGTAAAAAGATATGTCGGTGTCACCATATTAAAATTGAGCGGGAGTTAAGCGCAACTATCGAAAAAAGTTGCGAAAGGATTTGGCGGTCCCATCATATTAAAAAACTGAGCGGCAGGCGAGCGTAGTTCCACCTTTTTGAAAATAAGTGGGAGACAGACATGGATATCGAGAACAGGAAATCGATTTGGTGTCCCTCCACGTTGAAAAGAAGAAAGAAGACGACAAAGCGGGAAATACGAAATCTTGGGAGCAACGCTTGCCTGATGATCTTCATCCATGTTTAAAGAACGTTTCATGGGCATACAGAACCACTCAAAAGAAAATTTAGAGAGAGTGAGCATACATGAGAGAGTAGAGAACCCTGAGTGAGCAAAAATTGATCGAACATTTTTCGATCCAACATGTTTGAGAGTTACCATCAGTTGCTAGAGGCGACTGATCCAAAAATCTCAGAAAATGAACTACTGAGAGATCTCGAAGATTCTAGGATGGCGTCTGGTACCAGAACCACAGAACCCAACCCTTTCGGCAACGAAGTTCAGGATCTCAGCAGCGACGACAACAGCAGCAGCGATGGTCAATCCCGGAAAAGGAAACGTCGCCAGTGCCACACTCAGAATGAAATCCAAGAGCTTGAAGCTTTCTTTAGTGAATGCCCTCTCCCGAACATGAAACAAAGAAATGAATTGGGCCAGAAGCTAGGGATGAAACCTTTGAGGGTCAAGTTTTGGTTTCAAAATAAGCGAGCCAAATTGAGGGCTCAACACAGACGTCAAGAACTTGCGATTCTAAAGGAGGAAAACGAAAAGCTTCGAGCGGAGAACATGAGGTATAAGAAAGCTCCCAGCACTATCGCTTGCCTTAATTGCGGTGGCCCTATCACTCTCGGCGAAATGTTCCTTGATAAGCCTTATATGAGGATTGAAAATGCTCATTCAGCACCCCACTCCCTCGAACCATCTTCGATACAATCAGATTTTGTTGGAGATATGCATGAACAAATCAATTCTACGAAGTCAATACCGATGCCTTCTAAAGGATGTGATATGCGTCACCATGATTGGAGTTTCCTTAACGATGAGCTTACTATCACGACCGACCAATCCAAAGCTGATGAATTCCCTCCACAACAATTTCCGGCTCGATCAAATCCTACTGGAAATAGGCCAGAGAGCAATAGCCAAGTTGTCAACACTGTTCCGGGTCGCAAGAAGACGAGGGTCAATTGGTCCCCCGAGCTTCATCTCAAGTTCCTTAGTGCGGTTCAGCAACTAGGGATCAACTCAGCATATCCAACGCGCATACTTGAGATCATGAACATACCAGGACTCACTAAATATGGAGTCGCGAGTCACCTCAAGAGCTACAGAAGGGCGCTAAGACAGCGCCACACAGCACTGAACCTGAAAGAACTCAACTTGTGCCTAGACACTAGGCATGGCTATAACTACAATGCCCCTGAAGTAAGAAATACCCTGCCGAATCTAGGCACCGACCAAGCTGGTAGCAGCACCATCGACTACTTGGGCGCTAATCAGAATATTCCCCCGAATCATCTCAGCACCCCTCAAGAGTATATGCCACAAGTGCAGCAGGTACGAACTCCTTGGTTTGAGCAGCAACTTTTCGCTAGTGCTCTTCCTATCCCCGATCAACATATTGCGCCTAGTGTTCAAAGATCTGCTCGGCTTGGGCATATGATTTCGGAAGATCAAGCGGGCGAATGCTCTGAGGATTTTTGTTTCTTCCATTCCCAAATGGAAGGTGCTTTTGATAGTGAACCGATCAATCATCCTCTTATAATCTCGAGCAACGACGAAGGTTCTAGCTCGAAGAATCAGATCGCTCACAACAGAAACAGGAATCCTTCAACGCCAAGCGATGATGGTCAACCCGAATATCAGTTGCTCGAAGAATCAAAAGATTTCCTTGATGAGGAGCTCCATATCTGGATCGATCAGTTTAAAACTGATGGGCTTATGAAGTTATGATCCAAAATGACGATTATATGTCTGATTCATGGTGTAACTGGCTGATCACCGAGAATCCTCAAGGGAACTAGGCACATGTGACTGGATGTATCATTAATCTTTCTGTCATAAAGTCTTCCATGCAAGATAATCTTCCTTAATGCCTAGAGTTAATCTGGGGCAGCGATCAGTACTACCTACGAGCATCATCATGCTTGAGTGCGACAATCCCTTGTTAGATTAGAGTCGAGGCGAATCAATTGAACGCCACGAAGAAAAACATTTAAAGGCTTCACATAGGAAAATGCGAGCAAAAGCCCGAGCGAGCTCAAAGACGGTTAGCTCTGTATCGTTCTAAGGGACCTTTAGTCGTTATGAACTCTAAATTGAGCTTGTTTCATTCTCGATGGGGGTCGCTAACTGCTTCAAGAATTTTATAACAAAAAACGAACCAGTTAGGGACGCCAATAGTGCTGTGTCCTGGTAGTCAGTGAAATGGAAGTGGTACGAAACGTCAGGAGTTCGATCTCGGGATTGAAAAATCATTTTATCAGTTGGTCTATCACCCGATGAAGTTCAAAGAGATTCGACGCAGATGACTATAGAACTTGGGGCAATTCGAAAATCATCGATTCATTTTCATCAAGCGGCGAAGTTGGTATTGTAAAATGTGAAGCATGCAAATGACAAATCCGAAGCAGAAGGAGATGAATCATGATTCGCTTATCCAAGGTCGGGATTTCAACCTTCGACTAAAGCCAAATCTAGGATGAGTTTTTGATCTTGCCCACTCGACAAAACCCATCTCCACTGAAAATGGGGGCAAATCATTCCTACATCGGAAAGCATGTCGAAGCCGAAGACATCAAATTCATCGTTTAATCCGTGGGGCAAGTCCCTGAAGCGATAGTTATCATCCGCAGAGCGTAATGGAATCCATTCTTTCAATGTAAAACGCATTTGGCCGCGGAGCCACCCATTTGGTAAAAAGAACGTATCGTTCCTAAATGATTTTCAATCAGATGCGGGGATAATGTTCTCTCATTTTCCTCTCAGGTGATGAACAGAGACGAGGCACCCAAGAAGCCATGCATTCAAATAACAAAACAGTGCATGAAACACGCCCAAAAAGATGAATGAATCTCCTCCGACGTAAATCCTCGAGGTGGATTCGTTGCCCAACCAGACGAAGAAATCATGGCCACAAGCTTGAGGGCCGGCTTCTACAATCTGCACATTGGCATGCAGAATGGAATTCAAATCAAGAGTAAAGTAGTATCGTCCCAATTTGTTTTGAATTTGGAAACCCAAAATAATGCTTAATATTTATCCTTGGCAGGAGCTCGCCATCAGGGCAGACATATTTTCACAACCCTTGTACACTCGTTGGAGCATATGACCAAGGGTAAGATGTATTGTTCCAATTTTTGTAAAGTTTTAGAATATACGATGACATATCCCTTTTATATCTCCAGGATCTCCAGCCTCGATGGGCAGGTAAGTATCCCTTTTTCCCAATTCATTGGAGATTAAAAAATTTCAGAATTAATTCGATTCTCACATCTAAAAAGACATAGAATTCTTACTTCATTGACATTCATGTTTTAAAACATGAGATTGTCTGAACATGAATTACACATGTATGGTGCATCACAAAATCCCTTTGAAGGATAAATCTTGATGAAATGAAATGAATTTTTCCAACAAGAGTCGTTTGAACTGTTCAAAAGGGTATTTTCTCATAAGAGAAGCGAGCCTAATCCAAACACGTCCCATACACACTTGAGAGATGAGGAGATTGGAAATGATAGCGAAACCTTAACCTATGGATATAAGGGTCATTCGCAACGATTACATGGATCGAGATGACAGAGGCATTTATTTCTTCATTCCAAACACTACAGATGCCCATTGAGAACCCCATTGAACGGCGATTTTCATTCTCAACCCTGTCAAGAACCACCCCACATTGGGGCAAATGAAGGTTAGTCCAACAGTATCAGAAAGTAAACGGTTTGAAATTTTCTTGCTCAGACTAACATAAATATTTGTGTGTTGTTTATATGATAATCCAAGTGTCATAGGATGACGAGAATAATTCATTTCTCTATCCTACACACTGTTATCCTTTGCACGACCAAGTTGAGCCAGCAAATTCATTTCATCAACCTATTGGTGATCATTGCATATTCCAAAGCAAAGGCAACATCACTCTAGGAATGGAAGCGTGCCAAAGTTTAAGTTGCATATCTAGCATGATTGCCGAAAATCCTAGCTCCAAAAGAAAAGAAAAACACGGGATTAAAAAAAAGGGGGAAAAGAAAAATCCCTAGACATCAAGAAAAAGCAAAGTGCCTGGTAAAAAGCAAGGCTGATGTCTATTCAAAATATCCCCAGTAAAGTCTAGATATACGATGAAAAGACCCTGCAAAGGAGTCAGATCAAGATGACTACTCTCCAAATGATGTCGTGCTCAAATTGCAAACACACAAACAGACGGTCTCTTAATGTAACAAGAGACGCTTTTAAACATCATTGTGCGCTCTAAAAGAGGAGTGTACACTTCAAGAAATGGAGATGTTCTTCGAAGGACATGTGGTAAATTTGCAATGATCACCAATGCCAAACCCTTCACAATTTCTGGGCAAAAAATAAGCCTTTTTCGGTCCCCAATCCTTCCAATGTTACAACCCTGAAGCAGTCTTATCTAACTAAGACACTTGGGTTAATGTATAACTTAGCTCAAAGAAGTACGAGCAAGACTATTTCTTTCTCATTTTACAGGGTTCTTGACTTGTAAACCCGGAGCAGATAGTGAAAATTTTCGTTCAACGACCTTGACTCAAAAGTGAGTCCCCCTTGGAAACCGATATCCAAGCCTAACACTACGGTCCCGTGAAAGACCTCCTGATCGGTCGAAATGTATGCGTTGCGAATGATCCTGAAACCCAGGCATAGGTTGGTAGGAAATTGAGCACTTTCCCTATTAAAGATCATTATCACAGAGCAGTGAGAAGCCTTCTTGGATGAGAAATACTCCAATGGATGTTTTGAGCAAACTCTTTTTGAAATTTTCAAATTGTTTGATCTAGAGTTTCCGTGCAAGGAATTTATGATCACATCTGTATATGGCAGGAATGTTTTGGATAACCTCCAGCAATCAAAATGCACATTTCATGACTAAAACTTAAGTCGTAGAATTTTGTCAGTTAGACAATTATTGTCTTCCCAAAGATTACTAATATCTTCTTGGCGAGGAAAATATTTTCAGGTCTAAGCTTTCTGCAGGACTTTTGGCCGCCCCAAAGACTGGGTGCGTCATCCTTAGGTGAAGCCTTTTAGTAGGCAAGTCTTTTCTAAGACCGATCCACAGAATGATCGAGTCTCCGACTAGCCCCGAAGAGTGGGTACGTCATCCTTTGATTCATATCAATTTGGAATCTCATAAATGGTAGAAATCGCCTGAAGGGTCAACTCAATGGTAGAAACCGCCAGAAGGGTCAATCAATGGTAGAAACCGCCTGAAGGGTCAACACAATGGTAGAAACCGCCTGAAGGGTCAATGTATGGTAGAAACCGCCTGAAGGGTTAACCAATGGAAGAAACCGCCTGAAGGGTCAAAACAATGGTAGAAACCGCCTGAAGGGTCAATGTATGGTAGAAACCGCCTGAAGGGTCAACCAATGGTAGAAACCGCCTGAAGGGTCAACTCAATGGTAGAAACCGCATGAAAGGTCAATGAATGGTAGAAACCGCATGAAGGGTCAAAGGACTGGTAGAGACCGCCTGAAGGATCAACCCAATGGTCCGATCCACCATACGGATCAAAACCTTGATGAATCCCGAACGCGGGAGGATTCGTTTTCCCTAATAAGCCTTACATTAGGCAAGCCATTTCTAGTTTAGTCCACCACACGGATCAAAACCCTTGGCAAATTCCCAAATGTGGGATGCGTCTTCCTTAGGTTCCTATCAGTTAGGAATCTCATTATGGTTTGACCTACCATACAGGTCAGAGCTTAACATCCCAAGGACACTCCGATGACAAGTCCTTAGGAATCTACTTGAACCCATCAGACACAGCAAATGCTGCAAGCATTCGACAAGTAAGGGGCAGGGAAGTCTATCTACTCCTTAACTTTCTTACATCATATCAGGGAATTGAATGAGCACATCTCTTTTTAAGGAAAAGCACACATTGATGGGCATGAAAATTGGATGTCATGATTTCTTTTATTTTCCCAGTCGAGTCGATTGGAATATAGGTGTCACCTTGTCTTTGAGAGAAACCTCTGACGAAATTCCTCTCAAAGAGGGGCAGCTGTTGACACCTGATTTTTGATCAGTCTTTCATAGTTTATTTTTAAAAAATTCATAAAAAATCTATAAAAAGTTAAAAAAAATTAAAAAATCATCTTTGGTAACCTTGACCAAGCTAAAGGAACCATTTTTGATAAAAAAAAATAATTTGTCATATTTTTTAATATTTTTTAATATTTTCCAAAAATAGAAAAATACATGAAAAATGAAGAAAAATAGCGTTCGATGTCGTAAAAATATAGAAAAATAGTCAATATTTTTATTTTAATTTCCTTTTCATTTTGAACTCATAAATAGTCAAAATTCAAGTTCAATTGCATGTGTTTCTTCACGACGCATAGAGTTGAATTTGGCAAAAAAATGTCATTCGAGTATTTTAATTTGTAAATTTCTACATATTTTTTAGTCTTGACGTCCAATTAGATCGACCACCATCTACAATAAATTCCCCTTGCTGAATATTTTCGTTTTTGTTTCACATGATTTCATGGTGTAAAACGCCGAGTGGATCCCCAAATATAATCGGGTCGGCTCGTCCAAGACCAAACCAGGGCACGGCGAACCCCATGTGAGTACTCTCGAACTCCTTCGATACTTCCTAATGCTTTTCTTAGGTTAGATCGTGTGTAGAATGGCTAGGACAGCTAAATCATTCTTGAGCTGTGATTGATAAATAGGGCCTTACTAGGAATGCCAAGTGATTTATTTGCATATCTAGATTCCTTGAGTTGCGCATTTTATTACTGATTGCGATTGCTAGGATAATCACTCCTATCTGCATGAATTTCTAGATTTATGGTTCATACCTTACTCATCCGCATGAATCTCAGGCTAGAAAATTCAGTCAACTTAGGTACCGAAAGGGCGTCAACTCTGACAGTTGGTGTAACTAAGTCCCCGAAACCATTTCTCTGGTTCTCGCAGAATTGAATAGAAACTCCCAACTATTCGATTGGGTGGTCCAATCACACCCTAAAAAAATGATTGGTGGCGACTCCATGGCATGCACACTTAGCACATGTCACTAGACTACACTGAAAGTCGATCACGCATACCTCCGTTGCGATTTGGGTAATGGGCCTTGGGAGAGGCCCGCGTCCGACCAGACAGGACGGCCCATTAGCTCTCGAGAGCTCGACAACCTCAAGAGGGTCGCGACACACATATAACAGTCAATCACAATTACAATATGATAACCATCCACATGCACACTTACCAGCCTCTTCAGCCACACATAATGCAATGCTTGACTCGACTCAGCAGTCATATCAGTTAATCACTCAAACAAGCATCACATCTACAAGTATGCACAGGACACCACACCAGTCTATTTATTAACGATGATCGTGTCAACGTCACATGAGAGGATCTACGCGAAAGAGGGCGTGATTCCCCTCTCACAAATAACGCGATCTAGTACATCAGTGTGATCCAACGTTCTACTGGCAGAATCGGGCTACGTTCATTTACTCTCAGCAACGGCTACTACAAGCGGTGTATCCAGTGCACTCGTTGCACAGCACGCGCGGTAGGCATCCCTAAACGGGGCGTCGGTCTAACACCAGTTGTGATCGGCATCCGACCAAATAAGAAACGTGGCTATTGGGACAATTCCCCAGTGATTACGATAATGGACTTTGAAGCTCTCTGTTCTACATCTTGCTCTTTCTATTTTGCTTTGTTTCCTTACGAGTCGTTATCTGTTTGAAATGGTCGCATCCACATCTCGTGTTTTACACGAAGCACTCTCCTTGCATCGCGGACCTAACCCCAAAAGAAAATGGACGCAGACTTGGAGTGTCGGTCCATTATTTGGGAACTGTGCAGTCGTTCTTCAGTGCCGTGTTTCCCTGCTCCAAAATCACCATCACGGCTACTAGTGGGATGTGAACTTTTGTGTCACTTTCTCTTGCATCAAATCTTTCGCTGGGAGAAACTTCCTTGCCTCAGTTTGTCTCGTCAAAAACATGAAGTTTTCTGAAAATATTTTTTGAAAAATTATTTATAAAAAAAATGATAATGTTTCTATGTGTTTAGCTAAACTATAAAATAGATCCGGAAAATGTTTTCCGTCACTTGAATGAAAATTGAACTCCCTCATGGACTCCTCTTAATAATTTTTTTTTATTTTTTTTCATGTTTTATTAATTTAAAAAATTCAATCTTGTTAATTATTTATCTTCGTTTTTTTCTCTTTTCTTTTTCACTTTTTCCCTTTTGGTTTTGGCCAACGCTAGCAATGGTGATGGATGGCGACCGGTTGCAGGCGAGCTCGAGGTTTGATCGGTCCCCGCGTTCTCTGGCTCGCTCGAGGCCTGCGAGCCACGAGCTCGCCAAATCGAAGAATCTGTGTGAGTAATTTGTTCTACTGAGTCCAAACCTCACACTGGTGCAATCTGGCATAAAACTCGGATGCTGGTTGTGCAAGAAAAGCGAATAGTACACACCCCCTCCTTTTCTTTTCTTTTTTGGCTGGATTGGCCATGACATGGGCCGGCGTTTGGATGCCTAGATCTTGCAGGTCATGGCTCGCCGGCCTCAGGTGAGCTCGAGATTGTTGGGACCAGCTAAGCCTCGAGTTCGCTCACGTCATGGCCGATCGACGTTGGACGATTTTCGCCGAGGTTCGTGCTTGGTAGAGGGAGGACGAATGAGCAGCAAGCAGAGCAAAAAGGAAAAAGAAAAAAAAAGAGAACAAATAAAAATAAATTTTTGAATTTTTAAAATAAGTAAAAAATGAAAAGAAAGAAAAATAATAATTTTAAAGAAAGGGAGTGAGAAAGAGAGAAGGAAAGAAAGATGAGGAAAATGTTTTTCTCTTCTCAAAAAGAGAAAAATGTTTTCTCCATTTTTTATGAGTATTGTTTTTTCATGGGTGCAGATAAGCTTATTTTTCGAGAACCAAATACCAAAAAATTCGAAAAATATTTTTATTTTCCACGAAATCTAGATATTTACGAAAAACATATAGCTCAAAACACCCATAAGTTTTCTTTTTTTTGGCATTTTAGTACATGTGGCTATTCCTAGATCCAGGGGAAATACGTTCGTGGGTCCGGACCCCGTTTGTTGTTAAAATGGAATCCTCGCGCTGAAAACTCTCTTTCATGAACCAGATTTGGTCTTGACAACTCTAGGAACGGCCGCCATATGATAGGGTCCATATTCAATTAAGGTCATAGTCATGGAAATCGAGCAGTTTGAGATTCCAAAAACATCAATAATAGGTTTATGGCTTTTTAGACAATTTTTTCATATGTGTCCATGGCCGCACAAGCAAAATTAAGATTCCTTCTTACTTGAGTCTGGCTATGCGGTTTCGATAAGGAGCCTTCACGGCACAAATCAGCTCACGTGGGAAGTGGGACGCTTATCACCGAAGCCAGAAACTAAAAAACGGGGCTTCAAGATTTTGACTTCGGCCTGCTGTAACAAGGTAGCGGCCTGGCAAAAATCCATGGCTGTGGATCCTCACGTCACGATTAGTTGTCTAATCCTCCCCCCCGTGCCCTATGGGCTTTACTATGTTGGGAATCTCGTCTCGTGGACTCGAACTCAGTCGAGATAATAATGCTATTCGTATCTTCTGACCAAACAAAATATGTTCTTCTTCAAAATTCTTGACCGGATGGAACTTATTTTAGTCAGTTTTTTTTCTTCTTTTTTTGCTAATGCTTAATTCAGCTCGTGTGTTGAATGATGCGCCTAATCTATAACCCATCAATCAAAGACGTGATCAGAGACTTTTTCCCTAATCCACCCAAATATAATTAAACTTCATGTTTATAAACTGCCGATCTGAAAATCGATTTGATAGAATAAATCAAGTGCAGTATCTCGGCATGGCAACAATTTATATCGAGGTGCGTAAAACAAGGGTGTTTGCACGCATTATGCTGACATTCGGGTTCACTCAAATCGGATCTGAATTTCCTTCGCTCTTTCCGGTGGCAAAACAAGAGATGAGGAAGTGGCCGCTCTCCTGAAGTGGAAATCCCAGCTCAACAGCGAGAGTCGCTCTATCTTGTCTTCGTGGAACGGAAGCGACCCTTGTTCTTGGCACGGACTCAGTTGCGATCCTCTCGGGAGCATCATCAGCTTGAACCTCTCGAGCAACACCATCCGCGGTACGCTTCATGATCTCGATTTCTCCTCATTGCCTAAATTGGTTACTCTTAAACTTGCCAACAACTCGCTCTTCGGGAACATCCCCTTGAGCCTCGGCAATCTTTCCAAGCTCGCTTACCTATACTTGTCTCAAAACCACCTTTCCAGAGAGATTCCGACCCAACTTGGATCATTGCGGTCTCTAGAAGTTTTGGAATTGTCATCGAACAACATCACGGGTTCAGTCCCCGGATCTATAGGAAGTTTGAGTAACTTGACTTGGCTATACCTTCAAAATAATAACATCTCCGGGGTCATCCCTCGAGAAGTAGGAATGCTCAAATCTCTCAATGATCTGTTTCTACATTACAACCGCATCGGCGGTCGCATTCCTTCTTCCATTGGAAGCATGAGCAGCTTGAAGAAGTTATGGCTTCTCAATAATGATCTTGTCGGGTCCATTCCAATAGAAATAGGAATGTTGGGATCTCTTAGTGAGCTTGATTTATCAAGCAATTACCTTAGTGGATCTATCCCGAGAACTCTAGGAAACTTGAGTAATTTAGGCTTTCTTTACTTTTATGGAAACCTACTCTCTGGCCACATACCTGAAGAAGTCGGACGAATGAGATCCCTCATGCATTTCGAGCTTCTAAAAAATGATCTAACAGGTTCAATCCCGTCGTCGATAGGGAACTTAAGCAACTTGGGCATTCTTTATCTTTTCGACAATAAGCTTTCCGGTCATGTTCCTCCTGATATTGGAAACCTTAGATCTCTCTCTCAAATTGCTCACTACACAAATAATCTCACAGGTTCAATCCCGTCGTCGATAGGGAACTTAACTAACTTAGGCCTCCTTTCTTTTTACGACAATAAGCTTTCTGGTCCTATTCCTCCCGAAATCGGAAACCTTAGATCTCTCTCTCAACTTGATCTCGACCAAAATAATCTCACGGGATCGATTCCGAAAGAGATGGGAAGACTAGGAGCCCTTGTTGACCTGTCTCTATTCGAGAATAACCTGGAAGGCTCTCTTCCAATTGAGATCAACAATCTCACATCCTTCACAAGCCTACAACTCAGTGATAACCAGCTCATCGGCCAATTGCCACCGGATGTATGCAGTGGTCATGCTCTTAAAAATTTCTCTGCTCACAACAATTACTTCACGGGACCGCTACCAAGAAGCCTGAAAAATTGTACGAGTTTGTTTAGAGTTAGGCTCCAAAATAACCAGCTAAAGGACAACATTACTGATGTTCTCGGCACATACCCTTACTTGGATTATCTTGAGCTGAGCAATAACGAACTTTATGGAGAGCTTCCAACAAGATTGGGGACATGGGGCAATTTGACAAGCCTGAAAATCTCCGATAACAAATTATCAGGCATTATACCGCCTGATCTTGGGAAGATGACTCGATTGCATGTATTACATGTATCTTCCAATAATCTTGTCGGGGAAATTCCGAAAGAACTTGCAAAGTTGCAGTATCTGCTAGAGCTTTGGCTGGATGGCAACCATCTCACTGGCCACATTCCTTACGAAATTGGAGCGTTGTCGAACCTTGGACAAATTAACTTTGCGGGAAACAAGCTAAGTGGTTCAATGCCCAGAGAACTTGGGGAGTTTGTGAACCTTCAGTATCTAAATTTAAGCAGAAATAATCTGGAGCAGAGCATTCCAATAGAGATCAGTAATCTCCACTCTCTTCAAATTCTCGATCTAAGCCGAAATTTGCTTTCTGGAGAAATACCTCGAGATCTTGGACAATTGCGTGGTTTGGAAAGACTCAATCTCTCGCACAATCAACTCTCGGGTTCAATTTCACCGGCTTTTGATGATCTGACAGGCCTTGCATCTGTTGATGTACCCTATAATGAGTTAGAGGGTCCTTTACCAAACATCCCAGCCTTTCATAATGCTACAATCGCTACTGTAGGAGAGAACAAAGGCTTGTGCGGAGATATTCTGGGTCTCACGCATTTTCCGTGGACGGTGAGGAAAGGGAAAGACAGATACAAAAATTTGCTCCTCATTTTACTCCCTACTTCTCTTTGCCTGCTTGCATTGGTTCTTGTAGTGGGAGTTTCATGCATTGTGTTCAGAAGAACAGGGGAAGAAGAGACCGTCTCGATAGAAGCGAGCAGTGAAAATCTGCTCGAAATATGGAGCTATGATGGAAGAACAGTGTACAAGAACATTATTGAAGCCACCGAGGAATTCGATGCCAAATATTGCATTGGCATGGGAGGACAAGGGAGTGTTTATATGGCCAAGTTGCAAACGGGTGAGATTGTTGCTGTTAAAAAACTTAACCAAACACCGGATGTCGAAATGGCTAGTCAAAAAGCATTCGAAAGGGAGATTCATGCTTTGTTGGAAACCCGACACCGAAATATCGTCAAGCTTTATGGCTTTTGTTCGAGCTCTCGCCATTCATTTTTGGTTTATGAGTATCTTGAATCGGGCAGCTTGGCGGATATCTTGAAGAGCGAACAAAGAATAAGACCGTTCGACTGGAATAAGAGATTGAATGTTGTTAAAGGTGTGGTTAATGCTTTGTCCTACATGCACCATGAATGCTATCCTCCGATAATCCATCGTGACATATCGAGCAAGAATATTTTACTGGACGAAGAATATGAAGCTCATGTCTCGGACTTTGGCACGGCCAAGGTTCTAAAACATGATTCATCTAACTGGACTTCGTTTGCAGGCACATTTGGATATGCAGCTCCAGGTAAATACTTTTCTTATGAAGGATGTACTCCGTTTTATTCATAAGTATGTGATGTTTCGCACATTCAACAAATCCTATTTAAAAGATATATTCGTATTTCGGTCCAAATACAAGGTTTCTTTAAACTGGTTTCACTTATAGGTGTATCTTACAGAGTAAAAGATCAATGTAGAGAGCGCTGATAAGATCAAGTGAGAAAAAGAGTTGGCTTCTTTCTATTTGCAGAACTTGCCTACACGATGGAAGTGAACGAGAAACACGATGTCTATGGTTTCGGAGTCTTAGCGATGGAAGTGATAATGGGAAGACATCTGTGTGATCTCATATCATCTCTCTTGTCCACATCTCTACCAACATCAAGTGATTCGTCAATCCCACATTGCTCCCTAAAAGAAGTTTTGGATCCGAGGGTTCCATATCCTGAAGGCGATTTGCTAGGGGAAGTGGCTCTCATGATGAAGATCGCATTTTCATGCTTGAGTCCCAAACCGGAGCATCGTCCGCGCATGCAACAAGTTTCTGAAGTGCTATCAACACATCGTTCATCCTTGTTCAATACGTTGGATAGCATAAAATTGGAAAAATGAGCTAATATTAGAGGCTTCACCTGTTGGAATTCTTGTCATGTCAGTATATTTTTATCGGTTATCGATTGTCGTTTTATAACGTTTTAACATTAATCTAATGCGATTGCAAAGTTCTTATTCAGTGAAAATGAGTGAAATAGTTCAATTCTTGTCAGTTCGAAATTAATCATATTGGATTGTGTCAATCATGTCTTTCCCTCATAAATTTGCAGACGTGTTGGAATCATATTCTCGTGTCGGGTTGAAATTGCCAATACGCGGAAACTTCAAACGCGTGTATTTCCTCTGTCCGACATCAGTAGTCAGTACTCATGCGATTCTCACGGCGACGAAAAGTTCGTGATTTCTAGTTCCTAGGAAGTGCGTGGATGGGAATTCATAATAGGAACTGTCGCATAAACATATTTCTACCCAATGTTAAACAAACTTTGACTTGCGATATCTCGTCTTAGACCTAATTGAAGTAATTCATGAAAATTCGGAAAACAAACTCAACCTACAAGTACAAATGGCGCCATCGGATTGAGAGCTTGCGAAATTACGGTATCATCACAATCAAGTAAGATGAATTTTATTTTGTGATAGTTGTAGATCAGATTTTTCAACAATTTGGGTTTGGTCGAGATGCTTTTCGTGGATGCTACCCAATGTTTCCATAAAGTTAAAATATATATATCGAATATGTAACGCTTCTTGACAAACTTGATCAAAAAGTAAGTTGTCTATGTTCCTTTCTCTGTGTTTTTGCTGTTACGATAGAAAATGAATTGTTATAGTACTAAAACCACATTCTGTGATGCCCTGAAAATTCAACTCCTGTAAATGCATGAATTCAATTAAAGGAAATTAAATTGAATTTCAGTCGATAAGTATGAAATTGGATCGTAAGGACTTAAGGCACGAAATTTGGACGAATTTTAAAGTTTTGGTCGGATTTTCGAAATTTTAGCCATCGCGAATTAGGATTTAATTCCTCGCGCTCGAGCCTAACCCTGACCGAGCCTGGCCTGTCAAAAGACCAATTTATCCCTTCGTCAATCGACCCAAAATTTCGTCTAGTCTTGAATTATCAAATGACCTTTTTGCCCTCACCTTTATGCACATAGGACAAATTTTTTGAATGAGATTTGACCTCATGTGGGTCCCACAAATCTCATCCCCAACAACCAATCCCATCTCATTACTCTCTTCTCTCTCCTACTTTTCTCTCTCTCTCTCTCTCTCTCTCTCTCTCTTCCCATGTGCACTCTCCTTCTCCCTGTTGCCTGTGGACAACCTTCCCCTCCCTCCAACCGAACCACATCTCCTCCTCCTCTCCTCTTCCTCTGTCGTTTTTGCGCGACCACCACCACACCGCCGACAACCACGACCTCCAGCCGCAGCCAGTCGCCACCTTTGACCCCCCCCCCCCCCCGGTCGCCGTTGCTGGCCACCGTGGGCCGTCGGAGTTACGCGAGCCTCCCTTGCCCTGTTTTTCAGCCCCAGACCCGAGAGCTCTCTCTATCTTTCGTTGGCCGTCGCGTCGTCACCGGAGTTACCCACCACCTCACAGTCGTCCACCAACTTCCTCTCGACCTCCTCGACGCCTCCTCACAAGGTTGCCCGCCAGAACCATCGCGAACAGCCTCGGACTCCGTTGTACTCTCTTTTGGAGTCTGACGCGGTTCAGTTCGGTTTGCGACCAAACCGGCCGCCACCGCCGCTCACCTCCACCCCCGACGGCCACCTCTGACCCCCCCTCTCTTTCCCCTGAGCTCATGATGGGTTGTCGTCACCCGTAGAGCTTGAAAACGGCCTCGGTTTCCTACCCTATTTTTTGCCGCCGTTCTCCTGTTTTCAGCCGAGGTACTGCTGGTGGCTGTTAAGCCGCCTTCGGCCATCGTCGGTCGCCTTCGGTCGGTCTCGACAGCCACCCGGAGTCCTCTGGTGAGCCCTTTAACCTTCCCCGATCTTGCCTTGGCCTTTGAGGTCGAGAAACACCCCAAAACAGTTCTTGAGGTGTAGGGTCGAGCCGTCGCGCGATAACCCTTAGGTTCGTCGAAAACCGCCGCCGCCGTTGTTCGCCGCCGCCCGTGCCGTCGCCATCACCGTTGAGACTGCCCGAGCTAGTTAGATTGTGAATAGACCCTTATCCTTAGTTAGGGCGCTAATTGCGCCTTGGATTAGTTGGTTAGTCAATTAGGGTGTTTAGGTAATTTAATTATGGCCAGATTAGTTAGAAGCACAATTTAGGTTAAACGACCGTAATTAGTTAAGCTAGCGGTCGTCTGTGGCTAATTGGTGTTAGATTGAATTGATTGATTGTGGACTATGGTTTGATCGTGAGCGAGCGATAGGTTAGAGACGAGCGATCGATCGGTGTTTATAAAGCAAATTGGCTAATAAAGAATTATTGTACGAATCGTCCGTTATATGTTGCTTAACTGAATTGATGGCCTGATTGGATTAATCACCTCGTTGACATATTTGATTGGATGCTTGGAATGTTTATTGAGTGAACTAGCATTCGTTTGGGAGTTAATCGTTCCGTGTGTAAATACAGTGTCTAAATGGTAGTCTGCATATGCATATGACTGCGTGTGAGATCAAAAGACATATTTTGGCATGAAAACAGCCATGGGCCGAGTCTTTGAGCATGTCTGTATGAGCATCCGGCCTTAATCGAAGATAATGAAACGCATCGATTGCCGGGTGGGTATTGTGTGGTCATATGATGGAACGATGATGAATTTTTCTAGCAAGCTCGCTTTGAACTAATCGTACACACCGCACCAATTGTATGGGATTACGCGACTTGCCAGAAGCACAACAATTCATGCCCGGCGGTACGTGCAGTTTTATGGGATTGTTGGATGCCGGTCGTAGCTTGTGATGGACCGACGCTCCATATAGGGATGCCTACTTGCCGGTGCCGTGCTAGGCGCACTGGAGACACCTCTTGTAGTAGCCGTTGCCGAGAGAAAAGGAACGTACCCCAGTCCTGCCGGAGGAACTCTAGATCGCAATAATGTGCTAGATCGCGTTATTTGTGAGAGTCGAATCACGCCAATCGCGTAGATCCTCTCATTGCGCCGTTGGCACGATCATCATTTATAAATGAACTCGTGTGTTGTCATGTGCATACTTGTGGGTGCGATGCATCGTTGAGTGATTGACTGATATGACTGCTGAGTCGAGTCAAGCATTGCATGATGTGTGGCTGAAGGCTGGTAAGTATGCATGTGGATGTTTACGATGTTGTGATTGTGGTAGGTTGTTATACATGTTTATGTAAGCCTTGTGTTAGGATCCCTTAGGCAAATCAATTTCTCACCCCGTTGTGGGAACCATTTTCAGGTCCCATGTCACGTCCCGACTCTCGAGCCCGCGACATCCCTTATCAAATCGCCATGAGGTCACGAAGGATAACGTCCCAAGCGCGTTATCGACCTATTAACTATATACGCATGCGAAAACGGTTTACTCCTAGTCAGCATAGTCATATAGGGATAGAATAGCAGACAGTCATTCAAAAATATACAATTACAAAACATTCGACATAAACAGATTAGTCTTAACCCTACTAAGCTATAACTAACATAAATAATCCCACAGTTCGGGGCAGCTCACTAGACCTCAAATAGATCCTCGGTCGGGTAAGGTTAACTTCTCATCTACTAATCCAAAAACCAATCTTTGGTGTACACAAAGCTTCGCCACTTGGGACCTAAAAATGTTATCCCACGACAGGGTGAGAATAAATCTCAGTGAATCAAGTCTAAGCTCGGTTAGGAAACTGATTCGCCCAGGGCATCCTAACAGAAGGCTCGCAAGATAACATATACACATATAACAGTCAATCACAATTACAATATGATAACCATGCACATGCACACTTACCAGCCTCTTCAGCCACACATAATGCAATGCTTGACTCGACTCAGTAATCATATCAGTCAATCATTCAAACAAGCATCACATCTACAAGTATACACAGGACACCACACCAGTCCATTTATTACCGATGATCGTGCTCATGGCACATGAGGGGATCTACGCGAAAGAGGGCGTGATTCGACTTTCACAAATAATGCCATCTAGCACATCAATGCGATCTAGCGTTTTACCAACAGGACCGGGCTACTCTCAGCAACGGCTACTACAAGCGGTGTATCCAGTGCACCCGTTGCACGGCACGCGCGATAGGCATCCCTAAATGGGGCGTCGGTCCAACACCAGTTGCGATCGGCATCCGACCAAATAAAAAAACGTGGCCATTGGGACAATTCCCCAGTGATTACGATAATGGACTTTGAAGCTCTCTATTCTACATCTTGCTCTTTCTATTTTGCTTTGTTTCCTTACGAGTCGTTATCTGTTTGAAATGGTCGCATCTACATCTCGTGTTTTACACGATGTACTCTCCTTGCATCGCGGACCTAACTCCAAAAGAAAATGGACGCGGACTTGGAGTGTCGGTCCATTTATTTGGGAACTGTGCAGTCTTTCTTCAATGCCGTGTTTCCCTGCTCCAAAATCACCATCACGGCTACTAGTGGGATGTGAACTTTTGTGTCACTTTCTCTTGCATCAAATCTTTCGCTGGGAGAAACTTCCTTGCCTCAGTTTGTCTCGTCGAAAACATGAAGTTTTCTGAAAATATTTTTCGAAAATTTATTTATAAAAAAATGATAATGTTTTATTGTGTTTAGCTAAGCTATAAAATAGATCCGGAAAATGTTTTCCGTCACTTGAATGAAAATCAAACTCCCTCATGGACTCCTCTTAATATTTTTTTTTCATGTTTTATTAATTTAAAAAATTCAATCTTGTTAATTATTTATCTTCATTTTTTTCTCTTTTCTTTTTCATTTTTTCCCTTTTGGTTTTGGCCAACGCTAGCAATGGTGATGGATGGCGACCGGTTGCTGGCGAGCTCGAGGTTTGATCGGTCCCCGCGATCTCTGGCTCGCTCGAGGCCTGCGAGCCACGAGCTCGCCAAATTGAAGAATCTGTGTGAGTAATTTGTTCTACTAGTCCAAGCCTCACACTGGTGCAATCTGGCATAAAACTCGGATGTTGATTGTGCAAGAAAAGCGAATAGTACACACCCCCTCCTTTTCTTTTCTTTTTTTGGCTGGATAGGCCATGACATGGGCCGGCGTTTGGATGCCTGGATCTTGCGGGTCGTGGCTCGCCGGCCTCAGGTGAGCCCGAGGTCGTTGGGACCAGCCGAGCCTCGAGCTCGCTCACGTCATGGCCGATCGACGCTGGACGATGGTCACCGAGGTTCGTGCTTGGCAGAGGGAGGAGGAATGAGCGGCAAGCAGAGCAAAAAGGAAAAAGAAAAAAAAAAGAGAACAAATAAAAATAAATTTTTGAATTTTTAAAATAAGTAAAAAAATGAAAAGAAAGAAAAATAATAATTATAAAGAAAGGGAGTGAGAAAGAGAGAAGGAAAGAAAGATGAGGAAAATATTTTTCTCTTCTCAAAAAGAGAAAAATATTTTCTCCACTTTTGATGAGTATTTTTTTTTTCATGGGTGCAGATAAGTTTATTTTTCGAGAATCAAATACCAAAAAATTCAAAAAATATTTTTATTTTCCGTGAAATCTAGATATTTCGACGTAAAACATATAGCTCAAAACACCCATAAGTTTTCACTTAATAGGACTTCGTTGGGATTATATTTCAGCAGCAATAAATTTTAGCCTTGTTGACTTACATCCCGGTCTTTGCTCTACGGAAGACTAGCAAGTCTTTACAAATAGAGGCCACGCATGCATAATAAAAAGACGATGAAAATATAAAGGAAGTGACAAAATGAAGTAATTGCAGAATAGGATGATTTTTAAGTTTGAGGTCCCTTCAATGGATTCCTCGTCGGATTTGGCCGAATCACCTATACATGGTCTATCTTTTGACATTCCTGTCGAAAAGCACACATGATCAACGTCCAGACGAGTGGGCGTACTATGTAAGACATCAAGAAGAGAACCAAGTTACGTTGGTGTGGAACAAACAATAAAAAAGCAGGATCAATTAAAGCAGTACAAACTTTCCGTGTGCGCGCCAGTTCATGAAGAGTCCTTTGGAAATGCTCCACTTCGTCCAATACCTCAATTAGCATAACACCCAGGTCAAATTTTGATGCCAGAAATGTTAGGATGCATGTGTGAGTTGTGTTAGAGAAGTCCCACATCGGACAATTGATGTGGTACTGAACAGTTAATATACCCAAATTGGCCCATAACGCATTGACTTAAGCTTTTGAGTGAAGGTTGGTTCAACTGGATATATTGACGGGCTCGGACTTGGGCTCTCTCTTGGCGATCTCCCCAGGTGAAAGTATCGGACTTCCGCTGCATGCTCCCAACAAATGGTATCAGAGCCGATGGTTGATTGATGGACCTCCGATCTGTTCCGGTGATCGTGTCTCAAGAAAGAATCTGGTGCCAACGCGATTTTTGGGCCGATGGACGTTGTGGTGTAGGTTGGTTGGTGCGGAAGAATATTTGGATTAAGGGGGAGCAAACCTAACACTGAACGATCTGTTAGAAGGAATCTGGTGATGTGCCAATGCGATTTCTAACACTTATGGTGATTACTTCTTAAGAAAGAATCTGGTGCCAACGCGGTTTCTAACACTTCTGGTGATCGCGTCTCAAGAAAGAATCTAGTGTCAACACGGTTTTTGGGAATCTGGTGGCTAACACTTCTGGTGATCGTGTCTCAAGAAAGAATCTAGTGCTAACGCGATTTCTAGGAATCTGGTGATTGCATCTCAAGAAAGAATCTGGTGCCAACGCGATTTTTGGGCCGGTGGACGTTGTGGTGAAGGTTGGTGCGGAAGAATATTTGCATTAAGGGGGAGCAAACCTAACACTGAACGATCTGTTAGATGGAATCTGATGATCGCACCTCAAGAAAGAATCTGGTGCTAATGCGATTTCTAACACTTCTGGTGATCGCGTCTCAAGAAAGAATCTAGTGCCAACGCGGTTTGCAGGAATCTGGTGATCGCGTCTCAAGAAAGAATTTGGTGCCAATGCGGTTTCTGGACCGCTGGACGTTGTGGTGTAGATTGGTGCGGAAGAATATTTGGATTAAGGAAGAGCAAACCTAACACTGAAACTCACACGTAAACTCATACGTGATGGGAAGATTGTTAGGATGCACGTGTGAGTTGTATTAGAGAAGTTCCACATTGAATAATTGATGTGATACTGAGCAGTTAATATACCTCATTGGCTTAAGCTTTTGAGTGAAGGTGGGTCCAACTGGATATATTGACGGGTTCAAACTTGGGCCCCCTCTTAGCGATCTATCTCCCCAGGTGAAAGTATCAGACTTCCGCTGCATGCTCCCAACAAGAAGACTCACTCAAAAAAAAAAAATCGAACAAAAGAGAAATTTCTTTGGACTCGTGCTTGACTTATAAAAAATCAAGTCAAGTCGACCACTTTTCTAATAGCTTTGGACTCGTATTTCCTACTATGCGTGTACATGAGGGAACTTGTCCAGTCTTCTTCAAGTTTTGCTAACATATCAAACTTTGGTGACTTTAAGAATAATGGTATATTGTGAGTTATAAATTCTTTAAAAAGTGGACCCAATAGAAGTTTTTTTTATTATTAATTGTTGTTTTGTTTTGTTTTTCTTTTTTTGCTCAAAATAAACTGTTAGTCTCACAGTATCCAAAGTAAGTTACAAAATCAATTTTTGTCTTCTTTTATGCCACGTTTCGCTGGACGGAGAAATCTTCTTCCAAATAATTTTTGAAAATGTCGTATTTTGTCGCCAAATAAACGTAACGAAGGAACTTTCTGTCGGGGGGAAGATGTGAATGTGATGATGGCACAAAAGTTCACATGATGATTTTGGAGCAGGGAAACACGGCATCGAAAAAGACAGCACATGTTCCCAAATTAAGGACGGACGCTCGAAGTTCATTTTCCTTTGGGGTTTGGTCCACAATGTGCGCAGCAATTCGCAAAACACGAGATGGATGTGAACGACATTTTCAAGAATTATTTTCCGGGAAAAAACCTGATCTTGACTATTTATCTTCATCTTTTTTCTTTATCAACTTTTTCCCTTCTGGTTTCGGCCAACGCGAGCCAGGAACTCACCAGATTGAAAAATGTGTGTGTGCACGCCTCTCACTGGTGCAACTTGGCGGAAAACTTTGATGCTGAGGACGCTCATGATATCACTTCTACTTTAGAAATCAATTTTTAGCTGGAAGTTGATTTTTCTTCTTCTTCTCAGAAATAAAAGTTAATTTTTTTATTGCTACTCTAGAAATAATTTTTAATTAGAGAAATTCATTTGGTAATGTTTAAAAATTTCCACTTATGAAATATTATTAACACAAAATCTTCTATGAAAAATTATTATCAGTGGACGAAAAATTTGTAATTCATTTTTAAATTTCTTTAAAAAATAATTTTTATTATTAAAATAACTTTTTAAAAATAAAAATTATTACTTATTTTTTACTCCGGCAGCTGGAGATGGCGACTTAGCGGCGCGACCGATGCGGTGGTCGATGGTTGGCAACAATTGGCGATGGTTGTGGCCGACGAAGGTTAGCGGTTGGAGACGGTTGTGGCTAGCGAAGGTCGGTGATGGTTGGCAGTAGTCGGCGACGGCGGTTGGCGGCTGTCGCGAGCGACGATGGGAGACGGTCATAGGGGGCGATGGGTGACGGTCGGAGGAGGTCAACGGTGGGTGGTGGCTGCCGGAGATGATCGGTAGGTGGCTGCGGTGGGCAACCGCTGGTGAAGGTCAGCGATGGCCAGCATCCAACGATGGTCGGTGACAATGGGTGACGACCGACGGAGGTCAACGGTGGGCGGTGGTTGGCTGCTGGAGGCGATTAGTGGATGGCGGTGGAGGGCAACTGCTAGTGGAGGTCAGCGATGGGCAGCAACTGAAGATGCTCGGCGGTGACGAAGGTTGGCGGAGTTGGGTATAATCGAAAAAAGGGTGAGAGCGTAATGAAAAGAGGAAAAACGAAAAGTACGTACTTAGTTTTTTTTTTTTTTGGGTGAGAGAAGTACTTCTTGAGTTGGAGAAGTTTTTTTTTTTTTTTTTTAACTTCTCAAATTAGGGGAAAAACGACTTCAGAAGTGAAAATTTCTTTGAAAAGTAAAAATTTTGTTTTCTGCTCCAGAAGCACTTTTGGAGTAGAAATTTGCTTTCAGAAGTGTTATAATGCGCACTTTGGTAGTGCATTAGCTAACAGTACACACGACCTCCTTTTCTTTCTTTTACTTTTGGTTGGATTTGTCATGACACACGCTGGCATTTGGATGCCTGGATCTTGCAAGTCGTAGTTCGCAGGCCTCAGGCTACCCCGAGATGGTCAAACCAGCCAAGTCTCGAGCTCGCCAGCCTGCATCATGGCCGATCGTTGAACGACCGGTTGTCACTGAGGTTCGTTGTCAATTGTGGAAGGAGAAAGAAGCAGAGAAAGGAGGAAGACGGAGAAAATAAAAAAGAAAAAGGAAAAGGAAAAAAAGTGAAAAGAAAAAAATTTAAAATGAAAAATCGAAAAAATAAAAAAGTAAATTTTTTATTTTTTAAAATATGGAAAATACGAAAAGAAAGTAAAAAATTAATTATAAAGAAAGGAAATGCGTAAGAGAGGAGGAGGAAAAGAAAGATGATGAAAATATTTTTCTCTTCTCAAAAAGAGGAAAATATTTTCCCAACTTTTCATTTTTTTTTTCATAGGTGGAAAAATATTTTCCTAGACAAGCTTATTTTTCTAGAACAAAACATCGGAAAATTTTCCGAGAAGTTATTTTCCGTGAAACATAGATATTTCAACCAAGAACATATAGCTTGTTGAATTTTGATAAAGTAATCACGACGAAGAACACAAGAATTACGAGGTTTGGCGATGTGCCGACGTCCTCGGGCAAAACTCTCTTATTTTTTCATGAGAGATACGCTGTCATTATTCTGCAATTTGTACACAAGGGTTGCTACAACAAAGGAAACAAGCAAACCCAAAAAATAGAAAAAATATCAATATACATATTTGCCTATAACAGATTTGCCTACAATCTCTTCTTTCCTTTGAATAGGAAAAACGCAAATCCCGCAAATATCGTCAATAGGACTTCGTTGTGCATTTACTAAAGCTGGCTGGGATAATATTTCAGCATCGTTAAGTTTTAGACTTGTTGACTTACATCCCAATCTTTGCTCTACGGAAGACTAGCAAGTCTTTGCAAATAGAGGGCCACGCATACTAAACGGACGATGAAAATATAAAGGAAAACTTAGGGACAAAAGTGGACTACCTCCCAAAATTTAAGAGAGTTTCGTGTAATTTCTCCCTAAAAAGAAATTTGGATCGTCTCACATTCGCCAGGAAGAAGTAACTTCTTCGTTGACTATATGGTCCCTATTCTTCTATAAATGCGTTGGTTATACTTGCTTCTTTTCAACACTTATGCTCCTAGAAACGAAGAAAAGCCAGCCCTTTAAACCTGTCATGGCCTCGTCTCAGAAACAACTCTCCATGTTGTTCCTCGCTTATGTCCTTCTCATGCTCGTGAATCAAATGCCTTGTCTTGCTCCGTCTCGGAGCTCTTCTCTAGCGGCCATCGCTGGTGCTAGTAACCAAACGGTAAATGAGGAAGTGGAGGCACTCCTAACCTGGAAGTCTAAGCTAGACAGCCAGAGTCGCTCTATTTTGTCTTCGTGGAATGGGAGCAACGCTTGCTCATGGCACGGGATCGGTTGCGATCCTCTCGGCAGCATCACGAGCTTGAACCTTTCAAATTCTGCCATACGTGGTACGCTTTATCATCTCAATTTCTCCCAATTGCCGAATTTGGTCGCTCTACATCTTGCCAATAACTTGCTCTTTGGAAACATCCCTCCGAGCATTGGCAATCTTACCAAGCTTATTCATCTGAACTTGTTTCGAAATAACTTCTCCGAAAACATTCCAACTGAACTCCAGTCATTGCAATCTTTGCAATTCCTCGATCTTGGGAGTAATAATTTGACTGGCCCAATTCCCATTGAGATATTTGGCTTGAGCAACTTGATCGAACTATACCTTTCGGTTAACAAGCTTTATGGTTTCATCCCTAAAGAAATTGGAAGGCCCGGATCACTACGATCTATACAAATTCTCGATCTTGTGGATAATGATTTGACCGGCCCAATTCCGAATGAGTTAGTGAGCTTGAGCAATCTGACTGGTCTATATCTTTCGATTAATCAACTTTCCGGTCTTATTCCTTCTTCCATTGGAAACATGAGCAGCTTGTTGAGGTTAGGGCTTTTCGGCAATCAACTTGTTGGTTCCATTCCAAAGGAAATAGGAATGTTGAGGTCTCTCATTGAACTTGATTTATCAAACAATGGTCTGAATGGATCCATCCCTACGACTCTAGGAAATCTAAGTAATTTGGCATTTCTTTACTTCTTTAGCAATCAACTTTCTGGCTCCATACCTTCGGAAGTTGGAGGAATGAGATCCCTCATACATTTCGAACTGCTAGACAACGATTTAACAGGCCCTATCCCGTCGTCCATAGGGAATTTGACCAATCTGAATATCCTTCACCATTACCAAAATAAGCTGTCTGGTCATATTCCCAAAGAAATAGGAATGCTCGGGTCTCTCTCTGTTCTCGTGCTTATGGGTAACATTTTCTCTGGCTCGATTCCGTCCACAATAGGTAACTTAAGCAAGCTCACAGACCTGCAGCTAGGCAGCAATAATTTTGTCGGCCAATTGCCCCAAGATATTTGCGGTGGTCGAGTTCTTCAATATTTTTCCGCGTCCTATAATCACATCATTGGTCCAATTCCGCGAGGCCTCAGAAACTGCACAAGTTTGATTAGAGTCAGGCTCGAGAACAATCAGCTCAAGGGAAATATATCCGAGGGTCTCGGCACATACCCTTATTTAGATTATCTTGGGTTGAGCAACAATGAACTCTACGGTGAGCTACCCCCCAGACTGGGTGAGTATAGCAGTCTGACAAGACTGATAATCTCCAACAATCGAATCTCAGGCGTGATACCCTTTGAAGTCGGCAACATGACCCGATTATATACGCTTGACCTCTCTTCAAATAGTCTTGTTGGGGAAATTCCAAAAGAACTGGGAAAACTGAAGTCTCTCGGTGAGCTTTCACTCTGTGACAATCATCTTGTAGGCAACATACCTCAAGAACTTGGAAATTTGTCTGATCTGTCGAGCATTAACGTGGCCGGAAATAAACTGAGTGGCTCAATTCCTGGACAGCTTGGGCATTGTTCGAGGCTTCAGTTTTTGAATTTGAGTAGAAATGGTCTTGACAGAAGCATTCCCGTCGAGATTAGCAATCTTCAATCTCTTGAAATTCTCGATTTGAGTCAAAATTTGCTTACGGGTGAAATACCTGGACAACTTGGGCTATTGCACAAATTGGAGACACTCAATCTCTCACATAATCAGCTCTCGGGTTCCATTGTGTCGACCTTTGACGATATGGCAAGCTTGATGTCAATTGACATATCGTACAATGACTTAGAGGGTGCCTTACCAAAAATTCCAGCGTTTCGTAATGCTACAATTGACGTTGTGAGAGGAAACAAAGGCTTGTGTGGAGTTATTGCTGGTCTCAATCCATGTCCAACGACAAGGTCCAAAGGCAAAAGCAACAACAAAAAGCTGCTGCTGATCTTGGTTCCAACTTTAGCTTGCCTACTCTCTTTGCTTCTTGTTGTGGGAGGTTCGAGTATCGTACGCCGAAGAGTAAGGAAAACAGAGGCTAGTCCGAAATATGGAACCAATGAAAACCCGTGGGCAGTATTGAGTTTTGATGGACGAATGGCCTACGAGAGCATTATTGAAGCTACAGAGGAGTTTGATCCCAAATATTGCATCGGTGTTGGAGGACATGGGAGTGTTTACAAGGCCCAGTTGCAAACAGGGGAGACTCTTGCTGTAAAGAAACTTAAGGAAGCAGTGGACGTCGAAATTGCTAGCCGAAAAGCATTTGAAAGGGAGATTCATGCGCTGACCGAAACTCGGCACCGAAATATCGTCAAGCTCTATGGCTTTTGTTTGAGTTCTCGACATTCGTTTTTACTGTGCGAGTTCTTGGAATGTGGCAGCTTGAAGGATGTATTGAACAATGAGGAGAGGATAACAACATTTGATTGGAAGAAGAGAGTGAATGTTGTTAAAGGCGTGGCTTATGCTTTGTGCTACATGCACCATGAATGCTCACCTCCTATAGTTCATCGAGACGTATCGAGCAAGAACATTTTACTGGATGCAGAATACGAAGCTCACGTCTCTGATTTTGGCACGGCTAAGGTTCTACAATCTTATTCATCCAATTGGAGTTCCTTTGCAGGCACCTTTGGATATGCAGCTCCAGGTCAGTCGATTTCTTCAAAATTTCACTCATTTCATTTATAGACATGAAAATGCTTATGCAAGATCCTCATCCTTACCTACCTTACTTTATACGTCTAAGTACCTAACACTAAATCCAAAGCTATTCACACGATCTGAAGGTTCAATAATAGATTGACTGAGATTTAGGCCCACCAAATAATAAATTGGAAATTTTCCTTGGAGAAATTAAATTTTTAAAATTTTCATTTAAATCTAAATTATGCATTAATTGATACAGAATTTATTCCAAATAAGTTTAGATTAACAAAGCATGGATACTGTATAAAAGCTAGAAAAAATCTGCTCTTTTCTCTATGTAGAATTCACATACACAATGGAGGTGAACCACAAATGCGATGTTTATAGCTTCGGAGTGGTGACACTAGAAACGATTATGGGAAGACATCCAGGCGATCTCATATCTTCTCTTGCGTCCTCATCTTCATCATCCTCGCGCCATTCAACAGCTTCTTGGCCACTGAAAGAAGTGTTAGATCAAAGAATTCCATACCCGGAAGGTGACGCGCTAGGGGAAGTGGCTTTCGTGACAAAGATGGCATTTTCGTGCTTAAGTCCCAATCTAGAGCATCGTCCAAGCATGCAACAAGTTTCTCGAGCGATATCGGCACATAACTCAACCGCGTTAATCGCATCGGAGGACGTCAAATTGGAAGAGGTAGTTGATCATGTATGCTTCACTAATTGAGATATTTTGGTCTTTCTATTGTAGCCTGTGCAGTGTTGGAGTTGGCGAATACTTCAAGGACCCTTATTTCTCACACCGAGCTCGCCCACGTGAACTTAGGGAAACTGAAGTATGATCCGACGATATATGACACCGGCGCACGGAATGCCCCCGAAAGGGGTATCCCGCTGCCCGGTCAGCGGACGGGGATTCTGCTCGTTTGATAGATTATTGTAACGAGTTGTGCGGCTGTAGACACAAATCATAGTGAAATCTCTTCACAGGACGTAACCCTATTCTGGGGTGAACTTGGGAAAACGGTGCGTCGTCTATTTTTCTTCTATTATCTGTGTGTTCGTTCTGAATCGGTTTGCGATACTTCCCTTCATGCAGCAAGTTGTGTCCTGTATTTTATTTATCCTAGTCAACTTTATTATCTATCTCTGCAATTTGTCAATTAATGCAAAGCACTTAAGATTCACCGCGATTTGCAATTTCAACTCGAAAGAGATGGAATACAGCGATTTACTTGCTACCATTCGTCGTTATTGGTGACTTGTGTTTGTAGAATCGCAAATACTGACAGTGAAGAAGGTGATACGCTCAAAAGGTAGGGGTGTCAAATGTACCTGCGCCAGGCGGCCCGGCCCGAAAATTTTCTTGAATTTTTGGGCCTTTTCGGGCCAGGTCGGGCTGGCCCGACCCGCCGCCCAAATTTTTTTAATACCCTTTTTTTCTTTTAAATTTAATTTATTTTTATATTTTTTTTCATTTGATGGGTTTGTTAATTGATTTTAATTCAAAAAATGATAAAAAAAAAAGAAAGAAAAAAACAATCCGGCCCGGTTCGGGCCGGCCCGAGCACGGTACTGCTCAATTCGGGCAGGCTCGGGCTGAGACCCGACCCGGCCCATTGACATCCCTATCAAAAGGTGCTAGGGCACAAATGGTATAAGCTGGCATCAAGCTTTATGGACTATCTACCACCATCGTAAATTATACAAAATCTCAAATGCAGATTAGAGTGTTGTTTGCTTAGATCGAAGTAGGTACGTATCTCTTCAAAGAGAGAGACCACACTTTAGTAGGGATTAACTTTTAGAGGTAAGTGCAAGATGAGTCCCAAAATTCGAAAAGGGCATGAAGTCGAAAAACTTGTCAAATTAGTAGTATTGAGTCTCTCTATTAATTTCGTCCAATTTGCCAAATGAAAAATACTGGCACGACATTTACTTATGTAATTCGAATGCACATGACGTTGCATAAAAAAAACTTGTCAAATTAAAAAAAAAAAGATGTCACTATTGAAAAGAAATGATAACCCGGATATGAGGGGATGATCATCTGTTTCAATTGAATTTTCATGTATGTTTCTTGAAGTTAAGTTTAAATAGAGGTTAAATACGTGTATGCAACATCGACCGGAGATGAGCCAAAAGAGATCTTCCTCCTTATTAGGGATTGAGAAAAAAGCAAATTACGTATTTTTAACTACATTGATTAGCTAGTAAGTAGTATCTTTATTTGCATTTTTCCCTACCATTGACGTCAAGTTGCAAATGTATGGGAATCCGTCCAAGTCTTTGATGTGCCGTGTCTCACGAGTGGAGAGAATCTTCTCTAAAATACGTTATTCAAGTTCACTTAAAAACAAAAAATGTTAAACCTTCTTGACTTTTTTTTTTAAAAAAATTTGGAATTTCATCAAGCAATACTCGACTTCATGGTCCCAATTTTGTTTCTATAAGTAAATCCTGGTTGTACTTCGTCCGTTTCAACACATATGCGCCTAGAATCAGAAGAAAACCCTACTCCAAATAATCTAAACAACCTTCCATGTCCTCATCTCAAAAACAATCCTCAATGTTGTTCCTCACTTCTCTCCTTCTCATGTAAGTGCAAACTGAGTCCCAAATTTCGAAATGTGCAATGAAGTCAAAAACTTGTCAAATTAGTACAAATGAGTCTCAATTAATTTCGTCCAATTTGCCGAATGAAAAATACCGACATGACATTTACTTATATAATTCGAATGCACATGACATCGCATCAGGAAAAAAATAAAAGCTTGTGAAATTTTTTAAAAAAAAGTGTCATTATTGAAAAGAAATACTGACCCGGATCTAAGGGTATGACGATCTGTTTCAGCTGGATTTCCGTGTATGTTTCTTAAAGTTAAGTTTAATTAGAGGTTAAACACGCGTATGCAACACCGACCGGAAAGTAGCCAAAAGACAGTTTCCCCCTTATTAGAGATTGAGAAAAAAAAAAGAAAATTTCATATTTTTTAACTACATTCAGTAGATAGTATAGTTATTTGCAATTTTCCCTACCACTGGCGTCATCTTGCAAATCTATGAGAATCCGTCCAAGTCTTTGATTTGCCGTGTTTCACGAGCGGAGAGAATCTTCTCTAAATTACATTATTCAAGCTCACCCAAAAAAACAAAAAAGTAAACCTTCTTGGCTATTAACCAATATAACTCCAAACATTGAGTTATCCACAAATTATGGACCATAATAAACAAAGGTCTAAAATAGGACCCCTCCCCCCCCCCCCCCCCCCCCCCCCCCCCCCCCCCCCCTTTTTTTTTTTTTTTTGCATTTCTGGAATTTCATCAAGCAATACTTGACTTCATGGTCCCAATTTTGTTCTATAAATAAATCTCGGCTGTACTTCTTCCATTTCAACACATATGCGCCTACAGTCAGAAGAAAACCCTACCCCAAATAACCTAAACAACCTGCCATGGCCTCATCTCAAAAACAATCCTCAGTGTTGTTCCTCACTTGTCTCCTTCTCATGAGAAATGCCTTGTCTTGCTTCATCTCGAATCTCTTCTCTACTTATTTTTGCTGGTGCTAGTAACCAAGCCAGAAATGAGGAAGTGGAGGCACTCCTAAAAATGGGATTTCTAAGCTAGACAGCGGGTGTCACTATACTTTGTCTTCATGGAATGGAAGTAGCCCTTGTTCATGGCACGGAATCGGTTGTGAACCTTACAGGTGATAGGAATCGTTCCCCAATTCTAGAAAAATAACTCAAGCAAATAATACGCAGTAGCAGAATATAACGATAAAAGAACAGAATCAGAAGAAGCACACTAGAGAATTTGTTATCGAAGTTCACCCAAACATGGTCTACGTCTCCGCGCAGAGGCATTCTGCGAATCCACTAGTCTTCTTGAAATGTAGGAATACAACTGACGATCATCTCACAAGATCGAAGCAAAAAAGAAAACGAAAACACTCAAGAATGCCGTCACCCGCCTCTCTTTTTCTTTTTTCTCTCTATTCACTACTTTGCGCTTTATATCTGCTCTTTTCTTCTCTGACGGCTACAACCTGTATATCTCTAATATGTAAAGTGTATCTTTAAACTTAGAAGAAAAGGAAAGGACTAAAGATAAAAAGAAATCTTAATGATATATTTTGGCTTCACAAGCCAACAATCTCCCACTTGAAGACAAATATATCTGATGCACCAAGCAACTTTGCATCCATCCTCTTCAAAAATTAGCAACTAGAACTTGTGCCTCTACGATACTTCTTATCAATTAACATGGAGTAATACTAATAGTAGTAATACAGAAAGTATGCTTCTCTTTGTCTACTACCTTGGTAAACATGTTAGCTGGATTCTTTGAGCCATCAATTTTCTATAGCTTTAACTCGTTATCTTTCAATGTTGACCTGATGAAGTGATAATGTTTCTTGATATGTTTGGTCCTTGAGTGATAAGCTGCATTCTTTGCTAAGTGCACTGCACTTTGACTATCACTCCACAATATGCTCACTGGCTGCTTTTGATATAGCTCTTCTAGATAATCTTGTAACCACATGATTTCCTTAGAGGCTTCCATGATCGCCACGTACTCTACTTCTATAGTCGATAGAGCCACTATTTTCTATAGTTGAGATACCCAACTCACTGCTGTACCTGCAACTGTAAAGACATATCTAGTGGTACTTTTACCACTATCTCGATCACTCGAGTGATCTGCATTCATATAACCCGGCAATTCTAGAGATGTACCTCCATAACAAATAGAGTAATTTGATGTACCTGCTAGATATCTCAATATCCATTTTACTGCATTCCAATGCTCTTTGCCCGGGTTCTGCAAATATCGACTCACAACTCCACTGCCTGTGCAATGTCTGGTATCGTGCTCACCATAGCATACATCAAACTTCCAACTGCTGACGCATACGGCATTGCCGCCATCTCATCTTTCAAAACTTGAGTACTCGGACACTTATCCTTGGAAAGTTTGAAGTGACCCGCTATAGGAGTCGCAACCGATTTTGCCTCGTCAATGTTGAATCTTTTCAACACCTTGTTCACATATTCTTCCTGCGACAACCATAGTTTCTTATTTTTCTTGTGCCTAATGATTTTCATGCCTAAAATTTTCTTGGCCTCTCCCAAGTCTTTCTTAGCAAACTGCGCTGCTAACATCTTCTTTACTTCTGCGATTCTCTTCATATTAGAACTAGCCACTAGCATGTCATCAATATATAAAAAGAGATATACAATATTACCATCGCTATACTTTCGAAAATAAACACAATGATCAGCCTCACAGTGTACAAATCCTTTTTCTTCCACAAAACCATCAAATTTTAAATACCATTGTCGCGAAGCTTGCTTCAATCCATACAAACTTTTCTTCAAGCGACATACCATGTGCTCTTTATCTTTGACCTCAAAACCTTTGGATTGCGCCATGTATAACTCTTCTTCTAGATCACCATGCAAAAAAGTCGTTTTCACATCTAACTGCTCAAGATAAAGATCCTCCATTGCAACTATACTCAGCAACACTCTGATTGATGTCATCTTCACTATTGGTGAAAATATCTCGAAGTAGTCGATCCCTTATTTTTTAGAAAAGCCCTTTACTACAAGTCTCGCCTTGTATATGATACTACCATCAGCTTCATTTTTTATCATGTACACCCACTTGCTTAACAAAGTTTTTTACCTAAGGGCAACTTGGTCAACTCTCGAGTTTTGTTCTGAATTAACGAGCTCATCTCGTCTCTCATAGCACCCTCCCACTACATGTGAGATGTGTCTTTCTTTGTCTTATCATAGGTCTCCGGTTCTCCCGAATCTATATATAAGACATGGCTCGGAACAATGTTAGCTGAAAGATCAAAAATTACCTTTGGCTTTCTCACACGTGTAGATCTTCTCAAAACAGGTACTTCAGGTCGTTAGTCTGTTCCGGATCATCTCATTCCTCTTGAACTACTTGCTCATTAATAATGTGTTCATTTTGAACAACCTCCCCTTCATATGCACTCTGATCTGTTGGAACCATCTTCACAGGAATTGTGTCTAGCTCAATATATTCTGGTTCTACTGCCGTCTCATGCTCTGTCTGACGATCTTTGTACATCTTTTCTTCATGGAACACCACATTTCAACTGCGAATGACTTTGTTATTCTCATAATCCTAAAGCCTATATCCATAATCATCGCCGCCATATCCAATAAAAACGTACTTTTGGGACTTAGCATCAAGCTTTTTCATGTCCTCTCTGTCAATCAAAGCATATGCAATACAACCAAAATTTTTTAGATATGAATAATTGACCTTTTTACCTGACCACTGCTCTTGCGATACTCCTCCATCCAGTGCACAAGATGAACTTCTATTAATCAAATATACAGCTGCATCAACTGTAGCAGCCCATAAGTATAGTGGGAGACCTGCATGTAGTCTCATGCATCTTGCACGCTCCAAAATAGTCATGTTCATCCTCAGCGCCACACCATTCTCTTGAGGAGTTCTAGGAACAGTCTTTAACCCATGTATGTCTTCTCGGCTTAAATATTCTGTAAATTCATTGCTCGTGTATTCACCACAATTATCAGATTTTAAAGCTTTAATCTGATAACATGTTTCTTTTTCTATCATGGTTTTCCATATTTTGAAAACTTCGAATACTTCTGATTTTTCTCGGAGAGCATAGACCCAAGTCTTTCTTGTCGCATCATCAATGAAGGTGACGAAATATCTCTTACCACCATAAGAGAGCTTCTGAGCCGGTCCCTACATATCAGTATGAACCAACTCTAACTTTTTTTTATTCTGTCGCACATTTAATTGAAAACTAACTGCCTTTTGTTTTCCATAAATGCAACTTTCACATAAATCTAACTCAACTTTCTACAAACCTAGAAGCAACTTTCTTGAATGTAACTACTTAACACCTTTTTCACCAAGATGTCCCAAGCGATAATACCAAAGAGTAGAGAGATTACATGTAGCCACTGTAGTTGCAACCATATCATTGATATTGTCTCCCTGGAAAAGGTAAAGTGTACCTGTACGCTTTCCCTTTTCTACCACTCTTACTCCTGATGTTATCTTCCATTCTCCGCATCCAAAAGTTGTTATCATGCCTTCTTGGTCAAGTTTGCTAGTTGAAATCATATTTTTCTTCAACTTGGGAATATGTCTGGTTTCACGCAAAATTAGACGTCCGCCACATGAGATGTTCAAAACTACAATTCATTTTCTTGCAATAGGACACATTTGGCCGTTTCCCACAACCACTTGCCCAAAATCTCCATTGGCATAATCAACAAATATATTTATTTGCAAGGTACAATGAAAAGAAGCACCATAATCAATAAACCACTTATTTGTTGTCAAGTCAAACCCTACAGATAAACACAAGTTTTCTAACAAAGGTTCATCACTTACCACATTAGCTCATTGATTCTCATATCGCAGCTTCTTTTTGTAGGCTTCACACTGAAATCTACAGTGTCCCGTCTGGTGACAAAACCATCACTCATCTTTTGTAACCTCTATCTTCCACCTGGATAGTGACCTACCACATCCGCTGAATTTTCCTCTGCTTTTACTTCTTCCACGATTCTCCACTGCTAGTGCCGTTGAAGATGCAGATGCCGAAAAATTATCTCCACATGTGACTTTTCTTCGCATCTCTTCATCCATGATACTACTCACAGCATCATCCAGAGTCAAATCATCCTTCATGGTGCTCGAAATTTCCTGCACCACGGTGTTGTAGCTTTCCGGAAGGGAAGATAGAAATAACAGAGCTTGTAGCTTCATATTCAGATTTATGCCTGCGGATTCTAACTGACCTGTAACCTGCGTGAAACTGTTAATATGCTCTGCAATAGAACCTCTGTTAGATAATTTCATACTAACCAACTTCTTTAGCAAAAATATCTGATTCGATGTGGATGGCTTCTCATAAATATTCGTTAGAATATCCATGGCTTCTTTTGCAATCTTTTCTTTCGTGATGTGATATCTTGTCTTTTTTGTCAAACCTAGACGAATCGCACCTAACGCCTTTCGAACAAGAATTTTCCATCCTGATTCTGCCGTCAGATCTACTTCCGCGAGTTCAGGTTTCCAATCCTCGAGAGGTGCATAGAGATCTTTCTAATAAAGATAGTCCTCTATTTAGAGTTTCCACCATCCGAAATGCTGCCCATCGAACTTATCGATTCCGATTTTATCTTCTGCCATACCGTTTGCTTTCAATCAAACGTCACCGAAAAACCCTCGATGTTCTCGATTAGCCAACCTAGGCTCTGATACTAGTTGATAGGAATCGTGTCCCAATTCCAGAAAAATAACTCAAGCAAACAATACGCAGTAGCAGAATATAACGATAAATGAATAGAATCAGAAGAAGCACACCAAAGAATTTGTTATCGAAGTTCACCAAAACCTGGGCTACATCTCCGCGCAGAGGTACTCTGCGAATCCACTAGTCTTCTTGAAAAGTAGGAATACAATTGACGATCTTCTCACAAGATCGAAGCAAAAAAGAAAAAAAGAACACTCAAGAATGCCGTCACCCGCCTCTTTTTTTTTCTTTTTTTCTCTCTATTCGCTACTTTGCGCTTTGTATCTGCTCTTTTCTTCTCTGACGGCTACAACCTATATATCCTTAATATATAAGGTGTATCTTTAAACCTAGAAGAAAATGAATGGAAAAAACATAAAAAGAAATCTTAATGATATATTTTGGCTTCACAAGCCAAACAGGAGCATCACCAGCTTGAACCTTTCGAATTCTGTCATACATGTTATGCTTCACCATCTCAGTTTCTCTTTGTTGCCAACTTGGTTATCGTTAAACTTGCCAACAACTCACTCTTCGGGAACATCTCTCCTAGCATTGGCGATCTTTCCAAGCTTACACTTCTTAACTTCTCTCAAAACATTCTTTTGGGAAACACTCCACCTCAATTGGGGATGTTACGATCTTTGCAAGTTCTAGAGCTTTCAAATAATAATTTCACCGGACCAATTCCCCATGAGATAGGTAGATTGAGCAACTTAACTGGTCTGTTCCTTTCATATAATAAGCTTTGTTTCATCCCAAAAGAATATGAAGGCTTAAGTCTCTTAATTATCCGTACCTAGCGAACAACACCATCACAGATCCAATTCATTCTTCCATTGGAAACATGAGCAACCTGATGATCGTACTGCTTTTCCACAGCCAACTTGTCGGGTCCATTTCAAAGGAAATAGGAGTGTTTGGGTCTCCAAATGAACTTGATTTAGCTTCAGATTATCTCAATGGTTCCATCTCTGAAACTCTAGAAAATTTGAGTACCTTGGTATATCTTTACCTCTACAACAACCAACTTTCGGGTCCCATACCTCAAGAATTTGGAAGAATGGGATCCCTCATTGATCTTTAGTTGCTAGTTGTCCATAGGTAACTTGAGTAATCTACGCATTCTTGACGTTTCCACTAATAATCTCACAGGCTTTATCCCTTGTTCTCTGGGATGATCAAGTACATTGACTAAACTGGTACTTTTCCACAACTATCTAGGGGGCATTCTTAACATCGAGATCAACAAAACAAAACCAGTCTCTCACTCCCACCTTGGCGATAGTGGGGCGAGGGTCATTTGGCCCTGCCTAATAAACCACCTCTTGTTGTAAAATATCGTGCTGCAAGTATATAACAGAGAGAACAGAGAACAAGTAGAGAAAGCCAGATGAGAAATCTCTTTATTTCAACTTATATATTTTGACCAAAAACTAAGCTTCTATTTATAGGAGAATAATGATGCACTTATCATTAATACTAATGTATTGAATTAATACATACATTTGATAGGGAGATGAACTTAGAAATGTACCATAAAAGGTACATTAGATAGGATGAATATTCAATCATGTATTTCAAACATTCATGTATTTCATAACACTCCCCCTTGAATATTCATTGTGTTCATCATATTATGAATGTGCATAGAATGAAACTGCCTCATTAAAAACCTTAAGTCGGAAAAACCCAGTGGGACAAAAACTGGACAAAAGGGAAAAAGAGTGCAGTGCATAGTTCATAATATCCCCCCCTCAATTAAACCATATAGCCACTGTTGGGGCTAGTCAATCTTGCATCTTGTGAACTCGCCGCATACCAATGCCATATACTAATTTTTCAAAAATTGACGTTGGCAATGATTTGGTAAAAAGATCTACAAGATTATTTATGGATTGAATCTGTTTAACATCAACATGTCGACTTTCTTGGAGTTCGTGAGTATAGAAAAATTTCGGCGAGATATGCTTGGTCCTATCACCTTTGATATATCCTCCCCTAACTTGTGCAATACAAGCAGCATTATCTTCATAAATTATAGTGGGAAAATTTACAACCAGTGTTAAACAACAAGAATTATGAATATGCGTTATAACGGATCTTAACCAAACACACTCTCTTCCAGCTTCATGTAAAGCAATAATCTCAGAGTGGTTAGAAGATGTAGCTACTAGCGATTGCTTAGTAGAACGCCAAGAAATGGCAGTGCCGTTATAACAAAACAAATAACAGATTTGAGAGCGAGCCTTATGTGGATCAGATTTATATCCAGCATCAGCATATCCAACTAAACCAGATGTAGTGGAATCCTTGGAATAATATAATCCCAAATCTATGGTTCCTCGGAGATAACGAAAAATATGTTTAACTCCATTCCAGTGTCTCCGAGTTGGCTCATAACTAAAACGTGCCAATAAATTTACCGCGAAAGCGATATCTGGTCTCGTACATTGTGCCAAGTACATTAACGCCCCAATTGCATTGAGATATGGTACTTCAGGACCAAGTATCTCTTCATCAGATTCTCTAGGACGAAATGGATCCTTTTGGGGATCTAGAGACCTTACAACCATAGGGGTGCTCAATGGGTGAGACTTGTCCATGTTGAAGCGTTTAAGTAATCTTTCAATGTATGCTAATTGATGGACAATTATTCCATTTGCTTTATGCTCAAGCTCTAGACCAATTAAATTCATTCTTGTACCCTTCCTTAATTAGGTACTCACTTAGGCGTTGGTACCACATGCGACCGGATTGCTTTAACCCATACAAAGATCTTTACAACTTTATTGAGAATAAGTTGAGGGAGTGCATGCTTCAGGCATTTTAAATCCCTCAGGAATTTTCATATAAATATCAAAGTCTAATGAGCCATATAGATAAGCCGTCACAACATCCATAAGATGCATTTCCAATCTTTCAGAGACTGCAAGGCTAATTAGAAAACGAAATGTAATCATATCCATCACAGGTGAATATGTCTCATCATAATCAATCCCAGGTCGCTGGGAGAATCCTTGAGCAACGAGTCGGGCTTTATATCTCACAACCTCGTTTTTCTCATTTCGTTTTCGAAAAAATACCCATTTATATCCAACAGGCTTTACATTGTCGGGGATTTGAGTTACAGGTCTAAAAACCTCTCGTTTAGCTAGAGAAACTAATTCGGCCTTAATTGCTTCTTCCCAATTAAGCCAGTCATGCCTTTGATGGCATTCAATAATAGATTGTGGCTCACAATCATCATCCATAATTTTATGAGCAACTGAGAATGCAAAAACATCATCCATGATGATTTCATTCCGATCTCAAATCTCATTACAATATGTAATGGAATTCTTGGTATTCCCGGGGTTGGTGATCATTTCATGGGTTTGTGCCTCTTCAGGGGCAATAAGCGCTTTGGGAGCAAGCGCAATATCGGGCTCTTCTGGAGCGGATTCCTGATTCTTTCCCCTTCATTTACGAGGAACAATGTCTTTTGATCCTATCAGTCTACCATGCTTCAAATGTGGTGGATTTTGATCCATTTTATCATGTCCTTCGTGAACAACTATTCTAGCTAGAGCATTTGCAGCTGGAATATGAGACTTCGTTACCTTAGTAGCATCATTAAATGCGTCAGGAAGTCTATTGGCCATAGCCTGTAAATGGATTATACGCTGCACCTCATTTTCACATTCAGGAGTTCTTGGGTCTAAATGAGATAAATCTTTCTCATTCCAGGAGATAACCTCAACTGGTTTCTGCTTTGCAGTCATAGGTGTCCCAATTGATGGAAACATTGTCTCATCGAAATGACAATCCGCGAATCTAGCAGTAAAAAGATCACCAGTAGTTGGTTCCAAGAACCTAATAATGGACGGCGAATCAAACCCAACATAAATGCCCAAACGGCGTTGGGGACCCATTTTAGTTATTTTTAGTGGTGCTACAGGCACCTGTACTACACAACCAAAAGTGCGTAAATGTGAAATATCAGGTTCATAACCAAGAACCATCTGAAGGGGAGATTGCAAGTGTTGTGGAAATTCTCCTATATTTTGATTCTGACAAAACCTTCAAAAGATATTGTTTAATGAAATGTGATGCAGGAAGAATGTGTAAGCAGCAGGTTGAGTGAGGGTCAGATGGAAGTGCTTCTGGCGAAGGGTCAGATGGAAGTGCTTCTGGTGAAGGGTGAGATGGAAGTGCTTCTGACGAACAGTCAGATGGAAGTGCTTCTAACGAAGGATCAGATGAAAGCGCTTCTGACCGAGGGTAAGATGGAAGTGCTCCTGACGATCCAAACAGTGACGGATGGATCACATCAAATCTCCGTATTACCATTCTATGCCAACTGATCAAATTTCTCTTAGACGAATTTGAAGAAAGATCAGTTCCTGCATTTTACAAAACACGAAGACCCACGTATGACAGGTTTCCGATCAAGGCAAGTGATATTCAATTATCCCGATATCCCATCTTGTCAATTAAGGGACTTTCTATAATAGGATATCATCTTCTAAGGAATATATCCTCGAGAATCAACTCAAACTTATCACTCTTATGGAAGCTGGAGATTCAGTTGTATGGGCGACTGAATCAGAAGGGTTCAATGTCTTACCCAACGGTCTACATATCTTCTGAAGATACAGTCTCGTTCAATCACGATTGATGACGTCCAATCAAGGATTGAAGAGCGATCCCTTGGCTGGAATCCAACGGCTAGTTCGGAAGCAGGGGAGTATAAAAGAAGAATAATGTTTGACTAGAGCGGAAGAGTACGAACAACAATTCAAAGTGCAAGAATAATTCGAGTTTCATCTAAGAGAGTATTCTGAGTACTCAAAATCCTTCACTGTGGAAATCTGTGTGAGAAGGAAACAAAACACTTGAGTGATTGTAATCTTCTTGATTCTTCATAGTGAAATCCAGCCAATCGGCTGTCATCGTGGGAGAGTGGACGTAGGCTTGATCTAAGCCGAACCACTATAAATATCGTGTGCAATATCCTCTTCTCTAAACTCTTACCTTTGTGTTTAGATTTTCTGCTTACTGTTATACTGCTTTTGTTCCTAATCGTACACTGAACTTTATTCATTCCGCAAGAAATTTCAATCAAGTTCAGAATCTCCTATTCATCCCCCTCTAGGAGATATTGCTAGTTACATCAATTGGTATCAGAGCAGGTTGCTCATTTTACAAAGTGTTTATTGACTTCAGAGTTAACGATCTACTATGTCTAGCAATCACTCTTCAGGAACAAGCGATTCGCACTTTGCCAACAAGCCTCCATACTTTGATGGAAAGGATTACAATATGTGGAGTAACAAGATGAAGTGGTTCTTCAAAGCCTATGATGATCTGATGAGGGATGTCGTTACAAATGGAATAGTTCCTGCAAATACTACAAATCCAACCTCTGCTGACGGAGTAAATACTGTCACAACAATGACTGATGCTGAAAAGGCTAAAAGAAAAGGCATTGATTCTAAAGCTGTCAATGCTCTCTTTTGTGCCTTATCTACTCCTCTTTATAATCGTGTCTCAGAGGAATAATCATCTAAGGCAATATGGGATAGACTTCATGTTACCTTTCAAGGAACAAATCGTGTGAAAGAAAAAAAGCTCAGTATTTTACTGAGTGACTATGAAGCATTTGAAATGAAGCCTGATGAATCTATTGCATATATGATAGACAGGTTTCAGACTTTGGCAAGTGGACTTGCAAGACAAGGTGCACCTATTGCTGAACCAATGCAAGTCAGGAAGATACTACGTGGACTCACAGATGATTGGAATTACATCAAGCCATCAATTCAAGAATGCCAAACAATTAGACCACTCTCGGTGGATGAGCTAGTCGGCACTTTGCAATCCTATGAAACAGAACGAGCAAACAAAAAGGGAGAACAAAAAGGTAAAAAATCTATTGCCTTAAAAATTCAAATTAATCAATGTTTTTCTGACACAGATGATGAAGATGAGGATGATGAAGAATTAGCCCTCATGGTCAAGAAATTTAGGAAGATGGCTCGGAAAGGCAGAAACATCAAAGGACAGAAACCTTGGAAGAAGAGTGATGTAAAAATATCAAGCAACGACTCACAAGATAGCAAAGACGTGATTCGCTTCCACTGTAAGAAAGAAGAACATATCAAACCGAACTGCCCAATTTTGAAGAAGGACAAACTCAAGTATGAGAAGTACAAGAAGGCTCTAAAGGCAGAAACTTTAAGTGATTCTGATGAAAGCGAAAATGATTATGCAAATATCTGTCTCATGGCCGAATCAGACTCAAGTTCAGATTCAGAAACTGAGGTATGTTCATCTGAACTCCCTGATGAAGTTATTGAATATATTGATGAATTGTGTAGAAACTACAAAGAAGCTCTTGAAAAAGTTTCTTGTTTGAAAAAGGAAAATGCTTCTTTAAAACAACAGAATTTGTCCCAAGAAGAAAAAATTGTTTTTCTACAACAAGAGTTTCACCAGATGAAAGAAAATCATGATTTAGTTTCAAAAGAAAATGCTTCCTTAAAAGAAAAAATTTCTACTATATCAAAAAAGTTTTCACAAAGCTCAGTAACTCTGAATAGCATTATTTCAAAATAAATACCCTTCAATGATCGATCTGGGTTAGGTTTTAAAAAGGAAAGTAGCCAAAGAAATATCTTTAAACTGAATTTCGAAAACCAACGTTTTCCGATTACAAGCATCATTTTCATAAGCATTTTACTAGATCCTATATTCGACAACATTGTGTGAATTGTGGTGATCCTGGCCATACTAAGGATTACTGCAAGAAAATTTGGAGACCTATTAAAAGGTCAAAATATACTAACACAGAAGGACCCAAGAAAACATGGGTACCAAAGAAACAGTAAGTTGGTTATCTATTGCAGGTACCAAAGAGAAGGAAGAACAAGTGGTTTCTGGATAGTGGTTGTTCAAGTCACATGACTGGAAATCCAGATGTATTTATATCCTTCTCAGATTGTGATGGAAGAAGCGTGTCGTTTGGAGGAAAGAACAAGGGAAAAGTGATCGGGAAAGGAAATGTAAAGATTGGAAATCTGACCGTTAAAGATGTCTCTCTAGTCAAAGGATTGATCTACAACTTGATTTCTGTAAGTCAACTCTGTGACTCTGGATATGATATTCGGTTCCAAGATCTAAAATGCACATGTATGAGCAAGGATAAGAAGCAATCCTTCACGGGACGAAGGCATGGGAACATTTATCTTTTAGATATTAATGCTGACTGTGAACATGCTAAATGTCTTATTTCTGTTAAGGATGAATCTGATCTTTGGCACAAAAAGTTAGGTCATATTAGTGTAAAACATATTTCAAAGCTTTCCAAGAAGGGACTTGTTCGAGGACTACCTCAAACAAAATTTGAGAAAAGTGGACTATGTCATGCATGCACACTGGGTAAGCAGGTAAGAAGTTCTTTTAAATCCTTAAATCAAGTTTCCACTAAGCGTTGTCTGCAGCTACTTCATATGGACATCTTCGGACCTAATAGAACTCTAAGCATTGGAGGTAAGAAATATTGCCTTGTCATAGTTGATGACTTCTCTAGATTTACATGGGTTTCATTTCTTGCTCACAAAAACGAAGATTTCATATCCTTCTCAAAATTTGCTAAAAGAATTCAAAATGAAAAGCTTTCCAAGAAGGGACTTGTTCGAGGACTACCTCAAACAAAATTTGAGAAAAGTGGACTATGTCATGCATGCACACTGGGTAAGCAGGTAAGAAGTTCTTTTAAATCCTTAAATCAAGTTTCCACTAAGCGTTGTCTGCAGCTACTTCATATGGACATCTTCGGACCTAATAGAACTCTAAGCATTGGAGGTAAGAAATATTGCCTTGTCATAGTTGATGACTTCTCTAGATTTACATGGGTTTCATTTCTTGCTCACAAAAACGAAGATTTCATATCCTTCTCAAAATTTGCTAAAAGAATTCAAAATGAAAAGGGTTACACTATTTCCAGTTTGAGAACGGATCATGGGGGAGAGTTTGAGAATCAAAGTTTCTCATATTTTTGCACTAAGTTCGGAATTCAGCATAACTTCTCTGCACCTTATACTCCACAACAAAATGGGGTTGTAGAAAGGCAAAACAGATCGTTGCAAGAAATGGCCAGAACTCTTCTTATAGAAAGTAAAATTGCCTCTAACTTTTGGGCTGAGGCCGTTTCAACAGCATGCTATATCTTAAATCAAATTTCCCTCAGACCTTTTTCTGAGAAAACTCCCTATGAATTTTTCAAAGAAAGAAAGCATGATGTTGCATACCTTCATGTATTCGGTTACAAATGCTTTATTCTAAAGAATGCTAATGATCGAGTTGGAAAGTTTGATGAAAGATCAGATGAAGGAATTTTCTTGGAATATTCAACAACAAGCAAAGCCTACAGAGTCTACAACAAGAACACTCGTATTGTTGAGGAATCAGTAAACATCAAGTTCGATGAAAGCAACCAGGATGATGAACCTGAATCCATTCAAATGCATACACTTCATCAAGTCACGAACTCACCAGCAGAATCAGATGTGAATACGAGTTCGGAGAATGTTCAGAATGAAACTTCCTCAGCTGAAGAAAGACCAGAAGATGATCAGAATGAATCCACAATATCCTCAAATGATGGCCTTGACAAAAACTGGAAGCATAAGTCAAGTCATCCAAAGGAACTTATCATAGGCAGCATAAATGATGGCGTAAAAACAAGATCCAAGTTTAAGCAAGCAATGAGCAACATCGCCTTGGTATCTGAATTGGAGCCAAAAAGGATTGAAGATGCATTAGCAAATGAACACTGGATAAATGCAATGCAGGAAGAGCTACATCAGTTCAAAGTCAACAATGTTTGGGAACTAGTCAATCGTCCCAAAAATCGTCCAGTAATTGGAACAAAATGGGTATTCATAAACAAACTTGATGACAAAGGAAAAGTTGTGAGAAACAAAGCAAGACTTGTAGCAAAAGGATATTCTCAAGAAGAAGGAATAGACTATGATGAAACCTACGCACCGGTTGCCAGGTTAGAAGCCATTAGGCTACTTCTTGCTTATGCTTGTTACAATGACTTCAAACTTTTTCAGATGGACGTGAAAAGTGCCTTCCTAAACGACTACATCAAAGAAGAGGTATATGTTGAACAACCTCCTGGCTTCGAAGAACCTAAAGAAAAGGATCTAGTATATGTCTTAAAAAAGGCACTCTATGGATTGAAACAAGCACCCCGCGCCTGGTATGAAAGGTTAAGTAACTTTTTATCTCAACACAGCTTCACTAAAGGTAATGTAGACACCACTCTTTTTATTCAAAGAAAAGGTAAAGATATCCTTTTAGTTCAAATTTATGTTGATGATATTATATTCGGCTCCTCTAATGAACTTCTCTGCAAGAAATTCTCTAAAACAATGCATGATGAATTTGAGATGAGTATGATGGGAGAATTACGGTTCTTTCTTGGTCTTCAAATTCATCAATCTCAGAAAGGAACCTTCATATTTCAAGAGAAGTATGCATTGGAAATAGTGAAGAAGTTTGGTATGGAGAATGGCAAGAAGACAGAAACTCCTATGTCTCACTCTTCCAAATTAGATAAAAATAAAGATGGAAAGGAAGTCGATCCCAAACTATATCGGAGTATGATTGGATCATTACTCTATCTCACAGCTTCAAGACCCGACATACTATACAGTGTCTGCTTATGTGCAAGATTTCAGTCAAGTCCAAGAGAATCACACCTATCAGCAGTCAAGAGAATAATCAAATACATAGGGACTTATCCCAACTATGGTTTGTGGTATTCTAAATCTTCTGATTTTATACTAAAGGGATATTCAGATGCAGATCTTGCAGGTTGCAAAATCGATAGAAAAAGTACATCTGGAACCTGTCAGCTCATGGGAAACATGCTTGTCTCATGGTATTCAAAGAAGCAAAATATAGTGGCACTCAGTACAGCTGAAGCAGAATACGTATCTCTTGGAAGTTGCTGCACTCAAATACTTTGGCTAAAACAACAGCTCAAAGACTATGGTGTTGAAGAATCAACTGTGGAAATCCTATGTGACAACACAAGTGCCATAAATCTCACAAAGAATCATGTACTTCACTCAAGAACAAAGCATATTGAGATCAAGCATCACTTCATACGTGATCATGTTCAAAACCGTGATGTCAACATTCAATACATTGATACGAAAAATCAACTTGCAGATATTTTCACTAAACCACTTGATAAATAGAGTTTTAATTTTATCAGAAATGAATTATCCATTATTAACCTTCCTTCTTAAGTATACCTTAGAATAGGGTACGTCAGAAGGAGAGTCAGAAGGAGCGTCAGAAGGAACGTCAGAAGGAGAGTCAGAAGGAACGTCAGAAGGAGAGTCAGAAGGAGAGTCAGAAGGAACGTCAGAAGGAGAGTCAGAAGGAACATCAGAAGGAGCGTCAGTAGAAGCATCAGAAGGAGCATCAGAAGGGACGTCAAAAAGGCGCGTAAGGAAAAATTCACACTTTCTTTTAAAAAAAAGGTCAGTTATCTCTCAAAGCTATCTTTTAGGTAAATTCCTCATATGAATAGATATCTCATAATATCTGATTGACCGTGAATTTTTTTTTCTTTTTAAATAAAAATTCTCTTTTGTGTTTCCAAAAATAACCGCCTCTTTTATAAAAACGCTGAACCGTCACCTCTGTTCTCTCACTTTCAAAATTCTCTCAAATAAAAACCCTAAAACCGTGTTGAAAATCTCTCGCTCTCGATTTCCTCCTCAAAGCAACACTCTTTCACTCAAAGTTTCAAACTTTCTACGCATCAATGGCTCCAAAATCAACCTCTGACCCAAAGAAGACGCCTCAGTCGAAGAGGAAGTTCTCCGCCTCAACTGCAAGCGGCGCGGAACTCATAGAAACCCAAATCAATGAACAGCGAGAAGCACTCCGCCTGACAAAAGGTCTGTCTCTGTCTGCCTTTGAAGGAAGAGAATCTATGGCTCATTCTATTATGCCAATGTCTGATAGGATCAAGGCCGCAGGAGATTTTGGCAACGAACTTAGAAAACTGCTGAACACTCACCATTTCGATAGTGAGGGCGAACTTTTGGAGTTTCTTAGCTTGCCTGGAAAAATCGTTGAACCACTTGCTGTAGAAGAACCTACATCTGTCTCTAGAAAAGGAAAGGAGAAAGTGGCAGAGACAAGTTCGAAACGAAAACGATCCCCAATTAGACCTGGCGGTACGAAGGCAAAGGTGGAAGATGTTGATGACATTCTGTTCAATGACTTTGTGAAAAATATAGGCTTTAATTTGGATAAAAGCTTTCCTGATCCCCTGTTCCAGAATCAGGCTCACAAAGAAAGGTTTGAAGCAATGAAACAGAGAGGTATTATACCTCAAAGGGTATTTGAGTTACAGTACTTTGACAGTAATGGCATCTATCTGAGGAAGCATCTAGAAAAAGTGAAGATAGATCAGTTTGTAACAAGGAGAGGCTACACTTTTCCTGATTTGGTAGCTTACTTCTATTCAAATCTTCAGTTTGTCAACTTCAACTCTCTGGCTTTCACAGTAAAAAGAAAGCAGTATTTTCTGACTGTTGATGAATTAGCTACAATCATGGGAACCAGAAAGGGAGATTTCAAACCCTTAGATATCGCTGCAGGTGAAGCTTTCTGCTTCCTAACTGGCAAATCGAGTTTCTCAAGGGAATCCAAGTCACACATTGCCTACACAGACTTTCCCCTGAAACATATCATGATGCACAAAGTGATCATCGAATGTCTCAGACCCAAGGCAGCATCAAAGACAGATATATCAAAGTACGAGGCAAAGCTGTTATGGGGAATCTTGACAGGACAGAGGATTTCCCTTGCTCATACAGTCCTATTGCACATGTACAGATCAGCTCTCAAGCCAAATGGCCAACTTCCTTATGCCGCCTTGATATTCAAAATAATCAACTTTTTTAAGATTGATGGTCTAGGTGCTTTTGTCGAGCAAGAAATTCCTCTAATGACTGCTGGAGAAACTATGGTAACAAAAATGGGGTACAATATGACCCCTGCTGGATGGAGAACAATGAACAATGAACCAGTCATTGTGGACTTCGAGGAAGAGTCCAAGCAGAAATCTCCAAAGAAGAGAAAAGTCATGGCTGTTAAGGGACAACAATCAGACAGTCCTAATGATAAGGACTCGGAAGCAAGTGAGGAAGAAACAGGGGAATATGATTCTGAGGCCACTCAATCTCCAAGTGGATTAGATGCAGATGGTAAGTCCGAAAACCAAAGTGCTGAAGGAGATGAGGAAGAAGGAGATGAAACAGGAATACAACCACAAGAAAAAGTTGTGTATCCTTGTGATCTGACTGAGGAAGAATTCCTCACAATGTGGGATGAGGAGCAAGCTGCACGAATTGAAGATGACATAGAGTATAACATCACAAATGTCAACTGTGATCATGAGCAACTGCTAGCACAAGTTCTAGCAACGTTGGGGTCAAAAGAACAGGAGGAAGAACAAGATGACATTGGAGCTTACTCTGTCTCTTCCACCAGAGGAATTCTTCATAAAGATGCTGCAAGTCTAGCTTCAGCATTTGCACGAGAAGATCAGCTATCCAGTGCACAGTCCATTCCAATGGACATTGACGAAGAAATAGTCTCCGTGCCAAGCTCAAACACAAAAGGGAAACGGGCTATAAATCATGGGGAGAAAGAGTCTGTGCCTGTTACATCAGATGTTTTTCTCACTGAAGTCCAAGCCTCTCAAGCTTTCACCAAGGCACAAATTGAGGGGGAGACTCACAAACCTGCACCTTCACAACCACAAGTGGAACTTCAAGTGCTTTTTGAAAATCTCCAAAATACTCTTCTTCAGACGATGGCTGCCATGGAAACAAAATTTGATCAGCAAATGCAGGCTTTTGAACAGACGACATATAGGAAGCTGCAGGGTTTGACTAGTCAGGTGACTAAGCTGGAAAAGTCCATTGATCTCTATGGGAGAATGTTTTGTGATGAGATAGCCAACCTGCCTACATACACACTGGTCAGAACGAACAGAACAGCTTCAAACATGCCATCTTCTCAAGCTGTCAGAGACCATGCTCAGATGATGGGAAGAAGCTCTGCAGGACCTTCCCGAGGGGAGACTGATATTGAGCCTGAAAATCCTCCCTCTTCTTAAAAACTCAACTACTTTTTCCCTTTTTCATTTTCTAGAACGCGTCATTATTTCAAACAATTTTTTTTATACATATTTCTTTCTGATGTTGACAAAAAGGGGGAGAAGTTGAAATTACTTTTATGCAGTCTCAATAGACTATCTCTAATTATATTTCAATTTAGAGGAAAGGAGGAGAAGACCTAATCTACCGTTTTGCAGGATAATCTACTAAGAAGTTTAGTTTCGTGCAGGATTATTGCAGGATAATCTTACTCTGATCATGCACTCCTATGAGAACACTTTCATTACAAAATCTCTAATGATGATTACCTGCAGGAGCAAATGTGATGGCTACTCATTTTTATTATATTATCACTAGTTAAATTTTCCTTTAAATTTGCAACTGGAGAAGTTTTGTCACCATAAAAAAGGGGGAGATTGTTGTGGAAATTATCCTATATTTTGATTCTGACAAAACCTTCAAAAGATATTGTTTAATGAAATGTGATGCAGGAAGAATGTGTAAGCAGCAGGTTGAGTGATTCCAATTCTGTCGCGCTGACTGAGGGTCAGATGGAAGTGCTTCTGGCGAAGGGTCAGATGGAAGTGCTTCTGGCGAAGGGTCAGATGGAAGTGCTTCTGACGAAGGGTCAGATGAAAGAGCTTCTGACCGAGGGTCAGATGGAAGTGCTCCTGACGATCCAAACAGTGACGGATGGATCACATCAAATCTCCGTATTACCATTCCATGCCAACTGATCAAATTTCTCTTAGACAAATCTGAAGAAAGATCAGTTCCTGCATTTTACAAAACACGAAGACCCACGTATGGCAGGTTTCCAATCAAGGCAAGTGATATTCAATTATCCTGATATCCCATCTTGTCAATTAAGGGACTTTCTATAATAGGATATCATCTTCTAAGGAATATATCCTCGTGAATCAACTCAAACTTATCACACTTATGGAAGCTGGAGATTCAGTTGTATGGGCGACTGAATCAGAAGGGTTCAATGTCTTACCCAACGGTCTACATATCTTCTGAAGATACAGTCTCGTTCAATCACGATTGATGACGTCCAATCAAGGATTGAAGAGCGATCCCTTGGCTGGAATCTAACGGCTAGTTCGGAAGCAGGGGAGTATAAAAGAAGAATAATGTTTGACTAGAGCGGAAGAGTACGAACAACAATCCAAAGTGCAAGAATAATTTGAGTTTCATCTAAGAGAGTATTCTGAGTACTCAAAATCCTTCACTGTGAAAATCTGTGTGAGAAGGAAACAAAACACTTGAGTGATTGTAATCTTCTTGATTCTTCATAGTGAAATCCAGCCAATCGGCTGTCATCGTGGGAGAGTGGACGTAGGCTTGATCTAAGCCGAACCACTATAAATATCGTGTGCAATATCCTCTTCTCTAAACTCTTAGCTTTTGTTGACACCGGACTTTTGACCAAGTCTTTTTTAGTTTTATTTTTGAAAAAATCACAAACAATTCATAAAAAGTAAAAAAAAATTACAAAATCAACTTTGGTGGCCTTGGCCAAGCCCAAGGAATCATTTTTGACCAAAAAATAATTTTTCATATTTTTTATATTTTTTAGTATTTTTTAGAAAATAGGAAAATACTCAAAAAATTCAAGAAAAATAGCATTGGAGGTCACAAAAATATGGAAAAATATCCAATATTTTTATTTTTAATCCCTTGTATTTTTGACCTCACAAAACGTTCAAAATCAGATTCAATTATGGATGTTCCTTTGTAACCCATACTATTGAATTTGAGAAAAAAATATCAATTGAGTCTTTTAATTTGCAATTTTGGTATTTTCTAGGATCTTGACATCCATTCTAACTGTCCCTTATTGCAATTTAGCCCATTTTTTTTGTACAAATTGCTCAATTGCACGAATTTGGCAAAATTGCATAATAAAATTGCAATTTCCGTCCTTGAAATTGAGCATAATTGAAATTACTTTCAATTCAAGGGCTATCTTTGCAAATTAAACATACTTCCCAATGGGTTTCACCATTTTGAATCGATTGGCACAGGTAATTTGACCCAATTTGATCATTTGAACCTTCAATTGCATAATTCCCCAATTTGCAATTAAATGGAAATTTGGGGTTTTTATTGAAATTGATGTAAACTTTTGGGCAAAATTACATTTTCTGATAGAATTCATGCTCTAGATTCGATTTTGAGGTTCAATTGCAAAATTTTCCCATTAATTTGGGTTTAATTTGGAAAATGGTAAGTCGGAACCGGTTCTGACCGGTCAGACCGCCGGTCGGACCGGTCGAACCGGTTTGCTACAGTGTCATCGTCTTCCCTCAGAACCTGCGCAGATGAACAGTTCCAAGAGTGATTTCGATCCTCAAATTGAAGACCAATTCGTGGATAATCGAACACGCAATGGTGGGCGTATTGTTGCCTATACTCCTACCTGTCAATTAACACCGGTGGCGCCGCTCGATGTCGTCGGAGTAAAAGGCAATTGGCCGGTCAAGTCTTGAAGCTGCAAAAAGTCAACAAAAGCAAACACAGCTCAAATTCGTGACAAATTCGCGTGAAATGAAGCCCGCTGGAGAACCAAACGGAGTTAGACGATTCACCCATCTTCCCCGACGTCGTTTGGACCTAATTGCACGTGACTACACGTGCCAAACCAAGTTGGTTGAAGCTCCATGGTTCGGCGCCAAAATTCCCAAGAGCTATATAAGCTCGTGATCGCTTTCTGTTGAGGAAGTCGATCGATTCAGTTGGAAAAGGGAGAACTGAATCAAAGAGAGAGGAAGAAGGAGAGAGAAAGAGCTCCCCTCCATCGCCATTGTCGAGGGTGAAGCTCGAATTGACAGAGCACTGGTTGGGCCTCCTGGGGTTGAACCAAAGCTTGACGAAGTCGTGAGGTGGTCGCCCAAGCTCCGGGGAAGCTATCGCCTTCAGCCGCACGGCCTGAGATCGCCTGAACAGGTGAGGCAGAGCTTCAACTCTTACACTGAGCTCCAATGGCGGATTTGATTTTCGACTGAGATTCTTGCCTTTAGTGTGTGCGTCTTGTTCTCCGAAAATCACTGACCATCTTCGCATATCTTTTTTGCATCGACCTTGCTTAAACACCCTGAATTGAGTCTCCCAATCCCGGCCTCCATCGCCGAGTACTGTTCATACTTGCCCAGCCAAATCTGGGCCGAGCGAGCTCAATCGGAGCTCGAGGTAAGTCTCCTGAGCATCCATTAATGCTATCCTGGGATGGAATTGCAATGATTTTATGTTAATCAAGTAATCGAACTACCATGGCCGTACTCGGCGCTCTGCTTGATACTCCTGATTCCGCGAATTATATGCTTCGGTTCATAGATATGTTAGACTAGAGGCGATTTCGAGTCGATCGACGTTGGTTTCGTGCGATTTCATCAAGGATCCACCGTCGGATCGTCGCCGGAGAAGCATAGCCGTTTGTTCCCTCAGAGTCGGGAGGTTGAAGACGAAGATGACGTGTCACGGTCAGCGGGTCAAAATCCTAGCTGGCGCTCGGCCATTGGTCCACGTGTATGATTAGTCAGCAGGCCGTTGGGGGGTTTGTTATTCGAATAAGTAGATCCAACGGCTCAGGTTAATCAAGTCTAATAAATGGTGGCCGTTCGATTAGAAATTAGGATTATCCCAAAAAAGTTTTAATCGAAAAATCAATCATAACAGAAACGGCGCCGTTCAGGTGAATGGTCAGGCGACGTCGTTTTAGGTTAATGAGAATGGACGGTCCAGATCAAGTCCCATGTTCTAATCACGGCCGTAGGTTTAAGTAATTAGATCGGGCGGCCCTGGTCAAGTCTTCAATCAATCTGAACCATAAGATTTGGTAAGTCAATCCAAAGATCGTGGATCAGCCACGTGGTCCATTAGGGACCGTCAGATCAAAGCCGAATAATCAGAAAAAATAAAAACAAAACGCGTGATACGGTGTCGTTTTGGCCGAGGGTTTCGCGGGTCCGGGTCTGGGTCGGGTCGACCTGGTTCGAATCACATTTTTTAAATAAAAATAATCAGAAATGATTTTTTTTAAAAAAAAAATCAGAAAAATCCTAGAAAATCCAAAAAATGCTAGAAAATTCCAGGAAATTCCAAAAAAGTATGGAAAAATTGTGGAAAAATCCTAGACACTCCAGAAACAAGAATTAGGGTCGAGTAATCGACCAATTCTTAGGTTTGGGTTTTTTGAGTCCCGCCCTTTCCTCAAAATGACGATTTCGCCCCCATCAATGGGAAAATCGTCTTTCTTGTCTCAATCAAGTTTTGAGAATTGCTTAAAGATTAGGGTTCGGGTCAGGTGGACGACCAGCCCTAACATTTAAGATTCTCAGTTCTCACCTTTGTCCAAAATGACGATTTTACCCCTCCGAGGGTAAAATCACTTTTAAATTCCAGAAAAATCCTGGAAATTCCCGAAAAATAGGAAATGGATTGGATTGATGGCCAATACTATTCCCCCTGTCTTCTGACTTCCCAATTCATCTAAAACGACAGATTTACCCTTTTAAAGGTATATTTTCCTGAAATTATTCAAAAATTACGATTCTGCTCCTCATGGGCGAATCATGTCCAAATCACTCATAAGCCTTGATTGATATTTCTCTAGGCTAATAAGGCCTCATTAGGGACACCATGCTGATTTCATGTGTTTTATATACTGGATCCTTGATTTGCGCATTTATTTCTATTGATTGTGAATGATAGAATAGTCATTCCCATCTGCATGAACTCCTAGATTTAGGATCTGTACCTCATTCATCTGTATGAAATCCTAGGATCAGATAAATCATTCATCTTAGGTACCGAAAGGGCGTCAACTCCGATGTTGGCGTAACTAAGTCCCCGAACCCAATTCTCTGGTTTCCCTAGAATCGAATAAACCACTCCCAACTATTCGATAGGGTTTCCGATCGTACCCTCCATGAAACGATTGGTGGCGACTCCTTGGCATGTACATTCGCCACATGTCACTAGACCACACTGAAGGTCGATCACGTAAATCCAGCAGTTGCGATTTGGGTAATGGACCTTGGGAGAGGCCCGCGTCCGATCAGTCAGCGATCGGGCGGCCCATTAGCCCGCTCCCCCGCTCGGGAGGGTCGCGACAGACTGGCGACTCCGCTGGGGACTATTCTAAACCAGAATCCCTGGTTACGAATTCCAGAGGACTTGAGCCGATTTAAAAGTTGTTTGGTTTATCTGACCTTATTTTCTGCAGATGCTCTAGAAGGTGAGGTACGTACACTAACTATTGTGTTAGATATTTTTGCAGATTGGAGAAATAAGGGATGGAGTGATTGTTGACATTTTTTCCTGCAGGTTGGAGTTGGGAATGTATGTTTATTTTTATGCACATACTGAAGCGGTGTTTTGATACAAACTATTGTGCATGACTTTGCATTGTGATGATCACGACACATTGCACACACTGGCGGTCAAACCCCCACTGCAACCACATCTAGGTTACCTTAGATAGGGAAAAGGTGCGAAAAAGATCTTGTGTTGGATGGCACTTGAGACTTTCGTACTCGTTCCCGCTCACCATCTGCATTGGCGATGTCTAGCCCTCTTGGGTAGGTACCCTTGGGGAGGAATTTGCCTCGTGTGGATCGTGAGAGCCTGAGCCGTAGGTTCCTCACCTGATTTTTGATTTCCTAGAGTATACCCACTTGTCTCATGCGCATGTCTATGGATGGTTGGTATACCTAAAACCGCCCATTGGTAAGAGGGGGACATTCCACATTCCCCCAGATATGGTTGGTAAGGCATTTACTTTCAATGTACTTTACTATTCCCTGCTCCATAATATGACTCATGCATTACATACATTCATATGCATTCACATCATGCAAATCGCTCAAGTGACTAATTGAAACAGCAATGGTAATAGGTTAGAATGTCGCTGTTCCCTAAGAGCTCGACAGAATTGGTGACCTTCGAATACCTGAGGAAGGTCACTCGCCCTGGACCAAACACAAGGCTACACTTCACCAGATTCGTGCATGGTCGGGAGCTGACTGGACGTAAGTTGGGATACGCCGAAGATTGCCAAACCCGTTACTATGTCGATAACCTCAGATTCAAGAGACAAGCAGACGAGATGTTCAAGAATTATCTGGAGATGAAGAGACAGCGTCGCAACCAGTTGGCCAGGGAGGCATACGCCCGTCGGAAGACCGAATTACTGACCAAAGAAAATGTACCCATGCTCACCTTTTGGGGAAAAAGAAGACGCCCTGCTACCAAGACAAAGCCGAAGCGTATCAAACTCAAGAAGGTGAAACGCGAGAAGGCTCCTGAAGTCGTCGTACGGTGGACTAGAGAATGGCCAGAGGAACTACCGCCTCTCGACCAAAACACTGAAGACGACACCCTTACACTTGATTAGAAGAAAACTCCCGACCAACTGTCATTTGGATAGACCTCTGGGAAAAGAGTGATTTGGATCCTCACATTCCAACGGTTTTTTACAGCTTTCTTGTTTGAAAGATCTCTCTCTACCTTTCTTCTGTTAGGCATCTCGATTGTAATAAAGGTTCACTTCACTTTGTTCTTTTGATGTATTGACCAATGGAATGTGACATTGCTATTTCCCTTAGTCACTGAGTAAACCTGACTAAATTGCATAATTCACTTCCTTGAAATTCAAATTAGGCTTTGAGTCAGGCTTTCAAAACCTGAAAAAGGTCCTAATTTCCATTTCTTCAATTGAACTATGCAATCGAGTCAGCTCATGCATACCTCATGACATCTGCACGTTCATACGTTTAAAGTAATTTCTGACAATTGACTTTCCAAAATCATTTGCATATTTTAGACTTGATGGGAAGAATGATATTCAAGTATTCAAAATCCCCCGGGCCGAACTCCAATCATGGTGGGACAACATGGGCGAAGCCAACCAAAAGTATGTTGAATCACGACTAGGATACCTATTGGACCTACTAAAGATTGAGTGTCCACCTGCCTTCATTCAAGCCATGGCGCTCTACTGGGATCCCACCACCGCTACATTTTTCATGGAAGGACTAGAGATTACTCCCACCATCGAGGAATACAGCGCCGTCATCGGAGTTGAGTTCACTCCTACGCTCGTCCGACCCCCTATAGGATTTGAACCCTTAAGTCAGGTGGCTGAATTCCTTGACACAGGCCTGAATGAGGTCCAAGCAGATGCAAAACGCAATTCTGGACGAGTCTCTTTATCTTTCCTTATAGACCGATTTTCCTGCCTCCCTGCCGCTAACGGAACCAAATCTGGTAGAGCCTTTGTCTTGGCATTCTTTAGCTTTGTACTATTCCCGATCTCATCTGTCACCTTTGACCCTATCATGGCCATAGTAGCTAGACAAGTCTGTTGTGGGTGGGATTACCCAAACATCCTCCTTGCCGAGACCTTCCTTTCCTTAAATCGCTTCAGGAAAAATAAAAAAAGGAATCTTTAGAGCCTCTAGTGATCTTTTGTATCTTTGGTTCATATCAGACAATTCCACATCCGCATGGGTTTCACTGAAATCAGTCCTGATGCACATCCTCTTAAAACCTTTGTCAGAACACATACACGTATTCCTAAGTTCAACTTTGTAGAGTGGAAAAACTTCCTCAAAATCCTAAAACCCGAACAACTCCGATGTCGGCTAAGGTTGCCAACGCTGAGCAAAGTCAGATTGACCTGCGATGAAGGAGGCCCAGTCCCCTTGCTAGGATTCACGGGCGCTACCGCATACTAACCAAGGAGGGTGATTCGACAGTTTGGAGCTCTACAGGAGATCCCTTCTTCACCACAACCTGGTATCTTTTCTTTTGACATACCAAGCAAGACTCTCATGGAGGAGGAGGAGAAACAGTTTGAAGCTAAGGTAACATCCATCATCTACTCTTTGAAGAATTCGCAAGCCGAAGAAATAAGTTGGCCATAAAACATGACTCCTGAAGAAAACATTCATAGAGCCACTGCAGAATACATTCAGCACTTTAAAGCGACCAGAAGGAGCCTTGTCGAGCCCTACATACCCGAATACATCGTACCGTACGTACCTGGAATAGAGCCGTACATACCCGAAGACATGGGACCGCTGTCATGTTCAGAAGACGATGAGTCCCAGACTGAAGAGGGGAATCCATACTAGGATGATGAGGATGCTTTAGACCTCAAGCGTCCTAGACTTGAATAGACTATTTGTCAAGTGTAAAATAAGCAAACACTGTGATATCTTCTCATACATTCTCATTTTTGTTAGATACTATCTTGGACACATGAGCATGAATATGAGCATGTCTTGCGAATGCATAAAAACTATCGTCAGAAATTACGCCTCTTTTAATTTCATGAATTCATATCAGGAAATGACTAAAAGAACTACTTATGTGAGGCTAAGGCTCACAAGGTAGCCCCTTTTTCTCATCTACTGACAAGGAGCATGCAACTGAAGGAATTAAACTGCTTCTTTCTGCCAAAATAAGCGAAGCACTCACTAGAAATCTTTTTGAACATGTGCACTCTCACCACGGAATTTCCCACACATCGCTTCCGAACTCACCTTAAGACAAGAATGGAACAACAAGAATTGACTCCGCGCGTGGCCATGTTGGAGTCTTAGATGACTGCCCTGGCAACTATGATGGCCGACATTAAGGCCATGCTGGAGGCCACCCAAGCCAAACAGACAACAACCCATAATCAGAACAACTCAGGCCCTTCTACGGTACCTGATGTAACAGATAGAGAGGTAACAAGGGATACCCAACATACAGAGGAGGATGTCCATGAACCAAACAGCCGATCACAACCAAAGGCCTCGCCGGTTGTCATCAACCTCGAGAGGGAGGAGAAGGGGAAGCAGATCATGAAAACTGAAGCGGAGGCTAAAAGGCTGGCCAAAATCGGAGAGTGCTTGAGCAGTCAAGGTTACGAGTTAGCCCGCTTCGACAAGATATCTCCTTTCGCTAAAGTAGAGACTCATCCTGATTATAAAGAGCCAGAGTTTGTAAGGAAATACAATGGGACAGGTTGTCCCCGAGCACACCTCAAGTATTACCTGCGCAAGATGGCGCACTATTCAGATTATATCCCGCTACTAATGAACACATTCCAAGAGAGTTTGGCTGGCGCTGCTCTGGCCTGGTTCATTGAGCTAGATCTAGAAGATTACGATGGATGGGAGAATCTTGCAGAGGACTTCCTCAGGCAGTACAAGTTCAACACGGCTACAGCCCCAACAAGAGAAGATCTTCTACGAACTTCAAAGGCGAGAGGCGAATCAATCAGGACATATGCCCAGAGGTGGCGAGCCTTGGCTACCCAAGTAAAGCCGTCAATCCCAGAGGAGGAGTTGATTGACTTATTCCTAAAAGCTCCCTATGAGTACTTTGACAAGCTGAACACTTCCGGATGTCAAACATTTGCGCACTTGATAAAGGTTGCCGAAAGGCTAGAATGGGCCTTGAGAGAAAGAAGGCCCCATTAAGCTCCTACTAGGAAGCAGTATCCCTTGAGAAAGGAGAGAGAAGCCGGACTGGACATAGCATTTATACCGAATCCCCACAAGCCCAAGCCGTCTGGCAATTCCAATCAGACCAAAGGAGGATCATCCTAGTCAACACCGAAAGTACAAGAGCCTAGAAGAAAGCAACCCTAGAAGCAATTCTCCCAGCTCCCGAGGCCTTTATCCAAGCTGCTCCCGATGCTGCTAGAACAACACCTGGTGGCGAAAGAACCGCCTAGGGCAAACCCTGCAAGGTATCCTGGCTTTGATGAGAGCCAGACCTGTGCCTACCATATAGGCTAGAGAGGGCATAATGTGGATAACTGTTATATCCTTAAGCTGAAAGTGCAAGCCCTAATTGATAGTCAAATTCTAAAATTTGACAATGCAGCCACGAATGTACAAGAAAATCCATTGCCGGATCATCAAGCAGTAGGGGCGATATTCTCTGAAGGGGAAGAAGACTACCTTAAGCTAAAGGTAGATATGCTTAAGCTGACCGACCTGCTAATAACCGCTTCATCATGCCCAAAAGCAGGAGCAATCTCGATTGACCAAAAGAGACTATGCATCGCTAAGATGATGAGCGTAGGGATAATGTCCAATATCACCAATGAAGAGTTCGAAGGAGTCAAAGCTTCTTTATCTTTGGAAGGAAACTACTTCGTGATCAAGACTGAGCAGGGTAATACCTGGGGTACCACACATGAGAATCTGGTAAACAGTCTTGGGCCAGTCACTCAGTCAGAAGAAGAGCCCAAAGAAGACGAACTGGAAGCCAAGAGACGAAGCCTAACAGACCTTAAATTTATGGCCGACGCATTTGAGAAGGGCGAAACTATAGACAACCTTGGTCAAGATTCTGGAGGATACAACTTCAAAGTGAAATATTCAGCCCCTCCCAGCTTTTATCAGAAAATTGAAGACATCATACCGGACGGATGGGGAGGTATGGATGATCTCTCTCAACCAAAGACCTTGAAGGGCATAGAAGAACTTGACAACACCGTATCGATGGTCGAAGTCGCTACGACAGTGGTAATCAGATTAGAAGAACTTGATAGCATGAGTGGGGTGAAAGACTATCTAGTCAAGCCTGTTGTGATTCAACTGCCACAAGAAGAAGCAGACGACGCGACTAAACCGGAGATATCTCATCAGACAACTGTAACTATAAAAGTCCCCCTAGCAGAAGAATACGATCCTAAAGCAGTCCATTGGGACTACGGGACCACACAGGTGGACGCGGTAATGAGGTCCGGACGATTCTATGCCCCCAGGGAGGGCGAATCCGAAAAGAATGAGGTCTTAAAGGAAGACGCGGAAAAACTCATATCGATCATCAAAACCAGCGAGTTTGAGGTGATAGAACAGCTGTGGAAGTTACCCGTTCAGATATCCCTATTAGATCTATTCATCAATTCCGAGAAACATAAGAACGCACTGTTGAGGATACTTAATGAAGTACATGTCCCTGAAACAATTAATGAGGTGCAATTAGGGGACTTTGTGGGGACGATCCTTTTAAAAGACCAATTGAGCTTCTCTGACGAGGACTTCCCCATGGAAGGAAAAGGGCATAACAAGGCCTTGTATATTTCCGCGCAATGTAACAGAAAAAGAGTGGCGCATGTATTGATCGACAATGGATCAGCATTCAACATTTGCCCTTTGGCTACCCTCAAAAGATTGGGAATCAATGAAGAAACAGTTAAAACATCCAAAACGGCTGTGAGAGCTTTCGACGGGATGAAGAAGACTGTGGTGGGTGAGATTGAGCTTGACGTGTCCATCGGTCCAACAAAGTTCTCTATAAACTTCCAAGTGATGGATCTGCCCAGTGCATTTGGGTTCTTGTTGGGAAGGCCTTGGATCCATACAGCAGGAGCTGTCCCTTCAAGCTTGCATCAAAAGGTACGCTTCGCAGTAGATGGGAAGGTGATTACTGTACATGGAGAAGTCGACCTCCAGACATACCAGAACAGTGCCATACCCTATGTTGAACCTGAAGTGAAAACAGAGGCGAGTTTTCACTCCTTGGAACTGGTAGCAACAGTTCATACCCCGGCAGGGACAAGACTGAGAACCCCAAACATCTCAGAAGCCAGTCTTCTACCAGCTAAGATGCTGCTGGCATATGGATTCAACCCCGAAAAAGGCCTAGGCAGACATAATCAGGGTATAAATACCCCACTGCAGTTAAAAGCTAACCCACATAGAATGGGCTTGGGGTATAAGGAATATCACATGGATGGATCTGGCCCAAAGACAACAGGCCGAGGTCGAGGCAGAAGCCTGGGACGCCTAGGAGGCCGAAACAGCCCGAATGACTCATTCATTGGTTCTCCAACTTGGAAAGGCAGGTCTCAAATGTTCAATAACCCTTTGAATGCCCACTTCAACCAGAACTCTAAATGGTTGTCTGAAGAAGATGTCACTTCACCGATAGAACCAGATCTGACAAATCCTTTTCTCAAAGATGACGCTGTGAATGTCATCATGGAGTGGTTGGACAATGGAGCCACTTCCTCTGAGTAACGAGACTCTTCCCTTGTCTTTAAATACTGCATTTAGAACTTTTTGCATTTTGTCGATTTGTACGTTTAGGAAAACGCCTTTGGATCTCTGGCCGTTGGTCCAAATAGCACATCTTGTAACGCGGCCCATCTTGCATTCAATAAAACCATACATATTTTGTTAAGGACATATGGAATCACGAATCAGCCCAATGATGATACTAGTCTTCTATACAGAAGCGTGAGGCCTGATTTGCCATATGACTCCTGATTTCCAAAGAGCTTTCCTTGGGGCAAGGATATCCGATGACATGAGGATTAGTCCCGTTTATACCTGTACCTATTTCTAAAACTCTTTCGAAAGGACTTTCCATGATCACGCATGTCATCCTTATAGAATACCAACTAACCATACTCATGACATTTCAGGCATATCATCTCAAACATGCATACCAGGTTGTTACGAGATTCGGACTTCTCCAGTAACCATTCTTATAACATTGAGGAGGATGAAGAGGAGGGTTATGCGTCTATCCGTAGAGATTGGAATGCCTTTGAGGAGTCGACACCTCCTACTTCAGAAGAACCAATCATTGTTAATCTGGGAGACTCTGTGAATATCAAGGAGGTCAAGATCGGCGGGCATTTATCCCGAAATGAAAGGCTCGAGTTCACAGAGTTATTGAAAGAATATCAAGACATTTTTGCATGGTCTTACGCTGATATGCCAGGTTTAGATCCTAAGATCGTGGAACATGCATTACCCACGGATCCCGATGTCAAACCTGTCAAGCAAGGCAGCAAACGGATGAAGGCTGAATTGGAGGACAAAATCAAGGAAGAAGTCATGAAGCTTCTTAGGGTAGGCTTTATTGAAGCTATCCCATATTCAGACTGGATTGCAAATATAGTCCCCGTCATGAAGAAGGATGGTAAAGTTCGGATCTGCGTAGATTACCGAGATCTGAATAGAGCAAGTCCAAAAGATGATTTTCCACTTCCTCACATTGATGTGTTGGTGGATAGCACAGCAGGTTATGAGTTGTTCTCGTTTATGGACGGATTCTCGGGATACAACCAAATCTTCATGAAACAAGAAGACAAACCAAAGACTGCTTTTACCACACCCTGGGGGAATTTTTGCTACAAAGTCATGCCATTCGGATTAAAAAACGACGGGGCTACCTATCAGAAGGCCATGGTCACATTATTCCATGATATGATCCACAAAGAAATTGAAGTATACGTCGACGACATGATCGCCAAATCCAGGAAAGGACAGGATCACATACAGGTGTTAAGAAAATTATTTGAACGCCTGCGCAAATATAAGTTGAGGTTGAACCCTAACAAATGTGTGTTTGGGGCAAAATCTGGGAAACTTCTTGGGTTCATAGTCAGTAACATGAGCATTGAGATTGATCCTTCAAAGATTCAAGCTATCCACAATCTGTCAACTCCCTCCACAGTAAAAGAAGTGAGAAGCCTCTTGGGGAGACTGAACTATATTGCCAGATTTATCAATCAGCTGTCTGATGTGGCTAAGCCAATCTTCAAATTGCTTAACAAAGGCGTGAAAGTAACATGGGATGCTGAATGCAGCAGGGCATTTCAAATGATCAAGAACTATCTGATCACACCGCCGGTACTTATGCCGCCAATTTCCGGTCACCCATTGACCTTATATCTGACAATACAACAGGAAGCCTTGGGAGCCTTACTTGCCCAAACAAGCCCGATAGATGGTAAAGAAAGAGCCATCTATTACCTGAGTAAGAAATTCACACCATCTGAAGCAAAATATGCACCAATCGAAAGGGCCTGTGTAGCAGCGGTATGGGTACTTCGCAGACTGAGACAGTATACCTTACATCACCACATTCAGCTCGTAACAGAGAACGATCCTGTCAAATACCTCCTGGAGAAACCCGCTTTAATTGGGAAATTAGCAAAATGGCAAGTAATGCTATCCGAATTTGACATCAAGTGTTCTCCACAGAAGTCAATTAAAGGAAGAGCTGTAGCTGACATGCTAGCAAAAAACCCTTCGGACGGTGAGTCTCCTGAAATAACAAGCACAGAAGGTCAAATTCTCAACTTAGCAGAAGACAAGTGGGTCATGTACTTCGATGGTGCTGTTAATCTATCAGGGGCGGGCACTGGGGCAGTACTGATATCCCTTGATGACCAACATTACCCTGTAGCGGAAAAAATAACCTTCCCTTGCACCAATAACATCTCAGAATATGAAGCGTGCATTTTAGGCCTACGATTGGCCATTTCCATGAAGATACCTAGGTTGCAAGTTTTTGGAGATTCCATGCTCATCATTCTACAGACACAAGGAGAGTGGAAGACGAAAGATGCAAAGCTCATCCCTTATCATGAATACCTTGAAGAATTAATACTCGGATTCGAAGAAGTGTCATTCGAATACCTATCGAGATCCCACAATCAATTTGCAGATGCATTAGCCACCCTGGCCTCGATGTTGCAAACAACTGGAGGATTGGATATAGAACCCCTAAGAATCGGCATGGTTGAAAAACCAGCTTATTGTATGCTAATCGAAGAAGAATTTGATGGAGAGCCATGGTATTATGACATCAAGAATTACCTCTCAAAAGGGGAATTCCCTGAAGGATGCCAGCCAGGAGACGAAGATACATAACCAAGATGGCCAGCAAATTCTTTCTCAATGGACAAATTCTGTACAAAAGATCCTTTGATTCTACTCTACTGAGATGTGTAGATGCCAAAGAAGCAAATATCCTCTTGAAAGAGGTCCATGAAGGAGTATGTGGGCCTCACATGAACGGCCACCTCCTCGCCAGGAAGATCATGCGGCTTGGCTATTATTGGATGACCATCGAATCAGATTGTTGTCAGCACGTCCGGTCATGCCACCAGTGCCAAATATACGGTGATAAGATCAATGCACCCCCAAACGAACTACACCAAATGTCTGAAGTTTGGCCTTTCTCTATGTGGGGCATAGACATGATAGGACCTATTAATCCTGTGGCTTCGAATGGTCATCGCTTCATCTTGGTAGCGATTGATTACTTCACAAAGTGGGTAGAAGCCAGCTCTTACAAGAATGTCACTGCAAGAAATGTGGCAAGATTCATCAAAAGAGACATCATATCCCGGTATGGTACCCCTCAAGCCATCATCACAGATAACGGGTCTAACCTGAACAACAAGATTGTCGATGATCTACTGGATCACTTTAGCATTCGACATCTGAATTCATCTCCTTACGGCCCACAGATGAATGGGGCAGTGGAAGCAGCCAACAAAAACATCAAGAGAATCTTGGCTAAAACAGCAGAAAACTACAGAGATTGGCACGAAAGGCTACCCTTCGCCTTGATGGCTTGCCGAACGTCGATCAGGACTTCTACAGGGGCAACTCCCTATAGTCTGGTGTATGGGACAGAAGCAGTTCTACCCGTGGAAGTTAAGATTCCCTCTTTGAGAATCTTGTCAGAAGATAAACTCTCTGAGTCAGAGTATTTCAAGCACAGATATGAACAGCTGAATTTAATAGACGAAAAATGTCTTAAAGCCATTTGCCATGGACAAACTTACCAGAAAAGGGTAGACAGGGCGTTCAATCGAAAGGTCAAGACCAGAAACTTCGAAGTAAATGACTTGGTAATTAGGAAAGTTTTGCCGAGTACTACCCATCCAGGGGGAAAATTCGCTCCGAATTACGAAGGCCCCTACATTGTCAAGAAGATCCTCACTAGAGGAGCATTAATTCTTGTAAACACCGAGGGAGAAGAACTGGGTCACCCTGTAAATTCAGATGTTGTGAAGAAATATTACCCTTGAAATAAAATCAGATTCCGGTCATATGACTTACCCCGAACTGAGCCTACTCTTCATGATAGTCTTGGCATAAGTATATCATGCATCCATACATACATTAGCATGTGTTCAATATTGCAGGACCCAAGGAAGCAGGGTCGCGATCAATTGGAATACATGGTCAAGAGGACTTACTGTCGTGGTGGTTAGAAAAACGCAGATTTTAATGAATCTATCCACTTCCATTGGAGTGCATGACCAAGGGTAAGGTGTATCGTTCTAATTTTCTGAAATTCAAGAGCATACACTTACATATTCCTCTTATGTTTTTCAAGAATCTCTAGCCACGCTGGGCAGGTAAGTATTCCTTTCCCAATCTTTTAGGTTTTTAAAATTTTTCAGAATCCTGATTGCTAGAACTTGGAGGCTTTTTGGGATCCAGCATACATTCGAAGCTCATGTCTAGAAAGACGCAAAATTCTCACAGTCACGTCATTGGCATTCATGTTTAGATCTGGAGGTTATCTGAACATGATTGAAATATGCATTGTGCATCATAAATCCCCTTGGAGGTAAGTTTTGGAGAAAGCGAAATGAACTTTTCCAACAAAAGTTGTTTAAAATTGTTCAAAAGGATGTCTCCTCAGACAAGAGGCAAGCCTAATCTAAACACGTCCCATATACACTTAAGAGATGAATGAAATGGTAAGGATAGTGATACCTTGACCTACGGACGTAAGGGTTATTCACAGTGATTACATGGATTGAGACGACGAAGGCATTCGTTTCTATATCGTAAACACTACAGGTGACCATTGATAACCCTCTGAACGACGGTTTCATTCTTTACCCCTGTCAAGAACCACCCCATAGTGGGGGAAACTGGAGGTACGTCCAGCGGTATTAGGAGGTAAATGGTTAAAAGTTCTCTTGCTCAAACTTGCATCAATCTTCGTATGTTGCTTGTCATTTTAACTCCTACGATAATTCAGATGCTTTAGGATGACGAAAAGCATTCGTTTCTCTATCCTATACACTTTTACCCTTTTCACAGCCCAGTTGAGCCTATACGTTCGTTTCGCAAACCCGTTGGTGATCATTGCATATTCCAAGACGGAAGCGACGTCACTTCAAGAGCGGAAAAGTTCAAAACACAGGATTTGTGAAAAATTCCTAGATTAATGTTTGAGTGCTGAGATTCAAGCTGTACATCTAGCACATTCATTTTAAAATTCTAATCCCCAAAAGAAAAGAAAAGATGGGATCTCAAAAAGAAAGAAGAGAAAAAAATTCAATCTTCGGCATCAAGAAAAAACAAAGTGCCTGGTAAAAGCAAGGCCAATGCCCATTCAAATACTTGTACACTTGTGAATCATGTGTTTGATCTGGTAAATGCCAAAAGATGGCATGATACCTTTGTATAGGTCACTAATGAGATCTGATTGTAAAATAAAATTCCAAGGGAGCTAGACTGCGAAAGATGTTCCCAAATCATGTCACATTCAGACGACAAAAGCGTAGACAAGATGTTGACACCGTCTCAACATGAAAGAGATATTCTCTAAAGCCAAATGCGCGCTTCGAAGACTGACAATGCTCTTCAAAGACCATCAATGCACTTCAAAGACTGAAGACGCTCTTTGAACCGGAAGGGGCAAGATGGCGGCAAACTTGCAGTGATCACCAATGTTAAACCCTTCGCGTATTCTGAGCCAAAAACAAGCCTTTTTTGGTCCCCAATCATACCTACATTACAACCCTGAAAAGCCTTTTCTGATTAAGGCACTTGGATTGACATATGGTTTAATGTCTAAGCTTAGCTCGAAGAAGTTCGAGCAAGATTATTTCTTTCTCATTTTTGCAGGTTTCTTGACTTGTAAACTTGGAGCAGACATTGAAGACTTCTTTTCAATAGCCATTGACTTGCTTGCAAGTCCCCTTTGAAAACCGTTGACCAAGCCCAACATTACGGTCCCTTGGAAGTCCTCCTGATCGATCGAGGTGTATTCACTGCGAATGATCCTGAACCCTAGGCACAGGTTTGATAGGAAATTCGAGTGCATTCTTCGTAAAAGACCATTATCTCAAAGCGGTGAGAAGTCCTCTTTGATGAAAATATTCCGTTGGACATTTTAACCAAACTTTTTTGGTAATTTCAGATTGTTTGATTCAAACTTTCCCCACAAGGAATTTTTGATCACTTCCGTATGTTGCAAGGTGTTTTGGATAACCTCAAGCATCGTAATGCATTCATTGAAGTTTTCCATGACTATGATATAAGTCATAAAGTGCTGTCAGTATGACATCAGATATCACTTAAAGACCATTGATGTGCCTTTGAATTCCTGGCAAACCCAGATCTCAGAAGAACACAACCTCTCTTGGACTCGTGGTAGCCCCAAGTCCCAGAATGACACATTTCTCTAAGAAGGAGAGTTTATATGCATGAGCTTCTGATAGATTCTTGGTAACCCCAGATTCTAGAATGCTATTTTTCTTGGTTAAAATTCTATAGGAATCATGGTAGCCCCAGATTCTAGAAGGATGCCTTGCTCTATGAAGAAGAGCTTTCAAGTTTATTTTCCTGCAAGACCCCTGGTAATTCCATATCTCAGGAAAACACATTCTTATGAACAATTTTGTAGGTTTGATCTTTCTGCAGGATACCTGGAGCTCCCAGATTCCAGAATGTCACCTTCAATGTCAAAAAGGACAATCTTCGAAATCATCCCTCTGTGAGATTTCAAATTTGTAGGTTTGATCTTTCTGCAGGATACCTGGAGCTCCCAGATTCCAGAATGTCACCTTCAATGTCAAAAAGGACAATCTTCGAAATTATCCATCTGTGAGATTTCAAATTTACAGGTTTGAGTTTTCTGCAGGATACCTGGAGTCCCCAGATCCCAGAATGTCACAATCAATGTCGAAAGGACAACATTCAAGATAGTCTTTCTACAAGATCTCAGATAGCCCCTAGATCCCAGAAGAATCTTATCAAAGCCTTTGCAGGTTTAAGTTTTCTGTAGGATACTTGAAATCCCCAAATCCCAGAATAACGCCTTGCATGTCAAAAGGACAATTTTCAAGATCAGCTTTCTGTAAGGTTCTAGGTAAACCCTAAACCTAGAATAGCTCATATGGTAAAGCCTCAAGGTTAGGCACACCTCATTTGTATAGATCCTAGTTAATTCCTTAGAATATAGGATCAAAATGTTTGACAATCCCTAAGAGACTGGGTGCGTCATCCATAGGTTCCTAGCAGAGAGGAATCCTATTCTCGGCCTGATCCCCCTGACGGATCAAAATGTTCGACAATCCCTAAGAGACTGGGTGCGTCATCCATAGGTTCCTAGCAGAGAGGAATCTTATTCTCGGCCTGATCCCCCTGACGGATCAAAATGTTCGACAATCCCTAAGAGACTGGGTGTGTCATCCATAGGTTCCTAGCAGAAAGGAGTCTTATTCATAGTCTAATCCACCATACGGATCAAAATGTTCGACAATCCCTAAGAGACTGGGTGCGTCATCCATAGGTTCGTAGCAGAAAGGAGTCCTATTCATGGTCCGATCCACCATACGGATCAAAACTTCTGACAATCCCTAAGAGACTGGGTGCGTCATCCATAGGTTCCTAGTAGAAAGGAGTCCTATTCATAGTTTGATCCACCATACGGATCAAAACTTCTGACAATCCCTAAGAGACTGAGTGCGTCATTCACAGGTTCCTGTCAAGTATAAGAATCCCATTCTGGTACGGCCTACCATACATGCTAGAGTTTAACCGCCCTAGGATACTCAAAAGACGAATCCCTAGGTATTCACTTGAACCCGCTATACACCGCGCATGCCGCACGAGCATCAGGCAGGTGATCAAACAGGTAAAAAGCAGGTGGGTCCCTCTACTTTCTCTCTCACGTCAGCAAAGAATAAGGAGCAGAACGTCCACCAGCGGGACAAGAAAGATTGAGTGTCAAGATTCGTGTTTATTTTCCCCAGTCGAGTCGGTCTAGACTCAGGTGTCACCTGTCTTTGAGCGAAACCTCTCACGAGATTCCTCTCAAAGAGGGGCAGCTGTTGACACCGAATTTTTGACCAAGTCTTTTTCAGTTTTATTTTTGAAAAAATCACAAAAAATTCATAAAAAGTCAAAAAATTACAAAATCAACTTTGGTGGCCTTGGCCAAGCCCAAGGAACCATTTTGACCAAAAAATAAATTTTCATATTTTTTATATTTTTTAGTATTTTTTTGGAAAATAGGAAAATACTCAAAAAAATCAAGAAAATAGCATTTGAGGTCACAAAAATATGGAAAAATATCCAATATTTTTATTTTTAATCCCTTGTATTTTTGACCTCACAAAAAGGTCAAAATCAGATTCAATTATGGATGTTCCTTTGTAACCCATACTATTGAATTTGAGAAAAAAAATATCAATTGAGTCTTTTAATTTGAAATTTTGGCATTTTCTAGGATCTTGACATCCATTCTAACTGTCCCTGGTTTCAATTTAGCCCAATTGTTTGTACAAATTGCTCAATTGCACGAATTTGGCAAAATTGCATAATAAAATTGCAATTTTCGTCCTTGAAATTGAGCATAATTGAAATTACTTTCAATTCAAGGGCTATCTTTGCAAATTAAACATACTGCCCAATGGGTTTCACCATTTTGAATCGATTGGCATAGGTAATTTGACCCAATTTGATCATTTGAACCTTCAGTTGCATAATTCCCCAATTTGCAATTAAAAGGAAATTTGGGGTTTTTATTGAAATTGATGTAAACTTTTCGGCAAAATTACATTTTCTGATAGAATTCATGCTCTAGATTCGATTTTGAGGTTCAATTGCAAAATTTTGCCATTAATGTGGGTTTAATTTGGAAAATGGTAAGTCGGAACCGGTTCTGACCGGTCAGACCGGCGGTCGGACCGGTCGAACCGGTTTGCTACAGTGTCATCGTCTTCCCTCAGAACCTGCGCAGAAGAACAGTTCCAAGAGTGATTTCGATCCTCAAATTGAAGACCAATTCGTGGATAATCGAACACGCAATAGTGGGAGTATTGTTGCCTATACTCATACCTGTCAATTAACACCGGTGGCGCCACTCGACGTCGTCGGAGTAAAAGGTGATGTAGCTAGCAATATCTCGTAGAGGGGGGTGAATAGGAGATTCTGAACACAATTATAAATTTCTTGCGGAATGGATAGAGTTCAGTGTACGATTAGGAACAACAGCAGTATAACAGTGTGCAAGAAATCTAAACACAAGAGTAAGAGTTTAGAGAAGAGGATATTGCACACGATGTTTATAGTGGTTCGGCTTGGATCAAGCCTACGTCCACTCTCCCACGATGATAGCTGTTGACACCTGATTTTTTACCAAGTCTTTTTCAGTTTTATTTTTGAAAAATCACAAAAAATTCATAAAAAGTCAAAAAATTACAAAATCAACTTTGGTGGCCTTGGCCAACCCCAAGGAACCATTTTTGACCAAAAAATAATTTTTCATATTTTTCACATTTTTTAGTATTTTTAGAAAATAGGAAAATACTAGAAAAATCAACAAAAAATAGAATTTGAGGTCACAAAAATATAGGAAAATAGTCAATATTTTTATTTTAAATCCCTTGTCATTTTGACCTCATCAAGAGTCGAAATTCAACTTTAATTTTGTGTGTTTCTTTGCAACGCACAGGGTTAAATTTGTCAAAAAATATGTTTTGAGTCTTTTTATTTGCAAAATTTTGCATTTTCCAAGTGTTGACATACGACTTGATTGCCCCACATATCAATTTGATTCAATTGTGCACTGATTTGATCAATTTTGGCTTTAGGGACCTAATTGCATAAAATTCTTTTCATTTTAGTCCCTATAATGCCAATTCCAAAATTAAACTTTTTCGAGGGACACCCATAGGATCCCAATGCTTCCTCCCTATAGTATTCGACCCCCTGAATCTAATGGTGGGCTCAATTGGGGACGATTCGTCCATTAGGAATCTCAATTTGACGAAAATCGATTTCGGATCTTGTCTTAGATTTGGGGTTTTTACACAAATTCAAATCAATTTAGCCCATATTTACATTTCCTAAATGAAATTTGTGCCGTAGAACCTGATTTTCGAGTCAATTTTATGATATCTGCTCATCTTGGCACCCAATTGGAACAAAAATATGCAAACCGGGTCAACGGGGTCGGGTTGACCGACCCAGTCAACCCGGTTGACCTGACCAAGAAGAAACAGAATGCTACGTTCTGCTCCTTCGCACACCAAGAACGAAAACAGAATGAGAAGCAAGAGGGAAAAAGGGAAGGAAGTCAGTTGGTGGCGATGATCAATTGAGCTGGGGAAATCAGTTGGCGGAAGGAGTCAGTTGGAGGAACGAAAAACAAAACAGAGAGAGCGAGAGGAAGAGGGCAGTTCTGTTCGCGCAGGGGGCAGAGAAGGAGAGAGACGCAGAGAGAGAGAGAGAGAGAGAAAGTGCTCACGGAGGAGGAGCTCGCAGCGCGAAGGGCGAGAGAAGAAGTTCGCAGAGTGAAAAAAGGAGAGAGCGAAACAGAGCAAACGAAACAGGGAGAGAGAGAGAGAGAGAAAGAGGAGGACGAGCGCCGCGAAGGAAAGAGGCCGGGAGTTTCAGAGACCCGCCCCCGACGAACGGCGTGAAACCGAAGCTTCGGATACGTCATCCGAGCTTCGCGACATCCCAAGGAACGTCCAAAATCAAACGGCGCCTAATTCCATCGCAGAACCAGGTGAGACTCCTCTTCGAACTCGAGCTCGGCCTTCAATGGCATCTTTAGTTAGAGACCTCTATTTGTTGCGGTTTTGAACGCAATATGTTTGTTTCTCTTCCCTGAGCATTTTTGCCTTTGATCGCATATCATTCCATCGCTTGAATCATCGAGTCTACCCCTTGCCATGGCGGATCGGTCGCGAGCTCCGTGGCTCGTCCTAGACCTAGCCGAAGCTCCGCGACGGTCAGGTAAGTCTCCTCTACCTTTTTCCACTATCTTTTGACTTCCCAATTTGTCTAAAATGACAGATTTACCATTTTAAGGGTAAATTTTCCCCGAATTGTCCAAAATTACGATTCCGCCCCTCTTGGGCGAATCATGTCCAAATCACTCCTAAGCCTTGGTTGACATTTCTCTAGGCTAATAGGGCCTCATTAGGGATACCATGCTGATTTCATGTGTTTTATCCGCATGCATTGGATCCTTGATTTGCGCATTTATTCCTATTGATTGTGATTGATAGGATAGCAATTCCTATCTGCATGAATTCCTAGATTTAGGATCCGTACCCCACTCATCTGTGTGAAATCCTAGGATCAGATAAACCATTCAGTTTAGGTATCGAAAGGGCGTCAACTCTGACAGTTGGCGTAACTAAGTCCCCGAACCCACTTCTCTGGTTTCCGCAGAATCAAATAGACCACTCCCAACTATTCGATAAGGTTTCCGATCGTACCCTCCACGAAACGATTGGTGGCGACTCCTTGGCATGTACACTCACCACATGTCACTAGACCACACTGAAGGTCAATCACGTATATCCAGCAGTTGCGACTTGGGTAATGGACCTTGGGAGAGGCCCGCGTCCGATCAAGCCAGCGATCGGGCGGCCCATTAGCCCGCTCCCGCCTCACGCTCGAGAGGGTCGCGACAGACTGGCGACTCCACTGGGGACTATTCTAAACCAGAATCTCTGGTTACGAATTCCAGAGGACTTGAGCCGATTAAAAAGTTGCGTGGTTTATCTGACATTATTTTTTTGCAGATGCTCTTGAAGGTGAGGTACGTATGCTAACTATTGTGTTAGATGTTTTTGCAGATTGAAGAAATAAGGGGTGGAGTGATTGTTGACATTTTTTCCTGCAGGTTGGAGTTGGCAATGTATGTTTATTTTTACGCACATACTGAAGCGGTGTTTGACACAAACTGCTGTGCATGACCTAGCATTGTGATGATCACGACACATCACACACACTGGCGGTCAAACCCCGACTGCGACCACATCTAGGTTACCTTAGATAGGAAAAGGATGTGAAAGGATCTCGTGTTTGATGGCACTTGAGACTTTCATGTTCGTTCCCGCTCACAATCCAAATTGGCGATATCTAGCCCTCTTGAGTGGGTACTCTTGGGGAGGAGTCTGCCTCATTTGGATCGTGGGAGCCTGAGCCATAGGTTCCTCACCTGATTTTTGATTTTTAGAGTATACCCCCCACTTGTCTCATGCACATGTCTATGAGAGGTTGGTATACCTAAAACCAAAAAAAAAAAAGAAATCCCGCTGATCACTGTAAGTATGACTTCTCCCTCTACTTGTTCATTTCCTAGTGAAATTTCATGATAGGAAATTCACGGAAATCAACCGAATGCCCTGGGTGTTTGAAATGAAAGTTTTTGACAATGAATTTTAGATACAAAAGTGGAAACACTTCTAAGCCGTCCCTACGAAATAGATGGTTCATCCAAATTTCCAAACATGGATTAATATGACATTTTTTATGTCTAAAATTCTTACAATTCAAGATTTTGGGGCACAAAGTTAAAGCCATGTTTGCAATCACATTTTGTATAGTGATTTCTTAAAATAATGATCACATGATTTTTACTAGAAAAATGTGACAAAGCGGTCTTTCAAGATTAATGCCCCCATTTGCGTATTAAATGTTGGGAATTAAATGGGTGTTTGATTGATGACCATGGATCGATCTTTTAATGACGTATCCTCTTATCTTGAAATCTTGGCGGACATCAGAAGCCCGTAAATAGGGATTATGGGATATGTATTGTCGCCTTGCTTTCATTATAAGAGGCGACCTCATTGAGAGATGTCTTTGCTATGTAAAATGCTAAGTGTGTCTCCTTTCTGACAGGTTATACATGACATGCATTTATTGAAGATTCCTTCATCTAATCGCATGCGAGATGTGATCGAACGATGGTAAAACTGTAATCGTTCCAATAAAAGCTTCGAGTGTTATACTTGACTTGCTTGGTTATTTCTTCCGCCAACAGGTCAAAACGGCTGAAGGCCAATGATGCGAGGCTTGTTTTCCCTGTAACATGAAAGGAGATGCGTCTTCATCAGAAGACACCCATGGGGTTTCCAAAATAAGATGAATCGACAATGATAAGCCCAGAACAAGACAACATGAAAAAGGGGCATGCCTGATTTGGATCGACCTCTCTAAGTTGAAAAGGGTGTATTCGTTCCAAATTAAATTGATTTGTTTAAACAATAACATAGTCACTCACACTTGCAGGTGATTATAAAAAATGAATGAGGATCGTTAATGAACATTCCTTCATCTCTGATGCTCAAAGTGATGGGAGCTGGGGAAATATACTCTGGGGATAGTAAATCTGTTATCGTTTCAATTAGAGCCTGTTGTGCAAACAATTGACGTATTCCTTCCTCATGTCATGTAGGTGAAATAAAAGGATTGTGTGAGGTCGACATTTGTCCCTTTAAAGAAGACTCAACTGGGAACCCTCAAAACTAGAGGCTAAGGTGACATGGCATGATCGCCAATTGAAGCACGTCTCAAGGAGTACAAATACTCGTGTTTCGCACCATGAGATTGATGATCACTCAACCATAAAAGGGTGTTTATCGTTCCTCATTTCAATCCTCTCAAGATATAAAATGATCATCTCCTTTTCTATATGTAGAGATGAAGAAAACTGAATGCTTATTTGCGAAGCAACACTTCAAGGTGTAAATGTACAAAAATAGAGATAAATCTACACTTGTGGATCTCAAGTAGTAGGGTGCTTGAGGAGTGGCATGAAGTCATGATAAATCGAGAAGACCATGAAGAGATGATCGTTGCCCATCTTTGAACCAAGAGATTGAAATGCAGCAATAGAGCGAAAGTGGCGAAAGATCACCCAACCTCAAGAAGGAGAATGACAGAACCCAAATAGTGTCGAACATCGTGCAACATCAAATGCCGAGACCTTCGGATAATTACGATGAAGTTTCATCCTCTGTTGTCACAAAAGGGAGTAAATTGTTCCTTATTCTGATTCCATTTCATACAAATGACTGAGATGTTTCTCTTTCATATACAGAGAATGTTAATTTGAGACAGGTGTCAGAAAAGATTGAAGAAGGTCAAACACCAAAATCACCTGACGTGGAAGTAATTGACTTAACCAATAGGAAAGGCATTAACGTGATACAATGGAGCTTCATATGGCTAAATCAGCTAACTCAAGGTGGAGTACTCAGTTGCTGGAGGCAAATCATTTCCCTATCCAAAAAGCATGCCGAAGTCGAAGACATCAGATTTGCCATGGTGATATGTGGGGCAAGTCCCCGAAACGATAGTTATCACACATGGAACGTAATGGAATGAAATCCATAGCAACAACGCTTCCAAGAAGAACAATGTCGAGTCATCCCTCTTGGTAGAAAATGACGTATCGTTCCTAAATAAGTTTCAATCAGATGTGGAAATAATATTTCCTATCTTTTTCCTCTCAGGTGATGAACAGAGTCAAGACACCCAAGAAGCAACGACTTCAAAATGACAGAAAGGGAGTACCCGCTTTTCATATCATCTCACACATGCATTTAGGATAGATGATTTCAAGAGCGTCATAATGGCTCAATCTGCGAACAAAATTCTCGAGAAAACTTGAAAAAGTTTCTTAACAATTAGAAGTCTCTTTGAAAAGAGCATTCGAAAAGAAAGAATTCAAACTTTATATATTGACATGCTTGATAAGAAATGCTCTATGTGAACAAGAGTGAAAGGCACGAATCCATTTTTCGTTGCAAACATGAATCATCTTAGATCACTCGCATCATACATATCATGCATGCATCACTTATATGAAAGATGTCGACAGGTCAAGGCAAAAGAATCCAAGTGAAAGGAAAATGCCAAGACCCAAGGAACGAAGGGTAAATTGTATCAATTCCAATTGCCCATTTTGTATGCTGTTCTGACACGAACCTTCTTTCCTTTGATAGGGAAATACCAAATAGTTCAATGGCAACTATGATGGCTGATATTAAGGCAATGCCAGAAGCCTCCCAAGCCAGACAGACAGTAGTTCCTAAACAACTCAAATCCATCACTTGTCCCCGATATAGCTGATAAAGAAACGACGGGAAATACTCAACGGGCGGAGGAGGATATCCGTGAGCCGAACACCCCGTCGCAACAAAAAGCGTCCCCTGTTGTTATCAACCTCGAAAATGAGGAAAAAGGGGAAGCAGACCGTAAAAATCAAGGTGGAGGCTAAAAGATTAGCCAAGATCGAAGAATACTTGAGCAGCCAAGGTTATGAGTTGGCTCGTTTAGACAAGATATCTCCCTTCGCCAAGGCGGAGACTCCTCCTGACTATAAGGAACCAGACTTCGTGAGGAAGTATAATGGGACAGGCTATCCCCGTGCTCACCTCAAATATTATCTACGCAAGATAGCGCAGTATTCAGACTATGTTCCATTACTGATGAACATGTTCCAAGAAAGTTTGGCTGGCGCCGCTCTGGCTTGGTTCATTGAAATTGGACCTGAATGATTATGATGGGTAGGAAGATCTTGCAGAGGATTTCCTCAGGCAATATAGGTTCAACACAGCTACGGCCCCGATGAGGGAAGACCTTCTACGAACCTCAAAGGCAAGAGGAGAATTGATCATAACATACGCCCAGAGATGGCGAGATTTGACGACCCAAATAAAGCCGTCAATCCCAGACGATGAGTTGATTAATTTGTTCCTGAAAGCACTCCTCTACGAATACCTTGACAAGTTAAACGCCTCGGGACGTCAGACCGTCGCACATTTGATAAAGGTGGCTGAAAGGTTCGAATGAGCCTTAAGAGAAAGGAGGCCCCATGAAGCTTCTGCTAGAAAACAACCAAGGGAGGATCATCATGGTCGGCACCAAAAAGAGCAAGAGCCTAGAAAGAGGCAACCCCAAAAGCAGTTCTCTCAACTCCCGAGGCCTTTGTCCAAGCTACTCCCGATGTTGCTAGAACAACATTTGGTGGCAAAGGAATCACCTTGGGCAAATCCGGTTAAGTATCCTAGCTTTGACAAGAGTCAGACTTGTGTCTACCATATGGGCGGAATGGGACATAATGTGGATGACTGCTATATCCTTAAGCTGGAGGTACAAGCTTAGATTGACAAGTCAGATTTTGGAATTTGACAACGTGGCTCCAAACGTACAAGAAAACTCGCTCCCTGATAATCAAGCAATTGGGGCAATATTTACTGAAAATGAGGAAAACCACCTCCAGCTGAAGGTGGACATGTCTAAGCTGACCGACCATCTAGCGACCGCTTCATCATACCCAAAAGCAGGTGAGATCTTTGCAGACGTAAAGAAGCTATGTATTGCCAAGATGATGAGCTTGGGAATAATGTCCGATATTACCGATAAAGAATTCGAAGGAGTCAAAGCTTCTCTATCTTTGGAAGGAAGCCACTGCGTGATCAAAACTGAGCAGGGTAGCACCTAGGACATCCCGCATGAGAACCTGGTAGATAATCTTGGGCCGGTCATTCAGTCAGAAGAAGAATTTGAAGATGACGAACTGAAAGCCAAGAGGTGAAGTCTAGCAGATTGCAGATTCATGGCTAACACACCTGAAATAGGTGAAATTATAGACAACCTGGGTCAGGACTCTGGAGGATACAACTTTAAAGTGGAGTACTCTGCTCCCCCTAGCTGCTATCAGATAATGGAAGATATCATATCAGACGGATGGGGATGTATGGATGATCCCGTTCAACCTGAAAAGGCCTTTTTCAAAAGAACCAGAGTCATCCTTGACCAAGTAAGGGTTACTAAGCTTGGCACAAAGCAATATGCTGAAACAAAGAGATCAAAGAATCAACAGCAGGGTTTAGCTGAAAGAGAATACCCGAGATCTGCCACATCAGCAGTGTTAGGTGACGATGACCGACATTGACGATTGAGAGACGAAATCTCCTCAAGGGACCTTGACAACACTATGTCAATGATTGAAACCGCTACGACTGTGGTAATTAAACTGGAAGAGCTTGACAGCTTGAATAAGGTAGAAGATTGTCTAGTCAAGCTTATCGTGATTCGATTGCCGGAAGAAGAAGAAGACGACACAACTGAACTTGAAGCATCTTGTCCGAAGACAATAACCATACAAATCCTTCCAGTAGAAAAGTACGATCGTAAGGCAGTCCATTGGGACAATGGGACGGAGGAAGGAGATGAGGATGAAGGTTATGCATCTATCCAAAGAGAATGGAATGCCTTTGAGGAATCAACATCCCCTACTTCGGAAGAGCCGGACATTGTTAATTTGGGGGATACTGAAAATATCAAAGAAGTCAAGATCGGTGGACATTTATCCCGAGATGAAAGACTCAGGTTCACAGAACTACTAAGAAGGTCGTTAAGATGTCATGCAGCAAATTCTAAAGATATCGAGCTACCAAGAGGTAGATAAAAGTGATCAAAGATTCAGATGGTTGAGTTAAATAACCAAAACCAGCAAAGAAGGTTCATTAGGGCAAGCCCTTCCTTTCTTGTCAAGAGACCAAGCTGGGGGCAAGATTCTCATGCGCCACCAAGATAGCGTATTGGAGCAAGTCATCAAGATCAAAGACGACAAGCATCAAGACATGCCCTACTAGGGCAAAGCAACCAAAAGAGACGATTTCCTTGATCAATGGAAATGCAAATACCTCAAAGGGAGTATCACGTTCCTTGGGGATTTATGTAAAGTTAAACATGAATGAATACTCATTACTTCATGTACAGGTACAAAGACCTCTTCAAATAGGATTGGAAATCGTCAAATGATATGAAAAGTGCTAAGGCATTTGGCCAAGGCAAACGTCGCCCAACTGGGGCAAATGGATTGTTGATGTTATCAACACCTTCAAGCATGGATGGAGGGATTCGACGAATGTTGTCCATATCAGCATACAATATTGGAATGGACTCAATCAAGAGATAAATATCGACAATTGACAAAAGAAGGGTAGTTGGGTGTCGTATCCAATTTACTCCTTTTTCTTGCATTTGTTAATGCAAAATCATTTCTTTCTGTGGCAGAATACGCCATTAGGACATTATCAAGGGTCCAACAAAGAGGAGAACATCACAAGGATGGTCACAAGTGACAGAGATGCATGAAGCAAACGACTTTCTCAAGCATTGGAAGGATGACACTTCAAAGGTGAAAAGTAAAGTGAAGATCCAAGTAAGAGATAACCCAAACTGGATAGGGTATTGTATGAAAATGCAAAAAATGAACAGAGCCATTTAGCTGGGGCAAGCATTACATAGCCATGACAAGTCATGCCTAACTGGGGCAAGCGAATCATCTACGCGACTGGAGGAAAAAGTGGCATTTCATTCCCAGCAGGATCAATGAACGTGATAGAAGAGTCGTTCACATCAGAGTTAAACCTCAAGATACAAACTTGAGTGAAGGGTGACTTTGTGTCGTTATAATTTGGTCCTCAATGATCTTTCTCATAGGATAAATTTGCCCTAATTTCAACAGAAAATTACTGGCACTCAAAAGGACTCAAAAGGAAAGAACTCGCCGACTCAACTTCAAGGCGAGATGATCTTTGGAGATAACAGTTTCGGAAGTCAAGCATTCAAGAAATGATCTTTGGCTATAAGATCAAGTGGAGGGTAAAAAGTATCGCTTCCACACCACATGCTTTAGCATACATTTTGATAAGAATTCATTTTTCCTTGAATAAGGAACTCCGAAGAATGGCATGGAGCACGTTCCAAAGATGAATGAAGCCATCGAGCAGGATTCATTGCCCCAATCAGACGAAGGCGTCATCGCCATAGGTCGAAATGGCCGTTTTCTATAATCTACATATTGGCGTTCAGATTGGAATGCATGATCAAGATGACTTATTGTCGTGGGGGTCAGGTGCACGTCCTTTTTCTCCAAAGACTGAGAATTTCAAGAAATTTTAGAACAACTTAACCATCTTGTGTTGTTAAGAAAAATGCAGATTTTCATGAATCTATCCACTTCCATTGGAGTGCATGATCAAGGGTAAGGTGTATCGTTCTAATTTTCTGAAATTCGAGAGCATACACCGACATATCCCTTTTATGTTTTTCAGGGATCCCTAGCCGCGCTGGGCAGGTAAGTATTCCTTTCCCAACCTCTTAGGTTTTAAGACTGTCGGGATCTTTATTGCTAGAATTTGAAAGGCTTCTTGGAATCTAGCATGCATTCAATTATCATGTCAATAAAAATGCAAAATTCTCACAGTCATGGCATTGGCACTCATGTTTAAACCTGGAGGTTATCTAAACATGGTTGAAATATACATTGTGCATCATAAATCCCCTTGGAGGATAAGTTTTGGAGAAAGCAAAATGAACTTTTCCAATAAAAGTTGCTTAAACCATTCAAAAGGATGTTTCCTCAGACAAGAGGCAAGCCTGGTCCAAACACGTCCCATACACACTTAAAAGATAAGTGGAGTGGTAAGGATAGCGAGACCTTGACCTACGGACATAAGGGTTATTCGCAGTGATTACATGGATCGAGACGACGGAGGCATTCGTTTCTCTATCATAAACACTACAGATGACCGTTGATAACCCTTTGAACGGCGGTTTCATTCTATACCCCTGTCAAGAACCACCCCACAGTGGGGCAAACTGGAGGTACGTCCAGCGGTATCAGGAGGTAAATGGTTAGAAGTTCTCTTGCTCAGACTTGCATCAATCTTCGTGTGTTGCTTGTCATTTTAACTTCTATGGTAGTTCAAGTGCTTTAGAATGACGAAAAGCATTCGTTTCTCTATCCTATACACTTTTACCCTTTGTACAGCCCAGTTGAGCCTATACGTTCGTTTCACAAACCCGTTGGTGATTATTGCATATTCCAAGGTGGAAACGACGTCACTTCAAGAGCGAAAGAGTTCAAAACACAGGATTTGTGAAAAATTCATAGATTAATGTTTGAGTGCTGAGATTCAAGTTGTACATTTAGCACACTCATTTGAAAATTCTGATCCCCAAAAGAAAAGAAAAAGTGGGATCTCGACAAAAGATGAGAAAAAGAAAAAAGAGAAAAAAATCCGATCCTGGGCATCAAGAAAAAGTAAAGTGCCTGGTAAAAGCAAGGCCAATGCCCGTCCAAATACTTGTACACTTGTGAATTAGGTGTTTGAGGGGTAAGAACAGTAGGAGTGCCACAACTTTTGTACGGAGATCACTTGAGTGCCATAACTTTTTTTTGGATCACTTGAGTATCAAATCGGAGCAAAAAGGATCACTTGAGTGCCACTTCCGGCCAAACATCATTCGTGGACTTTTTACTTAATATTTTATTGTGACGTGGAAATTCTTGTCCAACATGTCGTTATTAAATTGAACCTAAGTGATCACTTTTTCAAAATTAAGGAACCTAAGTGACTGTTTTTAAAAAATTAAAGAACCTAAGTGACCACTTTTCAAAAATTGAGGAACCTAAGTGGCTACTTTTAAAAAGATATGGTACTTAAGTGACCACTTTGTGAAAGTTCAATCTGAAAGCGTGCGACGTTCTTAAAGTGAATCTAAGTGATCTCTTTTCCAAAATTAATGAACCTAAGTGAGCACTTTTAAAAAATTAAAGAACCTAAGTGATCACTTTTTTAAAAAATTGAGGAACCTAAGTGATCACTTTTAAAAAGATCTAGTACTTGAGTGGCCACTTTGTGAAAGTTCAATCCGAAGCATGCGACGCCGTTTCCTTTTTATTGCTGATTCAACTTTCCGGTGAGCCACGTGGGCCGATTTTATATTATTTTAGTGCCACGTCAGATTTTCCGGCGACCCAAATAGTAAATGGCACTCAAGTGATCTATTTTTAAAAGTTGTGGTACTCAGGTGATCCAAAAAAAAGTTATGGCACTCAAGTGATCTCCGTACCAAAGTTGTGGCACTCCTACTGTTCTTACCCCAGTGTTTGATCTTGTAAATGCCAAAAGATGGCATGATACCTTTATATAGGTCACTAGTGAGATCTGATTATAAAAGAAAATCCCAAGGGAGCTGGACAGCAAAGGATACTCCCAGATTATGTCACATTCAGATGACAAAAGCATAGACAAGGTATTGACGCCGTCTTGACATGAGAGAGATGTTCTCTAAAGACAAATATGCACTTCAAAGACTGAAGATGCTCTTTGAACCAGAAGGGGCAAGATGGTAGTAAACTTGCAGTGATCACCAATGTTTAAACCATTCGCGTATTCTGAGCCAAAAACAAGCCTTTTATAGGTCCCCAATCCTACCTACGTTACAACCCTGAAAAGCCTTTTCTGATTAAGGCACTTGGATTGACATAGGGTTTAATGTCTAAGCTTAGCTCGAAGAAGTTCGAGCAAGATTATTTCTTTCTCATTTTTCAGGTTTCTTGACTTGTAAACCTGGAGCAGACATTGAAGACTTCTCTTCGAAAGCCTTGACTTGCACGCAAGTCCCCTTTGAAAACCGTTGACCAAGCCCAACATTACGGTCCCTTGGAAGTCCTCCTGATCGATCGAGGTGTATTCACTGCGAATGATCCTGAACCCTAGGCACAGGTTTGATAGGAAGTTCGAGCGCATTCTTGGTAAAAGACCATTATCTCAAAGCGGTGAGAAGTCCTCTTTGATGAGAATACTCCGTTGGACATTTTAACCAAACTCTTTTGGTAATTTCAGATTGTTTGTTTCAAACTTTCCCCACAAGGAATTTTTGATCACTTCCGTATGTTGCAAGGTGTTTTGGATAACCTCCAGCATCGTAATGCATTCATTGAAATTTTTTTTCATGACTATGATATAAGTCATAAAGTACCGTCAGATTGACATCAGATACCACTCAAAGACCATTGATGTGCCTTTGGTAAGAAAATTTTCAGACTGGAGCTTCTGCAAGATTCTTGATTACTTCAGCTCCTAAAATGGCTTGTATCACTCTTGGTGAGAAACGTTTAACATGTCTAAACTTCTGCAGAATTCCTGACAATCCCAGATCTCAGAAGAACACAACCTCTCTTGGTAAGAAATAGTTTACATGTTCAAGCTTCTGTAGGACCCTTGGTATCCCTAGACCTTAGAATGCTACTTCTTTTGTGAAGAATATATTTCAAGTTTAAACTTCTGCAGGACCCCTGGTAACCCCAGGTCTCAGAATGACACATTTCTCTAAGAAGGAAAGTTTATATGCCTGAGCTTCTAATAGATTCTTGGTAACCCCAGATTCTAGAATGCTATTGTTCTTGGTTAAACTTCTATAGGAATCATGGTAACCCCAGATTCTAGAAGGATGCCTTGCTCTGTGAAGAAGAGCTTTCAAGTTTATTTTCCTGCAAGATCCCTGGTAATTCCATATCTCGGGAAAACACATTCTTATGAACAATTTTGTAGGTTTGATCTTTCTGCAGGATACCTGGAGCTCCAAGATCCCAGAATGTCACCTCCAATGTCAAAAGGATAATCTCCGAAATCATCCCTCTGTGAGATTTCAAATTTACAGGTTTGAACTTTCTGCAGGATACCTGGAGCTCCCAGATCCCAGAATGTCACCTCAAATGTCAAAAGGACAATCTCCGAAATCATCCCTCTGTGAGATTTAAAATTTACAGGTTTGAACTTTCTGCAGGATACCTGGAGCTCCCAGATCCCAGAATGTCACCTCAAATGTCAAAAGGACAATCTTCGAAATCATCCCTCTGTGAGATTTCAAATTTATAGGTTTGAGCTTTCTGCAGGATACCTGGAGTACCCAGATCCCAGAATGTCACCTCCAATGTCAAAAGGACAATCTTCGAAATCATCCCTCTGTGAGATTTCAAATTTATAGGTTTGAGCTTTCTGCAGGATACCTGGAGTACCCAGATCCCAGAATGTCGCCTCCCATGTCAAAAGGACAATGTTTGAAATTATCTCCCTATGTGAGATTCCAATATTACAGGTTTGATCTTTCTGCAGGATGCCTGGAGCTCCCAGGTCCCAGAATGTCGCCTCCCATGTCAAAAGGACAATGTTTGAAATTATCTCCCTATGTGAGATTCCAATATTACAGGTTTGATCTTTCTGCAGGATGCCTGGAGCTCCCAGGTCCCAGAATGTCACCTCCCATGTCAAAAGGACAATGTTTGAAATTATCTCCCTGTGTGAGATCCCAGTGTTACAGGTTGGAACTTTCTGCAGGATACCTGGAGCTCCCAGGTCCCAGAATGTCACCTTCAATGTCGAAAGGACAATATTCAAGATAGTCTTTCTGCGAGATCTCAGGTAACCCCTAGATCCCAGAAGAATCTTATCAAAGTTTTTGCAGGTTTAAGTTTTCTGCAGGATACTTGGAATCCCCAAATCCCAGAATAACGCTTCGCGTGTCGAAAGGACAATTTTAGGAATCAGCTTTCTGTGAAGTTCTAGGTAACCCTTGAACCCAGAACAGCCCATTTGGTGAAGCCGAAAGGTTAGGCACACCTCACTTGTATGAATCCTAGTTAATTCCTTAGAATATAGGATAAAAAACTGTTGACAAAATCTGCTTTCTGTGAGGTTCTAGGTAACCCCTAAACCAAGAATAGCTCATGAGGTAAAGCCTCAAGGTTAGGCACATCTCACTTGTATAAATCCTAGTTAATTCCTTAGAATATAGGATCAAAATGTCCGACAATCCCTAAGAGACTGGGTGCGTCATCCATAGGTTCCTAGCAGAAAGGAGTCCTATTCTCGGCCTGATCCCCCTGAAGGATCAAAATGTCAGACAATCCCTAAGAGACTGGGTGCGTCATCCATAGGTTCCTAGCAGAAAGGAGTCCTATTCACGGCCTGATCCCCCTGAAGGATCAAAATGTCCGACAATCCCTAAGAGACTGGGTGCGCCATCCATAGGTTCCTAGCAGAAAGGAGTCCTATTCTCGGCCTGATCCCCCTGAAGGATCAAAATGTTCGACAAACCCTAAAAGACTGGGTGCGTCATCCATAGGTTCCTAGCAGAAAGGAGTCCTATTCATGGTCTGATCCACCATACGGATCAAAACCCCTGACAATCCCTAAGAGACTGGATGCGTCATCCATAGGTTCCTAGCAAAAAGGAGTCCTATTCATGGTCTGATCCACCATACGGATCAAAACCCCTGACAATCCCTAAAAGACTGGGTGCGTCATCCATAGGTTCCTAGCAGAAAGGAGTCCTATTCATGGTCTGATCCACCATACGGATCAAAATCCCTGACAATCCCTAAGAGACTGGGTGCGTCATCCATAGGTTCCTAGCAGAGAGGAGTCCTATTCATGGTCTGATCCACCATACGGATCAAAACTTCTGACAATCCCTAAGAGACTAGGTGCGTCATCCATAGGTTCCTAGAAGAAAGGAGTCCTATTCATGGTCTGATCCACCATACGGATCAAAACTTCTGACAATCCCTAAGAGACTGGGTGCGTCATCCATAGGTTCCTAGCAGAGAGGAGTCCTATTCATGGTCTGATCCACCATACGGATCAAAACTTCTGACAATCCCTAAGAGACTGGGTGCGTCATCCATAGGTTCCTAGCAGAAAGGAGTCCTATTCATGGTCTGATCCACCATACGGATCAAAACCTCTGACAATCCCTAAGAGACTGGGTGCGTCATCCATAGGTTCCTTCCAGAAAGGAGTCCTATTCATGGTCTGATCCACCATACGGATCAAAACTTCTGACAATCCCTAAGAGACTGGGTGCGTCATCCATAGGTTCCTAGCAGAGAGGAGTCCTATTCATGGTCTGATCCACCATACGGATCAAAACTTCTGACAATCCCTAAGAGACTGGGTGCGTCATCCATAGGTTCCTAGCAGAAAGGAGTCCTATTCATGGTCTGATCCACCATACGGATCAAAACCTCTGACAATACCTAAGAGACTGAGTGCGTCATCCATAGGTTCCTTGCAGAAAGGAGTCCTATTCATGGTCTGATCCACCATACGGATCAAAATCCTTGACAATCCCTAAGAGACTGGATGCGTCATCCATAGGTTCCTAGCAGAAAGGAGTCCTATTCATGGTCTGATCCACCATACGGATCAAAACCCCTGACAATCCCTAAAAGACTGGGTGCGTCATCCATAGGTTCCTAGCAGAAAGGAGTCCTATTCATGGTCTGATCCACCATACGGATCAAAATCCCTGACAATCCCTAAGAGATTGGGTGCGTCATCCATAGGTTCCTAGCAGAGAGGAGTCCTATTCATGGTCTGATCCACCATACGGATCAAAACTTCTGACAATCCCTAAGAGACTAGGTGCGTCATCCATAGGTTCCTAGAAGAAAGGAGTCCTATTCATGGTCTGATCCACCATACGGATCAAAACTTCTGACAATCCCTAAGAGACTGGGTGCGTCATCCATAGGTTCCTAGCAGAGAGGAGTCCTATTCATGGTCTGATCCACCATACGGATCAAAACTTCTGACAATCCCTAAGAGACTGGGTGCGTCATCCATAGGTTCCTAGCAGAAAGGAGTCCTATTCATGGTCTGATCCACCATACGGATCAAAACCTCTGACAATCCCTAAGAGACTGGGTGCGTCATCCATAGGTTCCTTGCAGAAAGGAGTCCTATTCATGGTCTGATCCACCATACGGATCAAAACTTCTGACAATCCCTAAGAGACTGGGTGCGTCATCCATAGGTTCCTAGCAGAGAGGAGTCCTATTCATGGTCTGATCCACCATACGGATCAAAACTTCTGACAATCCCTAAGAGACTGGGTGCGTCATCCATAGGTTCCTAGCAGAAAGGAGTCCTATTCATGGTCTGATCCACCATACGGATCAAAACCTCTGACAATCCCTAAGAGACTGGGTGCGTCATCCATAGGTTCCTTGCAGAAAGGAGTCCTATTCATGGTCTGATCCACCATACGGATCAAAATCCTTGACAATCCCTAAGAGACTGGGTGCGTCATCCATAGGTTCCTAGTAGAAAGGAGTCCTACTCATGGTCTGATCCACCATACGGATCAAAATCCCTGACATTCCCTAAGAGACTGGGTGCGTCATCCATAGGTTCCTAGCAGAGAGGAGTCCTATTCATGGTCTGATCCACCATACGGATCAAAACTTCCGACAATCCCTAAGAGACTGGGTGCGTCATCCATAGGTTCCTAGTAGAAAGGAGTCCTATTCATGGTCTGATCCACCATACGGATCAAAACCCCGACAATCCCTAAGAGACTGGGTGCGTCATTCACAGGTTCCTGTCAAGTATAGGAATCCCATTCTGGTACGGCCTACCATACAGGCTAGAGTTTATCCGCCCTAGGATACTCAAAAGACGAGTCCCTACGTATTCACTTGAACCCGCTATACACCGCGCATGCCGTACGAGCATCAGGCAGGTGATCAACAGGTAAGTAACAGGTGGGTCTCTCTACTCTCTCTCTCAAGTAAGCAAAAGAATGAGAAGCAGAGCATTCATTAGCGGGACAAGAAAGATTGAGTGTCAAGATTCGTTTTTATTTTCCCCAGTCAAGTCGGTCTAGACTCAGGTGTCACCTGTCTTTGAGCGAAACCTCTCACAAGATTCCTCTCAAAGAGGGGCAGCTGTTGACACCTGACTTTTGACCAAGTCTTTTTCAGTTTTATTTTTGAAAAATCACAAAAATTTCATAAAAAGTCAAAAAATTACAAAATCAACTTTGGTGGCCTTGGCCAAGCCCAAGGAACCATTTTTGACCAAAAAATAATTTTTCATATTTTTCACATTTTTTAGTATTTTTAGAAAATAGGAAAATACTAGAAAAATCAACAAAAAATAGAATTTAAGGTCACAAAAATATAGGAAAATAGTCAATATTTTTCTTTTAAATCCCTTGTCATTTTGACCTCATCAAGAGTCGAAATTCATCTTTAATTTTGTGTGTTTCTTTGCAACGCACAGGGTTAAATTTGTCAAAAAATATGTTTTGAGTCTTTTTATTTGTAAAATTTTGCATTTTCCAAGTGTTGACATTCGACTTGATTGCCCCACATATCAATTTGATTCAATTGTGCACTGATTTGATCAATTTTGCCTTTAGGGACCTAATTCCATAAAATTCTTTTCATTTTAGTCCCTATAATGCCAATTCCAAAATTAAACTTTTTCGAGGGACACCCATAGGATCCCAATGCTTCCTCCCTATAGTATTCGACCCCCTGAATCTAATGGTGGGCTCAATTGGGGACGATTCGTCCATTAGGAATCTCAATTTGACGAAAATCGATTTCGGATCTTGTCTTAGATTTGGGGTTTTTACACAAATTCAAATCAATTTAGACCAAATTTACATTTCCTAAATGAAATTTGTGCCATAGAACCTGATTTTCGAGTCAATTTTATGATATCTGCTCATCTTGGCACCCAATTGGAACAAAAATATGCAAATCGGGTCAACTGGGTCGGGTTGACCGACCCAGTCAACCCGGTTGACCTGACCAAGAAGAAACAGAATGCTACGTTCTACTCCTTCGCACACCAAGAACGAAAACAGAATGAGAAGCAAGAGGGAAAAAGGGAAGGAAGTCAGTTGGTGGCGATGATCAATTGAGCTGGGGAAATCAGTTGGCGAAAGGAGTCAGTTGGAGGAACGAAAAACAAAACAGAGAGAGCGAGAGGAAGAGGGCAGTTCTGTTCGCGCAGGGGGCAGAGAAGGAGAGAGACGCAGAGAGAGAGAGAGAGAAAGTGCTCACGGAGGAGGAGCTCGCAGCGCGAAGGGCGAGAGAAGAAGCTCGCAGAGTGAAAAAAGGAGAGAGCGAAACAGAGCAAACGAAACAGGGAGAGAGAGAGAGAGAGAGAAAGAGGAGGACGAGCGCCGCGAAGGAAAGAGACCGGGAGTTTCAGAGACCCGCCCCCGACGAACGGCGTGAAACCGAAGCTTCGGATACGTCATCCGAGCTTCGCGACATCCCAAGGAACGTCCAAAATCAAACGGCGCCTCATTCCATCGCAGAACCAAGTGAGACTCCTCTTCGAACTCGAGCTCGGCCTTCAATGGCATCTTTAGTTAGAGACCTCTATTTGCTGCGGTTTTGATCGCAATATGTTTGTTTCTCTTCCCTGAGCATTTTTGCCTTTGATCGCATATCATTCCATCGCTTGAATCATCGAGTCTACCCCTTGCCATGGCCGATCGGTCGCGAGCTCCATGGCTCGTCCTAGACCAAGCCGAAGCTCCGCGACGGTCAGGTAAGTCTCCTCTACCCTCGGTGATGCTTCTTGATCGATTTTTTTAGCTAGGTAACGTTAGATATTGCTAGGACGAGTAGCCGCCGGAGCCTAGCTTCGACCGGAAGTAGCATGAAGACGAAACGTTAATCTGCTGTGTCGAGGCTTTGGTATGTTGTAGAGGAAGTCACGGCGAGTTGAATGCCGTTGGTTTCGTGCCGATTGGAGGTCTGACAGCGGAAAAACCGCCTTCCGACGAGGCGCCGGCGAAACAGAGTCGGCGCCGGTCGTCTTCCCCGGCAGCTCTGTTGACCAGTCAACGAAAGTTGACTGGTCAACGCCCATGTGGCGCTGACGTGGCGCCCATGTGGCAGCCACGTCAGCCGTTCGGTTGCAACAAATAACAAACTTGATCGGACGATGGTAGACATGCCACGTGTCGCGATCTCGCCTTTTTCGGAAATAAAAATGATTTTCAGATAGTTAATCGGATGGTTGTAGTTCGATCAGGAAGTTCAATCTGGACCGTCAGTTTCCAGCCTTAGATCAAGCCGTCCATCAGGCGACACATGGCGTAATCAGGGCCCTAGGTTCAATTTGGGCGGGAGATCAAGATTCGAGCGGGAGATCTGAAGCGGCGTCGTTTCAGCGCAGGGCCGAATCCGGGCCGGTCGCCGTGGGCCGTGGGTTTAAATAAAAAAATTCCGAAAATGATTTTAAAAAATAAAAAAATCAGAAAAATCTTAGAAAATCCAAAAAATGCTAGAAAATTCCAGAAAATTCCAAACAAAATATGAAAAATTGTGGAAAATCCTAGACACTCTAGAAATCCCCAAAAATGGAGGGTTGACCACAGACAACTGGTCAACCCTATTTTTGTGGTTTCTTATCCGTCCTTCCGAGACTTGACGACATTACCCTTTAGGGGTAAGTCGCCTCTGCTGTATATGCAAGATAAGGCCGATAATGCCAAAGTAAGAATTAGGGTCGAATAGACGACCAATTCTTAGGTTTGGGTTTCGAGTCCCGCCTCTTTTCTCAAAATGACGATTTTGCCCTTCAATGGGAAAATTGTCTTTCTTGTCTCAATCGAGTTCTGAAAATTGCTTAAAGTTAGGGTTTGGGTCAGGTGGACGACCAACCCTAATATTTGAGGTTTTCAATTCTCGCCTTTGTCCAAATGACGACTTTACCCCTCCAAGGGTAAAATCACTTGAAAATTCCAGAAAAATCCTGGAAATTCTCGAAAAATAGGAAATGGATTGGATTGATGGCCAATCCTATTTCCACTATCTTTTGACTTCCCAATTTGTCTAAAATGACAGATTTACCCTTTTAAGGGTAAATTTTCCCCGAATTGTTCAAAATTACGATTCCGCCCCTCATGGGCGAATCATGTCCAAATCACTCCTAAGCCTTGGTTGACATTTCTCTAGGCTAATAGGGTCTCATTAGGGATACCATGCTGATTTCATGTGTTTTATCCGCATGCATTGGATCCTTGATTTGCGCATTTATTCCTATCGATTGTGATTGATAGGATAGCAATTCCTATCTGCATGAATTCCTAGATTTAGGATCCGTACCCCACTCATCTGTGTGAAATCCTAGGATCAGATAAACCATTCAGTTTAGGTACCGAAAGGGCGTCAACTCTGACAGTTGGCGTAACTAAGGCCCCGAACCCACTTCTCTGGTTTCCGCAGAATCGAATAGACCACTCCCAACTATTCGATAGGGTTTCCGATCGTACCCTCCACGAAACGATTGGTGGCGACTCCTTGGCATGTACACTCACCACATGTCACTAGACCACACTGAAGGTCAATCACGTATATCCAGCAGTTGCGACTTGGGTAATGGACCTTGGGAGAGGCCCGCGTCCGATCAAGCCAGCGATCGGGCGGCCCATTAGCCCGCTCCCGCCTCACGCTCGAGAGGGTCGCGACAACAGCCGATTGGCTGGATTTCACTATGAAGAATCAAGAAGATTACAATCACTCAAGTGTTTTGTTTCCTTCTTACACAGATTTTCATAGTGAAGGATTTTGAGCCCACAGAATACTCTCTCAGATGAAACTCAAATTATTCTTGCACTTCGAATTGTTGCTCGCTCTCTTCCTCTCTAGTCGAACATTATTCTTCTTTTATACTCCCTTGCCTCCGAACTAGCCGTTGGATTCCAGCCAAGGGATCGCTCTTCAATCCTTGATTGGACGTCATCAATCGTGATTGAACGAGACTGTATCTTCAGAAGATATGTAGACCGTTAGGTAAGATATTGAACCCTTCTGATTCAGTCACCCATACAACTGAATCTCCAGCTTCCATAAGTGTGATAAGTTTGAGTTGATTCCCGAGGATATTTTCCTTAGAAGATGATATCCTATTATAGAAAGTCCTTTGATTGACAAGAGGGGATATCATGATAATTGAATATCACTTGCCTAGATCGGAAACCTGCCATACGTGGGTCTTCGTGTTTTGTAAAATGCAGGAACTGATCTTTCTTCAGATTCGTCTAGGAGAAGTTTGATCAGTTGGCATGGAATGGTAATACGGAGATTTGATGTGATCCATCCGTCACTATTTGGATCGTCAAGAGCACTTCCATCTGACTCTACGTCAGAAGCACTTCCATCTGACCCTTCGTCAGAAGCACTTCCATCTGACCCTTCGTCAGTGCGACAGAATTGGAATCACTCAACTTGCTGCTTACACATTCTTCCTGCATCACATTACATTAAATAATATCTTTTGAAGGTTTTGTCAGAATCAAAATATAGGAGTATTTCCACAACAATCTCCCCCTTTTTGATGGTGACAAAAACTTCTCCAGTTGCAAATTTAAAGGAAAATTAAACCAGTGATAATTTAATAAAAGTGAGTAACCATCATATTTGCTCCTGCAGGTAATCATCATTAGAGTTTGAAATATAATGAAAGTGTGCTCATAGGAGAGCATGATCAGAGTAAGATTATCCTGCAATAATCCTGCACGAATTGTCCTGCAAAACGGTAGGTTAGGTCTTCTCCTCTTTTCCTCTAAATTGAGATATGATATGATTAGAGAAATATGGTTAGAGATAATCTATTGAGACTGCATAAAAATAATTTCAACTTCTCCCCCTTTTTTGTCAACATCGAAAAAGTTCTTGAAATGATAATGCGTTCAACAAGAGGAAAAGAAAAAAATAGCTGAGTTTTTAAGAAGATGGATGATCTTCAGGCTCAACATCAGTCTCCCCTCAGGAAGGTCCTGCAAAACTGCTTCTCAGCATCTGAGCATGGTCTCTGATAGCTTGAGGAAAGGGCATGTGTGAAGCTGTTCTGTCCGTTCTGACCAGTGTGTATGTAGGCAGGTTGGCTATCTCATCACGAAACGTTTTCCCATAGAGATCAATGGATTTTTCTAGTCTAGTCACCTGACTAGTCAGACCCTGCAGCTTCCTATCTGTCTTCTGTTCAAAAGCCTACAGTTGCTGAACAAATCTTGTTTCCATTGCAGCCATTGTCTGAATGACAGTATTTTGAAGATTGTCAAAATGCGCGTGAAGGTCCATATGTGGGTTTGGAGGTGTAGGTTCTGAAGTCTCCCCCTCAGTATGAGCCTTAGTGAAGGCTTGAGAAGCTAGGACTTCAGTGAGAAAGACATCTGATATGACAGGCTCAGGCTCTTTCTCCCCCTGAAGTATAGCTCTTTTTCCTTTTTCCTTTGATGGTGGCACGGAGACTATTTCTTCATCAATGTCCATTGGAATGGACTGTGCACTGGACAATTGATCTTCTCGTGCTATTGCTGAGGCTAGACTTGTAGCACCTTTCTGAATAGTGCGTCTGGTGGAGGAGACAGAGTAGGCGTCAAAGTCATCTTGTTCTTGCTCCTGTGCTTGTGACGCTAATGTTACTAGAACTTGAGCTAGCAATTCCTCATGATCACAGTTGACGATTTGGATGTCATACTCTGTGTCATCTGCAAATCGTGCAGCTTGCTCCTCATTCCACATTGTAAGGAATTCTGCCTCAGTCAGATCACAGGGATACACAACTTTTTCTTGTTGTTGTAGTCCTGTGTCATCTACTTCTTCCTCGACTCCTTCAGCATTCTAATTTTCGGACTGACCAGCTACATCTGATCCTCCTCGAGATGGGGTAGCTTCAGAATCATATTCCCCTGTTTCTTCCTCACTTGCGTCTGAGTCCTTACCAACAGGACTTTCTGTTTGTTGACCCTTAACTGCCATGACTTTTCTCTTCTTGGGAGATCTCTGCCTTGACTCTTCCTCAAAGTCCACAATGACTGGTTCATTGTTCTTCGTTCTCCATCCAGCAGGAGTCATCTTGTATCCCATCTTTGTCACCATAGTCTCTCCAGCAGTCATTAGAGGAATTTCTTGCTTGACAAAGTCACCTAGGCCATCAATCTTGAGATAATTGATTATTTTGAAGATCAATGCCGCATAAGGAAGTTGCCCCTTTGGCTTGAGAGCTGATCTGTACATATGCAATAGTACAGTGTGAGCAAAAGAAATCCTCTGTCCTGTCAAGATTTCCCACAGCAAATTTGCCTCGTATTTTGATATATCTGTCTTTGATGCTGCCTTGGGTCTGAGACATTCTATGATCACCTTGTGCATCATGATATGTTTCAAGGGAAAGTCCGTGTATGCAAGATGTGACTTTGATTCCCTTGAGAAACTCGATTTGCCAGTCAAGAAGCAGAAAGCTTCACTTGCAGTGATATCTAAGGGTTTGAACTCTCCCTTTCTTTTGTCAGGCGGAGTGCTTCTCGTTGTTCGTTGATTTGGGTATTAGTGAGTTCCGCGCCGCTTTTAGTTGAGGCGGAGAACTTCCTCTTCGTCTGAGGCGTCTTCTTCGAGTCAGAGACTGATTTTGGAGCCATTGATACGTAGAAAGTTTGAAACTTTGAGTGAAAGAGTGTTGCTTTAAGGAGGAAATCGAGAGCGAGAGGTTTTCAACACGGTTTTAGGGTTTTGATATGAGAGAATTTTGAAAGCAAGAGAACAGAGGTGACGGTTCAGCGTTTTTATAAAAGAGGCGGTTATTTTTGGAAACATAAAAGAGAATTTTGATTTAAAAAGGAATTCTTAAAAAAATATTCACGGTCAATCAGATATCAAGCGATATCTATTCATATGAGGAACTTACCTAAAGGATAGCTTTTAGAGATAACTGACCTTTTGATTTAAGAAAAGTGTGAATTTTTTCTTACGCGCCTTTTTGGCGTCCCTTCTGATGCTCCTTCTGACGCTCCTTCTGACGCTCCTTCTAATGCTTCTTCTGACTCTTCTTCTAACTCTCCATCTGACTCTCCTTCTGACTCTCCTTCTGACGCCCCTTCTGACTCTCCTTCTGATGCTCCTTCTGACGCTCCTTCTGACACTCCTTCTGATGCTCCTTCTGATGCTCTTTCTGATGCTCTTTCTGACTTTCCTTCTGATGCTCTTTCTGACTTTCCTTCTGACTCTCCTTCTGACTTTCCTTCTGACTCTCCTTCTGACGTACCCTGTTCTATGGTATACTTAAGAAGGAAGGTTAATAATAGATAATTCATTTCTGATAAAATTGAAACTCTATTTATCAAGTGGTTTAGTAAAAATATCTGCAAGTTGATTTTTTGTGTCAATGTATGAAATGTTAACATCATGGTTTTGAACATGATCACGTATGAAGTGATGCTTGATCTCAATATGCTTTGTTCTTGAGTGAAGTACAGGATTCTTTGTGAGATTTATGGCACTTGTGTTGTCACATAGGATTTCCACAGTTGATTCTTCAACACCATAGTCCTTGAGCTGCTGTTTTAGCCAAAGTATTTGAGTGCAGCAGCTTTCAAGAGATACATATTCTGCTTCAGCTGTACTGAGTGCCACTGTATTTTGCTTCTTTGAGTACCATGAGACAAGCATGTTTCCCATGAGTTGACAGGTTCCAGATGTACTTTTTCTATCAATTTTGCAACCTGCAAGATCTGCATCTGAATAACCTTTTAGTGTAAAATCAGAAGATTTAGAATACCACAAACCATAGTTGGGATAAGTCCCTATGTATTTGATTATTCTCTTGACTGCTGATAGGTGTGATTCTCTTGGACTTGACTGAAATCTAGCACATAAGCAGACAATATATAGTATGTCGGGTCTTGAAGCTGTGAGATAGAGTAATGATCCGATCATGATTCGATATGGTTTGGGATTGACTTCTTTTCCATCTTCATTCTTATCTAATTTGGAAGAGTGAGACATAGGGGTTTCTGTCTTCTTGCCATTCTCCATACCAAACTTCTTCACTATTTCTAATGCATACTTCTCTTGAAATATGAAGGTTCCTTTCTGGGGTTGATGAATTTGAAGACCAAGAAAGAACCGTAATTCTCCCATCATACTCATCTCAAATTCATCTTGCATTGTTTTAGAGAATTTCTTGCAGAGAAGTTCATTAGAGGAGCCGAATATAATATCATCAACATATATTTGAACTAAAAGGATATCTTTACCTTTTCTTTGAATAAAAAGAGTGGTGTCTACATTACCTTTAGTGAAGCTGTGTTGAGATAAAAAGTTACTTAACCTTTCATACTAAGCGCGAGGTGCTTGTTTCAATCCATAGAGAGCCTTTTTTAAGACATATACCAGATCATTTTCTCTAGGTTCTTCGAAGCCAGGAGGTTGTTCTACATATACATCTTCTTTGATGTAGCCGTTTAGGAAGGCACTTTTCACGTCCATCTGAAAAAGTTTGAAGTCATTGTAACAAGCATTAGCAAGAAGTAGCCTAATGGCTTCTAACCTGGCAACCGGTGCGTAGGTTTCATCATAGTCTATTCCTTCTTCTTGAGAATATCCTTTTGCCACAAGTCTTGCTTTGTTTCTCACAACTTTTCCTTTGTCATCAAGTTTGTTTCTGAATACCCATTTTGTTCCAATTACTGGACGATTTTTGTGACGATTGACTAGTTCCCAAACATTGTTGACTTTGAACTGATGTAGCTCTTCCTGCATTGCATTTATCCAGTTTTCATCTGCTAATGCATCTTCAATCCTTTTTGGCTCCAATTTAGATACCAAGGCGATGTTGCTCATTGCTTGCTTGAACTTGGATCTTGTTCTTACACCATCATTTATGCTGCCTATGATAAGTTCCTTTGGATGACTTGACTTATGCTTCCAGTTTTTGTCAAGTCCATCATTTGAGGATATTGTGGATTCATTCTGATCATCTTCTGGTTTTTCTTCTGAGGAAGTTTCCTTCTGAACATTCTCCGAACTCGTATTCACATCTGATTCTGCTTGTGAGTTCGTGACTTGATGAAGTGTATTCATTTGAATGGATTCAGGTTCATCATCCTGGTTGCTTTCATCGAACTTGATGTTCACTGATTCCTCAATAATACGAGTGTTCTTGTTGTAAACTCTGTAGGCTTTGCTTGTTGTTGAATATCCCAAGAAAATTCCTTCATCTGATCTTTCATCAAACTTTCCAACTCGATCATTAGCATTCTTTAGAATAAAGCATTTGCAACCGAATACATGAAAGTATGCAATATCAGGCTTTCTTTCTTTGAAAAATTCATAGAGAGTTTTCTCAGAAAAAGGTCTGAGGGAAATTCGATTTAAGATATAACAAGCTGTTGAAACGGCCTCAGCCCAAAAGTTAGAGGCAATTTTACTTTCAATAAGAAGAGTTCTGGCCATTTCTTGCAGCGATCTGTTTTTCCTTTCTACTACCCCATTTTGTTGTGGAGTATAAGGTGCAGAGAAGTTATGCTGAATTCCGAAATTAGTGCAAAAATCTGAGAAGTTTTGATTTTCAAATTCTCCCCCATGATCCGTTCTCAAACTGGAAATAGTGTAACCCTTTTTCATTTTGAATTCTTTTAGCAAATTTTGAGAATGATATGAAAGGTTCGTTTTTGTGAGCAAGAAATGAAACCCATGTAAATCTAGAGAAGTCATCAACTATGACAAGGCAATATTTCTTACCTCCAATGCTTAGAGTTCTATTTTGTCCGAAGATGTCCATATGAAGTAGCTGCAGACAACGCTTAGTGGAAACTTGATTTAAAGACTTAAAAGAACTTCTTACCTGCTTACCTAGTGTGCATGCATGACATAGTCCACTTTTCTCAAATTTTGTTTGAGGTAATCCTCGAACAAGTCCCTTCTTGGAAAGTTTTGAAATATGTTTTACACTAATATGACCTAACTTTCTGTGCCAAAGATCAGATTCATCCTTAACAGAAATAAGACATTTAGCATGTTCACAGTCAGCATTAATATCTAAAAGATAAATATTCCCATGCCTTCGTCCCGTGAAGGATTGCTTCTTATCCTTGCTCATACCTGTGCATTTTAGATCTTGGAACCGAATATCATATCCAGAGTCACAGAGTTGACTTACAGAAATCAAGTTGTAGTTCAATCCTTTGACTAGAGAGACATCTTTAACGGTCAGATTTCCAATCTTTACATTTCCTTTCCCGATCACTTTACCCTTGTTCCTTCCTCCAAACGACACACTTCTTCCATCACAATCTGAGAGGGATATAAACACATATGGATTTCCAGTCATGTGACTTGAACAACCACTATCCAGAAACCATTTGTTCTTCCTTCTCTTTGGTACATGCAATAGATAACCAACTTACTGTTTCTTTGGTACCCATGTTTTCTTGGGTCCTTCTGTGTTAGTATATTTTGACCTTTTAATAGGTCTCCAGATTTTCTTGCAGTAATCCTTAGTATGGCTAGGATCACCACAGTTCACACAAGGTTGTCGAATGTAGGATCTAGTAAAATGCTTATAAAAATGATGTTTGTAATTGGAAAACGTTGGTTTTCGAAATTCAGTTTTAAAGACATTTCTTTGGCTACTTTCCTTTTTAAAACCTAACCCAGATCGATCATTGAAGGGTATTTGTTTTGATATAATGCTATTCAGAGTTTCTGAGCTTTGTGAAAACCTTTTTGATATAGTAGAAATTTTTTCTTTCAAGGAAGCATTTTCTTTTGAAACTGAATCATGATTTTCTTTCATCTGGTGAAACTCTTGTTGTAGAAAACTAATTTGTTCTTCTTGGGACATATTCTGTTGTTTTAAAGAAGTATTTTCCTTTTTCAAATAAGAAACCTTCTCAAGAGCTTCTTTGTAGTTTCTACACAATTCATCAATATATTCAACAACTTCATCAGGGAGTTCAGATGAACATACCTCAGTTTCTGAATCTGAACTTGAGTCTGATTCGGCCATGAGACAAATATTTGCATAATCATTCTCGCTTTCATTAGAATCACTCAAAGTTTCTGCCTTTAGAGCCTTCTTGTACTTCTCATACTTGAGTTTGTCCTTCTTTAAAATTGGGCAGTTCGGTTTGATATGTCCTGCTTTCTTACAGTGGAAGCAAATCACGTCTTTGCTATCTTGTGAGTCGTTGCTTGATATTTTTACCTCACTCTTCTTCCAAGGTTTCTTTCCTTTGATGTTTCTGCCTTTCCGAGCCATCTTCCTAAATTTATTGACCATGAGGGCTAATTCTTCATCATCCTCATCTTCATCATCTGTGTCAGAAAAACATTGATTAATTTGACTTTTTAAGGCAATAGATTTTTTACCTTTCTGATCTCCCTTTTTGTTTGCTCGTTCTGTTTCATAAGATTGCAAAGTGCCGACTAGCTCATCCACCGAGAGTGGTCTAATTGTTTGGCATTCTTGAATTGATGGCTTGATGTAATTCCAATCATCTGTGAGTCCACGTAGTATCTTCCTGACTTGCATTGGTTCAGCAATAGGTGCACCTTGTCTTGCAAGTCCACTTGCCAAGGTCTGAAACCTGTCTATCATATCTGCAATAGATTCATCAGGCTTCATTTCAAATGCTTCATAGTCACTCAGTAAAATACTGAGCTTTGTTTCTTTCACACGATTTGTTCCTTGAAAGGTAACATGAAGTGTACCCCATATTGCCTTAGATGATTCTTCCTCTGAGACACGATTATAAAGAGGAGTAGATAAGGCACAAAAGAGAGCATTGACAGCTTTAGAATCAAGGCCTTTTCTTTTAGCCTTTTCAGCATCAGTCATTGTTGTGACAATGTTTACTCCGTCAGCAGAGGTTGGATTTGTGGTATTTGCAGGAACTATGCCATTTGTAACGATATCCCACATCAGATCATCATAGGCTTTGAAGAACCACTTCATCTTGTTACTCCACATATTGTAATCCTTTCCATCAAAGTATGGGGGCTTGTTGGCAAAGTGCGAATCGCTTGTTCCTGAAGAGTGATTGCTAGACATAGTAGATCGTTAACTCTGAAGTCAATAAACACTTCGTAAAATGAGCAACCGGCTCTGATACTAATTGATGTAGCTAGCAATATCTCCTAGAGGGGGGTGAATAGGAGATTCTGAACACAATTATAAATTTCTTGCGGAATGGATAGAGTTCAGTGTATGTTGACACCTGATTTTTGACCATCTATCATTGTGATTTTTATTCTTTAAAATTAATTAAAAATATAAAAAAAGTCATAAAATCACAAAATCAACTTTGGAAGCCTTGGCTTGGCCTTAGGAACCAATTTTGAACAAAAAGATTTTTTGGTATTTTTTTTAATATTTTTCGAATTTATTTAATTATTAAAAATACCCAAAAAAATTAGAAAACAATACCATTCGTGGTCAGAAAAATACACAAAAATATTCAATAATTTTGTTTTAATTTACTCTTCAAGTGTGTCACCTTAAATCTTGAAAATTCGGCTCGGGTTACTATGTTACTTCACAAACATAAACCCGAACCGAGCAAAAAAATTCCTTTTCGAGTCTTTTAATTTTCAATTCTCACTTTTCATAAGCTATGACATTGAATTCTAAAGTCTCGAAGTGCAATTGGGTCAATTTGTCCTCCAATTTGATCAATTTTTAACAAAAGGGCTTAATTGCACAAATTTCTTTCAATTTAGTCCCCAGTTTCATAATTTTCAAAATTAAATCTCACACGGGCTCACCCATTAAAATTAAACACCTCTACCTATGTTTTTCACCATGCTGAATCCATTGGTGGCCTCAATTTCGACTAATTCAATCGTTTGGGCCCTCGATTAAGCAGAAATCAATTTCGGATCTTATAGGTAATTTGGGGTTTTCACTAAATCTCAATCAATTGATTCACGAAAATACCAAAATTTGATAGGAAACATGTCAAGGGGTCCGATTTTGCCATCAATTTCAGGAAATAGCTCAATTTGGAGCCCAATTAGGCGAGGATAATCGAACCGGGCCGGTCGGGTCAGACCCGCCCGACCCGGTCCGAACCGGGTCTGCAACTCAGTTGCAGACCCGTGCGGCGCAAAGGCAAAAAAAGAGGGAGAGAAGAAAGGAGGGTGGAGCCGCGGCATTTGTTTAAGAAAAAGGAGGAACGAATGCGGGGGTCAAAAAGCACGGCCCATGGACGGAAGTGGGGCGGCCACCGAGGAAAGGTTGGTCGGGGAATAAAGAAAAAGAGAGAGGCCGAGAGTAAAAAAGAGGAGAGCTCGGCCGAGAGAGAGAGGGGAGCTTTTGCAGGAGACCGAGGTTCGAGCGGCGGTTCTGGACCTTTACCTACGCCCGCAGATCATCGTCGAAGCTTCCGTAGCCGCCGGCGACCCTCGAACAGGTCAGTATCATCCCCTGAACTTCTTTTTCCCGACGTACGTCACGTGTTCGACAATATGCTCGAACGAGTTTCGCAAATTATAACTCTCGGTTGTGCCTTTCCCGACCCCGTACCACACGAATCCCACCTTAAACATTCGTTATCCCTGGCTCTAAGCTCCGTATGCTACTTATTTTGCATTAAAACCGCGAGGAAAACCGAGCTCGGAGCTTCGACGGCCACGGTTCGGACCGGGAGCTCAACGAGGTATTTCAAGCGACTGTCAACCGTCAAGGAGCTTCAGGTAAGTCCTTAAGCTGTCATGGGATGCCACTTGAACGATTGAAGTCGAGATTAAGGCAAAAAAAAATTTCTGCAATTACCTCGCCGAAGTTGGCTCGGTGGCCGCCAGTTCGAGGCTTTTCCGACGTCCCATTTGTCATGTTTTTGTTGATAGTTGATGTAGAGTTCGTGGGGGGTTGAACGGTGTCGAAATCGGGACTTGAAACGGTTACTTTTACGTCGGTTTGGGGTCCTCCGGCGAGTTTTCCGGCGACTTCGCTGGAAAAAACACTATTCATCATCTTCTCCGGTGAAGTCGCCGTCGGTCAACGGTCAACGGTCGTCGGTCAACGGTCAAAGCTGACGTGGCATGCCACGTAGGCAGCCACGTCAGCGTCGGCGGGCCCGGGCCGATTAAATCAAAGCCCAGATCGGACGGCCGTGGCTTTGCCACGTGTCGCGATCTGGGAATTTTGGAAAATAAAAAAATATTTTCAGAATTAATAAAGGATTTTCGAATAATAAAAATAAAATCAATCGGACGGTTGAAATTCGGCCAAGTGGCTCTCTGTGAAGCGTCCGATCTTGTCTGAGATCGGATGCATCAGAAGAGGCCACGTGGCGCAATAAGAACCGTCCGATCCTTAGATTTTCGGATATTAAAAAATTGATAAAAAAATTGAAAAATTGAAAAACCTTCAAAAACCAAAAACGGCGTCGTTTTGTTAGACCGGTTTCGACCCGTAAGGTCGGGCCGGGCGCCTGAGAGGCGCGGGCCGGGTCTGACCCGGCCCGGAAAATTATTTTAAATATTAAAAAATTCAGAAAATAACAAAAAATAATAAAAAAATTCAAAAATCAATAAAAAATAGAAAATCATAAAAAATTCAAAAAAAATTCGGAAAATTCAGAAAAATTCTAAAAAATTCCAAAAAATAGGAAATAGCTACATTCAACTGGCCATGACCTGTTCCGGGTCTTTCGGCCCCCGATCTTTTCCGAAATGACGGTTTTGCCCTTCCGGCAAACCGTCTTCCAAAAAATTTCTAAACAAATTCAGGAAAATCCCAAAAAATAGGAAATGGCCACGAACAACTGGCCAAGACTCATTTCGGGTGCTTTGAACCCCGACCCTTCTTAAAATGACGATTTCGCCCTTTGGACGAATTGTCTTCCAAAAATTGAAGAAAAATCAAGAAATTCCAAAAAATTCTCAAAAATAGGAAATGGCCACAATCAATTGGCCATGGAATATTTTGGGTAATTCGGTATCCCGGTCTTCCAAAAAATTGACGATTTTTCCCTTCGGGCTAAATCGCCTCCAAGTCTTCCTATTTTACCCCGGTCCGAAATCACACCTTCCCTAAGCCTTTATGGCTATGCTAGGAAGCCATTGACTTGAATTGATATGCATCGATGAGATTTATTTATGCACTTGTTTGCGCTTTCATTTAAATTGATTGTGATTGATAGGAATAGTCTTCCAATCTGCATGAATCCCCGAATCAAGTCTACCTCACCTAAAATTGCGCCTGCATGAACTCTTGGCTAGGAAAATCACTCGCGTTAGGTACCGAAAGGGCGTTGGTAATGACACCGACGTAACCAAGTCCCCGAACCCAAAATCTCTGGTTCCGCAGAACTGATCGACCTCTCCCAATCGGTCAGTAAGGTTTCCGGTCTACCCTCCAAGAAAGACCGGTGGCGACTCCAAATGCATGCACAAGTTGCACATGCCACCACGGCCACACTGAAGGTCGAAAGCGATAGACTCTTATCGTCGAATCCTTTTGAAAAATACTCCCGCCGCGATTTGGTATGGGCCTGGGAGGCCTCGCGCCGATCCAAGACCCGCGGTCGGTAATCCATTAGCCGCGTCCGCTTTCGGACAGGTCGCGACAGCTGGCGACTCCGCTGGGGACATTTTTTTCTAGAACTTATGGTTCTAGACCTCAAGTGGACTTAGGCCGTAATTAAAACGCTGAGTGATTTTTCTAACCCTGCAGGCGCTCTTGAAGGTGAGGTAAGTCCGCTTATGATAGGTGTTATATGTTTTTGCAGATTGGAGTGATAAGGGGGTAGTCTGTGATTAACATTGTCTTATGCAGGTTGGCGTAGGAATGAATGAGTGTGTGTATGTTTTATATTGAAGCGGTGATTGTTAAGTAAAATGCATATTTATCGCTTTAGCACGACACCGAAAATACACACAATCGCGCCTAAAACCCCGGGCGCCGCCTATAGGAAAAAATTAGAAGGGATTGAAAATGGAATCTTCGTGAGGAAAAACACGGGGTAATCCACTTTTCAATTCCGCTCATTTCGAACTATGGATCGAGCCACAATGCAACGATAGTTGTGCAATGGAATATGCTTTTTCTAGAACTCGAGGTGGGAACCTGGACCTTAGGTGCCAAATCCTTTGATTTTTAGAAGTTTTATCCTCACTTGTCTCATGTGCATGTCTTTAGATGGTTGGTATATCTAAAACCACCTAAAAAAAAATCGGTGATCCTGGAGTCACATCTCGAAGACTGGAACTGGGGCATCTCCAAGTGTTCGGACCACATTCCTTTGATTGATTTGACATTCTTAGTTCTCTTGTATAAAGATTAATTTTGCTGAGATCCTCTCTATCTCGTCCCTTAGATTGATTGTATTAGGGATCTATTTGTATTGTATACATCTTGATAAGGCTCGTTTCTATCGAAAATGGGGGCAAATTCCCCAAACCCGTGGAGCATAGTGGAATTCGTCCCTTCAGTGCAAAATACATTTGGCCGCAGAGCCACTCGTTTGGTGAAAGGACGTATCGTTCATAATTGATTTTTAATCAGATTTGGGGATAAGTTTTCTCCATTTTTTTTTTATTCTCAGGTGATAAAAGAGACAATGCACCCAAAAGCTCATGCATTCAAATGACAAAACAGACGTCGCCAAGTTGGGGTAAATGAACCGTAGGCGTTGCAAATACCTTCAAGCACAGATGGAGGAATTTGATAGATGTTGTGCATATCAATATGCAACATCAAAACGGAATGCAAATCAAGTGTAAAAGGACGTATCGTTCCAAAATGATTATTTTCTTGATATGGGAATAATGCTTCCTTTCTTTTTCCTCTCAGATGATGATCAAGAGCAGAGGACGCAGGATGTAATGCTTTCAAATAACAAACAGGGAACATCAAATACCTCAAATGGCGACTGTGATCGAGAGAATCACCAAACCGCCACATGACGAATCCCAAGAATATCAAGCTGTCTTGAGACAGATAAAATTGATCAAGGACTTTGACAATCGAGATGGATGATCAAAATCTGCAAAAATCAATGGGAGCAGGTTCCCCCATTTGCTTTGAGGAGCCAAACCGGGGGCAAACTCTCATGATCCCCCATGAAAGCGCATCAGACCAGGGTCATCGAATCCAGAGATGACAAACAGCAAAACCATGCCTAACTGGGGCAAGTGAATGATTTGTACGCAGGACGTTTCTCCTCTGACAAAGTCAATGGATGCAATAACAGAGTCGTCCGCATCAGAATCAAACCCCAAGATACGAATTTGGGTGAACGGTAACCTTGTATCGTTCCAATTTGGTCTTCCAAGACCACATGCCTAACATGAGTTTTTACTCATTTTACAGGAAGTCGTTGGCGTTGAAAGCCTCAAATGAAAAGAGCGCGCTACCAGGGAGGCGAATAGAATCATTGGCCTTAGAAGTCAGGATTCCAGGAGATGGTCTTTGATTATAAGACCTAGTGGATGGTAAAAAGTATCGCTCCTACGTCACATGCTTTGACATGCATTTTGATAAAATCTTCTTCTTTTTTCCTTGAATAAAAGGAACCTTGAAGAATGGCGCTGGAGTGCGCCCAAAAACACAAATGGATCTTCTCGGGGGCAAATCCTTGAGAATGATTCATCGCCAACCAAACGGAGGGATCAAGACCATAAGATAGAGGGCCAAATCTTGCAAGCCGCGAGTTTGTGTTCAAATGGAAACACAAAGCAAGAACAAGGCTGTATCGTTCAAATTTCTCTTGAATTTTGGAACGCAAACTAATAACTAATTCCCGTCTTTGACAAGGGATCGCCATCAAGGTGAAACAGGTTTTCACACCCCATAAATTACCCGTTGGAGTACACGACCAAGGGTAAGATGTATCGTTCTAATTTTTTGAAAAATTCGTAAACGTACAATAACATGTTTCTTCCGCATTTTCAGGGATCTCCAGCCGCGAGGGACAGGTAAGTATCCCTTTCCCCAATCCATTGAAGATGTTAAATAAAAAAATAGAGAGAAAAAGGAAAGCTTTCAGAATCTAATGTCTAGAAAAGACATAGAATTCAAACTTCATTGGCATTCATGTTTTAAAACAGGAGGTTGTCTGAACATGAATAAAAACATGCATTGTGCATCATAAAATCCCAGTGACGGGTAAAATTTTTGGAGAAAATAAAAGAAATATTTCGCATCAAAAGTTGTTCAAAACTTTCAAAAGGACGTTTTCTCAGACGAGAGGCGAAGCCTAATCCAAACATGTCCAACACACACTTGAGAGATGAGTGGAGTGGGCAGATAGCAAAATCTGGGTCTACGGAGGTAGGGACCATTTGCAGCGATTACATGGGTTGGGACGACGGAGGCATTCGTTTCATATCCCCAGACACTACAGGTGACCGTTGATAAATCCCTTTGAACGGCGTTTTTCATTCTTAACCCTGTCAAGAGCCACCCCACACCGGGGCAAAAAGGAAGTAAGTCCAGCAGCGTCAGGAGAAAATGGTTAGAAATTTTCTTGCTCGGACTAACATTAATCTTTGTATGTTGTTTATATGGTAATCCAAGTGCCATAGGATGACGAGAAGCATTCATTCTCTATCACACACACTGAATCCTTTGCACAGCCAACTTGAGCCTGCAAATTCATTTCATGAACCCATTGGTGATCATTCCAAGACGGATGCCACACCACTTCAAAAATGGAAGAGTTCAAGACTCAGGGATTACGAAGAGAATTCCCGGACTGATATTTAAAGCATGTTTAGACCATATGTCTAACATGATCCCATGAAGATGAGAAAAAGTGGGATTTCAAAAATGAAAATGAGAAAAAATCCCCGGCATCAAGAAAAAGCAAAGTGCCTAGTAAAAGCAAGGCCGATGCTCGTGCAAGCTGTTTGCTTGATCCACAGTGAAACTTGGATGGGAAAAGAGAAAATTCCTAAAGGAGTCAGATAAAAAAGACTGTTCTCCAAATGATGTCAAGCGCGGAGGAAAGACGCAGACAGAGTCGTCGACCTTCTTAATGCAACAAGAGACGCTCTCTAAAGGACTTGTGCACACCTCAAAAGCGGTTGCACACCTCAAAAACTGAACATGCAGAATGGAAAAGACAGGTGACGAATTTGCAATGATCACCAATGTCAATCCCCTCATAAATTCTGGGCCAAAAACAAGCCTTTTTCGGTCCCCAATCCTACCAACATCATAACCCTGAAACAGTCTTCTCTGACTAAGACACTTGGGTTAACATATAGCTTAGCTCGAAGAGGTACGAGCAAGACTATTTCTTTCTCATTTTGCAGGGTTCTTGACTTGTAAACCCGGAGCAGATGGTGAAGACTTTCATTCAATGGCATCGACTCAAAAGTGAGCCCCCCCTTTGAAAACCAATATCCAAGCCCAACATTTCGGTCCAGTGGAAGACCTCCCGACCGATCAAAATGTATGCGCTGCGAATGAGCCTAAAACCTAGGCACAGGTTAGTAGGGAATTGAGTGCATCCCCTATAAAAACCACTACCTCAAAACAGGTGAGATAACCTCCTTGTTGAGAAATATTCCAATTGATGTTTTGAGCAAACTCTCTTTGGAATCTTCAAATTGTTGGATCCAGATTTTCCGTGCAATGGGTTTGTGATCACATTTGCATGTTGTAAGAATGTTTTGGATAACCTCCAGCATCAAAATGCACATTTCATGATTAAAACTTAAATCATACGGTTTTGTCAGATGGATAACCGTCGTCTTTCCAAAGATTACTAACGTTTTCTTGGTGAAGAAAAATCTTTCAGGCTCGAACTTCTGCAGGATACCTGGAGAACCCAGCTCCCAGAATGTTGCCTCAACAGACTCAAGTGAAGCTTTGTCAAAATAAAGTCTTTCACTGCTTCAAAAAACTGAATTCCCGACAAACTTCGGGATCTTAAAAAAAAAATGGGGGGGGGGGAAGAAAAACCCTTTTAAAAGAAAAAGTCCTATCAGACGTGGAGAACCCCCGTCCTAGGCCCCCTTTTCAAAAATCAGGTAGTCTCATCGGACGTGGAGAACCCTCGTCATGAGACCCCTTTTCAAAATTTAGGAAGTCTCATCGGACGTGGAGAACCCTCGTCATGAGACCCCTTTCCAAAATTTAGGCAGTCTCATCGGACGTGGAGAACCCTCGTCATGAGACCCCTTTTCAAAAGTCAGGCAGTCTCATCGGACGTGGAGAACCTTCATCATGAGACCCCTTTTTAAAGCAAACTCATGGTAGAAACCGCCTGAAGGGTCAATATAAGGTAGATACCGCCTGAAGGGTCAAACCAAGGTAGAAACCGCCTGAAGGGTCAACCAAAGGTAGAAACCGCCTGAAGGGTCAACCAAAGGTAGATACCGCCTCAAGGGTCAAACCACGGTAGATACCGCCTGAAGGGTCAAATAAGGTAGATACCGCCTGAAGGGTCAATATAAGGTAGATACCGCCTGAAAGGTCAACTCAAGGTAGAAACTGCCTGAAGGGTCAAACAATGATAGAAACCGCCTGAAGGGTCAATATATGGTAGATACCGCCTGAAGGGTCAACTCATGGTAGAAACCGCCTAAAGGGTCAACTCATGGTAGAAACCGCCTGAAGGGTCAAACCATGGTAGAAACCGCCTGAATGGTCAAACCAAGGTAGAAACCGCCTGAATGGTCAAACCAAGTTAGAAACCGCCTAAAGGATCAACTCATGGTAGAAACCGCCATAAGGGTCAACCCGAGGTAGATACCGCCTTAAGGATCAACACAAAGGTCCGATCCATCATACGGATTAAAATCTCTGGCGAATCCTCAAGAGTGGGATGCGCCTTCCTTAGGTTCCTACCAGTTAGGAATCACATAATGGTATGACCTACCATACAGGTCAGAGCTTAATCTCCCTAGGATATTCTGAATGACGAGTCCTAGGTATCTTCTTGAAAGTCGTCGCAACCGGCAGCATCCGACAGGTGAGCTTCAGGTAAGCCTCTTTCACTCCGGCCCATGTTCAAATTGTTAGAGCAAACCGGTGATTAATTTGAGCTTTTATCGATAGCCTTAAGGATTCGATGTCATAGCATTTCTTCTCTCATTTTCCCAGTTAAGTCGGTTAGGAATAAGGTGCCATCTTATCTTTGAGAGAAACCTCTAACGAAATTCCTCTCAAAGAGGGGCAGCTGTTGACACCTGATTTTTGACCATCTATCAGTATGATTTTTATTCTTTAAAATTAATTAAAAATATAAAAAAAGTCATAAAATCACAAAATCAACTTTGGAAGCCTTGGCTTGGCCTTAGGAACCAATTTTGAACAAAAAGATTTTTTGGTATTTTTTTTAAATATTTTTCGAATTTATTTAATTATTAAAAATACCCAAAAAAATTAGAAAAAAATACCATTCGTGGTCAGAAAAATACACAAAAATATTCAATAATTTTGTTTTAATTTACTCTTCAAGTGTGTCACCTTAAATCTTGAAAATTCGGCTCGGGTTACTATGTTACTTCACAAACATAAACCCGAACCGAGCAAAAAAATTCCTTTTCGAGTCTTTTAATTTTCAATTCTCACTTTTCATAAGCTATGACATTGAATTCTAAAGTCTCGAAGTGCAATTGGGTCAATTTGCCCTTCAATTTGATCAATTTTGAACAAAAGGGCTTAATTGCACAAAGTTCTTTCAATTTAGTCCCCGGTTTCACAATTTTCAAAATTAAATCTCACACGGGCTCACCCATTAAAATTAAACACCTCTACCCTATGTTTTTCACCATGCTGAATCCTTTGGTGGCCTCAATTTCGACTAATTCAGTCGTTTGGGCCCTCGATTAAGCAGAAATCAATTTCGGATCCTATAGGTAATTTGGGGTTTTCACTAAATCTCAATCAATTGATTCACGAAAATACCCAAATTTGATAGGAAACATGTCAAGGGGTCCGATTTTGCCATCAATTTCAGGAAAAGAGCTCAATTTGGAGCCCAATTAGGCGAGGATAATCGAACCGGGCCGGTCGGGTCAGACCCGCCCGACCCGGTCCGGACCGGGTCTGCAACTCAGTTGCAGACCCGCGCGGCGCAAAGGCAAAAAAAGAGGGAGAGAAGAAAGGAGGGTGGAGCCACGGCATTTGTTTAAGAAAAAGGAGGAACGAATGCGGGGGACAAAAAGCACGGCCCATGGACGGAAGTGGGGCGGCCACCGAGGAAAGGTTGGTCGGGGACTAAAGAAAAAGAGAGAGGCCGAGAGTAAAAAAGAGGAGAGCTCGGCCGAGAGAGAGAGGGGAGCTTTTGCAGGAGACCGAGGTTCGAGCGGCGGTTCTAGACCTTTACCTACGCCCGCAGATCATCGTCGAAGCTTCCGTAGCCGCCGGCGACCCTCGAACAGGTCAGTATCATCCCCTGAACTTCTTTTTCCCGACGTACGTCATGTGTTCGACAATATGCTTGAACGAGTTTCGCAAATTATAACTCTCGGTTGTGCCTTTCCCGACCCCGTACCACACGAATCCCACCTTAAACATTCGTTATCCCTGGCTCTAAGCTCCGTATGCTACTTATTTTGCATTAAAACCGCGAGGAAAACCGAGCTCGGAGCTTCGACGGCCACGGTTCGGACCGGGAGCTCAATGAGGTATTTCAAGCGACTGTCAACCGTCAAGGAGCTTCAGGTAAGTCCTTAAGCTGTCATGGGATGCCACTTGAACGATTGAAGTCGAGATTAAGGCAAAAAAAAATTTCTGCAATTACCTCGCCGAAGTTGGCTCGGTGGCCGCCAGTTCGAGGCTTTTCCGACGTCCCATTTGTCATGTTTTTGTTGATAGTTGATGTAGAGTTCGTGGGGGGTTGAACGGTGTCGAAATCGGGACTTGAAACGGTTACTTTTACGTCGGTTTGGGGTCCTCCGGCGAGTTTTCCGGCGACTTCGCCGGAAAAAGCACTATTCATCATCTTCTCCGGCGAAGTCGCCGTCGGTCAACGGTCGTCGGTCAACGGTCAAAGATGACGTGGCATGGCACGTAGGCAGCCACGTCAGCGTGGGCGGGCCCGGGCCGATTAAAGCAAAGCCCAGATCGGACGGCCGTGGCTTTGCCACGTGTCGCGATCTGGGAATTTTGGAAAATAAAAAAATATTTTCAGAATTAATAAAGGATTTTCGAATAATAAAAATAAAATCAATCGGACGGTTGAAATTCGGCCAAGTGGCTCTCTGTGAAGCGTCCGATCTTGTCTGAGATCGGATGCATCAGAAGAAGCCACGTGGCGCAATAAGAACCGTCCGATCCTTAGATTTTCGGATAATAAAAAATTGATAAAAAAATTGAAAAATTGAAAAACCTTCAAAAACCAAAAACGGCGTCGTTTTGTTAGACCGGTTTCGACCCGTAAGGTCGGGCCGGGTCTGACCCGGCCCGGAAAATAATTTTAAATATTAAAAAATTCAGAAAATAACAAAAAATAATAAAAAATTTCAAAAATCAATAAAAAATTCAAAAAAAATTTGGAAAATTCAGAAAAATTCTAAAAATTCCAAAAAATAGGAAATGGTCACATTCAACTGGTCATGACCTGTTCCGGGTCTTTCGGCCCCCGATCTTTTCCGAAATGACGGTTTTGCCCTTCCGGCAAACCGTCTTCCAAAAAAATTCTAAAAAAATTCAGGAAAATCCCAAAAAATAGGAAATGGCCACGAACAACTGGCCAAGACTTATTTCGGGTGTTTTGAACCCCGAACCTTCTTAAAATGACGATTTCGCCCTTTGGGCGAATTGTCTTCCAAAAATTGAAGAAAAATCAAGAAATTCCAAAAAATTCTCAAAAATAGGGAATGGCCACAATCAATTGGCCATGGAATATTTTGGGTAATTCGGTATCACAGTCTTCCAAAATCACACCTTCCTATTTTACCTCGGTCCGAAATCACACCTTCCCTAAGCCTTTATGGTTATGCTAGGAAGCCATTGACTTGAATTGATATGCATCGATGAGATTTATATATGCACTTGTTTGCGCTTTCATTTAAATTGATTGTGATTGATAGGAATAGTTTTCCAATCTGCATGAATCCCCGAATCAAGCCTACCTCACCTAAAATTGCGTCTGCATGAACTCTTGGCTAGGAAAATTACTCGCGTTAGGTACCGAAAGGGCGTTGGTAATGACACCGACGTAACCAAGTCCCCGAACCCAAAATCTCTGGTTCCGCAGAACTGATCGACCTCTCCCAATCGGTCAGTAAGGTTTCCGGTCTACCCTCCAAGAAAGACCGGTGGTGACTCCAAATGCATGCACAAGTTGCACATGCCACCACGACCACACTGAAGGTCGAAAGCGATCGACTCTTATCGTCGAATCATTCTGAAAAATACTCCCGTCGCGATTTGGTATGGGCCTGGGAGGGCTCGCGCCGATCCAAGACCCGCGGTCGGTAATCCATTAGCCGCGTCCGCTTTCGGACGGGTCACGACAGTGTACGATTAGGAACAACAGCAGTATAACAGTGTGCAGGAAATCTAAACACAAGAGTAAGAGTTTAGAGAAGAGGAAATTGCACACGATGTTTATAGTGGTTCGGCTTGGATCAAGCCTACGTCCACTCTCCCACGATGACAGCCGATTGGCTGGATTTCACTATGAAGAATCAAAAAGATTACAATCACTCAAGTGTTTTGTTTCCTTCTTCCACTGATTTTCACAGTGAAGGATTTTGAGCACACAGAATACTCTCTCAGATGAAACTCAAATTATTCTTGCACTTTGAATTGTTGTTCGCTCTCTTCCTCTCTAGTCGAACATTATTCTTCTTTTATACTCCCTTGCCTCCGAACTAGCCGTTGGATTCCAGCCAAGGGATCGCTCTTCAATCCTTGATTGGACGTCATCAATCGTGATTGAACGAGACTGTATCTTCAGAAGATATGTAGACCATTGGGTAAGATATTGAACCCTTCTGATTCAGTCGCCCATACAACTGAATCTCCAGCTTTCATAAGTGTGATAAGTTTGAGTTGATTCCCGAGAATATTTTCCTTAGAAGATGATATCCTATTATAGAAAGTCCCTTGATTGACAAGAGGGGATATCAAGATAATTGAATATCACTTGCCTAGATCGGAAACCTGCCATACGTGGGTCTTCGTGTTTTGTAAAATGCAAGAACTGATCTTTCTTTAGATTCGTCTAGGAGAAGTTTGAGCAGTTGGCATGGAATGGTAATACGGAGATTTGATGTGATCCATCCGTCACTGTTTGGATCGTCAAGAGCACTTCCATCTGACTCTACGTCAGAAGCACTTCCATCTGACCCTTAGTCTGAAGCACTTCCATCTGACCCTTCGTCAGAAGCACTTCCATCTGACCCTTCGTCAGTGCGACAGAATTGGAATCACTCAACCTGCTGCTTACACATTCTTCCTGCATCACATTACATTAAACAATATCTTTTGAAGGTTTTGTCAGAATCAAAATATAGGAGTATTTCCACAACAAAAGGCAATTGGCCGGTCAAGTCTTGAAGCTGCAAAAAGTCAACAAAAGCAAACACAGCTCAAATTCGTGACAAATTCGCGTGAAATGAAGCCCGCTGGAGAACCAAACGGAGTTAGACGATTCACCCATCTTCCCCGACGTCGTTTGGACCTAATTGCACGTGACTACACGTGCCAAACCAAGTTGGTTGAAGCTCCATGGTTCGGCGCCAAAATTCCCAAGAGCTATATAAGCTTGTGATCGCTTTCTGTTGAGGAAGTCGATCGATTCAGTTGGAAAAGGGAGAACTGAATCAAAGAGAGAGAAAGAAGGAGAGAGAAAGAGCTCCCCTCCATCGCCATTGTCGAGGGTGGAGCTTGAATTGACAGAGCACTGGTTGGGCCTCCTGGGGTTGAACCAAAGCTTGACGAAGTCGTGAGGTGGTCGCCCAAGCTCCGGGGAAGCTATCGCCGTCAGCCGCACGGCCTGAGATCGCCTGAACAGGTGAGGCAGAGCTTCAACTCTTACACTGAGCTCCAATGGCAGATTTGATTTTCGACTGAGATTCTTGCCTTTAGTGTGTGCGTCTTGTTCTCCGAACATCACTGACCATCTTCGCATATCTTTTTTGCATCGACCTTGCTTAAACACCCTGAATTGAGTCTCCCAATCCCGGCCTCCATCGCCGAGTACTGTTCATACTTGCCCAGCCAAATCTGGGCCGAGCGAGCTCAATCGGAGCTCGAGTTAAGTCTCCTGAGCATCCATTAATGCTATCCTGGGATGGAATTGCAATGATTTTATGTTAATCAAGTAATCGAACTACCATGGCCGTACTCGGCGCTCTGCTTGATACTCCTGATTCCGCGAATTATATGCTTCGGTTCATAGATATGTTAGACTAGAGGCGATTTCGAGTCGATCGACGTTGGTTTCGTGCGATTTCATCAAGGATCCACCGTCGGATCGTCGCCGGAGAAGCATAGCCGTTCGTTCCCTCAGAGTCGGGAGGTTGAAGACGAAGATGACGTGTCACGGTCAGCGGGTCAAAATCCTAGCTGGCGCTCGGCCATTGGTCCACGTGTATGATTAGTCAGCAGGCCGTTGGGGGGTTTGTTATTCGAATAAGTAGATCCAACGGCTCAGGTTAATCAAGTCTAATAAATGGTGGCCGTTCGATTAGAAATTAGGATTATCCCAAAAAAGTTTTAATCGAAAAATCAATCATAACAGAAACGGCACCGTTCAGGTGAATGGTCAGGCGACGTCGTTTTAGGTTAATGAGAATGGACGGTCCAGATCAAGTCCCATGTTCTAATCACGGCCGTAGGTTTAAGTAATTAGATCGGGCGGCCATGGTCAAGTCTTCAATCAATCTGAACCATAGGATTTGGTAAGTCAATCCAAAGATCGTGGATCAGCCACGTGGTCCATTAGGGACCGTCAGATCAAAGCCGAATAATCAAAAAAAATAAAAAACGCGTGATACGGTGTCGTTTTGGCCGAGGGTTTCGCGGGTCCGGGTCTGGGCCGGGTCCCGACCCGAGTGGATCGGGTCGACCCGGTCCGAATCACATTTTTTAAATAAAAAAAATCAGAAATGATTTTAAAAAAATAAAAAAAATCAGAAAAATCCTAGAAAATCCAAAAAATGCTAGAAAATTCCAGGAAATTCCAAAAAGTATGGAAAAATTGTGAAAAAATCCTAGACACTCCAGAAACCCCCAAAAATCGAGGGTTGACCACAGACAACTGGTCAACCCTATTTTTGGGGTTTCTTATCCAATTTTCCGAAACTTGACGACATTACCCTTTAAGGGTAAGTCGCCTTTGCTGAGTTCGTATGATAAAATCGATAATGCCAAATCAAGAATTAGGGTCGAGTAATCGACCAATTCTTAGGTTTGGGTTTTTCGAGTCCCGCCCCTTTCCTCAAAATGACGATTTCGCCCCCATCAATGGGAAAATCGTCTTTCTTGTCTCAATCAAGTTTTGAGAATTGCTTAAAGATTAGGGTTCGGGTCAGGTGGACGACCAGCCCTAACATTTAAGATTCTCAGTTCTCACCTTTGTCCAAAATGACGATTTTACCCCTCCGAGGGTAAAATCACTTTTAAATTCCAAAAAAATCCTGGAAATTCCCGAAAAATAGGAAATAGATTGGATTGATGGCCAATCCTATTCCCCCTGTCTTCTGACTTCCCAATTCATCTAAAATGACAGATTTACCCTTTTAAGGGTAAATTTTCCTGAAATTATTCAAAAATTACGATTCTGCCCCTCATGGGCGAATCATGTCCAAATCACTCTTAAGCATTGATTGATATTTCTCTAGGCTAATAAGGCCTCATTAGGGACACCATGTTGATTTCATGTGTTTTATTCGCATATACTAGATCCTTGATTTGCGCATTTATTTCTATTGATTGTGAATGATAGAATAGTCATTCCCATCTGCATGAACTCCTAGATTTAGGATCTGTACCTCATTCATTTGTATGAAATCCTAGGATCAGATAAACCATTCAGCTTAGGTACCGAAAGGGCGTCAACTCCGATAGTTGGCGTAACTAAGTCCCCGAACCTAATTCTCTGGTTTCCGCAGAATCGAATAGACCACTCCCAATTATTCGATAGGGTTTCCGATCGTACCCTCCACGAAACGATTGGTGGCGAATCCCTGGCATGTACATTCGCCACATGTCACTAGACCACACTGAAGGTCGATCACGTAAATCCAGCAGTTGCGATTTGGGTAATGGACCTTGGGAGAGGCCCGCGTCCGATCAGTCAGCGATCGGGCGGCCCATTAGCTCGCTCCCCCGCTCGGGAGGATCGCGACACCTTTGTATTTAGATTTTCTGCACACTGTTATACTGCTTTTGTTCCTAATCGTACGCTGAACTTTATTCATTCCGCAAGAAATTTCAATCAAGTTCAGAATCTCCTATTCACCCCCCTCTAGGAGATATTGCTAGTTACATCAGCAAGAGACTAGCAGTGGGGCGCAATCTAATTAAGGCCGCCGCATGCACAACTGCATGACCCCATGCTGTATCATTGAGATTTGTTCTCAATAATAGAGTGCGGGTAATGATTTGGATGCGTTTATCAAGGATTCTGCCAATCCATATGAACATATGCGACTGGGTGCTCAACCTCAATTCTGAGTGAAGCACAATATGTATCAAAACTCTTTGATGTAAATTCACCAGCATTATCCATCCTTATGCTCTTAATTGGATAATCAGGGAAATGTGCCCGGAGCTTTATAATCTGCGCAAGTAAACGTGAAAATGCGACATTGCGCGTAGATAATAGGCAAACATGGGACCATCTACAGGATGCGTCCACTAGTACCATAAAATATCGAAACAGACCACTTGGTGGTTGTATTGGACCACAAAAATCACCCTGAATTCTTTGCAAAAATAAAGGGGATTCAAGATTAACCTTTGTTAGAGAAGGTTTGATAATGAGTTTTCCTTGTGAACAAGCTTCACAATTATAATCATTGGACAACAAAACATTTGTATCCATTAAAGGGTGTCCTCTTGTGTTCTGAATTATTCTACGCATCATTGTAGCGCCAGGGTGACCAAGGCGATCATGCCACAATCCAAACTTATTAGGATTTACCAATCTCCAGGACATGGTGGCATAGGTTTCAATGGCCTTAATCATGACACAATACAAACCCGTAGGAGAAGCTTCTAGCTTCTCATGGATGGTCTTCAGGCCCATCTTATAAGAGGTAATGCTGAGAAAATCCTTATTTTGCTCATAAATAGTCTCAATATGGTACCCATTTCGGCGTACATCTTTGAAGCTAAGTAGATTCCTTTTTGATCTACTACTTAGAAATGCATTCTCAATATGCAGGATGGTGCCATTTGGCAAAACAATTGTGGCATTCCTGAAACCATCAATAATCTTAACAGGGCTTGATATTGTATGGACATGTGCTTTACGCAATGTCACACTCGAGAAAAAGTGTCTACTATGAAATATGGAATGTGTTGTTGCACTATCAAGCAAACAAACATATTCCTTTTTCTCGGTATTCTCCATTTCATTTATGTTGACAACTTCAGGTGTCAAGTATCATAAAATTTGTATATAAGTTATAGGATCAAATAAAATTTCAAAAATAACAAATATAATGTTCATAAGCATTTCATTACATAACCATATTAGAGAATAATAAAAGAGTAATACATTTAAAGAAAAAACAACTAGAAAGAAATTATCGTAAAACTCGAAGTCTAAGTTGTCATCCACCAGTCTGATGCCTGATCAAAGCAATCAGAGGTCCTCAAAGAAATCAGAGACATCCAAGGATGCATTTGCTGCTTCAGGAGCAAGATGAGTCCCACCAACAGAGATATTGTTGGCCTCAACAGTGGTTATTGCAGTAGGATTAATTTCAATGGCGTGAGATTCACTACGCTTGCCCGTATTTTTTAAAGATGCCTGGTATAGATCAGCAAAGTGCTTTGGCGTATGACAAGTACGTGACCAGTGCCCACCCATGCCACAGCGATGGCAAATACTTTCATTAGTTACATTCATTAGCTTCTTTTCTTTGTCATGATACGGGCCAAGGTTAGGTTTCCTAGGGCGGTTAAAATTCCTACCACCCCTACCCCTTCGAGGATTATGTCCTTGCCTACGCTTATAGCTCATAAAATGGCCAGTATTTTTCTCATAGTTGGCATGTGCTTCAGGCAATGCTTTTGAGCCAGCAGGTCTAAGATCATGATTTTTGAGCAGCAGTTTATTTGTTTGCTCAGCAGTCAGGAGCACAGAAATTAATTCAGAGTATGTGGCAAAATGACGCTGTCGATATTGCTGTTGCAATACAATGTTCGAAGCATGGAAGGTGGAGAAAGTTTTCTCTAATAGCTCCGTATCAGTGAGCTTGACACCGCATAACTCAAGTCGAGAAATAATATCAAATAAAGCGGAGTTATAGTCAGACACTGATTTAAAATCTTGCAGCTTGAGATGCTGCTAGTCATATTGCGCTTTAGGGAGGATAACAGTCTTGGTATGATCATACCTATCCTTCAACCTCCTTCACAGGGTCTGAGGGTCTCGAACGGATAAATATTGAGTCTACAGGCTCTCATGCACATGACGACGAATAAAAATCAGTGCATTTGCTCTATCTTTATCATTTGAGGTTTCATCTTCTGTGATTGCATTAGTGAGACCTTGCCCTTGGAGGTGCATTTCCATGTTAAGGCACCAGGACAGATAATTATTTCCACTCACTTCCAGGATGTGTAATTTGGGCTTTTCAATATTTGCCATAATTTTGTACCAAAATGAATCCTTAAAATAATTAGAAGGATTTCCAAATATCCACCCCCACTTCAGGAGCAGAAGGACACTTTTAGATTTGAAGTTGGTTTCAGACTAAAAAGATAATAAAAGATGAAGAATTGATAGAAGAAGATGAAGTATAAGTTGATTAAAGAAAACAAAGAGAACATTTACCTACTTTCTCAGTTGGTAGATCTTCGTGCTGATAATGTGTTGTAAAATATCGCGCTGTAAGTATATAACAGAGAGAACATAGAGCAAGTAGAGAAAGCCAGAGGAGAAATCTCTTTATTTCAACTTATATATTTTGACCAAAAACTAAGCTTCTATTTATAGGAGAATAATGATGCACTTATCATTAATACTAATGTATTGAATTAATACATACATTGGATAGGGAGATGAACATACATTGGATATGGAGATGAACTTAGAAATGTACCATAAAAGGTACATTAGATAGGATGAATATAATGAATATTCATTCATGTATTTCAAACATTCATGTATTTCATAACACCTCTTCAGTTATTGACTCTTTTATGTTTAGATTTTGATTTTCCATGTAATTAGGTTTCGTACTATTATTAATGTAAGTACCGTTATTTCTGACCAAAAAACAATATCAATGGATTTTGTAATCGTTTCGAAATAATTGAAATGTTAGAGAATTATACCGGAAGCATTTCAAATATCATCACAATCATACAGGTAGGAAAACAGATCATGATATGCGTGAAAAAAAAAACTAAATAAAAATCTGATTGAAAAGTTTTCTTTTTTGTTCCTAGGAAGGATATCTGCCTATGTGCGACTCAATAGTCAAGACATGTTGATGGACTAATGGAGTGTTAACAAACCAAACGGAAGATGACTGAGGGAGCCTCATGAAAACGACGTTGTGCAATGAATATTCAACTTACAATTATTATAAAACAACTACTACTCTGTAAGGATCCAAGACCAGTAACACTAAGTAGAACAAACAATATTGTCTAGCGAAACAGGGCTCTTTCTTTTCTTTTTTCTTTTCTTTAAACGGCACTCATACAGAAACTTTTTTTCCCCTCTTATATGATTCGGGTGCATGAGAGCTCAATACATCGGACTCTTTAATATAGATGTCTCACGTATGATTTACGTGATCTATAGAGGTGGAGTCTCCGGAGTCTTTGAATCCTTGGCTGGTCAATGTCGAAGCCAAAGCCCGACGTGGATTTTTATTTTGACATTGAGAATGGATGTTTGTCATGAGACCGATTGTATGACGTTTCTAGCAAAATCCATTTCCTTCTATTTACCACCTCGCAAGAGAAAATCGAATAAAACTTGGGGGGAAAAAGGGGAAAGGGAGGAGCAGCCCGATCGATTCAAACTTTTTTGGTCCACATATTAAATAGTCGTTGTTCATCAGCTCAACCTGTTAAATTCAAAAGATAAGCACTCGGAGATATATTAACTCAATATGATTTTGATACCCCAATTGCTTCTATAGCCAAAGGAAAAACAAAGTGCCGTTAAATGAACATGTTCTTTTTTTAAGTACCTAAACAAAAACCCTCTTCAACCTTCACTCAAATTTTTAAAAATATATAAACCACAGATTATCTAAATCTCTAACCCTCCAAAAATCCTAGCTTTTTTTTAGAACTTTCCCATGATGGCTACAGTAGCGGCCGGTACTACTCTCCCTTGCTATGACGATGCTCAATTGTCGTCATCCTCATCATCCAAGCCATTCGACCTCAATTGAGGTTTGACGGGTGGAGTTTCGCGGAGATTTGGGTCCCGGAGAGGTAAAGGAAGGACCCAAAATTAGCGACGGTAGCAACATGGCGGTGGAGGGGGCTGCAATTCTCATTGCTCCAGCACGACAGGGCTCGTGGCGGCGACTGACAAAGGGGGAGAGGAAAGTCGCTAGGAAGCCTAGGATGAAGATTTTGTGAATTTATGATGGGTTTGAGTTAAAAGTGTTGGGTATTCTGAGGGAAAATGAAAATGTGTAAATGAAACTACAGTGCCAGCTTATTACCCGCGTAACCTTTTACGTCTCGACAATATATTTAGAGTACCAAGTATTGGCTTTTTTTATTGGCAAAAAATGAAGTAGCGATTTAAAAGTACAGGATGCAGAATTATCTCACCATTAGATGAACGCGTGCTTCAATAACTAAATGTTAAATAGCCAGTGAAAAGTGCACGGGGAGGAAAGAATGGACGGCTGCTTTTAATAGGGGTGAAGCATTTTGGAACAAACCCATGCATTTGGTAGTCATTATAAAATTCATTATAGGATAAAGTTATCCAATCTTGTGTTTGGTGCATGCCCAAGGTATGATAAAATGAAATATAAGAGGGATATAATCTGGATAAAATTATCCAACAGAGGAGGTGGAATAAACATAGATATAATTTCTTATATCCATAATATAAAAATAATTTTTTTTTCGAATAATAAACTTCTTAAATAAGAAAAATTACATTAATATTTGAATGCAAATAATATTTGAATTATAATTTTAAAAAATAACAAAAAAATAACAACGCTTTCTTTTATTTATTCCTTTTTTATTTAAAATAGTGAAATTTATTTATAATTTTATTTCTATCTTATAATATATCATATACATTTATTAATATTTATTACATATTTTAGGTATTTTAGTGTTTTAGCTACATTACTATATTTTAAAATAATGGAAGGGGAAAACAGAAATAAGCAAGAAAAACAACTATAAAAAATAGAGAAGGAAAAACAAAAATAAGCAAATAAAAATGAAGTAAGCAAAAGTATAGTGAGAGATTCTTCCCTTTATGTTTGTGCAATTATTAGGTTCATTTGCACTATTAAGTTGTTCATACCAAATACGATTCAACAATAATGGTTATGATATAGTAAAATCCATAAGTTTCATATCTTATACTGATTAGAAATTTCATATCTTATACTGATTAGAAATTCAGACGACCAAACATAACTTCCATGGTAACCGGTCAAGTTTAAGGCAAGATGATGTCGTGTGACTGGCCACTATAGTGTAGCGGCTCGAGTCCTTGCTTTAATGGGGTTATGCGGGGCTAGCTTATCTAGATGCTCTCCGTAAAAATTAATCGGGTCATTCTTGATTCATTCTTGTTGTCATGCTCAATACTGATGGGTTATTCTTATTCTCCACTCTTTCGTTTCTTGTATAAGATCCATCAAGAGGGTGTTCAAAATGACAAATCACCGTTCCATCTTGCCTGTGGTCAAGTGTTGACCAGCTTGGGGGACCTAAATGGCAATTTATTAAACACCAACATGACACAATCCCCTTAAAAGGACGGAAAATCATTTGCTTGCACAACCAGGACTCTTCCTTGATTTCTGTCCCAATCATGAGCACAAGCACATCCGGAGTCGCAACCCCGTTGGTCCCTCTTGAGCGCTGTTTCTTTCCATTTCAGTTTTTCTATTATATTTCCTCTCTCTAGTGTGAAAAGACAACTTCTCTGTCCTAACTCCTAAACAACTCTCGAAAGATTCCCACACCTCTACTCGTTCTGTCTCTTCTTCTCTTCCCAACATGATCCCCTGCTAAAAACCAAACCTAATCCGCTGAAAAGGGGAGGCTGAAGGAAACTTGCCCTCTCTTTGACAGTACTAGTCCTTCCCCATGCTTCTCGTTGATAAACAATCCCGCTAGATACTGGGATGACGTTCAAACCGATGCGGCCGATGATCGCGAAGACTGCTTTGTCCACCCTCCTCCTCTTGGCCAGCGTAGTCTTGCCTATTATCACAGTGGCGGCGTGTAGAGCCGTCCACCCACCATGCAGCCAGGCCTACGGTGCTGGTGTGCCCGCAAAGCAGAACTTGATGTACCCCTGACGCGACCTAAAACTCGGGTTTTCAATTTTAGGTTAATGGATTACCTGATTAATTAATTAAATTAACTAACCTAGCTCGAACATCTCCCAAGTTCTACCAAATCGTGACTTATGGTTCAAGTGTTTATCTTGCAAAAGATTTTTATACTTTTGGAGCCGCCACTAATCATTTCTTGGTAGGTTGATTAGAAACCTAAATAAAATAGCGGGAGAAAACTATTTTATTTCTACGAACCAGAGATTGTAAGTTAGGGACTTGGTTACATTAATCTTTCAATTAATGCCCTTTCAGCACCAATTGCATGAAAAATGTTCGATTTGGCAATCTTGATGAATTCTGAATTGAAGTTCAAAGGTGCAATTTTTTGTGTTTTCTTTTTGTGAATTTTTTGTTGTTTTTTTTATGTATTTTCGAAATTAAAAATTAATGAAAAAATGAGGATGAGTTGGTTCGAGATTAACTTAAAGTTTTCGGATTTAAATTGCATTAATTTCCAAAATTTTAATAAAATCTTTAAACCCTATGTCTACATCTTTTATATTCTATCCTCATGGATGTAACCAGATTTGATTTATTGAATATAATCCATGAGATAGGAGAAAATCCTATCTTTCTAAAAATGATGAGACGTGGACTAAAAGAAACCATATCTTCCTACTTTTTTTTTTAAATTTTTCTGGGATTTTCTGACATGAAAATTAAACATGAGACCTGAATGATTTTTATTTGCTTTTTTGTGATTTTATGTTTTATGAGTGAATTTAAATTCAAGTTGCAAATCTTTTAATGAAAAAGATAATTACCGCCATTTATTTCGAATCAAGGTTCAATCTGAAGCTTAACAGATCGACCCTCAAATTCGAAACACCCGCTATGGAAATAGCGGTTGCGGATTAGGAAATTTAATTTTCCTAATCGATTACATTTTGCAAAGATTTTGATACCTTAAGTATCTTGAGTAATATTCAAAAGATTTTTCAGATTAACCATATTACCACAAGATTCCAAAAAAAAAAAAAATCTCGATCTAAACACAATCTTCAGATTTGGCAAGTGCGGGATAAATCGCAAGTTTTATTCAGAATTTTTTATTTCTAAATTTAACGTGCAAATCTTCCAATCAAAGCAACCGAATATTCAATCTTGCAAAACAATCTTCGAGATATGCAATATATTCTGAAATTGGCAAATAAATATTCTAATTTTAAAAAAAAAATTAGAATTTTTACCTGATCTACAAATACGCTTTCCCGGTTTGAACTTTGGTCCATCTCGTGAACCGGCTATGGACCGGCTTCGATTTGAGTGGATCTTGGATGGCTCAATAGCGGTTCGCGGTGGCAATGCTCGTTGTAAACTTCATGTGCTTGGCACAAGGCGATCACAGAGGATGCAATGAAGGAGAAAAAAAAATAGTTGAGTTTGAACACCATAAGGGATAGCCACAACTCAACGTCATTGAAGGTTCAGCTTGGTGGGAAAACTTCAAATGGCATGAAGGCTGAGACTCGTTGATATACGATGGACAACTATGGCGTCGCTTGGAGGACTTGCGGGTGCAAGGACAGTGACGAGCAACAGTAACCCCACAAGTAATGGATTCTCACTTTGCCTACGCTTCAAGGTGCCTCGTTGGACCGAGCTATCGGATCTGAATTCCGCCGCAGCGAGGAATCTGTGTAAGATTGACGGAGCTGGAAACCACGCTAGCGACGGGAAGGAGCTTCAATTAATCTGCATAGGGAAAGAAGAAAAAATAACTTCTTGGCTCGGTGAATGATCGACGTCGGTGCGAAGGGGCTTATTCCTGTCTCGTTGACACGTCCGCCATCCTTTTATATCCTCTCCGAAGTCATCGAATGTCCAAATCAACGAGATTCTCACAAGGAATTCTTCTTCTCCAAGCGGTGCTCAACACCTTCTTCACTGTGGCCGTGTACAATGTACACCAATAATTTAACCCCTCTTTCCCGTCGAGTACTCCTCCAGAGAGGAAAAGAAGACTTTCTCTCTCTCTCTCTCTCTCTCTCTCTCCTTTTGCTCCTTTCCGCTCTGAGATTTTCGATCGTGCACCTTGTGGATAGGTATTCAATGAGGTAACCTCTCAAAAATCTAACTTTCCCTGCAAATCAAATTCAAGAGTAAAACCTGAAAGAGCAAATAAAAATCAAGAGCAAGAACGATGCAGTTGTCTAATATCGATGAAAAATCCACTCCCTTTTCCTCTGTCTCTCATCATCTTTTGGTTGACTCATCAATGGATTTCCTGTAAGCGTTGTGTATTGGGAAAAGGAAAACCAGCTCTCACATGGATGTCTCGTCTGCCTTCAAAACCTACAAGAAGAGTAGAATAGCTCTTTTTCCTTCTCGTGCTTGAGGAACTCTTCACCGATTGAAGGGCCACTCACGGCTACCCCTTCTCTTCAAAATCTGTCGTGTTTTTCAATGAGTCGACCCCCTCCTAACCCTAGGCTAATGTGAGATATATATATAGACTAAGAAAAGCCTTGAACCGTAGGGTTTATTTTTTACCATCGGATTCAAGAAATAATGGCCGTTGGATTGAAGTTTCTATCATTGATGGGCTTGGACATTAAAATTTTGGCCACAATGGATGGGTCTAGGGCTTGGCTGAAATTCTCTCACTTATGGGCTTCGCGAATTTAGGGCATAATCGGGCTTTAATTAATTAAAAGGATAATTAATTAAAAACCTTTCTTTTAAAGAACTAAAATGGACTGAATTGGATTTGAATTGAGCCCACATGATTTTCGGCAATCCCCCCCTTCTTGATCGAAAATTTGCAAATTGATCTTGGTCCCGTCGCTCGTTAAATTACGCTCGATCGACTCGCCTTCGCCTTAATGTCAATGCATGAGAGAACAAATAAATATGTGATGCATGAGAATTTATTTTTGTGAGAATTATAAATAACTCTCATTTTTATGATTTAAATGAATGATTAAATGATTTTTCTAAAAAATCAAAATTTAGGTGTTAACAGCTGCCCCTCTTTGAGTGAAAGCTCGTAGAGGTTTCGCTCAAAGACTAAAAGTGACACCTAAATTTTCATCTAAATCGATTTTTTTTTTGTGGAAATGATGCAATGCAGGACTGAAAATAACATGCGTCTAACTTCTTTTTTCAAAGAACTCGCGCATGGATCGCGTAAGGGGTATGTATTCTGCAAATACCTTATACGCTGAGGACTCCCTTAATCACCAGCGCTATGAGGATCATAAGGTACTGGGCCCACCCGTCCTCAGGAATTTCTTTCTTCCTGACTCGGGACTACGCAAGACGTCTGTAGACCGAATTTGCGAGTTCTGGATCGCAAATTGGTAATACTTCTGCACCACGATCATCCGCTCATCACGTGAAACATCAACAGAGGTTGAAGCTTCTGAGTCGCAATCATCTTCTCGTCATGTGGAACGTCGGCTAAGAATAAAGCTTTCAAACCACAATCATATTCTCGTCCTGTGGAATGTCAGCTGAGAAATGCTTCTGCATCACGATCATCCGCTCTTCACGTGAAGCATTAGCTGCGAGTAAAGCTTTCGAACCACGATCATCTTATCGTCATGTGGAACGTCGGTAGTGAATAGTACTTTTGCATCACGATCATCCGCTCATCACGTGAAGCATTAGCTGCGAGCGGGATTTGCGAAATGCTGGTATCGCAATCAGGTAAAAACTAAATCACATTCATCATTTATGTGAAACAGTGGACAAAATTACGAAATGTTGTTATCGCAATCTGAGAAAATCTAAATCACATTCATCCTTTATGCGAAACAGCGAACAGATTTGCGAAATGCTGGTATCGCAATCTGAGAAAATCTGAATCACATTCATCCTTCATGTGAAACAGCGAACAGATTTGCGAAATGTTGGTATCGTAATCTGAGAAAATCTGAATCATGTTCATCTTTTACATGAAACAGCGAACAGAATTGCGAAATGCTGGTATCGCAATCTGAGAAAATCTGAATCATGTTCATCCCTTACATGAAACAGCGAACAGAATTGCAAAATGCTAGTATCGCAATCTGGAATGGCTTCCGATTCATGATCATCTTCACGTCACATGAAACCTCGGCCGAAAGATCAAATCTGAATGGGGTGCTCGAGTTATGGATCGAGCGGGTCTAATTGTCTTTTGGGATCTTCTGTCTAGATCACCGTGCTTAGCTTGATACTTGCAACATTGAAGATGCGGTCATCCAAGTCTGAAAAAGAATCAGAAAACTTACCTGAGTTGACTAAAAACCGGCTTTTAGGATTTGCTGAATTGATGTGCTCAACCTGTTCAGTTCATAAGAAAATGGTGTTTTGCATGAACCTTAATGCAAATGCAGCAATTTGTGAGCTTCTACTTGCATTGTAAAGCTCCACTGGGGATTTTGTCAATAAGGAAGCTCGTCTGACCCTTTCAACAAAATTTGATCAAATGAAATGAGGGACCTTCAGTCAAAAAAGACTTTCACTCATTCTTTTGAAGTGGTTCAAGTTGAAAATATACTTACCTGAGGACTTGAGGGATTACCTGGTGAGTTTGCTCATGTAACAGTCCTTAGATGAATTTCGAGATCTTGAGAGGTAACTCAATCATAAAAAATGTGCTACCTGCCAGACAATATAAGAGGTGACATGCACAAACATAGTTGCTGAAATTCATCAATGAAATCATGCAAAATTACTCTGTTAATCTTGCATTGTGCATTTTGCTTATGACTTATCATGTGGTTCATGCATAACTATTCTGTCAAGTTTACATTACCAATTCTGTTCATGAAGGTTATCACATTGTGAATTCCTCGAACGTAATCTGAATGGGCGAACTCCAGTCTGAAAGGGCTTTTTCTCACTCTCGAGAAAAGCTGTTTATCCTGACTGCAGGAGAAATCACTCAATCTCACTATCATCGCATTTTGACAAGGGTCCAAGTAATCTCGCGATTGGTACGACCGTGCCGATCTGGAGGTCTTAATTAGGACCGTAATGAGGGCTAGGTCAATGGTTTTCAAAGGGGACTCGTGTCCGAGTCAAGGCTATTTGAAAGAGAATCTTCATCATCTGCTTTGGGTTTGCAAGTCAAGAACCCTGCAAAAATGAGAGAGAAATAATCTTGTTCGAACTTCTTTGAGCGATGCTTTAAAGTCATTTAACTCTACGTTAACTCAAGTGCCCTAATTAGAAGAGACTTTTGAAGGGTTGTAACGAAGGTTAGAATTGGGGACTGATAAACAAAAAGGCTTGTTTTGGCTCAGAAAAATATATGAGAAGGGTTTGATGTTGGTGATCATTGCAGATTTGTCACCGATCTTGGCCTTCAAAGAATATTGCTTGAGAAACGGTACGAACTTTCTGCTGAGGACTTGTATTTTGACATTTTCATAGGTTTTTCTCTTAACCCCTTTCACATTTACAAGAGAATTGTGCAATGACATTCAATAGTATTTTGCAAATGAGCAAGAATTTGGATGGGCATTGGCCTTGCTTTTACTAGGCGTTTTGCTTTTATATGCCCTAGATTTTTTTAGAGATCAACATTTTCTTTGCCCTTTCTCTTCTTCTTTTTTAATCTCACTTGGCTGCTGCCTTTTCAGCCTTTTGACGAGTTCTTTCGGGGATTTTCTATTGACCCAATTTTTCAACTTTTTCTGCTCAGAGATCAGCCATATTTGCTTTGAATTGAGCATATGATCACCAACATGGGTTTAAGAAATGAATTTGCAGGTTCAAGTGGGCTATGCAATGGATGAAGTGTATAGGATATAGAAATGAATGCTCTTCATCATCCTAAGGCACTTGAATTAATGTTCGAGCATAAATGCAAAAGAACACCCGAAGATTGATGTTAGTCCGAGCAAGAGAATTTCTAACCATTTACCTCAACTTGCTTCTGGAATTTTCTGTTTTTCCCCAATGTAGGGTGGTTCTTGACAGGGGTAATAGAAGTGAAACCTCCGCTCAAAAGGGGTAACAGTGGATAACCCATAGCGTTTGGGGTAGGGAAATGACCCTTCGCCTTGGGGAATGCAGAGTATAGTTTTCGCTCAGCTCACTTGGCAAAATGTACGTGGGACGTGTTTAGAAAGAGGGTTGCCTTTCATCATCCTGTCGTGACCCATTCTTGTACTTATGATATATCTTGTGTGGTTCACACTCTTTATTCAGAATTGGTAATTTGAACATGAAGAATAATTATGCATAAACCATGCAGTGTGTGAGCATTAGATAGAATTTTCAAATAGTTTGTCATGTGTTTGCTTAAAGAACATAATATGCAAGCATGAGAAAATTCTCAAGGAATGAGGATTGGGATTGCCCCAATTTTAAGGGAAAGAAATACTCCCTTATTCGGCACGGCAGTGACCCCTGTCTACATGCTGGCAAGTTCCTGTCAAAATTAAACATTAAACGTCAGTTTGTGTTTCCAAATTCAAGATAAATTGGAACGATACCGCCTTTCTCTTGCTTTGCATTCCTATTTGAACACAAATGTGCGGTTTGCAAAAATTGGCCATCTAGCTTGTGGCCATGATCTCTCCGTCTAGTTGGGGCAACGAATCCTTCTCAAGGATTTGCACTGGAGGAGATCCATTTATGCTTTTGGACGCATTCCCCGCCACTCTTCAGGGTTCCTTGACTTCTGAAGTCGATATTTCTTTTCGCCTTCATGTTGGCGAGTTCTTTTCGTTTGAGGCTTTTCAATGCCAATATTTTCCCGAAGTTCGTATCCTGGGGTTTGATTTTGATGTGGACGACTTTGCTATTGTGTCCATTGACTTTGTCGGAGACGAAACGTCCTTTTTTTTTGTCCAGCACACAAATGATTCACTTGCCCCAGTTAGGCGTGATTTGTCATAGCTAGGTGATGCAAGTTGATTGCAAAATTTACCTTATTCAGAGACATAGGATTGCCTAATATTCCAAGATTTTTTTTAAAGGGAAAGAGATACTTATCTATCCGGCATGGCAGTGAGCCCTATAGAAATCAAGAGGAAACGTGTCAATGTATGTTCTCAAATTCCAAAAGAATTAGAACGATACAATTTCACCCCTTTTATGTATTCCTTGAATCGAAGAGGTTCTTTGATTTGGACAGGTTCCTTCATTTTGGAATATATTGTATGTCCATGCAAGAAGAAATAGTGTTATCTTCAAAGCTGAATGGCTTAAAGAATACATACTCCCTTTCTAAGGCTAGAGTTTGCGGCAGAATTGCCCATTTTCAGTCAGGATGGGTTATGTCGAGTGGATGACATCAAGAATTGCCCCCAGATTTGGCTTGATTCGAAAATTGGAGTTCCAACCTTGGGCAAACGAATCATTTATTTTTTTTATCATTCCTTGTCAAAAGAGAGATAAAACAATGTCAGATGTGAGATCAAAAAGGATAAATTGGAATCGACACCAAATTACCCTTCACTTAGAATTCATCGTTTTGATGCTTTGCATTTTTATTTTACCAGATTTGCCGCTTGGTAAAAAAAATGAATGAATGAATTTGTAGCTATCAAAGCTTCAAAATTGCCCCACGCTTCGTAATCATCTGGGAGATCATGCCATGCCTTCAACCCGGTTATTGAGAGCATCAATATGCTTCTTGAGGGCCTCTTAGATCGCAGCATTGATTTATGCTTTGTCAGCCATTCTCCTTGCGACCAATGAGTGATATGCGGAGGATCCGTGGTAAATTACCTAAAATTGCAAATAACCTCTCCGAATTTGAACAGCTTCCGATCGATTCGAGCTTGCTTGCGGATGGAACCGGCTATATGCTTCGTAGTTGTATTCACAAACTCAAGCCTCGTTGTGGATGAAGACAACGGTGATGAGGAGCTGTCCGGATGCTACCTTTTCCCGAGCCTAAAATTCTGCACTTTCGCACTTGTTGGAAATTAGCCTAAAACAGCCCCCTTTTGGCTCAAATCGATGTTCAAAATCGCCAAAACTCTAACACAAGATAGGTAACCATATTAGACTCTCAATAACGATAAAAATAAGGTTGAGTCGACCTCAGAACAACGCGGGATAGCAAGATTATTCGGACAAAGTCAGTTTGGCTTCAAGTTCCGTCCATGACTTTGACCACATATTCCTCTGACCCACTAATTAACCATTAGTGCACCGAACAGCTTGGAATTTATCCAGGTGTTGTCTCTCCTAGTGGAACCTGCATGAAGAATTATCAATGCAAGGGAAAAGATAGAACTTGGCAATCCCAATCGAGCACAATGATGGAATTCAGTGGCTATTGTGATCATGCGAAACCGTCGAATTGATGGCCGGATGTTACTGGTCGGCTCAACGGGTTGAAGGAGAACACAGAATGGCAAATTTTTGTCAAGATCCACGGATCAGTATCTTCATCAAGATCGAGATATGGCTGGTCGTCTGCAGAGGCTTCTTTGATTAGATCGCAGGCTTCGTTGTTGATCCAAAATTAATCGAGACATCGGCCTTATTGGTTTTCTCTCGTTCAGCGGACTGAAAACGCCAAGGTCAGGTTGATCTGCAGCTTCGAACACTATCCAGCGAGGCATTGCGCAAAGCAAAGGACATCAAGGGGCTGAGCTGGTGGCAACGACTAAGCAGCTGATTCGTATTTCGTACACTTGGCCAAAAGAAACAATTCGAACAATACCAATGGACAGCACCTCCTGGAACAATATGTCGAATCCTTGCCACTATCTCGTATGTTCCACTATGAACCTCCATGCTGCCATCATGAGAGCCTCTCCATGCTTCGTCTCGTGAATTCTCAATGGAGAATTTTGGATTTTCCTAAGAATGCCGTGTATGTGAATGGAAGAAACTCCCGTAACCCTCTCTACTTTTGCTCTCACAATTCTGCCAATTTCGCTACAAGCGATCCATCATTTCCTGCAAAAGTAGAGGACGTAATGAGTATGTGACTCAAGAGAGGCCGGTCCATGGTCCACTTAATCCGTCCAACTTTACTTTCCTTTCTTATGCAAAAATAAGACAAACTCTCCTTAGGAAAAATAAGGTGAACGTTTCAAGAGAAATATGATACAGACGCCTTGATATTTGAAAATTTTTCCGGAGGATTTTCTTCTTTATCACAATGAATCTTCGAAGGTGAGTTTATCGGGAAAAATTTTCCACCCATTGAAGTATTAAGGCTTGGTTAACAAAATTTCCAAAAGGGATTTTTCTGCATTGATCTTTTTTGAAAATTGGCCACCAGTTTATTTTTTTAAGAAAAAACCATGATGTTAAGTTCAAAATTTGATTGACACCTAACATGGACCGACCAAAAAATAAAATAAAAATTAAGATAAAGTTAGGAAACTTACTTTACCTTGAAAAATAAAATGCTAATTACATAGACATTCACATTGATAGTGAGGTTAACCTTAGTCTATCTACCTAAAGGCTTGGCAAAATGAAGTAATGGACGGAACGACATGTTGTAGCCTCGCGCACATACATCATGACTAGTCGCAGCCTCGCGTACAATACTCATGACTAGTCGAGTCCAATCACTTCGGCGTGGTTCGGTCGACAAGGGCAACGCCCATGCATCGTAGCCTCACGTACATGAGAACGACCCTTGAGCCATTTTTTGGAAAAACAAATCGGGATCCAAATGTGATAACCTTTAGCGAAGCCTTACCGCCAATGTTAAAGAACCATCTAAATACCATCTTAGAACTATTGGTGTGACCCAGGTCCAGTCACAGGTTGTGTGTAATGTAGTGCAAAAGCAGTAAATACATGCACAACATTTAAATGCAAACACCGCTTCAATAGCTCACAAATTAAAACATAATTTCCAATTCTCCCAGTCTGTAAAACAAAGGGTTATCCATAGACTCCTCCCCTTATAACTCCCTTTCTGCAAAACCATTTAACACCTAGGGGTTAAAATTCAATGCCAAATCATGTAATCTTTTTCATGAAATTATCTGGTCTAAGTCCTCCTTAATTTTTTTTGAAAAATTCAAGTATTTCCCAGCGGAGTCGCCAAGCTGTCGTGACCTAAAAATCGGGTTTTCAATTTTAGGTTAATGGATTACCTGATTAATTAATTAAATTAACTAACCTGCCTCGAACATCTCCCAAGCTCTACCAAATCGTGACTTGTGGTTCAAGTGTTTATCTTGCAAAAGATTTTTATACTTTTGGAGCCCCCACTAATCATTTCTTGGTAGGTTGATTCGAAACCTAAATAAAATAGCGGGAGAAAACTATTTTATTTCTATGAACCAGAGATTTTAAGTTAGGGACTTGGCTACATTAATCTTTCAATTAATGCCCTTTCGGTACCAATTGCATGAAAAATGTTCGATTTGGCAATCTTGATAAATTTTGAATTGAAGTTCAAAGGTGCAATTTTTTGTGTTTTCTTTTTGTGATTTTTTTTGTATTTTTTTTTATGTATTTTCGAAATTAAAAATTAATGAAAAAATGAGGATGAGTTGGTTCGAGATTAACTTAAAGTTTTCGGATTTAAATTGCATTAATTTCCAAAATTTTAAGAAAATCTTTAAACCCTATGTCTATATCTTTTAAGAAATCCTATCTTTCTAAAAATGATGAGACGTGGTTTAAAAGAAACCATATCTTCCAATTTTTTTTTTAATTTTTCTGGGATTTTCTGACATGAAAATTAAACATGAGACCTGAATGATTTTTATTTGCTTTTTTTGTGATTTTATGTTTTATGAGTGAATTTAAATTCAAGTTGCAAATCTTTGAATGAAAAAGATAATTACCGCAATTTATTTCGAATCAAGGCTCAATCTGAAGCCTGACAGATCGACTCTCAAATTCAAAACACCCGCTATGGAAATAGCGGTTGCGGATTAGGAAAATTAATTTTCCTAATCGATTACATTTTGCAAAGATTTTGATTCCTTAAGTATCTTGAGTAATATTCAAAAGATTTTTCAGATTAACCATATTACCACAACATTCCGAAAAAAAAAATCTCGATCTAAACACAATCTTCAGATTTGGCAAGTATGGGATAAATCGCAAGTTTTATTCAGAATTTTTTATTTCTAAATTTAACGTGCAAATCTTCCAATCAAAGCAACCGAATATTCAATCTTGCAAAACAATCTTCGAGATATGCAATATATTCTGAAATTGGCAAATAAATATTCTAATTTAAAAAAAAATAGAATTTTTACCTGATCTACAAATACGCTTTCCCGGTTTGAACTTTTGTCCATCTCGTGAACCGGCTATGGACCGGCTTCGATTTGAGTGGATCTTGGATGGCTCAATAGCGGTTCGCGGTGGCAATGCTCGTTGTAAACTTCACGTGCATGGCACAAGGCGATCACAGAGGAAGGCGATCACAGAGGATGCAATGAAGGAGAAAAAAAAATTAGTTGAGTTTGAACACCATAAGGGATAACCACAACTCAACGTCGTTGAAGGTTCAGCTTGGTGGGAAAACTTCAAATGGCATGAAGGCTGAGACTCGTTGATATACGATGGACAACTATGGCGTCGCTTGGAGGACTTGGGGGTGAAAGGACGGTGACGAGCAACAGTAACCCCACAAGTAATGGATTCTCACTTTGCCTACGCTTCAAGGTGCCTCGTTGGACCGAGCTATCGGATCTGAATTCCTCCGCAGCGAGGAATCGGTGTAAGATTGACGGAGCTGGAACCCACGCTAGCGACGGGAAGGAGCTTCAATTAATCTGCACAGGGAAAGAAGAAAAAATAACTTCTTGGCTCGGTGAATGATCGACGTCGGTGCGAAGGGGCTTATTCCTGTCTCCTTGACACGTCCGCCATCCTTTTATATCCTCTCCGAAGTCATCGAATGTCTAAATCAATGTGATTCTCACAAGGAATTCTTCTTATCCAAGCGGTGCTCAACACCTTCTTCACTGTGGCCGTGTACAATGTACACCAATAATTTAACCCCTCTTTCCCGTCGAGTGCTCCTCCATAGGGGATGAGGGAAATTCCTAAAGGAAATGAACAAAAATCGGAGTCCAAAGGTAGGTTTTTGTTCTCCATGGTTCAAATTTCTGTGTGTGGATTGAAATCTTTGTTTGGGTCTACCTTTTTCTCTTATCTGCTTTTCAATGAGTTGAATTGTTGAGTGGTTTCATTCCAACAAACGGGTATATAGAATTGTACATTTGAGAAGACCATTCACTGCCGATCTTTGCTACATCATTTGTTGTTTGATGATCAATCGCCCGGCACTTAGCTAGATTATGAGGTCATGCCGGATTGTTTACATATAAGCTGCATATTGTAGTTTCTAGTTGGTCTTTCTGTTTGGTATTGAAGCAGAACATTTTATTCTTGGAGAGGGGAAATTTCTGGTGTCTAATAGCTTTCCAGGGAACGAGAGGACCAAGTGTTGTCTCATTTCTAAGGTAAATTTGCGCTTACTCTGACTGGGTTTTTACAAATGTTCGCCTGGTTTGTGATAAGTTCTTTCTTGGATTGCCTGTGAATCTACAAATTAGACTATATCTTTGGAAGAAAGCTTAGTTCAAGAACTTCTGCAGTCTCTTTAGGCTACCTAATCCTAATTAGTGTTGTTGCTTATTGTGTTTCTTCGGGGGTGCTTGACACAACTTAATTTCACCCAAACTTTCGACCTCACTGACACCATTTAGTGAAAAATCTGTGTTGTGGTATTGTTTTTTTGAATCATAGATACCATTTTGTGGCTTCATGTTGCAATATCTAATTATGGCTAATCAACACCTAATCTGGACCATGTGTGCAATTCTCTGTCTTTTACCTGATGCGACATGCAATTCTCCCATAAATTGGTCTCTTTAAGCGGTTGTTTCACAGTTTTTGTGACTTTTTGCTGATTTTACTGTTCTATGTTTTTATGATATTTGACCTGGTGCGCTAAGATGGCTTAGAAGAATTTGAAAATCTTGATTCAAGTGAGAAAATATTATTGTTTTAATATGTATACTCTTGTATATTAGAATTCACTTGAATCATGAATTTAATGCAGAGTCTTCAAATTCAACCATGGAGCTGAACTTGGTACCTCTTGATGATTGATGAAGTTGGATGTCTCATGCATTCCTATGTTTGGCAGGTAATCGGTGGTATTAGCAATTTGAACCAATCTTTCTCTTGTCATGGGATGAATTTGCTGCACAAATTTGTATGGTTAAATGTGCATTGAATTTGTGCCGATTTGACCAATTTCTGCTCTAAGTGCCCTAAACCCAATCGAATTGCCTGAGAAGTTCCACTTTTTCTAGTTGGAGGATCTAGTGATGTCCTTAGAGACAATGTACACTACTTTTTCTTCTACGCTGGGAGCACTTGAAGTGAAGGATTGTTTTTGGAAAAAAAAAAAAGACATGAACTCGTTTGTCATTTCTAAATTTTCTGTTTATGGTTTGTGGTGCAGGCCAATTTAGCTGTCTTCAGTCATCATAACCCACAAACAACAAAGCCATCAGCTGCCAAGCAATTTGCATGGAGTTAATCATCAAGTTGATGTACAGTGCGCATATATGTGCGGAAGCAGTAGTATTGGTAATTGATGGGTTGTAACTCAGGATTTTGCTAATTATTGTAGCCCTCCTACTGTATTGCAGGAAAAAATCCATTTTTCATTTCAAGGACAATAAAGTTGTTGGTTTTGCTTTTAAATTGTCCTTTGTTGATTCATATAGTGTTCTAGTCTATTAATGGGTTTTTCACATATTAGCGTATTGGAATATAATTTGCATGTGCTGCTTGAAGAAACTCGGAATTCTTGATTAATGTTCAGTTTGTCACTGGCTCTGCACAACTGGCCCTGACAGCGTTTCTTACTAAGGTCCTCCGATCTTACTATCTGCATGGGATTGCAGTCATTTTTGTTGACGGAATGATGTTTCACAACTTCATATAAATATACAGAACATCATCTGCTCATGAGTGCATTCATCGATCAGCTTTGTGCAATATTTGCTGTGAAATTTTTTATGCTTGATGATAATTTATTATCATTGGTAGTTGGCACTTTCCACCAAATGTAAACTTAAAACATGCTTGAGTCTATTCTTCTTTTGAGCTACTTCAGTAACAAAGCTCATGTTTTGGTATTACTTAACAGGAGTAGTTAAGTGAAGACATTACATAAATTGTTTGACTGGATTCTAGCTAGTGTAGCTTGGGGACCATCTTGGATGAAGACTTTAGAAGCCCAAACAAGTTTCTCTTTACACTAAGAAAAATAAGTTGTTATTGCCATGGGACTGAGTTAAAAAAAATTAAAATTAAAAAAGAGGAAACCCGAACCCGGCCCGATTATTCGGGTCATGTTATGTTTCATCTTGTTTCGGGTCGGGTCGGGTCAATCTGGGTGTAATGTGTTCCGGGTCGGGTCGGGTCGGATATCAGAAAGACCCGACCCGACCTGACCCGTTGAAACCATCACCATCGAGGCCAAGTGCGATCACGGGTCCATCGAGCAGCTCTACGGCAGCAACTATGCCCCGATGGGGAACAACGCCATCCTGCTCAACAATTGCACGAAGGCCTCCCCCTGCGATGTGCCTACTACGCAAGTCATCCAGGCCCAATTCCAATCCCTCTGCGAGCATAGCAACGAGGCCAACACCAGCATAAGCTGCTTCTCTGAGGAGGCGAACAACTACAGCACGATGATTCTCAATCGTAGGAGAAGCTACACTAACTCTTCGAATTTGATAGTGGACTGATCCTTCGTTGGAGAAGCTTCAGGATATCAACTAGCCATTACAGACCCGTTGGAACTGTTGCAGTAATTGCTTTTCTGACACTGATCTCTAGCAAAGCTGACAGACACTCTGTTCCTGTTTCCTGATAGATTTCCTAATCTTTTCATTGCATGTTTCTATATGCCAACGGCTATAATCTTTTTCCAAAAAACATATGCACATGCTTGCCATTCAAACATCACCAATACTCGATATTTCCAGCGTCGACCTAAACATTATCACGTTTGATCTTTGGGTACATTGAGGGGTACATTGATGTTGTTTATAGAAAAATCATCTAGATGACTTGTGATCAATTATCCAATGATTTCTCTTGAGTATCTCAGCTTCCGAAGACGACGTCACTTTGATGATATAATCAGCATGATACCTCCAAGCCATTGTGTACATCTCATCATCTTTGACTTGTTCTCCTCTTTGTTAAGATCTTCATCCTTGTACCTAGTCTTCGCTGAACTCACGTAGGTCATTGGTATCATCAAAATCTTCAACCATGTTTGAAAGATAGTTGCTCTCTGTCAAAGATTTGCTGCTTCGATAACAATCCGATGCACCCTATCTTTCTTCCAGTCATTCTGCACATATTGGCAATTGCAATTCCACCAAGCTATTGACCGTCACAAGTCCTATCCTGCCAAGCTACAATGAACATCATAGCTCTAGACTTGTTCACCATCACCAGGTCTATCGAACATCCCGTTCTTCTAAGCCATCACGAACATCCCACTCTTCTTAGCTTATTCAATCTCGATCAAGGTCCTTCCAAATGTTCACTTTATCTGAAGATCCTTTCAACTTGTAAACATCTTCACCGCCCAATATCTTGTTCATCACAAAGATCGGCAGTGAAACCCTAAAGATCGATAGAGCACTCTAAACATTGGCGACACACATCTCATCTCAAAAACATCTAATGCATCATCTGCATATTGGCTTGTGCATATATAATCTTGTATAACTAAATGAATACAGATATTAGTAACATTTGATTTTCTTTGTTATCATCAAAATAAGATTGAGTATTTTGTAACAAACAACACATTGGTGATATGCCCAACATCAAGCCTTGATACCAATCGATGGGGTTAGTTGTATCATCTAGAGAATGGTGAATGGGGGATTTTTAAAGAACTAGTTAAATTAATGATGAATTAAACAATCAAGTTCAGAACCAAGTCAGAATCTGAGCATGAACAGCAATATATTCAGATTCACGTGTGTACAATAAATTCTCAAATGCAATAAATAAAAGTTAAGGGATATAGAAATTTGTATACGATGTTTGTTGGGACGAACGCGAAAACAAACACAGAACACAAGGATTTACGTGGTTCGATCAAGGTGATCTACGTCCACGGGCAGGGCAAATCGAGATTCCACTATAATCAAAGAGGGTACAAATTTCAAAAGTCGTTCTCAACGACTGAACAAAAGCACAATGCTCACAAAATTCACTAATGACGAAAAACTTCCGTCCTTACAAATAAAACCCTAGCCGCAATAGTAAATAGGGCCCAAAATAATTTTCTGCGTCACGAACCAAATCTCAATTTTCTCTCCACTTTTGGGTGGCACAAAAAATATGTCGGGTCAGGTGATGAACCGGGCCGAGTACATAAAATTCAAGACATATTTAACAATGTTTATAGTGGTTCAGCTCATTGCAAGCCCACATCCACTCCACGCACATAGCCTGCTAGCTAGATTTCACTAATAAATCAATAAAGGTTATAGTAGCAAGTGCTGCTTATACCCAAGCACTTCTTCTCTAAGTAGGTGTTGCTAATATACTCAAGCAGATAGGACTCTCTATCTCACTCCTAAATACAAGCTAGATATTGCTAGCACCTCTCAAAGATTTATAATTGAACGTTCACGGAAGATAAGTTTACAGAATTGAAGCTCTCTTTAAATTTTAAAATTTTTTATTCTTGGCCATCTCAATCTTTTCAGCACCATGGTTTCCTTTTACACTCCTCCACTTCCAAACTAGCTATCAGACAACATTCAAAGGATCACTTTCCAATCAACTCGCTGGACAAGATTGTATAAATAAGATTTAGTAGACATTGAGAGATAAAATCAGAATCTCCATGGATTCAATCGCCCATACAATTTGAATCTATATTTCAATAAATAGATTTCTTCATTATGGAAAACAACTTATCTATCATAAGAAAAAAAAAATACAAGCCAGATCACTAGCCATTGTAGAAATTATTTGAGTCTAAATCTAAATGTTGCTTTTGATACTCTCCTCAAAGTCTGAGCTCATCCTACGTTAGCGTATGAGTCTGAATACTCTTTGAGTTTGAATATTTTCTAAGTTTGAACAGACTTCACGTAGAGTTTGAACACATTCCATGTTGTTCCAATGATATCCAAGTCATATACGATATCCACGAAGTAAATATCCAAAGTTTCAGATGTAATATCTTTAGCTTCATATGCAATGTCTAGAACTTTACTTGAACTTCCTTCTTGCGGTCCCTCCAAGCATTTTGGCAATTGCAACTCCTCCTCGATGTTCATCTATCGAAGGTCCTTCCAAGCTTTACCATAACTTCTCATTCTAGGCTTGTTCACCTTGCACTTAGGTACCTCTAGTGTTTAGACACCTCTGCGCCCATGTCTTTTTCATCTTTGAAAGAAAACTCATAATATACATATATTCTGTAAAGACAACATCTGCATAATAGATTATGCATCTTTCATTTGGCTATTCTCAACCAATTAAAGACATTAGTAGCATTTGATGATTTTGTCATTTTCAAAACATCACGAAGGATTTTCCTTGTTGCACAAGAGAAATTAAATATCAATTCTATGGCCCACACAACAACTAATTAATACCCAGAGATTTAACTTAACAGGTTCGATCCGATCATCCATCGGTAACTTAAGCAATTTGACTGTCTTTTTCCTTTACCAAAACAAGAAGTCTGATCCTATTCCTATAGAACTAAGAATGCTCAGACCTCTCCCCAATCTCATGCTCTACGATAACTGTCACGCCTCGAACCTTACGAGCACGATAACATCCTGCCAAACCATTCTGGTTTCGGTAACTTCCCAGGATCCAATGGCTAACATCTCGAGCACTATGTGAAATACGCATGCGGAAGCGAACACAAACCCTGTACATGAATAATACAAGATGACTTAGGATAAACATACAACAAACATTTATTGACACCTAAATTTTGATTTCTTATTTATTCATTTGTGCATAAAAAATTAGGAACTAAACTTAGTCCCTAGCAAAAAAAAAATTAATTAAGTCAACTTTCATATAATTTTCGAATCGACGACAGGTGAAGGGCATTGAGCTTAATTGAATTAAAATCACAAGAGACTGTAATGACGACAATTTGCCCAAACACATTGTAACATCCCCACCTTGTCCCACATTGCTTAGAGAGTGGGATCTTGGGGGCTTTATAAGCTTGGGCCCTCCCTTACACTTGCGAGACGCGTTTTGCCGGGCGTTGTGTGGCGACGCCCGGAAAAGCAAAACCGTGAGGACTATGTGTCCAAAGCGGATGATATCTTGCAAGTAGTGGCGCAACGGAAGCGTGGTGGGCCCAGGCCATTATAGTTGGTATCAGAACCAACTCCACGACTGAGGGTGGGCAGTCGTGGCCGGGATGGAAAGGGAGGCTGCGCCGGCGGGCGACATATTGTCCGCCACGCTTCTGTTGCGCCACTACTTGCAAGATATTGTCCTCTTTGGACACACAGTCCTCACGGTTTTGCTTTTCCGGGCGTCGCCACCCAACGCCCGGCAAAACGCGTCTCGCAAGTCTAAGGGAGGGCCCAAGCTTATAAAGCCCCCAAGATCCCACTCCCTAAGCAATGTGGGACAAGGTGGGGATGTTACACACATTATCCTTTGAATGACCGAAATTTGAAATAAGAATTTGTACATTAAGATTTTGGCCGCGTGGCAATCTGAGTGGACTCCACTATGCTTGTGCATGATCAATTATTTGATGGAACAAATGTAATGGAGGGACTTGTACTCGGCCACCGTTGGTTTATGAAGAAACCCACGTGTGCCTAAAAAAAGAAAAAAAAAAGAGAGGATTATGCAATGGATCATTCAATATTCGGTCGGGCCATTCAATTGTCGACCAAATATTCTCTGCTGGAAAAGTTGGGCAAAACAGGATTCCGCGTGTATTCATTACAATTTACAGGACTATATTTGGTCATAGGAGCAAATAAGACAAGAAATAGAAGTTTGGGAATTTTCTGCAAGAAAAGGAAAGAGGATAAAAAAGCCTCAATGCTTATTTCATCTTCAAGAATGAATCTCACAATGGAATAGACAGAATGAATCTCGTATTCATGATGAAAAAGAAATCATTCTTGCACTGATTGATAGCCAATCCTCAAACGCCAATCCAGCGCCATGCTTCAGTAATTGATTCCGTGAGTCCAGGCTTTCCAAAGGAGCGTGAGTGATATCTGCTGTAACAAGCAGACTTCGCTCGTTGAAAAGGGGAGGAAAAAAAAGGAGGAGAAAAGGAGACTGTGATGGGAATAAGACGAAGAGGAAGCTCGATTTGAGGCAACTCAAGAGGGGAGGATATCTTATGAAATTGTAATTCTCATTCCCATATTCCCATAATAAAAACAACTACAAGTCTTGCCTTTATATAGGCAGAATACAACGACTCTTCGATTACTTGACTCAACAACCAACTCATTAATTATCTATCAATCCAAAGCGATAGATTTCTAGGAAATTGTAAGACATTAACTAGTCCTAGAAATATGAAAAGACTCCATTGAAAAATGACATTATAATAAAGACTATCGAAAATGCTCCAAGTTGGTTGAACTTCGATATCGACAACTTTTGGATGAATTTGGTTTAATTTTATTTTTCAACAAAACTCCCCCTTAAACCAAATTCTCTTTCTCTTCTTGTAATTTCCATAAAATCATCTCAGCTTGAGATCGAACCCCTGCTCGATCAGTTGCTTTCAATGCATGAGGTTGCACATGTCGACGTCCTCGATCCCTTGAAGAATAGTGTAGCTCGACATGGACTCATCACTTATCACTTCGATGACCATGTGATGTTGACTCATCAGCTTATTCCACTCAGAATTGCAAGTGCGGTCCGTTAGTTTTTCAATTTCGACAATCTCCATCATCCAACGCACGACTCTCTCCTTCATCTTAGTGATGAAATTGGACACTGCTCTTCTCATCAAAAAATGTAACTGAGGATTATTATACGATTGTTGCATAAATACCCGGCTCACAACGTCGTCGATGTAGTCCCATATATGAAAAACGAAAATCGACAACTTGATCGATAATCGCTTAACCTTCTGCTGCAAGACGATTGTACGAGGGTGGAAATTCGGGAGTCCGATCCTTTTAGCTTTTTCAAAGAACTCCATTTCTTCTAACAAGAAGTTGATCTTCTATTCATCTTTAGCACATTTTTGGAATTCACCTGTATATTGATTCAGCATCTCCTCGATTCTAGCCATGCAGTGCATGTTCTTCTCGTCTAGATACTCATCGAACTTGTTTGTCGACAAGAATTTCATCAGCGTTTGTGCCACGACAGGCACATCATCGATGGACTCATCGATCCTGCGAAGCTGAGGGTGTATGTCGAACAGATTCGTGTTTGGCTCTATATCGAATCTATCTCTCATCATATCGAAATATTGACGACCCTCTTCGACTTCGGCATGATTACGTGCAACTAGAACTTCGACCATCCTTGTCTCGTTCCTCTGCATCTCACAAAACAGATCGATGGATTTCTTGGCATGACCGTGAAAAATCAAACCTCCTATGATTGAATTCCATGATGATATGTCTCTTTCTTCCATGCCCTTGAACAACATAAATACGCTCTCAATTCTACCACCAGTTTTGATCTCAGAAACAAAGGCATCTATTTTGCGTTCGGAATCTTTCAAAATCCCTGGTTCGGTTACTTCTTTCTTGTCACCAACACCAAGTTCACTATGACCAATTTCTCGGTCATTGTCATGGAATAACACCACACTTTTCTTGAATATCAAGATCTTTTTTAATAGGATCACAATCCAATTCACAAAGGCTCTCTAGATGAGCGAATGGAAAACAATAGTCCCAATCTTGTGTTGCATTTTCATCTTCAATAAAAGAAGAATCAATACATAGTTTAGTACCTTTGCCTTCGACAAGAACTCCGGAATTGTCTCCATGTGAGTCTTGCTCCACTTCTTGAAGCACAACATTGCTACAATAGCTTGAAGCCTTCGCTGGCTTTCTCTGGTCTGAGGCACTTTTGCCTTCTCTAGATTGAGGCTCTTTCGCCTTCGCTTGTACGAAGCTCTTTCCACCTGAGACTCTCTTCATCTGAGTCTCTTTGCCTTTTTGTACTCCTTGGTACATGGTTTCAAGGATCTCCCATGCCTTCTTCGACGTAGAAGCGTTCGACACTTTCTCAAACATCAAATCATCTAAATATTGATAGATTACAAACAAAGCATATTGATCTTTTGCTCTTACCTTCTCCAATGCATCCCTTTGATTTTCATTCAATGTGGCTTCGATGTCTGGCTCTTCATAGCCGTTGTTGACGATTTCCCATAGACCATGAGCATCAAGTAACTCTTTCATTCTCGAAGCCCAATCACCAAAATTTCCTTTTAAAAGATCAACGTATTGAAGAGGTAGCAAATTGCTTGCCAAGGCCATGATCATAGAGGGGAGGATATCTTATGAAATTGTAATTCTCATTCCCATATTCCCATAATCAAAACAACTACAAGTCTTGCCTTTATTTAGGCAAAATACAACGACTCTTTGATTACTTGACTCAACAACCAACTCATTAATTATCTATCAATCCAAAGCGACAGACTTCGAGGAAATTGTACGACATTAACTAGTCCTAGAAATATGAAAAGACTCCATTGAAAAACGACATTATAATAAAGACTCTATCGAAAATGCTCCAAGTTGGTTGAACATCGATATCGACAACTTTTGCATGAATTTGGTTTAATTTCATTTTCCAACAGACTGGCGATTGTGGAACACTACAAAAAAACTCGGATTTAGCTACGAAAATTTGCAACGAAACAAATTTGTCGCTAATTTGAGACGAATTCGTAGCTAATTTGCGATGAAATTAGCTACGAAACAAATTCATGGCAAATTAGCGACGAATGTAGCTACGAAAACAATGTTCGTAGCTAATTAGCCACAAATTTAACGACGAAACTACTTTCGTAGCAAATTAGCTATGAAATTAGCGACGAAAAAAACATATTCGTCACAAATTTGGCGACAAAAAATGATTTTCGTAGCTAAATATTTATTTTATTAAATTAATTTAGCGATGAAATCAAGAATTGGTCGCTAAATATCTATTTTTAATTAAAATTTCTTAAATTTTGCGACGAAAACCAACATTCATCGCTAAATCATATTTTTAATTAAAATAATTAAGCGACGAAATAAATAATTCACAGCTAAATAATTATTTTTATTTAATAATTTCTCAAATTTTGCGACGAATGCCGTATTTCGTCGCAAAATCATTATTTTAAATTAAATTAATTTAGCGACGGAATAACGATTTCGTCGCTAAATATTTATATTTATTTTAATTTTTTTAAATTTTACTACAAAATTAGTAATTCGTCGCAAATTTAGCGACGAATTAGATTTTTCGTCGCAAAATCATTATTTTTTAATTTAATGACGAAATAATTATTCGTTGCTAAATATTTATTTTTATTTTAAATTTTCAAATTTTGCGACGAAATTACGAATTCGTCACAAATGTAGCGACGAATTTTATATTCGTCGCAAAATCATTATTTTAAATTAAATTAATTTAGCTACGGAATAAATAATTCGTCCCTAAATATTTATTTTTGTTTTAAATTTGTCTAATTTTGTGACGAAATAATGGATTCGTCACAAATTTAGCGACGACTTATATGTTTCGTAGCAAAATCATTATTTTAAATTAAATTAACTTAGCGACGAAATAGTGAATACGTCGCTAAATATTTATTTTTTTTTATTTTTCGACGAAATGAGGAATTCCTCGCAAATTTAGCGACGGAGTCTATTTTTTCGTAGAAAAATCATTATTTTAGTTAAAATAATTTAGCGACGAAATAAATAATTTGTCGCTAAATAATTATTTTTATTTAATAATTTCTCAAATTTTTGCCACGAATTCCGTATTTCGTTGCAAAGTCATTATTTTAAGTTGAATTAATTTAGCGACGAAACAACGATTTTTTCGCTAAATATATTTTTTTATTTTAAAATTTTCAAATTTTGCGACGAATTATATTTTTCATCGCAAAATCATTATTTTAGATTAAATTAATTTAGCGACGAAATAAATAATTAGTCGCTAAATATTTATTTTTGTTTTAAATTTCTCTAATTTTGCGACGTAATGAGGGATTCGTCGCAAATTTAGCGATGAATTATGTGTTTCGTAGCAAAATAAGTTTCGTACTGGGTTGAAACAGTTTATAGACTTTGCTCCCAGTTACAAATCATTCTCAATTACATTATTGCTAATGATCTTAATTTTGTGACGAAATTTCTTTTTCGTTGCTAAAACGACATAAATAAAATTTAAAAAAACTATGTTATTCAATTTAACAATGAAAATAGGAGTTCGTCGCTAATTCGTCGCAAAATCAGAGCTATTAATAAAAATAAAAAGTAAAATATATTAAATTTTATTTTGTTCACGTCTTATTTTAGATATATCTATATGCGGGAATTGATCCATCTTCCATAAAGGAGCTGAATGAAACCAAAGCTTCATGTTCGATTTTGAATTAGAGACGTTAAAAATGATGAATCGACGTCGACTATAACCTATAGCCTTCCAAGCTAACTATCCGAGTTCGATTCCCTCTACCCACTATATTCTATACTCTCTATCTATACTAGATTGACATGTATTCGAATATATATTTGAATTTGAATATTTTTCAAATTAATATATCTAATTGGATTATTTAATTATATTAATTTATCTTTGAATTGAATACGCAATTCCCAAAAGTCTATTCTCTTAATGAAAATTTTTCCTTTTTATCATAATTATTGTTATTAATATTGTTATTGTTGATTTTTATTATTTGTCTATATGTTTTTAGTTTTTTCCTTTCCTGCGGCAAGTGTTGTGGTTAATTTTGTCGCTAATTAGCGACAAAAATAGTTCATCGCAAAATAATTCGTCTCTAATTTCGTCATGATATTAAGCTAATATCTAATCACTAGAAACATATATTGTAATTGTGTCATTCGGAAAAGTGAAATAAAATGATTCTTTCTTTTTAGCAAGGTACGGAATCTATCATCAAATATTCAATGTGATTCTATAAGGTATAGTTTCGTTTAATATTAGTAATAAGGATTTAGAATATCACACATTAATCAACCAAATAGAGATTTAATAACTAAAAGAAACATTGATTCTTCGGGATCCTTGCTTTCTTTAAAAGGTGAACAACTTAAATAAGAAATGACTAAAAGGAATATCGATTCTTTAGAAGGATAAGCTTATTTATGTTTTTTCTTATATTATATTTTATATTAATTTACATTAATTATTTTTAATAGACAAATGAAAATAGAGCGAATATTCTTTAAATTAAAAAATCAAATATATTATTAATTAAGTAAATACTACATTAATAAGCATAAATGAAGAGCGATCAATTTATTTATTTCTATTGTCCTTGTTGATGAATTAGAAAACATTCATTCTGTTCCTGGATAGTTTCCTCCAAAGGACCTTCTGCTTCCTCAGTGAATGCTTTAACAAAAGATATAATTTCTTGGAATCGAGGCTTATTCATTTTTATATAAGTGCGTAGCTCAACAAGTCCTTACATATCAATTTCTAATAAATCAAGATAACTATTCATTATTATCACTATTAATGTTATTATTATTCACTACAAAAAAAAAATTAGCCATGAAAAATTAGAGATGAACAAGTGATCCGTCACTAATTTGCGACGAAATTACAAATAGGATAGAATTTCAAATTCAAATGCCTTTAAATTCTATTTTCTTTCAAAAATAAAAATAGAAAGAAAATATTCAATAATAAAAATAGCGAGCAAAATTTCACAGGCGCCAATCGAGCAAAATTCCCCCCCTTTCCTTCCAAAATTTCACTTCTTGCTAGGTTTCATTCACACTGTTGCAAATATCATCCTTCATCGTCTTCTCTCGACTCTCTCTCGCCTCACCTCGAGACCCACCAAGGCCGCGTCCAGCCTAGGGGTGTGCATGGTCCAGGCCGGTCCAATCCCGGCATGAACTTGGGGACCGGACCAATAGTCCGGTCCCCATAATTTCGGGACCAAGGACCGGACCGGGACCGGACAGGACCAGGACTGGCGGTCCAGTCCGGTCCGGTCCCGGCCCAACCACTATAAAGCCTACTACTACGTTCAACGACAACCCGCTCGTGTTACAGTTACTAGGCTAGCTCAGTGCACAAAGCTCCCGCTCGTGTGCAGTTCGACTGAAACGTAAGGCTGCGCATATTACACCCGAATTCGTTCGACCCTGAGAATGTCAAGAGGCTAAAATATAGTTAATTTAAAAATCATGCATGGTCTTGAGGATTTCATCATAACAAAAGTAATTAGAAGTCTTTTTCGCCATCAATTGCAAACATCACTTTAACGCTTTTACTAACACCAAAACTTGCAAGTAAATAAATAAGTCAGAGTTCATCCAAGGATGATCTTGCCTTTGCGGATCTTTTTTTTTTTAAACATTGTCGGTCCGGTCCGGGCCGGGCCGGTCCCAAACCATGGAACCCGGGGATCAGACCGCCTAGTCATCGATCCTGTTTATTGGGATTTGGGACCGGATCGCCAACCTCAAGGACCGGACCAACTCGCCCGGGCCGGGCCGGTCCCAGGCCGATCCGGGTCGGTCCGGTCCAGTTTGCACACCCCTAGTCCAGCCCCCCTCGGCCTCGAGCACTCAGTTGCGTCGCCTCACGCGCTCGTCGCTCCGCCACGTCCCATCGCTGGCCTCCGACCATAGCCCTGACCGAGAACCCAGCCACGCCCTCTGTCCTCGAGCGCAAACTCTTCATCACGTCTCGATTCTCGATTTTGGTTGCTGTGAGCATGGCTGATTATGTATATTCGGATCTTAGCTTCGGTTTGCTCGATTTTTTGTAGGCCGTCCCAGATCTAGGACATATAGCTGTCTAATTCTCAGGTACCGGTGTGGAATTGTAGAGTCTGGGTTGCTTATGTGATTAGGAATGTGCTGTGATTTGAGGAGATCTTAGTGTTTTGCCTTCTACTCTGCGCTTGACTGCCAAAAACAAGGTTGAGTGTGGATTTGTCTAAGATGAGGCTGTCTATGCTTTGAGTTTGGTACGAGGTCCGCTTTTGCCATGCGCAGATAGCTATGTCATGAATCAGGCACGATTAGGAAGATGAATGGTGGATAATTCGGGTCTCTTATCTGTAGAACTTATCTTTTTCTAAAGCCAATCCTGTGGTGTTTGTCATACTTAGTGTTTTGCTGTTCATGAGATTTAGGTTGTCTTTTATGGGCAGAGAAAACGTGGGAAAGCCCGACTTGGGTAACTCTTGTGAGAGGATAGTTCTATTGTTCAAGTCAATGATATGACGCGTAGGTTTGATCAAAGGATCACTTTAACTCGTCCAGTTCTGAATTCAAAGCCCACTCAGCCTTCGTTGAGATTATCTCATGGAAATTGATGTCTCTACTGTTTGACATCAACATCATTATGTTTTCTTTGGAGCCCAATAGAATTGATCTTTTCTTAGATTCCCACATCTAGATTTTCCCTCCATCCGATGCAAAAGGGAAGATATCTGGTGGCTTTGGTCCTCCTCGAGATGCTGATGGTATGCAACACATCATCATACTTTGTTTTGTGTGTTTTTGGGGCTTATGATATTTATGTTGTGTTGCTAATGCCTTTCTTTCATACTTGTGCAAGGCAAAATGAGGCAAGCTTATTATTAGATTCCATTCGTCTAGCTTTTGTTCATAGCTAAACAAGCTCTGTTTAATGAGGCACAATCTTGTTGATTTATAGAGTGTTCGAAGAGAAAAGGCAGTACGTGCTTGGAAATTTATATCTCAGCTTCTGTTCCTGCAATTACATATTTTCTTGCTTTTGCAAGGTACTTCATTCATGTTTCCCTCTCGAGAAAAATGAATCATGTTTTTAATTATAGAAAGCATGACGACTTTAATGTTTTTTCATACAATTGACCTATTTACTTAGGTGATTACGACTTGAAGGTCATGCGCCAAGAGTACTACCTTAATCGGTAGAAGATGGTATGGTTACCTGACTTTACATCTTTTATACTGTCTTCAGCATAAGCATTGCTACTGTTACTTTCACTTGGAATTATTGAACGTCCTCAAGTCTTCAAGTTCCTGTGTTCTTTAGGGTGGTTGGGGTTGCACCTATGTGTTGAAATTCCCGGCCAAATGATCCTTCTAGCTGTTGAGATCATCTAAAAGTGCTTGTTTTTCTTGTGCTTATTGTTTTCCATACCTTAAATGACATTGTTGCTGAATTTTGAATCTTTTAGACACGTCTCTTCAACCTGGCATGAAATTTTTACTACTGTTGTACTGTACTAAAAACCATTTAAAGAGCAGGGAAGAGAAGAGTCTAGTCTTGATTTTTGCATATACAACTACGGATGAGAATTACTCTTCATTTTTTCCCTTTTGTTCCAGCTCTATCTGAGATTCGACTTTGGATCTATGATACTTAACTTTGATTGTAGGATTGTCTATTCTTCGACCTGACTTAGTTGCAAGGCTGCTGCTAAAGTGGATTGCGTTTGGTTGGATATACAATATATGAAATAGTAGTCTTTATTCAACAATCCAATGCACAAAGCACTTGGAAGTACTTTTCCTCTGACACTTAAGACTGTCATTCTTCACACTGCTGGCGAAGATATTAATAGAATATCTTATAAATTTTTCTAATTGATATGCATACTTGATGTTCTGTCCTTGAATGAGTTAACAGGTCATAGTCAATAGGTTTCCGTTGTTCGATTTGCTTTCCTACTTTGTGTTTCTCTTTCAAGCAGGTTTCTCATTCATAACCTATCTCTGTAAACAGTAATGGTCAACAGTAGTGTGCCACTAGATGCCCTAGTTTCATCACATTTCTTGCAGATCTTCGGGACATCTGAATAAGAGCATTTAGCTAAGAGCATTTCTCGCAAATCTTAAGGTTGCTGCTTGGGTAGCAGATAAGAAGAAAGTTAGTCCATATGCCACAAACTTGCTACAGATTGACAATGGTGTTGTTGTTCCTCCTTCTGGTTGGAGATGTGCCAAGTGTGACAAGACAGAGAATCTATGGCTCAATTTGACTGATGGAAGGATTCTGTGTGGACGGAGAAATTGGGATGGAACTGGTGGCAACAATCATGCTGTTGAACATTACAAGGAGACTGGCTACCCTCTAGCTGTGAAACTTGGCACTATAACTGCTGATCTGGAAGGAGCACGTAATGCAGCCATGTGATAAACATGCTTAGACACAAATGGATGAGGCATTCTGTACTGCTTAAATCAGAGTTAGTTGTGCAATAGAGATTTATTTATAGTTTTTTGACAAGCATTTGAGAAGAAACTTATTTCCCTTGGAAAGCTCTTTCATTTTTCTCTTCCCAATGATCGTGTCGTAGTATGACAAAAAATAAACCCTAATTACTAACTGTAGATAGTGATAAGAAGGGGTCGAACCACAGGGAAAAATAAGGACGATTTGAGTTTTTTTTTACTAAGTAATTTAGTCTAATGCTAGAATTCAATTAATTAAAATAAAGTGTAAACAATCAAGAGAAAACTATCGCCTTTGAGTCTCGAATCCACGATACGTTCTTATTTGATTAGCCTTTTTGTCAGCACTATCAAACCTAACAAGCTACAAGCTTGTTACAGTCACAAAGATAATCTATGACCTAACCTTGTTATAACCTATCTTGTCGATCACTATCGTCTTTCACTTTCCAAGTTTAGCACACATAGTTCGATCATATATAGATTATCATCAGCCTTGATCATAAATTGCAATTAAAACTATTGCTTGGGTATGAAATTAGAATCACAGAAACTAAAATCATAAACTGGATTTAACAATAAAATTCTTGAATACAACAGATGAAATCGTAGTCTCTCCCATATAATCAAGCGCAATAGCAAAAGCTAAATAGAAAGTTTAGAATCTAAACAAGAAGTATCGTTTCATCTACACTCGGCTTATGCATATCGAGATGTTAGGTTCTCTTCAGATGTTCATATGCGGGATTCAATCTTATTTTCCCTCAGGTTGTATTGTTCTTTCTTGTTCTTTGATTTTTCATGCCATTGGGGACAATGTCAATTAAGTTGGGGAGGGTGGATAGTCAGATATAGTTTATTTTCTTTTGCTCGAATTCCCAAAAAAAAAATCAAATTATTTGAAATTACACCATCCAGTATTCTCTTTTCATGCAAAGTTGATGTCTTTCTATTTTTTTTATACGTTGGATACATTAGTTTAGTCCATTAATTACTTTGAGGCTGGATACAAGTTAATTATTAACTGGATTATGTTGTGTTAAGCTTTGTATAAGCTTTAGTACATTCTCTACTAATAGGTTTTTATTGGCATATGAGCATCTTTATTATTGGTAAACACTGGTATATACGGGAATATTTGCAAGTATTGATTGATAGACACTTCTTCCTAGTAACCGGGGCTTTGTGTCACAAACATGAAGTTTCGCGTCAAACGGTTGAGGTGTTATATGGCTTAAGTGATAGCGGCTTCTTCCTAGTAACCGGGGCTTTGTGTTACAATCATGAAATTTCCCGTCAAACGGTTGTAAGCTTCGCTAAATAAATTCCTAATGATGCTATGAATTCTTTGGTCTTGTTTTGACTTGAAGCCTTTTTGGTTCGAGCAAGTAAGTCCGAGGGGTGTTTCACCTAGCTCCTTAAAGCCATTTTACGGTTTAAGAGTAGCTGACCTAAAGCTCGTTACATGGGCCATCTAGAAAGCTTAAGGGGTCAAAACATTGCACAGACTAGAGAATCTAAGCAGAAAAAAAAAGAATAAAAAAAGCAAGAAAAAAAATTCAGGATGATGTTTATATAATCCCGTGGCTTGTGTAATTCTCAATCGATGATGCTAAATGTCAATGATAGCTTATTAGTGAACGAAAGGAATTTCTTGTTCTGATCTTAGCATGACATGGTTTGATTAATAGTTGATTTGTATCTTGCCTTTTGACATATGGATGGACTTTACTAATGTATTTAGCTAAAGAAGGGTAAAAGATGTTTTCCTTGCGTTAATTGAGTTTCTGAGTATGGTGTGATTTTTCCTTTTTACTCGAGGACAAGCAAAAGTCTAAGTTGGGGAGTGTGATCGGTTCACGTATATGCCTAAAAAGTGTATCTAATTTATGGATTTGAATTTAATATTATTAATTAAATTAGTCCATTTGTTTAATGTTTTGATTATCGGATGAGTTTTATGAGAGACTGGATTTGGAATATTCTCTAGCTGCAGAGATTTGATTAAACATGATATCTTCTAATATCCGAGATCTTTAATGAATTTTTATGAAATCTTATCTTTAGCAGGTTGGAATTTCCATGAGCTCTTGATAGATGTATTGCATATTCCAAAATCAAAAAGGAAAATCACGAGGATATCTTTGAAGATAACAAAGGAGACTATGGGAACTTTTGGCAGAGAAAACGACGTCAGATTTGGACCAGAGAGAAAAGCAACATGAAGAAAAAAAGAAGAAGAAACGTGAAAATGAGAAGAAGGAAGCGACGTGCAGAGAATTCACTTCGGCCATGGCTTCTTCTCCGAGTTCTTCTTCAATTTCTTCTCTGTCATTCATCTCCATGAGTAGCTAAATTTATTCTGTCGTCTTTGAGTGTAGATGAAACGATACTTCTTGTTTAGATTCTAAACTTTCTATTTAGTTTTTGCTATTGCGCTTGATTGTTTGGGAGAGACTACGATTTCATCTATTGTATTCAAGAATTTTATTGTTAAATCCAGTTTATGATTTTAGTTTCTGTGATTCTATTTTCATACCCAAGCAATAGTTTTAATTGCAATTTATGATCAAGGCTGATGATAATCTATATCTGATCGAACTATGTGTGCTAAGCTTGGAAAGCGAAAGACGATAGTGATCGACAAGATAGGTTATAACAAGGTTAGGTCATAGATTATCTTTGTGACTATAACAAACTTGTATCTTGTTAGGTTTGATAGTGCAGACAAAAAGGCTAATCAAATAAGAACGTATCGTGGATTCGAGACTCAAAGGCGATAGTTTTCACTTGATTGTTTACACTTTATTGTAATTAATTGAATTCTAGCATTAGACTAAATTACTTAGTAAAAAAAAACTCAAATCGTCCTTATTTTTCCCTGTGGTTCGACCCCTTCTTATCACTATCTACAGTTAGTAATTAGGGTTTATTTTTGGTCATACTACGACACGATCAAATTTTGGTGCCGTTGCCAGGGAAACTCAAGGCACGGTTCTTTATTTTTTTATTTTTGCATGAGTAGTTTAGTTTTACTATTTTAATTTTTTTAGTATTTGTTTTGTTGCTTACATTGCTTTTCTTTCTTTTGTATTATTTTTTTTTTTGTTGCTTACGTTGCTTTATTTTTGCTATATTTTTTTTAGCTAGGTTATGCACGGACGTCGCTCGGTGCATCCAACTCTGACAGATTTGGACCAAGAAATTATGAAAGAACAAATTGTGAAGGCAGAGGAGGTTGAGTTCGTAGAAAACAACACTCCACCAATGGCCGAACAGAGACCTTTGAGTGATCACTTCACTCCTCCCACATACACATCTAATTCGCAGGTACGAGTCCCAACAATTGCAGCAGCACAGTATGAAATTAAGTCAAGTGTCATTTGGATGCTACCCTCATTCCACGGTCTCAGCAATGAAGAACCTTACAAGCACTTGGATGAGTTTCTAGAGATTTGCTCTACTGTGAAGCTACAGAATTTTTCTGATTAGGCGTTGAAACTTATTCTGTTCCCTTTTTCATTAAAAGATACAGCCAAGCACTGGCTTAATTCTTTGGATACAATGGTTACTACTTGGGTAGATTTGCAGCGCCTATTTTTGAAGAAATACTTTCCCATTGGGCATACTACTGAGATTAGAAGGGCAATCATAAGCTTCAGTCAATATGATGGTGAGCAATTTCATGAGACGTGGGAGAGATTCAAAGATTTGTTGCGTTCTTGCCCACATCATGCAGTTCCAAAGTGGCAACTAGTGCAGAGTTTTTATGATGGACTTCATGAGAGGCATAGACAGATGGTGGATGCATCTTGTGGAGGCACCTTTTTGCACAAGAATGAAGATGAGGCATGGCAACTGTTTGAGATGTTAAGTGAGAATTCTATGCATCATGTCTCTTCATCAAGGAAGCAGGGCCACTCAGGAACCACAAAAAGAGAGTCCTTATTCGAAGTAGGTCAATTTATGGAGGTGAATACCAAGGTGGCAAGTGTGGACTCCAAGATTGATGCCTTGACTTGGCGATTTGACCAATTGTTACTTCAAGGACAAAAACCTCAACATGAGGTGTATGCTTTAGATTCAACATATTCAAGTGAAGGTTCATCGCAAGGAGCGACCTTTGCACAAGAACAAGTTCAGGCAGCTCAAGGTTTTAACAAGGCCGGTTACGATCCCTACTTGAATACTTACAATCCAGGTTGGAGAGACCATCCTAACTTTTCTTGGAAGCAACCACCGCAACAACAAGGTAACTCTTTTAGACCTCAAGTAAGTAATTTTACTAATCGTGTTCCATTTAATGTGCAGGCCCCGCAAGCTCCTCAACAAACACCGAATGCACAATCTTTTGAAGAGAAGGTACTGCAAGCTTTGCAAGGACTTGAAGCCTCAAATCAACTTCTCCATTCACACACCCAATCCATTGTAAAGTTAGAGACACAGATGGGCCAGCTAGCATCAGCGATCAATCAAAGAGAAGAAGGGAAGTTGCCAAGTCAAGTGGTTGGTAACCCTAATAACCAACCCAGTGGCCGAGTGCATCACGAGCAAGCCAAATCAATCATAACTTTACACAATGAAAAAGAGGTGCACATGACTGAAAACAGAGAATCGATGATGCCGAGACAGTGAAGAAAAATTCAACCCAACCAAAAAAGAAAGAGAAGATGCTTAGATGGGAAGATGAGCCAAATACTTATGTACCCAAAGCACCGTTTCCAGCAGCTTTGAAGGCACCAAATTTGGTGGGAGACAAGAAAGGAGCAAAGATGGAGGAGATGATGAATCTCTTCAAGTAGGTACATATCAATTTACCTCTCCTTGATGCAATCAAACAAGTTCCAGCGTATGCAAAATTTTTAAAAGATTTGTGCACCCACAAGCGTAAGTTGAATATCGGCAACGCACAAACAGTTCGCTTGCCGGCACAGGTTAGTGCGGTACTTTCTAAGACACTTCCTCCTAAACTTAAAGAGCCAGGTACGCCAATTATTTCTTGTCTCATTGGGAATGTTGAGATTGAGAGGGCTTTACTTGATTTGGGAGCAAGTGTGAATATTCTGCCTAGCTCTGTGTATGAAACTTTTGGTTTAGGTGAGTTGAAAAAAACTGCTGTGATACTGCAACTTGCTGATAGATCTGTGAAAGAACCTAGAGGCGTGTTAGAGAATGTTTTAGTCAAGATTGATGATTTATATTTTCCTGTTGACTTTTTAGTGCTTGACATGGAATCCACCCCAGGTAAAAAACCTCCTATTATCTTAGGTCGACCATTCTTGAATACTGCTAATGCTTGTATTAACTGTAGGTCAGGAGTTATGGACGTCTCTTTTGGAAACAAAAAGCTCCGCCTAAATATTTTTAATGCAGCCATTGGACCTCAAAATGATGAGGATTGTTTTCTGATAGATGTAGTTGATGCAGAGGTGGAGGATTGTATGTCCCAATGGTTGTCAGATGATCCAAGAATCGCTGAAGAGGATGACGTTGAAGAAGAGGTAAGTAATTTGAATATTTGGATGCCTAAATATGAACCACTTCCTACCGTATCATCCACACCTCTTCCATGCTCTCTTGAGGTACCTCCTACTTTAGAACTGAAATCTCTTCCATGCAATTTGAAATATGTCTTTCTGGGTCCAGGCGACAAATTGCTCGTTATTATTGCTTCTAATCTGACCAATGAGTAGGAAAGCCAATTGATTGCGGTGCTTCAGGAACATAAAGCAGCTATTGGGTGGTCGGTTGCAGATCTTAAGGGAATTAGTCCATCTATTTGTATGCACCGCATTTATACTGATGATGCAGTAAAGCCATTCCGTGATGCACAACGGAAGCTAAACCCAAACATGCGTTAAGTGGTGAAAAAGGAAGTGATCAAATGGCTTGATGCAGGTATCATCTACCTTATTTCTGATAGCGAGTGGGTCAGTCCTACACAAGTAGTTCCCAAAAAAGGTGGTATTACTGTGGTTGGGAGATATGATCCCAACTCGTACTTCTACAGGGTGGAGGGTTTGTATTGATTATCGTAAGTTGAATGTTGCTACTAAGAAAGATCATTTTCCCTTACCTTTTATTGATAAGATTCTTGAGAAATTGGCAGGGCAGAGCTATTTTTGTTTCCTTGATGGTTATTCAGGTTACAATCAAGTTTCGGTATGTCCGGAGGATCAAGGAAAAACCACTTTTACATGTCCTTTTGGTATTTTTGCATTTCGACGAATGCCTTTTGGGCTATGTAATGCCCCAGCCACTTTTCAGCGTTGCATGATAGCAATTTTTTCGGACATGGTTGGTGAGTGTATGGAGATTTTCATGGATGATTTCTCTGTCTTTGGATCTTCTTTTCATGATTGTTAACAAAATTTGAGAAAGGTGTTGCAGCGGTGCATAGAAGCGAATCTCATCCTTAGTTGGGAGAAGAGCCACCTTATGGTACACCAAGGTATTGTTTTAGGACACGTAGTGTCACAGCATGGTATTGAGGTGGATCCTGCGAAAATTGAACTTATTGAAAAACTGCCACCTCCTAATTCAGTGAAACAGGTAAGATCTTTCCTTGGGCATGCTAGGTTTTACAGGTGATTCATTCCTTCTTTGAGTAATTTGCTTGCAAAGGATGCTCGGTTTATTTTTGATGATGCCTGTTTGAGTGTTTTTAATACACTTCGCTCACTTTTGACACAAGCACCTGTGATTCAACCACCTAATTGGTCTTTACCCTTTGAGATTATGTGTGATGCTTCAAATTATGCAGTATGGGCTGTTTTAGGTCAAAGGCTAGACAAGAAGCTTACTGTCATATATTATGCTAGCAAAACTCTTTCTACAACTCAAAATAATTATACCACTACTGAAAAAGAGTTGTTAGCTGTTGTCTTTGCCTTAGATAAATTTCGCTCTTATTTATTGGGATCTAAATTGATAATTTATACTGATCATGCAGCCCTAAGACACTTGTTAGCAAAGAAAGACACCAAACCCCGACTAATTCGGTGGATTCTTTTGCTACAAGAATTCGACTTAGAGATCCAAGATAAAAAGGGCGCATCAAATATAGTGGCGGATCACTTATCACAAATTATTGTTGATCAATCCACTACTATCCCAATTCATGATGTTTTTCCGGATGAGCAATTATTTACTGTTTCTAGCTCTCCATCTCCTTGGTTTGCTCACATTGTTAATTATTTGGCTACAGGTCAACTCCCTATTGGATGGAGTAAACAAGAGAAAGATCAATTCTTCTCTCAGATCCGATTATATTTTTGGGAGGACCCTGACTTATTTTGACAATGTTCTGATCAGATTGTGCGTAGATGTGTACCCGACATTGAGTTTGCTAGTATCCTTGCTTTTTATCACTGTCATGCGTGTGGAGGACATTTTGGGGGTAAGAAAATGGCATTGAAGGTATTGCAATGCGGTTTCTATAGGCCTACTTTTTTCGTGATGCATCTAAATTTTGTTCCCAATGTTTAAGATGTCAGCAAACGGGTAACTTGAGTAAGCGTGATATGTTACCTCTTACTTCAATTCTTATTGTTGAGATATTTGATGTATGGGGGATTGATTTTATGGGACCATTCCCACGTTCTTATGGTCTAGAGTATATACTAGTAGCTGTTGATTATGTTTCTAATTGGGTCGAGGCAGTTGCTACTCGTGCTAATGACCACAAAGTCGTGATGAAATTTGTGCAGCATAATATTTTTAGCAGGTTTGGATTCCCTCGAGCTCTTATTAGTGATGGAGGTTCTCACTTTGTTCACCGGAACTTTGGACTTCTTTTAAAGAAGTATGGAGTTAACCATAGAGTAGCTACACCATACCACCCTCAAACAAGTGGTCAAGTAGAGGTTTCGAACCGGGAAATCAGGAAAATCCTCGAGAGGACGGTTCGACCAGAACGCAAGGATTGGTCCTTGCGTTTGGATGATGTATTATGTGCATACCGCACCGCTTACAAGACTCCTATTGGCATGTCTCCGTACCGCTTGATATTTGGGAAAGCTTGTCACTTACCGGTGGAGTTGGAGCATCGAGCCATGTGGGCAATCAAGCAATTCAACTTTGACATGGCTCAAGCTGGTTCTCATCGTCGCCTTCAACTTGCGAAATTAGAGGAGCTGCGCAATGATGCCTATGATAGTGCTAAACTTTATAAAGAGCGAACTAAAGCCTTCCATGACAAACACGTTGCCCGTAAGAACTTTGAACCTAATCAAAAGGTTTGGCTCTTCAACTCCAAGCTTCGTCTATTTCCAGGTCAGCTTCGCTCTCGTTGGGATGGACCTTACAAAGTTCTTCAAGTTTCTCCTTATGGTGCTATAGAAATTCAAAATATTAGCACGGGACAAATTCTTAAGGTGAATGGACAGCGCTTAAAACCTTATATTGACGGCCTTGCCGATGGTCAACTTATTGAATCCACATCCTTGGAGGAGCCTATGCTTGAGGAGTGATCTCATCCATGTCTGGCTGAAGACAATAAACTTAGCGCTTCTGGGAGGCAACCCCACCCACGGTTTGAGTATTTATTTTCATATTATTTCAGCTTTACTTTTATTATTATTTATTATTCTTTTTTTTTAGGTTTCATCTACACAAGGCTTATGCATATCGAGATGTTAACTTCTCTTCAGATGTTCATATGCGGGATTCAAGCTTATTTCCCCTCAGGTTGTATTGTTCTTTCTTGTTCTTTGATTTTTCATGCCATTGGGGACAATGTCAATTAAGTTGGGGAGGGTGGATAGTCAGATATAGTTTATTTTCTTTTGCTTGAATTCCCAAAAAAAAAATCAAATTATTTGAAATTACACCATCCAGTATTCTCTTTTCATGCAAGGTTGATGTCTTTCTATTTTTTTTATACGTTGGATACATTAGTTTAGTCCATTAATTACTTTGAGGCTAGATACAAGTTAATTATTAACTGGATTATGTTGTGTTAAGCTTTGTATAAGCTTTAGTCCATTCTCTACTAATAGGTTTTTATTGACATATGAGCATCTTTATTATTGGTAAACACTGGTATATACGGGAATATTTGCAAGTATTGATTGATAGACACTTCTTCCTAGTAACCGGGGCTTTGTGTCACAAACATGAAGTTTCGCGTCAAACGGTTGAGGTGTTATATGGCTTAAGTGATAGGGGCTTCTTCCTAGTAACCGGGGCTTTGTGTTACAATCATAAAGTTTTGCGTCAAACGGTTGTAAGCTTCACTAAATAAATTCCTAATGATGCTATGAATTCTCTGGTCTTGTTTTGACTTGAAGCCTTTTTGGTTCGAGCAAGTAAGTCCGAGGGGTGTTTCACCTAGCTCCTTAAAGCCATTTTACGGTTTAAGAGTAGCTAACCTAAAGCTCGTTACATGGGCCATCTAGAAAGCTTAAGGGGTCAAAACATTGCACAGACTAGAGAATCTATGCAGAAAAAAAAAAGAAAAAAAAAGAAAAAAAATTCAGGATGATGTTTATATAATCCCGTGGCTTGTGTAATTCTCAATGGATGATGCTAAATGTCAATGATAACTTATTAGTGAACGAAAGGAATTTCTTGTTCTGATCTTAGCATGGCATGGTTTGATTAATAGTTGATTTGTATCTTTCCTTTTGACATATGGATGGACTTTACTAATGTATTTAGCTAAAGAAGGGTAAAAGATGTTTTCCTTGCGTTAATTGAGTTTCTGAGTATGGTGTGATTTTTCCTTTTTACTCGAGGACCAGCAAAAGTCTAAGTTGGGGAGTGACAAAATTTGATCGTGTCGTAGTATGACAAAAAATAAACCCTAATTACTAATTGTAGATAGTGATAAGAAGGGGTCGAACCACTGGGAAAAATAAGGACGATTTGAGTTTTTTTTTTTTTACTGAGTAATTTAGTCTAATGCTAGAATTCAATTAATTAAAATAAAGTATAAACAATCAAGAGAAAACTATCGCCTTTGAGTCTCGAATCCACGATACGTTCTTATTTGATTAGCCTTTTTGTTTGCACTATCAAACCTAACAAGCTACAAGCATGTTATAGTCACAAAGATAATCTATGACCTAACCTTGTTATAACCTATCTTGTCGATCACTATCGTCTTTCGCTTTCTAAGCTTAGCACACATAGTTCGATCAGATATAGATTGTCATCAACCTTGATCATAAATTGCAATTAAAACTATTGCTTGGGTAAGAAATTAGAATCACAGAAACTAAAATCATAAACTGGATTTAATAATAAAATTCTTGAATACAATAGATGAAATCGTAGTCTCTCCCAAACAATCAAGCGCAATAGTAAAAACTAAATAGAAAGTTTAGAATCTAAACAAGAAGTATCGTTTCATCTACACTCAAAGACGACAGAATAAATTTAGCTACTCATGGAGATGAATGACAGATAAGAAATTGAAGAAGAACTCGGAGAAGAAGCCATGGCCGAAGTGAATTCTCTGTACGTCGCTTCCTTCTTCTCTTTTTCATGTTCCTTCTTCTTTTTTTCTTCACGTTTCTTTTCTCTCTGGTTCAAATCTGACGTCATTTTCTCTGCTAAAAGTTCCCATAGTCTCCTTTGTTATCTTCAAAGATATCCTCGTGATTTTCCTTTTTGATTTTGGAATATGCAATATATCTATCAAGAGCTCATGGAAATTCCAACCCGCTAAAGATAAGATTTCATAAAAATTCATTAAAGATCTCGGATATTAGAAGATATCCTGTTTAATCAAATCTCTGCAGCTAGAGAATATTCCAAATCCAGTCTCTCATAAAACTCATCCGATAATCAAAATATTAAACAAATGGACTAATTTAATTAATAATATTAAATTCAAATCCATAAATTAGATACACTTTTTAGGCATAAACGTGAACCGATCACCCAAACCAACTAAAATATAGAAAGACAGAGAACCCGAAGGAGGCGCCTGCGGAGGTGGAGCAGCAACAGCAGCTCAACAGTCTGGCCAACGAGAGTTTCAATGATGCCGGTGAAGAGCCGGTCAAGGATAGTGTCCCTTCGACGAATGCTCGTGCCGACGACGGCAGCGATGAGGAGTCGGAGTGCCGGTTCGTTGGGGCTCCAATCCCTACCGAGGAAGCTCGCCAGAAATGGCCGAAACGTTACCTTGGTTTGGGCCGAGTAGTCTTTCGTTTTATTCCTTTTCTATCTAGTCGTTTTCTCTCGAATCTGATTTAGCTCAATGACTTGCTATTGAGTTTTGGTGCTGGTTTGTTTGTGCTTGTTGAAAAGTGTTACTTTAGAGGTCGTAGTTCTACTATTAGGGAAGAATGTCTAGAGAAGATATGATTTTTGAACTGTATGCTTAGATACTGCACCTTCAAAATGTGAAGTCCTTATATTTTGGTCCCTCTTGCATTTGTTTTTTTTAGAAGGTAAAACTAGGCTCCGATTGACTTAATGGTTTGTCAGAATGCTCTCATCCATTGTAATCTAAACTGTTAAGACTTTAATCATTAGACATTCAAGGCATCTATCATTTGTGGAAGGTATTGAAGCTTACTTCTGATGAAGTTTTGTACTCCCAAGTAGCTCATTAAAGGGGCATACTCATCCGTTCCTTGGTGCAATTTTCGATCCTTTAACCTGGAGGATAATTAGCTAAACTAAACTAGCTAATTAAGTGATGGCATTTGTTCATGGCGGGAGAGTCAGTCAAAACAGAGGAATCTTTGCACTTGTGTTATGAATAATTTGTCTCAAACCAATGACTTTTGCAATGTCATGTTCACATTCCAGCTCTCTAGTGTGTAGATGAATAATGGAAATATCATACAAGGTCATCTACTTAAAGGCAAAGAGCCCTTACTGCCATTCTACTTGAGATTATCAACATGCAATTTCATTTGTTGCTTTGAATATTCCTTTTTTGCTCTGCTAATATCAATATTTCATTGTATTATTTATATTGATACATTGCCATTGTGCCTTTTCTATCTTGCAGAAGAAAACGGTGGTCAGCAGCAATAAAGAGTAAGATTAGATTTGAATACATGCTCATTTGTTTCTGAGATAGGTTGGTCTTCTTTTCTTTGCCAACAATATTATTTCCTAGACGTTCTAATATTACATTTCATCTAATAGAGGGGATAACGATATTATGCAAGCTAAGTGCCACTTCACAAAGGCACAGGGCGATGGAGCTTGGTATGATATTGGGGACGATGCTTATGTAAAGGTGAGTTATTAAACACTTTTTTTTTCTAATATTGCAACTATAAATATTTTGCAATTATTAGAAATCAGGTCAGTGTAATAAGAGGTTTACCTATAGAAGTGAATTTTGTTCTAGCAATGATTTCATTATAGCTTCAATGACCACTCTTTCTTGCTTGTTTGAAATTCCGCTAATGTTATTTGTACCGCCACAGATGAGATATGCCAATTCTGTTTGGTGTATATCTTTCAATGCATGTTGCTCGTACTTTTCTTTTTCTGGATAAGTAAAAGGGTGGGAAGAGGTGACCAACACATGTTGCTATACATAATCTCAATTGATAGGTTGGTTGGAAATAATAGACACTCATTTTTCTGAAATGGTGCATTATATATGTCTTATCCATAGTATCACAGATTCAGGTCTGTTAAGTTAGTTGAGTAAGTGTGTTACTTAAAAGGAATTAGTTTGGAAAATCTGATCATGTTGCAATCTCCAAAGATACATTTGTTTGATTTTGATACTTATCAGTTTTTCTCAAGCTGGTTATACCACAGATAATGTTTTTCCTCCTTTCTTAATCATCCAACTTTAATCATCTCAGGCATTAACTGGGGATGCAATAATAGTCTCAAGATATGAGAGGTCAAGGAACATGTTGGAGCAAAGTTTGGGCAACTACAAAATATGGTTCCTGTATTGTTGGCCATAGAGGTTATTTATATACTTTGTATCTAGAACTTTTTATTGCCTATGCAACGCGAGCTGCAGAAACCAATGAATGTATTTCGTTTTCATATTCTTATAATATTTGGATCTTGTTATTTGCTTAATCAATGGTAAATATCAAGTTTTAGAAATTAATTTTGTTGTGATTATATTTAAAACCAAAAAAAATAAAATAAATTATTTTACCCTACCAACACCAAAGTTCGTCGCAAAACCCATCCTGTGATCAGTCGCCCCAAATCAAAAAACAAAAGAAAATTATTTTGGAAAAAATAATAATAATAATAATAATAATAATGAAAAATTAAGTAAAATTCGTCGCTAATTGATTTTGCGACGAATTTTGCCACAAAAAAAAATTCGTAGCTAATCCCGCGTTGCAAATTTTAGCGACCAATACACTTTTTCATCGCAAAATTTGGCGACGAAACATCATTTTCGTCGCAAATGTTGTGACACAAGATTAGTTACGAAAAATATATTTTGTCGCAAAATTTGTCGCATATTTGCGACGAATACGATTTTCGTAGCAAAATTTGTGACGAATATGGTTTTCGTCGCAAATTTGCTACGAATCAATATTCGTCGCAAACTTTGCTACGCAGAGTTAGCTACGAATTTTGCTTGAGTCGCAAAATTAGTCACAAAGCCCTTTTGCTGTGAATTTTGGCAAAATTTTTGTCGTAAAAATCGTAGCAAAATGCTTATTTTTTTGTAGTGACGTACGAAGCCGGAAAACCAACGTTGCGGATGAAGTTGGTTCATACTTTTTTTTTAAGGTGTTAGATCAAAAGGATAAAGTCCAACTTGGACTTTTGAATCCACGTGAATCAATCTTCATGATTGAAAAGGAAAGAAGATAATGGCAACTAAAGAAATAAAGAAAGGAGGTTAGCTTTCTTGCTTTATTGAAAAAGGTGGCGTGGTGAACAGAGAAAGGAAAAAAAGAGTGGACTTAGTCAAAGATTATATTATGTGGGTTGTGTGCACGCAAGGATATGTTTTCATATGTGTGGGTCTTCGTGAAGAAGTTAGCGCACAGAGAATTCGTCCGCGAAGGCTTCCTCTGAGGTGTGCACCGTTTGTTGATTAAGGAGGGCATGCAGAGAGGGACTTCGTCGTGGAGCCGTCGTTGATGCGAAAAGAAGTCTTGAAGCGCCGTTTAATTTACGAGCGCTTGGCGGTTGATATTCTCATGGAATTATATTAAGAATTTAAGTGTCAAATCCGATTAAATCTTGAGGTAGATTTGTGTTTTAATTCCTTTGCGAGATTGAAAGATTATTTCGTTAGGAATTGAGGGCTAAACACTGTGTGCGTTCTTGGATATAATTGGGGCTGAAAAACACCAAGAGTGTGTTTGTGTAACTCGAGTGATCTGTAATCTCCATGTATCGCTCGTTCTATAGTAGAATTCGTTACTGCTCTCCCCGTGGACGTAGGTCTTTACAACTGAACCACATATATCTGGTGTTCGATTTACTTTACTCGTTCTGTCTATTTATATCGTTCGATCGCTTGTTCCGCGCAACACAAATCATGAAAGCAGTTGAATCGTTTTTGTCAATCCATATTGACTCTAAAGACAGATTTGACTGCTCTGTTACGTACAATAATACACATCTGTTTTTATCAACTATATGGCCTAGTCAACTTCGAGCATTTGTGGATATGCTTCTACTTTGATCTTTTCATTAAATCTAAATCTTGCGATTGACCTTTTCTTTGCTCGGACCACTGGAAACTTTCACAACAGACAAATATTTTCACGTTTATTCAGATCTAATTTTTCACAAAATGTTTATAATTTGCTTTATGAAAAACACAAAGAAACATGTCCAATGATTCGAATTGTATCAGCTAAACGCGGGACAAGTTATTCATTCTGGGAACTACGTTACTAGTATTGATAGAGTTTTGCAAATGGGTTTTGGGGATCTAAAGTCAGTGTTTTTCATTTTTTGTTCAACTTTGAGGAAATGCAATTGCATTTGGAAAGTAGCATTCTTGGAATGAAAATAGATGTTTTTATTCTTCCAACTTTAACATCACTCAAGTTTTATAATTCTGAGAATGTTTTCGAAAACCCTAATTTCTCGGCCAAGGCCTCAACTTCCAATGAGCGGCTGGCAAGCCAAATTGACCGCCAACTATCCTCGCCTGAGGCGCGAACAGCCGATTTGGCTCCCTAGTGGCTGAGTTACACTGGCAAATAATTGAAGATTTTTTTTAAATATGCATATTAACAAAAGTTCTTCACAAAACGTCATTTAGGTCAAAGTTGCTTCCCAATGTATTTCTAAAATACATTCTACCAAGCACTGTTTGCATTTCGAAAAATCCCTTAGTCCAAAAGCATTTGCATTTTCCCAAAGATATATCCCCAGAGCAGAACCAAACAGACCCGGAGTCGTCGGACAGTAAACATATATATACAAATCTCCTAAATGAAGGACAGAGGTTAGCGAGAGCCAAGAGCGCAGTAGGCTTTGATTTTCAATATTACTCATCTTTTTACAGTTTAAATTCACAATAAGTTAAAGAGTTCCAAATTCCCTATTAATATGAAGGATTTAATATCGTAGATTTGCTTCAACGTGGCCTGAGTGAGACACGTCATCTACTTGACTCCTCATATTCTATTTTGAGTTTGCACATGCTTGAGGCGATGTTTAGTGCATAAAACCGTCTTTGACCAGAAATATTAACCTTCCCAATTGATTTACCATTTTTTGACGCTCCAAAACATCCCCAAGTTCAGGAAAAAAAATTCACGAAAATTCTTTTCAACTAAATTAGTACACCGTAAAGCGAATTTTTTTTTTTCTGAGACTTGAATTTGGGTATTGCCAGTAGGGGCGTGCATGGTCCGGGCCGGTCCGGTCCCGGCATGGAACCGAGGACCAGACCAGTAGTCTCGGTCCTCATATTTTCAGGACCAGGGACCGGACCGGGAAGACAGGCGGTCCGGTTCGATCCTGTCCCGGCCCAGTAGGACCGTTAACACCAACCAACTGCTTATAAAAATCTAGTCCTTAGAATAAAATATGCTTCGATTGCATGTTAATTTACAATTTATCTCCTCGGTTGAATAAAAATGTAAGTAAGTTTTTTTTAATCATTGTTTTGTTTTGTTTTCAAATATTTCTATTTCATACATGACTCAACGCTTGTTTTGAGATCATACATGACATGCCAAGGAAGCCATCGCAGTTCGAATAATCATTGTCGTGTCCATGTGGATTTGATCTTTCTCCATGGACGGTATTGTTGGATATACTATATATTCATATTGAACCATTTTCAAATGGTTTTAAGTTTGGGGAAAGAAGACAATTCGTTTACAGGATGGCACGATGATAACAGACCATGATTATGTCATGGATGAATCTTGACCGGTCCCAGCGATCTCTGGCTCACTCGAGGCCTGCTAGCCACGAGCTCACCAGATCGAAGAATCGGTGTGAGTAATTTGTTCTACTGAGTCCAGGCCTCTCGTTGTCACTGGTGCAACCTGGCGTATAACTTGGATGCTGATTGTGCAAGCAAAGCATATAGTACACACCCCCTCCTTTCTTTTCTTTTCTTTTTTTTTGCTGGACAGGCAATGATACGGGCTGGCATTTGGATGGCTGGATCTTGCGGGTCGTGGCTCGCCGGCCTTGGGCGACCTCGGGATCGTTGGGACTAGCCAAGCCTCAAGCTCGCTCACTTCATGGCCGATAGCCGGACGGGTGATCGTCGCCGGAGTCCGCGGTAGGCAGAGGAAGGAGGAACGAGCGGTGGGCGGAGCATGGTGGAAAAAGGAGAAAAGAAAAGAAAAGAACTAAATTTTTGATTTTTTTAAATAAGTAAAAAATTGAAAAGATAGCAAAAAATAATTATAAAGAAAGGGAGTGACAAAGAGAGGAGGAAAGAAAGATGAGGACAATGTTTTTCTCTTCTCAAAAAGAGGAAAATATTTTCCTCACTTTTGATGTTTTTTTCATCGGTGGAATTTTTTTTTCTAGACTAACTTATTTTCCGAGAACCAAATGTGAGAAAATTCAAAAAACATATTTCAGGAAGTTATTTTCCGCAAAACATAGATATTTTGACCAAAAACATATAGCTCAGAACACTCATATGGGGTCTTCACTCGAGAACAAAGCAATATATATATATATATATATATATATATATATATATATATATATAACCCCACAAGAATTTTTCCACATCTAACACAGGGAGAAGCGATCTTGGAAAGCAATTCCAAAAGAAAACTCAAATTTGATTGAATGATAGAATGATAATGTAACGATTACAAAGACGGATGTCCTATATATAGCGATAGGACTCCTTTAGGAAATAAAATTACTTAAAAATAACCTAAAACGAAATATTGAAATCAAATATAATCTAATCAAAGAGATTTCAAATTGAATATTGCGTCTAAAGATAATTTCTAAATTTCCTAAAATAGAAAAACTATCCGAAAAGATATCTAAACGACTTGATCACGTTTCTCCAAGCACCTACACGCTAATTGTCCTACATCATTTCTCCTCTTCTTCAGAAGAACTCGTCCTCGAGTTCATCGTGTCTGGATCCGCTTCCTCTTATACTTCCAGTGTCTCCACCTATTCCTTTTAAAGAACATGATTGCCTGAGTGGGTCGTTGGTAAAATCCCATCACAGTACTGTCAGCTTCCCACTTTGTGATTGCCATGTGAAAATCATAATCCGTACAAGATTACATTGCTTTTGTCACATATGTTTCAATGCCTGCAATTAAACTCCTGTTGACTAGTATTACAAAGTCAATGTGCATCGTTATTCCACTAGCTAATGATGCAGCCTGACCACTAAAGAAGTCATCTATTATCTGACTTCCCAAAGCTAGACGAGTGTGCGGATCAATTCCTCCTGACATGACATATTCATCAGTAGCATCGAACACGGTGATATCGTCACCCACCTTGATAATGGGCTTCACATCAACAATTTTCCCATCCTCCACATAAACATCAGCAACCTCTTGATGATGGGCGTTGACCACAGTCTCTCCTTTGATCAAAATCTTTGACTCACTCTATTTTTCCTCGGTTCTTCCTTTTGGATTCTCTTTACCTTTGTTTACTTCTTGAGCATCGTTCCCGTCTTGTTTGCCCACTTTCTCGTTGGAAGCCTCGGCTTCGAGAACGATCTCTAGGTCTTTCTTCTCTATCTCTTCTTCCACCCTCGGTTCCTCCTCTAATTTCTCAGAAAGGTGGTCCTTGTCCTTGACAGGAGCCGTCCCTTCAGGTTTTTGAGCAGATCATGAAACATGAGCAGCTTCATCCAAGAGACGAAGGGTAATTTTCGTCCTTCCCCACACGAACAAATAAATGTTCTCGCGCGCTCGGTGAGTAACATCAACATCATATTGCCAGGGTCGTCCCAACAAGACGTGGCATGCATCCATCTCAACAACATCGCAGATTATCATATCCTTGTATGTTTTTCCAATAGAAATAGGCAAACGACAAATCTGAGTTACCTTGAATTCCGGTCCCTTATGAATCCAACCAATCGTATAGGGTGATGGATGAGCTTCAGTCTTCAGTTGGAGATGATTAAAAAGCGCCTGCGATACGATATTCTTGCAACTTCCGCTATCAATAATGACGTTGTAGACTTTTTCGCTTATAGTGCAACGGGTGCGGAAAAGGTTATTTCGCTGCGAACCGTCCTGTCGTGGGGCTAATAGCAATCGTCTCACCGCGCAGTTAACATGCTCGTCCTGGAATTCCTCATGTCGGTGGCCTCCATGAACAAATTCATGTTCATCTTGGAAATTTTCTTCGTCTTCGTCTTCAGTATTCTCGATATAGTTTTAACGTCTATGTCGGGGATTTCCTCAATGCTCCATGGCAACTTCGGGATCACAAGCGACAGGAATTCGCTCGGCTGGAAGAACACCAGGGGCTTGGTTTGTGGACAAACGCTGGATGGCCTCAAGGATCTCTTGAAACCTCCGATCGGTTTGATCCATGAATTGGTTGAACTCCGTCCGTGTAATAGGCTCGTTTTCACGGCCCTCAGCTACGGGGAGATTGACATTCACGTTATTCACCATCATCACAGGAGAAACCTGCTATGATACCAAATGACGTAGAGAGAAGCGATCTTGGAAAGCAATTCCAAAGGAAAACTCAAATTTGATTGAATGATAGAATGATAATGTAACGATTACAAAGACGGATGTCCTATATATAGCGATAGGACTCCTTTAGGAAATAAAATTACTTAAAGATAACCTAAAACGAAATATTGAAATCAAATATAATCTAATCAAAGAGATTTCAAATCGAATATTGCGTCTAAAGATAATTTCTAAATTTCCTAAAATAGAAAAACTATCCGAAAAGATATCTAAACGACTTGATCACGTTTCTCCAAGCACCTACACGCTAATTGTCCTACATCAGCATCTAAACGGTCCCACGCGCTTTTGGAGATGGCGTCTTCCATATTTCTCTGATCGTGATGTCTTCATGATTTCCGTTTTTTATTATTTATTGACTTTTCCTGCACGAAAGACTTGCATGCCACCACAAGCATTGTATTATAATATATATTCTTGGACCACAAAACCAACTGCAGCAGAAGAAGAAACCGTATCTTCAATTTCTTTTTGCGTCACCGGCTCAAATTCAAGTCATCTTTTAACATGGCCTCGTCTCAGAAACAACTCTCCATGTCGTTCCTCGCTTACGTCCTCCTCATGCTCGTGCATCAAATGCCTTGTCTTGCTTCGTCTCGGAGCTCTTCTCTAGCGGCCATCGCTGGTGCTAGTAACCAAACTGTAAATGAGGAAGTGGAGGCACTCCTAACTTGGAAGTCTAAGCTACACAGCCAGAGTCGCTCTACCTTGTCTTCGTGGAATGGGAGCAACGCTTGTTCATGGCGTGGGATCGGTTGCGATCATCTCGGCAGCATCACGAGCTTGAACCTTTCAGATTCTGCCATACGTGGTACGCTTTATCATCTCAATTTCTCCCGATTGCCGAATTTGATCGCTCTAAATCTTGCCAACAACTCCCTCTTCGGAATCATCCCTCCGACCATGGCTCATCTTGCCAAGCTTACTTATCTGGTATTGCTTCGAAACAACCTTTCGGGGAGCATTCCAGCTCAATTATGGTCGTTGGGATCTTTACAATATGTGGATTTGGGTCTTAATAATTTAAGCGGCTCAATTCCCAGTCAAATAGGTAGTTTGACCAACTTGTCCTATCTATCCTTTTCAGATAATAAGTTTTCTGGTTTCATCCCTAAAGAAATAGGAATGCTTAAATCTCTCAATTATCTCAACCTCGTGAGCAACGGCTTCACCGGTCCAATTCCTTCTTCTATTGGAAACATGAGCAACTTGTCCACTCTATTCCTAATCAACAACCGCATCACCGGTCCAATTCCTTCTTCCATTGGAAACATTAGCAAGTTGTTTGATATACGACTTTCCAATAATCAACTTGTTGGTTCCATTCCAAAGGAAATAGGAATATTGGGGTCTCTCAATCAACTTGATTTATCAGACAATGATATCAATGGATCCATCCCTACGACTCTTGGAAATCTAAGTAATTTGGCATCTCTTTACCTCAATGACAATCAACTTTCTGGCTCCATACCTTCGGAAGTTGGAGGAATGAGATCCCTCATGCATTTACAGCTGCTAGACAATGATTTAACAGGCCCTATCCCGTCGTCCATAGGGAATTTGACCAATCTGATTACCCTTTATCTTCATATAAACAAGCTGTCTGGTCCTATTCCCAAAGAAATCGCAATGCTTGGGTCTCTCGTGGGTCTCGTGCTTTTAGATAACAATCTCTCTGGCTCGATTCCGTCCGCAATAGGTAACTTTAGCAATCTCAGAAATCTGCAGCTAAGCTACAACAATTTTGTCGGCCACTTGCCACAAGATATTTGCGGCGGTCCAGTTTTTCAAATGCTTTCCGCGAGTGACAATCACTTCACTGGTCCCATTCCGCGAGGCCTCAGGAACTGCACAAGTTTGATTAGAGTCAGGCTCGAGAACAATCAGCTCAAGGGAAATATATCCGAGAGTCTCGGCACATACCCTTCCTTACTTTATCTTGAGTTGAGCAACAATGAATTTTATGGTGAGCTAACCCCAAGACTGGGCGAGTATAGCAATTTGACAAGCCTGCAAATCTCCAATACCCGAATCTCAGGCGTGATACCCTTTGAAGTCGGCAACATGACCCGATTACAAAGACTTGACCTCTCTTCAAATAGTCTTGTTGGGGAAATTCCAAAAGAACTGGGAAAACTGAAGTCTCTCGGTGAGCTTTCACTCTGTGACAATCATCTTGTAGGCAACATACCTGAAGAACTTGGAAATTTGTCTGATCTGTCAAGCATTAACGTGGCCGGAAATAAACTGAGTGGCTCAATTCCTGGACAACTTGGGGACTGTTCGAAGCTTCTGTTTTTGAATTTAAGTAGAAATGGTCTTGACAGAAGCATTCCCGTCGAGATTAGCAATCTTCAATCTCTTGAAATTCTCGATTTGAGTCAAAATTTGCTTACGGGTAAAATACCTGGACAACTTGGGCTATTGCACAAATTGGAGACACTCAATCTCTCACATAACCAACTTTCGGGTTCCATTGGGTCGACCTTTGACGATATGGCAAGCTTGATGTCAATTGACATATCGTACAATGAGTTAGAGGGCGCCTTACCAAAAATTCCAGCCTTTCGTAATGCTACAATTGATGTTGTGAGAGGAAACAAAGGCTTGTGTGGAGTTATTGATGGTCTCAATCCATGTCCAACGACGAGGTCCAAAGGCAAAAGCAACAACAAAAAGCTGCTGCTGATCTTGGTGCCAACTTTAGCTTGCCTACTCTCTCTGCTTCTTGTTGTGGGAGGTTCGAGTATCGTACGCCGAAGAGTAAGGAAAACAGAGGCTAGTCCGAAAGACGGAACCAATGAAAACCCGTGGGCATTATTGAGTTTTGATGGAGGAATGGTCTACGAGAGCATTATTGAAGCTACAGAGGAGTTTGATCCCAAATATTGCATCGGTGTTGGAGGACATGGGAGTGTTTACAAGGCCCAGTTGCAAACAGGGGAGACTCTTGCTGTAAAGAAACTTAAGGAAGCAGTGGACGTCGAAATTGCTAGCCGAAAAGCATTTGAAAGGGAGATTCATGCGTTGACCGAAACTCGGCACCGAAATATCGTCAAGCTCTATGGCTTTTGTTTGAGTTCTCAACATTCGTTTTTAGTGTACGAGTTCTTGGAATGTGGCAGCTTGAAGGATGTATTGAACAATGAGGAGAGGATAACAACATTTGATTGGAAGAAGAGAGTGAATGTTGTTAAAGGTGTGGCTTATGCTTTGTGCTACATGCACCATGAATGCTCACCTCCTATAGTTCATCGAGACGTATCGAGCAAGAACGTTTTACTGGATGCAGAATACGAAGCTCACGTCTCTGATTTTGGCACGGCCAAGGTTCTACAATCTTATTCATCCAATTGGACTTCCTTTGCAGGCACCTTTGGATATGCAGCTCCAGGTCAGTTGGTTTCTTCAAAATTTCACTCATTTCATTTTATAGACATGAAAATGCTTATGCAAGATCCTCATCCTTACCTACCTTACTTTATACGTCTAAGTACCTAACACTAAATCTAAAGCTATTCACACGATGTGAAGGTTCAATAATAGATTGCTTGAGATTTAGGCCCACCAATTAACAAATTGGAATTTTTCCTTGGAGAAATTAAATTTTTAAAATTTTCATTTAAATCTAAACTATGCATTAATTGATACATAATTTATTCAAAATAAGTTTAGATTAAAGAAGCATGGATACTGTATAAAAGCTAGAAAAAATCTGCTCTTTTCTCTATGTAGAATTTGCATACACAATGGAGGTGAACCACAAATGTGATGTTTATAGCTTCGGAGTGGTGACACTAGAAACGATTATGGGAAGACATCCAGGTGATCTCATATCTTCTCTTGCGTCCTCATCTTCATCATCCTCACGCCATTCAACAGCTTCTTGTCCACTGAAAGAAGTGTTAGATCAAAGAATTCCGTACCCGGAAGGTGACGTGCTAGGGGAAGTGGCTTTCGTGACAAAGATGGCATTTTCGTGCTTAAGTCCCAAACCAGAGCATCGTCCGAGCATGCAACAAGTTTCTCGAGCTATATTGGCGCATAACTCTACCGCGTCAATCGCATCGGAGGCCGTCAAATTGGAAGAGCTAGTTGATCTTGCATGCTTCACTTATTGATGTATTTTGGTCTTTTTGTTGCAGTCTGTGCAATGTTGGAATTGGCGAATACTTGAGGGGCCCTTGTTTCTCACAAAAACTGAAGTGTGATCCGACGAAATATACACCTGCGCACAAAATGCCCCCGACATGGGTGCTCGTTGCCCGGTCAGCGAACGGGGATTCCGCTCATTTGATAGATTATTGTAAGGAGTTGTGCGAATGTAAACACAAATCATAGTGAAATCTCTTTGCAAGACGTAACTCTATTCTGGGGTGAACCTGGGTAAACCGTGCGTCATTTATTTTTCTTCTATTATTTATGTATTCGTTCTGAATCGATTTGCGATACTTTCCTTCCTGCAGCAAGCTGTGGCCTGTATTTTATATATCCTAGTCAACTTCATTATCTATCTCTACAATTTGTCAATTAATGCGAAGCACTCAAGAATCACCGCGATTTGCAATTTCAACCCGAAAGAGATGGAATACAGCGATTTACTTGTTACCATTCGTCGTTATTGGTGACTTGTGTTGTAGAATCGCAAATACTGACGGTGAAGAAGGGGATACGCTCAAAAGTTGCCAGAGCACAAATGGTATAAGCTGGCATCAAGCTTTATGGACTATCTCTACCACCATCATAAATTATACAAAAACTCAAATGCAGATTAGAGTGTCGTTTGCTTAGATCAAATTAGGTACGTATCTCTTCAAAGAGAGAGAGAGAGAGAGAGAGAGAGAGAGAGAGAGAGAGAGAGACTATATTTTAGTAGGGATTAACTTTTAGAGGTAAGTGCAAGATGAGTCCCAAAATTCGAAAAGTGCATGAAGTCGAAAAACTTGTCAAATTAGTAGTATTGAGTATCTCCGTAAATGTAGTCCAATTTGCCGAATGAAAAATACTGGCATGACATTTACTTATGTAATTCGAATGCCCATGAGTTGCATAACTTGTCAAATTTTAAAAAAGTCATTATTGACAAGAAATGATGACCCGGATCTGTGGGAATGATAACCTGTTTCAGCTGGATTTTCGTGTATGTTTCTTAAAGTTAAGTTTAAATAGAGGTGAAATACGTGTATGCAACATCGACCGGAGATGAGCCAAAAGAGATCTTCCTCCTTATTAGGGATTGAGAAACAAGCAAATTACTTATTTTTAACTACATTGATTAGCTAGTATCTTTATTTGCATTTTTCCCTACATTGACGTCAAGTTGCAAATGTATGGGAATCCGTCCAAGTCTTTGATGTGCCGTGTCTCAGGAGTGGAGAGGATCTTCTCTAAATTACGTTATTCAAGTTCACTTTCATTTAAAAAAAAAAAAAAGGTAAACCTTCTTGACCTTTTTTTTTTTTTTGAATTTCTGGAATTTCATCAAGCAATACTCGACTTCATGGTCCTAATTTTGTACTATAAGTAAATCTCGGTTGTACTTCGTCCATTTCAACACATACTCGACTTCATTGTCCTCAGTGTTGTTACTCACTTCTCTCTACTTCTCATGAAAAACGCCTTGTCTTGCTTCATCTCAAATCTCTTCTCTACTGGCTCTTGCTGGTGCTAGTAATCACACCAGAAATGAGGAAGTGGAGACACTCCTGAAAATGGAAGTCTAAGCTAGACAGTAGACAGCGGGAGTCGCTATACTTTGTCTTCGTGGAATGGATGCAGCCCTTGTTCATGGCACGGAATCGGTTGTGATTCTTTTGGGAGCGTCACTAGCTTGAACCTTTCGAATTCTGCCGTGCATGTCCGCTATGTTTGCTTAGATCAAATTAGGTAAGTATCTATACATTCTTCAAAGAGAGAGACCATATTTTAGTAGGGATTAACTTTTAGGGGTAAGTGCAAACTGAGTCCCAAATTTCGAAATGTGCAATGAAGTCCAAAAACTTGTCAAATTAGTACAAATGAGTCTCAATTAATTTCGTCCAATTTGCCCAATGAAAAATACTGACATGACATTTACTTATGTAATTCGAATGCACATGACATCGCATCAGGAAAAAAATAAAAGCTTGTGAAATTTTTAAAAAAAATTGTCATTATTGAAAAGAAATGCCGACCCGGATCTAAGGGTATGACGACCTGTTTCAGCTGGATTTCCGTGTATGTTTCATAAAGTTAAGTTTAATTAGAGGTTAAACACGAGAATGGAACACCGACCGGAGAGTAGCCAAAAGACAGTTTCCTCCTTATTATAGATTGAGAAAAAAAAGAAAATTTCATATTTTTAACTACATTCATTAGATAGTATAGTTATTTGCAATTTTCCCTACCACTGACGTCAAGTTGCTAATCTATGAGAATCCGTCCAAGTTTTTGATGTGCGGTGCTTCACAAGCGGAGAGAATCTTCTCTAAATTACATTATTCAAGCTCACCCAAAAAAAAAAAAAAAGTAAACCTTCTTGGCTATTAACCAATATAAAATAGTCAGCGACTATGGCTGTGTAGCTTAGACTTCCAAGTTAGGAGTGCCTCCACTTCCTCATTTACAGTTTGGTTACTAGCACCAGCGATGGCCGCTAGAGAAGAGCTCCGAGACGAAGCAAGACAAGGCATTTGATGCACGAGCATGAGGAGGACGTAAGCGAGGAACGACATGGAGAGTTGTTTCTGAGACGAGGCCATGTTAAAAGATGACTTGAATTTGAGCCGGTGACGCAAAAAGAAATTGAAGATACGGTTTCTTCTTCTGCTGCAGTTGGTTTTGTGGTCCAAGAATATATATTATAATACAATGCTTGTGGTGGCATGCAAGTCTTTCGTGCAGGAAAAGTCAATAAATAATAAAAAACGGAAATCATGAAGACATCACGATCAGAGAAATATGGAAGACGCCATCTCCAAAAGCGCGTGGGACCGTTTAGATGCTGATGTAGGACAATTAGCGTGTAGGTGCTTGGAGAAACGTGATCAAGTCGTTTAGATATCTTTTCGGATAGTTTTTCTATTTTAGGAAATTTAGAAATTATCTTTAGACGCAATATTCGATTTGAAATCTCTTTGATTAGATTATATTTGATTTCAATATTTCGTTTTAGGTTATCTTTAAGTAATTTTATTTCCTAAAGGAGTCCTATCGCTATATATAGGACATTCGTCTTTGTAATCGTTACATTATCATTCTATCATTCAATCAAATTTGAGTTTTCCTTTGGAATTGCTTTCCAAGATCGCTTCTCTCTGCGTCATTTGGTATCAGAGCAGGTTTCTCCTGTGATGATGGTGAATAACGTGAATGTCAATCTCCCCGTCCACAAATTATGGACCACAATAAAGAAAGATTTAAAATAGTACTTTTTTTTTTTTTTGCATTTCTGGAATTTCATCAAGCAATACTTGACTTCATGGTCCCAATTTTGTTCTATAAATAAATCTCGGCTGTACTTATTCTAGTTCAACACATATGCGCCTTAACTGGTCTATTCCTTTCGTATAATAAGCTTTGTTTCATCCCTAAAGAATTTGAAGGCTTAAGTCTCTTAATTATCCGTACCTAGCGAACAACACAATCACAGATCCAATTCCTTCTTCCATTGGAAACATGAGCAGCTTGATGATCGTACTGCTTTTCCACAGCCAACTTGTCGGGTCCATTTCAAAGGAAATAGGAGTGTTGGGGTCTCCCAATGAACTTGATTTAGCTTCCGATTATCTCAATGGTTCCATCTCTGAAACTCTAGGAAATTTGAGTACCTTGGGATATCTTTACCTCTACAACAACCAACTTTCGAGAGCCCCATACCTCAAGAATTTGGAAGAATGAGATCCCTCATTGATCTTTTGATGCTAGTTGTCCATAGGTAACTTGAGTAATCTAAGCATTCTCGACGTTTTCACTAACAATCTCACAGGCTCTATCCCTTGTTCTCTGGGATAGTCAAGTAAATTGACTAAACTGGTACTTTTCCACAACTGTCTAGGGGGCATTCTTAACATTGAGATCAACAAAACAAAACCAGTCTGTCATCTCCACCTTGGTGATAATGGGGCGAGGGTCATTAGGCCCTGCCTACTAAACCACATCTTCAGTTATTGACTCTTTTATGTTTAGATTTTGATTTTCCATGTAATTAGGTTTCGTACTATTATTAATGTAAGTGCCGTTATTTCTGACCAAAAAACAATATCAATGGATTTTGTAATCGTTTCAAAATAATTGAAATGTTAGAGAATTATACCGGAAGCATTTCAAATATCATCACAATCACACTAGCAAGGTAGGAAAACAGATATGCGTGAAAAAAAAAAGTAAATAAAAATCTGATTGAAAAGTTTTCTTTTTTGTTCCTTGGAAGGATTGTTGGAGGGTATTCGCAATGGCACTGGCTAGAAGAACTTACAATCAAATGGAAAAGGCAAAAAGTTAAATTAGGCAGAAACACCAACGCTGAGTCGGCAGAAGCACAACACTGGATCGGCAAAAGCACTAGCTCGATGAACAATACATGAGCTGATATTAAATCAGAACTAAACACACTGAAATTACAATGACAAATCTAAAAAATGAAAATGACACAAATATTGAGGCATGTTTACACAGTTTCCTTAAGACAGATTCGTCCCCTCCCGTATATGCTTTGAGGTTTCGTGAACGTCTGTCTCCCAAGATACAACGGTAAAACAGCTACCGAGATAAGCACAGTACTCCAGAGCTTTCGGCAAACTTGACCAAACGCGAACACCATCAAAATCGATGCAAGTGCATAGGATAGAAAGAGATGGAAGTTATTTTTTCTTTTTGATATCTCTCAAAATCTTAGAATGGGAGATCACACACACACACACACACACACACACACACACACATATATATAAGGTCAATGAGAGCATTTCGAAGATAAGGAATAATGGCTCAATAAATCTGTCGTTATAACTTTAATTATGTAACAACAGAACCATAACGGTAGAATCCTAATAGCATAATCGTTATGCTTCTGTAACGGCAGCAGAGCCATTATGCTTCTGTTAACGGCAGAGCCATAATTATATAACCGTTATGCATTCAATTATGTAACGACAGAATCATAGTAGCCGTTACTTAGTTAATGCTATTAACATGCCGCTAATTAGCTCAACAGCTATTACGTAAAATTTGTAATGGTTTGAGTTGGAAAAAATTAAAATAGAAGGCAAAAATGGGCTTGTCGTAGGGCCCATTACTGGTCTTGCATTTGCGTACGCAGGTTGTGCGCTCGCGCCCAAATTTCAACTTGTCGAGCCTCTGTCGGGGTTTGGGATTTGCACCCCCCCCACGCATGCGCGTGAGCCATAGCGCATGTGTTATGAAAGTTACCACTCTAAAGGAGTGAAACTCTATATAAAGCACTCACAAGCCTTCTTTATTTCCTATGTGGGACTAGCATAATTTCACTTCCCACTTCCAACTCAACAGTGTTCTTTGAGAAATAATTTCTCATTCACTCTCCCATCAAAATATCTCAATTTTTCAACAATCCCCCACATGAATGAAATTTGTTTTGGTTTTGACTTTGTGATAGTGTTCACCAAATGAAACCTGCATAGGATAGGTATGTGTCACCCTTTAAACCTACTTAATTTACCGGTGTCGCAACCTGCCCTCGATTTTCGACTAATAAATCGAGAAAGGCAAGCTAATGGATTGCCAAGGGAGGGCCTCGAGTGTAGGCTCCCTTTTGGCTCGGGCTCTCCCAAGCCCATATCAAGTCGCAACGTCGGAAAATTCGTATTCTAGTGTGATCAGATGGCATGTGCGAGTGTACACACAAAAAGGGAGTCGCCATCGATCTTTCGAGGAGGGTAGATCGGAAACCCTATTGAGCGGTTAGGAGGGACTGCTCAATTCTACGCAACCAGAGATTTTCTTGGGTTCAGGGATTAATTTACCCTAGTACATCTACTAAAGCCCTTACGGTTACCGCGAGATTGATTGTTGCCTAAGGTGATCATGTTCCTAATCATATTTTTACAACCATGCTAAGCATTCACGCAAAATGGTATTGTAGGGGTTTATTTTATGATATTCTTCTAATTTTCGAACTTTATCTTAAAAAGAAAAATCAACCAAAGTATTCCAAGGGCATAAAGAAGAAGGATAAAGAGCTATTCTAAAACGATAAATAAAAACCCACGTCCCTCAGGTATTTGGATGCAAAGCCTCAAATAAAATGAAATAAAGCTCAACAATAAAGTCGGGTGTACAAAAGAAACGAACCGAAATGGACATCGGCCATCCACCATCGCGGGAGAGGGTCTTAAGATATTAATTAGGCTAAATATCCAAGAAAACTATTTTTTTTAAATTCAATAATTTCCTCTAATTAATTAATTTTTTGATTTTATAATTCTGAAAATGGTGATCCGGATTGGGCTTCTAAACCCAACCCTTCTAGAGCCTCGAGCCTAGGAGGGAGCCAAGAGCCCAAATGAAAATTAAAACAAGAGAGGCCCACTTTTTCTAAAGCCCAATTAACATAAAGCTGGACCAATCTTCTTTCTGAATTCTCTTCCAAAAGCCCAATATTTGCAGATTTTAAAATAAGCCTACGCGCCAGCCCAATAGCAATTTAGACTCAAATCCACGCACACCTAATCTGCACATCCACCTTGTTTATTTGTTTTGGCTATTTTTTATTTTAATTTCTTTTAATCTATTTTTTTACGTTGTCTTCTTCCCCGGACTTCTTCTTCTTCTTCATCCGTCCTTCTGTTCAGACGCATCCCTCCATAAACATCACAGCTCAATACTTCAGTCACCCGCCACTTCGTCTTTCGCCGACCGCCGCCGACACCGACGATCACCACCATACTCGCTCGCATAAAAAAAAAATCATGGACTTGATGGACCGCCCTGGCACCACCATGACCATCGCCGACCACTACCAGCGCTGACAATCGCCATCAAACTCGCTTTCATCAAAAGTGTCCGTCGAATCCGACACTGTGACAGACTCCATAGAACCAATGTCGCGACCCGTCCGAAATCAACGGACGCGGCTAATGGATTACCGATCGTGGACCTTAGATCGGCGCGGGCCCTCCCAGGCCCATACCAAATCGCAGCGGGTGTATGTCTTTTGAGAGATTCGACGATAAAAGTCGATCGCTTTCGACCTTAGTGTGGTCGTGGTGGCATGTGCAACTTGTGCATGCATTTGGAGTCGCCACCGGTCTTTCTTGGAGGGTAGACCGGAAACCTTACTGACCGATTGGGAGAGATCGATCAATTCTGCGGAACCAGAGATTTTGGGTTCGGGGACTTGGTTACGTCGGTATCATTACCAACGCCCTTTCGGTACCTAACGCGAGTGATTTTCCTAAGTAAGAGTTCATGCAGGCGCGATTTTGGGTGAGATAGGTATGAGTCAGGGTTTCATGCAGATTGGAAGACTAGTCCTATCAAATCACAGTCAATATAATGAAAGCGCAAGTCGAGTGCATAAATAAATCATGTCAATGCATATCAATTGCAATCATGGGCCTCCTAGTATAGCCACGAGGGCTTAGCGAAGATGCGATTTAGGACTAGGGGTAAAATGGAAGATTCGAGGACAATTAGCCCGAAGGGCAAAATTGTCATTTTTTGAAAGGTTTGGATATCGAATTACCCAAAATATTCCATGGCCAGTTGATTGTGGCCATTTCCCATTTTTGAGAATTTTTTGGAATTTCTTGATTTTTTCTTCAATTTTTGGAAGACGATTCGCCCAAAGGGCGAAATCGTCATTTTCAAGAAGGTTCGGGGTTCAAAACACCCGAGATGAGCCTTGGCCAGCTGTTTGTGGCCATTTCCTATTTTTTTGGGATTTTCCTGGATTTTTTTGAATTTTTTTTTTTGGAAGATGGTTTGCCAGAAGGGCAAAACCGTCATTTCTGGAAAGACCGGGGGTCCAAAGACCCGAAACAGGTGATGGCCAGTCGAATGTGGCCATTTCCTATTTTCTGAAATTTTTTAGAATTTTTCTGAATTTTCCGAATTTTTTGAATTTTTTATGATTTTCCATTTTTTTATTGATTTTTTGATTATTTTATTATTTTTTATTATTTTTTTGAATTTTTTAAAATATTTTAAAATATTTTCCGGGCCGGGTCAAACCCGGCCCGCGCCTCTCGGGCGCCCGGCCCGACCCTAGGGGTCGACACCGGCCTAAAACGACACCGTTTTATTTTTTTAAACATTTTTCTATTTTTTACAATTTTTTTGATTTTTTATGTATTTTATTTAATTATCCGAAAATTCCCCGGATCGGACGGTCCACGTTGTGCCACGTGGCTTCATATCGTGCGTCCGATCTTCCACTAGATCGAGCGACCCACAGAGAGCCACGTGGCTCAATAATAGCCGTCGGATCAAAAATTAATTATTTTCATTTTTTAGAAAACCTACAAATCGGACGCTCTAGAACGTGCCACGTGGCCTCCTCTGGTGCGTCCGATCTTGTACAAGATCGGACGTCCCTCAGTGAGCCACGTGGCACATCCTCGTCCGCCGGATCGATTATTCAAAAATCATTTATTTAATTTTCCAAAAAAATGAGATCGCGACACGTGTCACGATCGGGGCCGTTGATTTTATTTTATTTGAAAATACTCGGACCGGACCCACCCGGCTGACGTGGCTGCCTACGTGGCACGCCACGTCGGCCGTTGACCGCTGACCGCCGGCGAAGTCGCCGGAGAAGACGATGAACAGTAAAAATTCCGGCGACTTCGCCGGAATTCTCGCCGGAAAATGCAAAACGGCTCCGGATCTTCGAATTTTTTTACCCAAATTGCATCATTCGAATCCTCAAACATTCAGCATCAAAATATAAGCATTTCAACGGCCGGGGACGCATCGGAAATCGGCAAAAAGAACCCCCACAGGCTCGGCTCCGGCGAGGGATTTTCCAAAAAATTTCAACGTTCAAAGCCTACCCCAACCGTTCAGAAAACGTCTAAAAGAGGTTTAGAGACTTACCTCAGCTCGTTTAGAGCTGGAAATCCTCGGGTTCGCGCCGGCACGAGCTCACGGCCGAGACCAAGGCCGGTGGTGGTCGGGCCTCCTCGGCGAACACGGTTTGATGCAACAAAAGGGCACAGCGAGCTTGGAGTCGGTTTTAATGTATGCTTGAGGCTAGACACGCACAAATGGAGCTCGGGAACGCACCGACCGCGGGTTAAAAGAAAAACGTGCAGGCAGACATTTCGTCGAGCACCCGATATGCATTATGGAAACAGGGGTAAAGACGGCATACCGACCTGTCCGAGGATCGTCGGCGACGGTGGATGCTTCGGCGGTGATCAGTGAGGTATAATGAAGGTCCCCGAACTCTCCTCTCGCTGCCTTTCGCTCAAAAAATCCCCTCGGCACTCTCGGCCCTGTTTCCCCTTTAAACCCGAGCCTCCCTCTCCGCCGTGGCCGACCGGCCCGTTTTTTAATGCCCTCGCGCTTGCAGCAACGAATATTCGTATGGCAACCTGCTTCCCACGCTCGGCCGCCCGCTTTTTCTTTGAAAAATCGCCGCCCCATCTCGCCCCTGTCCTCCCCTGCCTCACTATCGGCCACGGTCTGCAACAATGTTGCAGACCCGGCCGGACCGGGTCGGGTCGGGTCTGACCCGACCGACCCGGTTCGACCAATTCGCTCAAATTGAGCCCCGATTCGACCTATTTTCATGAAATTGATGGCATAATCGGACTCCTTGGCACATTTTCTATTCAATAAGGGTATTTTCACGGATCAATTGATTGAAATTTTATGAAAACCCCAAATTGTCCCTAGGATCCGAAAACGAATTTCCCCAAATTGAAGGTCCAAACGATCGAATTATTCAAAATTGAGCCCACCAATGGATTCAGCATGATGAAAACTATAGGGTAGAGGTGTTTAATTTTAATGGGTGTGCCCGTGTGAAATTTAATTTCACAAATTGTAAAACCGGGGACTAAATCGAAAGATTTTTATGCAATTAAGCCTTTTTGGTTAAAATTGATCAAATTGGAGGGCAAATTGACCCAATTGCATTTCAATACTCTAGAATACAATGTCATAGCTTATAAAAACCGAGAATTGAAAATTAAAAGACTCGAAAAGGATTTTTTAGGCCCGGTTCGGGATTAGGTTTGTGAAGGAACCCCATGAACCAGGCCAAATTTCCTTAATAAAAAGTGAAAATATTAAAGATATAATTAAAATAAAATTTCTGAATATTTTTGTGTAATTTTCTGACCACGAATGGTATTTTTCCTGATTTTTGGGTTATTTTAATAATTAAATAAATTCCAAAAAATATTAAAAAATTCAAAAAATATTTTTTGTTCAAAATTGGTTCCTAAGGCTAGGCTAAGGCTTCCAAAGTTGATTTTACAATTTTTTGACCTTTTTTGCTATTTTTAATTAATTTTAGAAGTAAAAACTAAAATAAAAGGTGGTCAAAAATCAGGTGTCAACAGCTGCCCCTCTTTGAGAGTGAGCTCGTCAGAGGTTGCTTTCAAAGATAAAATGACACCTGAATATTAACCGACTCAACTGGGGAAAAGAGACGCTATGACATCGAACCCTTAAGTCCTTGATGAATGCTCAAATTAATCACCGGTTTACTCTTGCAATTCGAACGTGGGCCTGAGGGAGAGCGGCTTACCTGAAGTCTGCCCATTGGGTCCTGCGCATGCGGAGTCTGAGGTTTTTTCACTGCGCTCTCAGGATGCCGGAAAAAGGAGGGGCTTGTTCCCTTTTTTTTTTCTTTTTTTTTTGTTTTGTTTTGTTTTAGTTTTTTGTTTAGTTTTTTTTTGTTGTTTTTTTTTGTTGTTTTTTTTTACAGGCCCTCGTAGCTTCTGACACACTATCCTAGGCTTTATTCCTCGAAAACCTTTCCCGGCTACTGACAGGAAACACTCACAGAAAGATTTATCGAGCACCCCGAGCTTTGGGGATCCCATGACGCTGACTAGCGGTGACAGAGGGGATATTTTTGGCTTGAAAGGGGATCCCATGGCGCTGACTAGCGGGGCCAGAGGGGATTTCTCAGTCGGAGGTTTGCTACGTCCGGCGAGACAGTTTGATCTTTTGAAAAGGTTCCCAGGACAGGGGTTCTCCAAGTCCAATGGGATTTCCTGATTTTTTGAAAGGGTTCTCAAAACGGAGGTTTTCCACGTCCGATGGGATTACCTGTTTTTCTGAGAAGGAGTCCCGAGTCGGAGGTTTTCCACGTCCGCTGGGATGGTTTGATCTTTTGAAAAGGTTCCCGGGACAAGGGTTCTCCAAGTCCAAGGGGATTTTCTGATTTTTGAAAAGGGGTCTCATGACGAGGGTTCTCCACGTCCGATGAGATTACCTGTTTTTCTGAGAAGGGGTCTCATGACGAGGTTTCTCCACGCCTGATGAGATTACCTGAATTTTGAAAAGGGGTCCCATGACGAGGTTTCTCCACGCCTGATGAGATTACCTGTTTTTCTGGGAATGGGTCTCATGACGAGGTTTCTCCACGCTCGATGAGATTACCTGTTTTTCTGGTAGGGGTCTCATGACGAGGTTTCTCCACGCCTGATGAGATTACCTGTTCTTTTCAAAAGGGGTCCCATGACGAGGTTTCTCCACGTCCGATGAGATTACTTGTTTTTCTAGGAAGGGTCTCATGACGAGGTTTCTCCACGCCTGACGAGATTATCTGTTCTTTTGAAAAGGGGTCCCAAGTCGAAGGTTTTCCACGTCCGCTGGGATGGTTTGTTTCTCAAAAGGAGTTCCCAACACGGAGGTTTTCTACGTCCGATGGGATTTCTTGATTTTTGAAATGGGTTCCCGAATTGGAGGTTTTCCACGTCCAATGGGATTGCCGATTTTTGAAAAAGATTCCCAAGACGGATGTTTTCCACGTCCGCTGGGATGGTTTGTTTCTCAAAAGGAGTTCCCAACACGGAGGTTTTCTACGTTCGATGGGATGGTTAGTTTCTCAAAAGGAGTTCCCAACACGGAGGTTTTCTACGTCCGATGGGATTGTTTAATTTCCTTGAAAAGGTTCCCAAGTCGGAGGTTTTCTACGTCCGATGGGAATGTTTGGTTCTTCAAAAAGTTCCCAAGTTGGAGGTTTTCTACGTCCAATGGGAATGTTTAATTTCCTTGAAAAGGTTCCCAAGTCGGAGGTTTTCTACGTTCGATGAGAATGTTTGGTTCTTCAAAAAGTTCCCAAGTTGGAGGTTTTCTACGTCCAATGGGAATGTCTAGTTCTTCAAAAGGTTCCCGAGTCGGAGGTTTTCTACGTCCGATGGGAATGTCTGGTTCTTCAAAAAGTTCCCAAGTCGGAGGTTTTCTACGTCCGATGGGATTTCCTAATTTTTGAAATGGGTTCCCGAATTGGAGGTTTTCCACGTCCAATGGGATTACCTATTTTTCTGGGAAGGGGTCTCATGACGAGGTTTCTCCACGCCTGATGAGATTACCTGAATTTTGAAAAGGGGTCCCAAGACGAGGTTTCTCCACGTCCGATGAGACTGCCTAAATTTTGAAAAGGGGTCCTAGGTCGAGGGTTCTCCACGTCATGCTAAGACTGTTTGATTTTTGAAAAGGGGTCCTAGGACGAGGGTTCTCCACGTCATGCTAAGACTGCCTGATTTTTGAAAGGGTTCCCAAAACGGCGGTTTTCCATGTCCGATGGGATTACTTGGTTTCTACCATGATTTGACCCTTCAGGCGGTATCTACCATGATTTGACCCTTCAGGCGGTTTCTACCTTCATTTGACCCTTCAGGCGGTTTCTACCTTGAGTTGACCCTTCAGGCGGTTTCTACCTTTGATTTTGTTGAGGCGACATTCTGGGAGCTGGGTTCTCCAGGTATCCTGCAGAAGTTCGAGCCTGAAATATTTTTCTTCACCAAGAGAATGTTAGTAATCTCTGGGAAGACGATGGCTGGCCACTTGACGAAGCCGTATGATTCAAGTTTTAGTCATGCAGTGTGCATTTTGATGCTGGAGGTTTTCCAAAGCATTCTTGCAACATGCAGATGTGACCACAAATCCCTTGCAAGGAAAATCTGGATCAAATAATTTGAAGATTCCAAAAAGAGTTTGCTCAAAACATCAATTGGAATATTTCTCGCCGAAGAGGTCTTCTCATCTGTCTTGCGATAGTGGTCTTTTATAGGGACGCACTCAATTCCCTACTGACTTGTGCCTAGGTTTTAGGCTCATTCGCAGCGCATATATTTTGATCGGTCGGGAGGTCTTCTACGGGACCGTAATGCTGGGCTTGGATATTGGTTTTCAAGGGGGACCTGCTTTGGAGTCGAAGCCATTGAATGAAAGTCTTCACCATCTGCTCCGGGTTTACAAGTCAAGAACCCTGCAAAAATGAGAAAGAAATAGTCTTGCTCGTACCTCTTCGAGCTAAGCTATATGTTAACCCAAGTGTCTTAGTCAGAGAAGACTGTTTCGGGGTTGTAACATTGGTAGGATTGGGGACCGAAAAAGGCTTATTTTTGGCCTAGAATTTATGAGGGGATTGACATTGGTGATCATTGCAAATTTGTCACCTGTCCTTTCCATTCTGCATCTTCAATTTTTGAGGTGCACGACCGCTTTTGAGGTGTGCACAAATTCTTGTGAAAGCGCCTCTGGCTGCATTGAGAGACTAACAACTCTATCTGCGTCTCTGCTCCGCGCTTGATACCATTTGGAGGAGCGGCCTCTTTGATCTGCGCTTGATGCCGTTTGAGGAGTAGTTTTTGGAATCTGACTCATTCTGAATTTTTCTTTTCCCCTTTTCAAACAGGTTTCTCTTGGGGATTGATACAAATTGTTCACCCAAGCATCGACCTTGCTTTTACCAGGCACTTTGCTTTTTCTTGATGCTGGGGGCTTTTCTCATCATCTTTTCCTTTTCATTTTTCTTTTGAAATCCCGCTTTTCTCATCTTCGGGAGTTCGTGTTAGACATGTGACCAAAGGTCTAACAACTTTAAACATTAACTTAGGAATTTCTTCGCAAACCCTAAGTCTTGAACTCTTCCGTTTCTGAAGTGATGATGCATCCGTCTTGGAATGTGCAATGATCACCAACGGGTTTATGAAATGATCTTGCAGGCTCAGCTTGGCTATGCAAAGGATTCGGTGTGTGGGATAGAGAAATGAACGCTTCTCGTCATCCTATGGCACTTGGATTACCATATAAACAACACACAAAGATTGATGTTAGTCCGAGCAAGAAAATTTCTAACCATTTTCTCCTGATGCCGCTGGACTTGCTTTCGTTCTTGCCCCAATGTGGGGTGGTTCTTGACAGGGTTGAGAATGAAAACCGCCGTTCAAAGGGGTTGCCAATAGTCACCTGTAGTGTTTGGGGATATGAAACGAATGCATCCGTCGTCCCAATCCATGTAACCACTGCGAATGGTCTCTATCTCCGTAGGTCCAGATTTTGCTATCTGATCCGCTCCACTTCTCTCTCAAGTGTATATAGGACGTGTTTGGATTAGGCTTTGCCTCTTATCTTTTGAGAAAACGTCCTTTTGAAAGTTTTGCACAACTTTTGAATGGAAAAAAATCTTTTTCATCTTCTCCAAAAATTTTACCCGTCAATGAGATTTTATGCTGCACCATGCGTGTTCTAATCATGTTTAGACAACCTCCTGTTTTCAAAACATGAATGTCAATGAAGTTAGAACTCTATGTCTTTTCTAGACATTAGATTCTGAAAACTTTTCTTTTTCTCTTTTTTCTCTTTTTTGTTTTGGGTTGGGGAAAGGGGTACTTACCTGCCCACCGTGGCTGGAGGTCCCTGAAAATGTAGAAGAAACATGTCATTGTATGTTCCCGAATTTTTCAAGAATCGGAACGATACATCCTACCCTTGGTCATGTGCTCCGACCAGTATGCAAGGGTTGTAAAAATCCTGCTTCGCCTTGTTGGCAAACCCCTGTCAAGGACGAGAGTTAGGTGTCAGTTTGTATTCCAAAATTCAAGATAGATTGGAACGATACCGCCTTGTTCTGTTTTGTGTTTCCGTTTGAACACAAACGTGCGGCTTGCAGAAGTTGGCCATCTATCTTGTGGCCATGATTCCTCCCTCTGGTTGGCAATGAATCCTTGTCGAGGATTTGCACTGGAGGAGATCCATTCATGCTCCTGGACGCATCGTACGTCTTTTCCAGGGCTTCTCTTCCTAGCAACCTGTCCCCTGCAACTGATATTTTATTTCGCCCCTACGTCGGCGAGCTGTTTTCTTTCATGACTTTTAGTGTCAACGACCCCTTCACTGATTTGCTTATGGATAGTACCTCTTGACTGCATCGGCGTTTACAGGGTGTCCCAGTTCTTCTCCATCCATGTTTACCAGAATTAAGGCCCCTCCAGGTAGAACCTTCCTAACCACATATGGTCCTTCGTAATTCGGGGTGAACTTGCCCCCTGGGTGCGACACGTTCGGGAGGATCTTCTTGACAACGAGCTCGTCAGCTTCGAACATTCGCGGTCGAACTTTACGGTTGAACGCTCTAGCGACTCTTTTCTGGTATGTTTGGCCATGGCAAATTGCCTGCAGACGCTTCTCGTCTATCAAGTTCAGCTGTTCGTGTCTTTACTGTACCCACTCCGCCTCACTGAGCTTGACGTGAGACAAAATTCTTAACGATGGGATTTCTGTTTCAATTGGCAGGACCGCTTCCATACCGTATACAAGGGAGTAGGGCGCTGCCCCTGTAGAAGTTCGGATCGAAGTTCGGTACGCCATCAGTGCGTAAGGTAGTCTTTCATGCCAATCACGGTAATTCTCTGCCGTTTTAGCCAATATCTTCTTGATGTTCTTGTTTGCCGCCTCCACTGCTCCATTCATTTGGGGTCGGTAAGGCGATGAATTGAGATGGTGGATATTGAAACTGCTCAGAAGGTTATCCACAGTTTCGTTGTTCAGGTTCGAACCATTATCAGTCACGATTGCTTGAGGGGTCCCATATCTTGAGATGATGTCCCGCCTGATGAATTTAGCCACGTTCTTCGCAGTCACGTTAGCATATGACGCAGCCTCAATCCATTTGGTGAAATAGTCTATTGCCACCAGTATGAATCTGTGTCCATTCGAGGCCTTAGGGTTGATTGGCCCTATCATGTCTATGCCCCACATTGAGAAAGGCCAAGCCTCGGACATTTGATGAAGCTCGTTCGGGGGCGCATTGATCCTGTCTCCATATACTTGACACTGATGGCATGATCTGACGTGTTGATTACAATCTGACTCCAGTGTCATCCAGAAATAACCTAGTCGCATGATTTTCTTGGCGAGAAGATGGCCGTTCATGTGCGGGCCACATTCCCCCTCGTGTATTTCGATCATAAGCGACCTAGCTTCATTGGCGTCTACGCACCTGAGGAGGACCGAGTCATAAGACCTCTTGTAGAGAGTTGGGCCACTGAGGAAGAACTTGCCCGCCATCTTTGCAATGTATTTCCTGTCTCCTGCTTGAGCACCCGGAGGGAATTCCCTTTTGGCCAGGTAGTTCTTTATATCATGATACCACGGTAGGTCCTCGAACCCCTCCTCAATTACCATGCAATGTGCAGGTTCTCGGGTAATGCCTATGCGCAACGGTTCAATATCTATGCCGTTCGCTACTTGAAGCATAGAGGCCAAAGTAGCCAATGCATCTGCGAAGTGATTTTGCGTCCTCGGCAGATATTCGAACTCAATTACTTCGAATTCCTTGATCGTCTCCTCTAGGAATTTATGGTACGGGATGAGCTTGAAGTCCCTAGTTTTCCATTCGCCTTGGGTCTGGAGGATGATTAGCATTGAATCTCCATAGACCTGTAACTTCCGCACTTTCAAGTTTGTGGCGAGCTGCAAACCAAGGATGCATGCTTCATACTCAGCCACGTTATTGGTGCATGGAAATGTCAGCTTTGCGGCCACGGGGTAGTGTTGGCCATCTGGAGATATGAGGACGGCTCCGGTACCTGCCCCAGCTAAATTGACCGCGCCGTCAAAATACATGGTCCATTTGTCGTCCGAGAGTGTCAGAACTTGGCCTTCCGCCTTATTCTCTTCTTCCTCAAGGGCATCGTGGTCTTGGGAATTCTCGGCTAGCATGTCAGCAATGGCTCTCCCTTTTACTGACTTCTGGTTTGAGCTCCTGACATCAAACTCAGAAAGGAGCACCTGCCACTTGGCCAGCTTCCCTATCAATGACGGCTTTTCTAACAAGTATTTGATTGGGTCACTCTCTGTGACTAACTGGATGGTGTGGTGAAGGGTATACTGCCTTAGCCTGCGGAGTACCCAGATTAGCGCGACGCATGTCTTCTCTACCTCCTGGTACCTTGCCTCTGATGCGGTGAACTTCTTGCTTAGGTAATACACAGCTCGCTCTTTGCTATCTTTTGGGTTTGTTTGAGCGAGTAAGGCCCCTAGGGACTCGTCGTGGATAGTGAGGTAAAGGGTTAGGGGGACCCCCGGGACCGGGGGCACCAGTATTGGAGGACTGACCAGATGTCCCTTGATCTCCTCGAAAGCCTGCTGGCACTCGTGATCCCACTTGATTTTGGCATTCTTCTTCAAAAGTTTGAAGAGTGGCTTGGCTGACTCTGAAAGGTGAGATATGAAGCGGGCGATGTAGTTTAATCTTCCCAGGAGGCTCCTTACATCTTTAACTGTTGAAGGGGCCTCAAGGTTGAGGATAGCTTGAACCTTGGTGGGGTCAATCTCGACGCCATGATTGCTAACTATGAACCCCAATAGCTTGCCTGATCTCGCCCCGAATACGCATTTTGCGGGATTCAGCCTCAGCTTGTATTTCCTGAGTCGTTCAAACAATTTCCTTAGTACCAGGGAGTGGTCTTCACCATGTCTGGATTTTGCTATCATATCGTCCACGTACACCTCTATCTCCTTGTGCATCATATCGTGGAATAGGGTAACCATCGCCCTCTGGTAAGTTGCCCCTGCATTCTTCAGGCCGAATGGCATGACTTTATAGCAAAAGGTTCCCCAAGGTGTGATAAACGATGTTTTGGCTTTATCCTGCTCTCTCATGCGGATTTGATTGTAGCCCGAGAAACCATCCATAAAAGAGAATCGTTCAAATCCGGCTGTGCTGTCTACTAAGACGTCAATGTGCGGCAATGGGAAGTCGTCTTTGGGGCTAGCCCTGTTCAAGTCTCTGTAGTCTACGCAGATCCGGACCTTCCCGTCCTTCTTCATGACGGGGACGATATTAGCAACCCATTCTGGGTAAGCAATCACTTCGATGAACCCCACTTTGAGGAGCTTCATCACCTCCTCTTCAATTTTCTTTGCCAATTCGGGTTTTGTACGCCTGAGGTTCTGCTTCTTGGGCAAGATGCTGGGGTCGGTTGGCAAAGCGTGTTCCACGATACTAGGGTGTAAACCCGGCATATCCGCATATGACCATGCGAAGACATCTTGGTATTCTCGCAGGAGCTCAATTATTCTGGATGCTTCTGTCGGCGGTAGGCTTTCTCCAATCTTCACCTCCTTGATATTCTCTGGAGTCCCTAAATTCACCGAGGTAGTGCCCTCCGCAGTGGGTGGCTTGGAGTCTTCATAGCGTTTCCAATCAACTCTGATTCCCTCCTCGACCCGGTCGTCTTCCTCTCCTTCGATATGGAGGGTAGCTTCCTTTTGAGAGCTGGGATAACTTAACAACCTGCTATGTATGTGTGGAATGGTATGCCTGAAATGTCATGAAAATGGTTAGTTAACATATAATAGATAAGGCTCATGGACGATGCATTTCTTTGGAGATGTTTTAAGAACAAAGATTAAAACTGAAAAGGAGAGATGGGGGCTAGTCCTCATATCATTGGACATCCTTGCCTCCCAAAATTTTGAAAACTGGGAGACGTGTGGGAAATCAGGTCTCAGGGCTTTTCTTTTCTTTTCATCTCTTCTTTTCTTTGCATCTTTTCTTTTCTCTCATTTGGATCGTCATCGACCTGATTCGTGGTTCCCCTACATCCCGATTTTTGTATTTTATGAGGATTTTTTGATTTTTTTTTTGATTTTTTTTTGATTTTTTTTTGTTTTTATTTTGACGTAAAGACATAAAACAAAGGTGATAGTTCGAGGCATCTGATGTATATTCAGATGCATCAGAGGGGGGTGGAAATTTCTTTACTCAATGACGGATGCGTCGTCGTCGATTCCCTCGATAATGACGTTGACAGAATCTTCCAGGAACAGGCTGGCCAACTGGGGGTCCTCCGTTGTAACGTCCACCTTCTCGTCCTTCAGCCACTTAGACGCCTCATCAAAGAAACGACTCAGGGGAGTTTCGAACATCTTTCCCTTGCCCTTCCATGTATTCGACCCTAGGACGCGGCCACCACGGCCCCTACCTCTCCCATAACCTTCTGGTTGGAAATGTCGACCCGGTTCTCCTTTATAACCCAGCCCTCGGCGGTTCTTCACTGTCGCCAGGCTAACTGGCTCTTGAATACCTTGGTGGTGCTTGCCTAAACCAAGGCCCGGGATAAAACCATGTCGCGTCAGTATTTTTCCCGCCATGATCGAGGATTTGGAGCAATTTGGCGGCCTCGTGGCTGTACCAGCTGGTACATGCATAATGTACATTCTCTCCGCAGCGCGAAAGCTTGATTCTTCTCCGGACGAAGGTTTCACCAATGGAATAGTGTCGATGTGGCTCGTTAAGTGATCAGCCTCTGAGTGTATGGTGATCAGTTTGTCGTGAACGACCATCCGGACCTTCTGGTGTAAGCTGGAGGGCACGGCGCCAGCCGTGTGAATCCAAGGTCTTCCAAGCAAAAACCCAAATGACGCTGGGATATCCATGATTTGGAAATTGATCAGGAACTCTGTTGGGCCCACAAGGACAAGTAGTTCTATCTCTCCAGTTACCTCGCCTTTAGCCCCATCGAAAGCTCGAATGGTGGACTTCGAGGTTTTGATTAAATCTTCTTTCACCCCGAGGCCTCTAAGCGTGCTTAAAGGGCATATGTCGAACGCGGACCCATTATCTATGAGGACTCGAGATACCCGTTTGCCGTGGCACATTGCTGACACGTAGAGAGCCTTGTTATGTCCTCGCCCCTCTGGTGGGAAGTCTTCATCTGAGAATGAGACTTGATCTTTCAAGAGGATTGCCCCCACGAAGTCCTCCAACTGGGCCTCATTGATTGTTTCAGGCACGTGGGCCTCATCCAGCACCTTCAAAAGGGCATTTCGATGCTTCTCAGATGTCTTGAAGAGGTCCAAGAGTGAGATTTGCGCGGGCATCTTTCTCAGCTGTTCGACCACCTCGAACTCACTGGTTCTAATGATGGCTAGGACCTGCTTGGCGTCTTCCTCCGTTATCCCCTTCTTTTCAACATCTCCCTCCTTTTGGACTAGGCACCTCCCGGAGCGAGTAATGGCATCTACTTCACTGGTGCCGTAATTCCAATGCACTGCTTTGGGGTTGTAAGCCTCTACTGCGGGGAGTGTAATTACTAAGGGCGTGACCTCGTCTTTGTGAGAACTGCTGGCCTCCCCTGTCGCCTCTACCTCGATGTCACTACGATCTTCTTGTGTAAGGTTGAACTCAGCAAGGTTTATTATCAGCGGGGTCATACCCTCCACCATGCAGATCGATTCAACAGGGCATGATTCCTCTGAGTCGTACGGGTTTCTCCCGAGGTCTATATTGAACACCGCGTTTGCGGTATGGTCAGGTAGTGGATTCTGTTGGATGTTTGGATCTGCTCCATCAAACTTCAGCAAGTCACTGTTGATAAGGGCATGTATGTCGTATTGTAGGGCCCGACAATTGTCTATGTTGTGTCCTTTTTCGCCCATGTGATATGCACAAGTTCGACTCTCGTCGAAACCCATGAACCTTGGCGGTGCTGACCTCGGCGGCTTCTTGGCTAACAACCTTGCGTCTAGAAGCTTAGGGAGTAACTTTGACATCGGGACTGGGAGCGGGGTAAAAGAGGGAGGACCCCTTCCTCTTGGTGCTAAGATCCTCTGGGCCGTCCAAGAGGTGTTCCCCTGGGTCGGGGTGGAGTTTTTGAACTTTTTGGCTCTTGGTGGATTGGAAACGAAGGCAACCTCTGCAGTAGATTCTCGTTCTTTCTTTGCGGGGAACGGTCGCTTCGGAGTCACTTCCGGCACACGCCTTTCTCTTATAGCCCACTCGTGTCTTTCCGCCACTTTGATTAAGTGCGCGAAGGTCTGACACCCAGAGGTGTTTAGTTTGTCAAAGTAGTCATACGGCAGCGCTTTCAGAAAGATGTCTACCAACTCTTCCTCCGGGATGTGCGGCTTCACCTGAGTGGCGAGCGCCCTCCACCTTTGGGCGTATAAACGAACGCTTTCAGTCCTCCCTTTCGCGGTCCGCAGTAGGTCCTCTCTGGTTGGAGCAGTCAGTGCATTGAACTTATACTGGGATAGAAAGTCTCCTGCAAACTCGTCCCAGTCGTCATATCTTTGTATGTCTAATTCCACGTACCAAGACAAAGCGGCGCCAGCCAGACTCTCTTGGAAGGTATTGATCAGCAATGGCGTGTAATCTGAGTATTTGGCCATCTTGTACAAGTAGTACTTCAGGTGGGTCTTGGGACAGCCTGTCCCATTATACTTCCTTGAGAAATCCGGCTCCTTGTAGTCCACAGGGACCTCTATCTTGGTGAAAGGCATGATTTTATCGTACTTTGACAACTCAAATCCCTGGCTGGTGAGACATTCCTCGATTTTGGCAATCCTTCTTACTCCCTCATCGACCTTGACAGACTTCTCACTCTGTTTCCCTTCTAGGTTGATGATGACAGGCGGGGCTCTTGGCGGTACTTCAACAGTTGGAGCCTGCTCAGTGCCAGGTGCAGCATTCGTCCCAGCGGGTCCACCTGCGTCGGAACCAGCAGGCGTGCTTGGGTTTGCAGCTTGGTTAAGATCAACTGGCAGAGTGGGCCTGGCGTTAGCCGCGATGAACATGTCCTTCATTTCAGCCAGCATCTGAGTCACTTGGTCTAATCGTGCTTCCAGAGTTCCGAGGCGGGCGTCAACCTGTTCGTGCTCCATACGGGCCTGAGAACGCGCTTGGGCTCGAGTCCTCGTGATTGAGAGTTACCTGGTCGGGAGATTAAAAGTTAGGCTTATGGATACGAGAGATAAATCATGTGCCGCAAAGTGAACGGCGGCCTGATCACGCTGGCGCGGTCTTGCCCCAGTTTGTCAAGGCAAGTATGTCGTTATGCAAAGAGTAATCCATGATAATTAGGATAAGTTCTTTTTGAAAAGATGCTTGGATAATGCATAAAAAAGGCTCCCGGAGGAGTTTGATCACAATGGGAAATGAAAATGCTTGACTATTCTAAACTCGATGGGAGGGCTGGCTCCTCTGTCATCCTCCGATATTGCTGGGAGCCGAGTCTTCAACTCTGGACTTCTTCGCCTTCAGGATAGGCTGGCGGTCCGACGTCTTCCGGTATGTAAGGCTCCACTCCTGGTACATATGGGACGATGTACTCTGGAACATATGGTTCGACTAGGGTCGGCCGGACTCTTTTGAAAGCCCGGATATATTCCTCGGAGGCCCGATGGATGTTCATCTCAGGGTCCAACTGATCCGGCCACTCCACATCCTGAGGCGGGGAGTCTTTCAGTGCCTGTTCTAGGTCATTGATCATCATCTGGAGGCGCGCTTTGGTCCTCTTGGTGATTGGGCCTTGGGGAATGTCGAAGGCGAATTCGTCCGGAGGACTTTGGGGTGGTATCTGCTGCAGCATGCCGAACTGTCTGACGACTCTGATCGGGTAGTATGACACGGCTCCTGTGAAACCCAAGAGAGGAATTGGCCCGCCGGTCTTGGTGGCGATGCGTGCTTTATGCATCTTCGGTCGCCTTAGCCGCCATCGGAGTTGTTCGGGTTCTAATTTTTCTAGGAGTTCGTACCAGTCGTTGAAAGAGCGGTTGGCAATGAGTGATTGGCACTTGAGGAAGGACTGGATAGGGTGGACGTCTTCATCGATTCGAGTGCATCCAGCGCGAAGGTTGAGTTTTTTAAGATGGGAAGTGATCCACAAGAAGAGAAGGCCATTGGAGGCTTGGAAAATGGTTTTCCGGGTGGATTTGGAATCATCCAGTGCGGCCTTATAGCGGTTCAGGGATAACAAAGTCTCAGCAAGGATCATATAGGAATAATCCAGTTGGTCACATGCCTGCTGGACTATGTGGACAATGAGAGGGTTGAATGTGGTCCTGGATGTAGGGAATAGCACGAATCCAAAGAAGGCCAGGATGAAGACCCCTCCGGCCCTGTGGCCAGTGTCAGTGGGTAGGTTCGAGTAATTGTCGAATAGGAATGAGAACGGGAATCTGCCAGAGTTGGACTTGAGAATCCTTTCAATCTCGGTGGTCTTGAGCCGAAGGAACTTGGAGAGCAGCTTGGATGGGTCAAGGCCTAAAGGGGGACGGACTAATTGTCCTTTGAATTCGACTCCGATGACGGCTGTATATTCTTCCACTGTGGGTGTGACCTCCAATCCTTCGAAGTTGAATGTTAGTGTGGTGCGATCCCAGAACCATGCTGCTGCTTGTATCAGTGCCGGTTGGTATTTGATTTCGATGAGGCTAACCAGATGCCCCAGCCTTTGCTTAACATACGCCTGGTTGGTCTTGTTGAGGCGTCCCCACCAAACTAGCAATTCTCTATGCGGGACCGGCAGAATTTGGATATCACCTCTTCCCATCGAGTCTAGAATATGAAAATGCGATTAATTATCCATGGATTACTCGGGCATTAGATTCGTTCAAATCATTATTTACCCGTGATGTGACGAGGGTTGAGTTCCCACATTTGGATAAAGGGAATGCCAAACTAGGGTTCCCATGCTAATCGCATCAATAGGCATAATGAATTGGACGAAAATAATGATGTTATGCAGATGATATGCTTATGCATGGCGTGGACCACTTCAATCATACGTCGCACACACCATGAAATGAGAATTAGATCTTCGCACTTGTGTCGAACCAACCAAGCGTGAGTTCTAACAAAAATTTCAAACGGAAGCGACGTATGATTGAAACAGAAAAGTCCGAATGGTTGGGTGAAATTCCAATGCCGCATTCCGGTATTAAGACGCCTATGAATGACACGGGAATTAAAGCGCAGGGGGTAAGAGGGGGATCCACAGACGGATTCCTTTTACAGACTCAGAAGGCTCAGAAAACTGAATAATTCTAAAACACCTCCGGAAGGCGACCCTAAGGAACCTAAGGAGATGCCCCAAGTCAGGTCGTCGGGTAACGTCGTCCGTCGTCCTTGCTCCGATTAGCTCGGGTCGTCGTCTTCATCAGATGAAATGTCTATAGGGGTGGAAGAGGACGGCTGGCTCTCGAGAGAATCCTCTTTGTCTGATGAGATCTCGATGACCACTAGAGGAGATGTTGGATTTGCTCGTACCCTGCTGAATATGCCCCTTAACTTCAGATAAATGTTCCACATCCTTTCCCTTTCGTACTCGAATTTATGTTCGCGTTCGAGTTGCTCGGCGGACTTGGTGTAGAAGCAGTCTGTTCCTCGGATAAGATTGCGTCCAGTAAGTGCCCTCCCTTGGATAAATCGGAAGGAGTGGAATCCATTGAACGTCTCGGTGGCTCGATGACGGATGACACGTCGCTCATACTCAAATACCTCTGGGACCTTGGAGAGATTTGGGGAGACCATCTCCACTTTATCTAAACTGTAGAATGGAATTAGACCCAACCATCGGACTCAATGAATGCAACATGTTGTGCAATAAATACGAAGCTGCAGGTAAATTAAACAATAATGGAAAGACCTTACCATAAGAGGTACCCGATGATTTTCTTGGTTTTAGGTATACCAACCATCCATATACATGCGCGTGAGACAAGTGAGGATTGACTCTAGAAATCAAAATGGCTTAGGTGAGGAACCTAGAGGCTTCCCTCTATCCGAGTCGATAAATTCGTCCATGAGCGCAATCCACAACAAATGGATAAAAGTCTCGACTTGGATAGTGAGCGGGATCGAATATGGTCAACCCCAGCGCAATCCACGCTAGAGCGTTGCATATCGATCCCTGATCTATGGCTACCTAAAAAGGTGATTTCGCGGCCTGGGTTTGGGCGCTTTGTGCAAAGTGTCGTGATCCTCAAATATGCAGTGAATCATGCGCAACAATTTATATATCAATCAGCGCTTCAAATCATCCATATAACATACATTCCTACGCCCATCCTGCATAAGACAATGTTAATCACAGACTACACCCCTTATCACTCCAATCTGCAAAAGCATATAACACCTATCGTGAGCGGACTTACCTCACCTTCAAGAGCGCCTGCAGGGTTAGAAAAATCACTCAACGTTTTAATTACGGCCTAAGTCCACTTGAGGTCCAGAACCAAGTGTTCTAGAACAAAGTCCCCAGTGGAGTCGCCAGCTGTCGCGACCCGTCCGAAATCAACGGACGCGGCTAATGGATTACCGATCGTGGACCTTAGATCGGCGCGGGCCCTCTCAGGCCCATACCAAATCGCGGCGGGTGTATGTCTTTTGAGAGATTCGACGATAAAAGTCGATCGCTTTCGACCTTAGTGTGGTCGTGGTGGCATGTGCAACTTGTGCATGCATTTGGAGTCGCCACCGGTCTTTCTTGGAGGGTAGACCGGAAACCTTACTGACCGATTGGGAGAGATCGATCAATTCTGCGGAACCAGAGATTTTGGGTTCGGGGACTTGGTTACGTCGGTATCATTACCAACGCCCTTTCGGTACCTAACGCGAGTGATTTTCCTAAGTAAGAGTTCATGCAGGCGCGATTTTGGGTGAGATAGGTATGAGTCAGGGTTTCATGCAGATTGGAAGACTAGTCCTATCAAATCACAGTCAATATAATGAAAGCGCAAGTCGAGTGCATAAATAAATCATGTCAATGCATATCAATTGCAATCATGGGCCTCCTAGTATAGCCACGAGGGCTTAGCGAAGATGCGATTTAGGACTAGGGGTAAAATGGGAAGATTCGAGGACAATTAGCCCGAAGGGCAAAATTGTCATTTTTTGAAAGGTTTGGATATCGAATTACCCAAAATATTCCATGGCCAGTTGATTGTGGCCATTTCCCATTTTTGAGAATTTTTTGGAATTTCTTGATTTTTTTCTTCAATTTTTGGAAGACGATTCGCCCAAAGGGCGAAATCGTCATTTTCAAGAAGGTTCGGGGTTCAAAACACCCGAGATGAGCCTTGGCCAGCTGTTTGTGGCCATTTCCTATTTTTTTGGGATTTTCCTGGATTTTTTTGAATTTTTTTTTTTGGAAGATGGTTTGCCAGAAGGGCAAAATCGTCATTTCTGGAAAGACCGGGGGTCCAAAGACCCGAAACAGGTGATGGCCAGTCGAATGTGGCCATTTCCTATTTTCTGAAATTTTTTAGAATTTTTCTGAATTTTCCGAATTTTTTGAATTTTTTATGATTTTCCATTTTTTTATTGATTTTTTGATTATTTTATTATTTTTTTGAATTTTTTAAAATATTTAAAAATATTTTCCGGGCCGGGTCAAACCCGGCCCGACCCTAGGGGTCGACACCCGGCCTAAAACGACACCGTTTTATTTTTTAAAACATTTTTCTATTTTTTACAATTTTTTTGATTTTTTATGTATTTTATTTAATTATCCGAAAATTCCCCGGATCGGACGGTCCACGTTGTGCCACGTGGCTTCATCTCGTGCGTCCGATCTTCCACTAGATCGAGCGACCCACAGAGAGCCACGTGGCTCAATAATAGCCGTCGGATCAAAAATTAATTATTTTCATTTTTTAGAAAACCTACAAATCGGACGCTCTAGAACGTGCCACGTGGCCTCCTCTGGTGCGTCCGATCTTGTACAAGATCGAACATCCCTCAGTGAGCCACGTGGCACATCCTCGTCCGCCGGATCGATTATTCAAAAATCATTTATTTAATTTTCCAAAAAAACGAGATCGCGACACGTGTCACGATCGGGGCCGTTGATTTTATTTTATTTGAAAATACTCGGACCGGACCCACCCGGCTGACGTGGCTGCCTACGTGGCACGCCACGTCGGCCGTTGACCGCTGACCGCCGGCGAAGTCGCCGGAGAAGACGATGAACAGTAAAAATTCCGGCGACTTCGCCGGAATTCTCGCCGGAAAATGCAAAACGGCTCCGGATCTTCGAATTTTTTTACCCAAATTGCATCATTCGAATCCTCAAACATTCAGCATCAAAATATAAGCATTTCAACGGCCGGGGACGCATCGGAAATCGGCAAAAAGAACCCCCACAGGCTCGGCTCCGGCAAGGGATTTTCCAAAAATTTTCAACGTTCAAAGCCTACCCCAACCGTTCAGAAAACGTCTAAAAGAGGTTTAGAGACTTACCTCAGCTCGTTTAGAGCTGGAAATCCTCGGGTTCGCGCCGGCACGAGCTCACGGCCGAGACCAAGGCCGGTGGTGGTCGGGCCTCCTCGGCGAACACGGTTTGATGCAAAAAAAGGACACAGCGAGCTTGGAGTCGGTTTTAATGTATGCTTGAGGCTCGACACGCACAAATGGAGCTCGGGAACGCACCGACCGCGGGTTAAAAGAAAAACGTGCAGGCAGACATTTCGTCGAGCACCCGATATGCATTATGGAAACAGGGGTAAAGACGGCGTACCGACCTGTCCGAGGATCGTCGGCGACGGTGGATGCTTCGGCGGTGATCAGTGAGGTATAATGAAGGTCCCCGAACTCTCCTCTCGCTGCCTTTCGCTCAAAAAATCCCCTCGGCACTCTCGGCCCTGTTTCCCCTTTAAACCCGAGCCTCCCTCTCCGCCGTGGCCGACCGGCCCGTTTTTTGATGCCCTCGCGCTTGCAGCAACGAATATTCGTCTGGCAACCTGCTTCCCACGCTCGGCCGCCCGCTTTTTCTTTGAAAAATCGCCGCCCCATCTCGCCCCTGTCCTCCCCTGCCTCACTGTCGGCCACGGTCTGCAACAATGTTGCAGACCCGGCCGGACCGGGTCGGGTCGGGTCTGACCCGACCGGCCCGGTTCGACCAATTCGCTCAAATTGAGCCCCGATTCGACCTATTTTCATGAAATTGATGGCATAATCGGACTCCTTGGCACATTTTCTATTCAATAAGGGTATTTTCACGGATCAATTGATTGAAATTTTATGAAAACCCCAAATTGTCCCTAGGATCCGAAAACGAATTTCCCCAAATCGAAGGTCCAAACGATCGAATTATTCAAAATTGAGCCCACCAATGGATTCAGCATGATGAAAACTATAGGGTAGAGGTGTTTAATTTTAATGGGTGTGCCCGTGTGAAATTTAATTTCACAAATTGTAAAACCGGGGACTAAATCGAAAGATTTTTATGCAATTAAGCCTTTTTGGTTAAAATTGATCAAATTGGAGGGCAAATTGACCCAATTGCATTTCAATACTCTAGAATACAATGTCATAGCTTATAAAAACCGAGAATTGAAAATTAAAAGACTCGAAAAGGATTTTTTAGGCCCGGTTCGGGATTAGGTTTGTGAAGGAACCCCATGAACCAGGCCAAATTTCCTTAATAAAAAGTGAAAATATTAAAGATAGAATTAAAATAAAATTTCTGAATATTTTTGTGTAATTTTCTGACCACGAATGGTATTTTTCCTGATTTTTGGGTTATTTTAATAATTAAATAAATTCCAAAAAATATTAAAAAATTCAAAAAATATTTTTTGTTCAAAATTGGTTCCTAAGGCTAGGCTAAGGCTTCCAAAGTTGATTTTACAATTTTTTGACCTTTTTTGCTATTTTTAATTAATTTTAGAAGTAAAAACTAAAATAAAAGGTGGTCAAAAATCAGGTGTCAACAACCAACACCAGTGGCATGCCGCTTGCTAGCCTCCGGATCCGACCCTCGTCTAGCCTCACCAGACCACCCCCTTTACCTATTCATCTATTGACGCGACGACTAGATGTAAAAGGCTCGACAAATAAAATAAAAAAATAACCAGGATACATGCATGAGTTTAAGACTTTCGCCAAGTACGCGATGGAAGAGGAGTGAAACGTGAGCATTTTAGACTTGCAACGTTGAGACTTCAAACACCACATATACATACTGGACATCGGCAAATGGCAGCCCGAAATAGAAGAAACAAACTCATGTATGGACGGAGACTTGATTCTCGCCTTACCCAAAACAAGGTTGAAAAGAGTGATAGAAGTTACCTCGTCAAGAACATACTCCGGGTTGCGTTGAAGCTTGAGTGCTTTGACAGAACCGAGTGAGAATGTGGGTCGGTGAGGAAGGTCCGGCAAGTACTCTTTCAGTCCGCGACCTCCGGATACGGTAACAGAGGAACGGGGCTTCCGGTGACCGAGAAAGTTGAGCGACGGACGTCGATTGTGGAGGACTGAGACTTAAGAAAGGGAGTTCTCTTTTTTTTTTTTACTCCATCTCTTTCTCTGTTTGGTCTCAGCCTCTTTTCTCTTTACGCTTTTTTTTTTCTTTATGGAACCCAGAACCACCTATTAAGAGGAGGAGAATGTCTGGGAGTTGTATCACCTTCTTCTCTTTTCTTTTAGAATCTCACCGACGAAGACCCCTCGAAGAACCCTCTTTCCCCACTCTATCTTGCATTTTTCTCTATTTTTCTCTTCGTGAACCCCCTTTTGGTTCTCTCTATGTATGTTTTTTTGTTTTCTTTCAATCGTAAAGGGTATTTCATACGAAATCACTAAACAAGATCTATAAACGAAGCGGAATAATATAGATCCACATACCCATAAACACGAAGCGCGGATTGCAGCCATACGTTGATCAAACCGTCGTAGACGTCCGATTGTATTGGATCTTCAAGCCCTGTGATCAAACTCGAATCACTGATCGATGAGGTATATCACGTAAAACGAACATACCTCGAATCCACAGATTAAGAGTCCCTTTGCAGGTGAGACACGATCCAGATCTGGCGATAGATCGTCGACGAGAGACAATTCTTCCATGGAGTTGTTGGGAGAGTTTTTCTGTCTGTTTTTGCCATGGAAAAGAACGACGTACGTTCTGATGGCTGAAGAGAGTAACTCATCTCTCTCTTTCCCTTAGAATAGGAAATAAGCTTAATTGATTCCAATTAATATTAGAATTATGGCAACTAGCCAATTTAGCCCTTAATGGGCGTTTTATTTCCAACATCTCCCACTCGCCCACACAAGGCTAAATGTCTCTCTTTCTCTTCTCACTGCTTAGTTCATATGGGCAAATAATCCGTGCGACCAGCATACTATGAGAGCTCGTTGCTATACATCTGTTAGAAGTATATAGCAGCTCAAAATGGGCACATAACCTCATAGTAGATCCAGTATGCAGTACTCTAGATCAATCAGTCACATTTACATCATATCTCTCTTGATCTCTTTGAGTACTCAAATACAATACATTGTATTCACAATCATGATTAAACTCATATAATCATAATTGGTCGACCTGTGAACACAAAGATTGAATGTGACATTAAGAATTGATCTTCCTCTTCCCTCAAACCTCTCAATCTCAATTCAGTTTGATTTTCTAGAAATGTCACATTAGATCGAATCAATCTCATGACCATAGGCAACACTCTAAGATAGCGAACACCGAAAAGAAATCTTGAGAATAAATAAGAGTCGTGAGGGGACTAAAATTGAGGAACTCTTATCCTCAAGAGTCTCACACGGCCACAGAGTTGAGATCTAAACTCTTGCCAACTCTTCTTGGTCGTTTCATGCATACGTAATATGAAGTACGTATTACGGTATTCTCTCCTTTCCCATGAAGCGTATGTCTTCTAACTTTTAATACCGTACAGATGATAGCTCATACATACTCAATGTCTAGCTTGAGTTCACAAATCTACTCTCTTCAAAACAATCCATCAGAACTCACATCTGGCATTAAAGACAGATAAAGTGAAATATGTGGGATATATCACTTTTGGTATTTCACTTTCGGACATAATAAATATTATGGCATCATCTTAACACTTTAGTTAAGGCGACAACTATATTTGAATCACGAGCTCTCAATTATTACCTAGATAATGAGCTTAAATTGTCTCATCTCTATTTATCATGCAGTAAATAGAGGCGATTACCTGTGTGAGTGGGCTAATCTCTAATCTGTCCGACATACTTTCTCAATATAATGCACCAAGCATTAATATGCATAAATGTCATACAAACTCATAGACATCAATAATGATAACAAATATCATTAACTGTAAACATTGGGAAATATAAATATTCAGTACTCCCACTTTTATGCACTTCTAGAGATTTCAATATAGGAAACTAATCCTTTTGCCAACACATGACTGAGGAGCAACATCTCTAGGTACTCTCTTCATAGAAGAGCTGCTATCATTATGTGCATGTATGTGTACTGTATGTTCACATATTTTCTTACAACTATGTCTTTCACAAAAGACATATTGCATGTCTGTTTGCTTGGTTTGACAATGGATCCTTAGTGTAGGCTCTTGTTGCTAGGCTGTCACAATCAACTAATAATTGTACCTGTAGCATCCTTAGCAACATCTCACTAATCCAAACATCTCTTAAACCAAACATTCTCTTGTACTGCTGTTAATAACACATGAGATCACATTTCTCGTGGATAAGGCTATGCACGTTTGCTTAACACCACGAGATCAATTTCTATCGTGGATAAGGCTATACACATTTGCTTCTTACTACTCCAAGATATTGTGCCACTGCACAGTAAGAATACAAATTCAGAGGTAGATTTTCTCTCATCTAAACCTCTTCCTCAGTCAATATCACTATAGCCTTCAAGGTGCAGATCTCTACTTGAACTTAACAGAAAAACGTGGCAGTACTTTTCAAATATCTCAGAGAATTCTCATGATGGCAATCCAATATGCTTGACTTGGATTAGAGTGGTACACATACTATTCCAACCACATAACAAATATTAGGTCTTGTACACATCATAATGTATTTCAAGCATTCAAACACTATCATATGGAACATTTTCCATTTCTGTATTTGCTTGTGGAGTCTCAAGACATATTTTGCGGCTCAAAAATGAATCATTTCATATTTGCCTAACCATTCCCATTGGATAGAGATATACCAGGAATCTCTTTGGGCCAAAACTGGGTTGGCATTGGTATAACACTACTAGGTGAATAAGCCACACATGCAATAGGAGTATCTTTGGGTTTATAGTCTTGCATACAAAATCATTCGATGATTTTATCCATATAAGTCTTTTGTGAAAGAGATCACAATCTCTTTGAACAATATCTTGAAATCTTAATTTCAAGAATGGATGTAGATTCACCCATATCTTCTTATTTCAGAACTGGAACATAACCAATTTTGAATGCATTAATAAACTCCATATTGCTTCAAGCAATCAGTATATCATCAACATATAATGATAATATCACATATTGATCTTTGGATCTTTTGATATATACGCAATGATTTTCATTAATCATTACAAAATCATATACCACTAAGGTATTACAAGAAATTATATACCATTCTCTCAAAAACTGCTTAAGGCCATATATCGATCTCAAAAGTCGACATACTTTTTGTTCTTGGCCAATTGAAACAAACCCAACGGTTGTTTCATACATTTTTTTTTAATCCTCCATTGAGAAAAGCAATCTTTACATCCATATGATGTAATTCAAGATCCATACTAATCACTATTGCCGGAATAAGGTGAATTGAGGTAAATCTCACCACAGAGAGCAAACCTCTTCCCAATCAATTACTTCTAATTGATTATACCATTTCACCACAAGGCGAGCCTTGTATCTCTCAATCAAGTCATTAGCTTTACGCTTTAATTTTGAGAACACATTTGCTCCAATGGCTTTATGTCCATTCAGAAGATCAACCAGTTCCCAAACTTGGTTTGATCTCATTGACTCCATGTCTCTTTCCATTGCTTATATCCACTTTTCCTTATCAGGGCAAGTCGGAGCCTCATTTACATTGTTTGGCTCATCCTTTTCGTATGGAGCGACCATGAAAACTTTACCTTCAATGTCTACAACGTCGACAAAAAGACGGATAACGTTTTTGCGACTTGTTCGCTAAATTGAGGATTGTACACTTAGTACACAAACTCCATTACACTCTCACTTGGCAACTTATTCGCCGTATTGAAGATTGTACATTTAGTACATCATTCTCCATCCCACTCCCACTCGGATTGAACAGCATCATCTCGTTCATGTCAAGCGGTTGCAATTGAGAAGATCGTACACTTAGTACATCATTTTCCATTATGCTCCCACTCGAATCAGATAATGATGACATCTTCTTCACATCAAGTGGTTGCAATTGAGACTCGTTTGAAACAAATTCCCCACTTCTCACATTGCTCCCACTTGGATGGATGCCCCAATAGTATCATTATCACTATCCAAGATCTTAAATGGAGAATAGTCTTCACTTGTTTCGCCCTTTTTTAGAAATTCATTCACTAAGAATGTGACATCTCGTGATTCAAATTCAGTTACGCTTACCACTTTCTTGTTCACCTATAATACATACCCTTTCGAGTGCTTTCAGTGTCACATGAAGACACTCTTTTATGCCTCTAGAGCCCGATTCCCATACCAGTGGGAGAAACCGTATATATATGAAGCACATCAAAATCTGAGAAAATTCAAATCTCATTTTCAACATGTCCATAACTCATATGGAGTGGTAGTAACTGATTTAGAAGGCACATGGTTAAATATCTAGACAACAATCAACAAAAAAATTCACCCCAAAAGGTGATAGGCATATTAGCCTATGCCATCATAGACCTAACCATTCTCATTGGGACCTGTTTCTTCTCTCTACGACTCCATTATGTTGAAAAATCGCTGGAATAGTTAATTGTTTTTCTATTCCTTTTTCATCACATAAATATCTGAACTGATCAGCTAGATATTCTTGACCTCGATCGGATCTTTTTTTTAAATAATAATTTTTTTAACTCAAAAAATAGAATTTATCGAAGCAACTTATGCCTCAAATTTATGAGAAATAAAAAAAAATATCAGAATCGAGTGTAATCATCTATAATGTGATGAATTAAACAGTCCATGCCTTATTCTCACATATGTTGAATCACATGTCTCAATGGATCAACTGCAAAGGAAACTCAGCTCTTGTTCCTTTTCCAAATGGTTTGCTCATTATATGTTCCGTTAGGAAATACTCACAAATAAGCAAATCGACATTTTCAATATTGCCCAATAAGCCCTCTTTAGCTTATCTAAATATTTGTCATTTGGCCAATGTGACCCAGCCTAGCATGCCACATATTCACATCATCACAAAAGATGTTAATAATGAATAACTAATATTCACATTATTGTACCCAACAATCGGTACAATGAAACCATCCGGAACCATATCAACTTGTTTCCAACGACAAGTCATCACCACCGTTATGAAAAATTTCAAACCGAAATCAAGTTTAACCAAAACAAACACGGAAACTAAATTCCATCGATTTTTTGTAGCATATAACACTATGTAGAAATAGGGTGCGATCACCACGCATTTTCAATTGGCATGTGCCAATCCCTTCAACTTCCACATAGGAATTATTTTCCACATTTATCCACTTTGCTCCAGGTCGAACTCGTTGAAATTCCACCAAGGCATTTCTATCTTTCGTTACATGATATGTGGCCTGTAAATCTATAATCCACAAAGGATAAGATTCAGTCACAAAAAATGAACTAGAGACTTAAGTAATACTCTCAAGTGCACAAAGCCTTTTTTTTTTAACTTCTTCGGTTCACCACAGTCATGAGCAAAGTGACCTTCATTGCCACATTAAAAAATATTTCACTCTTAAGATGTTTTTCTTGAAAAGACATTTTCCTTTCCCATATCGGTTAAACTTCGATTTCCATCCTGAAGGATCTGTTACTTTATCCTTTCCACTTCTTGAACCCACCTTGATGTTTATGCCTGGATCACGAAACTTCATTTGATCTAGAAACATCACTCTAGTTCAAGACAGCGCATAGCGTCCTCAAAAGTCTTTACCTTTTTTTGTGGATCAAGTGGATTTTCATAAGCACACAGCTATGAAGTAAAGAACAAATTACTGCTTGCACTTGCTACTCATCAGTCAAAAAATGGCCAACTACATACAGTTCACTTATCATGTTTGACACGTTACAAAAGTCATTTCATATTCTGCCCATGAGGCATCATATAAGTGTCAAAACTTATAGTGATTTGTCTCAACTTGGTGACCGCTGTCTAACCAAACTTAGTGTTTAATGCCTCCCATTTGACTCTGGCATTTTCATAAATGCCTGAACTCATGCATAAAACCATTTTTCATGCAACTCAGCAATACATGCGAGCAATTGAGTTCATCTTTTTTCCGTGCAGCAAATGTCGACTGTGCAGTATTCTCATCCTCAGGTGTTTCCATAACTAGGTCAAGAGCTTCAAATGCTTCTTGCTTTTCATAGTACAAACTGGATTTCCATATTCCAATTTTCATCAATTTTTGCCATCCAATTTCTCCTTTGTTTCGCTAAGCGCGTAACCGTTGTTTATGAACACGAAGTTCTATAGACATGCATTCACGAACCATTGATGCCTAACATTTACGCACCTATTTTACACTAACTAATTATATTAATAGATAATTTCACATAAGGCCTCAGATTCAAAAGTTCACAATGTTCCCAATCATCGCCCAATAATCCTCGCTTGAAATTACCATTAACATAATCATTTATGTAAAATCGAGTTCACCGAAGTTACTAAAACTTTCTAGAACTCCCCACTCGAATAAGGATCACAATTCATACAATGATCCATATATCTTGTATAACATGGCATAACATGATTTGGACTATACATGAATACTTTACACATCAAATCATGAGATTGCAGGATACATGCCATCAATCAATTCTTGAAAAAATGCCCCAAAATACATATATCATGGGCTTCAAACGTATTTTTAGAATTTTTAAATCATCAAACATGTCCAAATAATATATCAAATCGAAGAAAATTTCGATACGAACGCAACGATACCTCGCACGCCCCAATCGGAGCTCATATGCATCCACATGAGCCAGTCAAAGTTTCAGTCCACAAAGTCAACACGAAGTCAACGGGCCAAAATGTAATTTTCCAAAATTATGAGGACCGAATTGCAATTTTCAAAAATTCGAGGACCAAATTGCAATTTTCTAAAAGTTTAGGGACTAAATTGTAATTTTTCAAAAGTTCGGGGACCAAATTGCAATTTTCCAAAAGTTCGGGGACCAAATTGCAATTTTCCAAAAGGTCAGGGACTTAATTGCAATTTTCTGAAAGTCCGGGGACTAAAATGCAATTTTCGAAAAATTTGGTCTAAAGTCAACGGTCAATGCATGACCCGGTCAATGGGTCGGGTCGTTGACCGGGACGGATCTGATCCGAACCGGATTTGGAATTACCCTGAACCGGATCTAGAATACGGTTAAACCGGTTGTGGAATAGGGATAAACCGGGTTTAGGATAAAATTAAACCAGGTTTGGGCGTGTTTGGGCCACGGAGCACACGCCGCGCATGTGAGCGCGTGGGCCCCACACGCACCAGACCTCTCCGGCGCGTGCGGCCTCGTCCGGCCACCACCAGCGGCGATCCACCCCTCAAAACACTCGTCTCATCGATACGATTCTGATGGTATCTTCATATCCCATTTTCGTTGAACGAAATTTTACGAAAACGCCTCGAAACGCCGCTGCGTCGGGAACCAATCCCGCGGCGGCGCGTGGCGCGCGTGCGCCGGCTACCGGCCTCCGTTGGTGACGTTCGACCACTCAAAATGTTCGTCTCAACGATACGAGTCTAATGGTATACTCAATTGCCATTTTTACCGAGCAAAATTACACGAAAATGCGCCGATGCGCTGCTGTGTCGAGATCGGCCCCGTTGCGGCGCGTGCCGTGCGTGCGGCCGCTCCCGGTGTCGCCTCGCGACGGGCGACCACTCAAAATTCTCGTATCGCCGAGCCCGTTCCAACCATGTATACGAAATACAGTTTTGTCGCACAAAACAGACCAGAAACCCGATGAACAGTAACCCCGAAAATTTGATTATTTTTTGTTTGAAATTTGTACAAAACGCAGACGATCAGGAAACAAGAACACATGCTCTGATACCAATGAAGGGTATTTCATACGAAATCACTAAACAAGATCTATAAACGAAGCGGAATAATATAGATCCACATACCCATAAACACGAAGCGCGGATTGCAACCATACGTTGATCAAACCGTCGTAGACGTCCGATTGTATTGGATCTTCAAGCCCTGAAATCAAACTCGAATCACTGATCGATGAGGTATATCACGTAAAACGAACATACCTCGAATCCACAGATTAAGAGCCCCTTTGTAGGTGAGACACGATCCAGATCCGGCAATCGATCGTCGACGATAGACAATTCTTCCATGGAGTTGTTGGGAGAGTTTTTCTGTCTGTTTTTGCCATGGAAAAGAACGACGTACGTTCTGATGGCTGAAGAGAGTAACTCATCTCTGTCTTTCCCTTAGAATAGGAAATAAGCTTAATTGATTCCAATTAATATTAGAATTATGGCAACTAGCCAATTTAGCCCTTAATGGGTGTTTTATTTCCAACAAATCGGAAATCCTTTCACACTCCTGGCTTCCCCCAAAAGAAGAACCTCCTTCACCACTCAACCTGGAATGCACTCTCAATTTTTTTTCGAAAAACATCCCCCAACTCTACTCTCTTCTCATGGTTCACTCATTTTTTTTCCTTTTTTTATACGAGAACCAAGCCTCCTCTTCTTCAACTACCAGACCCTTCACGAGCTCCTCTCTCTCTCTCTCTCTCTCTCTCTCTCTCTCTCTCTCTCACTCTCTCTCTCTCTCTCTCTCTCTCTGTTTTCTTTTCCCAAATCCCCCCTAGAACTCCCTCTTTATTTCTCACGGTTCCCTCATTTTTTGTCTTTTTGGAATACAAGAACCAGACATCTCTTCATCTCCATTCTCCCGTCTGGCCGGAAGCGAGGTGTGTTGGGTCAGCTGTCGTCGAGCGAGTTGAGGCGACTGGTCAGACACAATAGAGGCGGCGACGCGTGAAAGAACGCTGCTTTTTTTTTTGTTCGAACCTCTCTAGCCTCTGTGGTACTAACCCCACCAAGAGCAGCCCTTTCCTTCTCACTAGTCACTCTGTCTCTCTTTGTTTTTGTTGGAAAAATAGTGTTAAAAATGAACAATATTGTTTTATAGATATGGAGGATACTTACAATTCGAATGACAATAATAAATGTAAGCAAACTGTCTTAAATATGAAAACACTAAGTTGGCAGAAGCACAGAATCTGAGCCTTTAGATGGAGGTCAGAAGCAAGTCAGAAGCAGAAAAAACTGAACTATTAGATGCAGGTCAGAAGCAGAAAAACTGAACTATCAGATGCAGTGTTCAAAACTCGTCAGATGCAACTGCATCTGAACCAGTCAGATGCACTGTTCAAAACTCGTCAGATGCAACTGCATCTAAACCCGCCAGATGCAACTCAGATGCACTCGTCAGATGTAGTTCCTTCTGAACCCGGTCAGAAGCAGTTCCTTCTGAACCCGGTCAGAAGTAGTTCCTTCTGAACCTCCAGAAGCACTGAATCTGAACTCGTCAGAAGTAGTGAATCTGACCCTTCATGCGGATAAAAGCTCAACATTCAAAAGAGCAAAATCTGCACGGAAATACAACAGTATAAAAAGAAAATGAATTAATAAAGAATACCGAGGTCTGTGTTTGACACAGTTTCCTTAAAGCAGATTCGTCTCCTCCAGTACGTGCTTTGAGGTTTCGTGAACGTCTGTCTCCCAGGATACAACGGTTAAGCAGCAATAGAGGCAAGCACAGCACTCTAAAGCTTCCGGCGAACTTGAACAACACGAGAACACTATCGAAAACAATACAAATGCAGATAATTCAAAAGAGGGTGAAGTGATTTTCGTAGTCCGTAGTTCTTAAGTCGTGTATGAAACAGAGCGGGAAGCCATCTATTTATAGACTAAGCGGGCATTACGAAAATAAAGAATAACGGCTAAATAAATTCTGTCGTTTAGAGCCGTTATGTATTTAATTCAGTAACCACGGAATTATAATAGCTGTTACTTAGTTAAAACCATTAACACACCGGTAAATAACTTAAGAACGGTTAACGGCTTGAGTTGGAAAAAATTAAAACATAGGGCAAAAATGAGCTTGTCGTGATGCCCACTTTACGGTTCTGCATTCGCGTACGCAGGTCGTGCGCTTGCGCCCAAGTTCAATTTGCCGGGCCTCTGTCGGGGTCCGGGATTTGCACTCCCCTACGCGTGCGCGCAAGGCATAGTACTTATTACAATAGTTACCACTCAAAAGAAGTGTAACCACATATAAAGCACTTCAAGGCATTCTTCATTTCCTATGTGGGACTAGTGCTTTGTCACTTCGAACTTCCAACTCAATGGTGTTCTTTGAGAAATAATTCATCTTTCACTCACCCATCAAAATACCTCATATTTTCCAACAATCCCCCACATGAATGAAAATTATTTTGGTTTTGACTCTGTAATAGTGTTCAACAAATGAAACCTGCATAGGATAGGTAGGTATCACCCTTTGAACCTTCCCTTGTGAAAGTATATTTAATTTACCAGTTGTTTAGTAGACATGATGTCCTTGAACTGTCCTGCTTTCTTAGTAAATGACCCATACACTTCACACAGGAATCATCTAAACGTTTGTTCAATTCTCATGAGTATGTTCGTTTTGGCCATGAACATCGTCCTGGTTCTGCGAGAGTTTCAAAAGAATTCAGCCCTCAATAATTCTCCTTTGAAGCGGCCCCACTTCTCTCTCACATAGGTGATTACTTAATCTTGAGTAATTGATTTACTCTACTTAAAAATCATTAAAGCATAATCGCTATCCTTTTCCTGATAAACCCCCACAATAATTGATTTTTCTCCACATATGTGAGAGATATCAAATCATTGTTTCTTTTATAGAAATGGTTTGAGGGATAGACCCCCACAGTGATATCATTCAATTCATATAATTAGGTTGTCCCTTTGAACCTAGATCTTGGGATCTCCAGTCAGCTAGGTTGGGTTTTCCTTTATATCAACTTTTTCTGTAATGGGCTTCAGTCCCATTCCTATTGTTGACTTTTCAACTAACACTCTGTTTAACCTTTTGGTTAGCGGATCCGCAATATTATCCTTTGACTTTACGTAGTCAATAGAGATAATTCCAGTTGAGAGTAGTTGTCCAATGGTATTGTGTCTACGACATATATGTCTAGACTTACCATTATACATGTTACTCTGTGCTCTTCCAATCGCAGATTGACTATCGCAATGTATACAGATTGGTGGCACAGGTTTTTGCCATTTTGGAATATCCTCTAGGAAATGGCGTAGCCATTCAGCCTCTTCACCACATTTATCCAAAGCTATAAACTCGAATTCCATTGTGGATCTGGCTATAACAGTTTGTTTACAGAATTTCCAAGATACAGCCGCACCTGCCAATGTGAAAACATATCCACTAGTAGATTTTGAGTCTTTTATATCAGATATCCAGTTTACATCACTGTATCCTTCTAATACAGATGGATACCTAGTATAGTGCAGGCCATGATTCCGAGTATACCGTAGGTACCTGAGTACTCTTACTATTGCTTTCCAATGGTCAGCAATCGGATTGCTCATATATCTACTCAATCTACTAACCGTATAGGCAATATCTGGTCTAGTACAACTCATTAAGTACATTAGACTTCCAATAATTCTGGAGTATTCTACTTGAGAAATACCCTCTCCTCTATTCTTGGATAGATGAAGACTATTGTCAATGGTGTTCTAGCAATACCAGAATCATTCTTGCTGAATTTTTCAAGAATCTTGTCCACATAGTGTGATTGGTTTAAAACTAAACCTTCTGACGTTCTTGTGATCTTAATCCCTAAAATCACATCATCAAGTCCCATATCTTTCATGTCAAATCTTGAATTCAACATATTCTTGGTAAATTTGATCATTCTGTCATCACTACCAATAATGAGTATGTCATCTACATACAGACATAGAATGGCATATCCATTCTCTGTCTCTTTATTGTAGACACATTTATCACATTCATTGATTTTAAAAACCATTGGTAATCATTGCCTTTATCAAACTTTTCATGCCACTGCTTTGGCGCTTGTTTTAGACCATACAACGATTTTACCAATTTACAGACTTTCCTTTCTTGTCTTGGAACTACAAAACCTTCAGGTTGTTCCATATAGATTTCTTCATCCAAATCACCATTTAGAAAGCTGTTTTTACATCCATTTGATGTACTTCTAGATTTCGCAATGCTGCAATTGCAAGTATCATCCTAATGAAGTTTATTCTCGTCACAGGAGAATAAGTATCAAAGTAATCTAAGACTTCTCGTTGTCTGTATCCTTTGATTACAAGTCTGGCTTTATACTTATCAATGGAGCCATATACTTTCATCTTCCTTTTAAAGATCCATTTGGACCCTAAAGGTTTACAACCAGGAGGAAGATCCACTAGCTCCCAAGTATGATTCTGTAAAATAGAATCAACTTCACTTTTTGTTGCCTCTTTCCATAGAGGTCCCTCAGAAGAACTCACAGCTTCTGTATAAGTTAGTGGTTCTTTTTCTAACAAATAAGTTAGAAAATCATTTCCAAATGATTTTTCCACTCTTGCTTTTTTGCTACGTCTTAGTTCATGATCTGAAATATGACTTTCATCATTCATAGTTTCATTCGTTCGTTTAGACGAACTTGAACCATCATTGGATTTATAAGGAAATACATCTTCAAAGAATGAAGCTTTCCTAGACTCCATGATCGTATTCTTGTGTATATCTGGAATCTTAGATTCATGCACAAGAAATCGATATGCATTACTGTTATGTGCATAGTCTATAAAGATACAGTCCACCATTTTAGGACCTATCTTAGTTTTCTTTAGTGTTGGAACAATTACTTTAGCAAGGCACCCCCACACTCGTAAGCAATTGTAGGATGGTCTCCTACCTTTCCATAGCTCATAAGGGATTTTATCTTCTTTCTTTCGAGGTACCTTATTTAAAAGATAATTGCTTGAAAAAATAGGTTCACCTCACATATTTTGAGGTAAGCCTGAACTTAGTATCATCGCGTTCATCATTTCTTTCAATGTGCGATTTTTACGTTCAGCAACACCATTTGATTGAGGTGAATAGGGCGTTGTTACCTCATGTATAATTCCGTGTTGTGCACAGAATTCACCAATTGATACTTCATACTCACCGCCTCTATCACTTCTCAATCTTTTGATTTTCTTATCAAGTTGATTTTCAACTTCATTCTTATAGAGAATAAATTTCTCTAAAGCTTCATATTTGCTTTTAAGCAAATACACATAGCAGTATTTAGTGCTATCATCGATAAAGGTAATAAAATATTTATTACCACCTCTTGTTTGTACGAATTTCAAATCACAAACATCACTATGAATCAATTCAAGAGGTACGGTACTTCTGTCAATCGATTGAAACGATGATTTCATTAATTTTGTCTCAACACAAATTTCACATTTGTGTTTTGAATCAATTTGGAATGAAGGTATATGTTCCAAGTTAATTAATCTACACAATGTATCATAATTAACATGTCCGAGTCTACCATGCCATAAATTGGAGAACTCAAGCAAATAAATGGAAGGCTTATTATCTTTATTGATAATTGTCATAACATTGAGCTTAAAAAGCCCATCAGTTACATATCCCTTCCCCACATACATTCCAGATTTAGATAAAATAACTTTATCTGACTCGAACACCATGTGAAATCCATGCTTGTTCAACAGTGATCCGGAGATCATATTCCTTCGAATTTCCGGCACATACAATACATTATTCAGAGTCAGCTCTTTCCCAGAAATCATCTTTAGAAGCACCTTCCCTTGGTCTTCAACCGCAGAAGATGCAAAGTTTCCCATGAACACTTTCTCCCCATCAATTGGTTCGAAAGTTGTGAACATGTCCTTATTGGAGCACACATGCCTAGTTGCCCCAGTGTCAATCCACCATTCCTTTGGATTGAACCCAATTAAGTTCACTTCAGAAATCATTGCAGAGAGGTTTATGTCTGACATGTCTTTTGTCATGTCATTCACCATATTTGTCTCATAATTCTTCCTCTTTGGAAGTCTGCAATTCACAGATTTGTGCCCCGTCTTGCCACAGTTGAAGCATTTCCCTAGAAACTTGTTCTTGGAAACTCCTCCTTTTGGTCCCAACTTCGGCTTGGCGACCTTCTTATTCTTGTGGCCATGCTTATGCTCCACAACATTTGCCTTAGCTGTAGCAGGATTGAATCCTTTGCGTTCAGAACTTCGGTTGTCTTCTTCAATTCGAAGTCTAACAATCAGCTCCTCCAGGTTCATTTCCTTTCTCTTGTGCTTGAGGTAATTCTTGAAATCCTTCCACCCAAGAGGTAGCTTCTCAATAATCGCAGTCACTTGGAAGGTTTCACTCAAGTTCATTCCTTCAGCCTGAATCTCATGCAAGATCATCTGAATTTCTTGCACTTGACTGATTACAGCTTAAAATCCACCATCTTATAATCAAGGAATCGACCGATAATAAATTTCTTTGCTCCGGCATCCTCTGTTTTATATTTCAGATTTAAGGATTCCCATAACTCCTTTGCCGTCTTTATTGCACAATAAACATTGTACAATGAGTCATGTAGTCCATTCATGACATAATTCCTACATCGGATACCTTAGGAGGTTCCTCAGTCAAGAATCTCGCAAGATTCAGTGTTGTTAAATAAAACAACATCTTCTGCTGCCACCTTTTAAGTTCGATCCGTTGAACTTTTCAGGTTTCTCACCATGGTTGAAAGAAGGCGCAGTAGAAGTAGAAGATGATCCAAGCTGATGAACAGCAGAGGTAGAGCTTTTGGTGATGTCATCAACAGGCACATCAACAACATCTTTTCCAGTAGCCATTCGAATTGTAAGTGTCGAATCGAATCGAAACGAATCTGTTTTAAGATAGTTGGAAAAACAGTGTTACAAATGAACAAGACTGTTTTATAGATATGAAGGATACTTACAATTTGAATGACAATAATAAACGTAAGCAAACTGCCTTAAATATGAAAATACTAAGTTGGTAGAAGCACATAATCTGAGTCTTCAGAAAGAGGTCAGAAGCAAGTCAAAAGCAGACAAAACTGAACCATCATATGCAGGTTAGAAGCAGGTCAGAAGCAGAAAAAATTGAACCATCAGATGCAGTGTTCAAACCTCGTCAGATGCAACTGCATCTGAACCCGTCAGATGCACTGTTCAAAACTCGTCAGATGCTACTGCATCTGAACCCGTCAGATGCAATTGCATCTGAGCCCGTCAGATGCAACTCAGATGCACTCGTCAGATGCAATTCCTTCTGAACCCGGTCAGAAGTAGTTTCTTCTAAACCCGGTCAGAAGCAGTTCCTTCTGAACCTCCAGAAGCAGCTTCAGAAGCACTGAATCTGGACTCGTTAGAAGTAGTAAATCTGACCTTCATGAGGATAAAAGCTCAACCTTCAAAAGAGCAAAATCTGCACGGAAATACAACAGTATAAAAAGAACTTGAATTAATAAAGAATACCGAGGTCTGTGTTCGACACGGTTTCCTTAAAACAGATTCGTCCCCTCCAGTACGTCCTTTGAGGTTTCGTGAACGTCTGTCTCCTAGGATACAACGGTTAAGCAGCGATAGAGGCAAGCACAACACTCTAAAGCTTCCGGCGAACTTGAACAACATGAGAACACTATCGAAAACAATGCAAATGCAGATAATTCAAAAGAGGGAGAAGTGATTTTCGTAGTCCGTAGTTCTCGTGTCGTGTATGAAACAGAACGGGAAGCTATCTATTTATAGGCTAAGCGGGGCATTGCGAAAATAAAGAATAACGGCTAAATAAATTTTGTCGTTTAGAGCCGTTATGTATTTAATTATGTTACTAACAGCCGTTACTTAGTTAATACCATTAACACACCGGTAAATAACATAAGAACAGTTAACGGCTTGAGTTGGAAAAAATTAAAACAGAAGGCAAAAATGGGCTTGTCCCGAGGCCCACTTTTCGGTCCTGCATTCGCGTACGCAGGTCGTGCGCTCACGCCCAAGTTCAACTTGTCGGGCCTCCGTCGGGGTCCGGGATTTGCACCCCCCTGCACGTGCGCACAAGGCATAGTACTTGTTACAATAGTTACTACTCAAAAGAAGTGTAACCACATATAAAGCACTTCGAGGCCTTCTTCCTTTCCTATGTGGGACTAGTGCTTTGTCACTTCCCACTTCCAACTCAATAGTGTTCTTTGAGAAACAATTCCTCATTCACTCACCCATCAAAATACCTCATATTTTCCAACAGTTTTTTGCACTCTCCGGAAGCTCACCCCCACAATCGCTCCTCTCTTTGGTGGTCTCTCTTGGTTTGCTCTTCTTCTTTTTTTAACAATTGAGATCTCCCCTCTGCTACTGTGGACGAGCTCCTGTATATGCTGGAGCCTCGTCGAATCCCCCCAAAGGACCTTCACGCGCTCATGTCCTCTAAAAAGGGGCTGATTTTCCAATTTTTGTCGCGGGCGCCATTTTCATTTTCTACCCACTGTCTCCTATTCCTGTACGTGAAAGAGAGCAGGGAATGTTCCCTATTGTAGACCCAATTCGGTCGGGTTGGGTCGAGTTTGGCCCGATCGATCCGGTTATCAATTTTCGATCAATTGAGTCCGTAATTGACTGTTTTTCATGAAATTGATACCAAAATCGGACTCCTCGGCATGTTTTCCATCTAAAATGGGTATTTTCGCGAACAATTGAATCGAAATTTAGTGAAAACCCCAAATTATGCCTAGGATTCGAAAATGATTTTTGCTTAATTAAAGGCTTAAACGACCGAATCAGTCCAAATTAAGGCCACCAATGGGTCCGGAACGATTAAAACTACAGGGTAGAAGTGTTTCATTAGAATGGGTATGCCCATATGGAATTTAATTTCATGATTTGTGAAACCGGGGACTAAATTGAAAGGCAATTGTGCAATTAGGCCCTTTTGGTTAAAATTGACCAAATTAGAGTGTAAATCGACACAATTTTACTTCAAGGTTCTTGGTACCAATGTCATGGCTTGTCCAAAGTGGAAATTGAAAATTAAAAGACTCAAAAAGCAATTTTACGCTCGATTCGAGTTTATGTTTGTGAAGGAACATAGTGACCCAAGTCGAATTTTTGAGATTTATAAAGACCACTTTGAAGAGGGAATTAAAATAAAATTGTTGAATATTTTTGTGTATTTTTATGACCACGAATGGTAATTTTTTTATTTTTTGTCATTTTATAATTAAATAAATTCAAAAAAATATTAAAAATTATGAAAAATATTTTTGTTCAAAATTGATTCCTAAGACTAGGCCAATGCTTCCAAAGTTGATTTTACAATTTTATGACTTTTTTTGCTATTTTTAATTAATTTTAGAAATAAAATCGAAATAAAAGATGATTAAAAATCAGGTGTCAATAACTGCCCCTCTTTGGGAGTGAGCTCGTCGGAGGTTGTTCTCAAAGACAAAATGACACCTGAGTCTTAACCGACTTGACTGGGGAAAACAAAATGCTAATGACATCGGACTCTAAGAAACCTTTTGATGCAAGCTCAAATTCCAAGTTAAAAGTACAAGATGCAGAATGAATATATTCAACTGGTTGCTTGGTCGAATGAATACATGTAGTAAACTTAATCTTGCGCTGCTTCCCAAAGATACAGTGCTCACATAAGTCTAACTTACTTATTTTCTGACCCTTTAACAAGCCCATATCACTCAGTATCGTCATACCTACCTCACTCATGTGCCCTAAACGCATATGCCATAACCGAGTCAAGTTAGAATCTGACTCACCTGAAGCTTCTATCACGGTCTCTCATAGTAGATGATAAAGAGAATTCACTTTCTTCCCTTTCATCACTGTCATGGCACCTCGAGAGATCTTCAGCACTCCACCTTCAGCGGTGTACTTACACCCGATATCATCGAGTGTCCCTAGAGAAATAAGGTTCTTCTTGAGCTTCGGTACATGCCTCACGTCTGTCAATGTGCGAACTATGCCATCATGCATCTGAATACGAATTGTCCCTATCCCCACAACCTTACAAGTTGTGTTATTCCCCAACATAACTCTACCACCATCTGCAGTCTGGTAAGTAGTAAATCAGTTCCTATGAGGCGTAATATGATAAGAACTCCCCAAATCTAGCACCCATTCATCTCTTGACGAACCTGTAGTCACACACAAAACAGCCTCTGCATCACTAGTGCTCTCCTTAGCAATATTCGCCACACTGCTTGTGGCCTTCTGCTTATCACCTCTGTTTCTCAACTTAGGACAGTTTCTCCTGATATGCCCTTTCTCGTGACATTCAAAGCACTTCACGCGTCCCTTAGACTTTCTATGGCGTGACTTAGACCTGCTTTTACCTCTGCTGCTACTGGAACCTCGATGTTGCTCTCTACCCCGAATCACTAGTCTACGCGCTACATCCTGCATTAGACTGTTATCTCGCAACTTTCTCTACCACTCTTTAGAAAACAAAGCGGACTTTACCTCCTCTGAGGTAATCGTAGTACGCCCATGCAATAGAGAATTAGTAAAGTGCTCACACGACTATGGTAAAGAATCCAACAACATCATGCCTTGTTCTTCATCTTCAAGAGTCTTACCGACGTTCTTCAAATCCATCATGAGTTTATTAAATTAATCTAGGTGGGTTCTGATAGACGTACCTTCAGTATATCTGAACTGGAACATCCTCTTCAACATGTACAAGCGATTGTTCAAACCCTTCTTTACATAGAGCGACTGAAACTTTGCCCACAATGCTGCGGTACCATTCTCCTCGCCTACCTCTATTAGCACTTCATCCGATAAATTCAACAGGATTTGACTCCTAGCTTTCCTCATCAACACATCCTTATCAGCATCTTTCATTGATTCGGGCAACTTAGCCTTACCCTCCAAGGCTTCTGCCAAACCATGAGTTGTCAATAATGCCTCCATCTTGACGCTCCATAACCCAAAGTTGTTCCTCCCGTTAAATTTCTCAATTTCAGCTTTCATCCCAGATAGAATTGCAGCAACAGAATTCCAGATAATAACCAGACAAGCAAAAACCCCAAATCATAATCCAGAAATCTGACCCTAAGCTCTGATACCAATTGATGTAATATTAATGCGCGGAAATAACCAAGATCTTGCAAATACGTCAATGCGCAAGCCTAGAGAAAATAACGAGGAACGATAAATGACACCAAATATAATGTGGTTCAGTCCGAATGTCAGTATCTACATCCACGAGGAGAGCTAGCAAGAACAATCCACTATAATCTGATAATCGGATTTACAATCACTCAATATTCTCGTGTTTCCCGTGCCTAGATAATACCCAAAACCCAAAGTGTATACAATAAACAAATCAATTGGATATAATAGATAAAACTCACGAAGCACAAAGCTCACTGTGTCCGAACCCGTGCGACTGAAAAGAAGAAATACCAGATCGTCGTCTCTATTTTTCTCTTCTTCGCTCGCGGCTCGTTTTCTCGTTACTGTGCGGCAACTCTTTTCTTCGTGCGGCATGGCTCGGTCTGCTTTTTGCGTCTCGACTTTTGAAGGCAATTGAAGGAGAAGAAACCAGATTGCCTTTTATTTCCTTTCATCCACTTTCTTTAGATGGGCCCCACGGAATATTACTTTCCCACTCAAGAACCTCTCTGTACAGTAGCGAAGTAGTCCACAAGAAGAAGTCTTGGCCAGCCGTCCAAACGTGGACACATATTATCAAGATTTCCTCTCCACAAATCCATATATATTCACAAACAATTCAAATTTGAGACATAAATCTAACACCTACGATGCTGGCGTGCCCGTGAAGCAGAACTTGATGTACCTCTTCGGGTTCTCTCCAGGCTGCCCGATCCAACTCAATTGCACCAAGGATGGGGATGCCCTTTTAGGGGATTTCCTGGTACATTCCTCGTCTCCGGATGCCGTCACCATCACCATCGAGGCCAAGTGCAATCACCCGTTCGGGTCCATCGAGCGGCTCTACGGCAGCAACTATGCCCCTATGGGGAACAACGGCATCCTCCTCAACAATTGCACGAAGGCCTCCCCCTGCGATGTGCCCACTACGCAGGTAATCCAGGCCCAATTCCAATCCCTCTGCGACCAGAGCAACAAGGCCAACACCAGCATAAGCTACTTCTCCAAGGAGGTGAACAACTACAGCACGATGATTCTCAACCGTAGGAGAAGCTATACGAACTCTTCGAATTTGATAGTGGACTGATCCTTCGTTGGAGAAGCTTTAGAATATCAACCAGCCATTACAGACCCGTTGGAACTGTTGCAGCAGTTCCTTTTCTAACATTGATCTCTAGCAAAGCTGATGGACACTCTGTTCTTGTTTCCTGATATATTTCCTGATCTTTTCATTGTACGTTTCTATATGCCAACGGCTATAATATTTTTTCCAAAAAACATATGCACATGCTTGTCGTTCAAACATCACCAATACCCGATATTTCCAGCATCGACCTAAACATTATCACGTTTGATCTTTGGGTACATTGAGGGGTACATTGATGCTGTTTATGGAAAAATCATCTAGATGACTTGTGATCAATTATCCAATGATTTCTCTTGAGTATCTCAGCTTCCGAAGACGTCACTTTGATGATATAATCAGCATGATACCTTCAAGCCATTATGTACATCTCGTCATCTTTGACTTGTTCTCCTCTTTGTTAAGATCTTCATCCTTGTACCTAGTCTTTGCTGAACTTACGTAGGTCATTGGTATCATCAAAATCTTCAACCATATTTGAAAGATAGTTGCTCTTTGTCAAAGATTTGCTGCTTCGATAGCAATCCGATGCACCCTGTGACATCCCCTCCCTAGTCCCACATTGCCCAGAGGGAGGTCTTGGCTTGGCTTATAAGCCATGAGGGCTCCTTAGACTTGCATGAGGCCTTTTCCCGGCTGAGTGTTCGGAAAGCAAAAAACCGTGCGGGTTGCAAAGTCCAAAGCGGACAATATCGTACAAGTGGGACCCCGGTCGTTACAAATGGTATCAGAGCCGACCCCCGACCGTATGTGTGGACTCCAATGCGATACGGGCACAACGGGGACGTTGTATCCGAATGGGGGGAGATTGTGACATCCCCTCCCTAGTCCCACATTGCCTAGGGGGAGGTCTTGGCTTGGCTTATGAGCCTTGGGCCCTCCCTTAACTTGCAAGACGCGTTTTTCGGCCGTTGTGTGGGCGACGTTCGGAGGAACAAAACCGTGAGGACTGTGTGTCCAAAGCGGACAATATCTTGCAAAGTAGCGTAGCAGTGCGCGGTGCGCGGTGGGCCCAGGCTGTTACAGTTGGTATTCGATCCTAGGACCTGTGGGTTATGGGCCCACAACGCTTCCGCTGCGCCACTTTACAAGATATTGTCCGCTTTGGGCACACAGTCGTCACGATTTTGTTCCTCCGAGCGTCGCCCATACAACGCCGAAAAACGCGTCTTACAAGTTAAGGGAGGGCCCAAGGCTTATAAGACAAGCCAAGACCTCCCCCTAGGCAATGTGGGACTAGAGGCAATGTGGGACTAGGGAGGGGATGTCACAATCTCCTCCCCTTCGGACACAACGTCCCCGTTGTGCCCGTACCGCACTGGGGCTCACGGACGGCACCGCTACCCAGCTATGGCCGGGAGTCCACACATGCGATCGAGGGTCAGCTCTGATACCATTTGTAACGGCCAGGGTCCTACTTGCACGATATTGTCCGCTTTGGACTTTACAACCCGCACGGTTTTGCTTTCCGAGCACTCAACCTGGAAAAAGCCTAATGCAAGTCTAAGGAGCCCCCAAAGCTTATAAGCCAAGCCCAGACCTCCTGTCGCGACCCTCTCGAGGTTGTCGGGCTCTCGAGGGCTAATGGGCCGTCCAGTCTGGTCGGATGCGGGCCTCTCCCAAGGCCCATTACCCAAATCGCAACGGAGGTATGCGTAGTCGACCTTCAGTGTGGTCTAGTGACATGTGCTAAGTGTGCATGCCAGGGAGTCGCCACCAATCATTTTTTGGAGGGTATGATTGGACCACCCTATTGAATAGTCGGGAGTTTCTATTCAATTCTGCGATAACCAGAGAACTGGGTTCGAGGACTTAGTTACGTCAACTCTCAGAGTTGACGCCCTTTCGGTACCTAAGTTGACTGAATTTTCTGACCAAAGATTTCATGCAGATGAGTGGGGTACGAGTTCTAAATTTAGGAGTTCATGCGGATAGGAATGACTATCATAGCAATCACAATCAATAATAAAGTGCACAAATCGATGAATTCAAGTGTACAAATAAATCACATGGCATTCCTAATAAGGCCATATTGGCCTAGAGAAGCATCAATCAGGCTTAGGAATGATTTAGACATGATTTTGCCCATCAGGGGCAAAATCGTAATTTTGAGACAAAGGGGACAATTTGCCCAAAAAGGACAAAATCACCATTTCGGAATGAATCCGGAGTCAAAACAGGTTTGGTCACTCAATTGACCCATTTCCTATTTTTTGGCAATTTTCGTGATTTTCGGGAATTTTAGAAACCGATTTACCATTTGAAGGGTAAAATCGTCATTTTCTAAAAATAGAAATGAAATGTGGAAATCTTAGACATAAGGTTTAACCACCCATCTGGCCCATCACCAAATTCTAAGCAATTTCCACAATTCATCAGAATATCAAAGACGATTCACCCTTTGATGGGTGAAATCGCCATTTTGGATTAAATGGGAGAAAATCCCAAAAATGAAAACAAATCAATTTTTTGTCATTTTCAGCCTTGGACAATTTTTAGAATTTTTCTGCAAATTTTCTCAATTTTTTTGTTTTTCTTTAATTTTTCCATTTTTTTGGCATTTTTGATTTATTAATATTTTTTTATATTTTCAGAAAATATTTTAACAAAAAGCATGTCTTTGACAATAGATAACACTCAACCAGATAAATAAGCTAACCACTAGACTGAAACAAATACATACAAATCAAGTCTATAAATGCAATATTTTAGAAAAATAATCCTGATATACGGATCGGGTACGTAAAACATACCGGATTGGACACCGGCCTTCAATCGCCCAGCCCCAGCCTGCGACCATCCCCATGCCCGTTACCTATCGATCGCCATTAGAATGTCGATAGTCAATTTCACAAATTAAGACTAAATAATAAAAAAAATAAAAAAAATTAAAAAATTGGACACTGTTCATGCACTGTGCCGACACTGTTCATGCACTGTTCGGACACGGCTTCGACACGCTCCGACACGGCTCCGACACGCTCCGACACGTTCGACACGCTCCGACACGTTCGACACTCTCCGACACGTCCGGACACGCTATGACACGGCTCGACACTCTCCGACACGCCCGGACACTCTCCGACACGTTCGACACTCTCCGACACGCTCCGACACGTTCGACACTCTCCGACACGCTCCGACACGTTCGACACGCTCCGACACGTTCGACACTCTCCGACACGGCTCGACACTCTCCGACACGTTCAACACTCTCCGACACGCTCCGACACGTTCGACACTCTCCGACACGCTCCGACACGCCCGGACACTTTCGACACTCTCCGACACGCCCGGACACACTCCGACACGTTCGACACTCTCCGACACGCTCCGACACGTTCGACACTCTCCGACACGTTCGACACTCTCCGACACGCTCCGACACGCTCCGACACGTTCGACACGCTCCGACACGTTCGACACTCTCCGACACGGCTCGACACGCTCCGACACGTTCGACACTCTCCGACACGCTCCGACACGTTCGACACGCTCCGACACGTTCGACACGCTCCGACACGTTCGACACTCTCCGACACGCTCCGACACGTTCGACACTCTCCGACACGTCCGGACACGTTCGACACTCTCCGACACGTTCGACACGCTCCGACACGTTCGACACTCTCCGACACGGCTCGACACTCTCCGACACGTTCGACACTCTCCGACACGCTCCGACACGTTCGACACGCTCCGACACGTTCGACACTCTCCGACACGTCCGGACACGCCTGGACGCGGGGACCGAGCGGGGCACGTCCGAAACGGCTAAATCGACGATCGGCGGACGACGGCTGACTTCGGGATCGATGACAGAGGTGAGGGAACGTCGGGGCGGAGGAAAACAGAGCACGGAGGCTTCAAGCCGCGTTGGCTCGCGGGTTTCTCAACTTTGCGGCGGCTCGGGTCTTCGGATCTAGCGGCTCGAAGCGATAGCGGCGGCAGCGAGGTGGTGGTGCGGTGGTAGCTGGCTCGACGAAGGAGGCCGAATGTGTGGTGGCGGGAAGTGGTGTCGGTGAGGTGGGGAGGTTCACGAAGAAGAAGAAAAAAAATCCAGAAGAAGAAGCAGAGACCAGGAGGAGGAGAAGAAGAAGAGGAAGAAGGAAAAGAAAAAGAAGGAGAGAGAAGGAAGAAGAGGAGGCGACGGAAGAAGAGGGGGAGGGGGGAAGAGTAAAATAATAATAAAAAAATAAAAAAAAATATAATAATAAAAAAAATAATATAATAATAATATAATAAAATACTAAAAAGTAGAAATAATAATAAAATAATCAAAAGCGAAGACAAAATGATTAGTCTCCTTTTCCTTTTAAATGATGATGTTTTCACTCCTTTTTCTTTTAATCATTATTAATATTTTTGCCAAATTCAATTTTATGGTGATCAGAGAACACCTAAAATCGAACCTGAATTTTACTATTTTATGAGGTCCTAAAGTAAAGAAAATTAAAAATAAAAATACCGACTATTTGTATATATTTTTGTGACCTCGAATACTACTTTTTTTTTATTTTCTTTTTATTTTTATATTTTTCGAAAATAATAATAATAAAAAATATGAAAAATATGAAAAAATATTTTTTTATCCAAAATGGTCCCTTTAGCTTGGCCAAAGCTACCAAAGTTGATTTTGTAATTTTATGACTTTTTTGATATTTTTAATTAATTTTAAAGAATAAAAATCACAATAATATAGATGATCAAAAATCAGGTGTCAACACCTCCCCCTCTTTGAGAGGAATCTCGTCAGAGGTTTCTCTCAAAGATAAGGTGGCGCCTGATTCCTAACCGACTCGACTGGGAAAATGAGTGAAGAAATACTACGACATTGAATCTTTAAGGCTCAAAAAACCAAAATTAATCCCTGGTTTGCTCTAACCATTGGAACATGGGCTGGGATGAGAGAAGCTTACCTGAAGCTTACCTGCCGGATGCTGCCCGCTGCGACGACTTTCAAGAAGATACCTAGGACTCGTCATTCAGGATATCCTAGGGAGATTTAGCCCTGACCTGTATGGTAGGTCATACCATTATGGGATTCCTAACTGGTAGGAACCTAAGGAAGGCGCATCCCACGCTTGAGGATTTGCCAGTGATTTTAATCCGTATGGTGGATCGGACCTTTGTGTTGATCTTTAAGTACCTCGTGTTGACCCTTATGGCGGTTTCTACCATGAGTTGATCCTTCAGGCGGTTTCTACCTTGGTTTTGACCCTTCAGGCGGTATCTACCCTGAGTTGACCCTTCAGGCGGTATCTACCTTGAGTTGACCCTTCAGGCGGTTTCTACCATGAGTTGACCCTTCAGGCGGTTTCTACCTTTGTTTGACCCTTTAGGCGGTATCTACCTTGAGTTGACCCTTCAGGCGGTTTCTACCTTTGGTTGACCCTTCAGGCGGTTTCTACCTAGAGTTGACCCTTCAGGCGGTTTCTACCTTGTGTTGACCCTTCAGGCGGTTTCTACCTTCATTTGGTTTGAAAAGGGGTCTCATGACGAGGGTTCTCCACGTCCGATGAGACTGTTTGATATTTGAAAAGAGGTCCTAGGACGAGGGTTCTCTACGTCATGCCAGGATTGTTTGATATTTTTGAAAAAGGGATCCTAGGACGAGGGTTCTCCACGTCAAGCTAGGACTGTTTGATTTTTGAAAAGGGATCTCATGACGAGGGTTCTCCACGTCCGATGAGACTGTTTGATATTTTTGAAAAGGGGGTCTCATGACGAGGGTTCTCCACGTCCAATGAGACTGTCTGATTTTGAAAAGGTTTTTTTTTTTTTAAGGGTTTCTCTTCCCCAAGAAAATATTGGTAATCTTTGAGAAGACAGCAATTGTCCAATTGACAAAATTTTATGACTTAAGCTTTAGTCATGAGATGTGCATTTTGATGCTGGAGGTTATCCAAAACATTCTTGCAACATGCAAATGTGATCACAAATCCCTTGCATGGAAAATCTGGATCAACAGTTTGAAAATTCCCAAAAAGAGTTTGCTCAAAACATCAATTGGAATATTTCTCGACAAGGAGGCCAACTCACCTGTTTTGAGGTGATGATTTTTAGGGGATGCACTCAATTCCCTACTGACCTGTGCCTAGGTTTTAGGCTCATTCGCAGCGCATACATTTTGATCGGTCGGGAGGTCTTCCACGGGACCGTAATGTTGGGCTTGGATATTGGTTTTCAAGGGGGACCCGCTTTGGAGTCGGGGCCATCGAATGAAAATCTTCACCATCTGCTCCGGGTTTACAAGTCAAGAACCCTGCAAAATGAGAAAGAAAGAGTCTTGCTCGTACTTCTTCGAGCTAAGCTATATGTTAACCCAAGTGTCTTAGTCAGAGAAGACTGTTTCAGGGTTGTAACATTGGTAGGATTGGGGACCGAAAAAGGCTTGTTTTTGGCCCAGAAATCACGAAGGATTTGACATTGGTGATCATTGCAAATTTGTCACATGTCTTTTCCATCCTGCATCTTCCATTTTTGAGGTGTGCAACCGCTTTTGAGGTGTGCACAAGTCCTTTAGAGAACGTCTCTTGTGGTATTAAGAGATTGACAATTCTGTCCGTGTTTTTGCACCACGGCTGACATCATTTGGGGAGCAGTCTTCTTGATCTGACTCCTTTATGGGTTTTTCTCTCTTCCCAACTAGGCTTTATTGGGGATCAATCAAACAGTTTTCACGAGCATCGGCCTTGCTTTTACCAGGTACTTTGCTTTTTCTTGATGCTGGGGATTTTTTTCTTTGTTGAAATCCCGCCTTTTCTTTTCCTTTGGAACTACGATGTTCAGAAAATTGTGCTAGATATACAACTTGAATCATAGCACATTTAAACGCCGATATGAAATTTTTCTATAAATCCCATCTCTTGATTTCTTCCGTTCTTGGAGTGATGCAGTTTCTATCTTGAAACATCCCATGATCACCAACAGGGGTTTATGAAATGAATTCGCAGGCTCAACTTGGCTGTGCAAAGGATATGGTGTGTGGGATAGAGAATGAATGCTTCTCGTCATCCTATGGCACTTGGATTACCATATAAACAACACACAAAGATTAATGTTAGTCCGAGCAAGAAAATTTCTAACCATTTTCTCCTGATGCTGCTGGACTTGTTTCCTTTTTGCCCCGGTGTGGGGTGGTTCTTGACAGGGTTAAGAATGAAAACCGCCGTTCAAGTGGGTTGTCAACGGTCACCTGTAGTGTTTATGATATGGAACGAACGCCTCCGTCGTCCCAATCCATGTAATCGCTGCGAATGGTCCCTACCTCCGTAGGTCCAGATTTTACTATTTGATTCGCTCCACTCATCTCTCAAGTGTATGTAGGATGTGTTTGGATTTGAGCTTGCCTCTCTTTTGAGGAAACATCCTTTTGAGAGTTTTGAACAACTTTTGATTGGAAAAATCTCTTTCGTTTTCCCAAAAATTTTACCCGTCAAGGGGATTTTATGGTGCACAATGCGTGTTCAGACAACCTCATGTTTCAAAACATGAATGCCAATGAAGTTAGAATTCCATGTCTTTTCTAGACATCAGATTTTGAAAGCTTTTTCTTTTTCTCTCTGTGTTTTTTGGTTGAACATCTTCAATGGATTGGGGGAAAGGGATACCTACCTGTCCACTGTGGCTGGAGATCCCTGAAAATGTAAAAGAAGCATATCATTGTATGTTCACGAATTTTTCGAAAATCGAAACGACACATCCTACCCTCATGTACCCTAACAGGTAGTATGTGGGATGTAAAAACTTATTCGTCTCCAAGGCGATTCCCCTGTCAAGGATAAAAAAATAAGTGTTAATTCATATTCCCAAATTCAAGACAAATTGGGACGATACAACTTTACTCTTGATTTTCATCCCATTCTGATGTTGCGTATTGATATGAACAACCTCTATCAAATCCGCCTATCCATGCTTGGAGTGTTTGTAACATCAATGGTTCATCTGCCCCCAGCTGGGCAGCGTCTGTTCTGCTATTTGAACGCATGACTCATTGAGTGATTTATCCATGTTTATCATCTGAGAAGGAAAAGAAAGAATACATTACTTCGGTATTCGATTGAAGATCGTTTAGGAACGATACATCGTTTTACCAAATAGGTGGCTTCGCGGCCAAACGTATTTCGTGTTGAAAGGGTAGATCCCATTATGCTCAGCGGGTGATAATTATGGTTCATGGAACTTGCTCCACGGATTAAGTGATTAATCCACGGCTTTCGGCTTGAAGATGCTCAAAGGGTGATGTTGACACTCACGCGCAATTAGTTCTAGATATTAATGAAAGATGTTCCCGTGGGAACCTTACAGTGCGATCAACAACATATGCAATAGGAGTATTCAACCCCTTTTCTCGAAGCATTTTTCATCGAGTAGCCATGCCTTGCATCAGACGTTTGATCACCGGCCTCGCGTCACCACTGCGATGGTCCTCCGGCTCCAAATTGATCGAGCCAAAGATTGAACTCATCGCCAAGGAAATTGCTCGGGTCTTCGAGCCATTGATGTTCAAGTTGGGTATCAACGATTGTTGGGGGCAGATTTCTTTCATTGCCTTCGTTGTGAGGGATTGGAGTTTTTGAGCTGGAACCTTCATCATTGCCCTGTTGGGGTTGAGACATACATTCCTGAAGAGTATTGATCCAAGTGTCCAGCTCCTCATCAAGGAAATCACTTGTTCTTTCTAGCCCTTGGTGCCCAGATTGGGTGTCGTCGACTGCAGGCGAGGGATTCCTCTCTTTGCTCTCGCCGTGAGCAATTTGACCCCTCGAATTGGAACTTCCTCCAATGACCGGCAGGTTCATATGTGCACTCTCTACCAATGCCAGATCCACTTCAGGGACAGCATTAATGACTGATTCGCGCTCAAACTGAGGAATCTCTATGTGCTGGAACTGTGGCATATACTCCTGAGGAGTATTGAGATAGCTCGGCGGAGCATTCTGATTTGGGTTAGAGGAGTCGCTGACACGACTGCTAGTCCCGTCATTGCTGAAACACGGTTGGGTGCTCTTGGCTCTCCAATTATCATGGTTGTAACTCTGCCCAGCACTTGAGCTCCAACTGGCTTTATGATGGTTTAACGCTATCCTTCCATCCCTTAGCAATCTCCTATAGTACTTGAGGTGAGACTCAACGTTAATTCTAGAGAGCCCCGGCACATTCATAATCTCGAGTATGCGTAGTGGGCTAGCCGAATCAACTCCCAGCTCTCGAATTGCATCAACAAATTTGGTGTGAAGCTCATAGGTCCAGTAAAACCTTGTTCTCTTATCACCCAAAATATCGTCAATACTTCGGTAGCTATTCTCTACGGGATCTAGTCGTTTCAAAAGTTGTCCAGGGAGGGACTCACCGACTTTGGATTGGCTGGCTGCGACAACGAGTTCGTCATTGAGAGAATTCCCCCTGTGATGATTCATATCCCATTTCTCAGAGGATGTTGGTGTTGATCCTATGGTGTTGACTTGCTCATGCAGATCTCCGGCGGTATCTGGCTGTGTCGGAAAATGCTGTGGAGAATACGGTAACAGCTTAGCGTTATTCGTCAACAGGGATGGTTCATCGAGGAACACCTCGCCGAGGACAACAGGATTACCACAATTAAGGCAGGTGGCCTTGGTCAGAGCTTCCTTATATCTCGCGCTTTCAGCTTGAAGCTTCTCATTCTCCTCCTTCAGGACCAGTAACTCATGGTCTGCGTATTGCTGTTTCACCCGGGTTCGTTTGTTGGCGAACCAAAACTTGACCTTCGAAAGCTCCAATCCTATCTTTCGGCTCAACTCCATTTTCTGTTGTCTGCTTGGAGTGGGGCATTCATTGAAGAAAGCTTCGAGCTCTCGGATTTGGCCTGGAGTGTGGCGTTGTAGTTGCTTCCTTTTCCGACTCCGGTCATCATTGTATACTCCTTCTTCGTAGCTGAAACCTAGAATTTCATCGCTGGAGGAGTCAGTCTCTATGGCCTTCGAGCAGGATTCAGCTCCAAGATCTTCAAAGTCTCCCAGCAGTTCGTGCTCAGAAATGTCCAGGTCGGGCGTTTCTAGCAGATGGGAATAACTTTTAAACATGATGGATCGGGGTATCTCGGGCTGATCTAGTTCACTCAGCTTTCTCAATTCGCTCTTACGTGTTTGCTCACTCTAGAAATTTTCTCAAGTGATTGTGCGTGTCCTGGAACCATCCTTCAGGCTGCATATGAAGACCAGCAAGCAAGCGCTCCTCCCGAGATCCTGCAATTACTCATCGTCTGTATTCCCCTTTCTTTTTCCTCGTGATAGGATCACAAACTCTCTTGCATTGATTCGGTTTCATCGAGTATTGCGTTCGTCCCCTAGTTCAGTCTTCAAAGTGGTGGGTCTACAATCTTTCGGCGCCTTTTATGATTTGCTAGGCCCGAGAACGTGGGGAGCAGCGGTGGACCCGCAATTAATGACTCCGTTTAATTCATTTAGCTCCATGGGAATTAACGCTATGATCTTCTCTCAACCCCTTTTCATCGTTCAAACGAAAGTGGCATTTTCCCTGTGCATGCTGTTACTCTTCATTTCAGCATCCCGGGCGCTTGGTGAGGAATGAGTTCGTGGCCACTCAAAATTTTAAAGACCGTCTCTGGTTTCAGACTTAATCTAACAAGGGATCATCACAACTGAGCATGACGATGTTCGTCGATAGCGTTGGTTTTAATATAGAATTAACTATAGTCATTAAAGAAAAATGTTCCCGTAGGAACTTTACAACGGATAAAATGAGTGATCTACTCGTGAACATGTTCTTCTTTCTATGGGTGTTCGTAGTGACCGACCCATCGTGCCCCGAGTCAGGTGCTAGATCATGGCTGTCCAAGCATGCCAGCTTCCCACTGATTGAACAAGGCATCGAGCCCCTCATCGAAGAAATCGTCTGTCGTGGGTTGACCAGCGGCAGGCAGAGCACCAGCCGACTGCTGCTCGAATGGAGGAGTGCGCACTCGCTGTACTTGTGACACGCGCTCTTGAGAAGTGTTGAAATGGCCTGGGAGGACATTCTGATCAGCTTTCAGTTTGCCGGTGGTCGGGTTGCTAGCTTGATTGATGCTTAGATTTGGCCGGGTATCTCTTGATGCCTGAGCATTACAATGGCGGTCGCCCCTAGCTTTTGAGCTCGAGACGGATTCCTCCCGGTTTAGCTCCGCTCGACGTTGTTTTAATAGCTTTCTGTAGGCAGCAAGGTGATTCCTGACCAGCTCCTTACTAAGCCCCGGTACATTCATGGCCTTAAATATGCGCGTCGGAGTTGCTGAGTCGATCCCCATTTGGTGAACCACGTCTAGGAATCTGGAATGCAGTTCAGGGGGCCAAGCGAACCTCCTCTTATCGTGGCCCAAAATTGCATCGATGGCTTGACGACTGATTAACTCATCTCCAGCAGGACCCGACCCTATCGAAAATTGTTGTGCATGAGGCTGATATGCTTTGAGCTGGTCGGCGGTAACATCCAGCTCCTTGAAACTGTAACTCCAATCAAAGCGATGCAAATCCCATCCCCCAGGAGGCATTTGTATCATCTCCGTAGGATCCTCCTGCTCATGCGTGACTCCGGCAAAATCTGGTTGAGCAGGAGATGCCCCGAGGGAGTAGGGTGGTAAATGAACGTCTTCAATCATCGCGTGAGGCTTATCGGGGAATATCTTACCGAGGGCGACGAGGTTATCGCAATGAGGGCAAACGGTAATATTGAGAGCTTTTTCATACCTCATGTTTTCTGTTCGCAGCTTTTGGTTTTCTTCCTTTAAAATCTCGACCACCTGACGTTTGCGTTGAGCCTTCGATTTGGATCTCCTATTTTGAAACCAAAACTGGATCCTCGACTGATTAATCCCCAACTCCCGGCTCAATTCAATTCTCCACTTCTTTTTCATGTAATGGCTTTTACTGAAAAGGGTTTCCAGCATTTGGGTTTCCTCCTGAGAGTATTGGTGAGGACGTCTTCTTTTCCCGAGTTGAGCATCGTGGATGTCGTTGTCGTCGTCGCCGTGATCTTGATTTTCGTTGCCAGAAGTGTTGGGCTCCATGGTTTTGGCGTTAGACTTGATCTTGGAATCTTCGAGATCCCTCTGTAGTTCAATTTCTGAGATTTTTGAGTCAGTCGCCTCTAGCAGCTGACAATAACCTCTTAAATATGTTGGATTGAGAAATGTTTGATTGGTTCTTGCCCACTCAGAGTTCTCCACTCTCTCCTGTATGCTCACCCCCTATAAAGTTTTCTTCGAGTGACTTCGTATGTTCAGGAGACGCTCTTCAAGCATCATTAGGCAAACGTTCCCCCTCAAGACTTTGAATTTCTCGCTTAGCTTTTCAACGTGATGGGACTGCCAAATCCTGTTAGGGCTCTCTTCGATAGTTGCGCTTACCTCCCACCTAACTCCAATAATGATGATCCCGACAAATCTTTTACATCTTTTAATTGATGAGCCGGAAATCGCGGATCGAAACGAATCCATTGGTTCTCGTGAGGGGACCTCCTGCTTTACCCCCTAACTGGGCTCCACCAGCATTATTACTGAGACCCTTCATCATCCTCGAGTTGCTATAAAATGAGGAATTAATGTATGGAAGGTTAACGTTCTCGCATAATCAGCCTCTTCCTTCTAATCTCTCTGTTAAACTCGTGTTATTCTCAAGCCAACCCAACGCAAATGGCCTCCTCTCCCGTACGCACTTTTTCAACTGATGTCTTGGCCCAGTGGGAAAAGCTTTATAACCTACTGGGTCGCGGTTACGCGCACATAACCGATCATTCTGCAACCGAGGATGCAATCTGTGTCCTGCTCGAGGACCTTGATACCACTTCTCTCGAAGGTACTACACTGGGGAGGGAATATAGAACTTTCCCGACTCTCTTTGCACACTCCTTAGAGGCCTATCGTGTTGCTAATCGGGAGATTCTGGTGGCTCGCGTCTTGCGGGCTCGTTATGAGGATCGATCTGCTCATTTGGTGCTGACCAACTATCTGGTTGATAGTTACAAAAAGGCCGTCGAGTTTGCTAATGAGCGGGTCGCGACGTTGCTTCGCGAGAGGAGAAATCTGGTGGATCAATTGGCCATATCCCTGACCACCGGCGAGCATGACCGCCGCAACGTCCTGTTGAGGCTTCAGAGCGACTGGCAGGAAGAACGGCTCGACAAGATAACCGAGGACATAGCTCGCGGGAATGGACTGGTTCGGGACCTGGAAGTAGTCACCGAAGAACACGAGGCCAAGGTCGCCGAAGTTAAGGGAGAATGCAGAAGTCTTCTCCTCAGGCTTGCCGACCACAACATGCGGAGCTGGGAGTATGAGCAGAGCATTAATAACATGGAGGGTCAGTTGGGATCCTTTGTGTCGTTAATTAGGGCTCACTTTGGCTTTACTTTTCCACCCCGACTTGTATGACCTGCTTCTGAAAACCCTCCGCCGAGCAAAATAAATGAAAGTTCTCGTGTGTGTGTTTTAACTTCTGTATGGTTCATTTCTTCGAGCATCCAAACATCTTCAACTTGGGTGAGCCGAACCATAATATCAATAAGCCGAGCAAATACGTCCTGATTTTATAACTCGCTCATGATCAGATGGAAGAATAGTTGCAGATTTGTCCAAGAGAAGATTTCTCTATACTACTTGTTTTTCACCTGCAAATGAAAAGACCGAGTCAGAAGGAATAATCTGAAAAAGAAAGCATAGACCCCTTTCAATCTTATGCTTGCTCGTGATTAATAAGGACAAGAACTTTTACAAGGGTTTTAATCTTGCGCGAAAAGTTTTTATCAATATTCCTCGAAAGAAAGCATACTATTGAAAGGAATGTAATTCACAATAATCGCTTTTGATCAATTTCGAGAGGAACGAATTACTCAAAAGTGCGAGGCATAATAACGTGTTTTAAATTTAATTGAAGATACGGCATCCAAATCAAGGCCGTTTTGTTAAGAACAAGAGTAATTTGGACATCTATCTCGTCATTAAATTCAAAACAACGTCGATATTCTCGATCAATTATCGTGGATTACCAGCGACGTAAAACATGCACGAAATAATTCAAGTGTATAATTCCTTCTAGAGAAATTGAGATTGGACTACTCTATACGACCAAAAGGTCGTGTAAGACTTCCAATTTTAATTTCCTCTAAAGGAATTATAAACTTGACTTGGGAGTATTCGGATGATTAGAGAAAATGCCACTATCACATTCCCATGACCCATCAAAAGAAATACAACCAAGTTCCATCTGAATGTATACACCAATAGATCCCTAATACAATCACTCTAAGGGGTGGGATAGAAAAAGCCTTGATAAAAATAAACCCTATACAAGAGGACTAGTAATGGAAAATGAAACAAAGGAATGTGATCCTAACGTTTAAGGATGCCCCAAGTTCGATCTGTGGCTTCCGGATCACTTGCCCCAACTCGTCATCTTCATTGGACGATATCTCAATAAGGTCCATAGTAGGCCCTTTTGTTGCTCACTCGGTGTTCGCCATGGGATATCATCCTCCTCGTCTTCTATCAATGACGTTTGGGAAAAACACACACATCTATCCTTGAAATGGCATTTAATCTAATCACCAGAATGCAATGAATGAAATGCCTATATTTATATGAACTGTAATAGATTTGAGGGATAGAGAGTCTTACCAACCAAACTCGTCGACTTATGTGCGGTTTTAGGTGTACCAACCGCCCAAAGACATGCGCATGAAACAAGTGATGGTAAACTTCTAAAAATCAGAGGATTTGGCACCTAAGGTTAAGGTTCTCACCTCGAGTTCTGGAAAGAGCAGATTCCATTGCACAACTATCGTTGCATTGGGGCTCGATCCATAGTTCGAAATGAGCGGAATTGAAAAGTGGATTACCCCGTGTTTTTCCTCACGGAGATTCCATTTTCAATCCCTTCTATTGTTTTCCTATAGGTGGCGCCCGGGGTTTTAGGCGCGGTTGTGTGTATTTTCGGTGTCGTGCTAAAGCGATAAACATGCATCTCATTTAGCAAACACCGCTTCAATATAAACATCCACACAATCATACATCCTAAACTCCTACCTGCATAAGACAGAGTTAACAAACACTTCACCCCTTATTTCTCCAATCTGCAAAAACATTTAACACCTCAAGGGTTAAAGTACGTACCTCACCTTGAAGAGTATCTGCATAAAACATGTTAGAAAAATCAATCAACTTTTTAATCGGCTCAAGTTCTCTAAGTCCCCAGCGGAGTCGCCAGTCTGTCGCGACCCTCTCGAGGTTGTCGGGCTCTCGAGGGCTAATGGGCCGTCCAGTCTGGTCGGATGCGGGCCTCTCCCAAGGCCCATTACCCAAATCGCAACGGAGGTATGCGTAGTCGACCTTCAGTGTGGTCTAGTGACATGTGCTAAGTGTGCATGCCAGGGAGTCGCCACCAATCATTTTTTGGAGGGTATGATTGGACCACCCTATTGAATAGTCGGGAGTTTCTATTCAATTCTGCGATAACCAGAGAACTGGGTTCGGGGACTTAGTTACGTCAACTGTCAGAGTTGACGCCCTTTCGGTACCTAAGTTGACTGAATTTTCTGACCAAAGATTTCATGCAGATGAGTGGGGTACGAGTTCTAAATTTAGGAGTTCATGCAGATAGGAATGACTATCATAGCAATCACAATCAATAATAAAGTGCACAAATCGATGAATTCAAGTGTACAAATAAATCACATGGCATTCCTAATAAGGCCATATTGGCCTAGAGAAGCATCAATCAGGCTTAGGAATGATTTAGACATGATTTTGCCCATCAGGGGCAAAATCGTAATTTTGAGACAAATGGGACAATTTGCCCAAAAAGGACAAAATCACCATTTCGGAATGAATCCGGAGTCAAAACAGGTTTGGTCACTCAATTGACCCATTTCCTATTTTTTGGCAATTTTCGTGATTTTCGGGAATTTTAGAAACCGATTTACCATTCGAAGGGTAAAATCGTCATTTTCTAAAAATGGAAATGAAATGTGGAAATCTTAGACATAAGGTTTAACCACCCATCTGGCCCATCACCAAATTCTAAGCAATTTCCACAATTCATCAGAATATCAAAGACGATTCACCCTTTGAGGGGTGAAATCGCCATTTTGGATTAAATGGGAGAAAATCCCAAAAATGAAAACAAATCAATTTTTTGTCATTTTCAGCCTTGGACAATTTTTAGAATTTTTCTGCAAATTTTCTCAATTTTTTTGTTTTTCTTTAATTTTTCCATTTTCTTGGCATTTTTGATTTATTAATATTTTTTTATATTTTCAGAAAATATTTTAACAAAAAGCATGTCTTTGACAATAGATAACACTCAACCAGATAAATAAGCTAACCACTAGACTGAAACAAATACATACAAATCAAGTCTATAAATGCAATATTTTAGAAAAATAATCCTGATATACGGATCGGGTACGTAAAACATACCGGATTGGACACCGGCCTTCAATCGCCCAGCCCCAGCCTGCGACCATCCCCATGCCCGTTACCTATCGATCGCCATTAGAATGTCGATAGTCAATTTCACAAATTAAGACTAAATAATAAAAAAAATTAAAAAAATTAAAAAATTGGACACTGTTCATGCACTGTTCCGACACTGTTCATGCACTGTTCGGACACGGCTTCGACACGCTCCGACACGGCTCCGACACGCTCCGACACGTTCGACACGCTCCGACACGTTCGACACTCTCCGACACGTCCGGACACGCTATGACACGGCTCGACACTCTCCGACACGCCCGGACACTCTCCGACACGTTCGACACTCTCCGACACGCTCCGACACGTTCGACACTCTCCGACACGCTCCGACACGTTCGACACTCTCCGACACGGCTCGACACTCTCCGACACGTTCAACACTCTCCGACACGCTCCGACACGTTCGACACTCTCCGACACGCTCCGACACGCCCGGACACTTTCGACACTCTCCGACACGCTCCGACACGTTCGACACTCTCCGACACGTTCGACACTCTCCGACACGCTCCGACACGTTCGACACGCTCCGACACGTTCGACACTCTCCGACACGGCTCGACACGCTCCGACACGTTCGACACTCTCCGACACGCTCCGACACGTTCGACACGCTCCGACACGTTCGACACGCTCCGACACGTTCGACACTCTCCGACACGCTCCGACACGTTCGACACTCTCCGACACGTCCGGACACGTTCGACACTCTCCGACACGTTCGACACGCTCCGACACGTTCGACACTCTCCGACACGGCTCGACACTCTCCGACACGTTCGACACTCTCCGACACGTTCGACACGCTCCGACACGTTCGACACTCTCCGACACGGCTCGACACTCTCCGACACGTTCGACACTCTCCGACACGCTCCGACACGTTCGACACTCTCCGACACGCTCCGACACGTTCGACACGCTCCGACACGTTCGACACTCTCCGACACGTCCGGACACGCCTGGACGCGGGGACCGAGCGGGGCACGTCCGAAACGGCTAAATCGACGATCGGCGGACGACAGCTGACTTCGGGATCGATGACAGAGGTGAGGGAACGTCGGGGCGGAGGAAAACAGAGCACGGAGGCTTCAAGCCGCGTTGGCTCGCGGGTTTCTCAACTTTGCGGCGGCTCGGGTCTTCGGATCTAGCGGCTCGAAGCGATAGCGGCGGCAGCGAGGTGGTGGTGCGGTGGTAGCTGGCTCGACGAAGGAGGCCGAATGTGTGGTGGCGGGAAGTGGTGTCGGTGAGGTGGGGAGGTTCACGAAGAAGAAGAAAAAAAATCCAGAAGAAGAAGCAGAGACCAGGAGGAGGAGAAGAAGAAGAGGAAGAAGGAAAAGAAAAAGAAGGAGAGAGAAGGAAGAAGAGGAGGCGACGGAAGAAGAGGGGGAGGGGGGAAGAGTAAAATAATAATAAAAAAATAAAAAAAATATATATAATAATAAAAATAATAATATAATAATAATATAATAAAATACTAAAAAGTAGAAATAATAATAAAATAATCAAAAGCGAAGACAAAATGATTAGTCTCCTTTTCCTTTTAAATGATGATGTTTTCACTCCTTTTTCTTTTAATCATTATTAATATTTTTGCCAAATTCAATTTTATGGTGATCAGAGAACACCTAAAATCGAACCTGAATTTTACTATTTTATGAGGTCCTAAAGTAAAGAAAATTAAAAATAAAAATACCGACTATTTGTATATATTTTTGTGACCTCGAATACTACTTTTTTTTTATTTTCTTTTTATTTTTATATTTTTCGAAAATAATAATAATAAAAAATATGAAAAATATGAAAAAATATTTTTTTATCCAAAATGGTCCCTTTAGCTTGGCCAAAGCTACCAAAGTTGATTTTGTAATTTTATGACTTTTTTTGATATTTTTAATTAATTTTAAAGAATAAAAATCACAATAATATAGATGATCAAAAATCAGGTGTCAACACCTCCCCCTAGGCAATGTGGGACTAGGGAGGGGATGTCACACACCCGATCTTTCTTCCAGTCATTCTGCACATATTGGCAATTGCAATTCCACCAAGCTATTCACCTTCACAAGTGTTATCCTGCCAAGCTGCGATGAACATCATAGCTCTAGACTTGTTCATCATCACCAGGTCTATTGAACATCCCGTTCTTCTAAGCCATCACGAACATCCCACTCTTCTTAGCCTATTCAATCTCGATCAAGGTCCTTCCAGATTTTCACTTTATCTGAAGATCCTTTCAACTTGTAGACATCTTCACCGCTCAATATCTCGTTCATCACAAAGATCAGCAGTGAAACCCTAAAGAACGATAGAGCACTCTAAACATTGGCAACGCACTTCTCATCTCAAAAACATCTAATGCATCATCTGCATATTGGCTTGTGCATCTAATACAGATATTAGTAACATTTGATTTTCTTTGTTATCATCAAAATAAGATTGAGTATTTTGTAACAAACAACACATTGGTCATATGCCCAACATCAAGCCTTTATACCAATTGATGGGGTTAGCTGTATCATCTAGAGAATGGTGAATGGGGGATTTTAAAGAACTAGTTAAATTAATGCCGAATTAAACAATCATGTTTAGAACCAAGTCAGAATCTGAGGATGAACAACAATATATTCAGATTCACGTGTGTACAATAAATTCTCAAATGCAATAAATAAAAGTTAAGGGATATAGAAATTTGTATACGATGTTTATAGTGGTTCAGCTCATTGCAAGCCCACGTCCACTCCACGCACATAGCCTGCTAGCTGGATTTCACTAATTAATCAATAAAGGTTATAGTAGCAAGTGCTGCTTATACCCAAGCACTTCTTCTCGAAGTAGGTGTTGCTAATATACTCAAGCAGATAGGACTCTCTATCTCACTCCTAAACACAAGCTAGATATTGCTAGCACCTCTCAAAGATTTATAATTGAACATTCACGGAAGATAAATTTACAGAATTGAAGCTCTCTTTAAATTTTGAAATTTTTTATTCTTGACCATCTCGGTTTTTTCAGCACCATGGTCTCCTTTTATACTCCTCCACTTCCAAACTAGCCATTAGACAACATTCAAAGGATCACTTTCCAATCAACTCGCTGGACAAGATTGTATAAAGAAGATTTAGTAGACATTGAGAGATAAAATCAGAATCTCCATGGATTCAATCGCCCATACAATTTGAATCTATATTTCAATAAATAGATTTCTTCATTATGGAAAACAACTTATCTATCATAAGAAAAAAAATGCAAGCCAGATCACTAGCCATTGCAGAAATGATTTGAGTCTAAATCTGAATGTTGCTTTTGATACTCTCCTCAAAGTCTAAGCTGTCCTACGTCAGCGTCTGAGTCTGAATACTCTTTGAGTTTGAATATTTTCTAAGTTTGAACAGACTTCACGTAGAGTTTGAACACATTCCATGTTGTTCCAATGATATCCAAGTCATATACGATATCCATGAAGTAAATATCCAAAGGTTCAGATGTAATATCTTTAACTTCATATGCAATGTCCAGAACTTTACTTGAACTTCCTTCTTGTGGTCCCTCCAAGCGTTTTGGCAATTGCAACTCTTCCTCGATGTTCATCTATCGAAGGTCCTTCCAAGCTTTACCGTAACTTCTCATTCTAGGCTTGCTCACCTTGCACTCAGGTACCTCTAGCGTTTAGACACCTCTGCGCCCATGTCTTTTTCATCTTTGAAAGAAAACTCATAATATTCATATATTCTGTAAAGACAACATTTGCATAATAGATTATGCATCTTTCAATTGGCTATTCTCAACCAATTAAAGACATTAGTAGCATTTGATGATTTTGTCATTTTCAAAACATCATGAAGGATTTTCCTTGATGCACAAGAGAAATTAAATATCAATTCTATGGCCCACACAACAACTAATTAATACCCAGAGATTTAACGTAACAGGTTCGATCCGATCATCCATCAGTAACTTAAGCAATTTGACTGTCTTTTTCCTTTACCAAAACAAAAAGTCTGATCCTATTCCTATAGAACTAAGAATGCTCAGACCTCTCCCCAATCTCATGCTCTACGATAACTGTCACGCCTCGAACCTTACGAGCACGATAACATCCCGCCAAACCATTCTGGTTTCGGTAACTTCCCAGGATCCAATGGCTAACATCTCGAGCGCTATGTGAAATACGCATGCGGAAGCGAACACAAACCCCGTACATGAATAATACAAGATGACTTAGGATAAACATACAACAAACATTTATTGACACCTAAATATTGATTTCTTATTTAATCATTTGTGCATAAAAAATTAGGAACTAAATTTAGTCCCTAGCAAAAAATAATAATAATAATTAAGTCAGCTTTCATATAATTTTCGGATCGACGACAGGTGAAGGGCATTGAGCTTAATTGAATTAACATCACAAGAGACTGCAATGATGAAAATTTGCCCAAACACATTATCCTTTGAATGACCGAAATTTGAAATAAGAATTTGTACACTAAGATTTTGGCCGCGTGGCAATCTGAGTGGACTCCACTATGCTCGTGCAGGATCAATTATTTGATGGAACAAATGTAATGGAGGGACTTGTACTCGGCCACCGTTGGTTTTATGAAGAAGCCCACGTGTGCCTAAAAAAAATGAAAAAGAAAAAAAGAGAGGATTATGCGATGGATCATTCAATATTGGGTCAAGCCATTCAATGGTCGACCAAATATTCTCTGCTGGAAAAGTTGGGCAAAACAGGATTCGGCGTGTATTCATTACAGTACTATATTTGGTCATAGGAGCAAATAAGACAAGAAATAGAAGTTTGGGAATTTTTCTGCAAGAAAAGGAAAGAGGATAAAAAAGCCTCGATGCTTATTTCATCTTCAAGAATGAATCTCACAATGGAATAGACAGAATGAATCTCGTACTCATGAAGAAAAAGAAATCATTCTTGCACTGATTGACAGCCAATCCTCAAAAGCCAATCCAGCGCCATGCTTCAGTAATTGATTCCGTGAGTCTAGGCTTTCCAAAGGAGCGTGAGTGATATCTGCTATAACAAGCAGACTTCGCTCGTTGAAAAAGGGAGGAGAGGAAACGAAAAAAAAAAAAAGAGGAGAGGAGACTGGCGATTGTGCAGGAAGCTTATCATGCAAATTCATTGGTGTTTGAGAACACCCACGAGATTGTTTTTTTTTATTTTTATTCTCGTCCTCAATTCTTCAATGCCGATCCCCTAATCCGTAAGATCAGCTCGCAAGACGAACCAAAGTTCAAATCGGGAGAGCGTATTTGTAGATCTAAAAATTCTGATTTTTTTAAAAACATTAAAATATTTACTTGCCAATTTCAGAAAATATTGCATATCTCGAAGATTGTTTTGTAAGATTGAATATTCAGTTGCCTTGATTGGAGGATTTGCATGTTAAATTTAGAAACCGTTAAAGATCGCCAACAAAACCATTTTTGTGAAAAAGAAAGGTACCGAAAGGGCGCTCGGTTAAGCTAGCTCGTAATCAAGTCCCCGGCTCGAAGCCTCTAGTTCGTAGAAATAAATCATTTCTCCCAATGTTTTATTTAAATGTCTAATCTACCTACCATAAACAGATTAGTGGCGACTCCAAACAAAGATCTTTCGCATAAAATGATTTCAAGATCGTGAATCGGTAGTGCTTGGGAGAGTCCGAATTAGATTAGTTCATTTAATTAACCTAATAATCCGTTAACCTAAAAAATAATAATTTTTAGTTCGCGACAACATTTAGTCGATTACAACATGAAATTTCAAATTCCTAGCTGGGCTCAGAGTTAAGCGATACACAATGACAAAAGGGAAACCTCTAATAAAGTCCCACTCATCTAATCCTAAGAGGGTGCCCAAAAAGAGGGTAGATGTTACAGTTACACCTAAGCGTCAGGCTTGCTGGCATCGGTCAGTCCCGATTCAGGCTCCTTATCATTAGGCCCAGGGTCAGAATCAGCTATCGATTCGTCAGGGTGGATAACCTCAGTCGGGTTCGCAGCTTCCATCATCTCATCGGGTATGACGCACTCCTCAAGCGGTCCAACATGTGTAGCACCATCCCTATACGTCCAAGCCATGTAGGTGTGGGGACTCTAGTAATCGCCTCCTGCGTCGACCTAAACTATACTAGTCTTCCTAGTGTACACCTTATTCTCACCTATTGCGAAATCCGTGATTACGGTCTCGATTTCTATCGGGATCCCAAAACGTTGCGACATGGCATCCATAGTCAAGGCTTAGGGTATGAAAATGTGGTCACACGACAGGATGAAAATAAATCTCAATAAGTCATTCCTAAACCTAGACTAGGTAAATAGTACCTCCAAACACTTTTAAAACGTGCAATTCTATAACATGGTAACTGAGACTATAGGAAAAAGGCACGACAATTAGGTGCTTCAATTCAAGTCACAATTTCACAATTAAGGCTAAGCTTCGTACTTTAGGCATTTAATCAATCAATTGGTTCTCATAAGGTACTTCTAACAATTAGCTCGATTCTCGCTATTCAGCTCTCTCCGTAGCACTCGGGACATAGCTTGATAATCACAAAGTACTAGGCATGACCCTCGTTGTAACGCCCAGGTCGAATAAATAATTCATCTGCCCGAACCCTTCGTAGAAACACGACTCTTAGGTTGTACTTGCATTTGGCAAGCGCCCTCGTTGTCACACCCAGGCTGTTATGTTTACCAGGACTCTTGTGATAATAATTCTTGGGTCATGCTTAACCTTATTAGGTTAATATGTTATTTCATAAGTATATAACTCAAATCCAGCGTTATAACGCTACAGGGTAATATGTACTCATTCAATTGGCCAACTTGCTCGGGATCCAAACAACATAAATTCAGATAATAAATCATGGTACTCACTTAAGCACAAATTGAATTGCACGATGAGAACATCAACATATCATTCATGGCCATCATTGGTAATTTGGCCACCCAACTCAATTAGGCCTCAATCCCATTTTAGACTTCATGATTGAGTATAATGAAAACAAGCAAGACGTTTAGTCATTCCCATCCACAATTCTCCCCAAGGTTGAATATAACGTAGTCAAATAACCATTTAACTATAGATTTCTCATTTCAAGCTCCAAAACAATCAAGCACAAGTTAACCCCCAAAACTGCAGATTCGGTTTCCATGTCGAGACTTGCTCTCAGTAAAATTGACATAATTCTATTTACTTTTTGAGTAATTCAACCTTAGATTCATATTCCTCATGATCTTACGGTCGTGTGGGAGAAAACAGAGCTCAATTCGGTCTCCGAACAACTTCGAACGAGCTATTTTACTTTTGACACACGTTGAAAAACGGAAATGTGGGCTCTTGGGTCTTACGATGTTTTTTATACAAGAACAGCCCCTAAAACTCTCTAAATCCAACTATAAACCATTCATTAGTAACCTAGAGTCCAAGGCTAAGTTTAGGAGCAACGTACCACAAGCTCAGGCCAAGCAAATTCACGAAACGGGCAGTGCAAAGTCACGACGCAATGCTGGTCAGTAAGGGACAGATTCGGTCCCTAGAGGGTTTGTGCAAGAATCACTCATTAAACTCCATCCAATTCACTCTAAACTCCAACCATTGTCTTCCTCACAGACTAAGATAAGTTTAGAGGCCACTTACCAAGAATTTCAAGCAAGGCAAGCCCGTGAAATCTCCTCTACAACTCACGGCCAAAATTGGAGATTAGAGGGCAGGTTCGGTTCCCTTGAAGTTTCACGAGAAATCAACCATCAAAACTATCCTCAAGACCAACCATGAACCACACAACAAGCTAAACTAAGTTCTAGTGGTCACTCACATTTCAAATGGCCTAGACAAGCCAAATGAACCACCAAAATTAGTCCTCCGAACTCACGGGCAGACTTGGTCGAGTAGTGGTTCTCTCGGCCTACAGCTCCAATGGTGCTGGTCGGGGGACTTGTGGGGTGTCGCAGTGGTCCACAGTGGAGTAGGGGACGAGAGGATGGCGGTGAGGTGTGGTGGCGGCATGGCAGTGCACGGCTGAGTCGGATGGAGGAGGGGGACAGCGTTGATGAGGTGAGTGGCCAAGAGGGAACGAGAGATAGATGAGAGTAAGGGATGGTCGGGTGAGAGAAAATGAGAGAGGAAGAGTGTGTTGTGTTCCCAAGTTGTCCAAAGATTTCTCAAGAAGCAACATGCAAGTTGGGGGACAAGAATGTGACTAGGTGATGGACAAGTTTGACTAATTTTTTTTTTTTTTTTTTGGCCAAAGACAAGTTTGACTAGTTGAAAAGGTGATAGATGGACACTAGTGATTGACTAGATAGTCCCACACAATCTTGAACTTTGCTTCCTTATCCATAACGTCATCTTGTCTCCTTATCCATGAATTCAAGACAATCTCTTCGACAATAATGCCCTCATAAATATCTAGAGGAATTAGCAATTATCAAGGGTAAGAGGTAATCTCTAACTTATAGCTCTAATTCCAAATCTTCTAATTATTAAGGGACGATCTTAGAACTTAATTGGCCTCGATGAGGCGACGTCCAAAATATTACTGTTGGAATTCTTGAATATCTGACGCCCAATTTCGAAGTTCAAATCATGGTTAAAATCCATAAATAGTGATTTCAGTGCACCTCAAACTAACGGGCGGCTATTAGGAGTTACGCGTATCGACCTGATTATTGTCATGTCTAAGAGTCATACGAGCCATGGCGACCTTAATTGTCATGTAATTGTGAGGGCTAATCGCAAGTTTCGAAGGACGCGATCGTTAGAATTTGGTTTAGGTTAATTCGCAAATTATATTATGGTCAAACAGAATCACCCGTGAACCAATTGCATAACGCTGGAAATTTGTTCTAAGACCAATCTTAGATCGGCCTTTGATAGACCAAAATATTCCCTCAGCAATCCTTATGGTCAAAGTACCAATCCATGGTCGCGTTTTTTTTTTTTTGGGGGTCATATATAGGCATTTCATTCATTCAAAAGCTTTGAAATGGGTCGAAATTCAGAATGTCAGAATAATTGTCTCTTTGGCTAGATTTCTTCCGTTAAAGATTACTTGAGCAGACTTGACACGTTGGCCCTATACTGAAATGAGTTGTCTTTATTCCGAAAGAGATAGGACAAATTTGGGACTCCTCATAGATCTGCTTCTATCTGAGAATAACCTAGAAGGCAATGTTCCCATCGAGATTAGTAATCTCACAACTCTCATAAGACTTTATATTAGCGAAAACGAGCTTGTCGATATCTCCAATGATCGAGTTCTTGAATGGCTTACTGCAAGTGAAAATCATTTCATAGGATCAATACCGTGGGTCTTAAAAAATTGCACAAGGTTGTCTAGACTTAAGCTCCACAACAACCAGTTAAAGGGCTGTATTACTGATCCTCTCTGCTAGAGCTTTCGCCGGATGGAAATCATATTTCAAAGTCTATTCCCAGTTAGATCGGAACTCTTCCAAAATTTACTGAGGATTAACATCGCAGAAAACAAGCTGAGCGGCTTGATTCCTGGATAATCGGGGGACTGCATGTACCTTAATATTTAAAATTTAGGTGGAATCAATCTTAGGAGTATTCCTGTTGAGATTGGAAATCTGCAGCCTCTCTCAGATATCTCAATCTTATTCATCTGGACGTCTTTTGCCGGCATCTTCGGATATGTTTCAAATGGTGATTGAGTAAACGTAAATTCCTCGGTCATCGCCTTCTTGTTGACCTCGACGTGTGCTCCCAAGTGACCTTAACAACCGGCCCAGGATTCCTATTGGCTCTCAGGAGTCACCATTTCTCCATTGAGAAGACAATTACAGTGAACTCGTATAGGATTACGAAACAATATGTTCATGTAATTAGAAAAATGTACCAGTTAGTTTGACCAGGGCTTAGCAAAACGCATATCCTTGCCTTCTAGGCATCATCAGGTAGCGGTTCTACCTTGGTGCTAAATGGAGTCAATAAGCATGGAAGAATCGTTCAACGTTCATATGGTCATGCTTTGGCCACGACGTTGAATATAGTGTCTAGAAGAAAGGAAAAAAAGAAGAGAGAAAACAAAGAAAAGGACGTAATAGCTAAGCATATCACCATCTTACAAGATTTATTGGGAGACTTGTGATATCTCTGGTTTTTCATATTTTTCATCACGGCTAGAATAAGCCAATGTTTCCCAAGTCTTATGAAATGGATTAAACTAAGAAGAATTTCTTTTCCAAGAACTTGAATTTTTTTTTTAAACACCGACAAATGACATCCAAGAGCATGCAGCCAACAATATCCTACTATAGTCTATAGTACTATGAATTAATCTAATAGTAAGACCAAATATTGATGAAGACGTCACGGGACGGGGTATCTATTGAAGCCATAAGGTGAGGTTGGAGTGGGAACCAATATTTTGACTTGGTCTTATAACTCGGCGCACAATCAGAACGACAATAAAGAGTAGCGAGAAAGACAAGTCGAAACGTAAATACTTATTTTGGTTCACCCTTAAATTAGGGTTATATCCAGCAGAGGATTTCGCTATAATTAGCGTCCGCATCTTTCTATTTCATGCGAAAAAGAATAAATATAACAATAGCTATGCATAGGCCATTCTACTGTAGCGGAACCACTCCCAAACAAAGATACACTTCATTCTACTACAAATACATCGGCCATTGAACAAGAAAAGCTCACCCTACTCATACCCTAAAACATCCAGTCAAATGGCGTCATCAGCTCAAAAACATCTCCCAATGCTCTTCCTAGTTTATGTCATTCTCTTGCTTATTTTTATGCAAGAAGTGCCTCATCCTGCTTCACCCAACAGCTCTCCTCTAATGGCCGTCGCTCTTTCCAGTAGCCAAACGAGAGATGAGGAAGTGAAGGCACTCCTAAAGTGGAAATCTAAGCTCAATGAAGGGAGCCGCTCTATTTTGTCTTCGTGGAATGGTAGCGCCCCCTGTTCGTGGCAAGGACTTGGTTGCGATCCTCTCGGAAGCGTCGTCAGCTTGAACCTCTCGAGCTCTGCCCTCCGTGGTATGCTTCGTGATCTCGATTTATCCTCGTTGCCCAACTTGGTCACTCTTAAACTTGCCAACAACTCGCTCCTCGGGGACATCCCCTCGAGTGTCAGCAATCTTTCCAAGCTTGCTTACCTAGACTTATCTAAAAACCTCCTTTCTGGGGGCTTTTTTCCAAACCATGCCAAAAAACATAAAAATTTACCAAAACAGGTTTTCAATTTTTTTTTTTACCAAACCAGGTCCGGCTCGGCAGTCAAACTGCCGATCCGGCCTGGCTACAGTGCGGCTCGGCAGTCACACTGCCGAGCGGCACTGTTCATCACGTTCATCATTTTTTTTTTCGCGTAATGTGACAGCTATTAAAGGCATGAGTAGTGATAATAGTGAATTTGACTGTTCACGTTTATCCAATGTAGTGATTCTCTGTGTTGTTGTGAATAGTTTTTTCTCGCTTAAAAAAAAATCCTTGGTCGCAAAGAATTTTGTCACGAAAACTCTGACAATGCGACGAATTTTGTAACGAAAAAACCCTTGTGGCTAAAAAAGCGTTGTAAATATAACGACGACAAATATTAAATTTTGGTTCGTTCGAGCAAGCGAGCCTCAACCCCGGGCGCTCAATTTTTCGATAGTTTGTTCGCTCATTAATACAGACCATGATATTTTATACGAATTTCATTAACATTTTGTCCATTCTAGAAAACAAATTTAATAATAAAAAATTGATTAAAAACACAGGAAAAAGAAATTAAAAATGATTAAAAAAGAAAAACAAAGGTGAGTGCTTGCTCGGCAATGACAAGGAAAAAAGGTAAGTGCTTGCCCCCACAATGACAGGAAAAAAAAAAACATATGCTTGTCACCGTACACTTGCCCCTCTTTTTCTTAATCCAGTTTTTCTTCATTCACGAAAAAACGTGAACAGTCAAATTCACTACCATCACTACTCATACCTTTAATAGCTGTCACATTACGCGAAAAAAAAAAAAACCCCGATGAACGTGATGAACAGTGCCGCTCGGCAGTTTGACTGCCGAGCCGGACCTGATTTGGTAAAAAAAAAATTTAAAACCTGTTTTGGTAAATTTTTATATTTTTTGGCATGGTTTGGAAAAAAGCCCCATTTCTGGAGACATTCCAACCCAACTCGGATCATTGCGGTCTCTAAAAGTTCTGGACTTATCATCGAACAATATCACGGGTTCGATCCCCAATTCTATAGGAAGTTTGAGTAACTTGACTGGCTTATACCTTCAAAACAATAACATCTCCGAGTTCATCCCTAGAGAAGTAGGAATGCTCAAATCTCTCAATGATCTATTTCTATATAGTAACCACATCGGCAGTCGCATTCCACCTTCAATTGGAAACATGAGCAGTTTGATGAGGTTACGGCTTTTCAATAATGATCTCCTTGGGTCCATTCCAATAGAAATAGGAATGTTGGTGTCTCTTAGTGAGCTCGACTTATCAGCCAATTACCTCAATGGATCTATCCCTCCAACTCTAGGAAATTTGAGCAATTTAGCCTTTCTTTACTTCTATGAAAACCAACTCTCTGGCCCCATACCTAAAGAAGTTGGAGGAATGAAATCTCTCGTACATCTTCAGCTGTTATTCAATGATCTAACAAGTTCCATCCCGTCTTCAATAGGGAACTTAAGCAACTTAAACATTCTTTATCTTTTCCAGAATAAGCTTTCCGGTCCTATTCCTCCTGAAATCGGAAACCTTAGATCTCTCTCTGAAATCTCTATCTATGCTAATAATCTCACAGGATCTATCCCGGAAACGATCGGGAAGTTGGGCAACTTGACCCTCTTGTTCCTCTTTGAAAACAGTATCTCTGGCCCTATACCTCCTAGTATCGGGAACTTAAGCAAGCTCAATGAATTGCACCTGTACCAAAACAAGTTGTCCCGCTCTATTCCGAAAGAGATAGGAAGACTACGTCTCCTTGTTAAACTGGCTCTATATCAAAATAGCCTTGAAGGCTCTCTTCCCATTGAGTTCAACAATCTCACATCCCTCACAAGCCTACAACTATCTGATAACCAGCTTGTCGGCCAACTGCCCCCGGATATATGCAGTGGTCAAGTTCTTGAGAACTTCACTGCTCAAAACAATCACTTCACGGGACCGATAGCACGAAGCCTGAAAAATTGTTCGAGCTTGTATAGAGTTAGGCTCCAAAATAACCATCTAATAGACAACATTACTGATGTTCTTGGCTTATACCCCTATTTGGATTACCTTGAGTTGAGCAATAATGAACTTTATGGAGAGCTTCCACCGAGATTAGGTGAATGGAGCAATTTGACAAGCCTGAAAATCTCTGGCAATAAATTATCAGGCATGATACCGCGTAATATCGGAAAGATGACTTGACTACATGAACTATACTTATCTTCAAATGAACTTACCGGGGAAATTCCGAAAGAACTTGGAAAGTTGCAGTCTCTGCTAGAGCTTTGGCTGGATGGCAACCGTCTCGCGGGCTATATTCCTCCTGAAATTGGAGCATTGTCTGAACTGGTACGAATCAACGTCGCAGGAAACAAGCTAAGTGGCTCTATCTCTAGAGAACTCGGGGAGTGTTTGAACCTTCAGTATCTAAATTTAAGCAGAAATAATCTTGAGCAGAGCATTCCAAGTGAGATCGGCAATCTGCACTCTCCTCAAAGTCTCGATCTAAGTCTAAATTTGCATGTCGGAGCCATACCTCCACAACTTGGAGAATTGCTCAGTCTGGAAACACTCAATCTCTCACACAATCAACTCTCGGGTTCAATCTCACCGACTTTCGATGATATGACAAGCCTAACATCCATTGATGTATCCTATAATGAGTTAGAGGGTCCTTTACCAGACATTCCAGCGTTTCATAATGCCACAATTGCCACTGTAAGAGAGAATAAAGGCTTGTGCGGAAACATTGTAGGTCTGACACAGTGCCCGGCGTTGGCGAGGAATAGGCAAAACAGAGACAAGAATTTGCTGCTCATTTTACTTCCTACTTCTGGTTGCGTGCTTGCGCTGTTTCTTGTAGTTGGAGTTTCAAGCATTTTACACCGAAGAGCAAGTCACGGAGAGAACAATTTGACAAAAGCGAGCAGTGAAAATATGTTTGAAATCTGGGGCTATGATGGAAGAATGGTGTACGATAACATTATTGAAGCCACCGAGGATTTCGATGATATATATTGCATCGGCATGGGAGGACATGGGAGTGTCTATAAGGCCAAGCTGCGATCGGCCGAGATTGTTGCAGTAAAGAACCTTAACGAAGCACCGGATGTTGAAATGGCCAGTCGAAAAGCATTCGAAAGAGAGATTCAAGCTTTGATGGAAACCCGACACCGGAATATCGTCAAGTTGTACGGCTTTTGCTTGAGCTCTCGCCACTCCTTTCTGGTGTATGAGTTTCTTGAATTGGGTTCCTTGCAGGGTATACTGAAAAACGAACAAAGGATAACAATGTTCGACTGGAGTAAGAGATTGAATGTCGTTAAAGGTGTGGCTTATGCATTGTGCTATATGCACTTTGAATGCTCTCCTCCTATAGTACATCGAGACATATCAAGCAAGAACATTTTACTAGATGATGAATATGAAGCTCACGTTTCTGATTTTGGCACGGCTAAGGTTCTACAACCTTGCTCATCCAATTGGACTTCCTTTGTAGGCACCTTTGGGTATGCAGCTCCAGGTTAGTTGGTTTCTTCGAAATTTCATCCCATTTCAACTTTATAGATCAGAAAAAGCTTATACAAGATCCTCATTCCTAACTACCTTTCTTTAAACTTATAAATACCTAACACCGATTCCAAAGCTATTCATAAGATTTGAAAATTCGATAATGGATTAACTAAGATTTCGGCAGCCGATTAACAAGGGAAACTTTTTTCCAAAAGAAATGAAAAATCTAAAATGCCATTGGAATCTAAAGAATGTGTTGATTTATACTTAATTCTTTATGTAGAACTGGCATTCACTATGGAAGTGAATGAGAAATGTGATGTTTATAGCTTTGGAATGTTGACATTGGAAGTAATCATGGGAAGACATCCGGGCGATCTCATATCATCTCTTGTGTCCACATCTCCATCATCCTCGCGCCATTCAACAGACTCTTGGCCGCTGAAAGAAGTTTTAGATCAGAGAATTCCGTACCCAAAAGGCAATGTGCTGGGGGAAGTGGTTTTGGTGACAAAGATGGCACTTTCGTGCTTAAGTCCCAAACCAGAGCTTCGTCCGAGCATGCAGCAAGTTTCCCGAGCGATTTCGGCACATAGCCCGATCGTGTTAACCGCATCAGCGGACATTAAGTTGGAAGAACTAGCTGATCCTACATGCTTCACTCATTGAGATATATCGGTCATTCTGTAGCAGCCAAATACCACAAGGAGAACGAAGTTACTTCTGGCACTGCTTTGCTCCTTGCTGTCATATGATAACGCATATATACTTGTAAATCTCAGGTATTCTTAGTCATTTCACGTTGATGTCTCTGGTAATTTCTTCTTCTCGTGTCAGATTTAAATGCATATTTTTCATAGATGATGATTGTTAGTTGATCAGTTCATTAGTATAATCAGAACGAGCAAAACAGGTCACTCTCTTTGTCTCTCTCTTTTATCTCTAATGAAAAATTCAGTTCGTTTAATAAAGCATGCATCCACAAATGCGTCACAATACATGCGCACCTTTTTAATTCTTTATAGGTATTTTTACTTTTTTAACGTTTTTCATTATTTATTTACATCTCCATATTTTATTTTTGCTTTTTTTATTTGATATGACATTTTATCATACTAACAAATTAGCATGGAGAGCTTGAAAGTTGGTTAAATGAGTGGGTATTTATTTTCATACGCAAAAATATGTATGGATGTGTTTTAGGATACGGGTCGGGTTGGGCATGGGTCAAGTCGAGGTTGGGTCTGGTATGGGTAGTCAAAATTGTATTGCGTTGGTATGAGTTGAACCATATTCGATCCAAACCAAACTCAACTTGATCCACCCTTTTGATACCTCTTACATAGACTAGATTATTTTGATGCAAAAACCATATAGAACCTCGAGTAATTAAAGAAAAGTATTAGAGATTCTAGGGACCATGACAAAAGTCCAGTTTTTTCTTTCATAATTTCACTCTCTTTCCTTTCAATTCGTATTGACATCTAAATATTTACTAATATTTTTCCATTAGAACTATTTTTAGTTCTAAACAAGACCAAAAATAATCAATTTAAGATTCATATTTAATTTTTGTTAGCATGCATTATCATTGTGCACTTCATAGCAGATGAGAAACGACGAGTCGAAAGATCAAAGCCCATTAGAAAATTCGGTTGAAGCATGGGAGGTTGTGGACTCTAATTGGGAAATCTTCATGGGTTTAATTCGGTCTTCAGTTCTGCCTCATTTTAAGCCTAAGTTATTGAGCGGCCTTGAATTCAAATTGCACGATGAATTCGTAGACAAAATAATGGAAAAGCAAAAGAGTTCGGCCCATCTTTTCATATATGCGTGGGTTGACCTGAGATTAATCAAAAGATAATAATTGATTTTTTTTTTATACTGCGAAAGGGAAGCGGAAGATTAGCCTTTTGGTTGAACGAAACCCTAAGCTTTATTATATATGTGTGTGTATGTGTGTGGGTCTTCGTTCACAGGAAGAGGTCCACAGAATTGACGTTGAGAATTTTCAGAGAAAAAAAAGGGTAAGAGCTCCACACTGGCGGCTCACCCAACGATGGTGATTTTCCTGCATCCCCGTGCCGACGTTTGCCACGCCTACGAGCTCCCGACGCTGACACCGTTTCTGCTAGTTCAAGACAAAGTCATTGCACCGACGTGATCCGTAGTAAGTCCCTCTAGCACGAGCAGTCCGTGAGATCCTCACTGGGGGCGACAGTCGTTGCTGCATAGTCCAAGTTTCAGCCGTTATTCAATGACGAATCGCCCGCAGTCCAGAGATGTTCTCAGTCCAAAACAGCATTGTTTTGGATGACTTTTGCTAATTAATTAGTGCAGGTTTTTGGCTTATCGTTTGGTGCCATCTGTGAGCTGCGACTATAATCCGTATGCAGGGACCCAAGATCATCACGTATAGATTCACCAATCACTAATCTATAGAGTTAAAGAATTGACGCACCTGTTTTCAGATCCATTATTCTTGATGCGGAATTACGACGATCCTGTGCTCAAGAGCTTCTCTTCTATGAACCCCATTTATCACCGACTTCAATGAGACGATCCCTCACATATCGCTTCAGACGACTCTAGATGTGAGGTTATGTGGACATCAGGGTTTAGAGGATGAACTTGAACTCTATTTATGGAGAATAAAACATATCTCCTCATCAAAGATTATGTTTATCTCGGCCCACACTATCTAGCCCCATATCCAACTAGAATTTGGAAACTGTATATATCTTTCTTTAATAGACCAATTAATTTACAATAATAATTAATAAAGCCCACACGAATATATTATAATATATTTAAACATTCTCCCACTTGGGCTATATTAATTGAAATTGTATTGTATATGCACATCTTTATATTGGTCTAGAGATAATTCCCAACAATCAATCCGAACCGCACCGGAACATGGTAGTAACTGAATCAGAAGACACAAAACCATCCACGATCATAAATACTCTTAACTTTACTGATATGGATTTGATATGGTAGTGTAGTAATCGGATAACATCTCAAATATTAGAGACACCTTATATGTTATCCTCCTTATCAGTCACCATTCTCTCACTTTATGTGTCACTAAACCGGATGTGTCACGAGACAATATTTTTACGGTTTCAATGAACCAACATATGTCTTACATTTGTAGTTAACTATACTTTACGTGTAACGAGACATATGATTTCAGCTAAAATTAAATGCCCCAGCCATCACTCAAGGTTTACACGATGCCTTGAGATTTTCAACTGGTATATGTATTCAACTCACCTTAATTATAAAATGCTTTATTGCATGCAATAGAGTTGATACATACCTAAATGTTACAAAATATAACAAACACAGATGTAAACTTTATTAGAGCAAATACCGAAAACAATTTCCACTGAACAACAACATCTCATGATGCTACTTAGCCCATCAATTAACATGTCATATCAGCATTTCACGACGCTTTTATGTCTGTGACATGTCATCCAAATGCGTATGGGCAAAGATCTTAAGTTAGTGAGTTACAGCCTTATCATCTGTGTAATAAGCTCTATTGTAGTGTCACTCTTACATTTGTTACATTTATGGTCAAAAACTTGATCGACAGATGTTTAGACCCCTGAGACTTCTACTGCTGTTGATAAACAATACTGCAGAGTTATAGTCACAATATAAATGTATGGGTCTATCCACAAAATTAAATACAGTCAACTCTTTAAGGAGATTCCAGATCCAAATAACCTTAATAGCAGTTGAAAAACATACTACAAACTCTGCTTTCTTGATCGAGGATTATATAAATTTATGTTTACACTTTTCTCTAATACTGCACTTCTCTTCAGATGTATAAATGTCTGCAGTTGCCAACTTCACATCATGCTAACAGCTAACAAAGCCTGAATCCGAATGCCCTACTAGCTGCGGGTCCTGAATATGTTTGTAAATTAGCATATAGTCTTTTGTTCTCTTTAAGTACCTCAAAACTGATGCTTTTGAGCGCACCATGATATGGCACATTCTTTATTTGGGTTTTCTTCATAACTTTATGAAGATACTATGACAGATTCAGTCTATAGCTCTTAATGATAGGAGCAACTCCTGACTTACAACACTTTATACCAAATACAATCAATGTGTGTCCTTTAGAAATAACCCAACATGTGGCGAGAATGATCCATATGAATCTCAATGCCTAGAACAAAATATTCATTTTTAAGATCAATCATGTCAAAATGCTTTGACAATATCTGCTTCACCTTTTATAGTAATTCAAGAAAATCACTTTCAAGTAAGATATCGTCAGTATAAGACACAAGGAAAATAAATTCCTCCCACTGATCTTGTAGTATATAGTAATTTAATTTGTTCTTGATAGATCGTTATGAAACTTCAAGCAATAATTGTCTAAAAGCTTACTTAAACCCATAAACAGACCTTTCAGTCTAGAATACCCATGAATATGTTCAAACTGGTTTATCCGAATCATCTGCTACAAAACCTTAGGGTTACATAATATAGACTTCCTTGAAGTATCCAATTAAAAGAAGTTTTAATATATGTATGATAAAAATCCTTATAATAATGAGCTATTAATACCTTAATCACTCTGAAAAACTCTTTATGAGAGACTGAATAAAAATTATTTTAAGTCTACTCATTCTTTACGAGTGAAAAAATTTGGCTACCAATCTGTTTTTAAAATTCTCAAATCAAACACTGATCAAAGTATAATTGGATATAATAAAGTAGATAAAAACTTTCATCTGGAGTCCCTTTAAGTTATACACACCCAATTGCAGCAGATGGACTTGTGACCTTGAGGCATAGTAATAAGCTTTCAAACACCGTATGTTTCATAGTCTGTATCTCATCTACCATGCACCCAACCACAGTTCTAATTAAGAATAAGAAGTAGCAACTGTATAAATTACTATATCAATTACATAGTCGATTTTGTAGTCATGCTCTTTTGGATAGACTACTATACAGTATGACTTAATACAACTGATCGCCTATGCCTGATATATATATATATATATATTAAAAGAGATATTTTAACCTTTATTCTGTACTTGTGGGGTCTGATAAACTTCATCCGAAATTGTTTTAATAACAAGATCCTAAACCCCAATAGAATCAAACCGTAATTTAGAATGCTCCATGATCATATGTATATGCAGGAAAATAGCACAGTTATCCCTAACACACCATTACCTTTAATAGTCTGTGAGCAACTACACTTATTCGGCTACATCAAGCTCTAACAATTTAGCTATCTGTCATTCCACAATTCTTGTTCTTTTTTTTAATGATAAATCAATACCCCTTTAGATGATATGGGTAAGGTACGAAATAAAACTGAATGGTTCTGGAATCCAACTTATCTAATGTTGGATTATGTAACTTTATTTCTGCATGAACACCTCAAACCTTAGTATGATTCTAACTAGATTAACGTCCGGTATTTTTTTGTAAAAACATGATGGGTTACTTTCAAAGTTTCACCCCACAGAAAATCATATAAGTTATTTTTACAAATCATACTCTTCATCATATCCATAGGATGTGATTTTGCCATGCGGTCGTACCTTTTGATTCAAGAACATCAAGAATAGTAAACTAAGTTACTATCCCATGATCTTTTTAAGTATTCGATAAATGGCTCTTTAAGCTCTCTAGCATTGCCATGTCAACCATAATACTCACCACCTTGATCAAATCTGACAATTTTTTTTTAAGTTTATTGACTATAATCAGAAATATATTGAACTTGTCACGGAAATTAAACCTTTATTTAATCAAGTACAAAAACATATAGAGAAAAATCATCATTTAAATGTGATAAAAACTCTACACAATATTGCCATATAGGATCCACTTATACCAGTATAAATGACCTTCAATAGGTCATAACTATCGACTATAGTTTCATCCTTTATCTTAGTTATCTTACCTATGCTTCAATCTACGCATGTGTCTAGGTCACTTTTAAGAATGAGTAGAATGCTTGCTTTTATCAGTCTTTCCACTCTTTCTTTACTGATGTGACTAAGAAATTTATTCCATAATGTGCATGATTGTTCCTTAGGCAGAGATCTTTTGCAAACAACGTTTCAACTGTATAAGCGACGTATAATTCATTGGCAGATAAACATAATATGTACAATCCATTAGACATAAAGTAGTACCCATCTTTATTTTAATTAAAAAAAAGTAATTGCTTTATTTGAAATCTTAAAAAAGCAACTGCACTTGTCCAAACTTGATACAGAAAATAAATTCTGTCTTTAAGGAGAATACATAAAATATGTTTCTTAATGACATTAAAACCAGAATCCGGAATGTAATTCCCATCAATTCAACGTCAGCTATATAGTTGTTTCTATAGTGAGCTTGATTCATCCTGATTTGGTATCTTTCAGTTTATGAATTCCTATATGGTAAACGCAACATAATATGTTGTACCGCTATCTAGCCATCACAAATCAGATGAGACTTTAGATAGAATAATTTCACAAATCAATACCAAAGAATCATTACTTTATACTCATATTTAGATAACCAAGTCTTTGTATTAACTGTAGTCTTTCTTTATGTGACTGTTCTTCTTATAAAAGATGTTGCGATCACCATCCTTCTTAAATGATGCTTTCAATGGCCCAAATAGTCAAAATGGCCGGTGGTTTATGTATTTCTTTATGAGTATGATTTTTGGAACCACTTAATATGCAATTCTACCAACTTTAAGACGTAATCTTTAATCTTAATAGAATCATCACACTTGATTAAGGAGTCATTGCATATTTGTATCACTCTCTGTAATAGACGAGATATAATGTCAAAGCCTTTAAGACTTCCATTATTTACTTAGCAGTGCAGTTAACTGGCAAAAACGCTTTTCAAGTGTTCTTTAATAAATCGCTTTAGATCAAATAAGCAAATCCGATCGCTCTTTACCTAGTAAGCACATAATACTTTTGAAAGTTCTCACTAACAAAACTGAGAACTACATTATCTTTCTTGACAAGAGCAATATAAATATTTGCCAATCATGTGTAAACAGAAAATCCTCATTGAGTTCTCAAAGTTTGAACCCAAATAAATATTAATTCTAACAGAGTCGCCGTTCACAGAAAAGGTGACTAAAAAATAACCAATATTTTCAATTAGCATAATGTGAAATTTCACCTTGAGAGATATATACATCATCATATAATCATCTTTGGGCAGAAATTCTTCACATGACACCCGACAATCAATCAATTTTGTCATCTTTGATTTAGGCAGAATGCTCAAACAAATGTGCTCAAAGACTCAGCCCAATGCCGTTTTCATGCTAAATCATGCAGTTTTGAGTTCACACAGGTCATATGAATGCACAACCTCATAACCAGGCTTGCGCCCGACACGGACGATGAAACACTCAGAAATTCAATCATGTCACATCACAATCAATCAACTACACTCAGTCAAGCAGTCAAAACACGATCGATTAACCAATTCAATTAATCAAACGGCATTGATTAATCCCAATTTCATTAAATTATCGATCGATCGTTTGGTTCTGAACTATCGCTCGCTCGCGATCAAACAACGGCAATCGATGCCCAATCAGTCAATCAATCGATTCTAACAACCAACTAGCCACAGACGACCAAACTAAATCAACTAAATTAATTAATCGTGACTATTTACCCTAAACCTGGTTTCTATCTAAACCGACCATGATTATTCTAACTAAGTACCCTAATCGACTAATTAACTAATCCTAGATGCAATTAGCGCCCTAATCAATGATTATGGGTTAACTCACAATTCAACTAGCTCGGGCGGTCCCCGCGACAACGATACAGCTGCGACAACGAACGGCGATAGCAACGAATCCCGAGCTCAATGAATTCCCCAACGGTTCCTTAAGACAATCTTCGATTCCTCAAGGGTTTTTGACTTCTCGAAGCTCACCAGACCTAATGTCAACAAATCAAGCTCGTGCGACCTTGTGGAGACGACGACAGAGGCTCGCGGTGGTCGGAATGGCTCCGACCAGAAGTGAACAGCCTCAGAATAATGGCAAAAATAGGGGATCCAATGGACATCGGGCTGGTTTGAGGGATTTCTAGCTGTACAAAGGCCGATGAGAGGATTGGCCAAGGTCGGTGGTCTCCGGATGGTTGAGGGTTGCTGTGATTGGCGATAATGACGGCGGAGGATGGTCGGAGGCGGCGGTGATGTCGGGAACAGAAGAGGAAAACAAGGTAGGGGTCTCGGGTCAAAACAAGGGAGGGTAGTCGGGGGCTTTTCGAGGCTCCATAGGCAACGACCGGCTTCCACAATGTCTAAGGGTCGATAGGGAGGTCACAGGTGGTCATCAGGGTGGTGGTGAGTGGCAGAAGGCAGCGACACAATGGCGAGGGACAGTGGAACAGACAAGCTCGAAACAGGGCACTCCCGACTCTCACAGTCGTTTAGCGGTCCTGGAGAGGCGTCCGATGGTTACTCGGTGGCCTGGCTGTCGGAGGGGAGTAAGAAAGGTGGTCTGTGGTGGTCGGGAACGACAGCAAGGGCTGGCGTGGCTCGACCGGCTCACGGCACTGAAACAGGGCAAGGTAGTCGGGCGACTGTTCTGGGCCTTCCAACGACCTGCGAGTTGACGGTGACGGTGACGGTGACAAAGTGACGTCTAGCTGGAAGTAGGGTGGAAGGGTGGCTGGTGGTGGTTGGGAACGGCCGTTGGCCGTTATCGAAGCTCAAACAAACCCCGGACGCGAAAACAGAGCAGATCGGGCTTGGGGCTGTTCGTCGCCGATCGACGGCCCAACGGCGGTCGGAGTGAGGCGGAGTGGCGGCGACGGGTTGGTGGAGGAGCGGAGGAGGTTCGGTGGTGGTGGTGGCACAAAGAAATCACACAAGGAAGAGGAGGAGTCTCGGTCGTGGGAGAGGTCTCCTGTGAACAGGGATGGGAGTAAGAGAGAGATCTGCTAAGGGTTAAATAGAGTTGCACATGGGAGAGAGAAGAGTGGATGGGGTTGATTGGTAGGTGGGAATGGTGCTTGGGGAACTTGACCAAGGTGGGGCCCACATTGGATTTGAATTCTTTGTCCTTTAGTGAATAATTGAGGGGCATTTTGGTAATTTGACATTTTAGGACTGAATGAAATTTTGTACACTGGATGAAGGGCATTTTGGTCTATTTTACAGGTTAGTCTCGGGCACGAGGATTTCGATTCAAATTCGCAGCAACTAAGATTTTCGAAGCCTAACTTAATTGACTTCCAATTTCGAGAAACGTCCAAAATTCATCTCTTAATTCCTTACGGCCCAAAATTTCATACCGACTGAAATTCAATTCCTTTCCTTTTTATTGAATTCAGGCCATTTACAAAAGATGAATTTCTAGGGCGTCACATAAGCCCTTTTTTGGTGTCATTTCAGTCCTAAGCCTTTTACATTTGTGTCAATTCAATCTTAAACCTTTTGTATTAGTGCCAATTTAGTTCTAAATATTTTGCATTTATGCCAATTAAGTTAATTCGGCCAATTTTGATCGAAAATCACTATCATGGATGTCAATTATCCTATGTGGAATGGCTGGCGCGAACATGAATAATGAGCCACCCTCTATAGTAAGCTATAATTGAATTGATTCGATTAATGTAAAAGGTTTAGGATTGAATTGGCACAAAAAAGAGGTTTAGGACTGAATTGGCACTATCGCAATATGTTTAGAACTTTTTTGACACTAATCCCGAAGGAAAACATTAGAGACGTCTAGTTGAAGAATGAGCCATCCTCTAGAGTAAGCTACATCAAGGACTGTACAAATGGCGACTGGTTTTGGTAGTGGGTTGAATGTCTTTGTATAGTCAATTCCCGATTGTTGGTAATAGCATTTAACAACTAATCGAGCCTTGTGCCTTTCAAGGGAGCCATCAGACTTGAGCTTGACTTCGAAAATCCATTTGCAGCCGATGGGGCAGACATGAAAAGGTGGTGGTACAAGTTTCCAAGTTTCATTTATATTAAGGCGTCAGATTCTATCGCCATAGTTGCTCGCCAATTTAGATCTTGGGACGCCTACGTGAAGCAAGTAGGCTCGACAGGATTATGCGTGCCTATAGTCAAAGCAAAAGTTTGATTTTTTGTGAGTGATCGCCGATGAATTGTGCCATCTCTCAATCGAGTGACCATGGATGTGTTGAAACTGAGGTGGAAATCCGAAGTAGAGAAGTTGGAAGTGTCAGTCTCCGAAGCCATGGTAGGAGTTATAGATAGAGGTGGTGAGATAGATGGTGTGGACTCAGAGTCAAGGTCTAGGTAGAGGCAATATTACATTTGTAGGTGGAGAAGTAGAACATGGTGATGAAGAAGATGGATCTCCAAATGGAAAGGTGTACTCATCGAAAATCGCATCAGCCGCAATGAAGATTTTACCCGTTCGTGGGCAGTAATATCAATAGCCTCTGTACCCTGGAGGATAGCCAAGAAAGATGCAGCGTTGAGATTTGGCGCAAGCTTGTGAGTAGCATAGGGACACAAATATAAGAAAACTGTACACCCAAAAACCCTGAGGTGGGAAATCTCTTGTGGCATTTTGAATAGTATCTGCCAGGGTGTAAGACTGTTGAGGAGAGGACTCGAAGTATTGTTGATCAAATGTACCACCGTTTCAATGGCATACTCCCAAAACTGGTAGGAAACTGAGGCATGGACATAAGCATGAGGCTTGTCTTGACAATGTAGCGATGTTTGCGTTCTGCTGTGCCATTATGAAATGAGGCATAGGGACAAGATACTCGTTGATGTATGCTATGTTGCAGGAGATGGATGCGCACTTCAGTAGAGCGGCGAAATTTTGGTGTGCCAACACGCTGAATTTTCTGAAGTTGACGTTGTAATTGAATTTCTACAAATTTGTTGAAAGCTTTGAAAATATTTTCAAATTGGTCATGAGTGGTAAATGGATAATACCAAATGAATATGGAATGATTATCGACAAAATCGACATAATATTTATATCCCGAAACAGAAATGACAGGGGATGGGCCTCAAACATCAAAGTGAACCACTTCAAGAGGAAATTTAGCTCTAGACAGAAAAGGGGGTTGGGGTTAGCATTTACTCTGACTAAGAGCACATGTCGTACAATGTGAGGGAGACAACATGTAAAATTTAGTTTAGGGGGACTGGAGAAGACGTGCTACTCTATATGACACATGACCCAAGCGTTGATGCCACAAATTGAAGGAGCTAAGAAAGGCTGAAGGAGACTTGTTAGAAGTGGAGATCCAATAAAGACCATTCTCAAGATGACCTCAGAGGAATGTTGACACCTAAATTTTGACTTTTAGAAAATTCATTTATTTAAACATAAAAAGAGAGTTAACCATAATTCTCACAAAAAAATAAATTCACATGCATTGCATATTTATTTCCTTCATGCATTTACATTCATGGTCGATGCCAAAGATTTGCGCTTAAACTAATGAGTGATCGCATGGCATGAAGAAATCCGACTAAGGAGAGTGCCGAAAATATTCACGGGGATTGGACCTATTTTTAATATTAAATCAGCTCATTTTACTCATGTAATTGTTAAAGGCCTTCATTTAATCGTTTCTTAATTAATTAAGGCCCATGTGAATTGGAGGTGATTAAGGGCCTTGAACTTCAAGCTAATAGAGCCTATTAACCCTTAATGAGATTTGGCGTGAAGCCTTTTAGTCCAATCAAACCCTAGTTATTTTGCTATAAATACATGCTTAGGGTTCACGCACAGAAAAAAAAAAAAAGGCCACATAATCTACACATACGGCTGAGTGAGAGAGAAAAAAAAAAGAGTGTTCTTGGAGGCCACCTATTGTACAGAATATTAAGAGAAGGCACAGAGGGATATAGATGAATAATGTGGGGGAGAGATCTGGGAGCGAGTCACTTCTTTTGATTCCTCGGTCAAAAGAAGGTGGTCCCTGCCTAATACCGTTCGAGTCCTTCATCAAGAACACTTCTCGGACGATGATTCCTGGGTAGTTTCCAGGAGATCAAGTCGAGCGCCAATAAGTCTAGCGAGCTCTAGCAAGCGACCCTCAAGCCCTGTGACGGACAGCCGCGATTTCTTTTGGTGATCCGGTTTTTTTTTTTTGCAGGATCTCCGACGAATTCTGCGCAATGACCAGCCGATGCTTTCCCCTTGGTTCAACCAGCAATAGGTTCAGTGATGCCTACCATCAAGCGAATTCCAGCGCCTAGCCCCATCATGTCTCCTGCATCATCTTCGACAATTTTCAGTGACCTAAGAGGTGGGGATCCGATTAACACAAGAAGGTCTTAGAGCACAAGAGACAAAAGAGAAGTTTTTCCCAAAGCTGTCCTCAACTGACCAACATTTAACGCATGAGCTTAACCATGTGTGAAGGAGGAGAGAGCAACTATAAAATTCTGCTTGCGTCGCATGCGAATTGGCTTCTTTGATTTTTTCTTTCTGAATGTTACTTCATGGTTTCTCTGCTCTCCACTAAAGTTTTCCTTTGTAGACTAAAATGGAGCTCTAAGAAAATATCTCCTTCCTTGCGCGATGCTAAGGAGCTCAGTTCGCCGCTCATGGATTAATTCTCGTAATCGATCCCGGCAGTCTCCCATTAATTCCATATTGATGAGGTAGCCTAGCGAGATCGGCGAAGTCGACCAGTTCCAATGGTTCTTCAGACGTGAACCCCCAACTACGTACGGCGTTAGCCTTGCCATCTTTGGGAACGCATTCTGTGTTCTTCACTTTGCAGGTTCTTGGAAGTGTCACTCATTTTAATAAAAGGGATCGTGAAGGAGGAAAATCTATGGTCAAGAGCAAAAGTCCAAGAGGTGGGTGGACATCATAAAATATGCTTTTCTCTAAGGCACACCTCTAGTGGAATTCGTCAAGCGGTGGGCTTTGGATTTAGCTTGTAGTCCTCACTGTTGATGGCCATTGCTTTCCTAGGGAGAGTAGTGTTCAAAATCAATACCATGCACTTTCACTTTTCGGCATTCTCATTGAAGTCAAGAAGTGCCTTCTAAGATCAACGATATTCAAAATCACCATTGATCGACCACAATAGTCCGAGCATCCTTCTCTTATGTTCATTTTGAGTCCCTCATCGGAAGAGCCATGATCCGCAAGCCGCCATCGGCCTGAGTTCAAATTTGGAAGGTGATTTGCAAATTAGGTAATTATCCTATCTTAGAATAATTTGGATATTACATTGCCTAGTTTAAATTAATTGCTATCTTGCAGGTATACTTTCCTAACTTGAATTATTTGCATATCTCTAACGATTTCTTGCATATATTATTGCATATTTTTGAAAGGATCTAAATCCTTATTGATATGGTAATACTGCGTTACAATTTAATGCAGTATTATCTTATTGTTAAATTTGGCATATTATTTGTAGTTATCTTATTTGAATTGCATCATATCATATCCTTATATTGATTGCTTAATTTTTTTATGATATAATTTGCACATAAATAAATAATCTTTCCCATAACAGGTAACATATGACTTCGATATCGAAGTACGATCGTGCCCGTACGTGTGAATTAAATATCAAATCATCAATCTTGAGAAGCGGATTGCTAATTCCCAAATAGAATTTCAAGGTTTGCCCTATGTATATAGGGACGATGGTTATTCTATAAAATATTCACTTGCTAACCCTAATCTCGGGGGATGTTGTGAATAAAATCGGATTTTCGGATTTAAAGGTGTTTTATGGGCAATATTGTTTATTTTTGTTCAAATTTTCTGTGTTTTCATGCTTAGATAAATTCCTGAAAAATCCCCAAAAAATGCCATGCTTTTTCTTAAGTCAAATCACATTTCCTTTGACTTTAGGATAGCTTTTTCACTTCATTTTTCATATATCCGAAAATAAACAAAAAAATGTCATTTGCATTGCATATCGTATAATTTAGTTTGCCACGTCATGCATTTTGCCACGTCATCTTGTCACTATGCCAGGTCATATCATTTCACATGTCATATAGTTAAATTGCATTAGCATTGCATTTAATAAAAGAAAATCCCAAAAAATTCAATTCATCAAACTAAGGATTTTTCATGAAAATAGGGTATCGAAAGGGCATTAATTTTCAATTAATGTAACCAAGTCCACAAACTCATTTTATCTGGTTCGTAGAGATAAAATAGTTCTCCCGCTATTTTATAAAGGTTTCTAACCAACCTACCATAAATGATTAGTGGCGGCTCCAACTGAACATTTTTTTATGAATGAACCTAAGTTGCGATTTGGTAGGACTTGGGAGGATCCGAGTTACGTTAGTTGATTTAATTGACCTAATAATCCATTTGTCTAATTTTAGGTCACGACAAGGAATACCTGACCAGTATGAGCACATAGAGCAACAAATGAGGGAGGGTAAACTAAGAAAAAAAAAAGAAATTGTTATCGCGAGAAAATTTAGAAATCGACGGAAGATTTTTCATAATATTAGGAACAACCAAAACATCGAAGGGACGGAATTGAGGACCTGATGAAGGCACAAATGTACATTGTAATTGATGGGAAGAGAAAACTCCATCACCCACAGTCAATTGTTAGTTGCCTATGTACGAAGTGACCTGGGAAAGGCCGAAATGTTGTTGGTGATGTGGTGGGTGGCCCTTGAATTTGGATACCATGACTGGATATCCATGGCAGAAGGTGTAGCACTCGGGCCTCCGGTCCTTCTTGACGATGCCGACCAGGGTAGGATTGCCACATCCAACGACCTGAAAAGGGTAAAGTAATACAAGGATGAGCTTACTAGCTCAGCAAGGAACATTCTAACCTCGCCACCTAGTCAGGTTTTATTCAATTAATATTCAACCAATTAGTCTCAAGCACAGCATTCGGCCTTATGTTCCCCGTGGATAGCCACACCAGCTCAACTCATCTCATGTAAAGTTTCAAAATAGAATCTTGATCATAACAAAGCAACTCCATCAATAAACGACCACAAGCCCTGTTATCACCCGCGCAGAAACTAGAAACAACTCCCGCATATGTCTCAGGAATGTCTCCCGCACATGGCTCAGGATTGTCTCCGCATATGGCTCGGGAATTTCTATAATTCATGGCACTCCCGAACATAGATCAAGAACAATTCCTGCACATGGCTCAGGTACATCTCCTGCACATGGCTCAAGATTGTTTCCCGCATAAGGCTCAAGGTGCCAATCATTCTCAATAACCATGGAGTAACATGCATCATGTACATAAAGCTAGTGCCGAACATTAGGCATTAGTATACGAGCCCATCATACGTCGACAAACTAATATGAGTGCTTGTCCTTCAGTCACTTTCTTTACAATGTGTCGTGACCTAAAAATTAGGCTAATGGATTATTATGTCAATTAAATTAACTAACCCAACTCAGACCCTCCCAAGTCTTACCAAATCGCAACTTATGTTATTTATGAAAAAATGTTCAATCGGAGCCGCCACTAATAATTTACGGTAGGTTGATTATAAACTTATATAAAATAGCGGGATAACTATTTTATCTCTACGAACCAGGGAAAATGAGTTCGGGGACTTGGTTACCTTAATTAAGAAAATTAATGCCCTTTTGGTACCTAATTTTCATAAAAATCCATAGTTTGATGACTTGAATTGTTTTGGATTTTCTTTTATTAAATGCAATCTAATTATATGACATGAGTAATGACATGGCAAAGATGTATAATATGGCATAATGACATGGCACATACGCATGACGGCGTGACAAATATGCATGACATAGAAAATGTAATGATGCAAGCTAAGTTATATGCTATGCAATGCGAATGACATTTTTTGGTATTTTTTTGTGTATTTTCGGTTTTGTGAAAAATGAAGTAAAATGCTATCCTAGAGTCAAAGAAAATGCGATCTAACTTAAGAAAAGCATGGCATTTTTTGTATTTTTTTGGGAAAATAATTTAAGCATGAAAACAAAGAAAATCTGAACAAAAATAAACAATATTACCCATAAAACACTTTTAAAATCGAATTTTCAAACAATTCACTTATCCCCAAAGATCTAGGTTATAGAATAATTTTTATCCGCTACATCCTCGAAGATTCAAGCCAGTATGCGGATAGAGATATAAAACGACAATGTCCCTTTTGCCAAATGGAAAGAACATGAAGCCTTATACTAAATTGCCATCTCATTCCATGAGATCATGGCCAATACATGCAATTTAATTTTCCGAAGGGTCTAGGCACAAAGGGAGCATGTGTTATGGGCAATATTGTTTACTAATGTTCAAACATTATAGCAAACGAGATAAACATGAATAAACAAACAAGATAAGATGCAATTCAAATAAAGGACCAAATAACTAAAGATAACATGCCAAAGTAAACTATTGGATAATATTGCGCTGTCTCTAACGATAACATTACCCAATATATAAGGATTTAGATCCTTTCAGGATAGGCAATAATAATATGCAGAGAATCATTAAAGATAACAATAAACTCAAATTAGGTGTTGTAATATTAGGATATTCTGGATATTTCGGATAAGCTTGTTACCTAATTTGCGAATAATGTTTACAAATTCAAACGGATTCTCGACGGATCAGATGAATTTCAGATCGGCTCAACCGCGGAGGTTCAACGACAATGGCTCATGGCAAGAACGGCGGCTGTTCGGCATTACTCCGAGGTATGGCTCGGTCTCTTGTATGTGTATTAGCGTGACACCACGAATTTGCTACTTGCTTTACAGATCTTTGCTTGTCTTTCTCTACCAACTTGAGAATCTTTTTCCAAGCAATTTACAACCCACGCGCAACTTGGAAATTTGCCCAAAGTAGCACTTTTTGGACCCGATTTGCCAGAGGTTGCTCCCAAACGTTCTTGCACAAGCATCAAAAGGGTTAGACTTTAAATAACGGCAAAATAAAGGATAATTGACCTTAAACCAACGCCGAACTGTGGCAATTTATGGCTGGACAGAGCTGGATTGTGCTAACTGAGCAAAGTACTTCGTCAGTGGGTGCTCCGGCGGACGCGCGAAATTCGAGTATGCTCAGCAACACAGAACTCTTGATGGATGTCTTTGACTTGTGGATATTGCTTTAATCCCACCAAAGTCTTAGATTCTTACTTTCCTTCTATTTTATTTTCCTTCTTTTATGGCTTAGAACCATAAATCACGTGGCCATGAACCCCTTTGACTAGATATTCTTGGTCATGGTCAACAAGGTGTGATAGAAAGGAAACGAAGGAACTCACCTATTGGACTAACAGCTTCCATCCTTCAATTCAGTGAACATTGGAGTCTTGGACTCATGGTCGGAGAGATCGAAGGTAAGGCTGGTCATCGCTGGTGTTGCTTTAGAGCCCGCGATCGCCTTTTAATGCCGAGTAAGACTCGCACTTGGAGGGGCGCACAATGGTGTGTGCTAAGTCAGTAGAGTTGCTTGAGCTTCACTAGCAGTAAAAAGAACGAGGGAACACGTTCTTCAAGTAATCAGTGAGTTGTCATGTTTGGTTTCTTCGCGGGGAGCACGGTAGTTACGACCAAAAGCTTATGAAACCGCAAGGCGAGCAACGAATGTGGCACAGATTCGTCGTCAGAGGGGCTCGAACGGGTAAACCACGAGACCCTCTCTTTCTCTCCACACTCTTTTTCTTCTTCTCTGGACGAAGATTCTCTTCACTTTTTGTGTCATGTGATGGCAGTTGTGTCGCCTCTCAAAACTACCGTATGTGAAATTTTTTGGCCTCCTTCAATCCTAGAGTATAATGACATATTTATAGAGCAAGGGTTTACTAAACCTAACGTTACTAGCACTCAATCTAAGCCGTTAGATTAGTAATCCTAATAGGATCAATTCTTAGTCGTAGGATTTAAAATTCTGAAATTCAAGAGTCCTATTCCATTAAAATATCAGGGAATTTTCCATGAGAGCATGGAGATGGATTGGCCGAGAATTCCAAAGCATTATGGGTCCAATTGTGCAAATTTGAGCTCAAATTGGGCTTTAATTAATCAATAATCAATTAAATAAAAGCCTTGAACATTTAAATGAGCTAAAATGGGATGAATTGAATTAAAAATAAACTAGAACTAGGTCCCATTGATTTTTCGGCACTTTCTATCCCATTATAGCCAAAAATCAACTTATTATTGCTCTAGTCCAGTTGCTTGTCAAATCAATCTCGCATTGCCGATGTAGGTAAATGCTGATGCGATGCATGAGTGAGAAAAATTAAATATGTTATGCATGAAAATTAAAGCAATTATTTTTTTGTGAGAATTAAAATTAATTCTCAATTTATAAGAATAAATAACTAAAAAAGTTAAGTCAAAATTTAGGTAACAACACAATGGTAAGCAAGAGATTTGCAAGTCTCGAGGATTTAGAATCCACAATAAATCCCATGGGTAACATCACAATTCTGACCAAGGTGGGTCTTCTAACTCGGTGTAAGAAAGCAATCCTGAAATCAATGGCTCTAGTAAGCATTCGGTTGAGGCTCTCGAGCCTTGAGGACGTTCTTATTAAAATATTCATAAAATTGATTTTATAAGACCATGGAGGAGTTAATGCACCATGGAGTAATTAATGCAAGTTTGATGTGATTATCATTACTAGGTGTTATCATTACTAGGTGTCTTGGGTTTCATAGTAATTACATGTTGTGTCATCATTACTAGGTGTCTTGTGTTTCATAGTAATTACATGTTGTCTTCATAGGAGTGTTTAGTTTTTGCTATAAATACTTGAGTGTGTTGTATTGTAAGAAAAGCAAGAGAGAAGCCAAATCAAGTGTTCTCCAATATACAGATTTTCTCCATCCATTTCGTGCCTCGTTTCTTATATTCGAAAGGTCACCCACGTTGTGTGTTTTCGGTTCCAACATTTGGTATCAGAGCTAGAATGGCATCTACTAGTTCCGTTCAAATGCAGCTTCCAAAGTTGAACGGAAAGAATTTCAACAACTGGGCTGTCCAGATGAAGGTTCTGTTCAAATCGCAAGATTTGTGGAATCTAGTTGCAAGTGGCTACAACGAAGTAGCTGATGCCGAAGCATTCGAGGCTTTGAGAAAGGAGGAGAAAGAATCTCTGGTGGAGTCCCGGAAGAAAGATCAGAAAGCATTATATGCGATTTTTCAAGCCGTGGAGGAAACGATATTTGAAAAAATATCGAGTGCCGAGACCGCGAAAGCTGCCTGGGATATCTTGCAGAAATCCTACAAATGCGATGATCGTGTCCGGCGGGTGCGGCTTCAGACTCTTCGAGGTGATTTCGAGTCTTTACGCATGAATGACTCGGAAACAATAACGGCATATTTTGATCGTGTGCAGGCCATCGTTAACCAATTAAGGGTTAATGGTGAAGAACTTCAAGATGTTCGTGTTGTAGAAAAAATCTTGAGGTCTTTGACCGAAAGATTTGACTACGTCGTCGCAGCGATCGAGGAAGGACAAGACGTATCAACTCTCACGTTGGAGCGGTTGATGGGTTCATTATGCTCCCATGAGCAAAGAATGAACCAGAAGTCTACGGGTTCCGTTTCCGAGCAAGCATTGCAAAGCCGGGTCGCTCAACCAAACCGAGGAGGCTATCAAGGCGGTCGAGGTCGTGGAGGAGCCCGAGGTAGAGGTGAGAATTCAAATTTCACCAGAAAATTTAGAACACCTGACAAATCAAAAGTCAAGTGTTTTAAGTGTAATAAATTCGGACACTACAAATCCGAGTGTCATGCAAAGGCGACGTACGTGCCGGCGGAACATGCACATGCCACCGATGCTGAAGAGTACATGGTACTAGCATGTGCGAAGGATGATTCAACTGTCGTTGATACTAATACATGGTATCTAGATACTGGGTGTAGCAACCATATGACCGGAAGAAAGGAGTTATTCTCACAACTGGATGAGACAAGCCGTGGCGAAGTCAACTTTGGGAATAAATCAAAAATTCCCGTGATGGGCAAAGGTAACATTAATATCAAATCCAAAGATGGTACTAATGTTGCTATTGCAGATGTTTACTTTGTGCCAGGACTTTTTTGGAATTTGCTAAGTGTTGGGCAACTTTTCGAAAGAGGCCACAAAGTTCACATTGAAAATGGAGTTTGCACAATCAGAGGTGTAAACAACAAGTTGATCACGACGGTACAAATGACGAAGAACCGGATGTTTCCCCTGACTCTTCAGACGAAGAATCTCTTGAGCTTTCAAGCGATGACGAAAGACAGCAGCTGGCTGTGGCATCTTCGATTTGGGCATCTAAATTTTCGTGGAATGAAGCAATTAGTTCAGAAAAGGATGTTGACTGGCATGCCGTTGATTAACGATCCAGGGCGTCCTTGCGAAGGATGTCTTGTTGGAAAACAACACCGAGACTCTTTTCCAGTTGGAAAAGCCAGAAGAGCAAACCAACCGCTGGAGTTGGTACATACCAACATATGTGGCCCTGTTGAGGTGGAATCGTTTGGACAAAAAAGGTACATGCTAATTTTTGTCGACGATTTTAGTAGAAAAATATGGGTACACTTCTTGAGGGAAAAATCTGAAGCTTTTGGCAAGTTTAAAGAATTTAAAGTCTATGTTGAAAAACAAAGTGGCTTTAAATTGAAGACGTTGAGATCGGATAGAGGTGGAGAATTTACCTCAAATGAATTTCACAAATATTGTAAAATTCATGGAATCAAACGTCAGTTGACTGCCAGCTATACTCCTCAGCAAAATGGTATAGCAGAAAGAAAAAACAGGACAATTTTTGAAATGGCAAGAAGTATGCTGAAAGCTAAAGATTTGCCCAAGAAATTTTGGGCAGAAGCTGTTGCTTGCGCTGTATTTGTACTAAACAAGTGTCCAACAGTGAGTGTTCTTGGAAGAACTCCAGAAGAAGCTTGGAGTAGAAACAAACCAGATGTTTCGTTCCTACGAGTATTTGGGTGCGTGGCATATCCCCATATACCAGACGAGCGAAGAAAAAAGCTGGATGACAAAAGCGAGAAGTGCATCTTCATCGGCTACAGTGATACAACTAAAGGTTATAAGCTGTATAACCCGGTCACTGAGAAAGTTATTATCAGCAGGGATGTCCAGTTTTTAGAAGATGAGGCCTGGGACTGGAATCAGAAGGGTGACCAGAAAAACTTCACCATCGAAGATGAACCACTGGCGGGTGAGACAGAAACACCTCCATTATCTTCAATGAGTGATCCATCTTCCTCATCATCTTCAACTGGAGGTACATCTTCACCAACAGCAGTTTCAGAACCACAACTACGTCGTTCACAACGACTGAAGGAGACGCCAGCAAAATTCAGAGATTATGTGGTTACAAGAAATAGAAACAGTGATAGCGAAATCACTGATGAAACACTGGTAAACTTTTGTTTATTTGCTGATTGTGACCCTGTAACCTATGATGAAGCAGCTGTAGATGAAAGGTGGATTGAAGCAATGGATGAAGAAATTTACTCCATTGAGAAGAACGACACATGGGTGTTGACTTCTTTACCACCCGGTAAGAAGCCTATTGGTGTCAAGTGGGTGTACAAGACAAAGTACAAACCCGACGGTCAGGTGGACCGTTACAAGGCTAGACTGGTTGTAAAGGGCTACAAGCAAAAGCCAGGTATTGATTATTTTGAAGTATTTGCACCAGTTGCCCGGATGGATACTATTCGGATGGTATTAGCATTTGCAGCTCAAAACCATTGGAGAATCCATCAAATGGATGTGAAATCAGCATTTCTCAATGGTGTCCTTGAAGAGGAAGTATATGTGGAGCAACCACAGGGTTATGAGAAGAAAGGGCATGAAAATCAGTTTTACAGACTGAAGAAGGCTCTGTATGGATTAAAACAGGCACCACGTGCTTGGTACACACGTATCGACACATACATGTTGGAGCATGATTTTCAAAAGTGCCCTTATGAGCATACACTATATATCAAGTCAAATGCTATCGGTGACATCTTAATTGTGTGCATTCATGTTGATGATTTGATATTTACAGGGAGTTGTGAAAAAATGTTTGCTGAATTCAGGGAGGCTATGACTAGCCAGTTTGAGATGACTGATTTGGGACTGATGTCCTATTTTCTTGGTCTTGAAGTGAAGCAAACAGATGATGGCATATTTATTTCTCAGCAGAAATATGCTAATGATATTTTGAAGCGATTTAAAATGGAATCGCTGAAGCCAATCCGAACTCCCGTAGTAGAACGATTGGAGCTGAAGAAAGAAGGAACCGGTGAGCTGGTAAATCCTACTTATTTTAAAGGCATTGTTGGCAGCTTGAGATATTTGGTTTCTACAAGGCCAGATATTACCTATGGAGTGGATATTATTAGCAGGTTCATGGAAAAACCCTACCAATCACATTTGCAAGCAGCAAAGAGAATTTTACGGTATGTCAGTGGAACTCGTGATCATGGAATTTTATATTCTTATACTGACAACTTTGGTCTAGTGGGGTACGCAGACAGTGATTGGGCAGGTGATACCGAGACTCGAAAAAGTACGTCGGGGTATGCTTTCTTTCTTGGATCAGGAGTATTCTCTTGGTCTTCCAAAAAGCAACAAGTTGTTGCTCTCTCGACAGCTGAAGCAGAATACATGGCATTAGCTTCAGCGGCTTGTCAGGCGATATGGCTTCGTAGGATGCTGCATGAATTGATGCATGAACAAACGGGTCCTATTAAAATGATGTGTGACAATAAGTCGGCTATTGCATTAGCCAAGAATCCTGTATTTCATGGCAGGAGCAAGCACATCGACATCAAGTATCATTATATTCGTGAGCGAGTCAAAGATGGTGAAATCGATCTTAATTTCTGCAGATCAGAAGATCAGCTTGCAGATATTTTGACGAAACCCTTGAAGGCGGATTCGTTCGAAAAATTGAAGAAGATGCTTGGTATGGAAATCAATTTTAAGGGAGGCTATTAAAATATTCATAAAATTGATTTTATAAGACCATGGAGGAGTTAATGCACCATGGAGTAATTAATGCAAGTTTGGTGTGATTATCATTACTAGGTGTTATCATTACTAGGTGTCTTGGGTTTCATAGTAATTACATGTTGTGTCATCATTACTAGATGTCTTGTGTTTCATAGTAATTACATGTTGTCTTCATAGGAGTGTTTAGTTTTTGCTATAAATACTTGAGTGTGTTGTATTGTAAGAAAAGCAAGAGAGAAGCCAAATCAAGTGTTCTCCAATATACAGATTTTCTCCATCCATTTCGTGCCTCGTTTCTTATATTCGAAAGGTCACCCACGTTGTGTGTTTTCGGTTCCAACAGTTCTGGGGTCAGTCAATCTCACGAGATTCTCGATCTTAGGTCCCAAATGAACTCCCAGACCATTCTGAATTTTTGGTAATTGAGCCTCACTGAGTCCCTAAATCATAATCGGAACTACTATACTTCGGTTCCTAGGTAGTCTGAAGCAGCCTTAACCGAGCTCGCCTTCTCTCCTAGTACCTTCCCTTCTTCATGACCGAACCAACACATCCATCCCCTCTATTCCGAGTTTAGGTAAACATAATGCTTTCGACGCATCTAAACTGGAATTTAAGCTCCTACTATTCGACCCCCTTAAAGTTGGTTCATCAAATAGAAATTCAGTTCTGTATGGTTAACGGAAGTTACTACCTTCAAATTAGCTAATGAGCTCCAAAAATCAGCAAATTTTAATATGCTGTATCTAAGACATTGATGAACATTGTTTCAAGAAATCATAAGCTGATTCGATCTAGAAAAATTGCAGTAATTCATACACTCTAGAGGAAATCTGACCTTCAGAAAATCAATGGAAACTTCAAAGAAGCAGCTTTGTTTCATTAGCTTAACGGGTCTATAAAAATCCAAAATTTTTTTATGTTGTAGTCCAAGATGTCTTCTTAAACTTTTGTGAAGAGAAGTTGATTCAGTTCATTTTTCTAAAATTTGTAGAAAATCACGAACTGATGGAGGTCACAGCTAAACTCACCAAAAACAAACAGAACTCGTGAGGTTCTAAATGAATTATAAATTCCAATTCAATCCCAAAAATTTCGATATTAAATTATGTTATAGCCAAGAATGTTATGAACAAGTTTCATGATGAAGGTTGGTCAAATGTTTGACACACAGAGCTCTGTAAAATTCACAATCCAGTAGACTCGGTGCAGATCCGATCTGAACAGCACACTGTTTCTCATACCAGCTCGACTTCAAACCAATCTCAGCACTAAAATATACTATATTCTAACATTCTAGCAATTATAGGAAAGAGTTCGAATGATTCCTTGTCTGGATTTGCGAATAGGAGTTGAGTATAGCCTTGATTGTCCCTCGATTTCTCTCGGTTCCAGCCCCTAGTCGACAGAACGGGTTCTGTCCTTCCTCCTCCTTTTAGTCCTCTGCTGGCCGACGTGAGGAGATGGAGAGGGGATGGGGAGAGCCAAAAACCTTCTTCTCACCTCAAGCACACCCTTATATAGAGCTGGGTAAGGGAAAAAGTTGAGGACCAAATTTCCGTGACACCTGTCCCTTTTCGTCGAGATTTCGTGGACATGCGGCGAACCAATTCGCCATTTGATCTTTAGTCCTTGCATGCATGCCGCTTGTAGGCATGCACACTAAATTCTCCTCTGGTCACCACCTCTTTTCTCTTTACTCGACACTTGGCTTTCCCCTAGGACACTTGTGAGACATGCACCGACATTGAACTTGTCACGCAAGCACACCTAGGTCCATTTTCGTCCAAGATGACTAAGTTTTCTCCACGTCCTTGACAATCAAACCTCAAATTCATGTTCCTCATGATCTTACGGTCGCATAGGAGAAAACAGAGCTCAATTCGACCTCCGGACGAGCTCGGACGACCCATTTTACTTTCGAGGTGTGTTGAAAATCGAGAATACGGGCTCTTGGATCGTGGGTCCTTCTTCATGCAACTTTACTTCAATTCAAGGCTTGATCTAATTCCTTGACTGACCAATGGGCCAACACATGTAGTCACGCTATCCCATGGCCATTCCTTCAATTCATGATGGCGTCCATCTCACACCTTACCAATGCCCTTGATGATTCTTAACTTAGTTAACAAAGGATTCTTATATCCTTAATCTGTAGCCATATAAAATTTCGTGTCTCGAGTCAACTCTCAATTCCATCTCGGTCTTCCTTGACCTTTTGAGAGCCACTGAAACTAGGATGCCACAGAAGGTGGATTATTAAAAGGGGCATAGTAAGCCGCTAATTGAGCAGCTTCGGTTGGGATTGAATAATTTGTCTGAGGTGGTGGTGGTGTACAAACTGGGGATTAAAGCGCTCCCTGCAATTGTTGGCTCATGGCCTTGGCGGTAGCATATCTGACAAAATGGTCCAATGTTGTTGCGTTGCTTGCCACCTCCACCAAACGACCGATAGTTGGGAGACCCTATTGGTGTCGGTAGAAGTGGACTGGTGTTGGATGCTCCCGCAATTGATGGATCAAAATTTTGAGAGCCTTCTTTAGCTTGTTGATGTGTAAATCATGTCTGATGAGAAATAAAAAGAGCATGTAGAGGACCATTGGAGGTCATTTTGCTCAACTATAGTCTTCCTTCATGTTGAAGTAGCAATTTGTGAAGAGCGTTGTATGAGAGTACCCCCAATTGAGAGACGACAGAGATCAATGTGTCTAAACCGAAAAATTCTAGGCCAAGACCACGAAAGATATGCGTATGGTATTCATTGGCTGAGAGAGATTCTCCAATAGTTGCCAATTGATATGCGAGGGTTGCTGCCTCTTAAAGGAACTCTCTAATTGTGCGGCTTCCTTCAGTGATGGATTGAAATTGAAGCCTCAAAACCAATGCTCGTGCTGTTGATTGTGCTGCATAGGACTCGGAGAGGAATAAAAAAATGGAAAGTAAATATCTGATTTGATTATTGATGTAGAGGAGGAAATTTTGGTATCTAATTCGGTGGAGCTTGATTGTTGCTGATTGATATATGATTTAGTGGTGCTTGGTTGTTGCTGATTTGATTCTGTGGAGGAACGTGATTTTGTTAACAGTTGGAAAACACTTGAACGATTGCATGCTCTGTAATCATCAAATTTACAATCGATTTTTTGAAGATCGCTTTTTTCCATGGAGTTGATACTAGCACTCAAATCGATCCACATAAAACTCGGGAAAAGTACCAAAATAATCATAAACCTATTGCATTGGTACCAATTCAATTCTAAACCTTTCAATTGGACAAATTTATTCCTAAACCTTTTTGCATTTGTATCAATTCAGTCCATCCAGCCAATTTTGGCAGGAAATCGGTGACGTGAGCGCCGGTGATGCCATGTAGAACGATCAGTGCTGACGTGGTCATTTTTAACAATATTTTTTTAAAAAATATGTTTTTAAATTTGTTTTTCTTTTAATCTAAAACTTGGGGTTTGGTCTGCGAGGATGGCCGACAAACCTCATTGGCCCTGAGCAAGGGTCATGACCCTCCTCGCTCAGAGCCATTGCGGCCTCGCGCGCGGCGAGAAAGGCCGCAATGTCCTTGGCGGAGGCGGCCCTCGCTAGCATCCGGCCCTCACCCAAGGGTCGACAAGGGTGGCCGGACATTGAGTTTCAAAGTAAAAAAAGAAAAAAAAAATTGATTAAAAATTAATTTAAAAATATTATTAAATAATGGCCATGATAGTGCCAGCCATTTTCCGTGGCATCGCTGACATCCACGTCAACGATTTCTAGCCAAAATTGATCGGGTGGACAAATTGTTAACAATGCAAAAAAAAATTATGACTAAATTAGTCCAATTGAAAGGTTTATGACTAAATTGATACGAATGCAATAGGTTTAAAACTTTTTTTATACTTTTTCTCATAGAATTCTAATGTTTTTTTATCGTCTGTCGTTGATTTATCTTGTAAGTTTGTCTTCCAACGTTAGAACTTATAGCTACATATCATGGCAAGTGATTACTTTGGTCAAATTACTCTCCTTGGTCAATAAACTTGGTTCCATTCTTGCCTCTTCCAATAGGATGACTTTTAAGTGGAGATCTTTTCAATGTATTCCTCCTGGGATATACCCTACTCAACATTATCGAAATTTGTTTTCGTCCCAGGATAGCTTGAATTCGTAGATCGATTCACGGCAATGTAGCTTTACTACATACAGGGATGACATTATCGAAATTTCATGAATTCCAAGTTGCTCTATAATTTCGTATAAAATATAAGTACACACTCGATGGAGAGTTCCTCGGATATTCTGCAAATTAAGTTAGTTTGATGTGGAATTGAGGACCACCCGTTACCGAATGACTTTTCTTCGACCTGGGCACACAAGAAAAGTCCCAACTGCCTTAATTGACCCCAGTTTCTTTCCCCAATGACTTGACTTGGAAGATTCTCTTCTTGGTGTCTTACATGGTACGCCCTGCTTGTACGGACTGGTGATCATGTTTGCTTCCCGGCGGGTATGAAAAGGGGCGCTACGTGGGTGATGAGTAGGGTCTGGTCAATCCCACAAGAGTGCCCTGCAAAAACCACTAATTAAAAGCTATCCCATTGGAAGGGGGAACCGTGAAGCCACTTAGGATCCGTTTATTTCGACTTTGAAAAATGAGTTTTAGGAAAATACAAAGACTTTTATTTTAAGGGATTTTGAAAAAATGCAAATTATATTTGATAAAAACATATATTGTAAAGCAACTTTGAGTTAAAATAGTGTTTGACAAAAAAGAAAAATTGCAAATGGCTTTGGCTTTAATTTACTTTTTTTATAAAAATAAAAATGAAAAGCCCAATGCTAATCCCTATCAATATTGAGCTTTCAACCTTTTCAAGGATAGCATTTAGCCAAATGTCCCTTGAAAAGATTTGCCAAACACTCCAAAAGTTTCCCAAGGAACTTTGGAGGCCAACAACCCATTGGAAAAGTTAAACCAAATGCACCTTAGCTCAAAAGGGCGGTTTGACATGACATTTCGTGAAATAGCCACCAGTCATGGCTTATAGCCAGAGCAATAATTAGGCCACCGCGTGCCGATCAACATCCCATGACCAAAATAATTCACACTTTGAAGTACTAAGAAAACAACTTAGGTAAGCTTCTTCTTCCTCATTTAATAGAGAGTGGATACACTCTCCTCTCCAATTACATTGGATGATAATGGGCTCCTCTTCTATTTACCATTAATCAGGCCATGGAGTTCTAAAATGCAATCGATCATCAGTGGGTAGGCCAAAAAACTAAGCAATGGCCGCGCTGTACCAGGGCCTGGTCCCGAAGCTGGGTCCCTAGGCCGAGGCCGGGACCGCAACCGGGGTCGAGGCCTGGTCCCGAGGTCGGGTCCCAAGGACCGGGGTCGGGGGTCGGGGCCGGGTCCCAAAGCCAGGGTCAGGGGTTGGGACCGATTCCGGGGCCGAGGGCCGGGGATCAGGGACGTGGTCGGGGCCGGGGATTAGGGACGGGGCCGGGCAAGGGCCAGGGACGGGGCCAGTGCAGGGATCGGGGTCGGGAAATATTTTAGTAATATTATTTTCTTAAAATATTATTGTGTTTTGATAATATTGGTCAAAACGAGTCGAGTCGAGTATGGGTCAGTCGCGGGTCGAGCCGGATTTTGGTCATTAAATATGGGTCAATATGGGTCAGATGGGTCAATATGGGTCGGACCATATTCGACCCGACCCAAACCCGACCCAACCCACTCATTTGACACCTCTACTTTTAAGTGGAGATCTTTTCAATGTATTTCTCCTGGGATATACCCTACTCAACTTAACACCTATATATCGTCTATGTGTAGCCATTCCTATCGAAAGCACATATGATCAACGATCCAGATAAACCTGACGTGTAAGACATTGAGAAGAGAATCGAATTAAGTCATTGTGGAATGATCGATTAAAAAATTGAAATCAATTAAAGCAGTTCGAACTTTCCTTCTGTGCCAATGTGTATGTACTATTCTACGTACCACTTTCTAATAACTTTGGACTCGTGTTTCATGCTCTATGTACATGAGGAATTTGTCCAATGTTCTATGCCGTGTTTCATCGAGCGGAGAAATCTTCTTCCAAATCGCTATCATTTTAAGTGGGATGTGAACTTTAATGTCACTTTCTCTTCCCATCACATCCCCTTTCCTGGACGGATTTCGTAATTTTGTCTTCTCATGTTAGTACTTGTGTATACGCATTAAGGCAAGCGCTTGGTCCTAAGCAAGACCTTAAGAGGTTTCGTCTAAACTTTGAGACATGCGAGGGTATTATTTAGGATGAAGGGAAGAAAAATATTTTCTCTCAATTTGGGAGTGTAATTGGAGAAGGTAAACTCAACGTCATTCTTCGGAATGGCTACTTCCGGATAGACTCGTATAGTAGCGATCCACGCCTGGAATGAGATATCAGAGCTAAGACTTCCCATACACTCATTCTTTCTAAGAAGGAAAAAGAAAAGCAATTCGAAAGAAGGACTTTTGGTGTGCATTTGTTGTATTTCATGATTGTCCGGCAGCGAATTTATAATTTATCGACAATATTAAATTTTTGAGGTACAATTATTTTCTTCAAATACTGTTTGGCCATTTTCTAACGCCCCATTAAGGCTCCCTTTGTTTCACAAGAATTAAATAATTTAAAATATATATTTTTCATTGCTTGTATTGCTCGAAATAAATGGAGCCTAAAATTTATTTTTATTTTTACCAAAAGCATAAATAATTTAAAAGATATTTTTTTCATTGCTTGTATTGCTCGAAATAAATGGAGCCTAAAATGTATTATTATTATTATTTTTTAACCAAAAGCATGGGATGATGATCACCTAACCTTTCCTCAGAAGGTTAGGCACCTGCCATTAGGATCTGGGCCGTCCGTTTTTTGACGGATGGCCAAGATCTCATATTTTTAGGGTGCAATTTTTTAAATTTTTTTATATATATTTTTGTTAGTAATAATCCGAGCCGTCCATTCATAACACGGACGACCCAAATTTCAAGGGCATGACCTATCCTTATGAGGCGATCCCTTTCCATGATAATCACTGTATGATCAGGTATGATTTATCAAATTGCGCCTGCAACACCTCATGCCAAAGTTGTTATTTCTTGATGATGGCTTCTACGTTGTACGACATCGACCTCTACATTAAAACAGAGAAAAAATATAGCTCAAAACAACCATCAGCTTTTTTTTTTATAAAAAAAAATACAATAAAAAGAAAGAGAATCGAAAATAGGGCTGCCTTATGCGTTTCTTGAATTTCATGTTTTTCTGGCCACAAATACGTAATTTTTACTTAGGGCAGCATCGAATGGTATCTCGGCAATATTAAGTTCTCGCGTTGTTGACTTGACTTACAATCCCGGTTCTTGCTCTAAAGCATACTGATAAGTCTTTGCAAATAAAGGGCCATACTGATTAAATATGCTATGTGCAATTTGCGATGTGAGATGTAAAAGGGTCACTAGAAGTGTGTGTGTGTGTGTATATATATATATTCATGGAAACGAAGAAAATTATGCAAATTGTTCTACTCTAATTCCTGCTTGCTTGTAATTGAGAAAAAAGGGTAACTAATTAACAGGATAAACCTTGGATTGGCCAATATAGAGATAAGTAATTTGATCGGAAAACCAGCATCCATGTATTGTCATTTCTCTCTCAATCTCCAAATCTTTAAGTGAAAAATCGCAATTTCTTATTTTTTTTTCTTATTGTTAATTTGTTACTCTCGCGGATGGCGTTATCATAATTATTTTCCCTAGCTATCGACACATTGACGCTAACAGTAATAGTCAAGAAGCTTCTTCACACGAAATATGTCGTGGTTAGATAACAAAGCTCGAGCCGTTCGTCATCTTGCTCACACGCGAATGGAACTCGCGACCTCGTGGAAGAAAAATGTGTCCAGTTCACCAATTGCCAACCACCTTGATGGTTTGTCGAGAAGAAGACTGCAAAGTATTAAAGATGGTAAAATCTATTGAGTGCGACGAAATTACTCGCGAGTTAGATTAAGACTATGCCATTTTTTGCCTACACACTGATGATCCCATTGCATTTTAGCACTCTATGTAAGCTGCATATTTAATTCGTATGCAACGACTCAAGATATACACGTACAGATACACGAATCCATAATCCATAGAGTTAAAGAATTAACGCACATTGTTTTGGATTCATCGTTCTTGTTGACACCTGATTTTTTGACCAGGTCTTTTTCAGTTTTATTTTTGAAAAATCACAAAAAATTTATAAAAAGTCAAAAAATTACAAAATCAACTTTGGTGGCCTTGGCCAAGCCCAAGGAACCATTCTTGACCAAAAAATAATTTTTCACATTTTTCATATTTTTTAGTATTTTTGGAAAATAGAAAAATACTTAAAAAATCAAGAAAAATAGCATTTGAGGTCACAAAAATATGGAAAAATATCCAATATTTTTCCTTTTAATCCCTTTTATTTTTTACCTCTCAAAAAAATCAAAATCAGATTCAATTTTAGGTGTTCCTTTGTAACCCGTACTATTGAATTTGAAGAAAAAATAACAATTGAGTCTTTTAATTTGCAATTTTGGCATTTTTTAAGATCTTGACATTCAATCTGACTATCCCCTATTTCAATTTAGCCCAATTGTTTGCACAATATGCTCAATTGCACGGATTTGACAAAATTACATACTAAAATTGCATTTTAGTCCTTGAAATTAAGCATAATTGAAATTACTTTCAATTCAAGGGCTATCATTGCAAATTAAACATGCTACCCAATGGATTTCACTATTTTAAATCGATTGGAACAGGTGGTTTGACTCAATTTCATCATTTGCACCCTCAATTACACGATCCCCAATTTCCAATTAAATGAAAATTTGGGGGTTTTGTAGAAATTGATGAAAACTTTTGGGCAAAACCACATTTCTAGATAGAATTCATGCTCTAGATTCGATTTTGAGGTTCAATTGCAAAATTTTCCCATTAATTTGGGATTAATTTGAAAAATCCTGTTCGGAACCGATTCAGACCGGTCAGACCGCCGGTCAAACCGGTCGAACCGGTCCGCTACAGTGTCGTCTTCCCCAAAGAGCTCGAGCAGATCAATGGTGATCGACTGAGTTTTGAAGACCAAATTGAAGGTCAATTCACGACTAATTGAAAGGGGAATGGTGGGCATTTCGTTCCTCTCGTCTTCCCCCGTCGATCAACACCAACAGAATCACCCAACGTCGCCGGACGGGAAAGTAATTGGATGGTCAAGGTCGCAGACTCGTAAAAGTCAACAGAAGCAAGCACTGCTCAGATTCTTGCCAAATTCATGCGAAATAAAGCCCGCCGGAGAACCAAAACGGAGTTAAACGTTTTACCCATCTTCCCCAACGCCATTTGGACCTAAAATCACGTGATAGCACGTGCTGTGGAAGTCAGTTGGAACTCCCCAAATCGGCGCCAAAATTCCCAGGAGCTATATAAGCTCGCGATCGCTTTCAGTTGAAAGGGAGAACGGATTCAGTTCGAGGAGAAGAAACTGAATCGAGAGAGAGAAAGAAAGAGAGAGAAAGAGCTCACCTTCCCTCGCGGTGGTCGAAGGTTGGAGCTCAAAATTGCAGAGCGCCGGTTAGGCCTTCCGAGGCAAAACCAAAGCTCCACGAGGTCGCTGAGAGATCGCCCAGAGTCCCCTGAAGCGATCGCCGCCGGCCGCGCCCAGTGAAATCGCAAGAACAGGTGAGTTGCAGTCCCGAGTTTTTCTTCAAAGCTTCCATGGCGATTCGCGCATTTCTTAATCATTCATACAATTAATGTGTGCGTTTCATTCCCTGAACATCACTGACCATCTTCATTTATCTTGTTTGCATCGGTTTTGTCTTAACACGCCCAATCGAGTCTTCCAATTGAACCTCCATTGTCGAGTCACTGTTCATCTTTCCCCAGCCAAATCTGGGCCGAGCGAGCTCGATCGGAGCTCGAGGTAAGTCTCCTAAACATTGAATGATGCTTCCCTGTTAATGAGTTGGTTCATTACGCCATGAATCGAGCGATTTGAGTGTATGTGTACGTACTGGTTCATGTTCGATCATGCTTGGCCCCGTGAATGGATTCGCGTAATCTTGAGATATGTAAGAATAGAGGCGATTGCGAGTCGATTGCCGTTAGTTTCATGAGGTTTCATCGAGAGTTCATCGTCAGATCATCGTCGGAGAGCCACAGCCGTCCATACTGCCGGAGTCGCGAGGTTGAAGACGAAGTTGACATGGCGCGGTCAACCGGTCAAAGTCCTAGTTGGCATTCGGCCATTGGTCCACGTGGTGTCGAGTCAGCACGGCCGTTGGGTCTGTTTTTCAAATAAAAAGGATCGGACGGCTCAAATAAAGCGAACGTAAATTCTAGTGGCCGTCCGATTAGTAATTAGGTTTATCCGAAAATGTTTTAAAATCAGAAAATCAAAAATAAACTGAAACGGTGTCGTGTAGGTTAGTGGTCGTGCGGCGTCGTTTAGGTTAGTGTGAATCGACGGTCTAGATCAAGTCTCCGGATCTAATCATGGCCGTAGGTTCAAGTAATCTGATCAGACGGCTCTGATCGAGTCTTCATCCAATCTGGACCGTAGGTTTTAGTAAATAGATCTAAGCGACACGGACAAGCCACGTGGTCCATCAGGGACCGTCGGATTAAAACCGGAAAATCCAAAAATAAAAAGCGTGATACGGCGTCGTTTTCGATCAAGGTTTTCGCGGGTTCGGGTCTGGACCGGGTTCCGACCCGAGTGGGTCGGGTCGACCCGGTCCAAATAATATTTTTTAAATAAAAAAAATTCGAAAACGATTTTAAAAAATAAAAAAAAATCAGAAAAATCCTAGAAAATCCAAAAAAAAATGCTAGAAAATTCCAGAAAATTCCAAAAAAAAATGTGAAAAATTTGTGGAAAAATCCTAGACATTCCAGAAATCCCCAAAAATCGAGGGTTGACCACAGACAACTGGTCAACCCTATTTTTGGGGTTTCTTATCCAATTTTTCGAAACTTGACGACATTACCCTTTAGGGGTAAGTCGCTTTTGCTGTGTAAGCAAGATAAGATCGATAATGCCAAGGTGAGAATTAGGGTCAATTAGACGACCAATTCTTAGGTTTGGGTTTTCGAGTCCCGCCTCTTTTCTCAAAATGACGATTTTGCCCTTTTAGTGGGAAAATCGTCTTTCTTGTCTCAATCGAGTTCTGAAAATTGCTTGAAGTTAGGGTTTGGGTCAGGTGGACGACCAACCCTAATATTTGAGATTTTCAGTTCTCATCTTTGTCCAAAATGACGACTTTACCCCTCCAAGGGTAAAATCATTTTTAAATACCAGAAAAATCCTGGAAATTCCCGAAAAATAGGAAATGGATTGGATTGATGGCCAATCCTATTTCCATTGCCTTTTGACTTCCCAATTCGTCTAAAATGACAGATTTACCCTTTTAAGGGTAAATTTCCCCAAATCATTCAAAATTACGATTCTGCCCCTCATGGGCAAATCATGCCAGAATCATTCCTAAGCCTTGATTGATACTTCTCTAGGCTAATAGGGCCTCATTAGGGACACCCCGCTGATTTCATGTGTTTTATCCGCATGTACTGGATCCTTGATTTGCGCACTTATTTCTATTGATTGTGATTGATAGGGTAGCAATTCCCATCTGCATGAACTCCTAGATTTAGGATCTGTACCCCACTCGTCTGTATGAAATCCTAGGATCAGATAAACCATTCAGCTTAGGTACCGAAAGGGCATCAACTTTGACAGTTGACGTAACTAAGTCCCCGAACCCACTTCTCTGGTTTCCGCAGAATCGAATAGATCACTCCCAACTGTTGACACCTGATTTTTTTTACCATTTATTATTGTGATTTTTATTCTTTAAAATTAATTAAAAATATCAAAAAAGGTCATAAAATCACAAAATCAACTTTGGAAGCCTTGGTTTAACCTTAGGAACCAATTTTGAACAAAAAATATTTTTCGGTATTTTTAATATTTTTCGAGTTTATTTAATTATAAAAATACCCAAAAAATCAGAAAAATACCATTCGTGGTCAGAAAAATACCCAAAAATATTCGATAATTTTGTTTTAATTTCCTCTTCAAGTGTGTCACTTTAAATCTCAAAAATTCGGCTCGGGTCACTATGTTCCTTCACAAACATAAACCCGAACCGAGCCTAAAAAAAAATCATTTTCGAGTCTTTTAGTTTTCAATTCTCACTTTTTATAAGTTATGACATTGGATTCTAAAGTCTTAAAGTGCAATTAGGTCAATTTGCCCTCCAATTTAATCAATTTTTACCAAAAGGGCTTAATTGCACATTTTTCTTTCAATTAGTCCCCGGTTTCACGGATGTATATGTATGCTCTACGTATTTATACATCATACGTATTTATACGTTATGCATATTTGTATTGTTTGGTAACCTCTTTAACTCTTGTAATAATAATAATGGTTATTATTTTTAACACCTTTGTTAGTGCCTTTTTTAGCATTTTTGTATTGTGAGTGCTATTGCTAGTGCTATTTTTAAATAGCATTTTTTGTATTATAAATTGTGAGTGCTATTGTTAGTGCTATTTTTAAATGACATTTATTTATCATAAATTGTGAGTGCTATTGTTAGTGCTATTTTTAAATGGCATTTATTTATCATAAATTGTGAGTGCTATTGTTAGATAGAATTTATAATTGTTAGTGCTATTTTTAAATAGAATTTTTGTATTATAAATTGTGAGTGCTATTGTTAGTGCTATTTTTAAATAGCATTTTTGTATTATAAATTGTGAGTGCTATTGTTAGTGCTATTTTTAAATGGCATTTATTTGTGAGTGCTATTATTAGATAGAATTTATAATTGTTAGTGCTATTTTTAAATAGAATTTTTGTATTATAAATTGTGAGTGCTATTGTTAGTGCTATTTTTAAATAGCATTTTTGTATTATAAATTGTGAGTGCTATTGTTAGTGCTATTTTTAAATGTCATTTATTTGTGAGTGCTATTTTTAGATAGAATTTATAATTGTTAGTGCTATTTTTAAATACAATTTATTGGAAGGTATTTTTGGCTATAAAAGGATGGCAAGAGTTTTGAGGTTGAAGGGGAGAGACATTTTGTAGAGTGTGCAAATTTTTGAGAGCTTAGAGAGAAGAACACAAACACTCTCTATATTCTCATAATCTTGAGTGAGCAAAATATACTAAGTTCGGAATATTGATTCCGCATATTGCTAGCACAATTGTTGTGGAGTTATTCGTCGTCTCCCCGTTCGTCAATTGGTGGTGCGTCCGAACTAGATGCCTAACACTTGTGGAGGCTGAGATCGAAGAACATCGAACCGACACCTCCGTTCAAGCACGCTACGAGAGGTAATCCATTTACTCCCTTTGAGGCTTTGTGATTTTTTTTCGATTGAAATGCACGAAGTACGCCTCTGGAGATACATGTATGGGTTGTTATTTATTTCCGCTACGTGTTACGTGGATCCCAACAGTGGTATCAGAGCCGATCCTTAGGTGTTTTCGTGCATTTAATTGATTTTTTGCAATTTTTGCAATACTATGGCCAATATGTATTAACGAATTGTTCGTCTTACATGGCTAATGGAGGTTGATTATTTTATATGATAAATTAATCAACGTAGCAAAAATTGAGACTAAATCAATTTTGAATCGAAAATTTATGGCTATCTTATTTTACGTAAAAATTCTGAATATGATTCAACGTAGAATTTTTATTGTGCCTTCCTAAGTTTTAAATTGTGAATTTATTACTTACGTGGAAGGGTGGTGATCATGGAAAAATCCCTAATCAATGTGATTGATGTATGTATGAATGTATGGTGATTATTTATATATTTGGGGTTGTAATTATTAAATGGAGGCTGCGTACTCCTTTTATTTTTCATGTAATCTTTATTTTTAGCATAGTCAATTGTTGATGTAAATGCTACGAGGATTACGTGGAGGAGCCTTTTAAGTCGGCGAGCTCTTTGGGGCCCGATTCTTGAAGAGTTCAAGAAACCAAGAAGAAGAGAAGAGCGGCTCTCCGTTATTAAAATATTAAAATGATTAAATGTGGTCTCATTGGCTCGAGACCCATTAAATCATAATTCCATGATCACCACGTAGGATAGATGTTTATGTGATTGACATCTATTTTTTTTTTTTTTATGATTACGTGAGCATGTTAAACTGGTTAATGTGCAAAGTCAGACTTACCTCACCCAAAATTGCGCCTGCATGAAATCCTAGTTAGGGAAAATCACTCGCGTTAGGTACCGAAAGGGCGTTGGTAATGACATCAACGTAACCAAGTCCCCGAACTCAAAATCTCTGGTTCCGCAGAATTGATCGATCTCTCCCAATCGGTCAATAAGGTTTCCGGTCTACCCTCCAAGAAAGACCGGTGGCGACTCCAAATGCATGCACAATTTGCACATGCCACCACGACCACACTGAAGGTCGAAAGCGATCGACTCTTATTGTCGAAGAATACTCCCGCCGCGATTTGGTATGGGCCTGGGAGGGCTCGCGCCGATCCAAGACCCGTGATCGGTAATCCATTAGCCGCGTCCGCTTCCGGACGGGTCGCGACACCAACTATTCGATAGGGTCTTCCGATCGTACCCTCCACGAAACGATTGGTGGCGACTCCTTGGCATGTACACTCATCACATGTCACTAGACCACACTGAAGGTCGACCACGTATATCCAGCAGTTGCGATTTGGGTGATGGGCCTTGGGAGAGGCCCGCGTCCGATCAAGCCAGCGATCGGGCGGCCCATTAGCCCGCTCCCGCTCCACAGCTCGGGAGAGGGTCGCGACAGACTGGCGACTCCGCTGGGGAACATTCTAAAACCAGAATCTCTGGTTACGAATTCCAGAGGACTTGAGCCCATTAAAAAATTATTTGGTTTATCTGACATTGTTTTCTGCAGATGCTCTCGAAGGTGAGGTACGTATGCTAACCATTGTGTTAGATGTTTTTGCAGATTGGAGAAATAAGGGGTGGCGTGATTGTTGACATCTTTTCTGCAGGTTGGAGTTGGGAATGTATGTTTACTTTATGCATTTACTGAAGCGGTGTTTGATACAAACTGCTGTGCATGACTTTGCATTGTGATGATCACGACACATCGCACACACTTGCGGTCAAACCCCGACTGCAACCACCCTTAGGTTACCTTAGATAGGGAAAGGATGCGAAAAGGATCTTGTGTTTGATGGCACTTGAGACTTTCGTATTCCTTCCCGCCTACCATCTGCATTGGCGATATCTAGCCCTCTTGGGGAGGTACCCTTGGGGAGGAATCTGCCTCATGTGGATCGTGGGAGCTTGAGCCGTAGGTTCCTCACCTGATTTTCGATTTTCTTTAGAGTATACCCACTTGTCTCATGCGCATGTCCATGGATGGTTGGTATACCTAAAACCACCCATTGATACAGGGGGCATTTCACATCCCCCAAAGTGTGGTTGGTAAGATATTTATTTCTAAATGTTCTTTATTTCTTGCTCCATGATATTACTCATACATTGCATACATCCATATGCATTCGCATCATGAAGATTACTCAAGTGACTAATGGAAACAACAATGATTATGGGGTAGGATGTCGCTGTTTCCTAAGAGTTCAACAGAGTTGGTAACTTTCGAGTACTTGAGAAAAGTTACTCGCCCCGGACCAAACACGAAGCTACACTTTACTAGATTCGTGTATGGTCGGGAACTGACTGGACGTAAGCTGGGGTATGCTGAGGACTGTCAAACCCGCTACTACGTTGATAATCTCAGATTCAAGCGACAATCAGACGAAATGATGAAGGATTATCTGGAGATGAAGAGACAACGTCGCAACCAGCTGGCTAGGGAAGTGTACGCTCGCAGGAAGGCTGAATTGTTGGCCAAAGAGAACATACCCATGATTACTTCTTGGGGTAGGAAGAGACGCCCTGCGATCAAGACCAAGCCAAGGCGTATCACGATCAAGAAAGTAGAACCCGAGAAGGCTTCCGAAGTCATCCTACCCTGGACTAGAAAGTGGCCGGAGGAACTACAACCTCTCGACCAAACCACTGAAGATAACTCCCCTACCCTAGATTAAAGGAGAATTTCTGACCGACTGTCATTTGGGTAGACTTCTGAAGGAAGAGTGATCTAGACCCTCACGTTCCATTGTCTTTTATGGCTTTCTTGTTTGAAAAACCTTTCTTTACCGTTCTTCTATTAGACATCTTGACTGTAATAAGAGTACATCCCACTTTGCTCCTTTGATGTGTTGACCAATGGAACGTGACATTGCTGTTCCCTTTAGTCACTGAGTAAACCTGACTAAATTGCATAATTCACTTCCCTGAAATGCAAATTAGGCTTTGAGTCAGGCTTTCAAGACCTGAAAAAGGGTCCTAATCTCCATTTCTTCAAATTGAACTATGCAATCAAGTTAGCTCATGCATGCTTCATGACATCTGCATATTCATACATTTAAAGTAATTTCTGGCGATTGACCTTTTAAAATCATTTGCATATTTTAGACTTGATGGGAAAGAATGATATTCAAGTGTTCAAGATCCCCCGAGCTGAACTCCAATCATGGTGGGATGGCATGGGCGAAGCCAGCCAGAAGTATGCGGAGTCACGACTAGGATACCTGTTGGACCTACTGAAGATTGAGTGCCCACCTGCCTTTATTCAAGCCATGGCGCTCTACTGGGATCCTACCACCGCTACATTTTGCATGGAAGGATTAGAGATCACTCCCACTATCGAGGAATACAGCGCTGTCATCGGAGTTGAATTCACCCCTACGCTCGTCCGACCCCCTATAGGACTTGAACCCCTAAGTCAAGTAGTTGAATTCCTTGACACAAACCTAAATGAAGTCAAAGTAGATGCGAAAAGCAATTCTGGAAGAGTTTCCCTATCCTTCCTTATAGACTGATTTTCCCGCCTTCCTGCTTCTAAAGGAACCAAATCTGGTAGAGCCTTTATCTTGGCATTCTTTAGCTTTGTGCTATTCCCAATCTCAACTGTCACCTTCGACCCTATCATGGCTATATTAGCTAGGCAAGTCTGTTGTGGGTGGGATTACTCAAACATCCTCATTGCCGAAACCTTCCTCTCCCTAAATCGTTTCAAGAAAAGCAAAAAGGGAATCTTTAGAGCTTCTAGTGATCTGCTGTATCTGTGGTTCACATCCCATATCAGACAATTCCACATCCGCATGGGTTTCACTGAAATCAGCCCCAATGCACACCCTCTTAAAACGTTTGCTAGAACCCATACATGTGTTCCTAAGTTTAACTTTGTAGAATGGAAGAACTTCCTCAAAGTCCTAAAACCTGAGCAACTCCGATGGCGGCTAAGGTTGCCGACGCTGAGCAAGGTCAGATTGACCTGCGATGACGGAGGCCCGGTCCCATTGCTAGGATTCACGGGCGCAACTGCATACTATCCAAGGAGGGTGATTCGACAGTTTGGAGCACTTCAGGAGATCCCTTCTTCACCGCGACCTTGTGTCTTTTCCTTTGACTTACCAAGCCAGACCCTCACGGAGGAGGAGAAGAAACAACTTGAAGCCAAGGTGGCATCCATCATACTCTCCTTGAAGAATTCCCAGGCTGAAGAAATAAGTTGGCCAGAAGACATGACTCGAGAAGAGAACACTCATAGAGCCACCACAGAATACATTCAACATTTCAAAGCGATCCGACGAAGCCTTGTCGAGCCCTACATACCTGAATACATCGTGCCATACGTACCTGGAATAGAGCCCTACATACCCGAAGACATAGGGCCACTGTCGTGTTCAGAAGACGAGGAGCCCCAAGCTGAAGAGGGGAATCTATACTGGGATGATGAGGATACCTTAGGCTTCAAACGTCCTAGACTTGAATAGACTATTCTGTCAAGTGTAAAATAAGCAAGCATTGTGATGCCTTCTCATACATTCTCATTTCTGTGGAATACTATCTTAAACACATGAGCATGAATGTGAACATGTTTTTACAAATGCATAAAAACTATCGTCAGAAATTACGCTTCTTTCAATTCCATGAATTCTTGTCGAGAAATGATTAAAAGAACTACTTACATGAGGCTAAGGCTCACAAGGTAGCCCTTTTTCTCATCTACTGGCAAGAAGCATGCAACTGAAAGAATTAACTGCTTCTTTTTGCTAAAATGAAAGAAGTACTCACTCGAAATCTTTTTACAGGTACACTCTCATCACGGAATTGCCAACGCATCGTTTCCGTACCCGCCTAAAGACGAGAATGGAACAGCAGGAATTGACTCCGCGCGTAGGCATGTTGGAATCTCAGATGACTGCCCTGGCGACTATGATGGCTAACATTAAGGCCATGCTGGAGACCAACCAAGCTAGACAGACAACCGCCCACAATCAGAACAACTCAGGCCCTTCCATGGTACCCGATGTAACAGATAAAGAAGCAACCAGGGATACCCAACATACAGAGGAAAACGTTCATGAACCAAATAGCCGGGCACAACAAAAAGCCTCGCCTGTTGTCATCAACCTTGAAAAGGAGGAGAAGGGAAAACAAACTGTGAAGACAGAGGCAGAGGCTAAGAGATTGGCCAAGATCGAAGAATGCCTGAGCAGTCAAGGCTATGAGCTGGCCCGCTTCGACAAAATATCTCCTTTTGCTAAAATAGAGACTCCTCCTGACTATAGGGAGCCATAGTTCGTGAGAAAATACAACGGGACAGGCTGTCCCCGTGCCCACCTCAAGTACTACCTGCGCAAGATGGCGCACTACTCGGATTACATTCCGTTGTTAATGAACACATTCCAAGAGAGTTTGGCTGGCGCCGCTCTGGCTTGGTTTATTGAGCTAGACTTAGAGGATTATGACAGATGGGAGGACCTTGCAGAAGACTTCCTCAGGCAGTACAAATTTAACACGGCTACAGCCCCAACAAGAGAAGACCTCCTACGAACTTCAAAAGCGAGGGGCGAATCGATCAGGACATATGCTTAGAGGTGGCGAGCCTTGGCTACCCAAGTAAAGCCTTCAATCCCAGAAGAGGAGCTGATCGACTTATTCCTAAAAGCACTCCCCTACGAATACTTTGACAGACTGAACACTTCTGGATGTCAGACATTCGCACACCTGATTAAGGTTGCTGAGAGGCTGGAATGGGCCTTGAAAGAAAGAAGGCCTCAGGAAGCTCCTACTAGGAAGCAGTATCCTCTGAGAAAGGAAAGAGAAGCCGGACTGGACATAGCATTTATACCAGATCCCCACAAGTTAAAGCCATTTGGCAATTCTAATCAGGCCAAAGGCGGATCATCCTGGTCAGCGCCAAAGGTACAAGAGCCTAGAAGAAAGCAACCCCAGAGACAATTCTCTCAGCTCCCGAGACCTTTATCCAAGCTACTCCCGATGCTGCTGGAGCAACACTTGGTGGCAAAAGAACCACCTAGGGCAAACCCCGCAAGATATCCTGGCTTTGATGAGAGCCAGACCTGTGCCTACCATATGGGCGAAAGAGGGCATCATGTGGATAACTGCTATGTCCTGAAGCTGAAAGTGCAAGCCCTAATTGATAGTCAGATTTTGAAATTTGACAATGCAGCCCCAAATGTGCAAGAAAATCCGTTGCCAGATCACCAAACAGTAGGGGCAATATTCACTGAAGAAGAAGAAGACTACCTTAAACTGAAGATAGATGTGCCTAAGCTGGACACCCTGCTAACAATCGCTTCATCATACCCAAAAGAAGGGGAGATATCAACCGACCAAAAGAAGTTGTGTATCGACAAGATGAAGAGCTTGGGGATAGTGTCCGATATTACTGATGAAGAATTTGAAGGGATTGAAGCATCTCTATCTTTGAAAGAAAACCACTTCTTGATCACAGCTGAGCATAGTAGCACCTGTGGTACCTCACGTGAGAAATTGGCAAACGATCTGGGGCCGGCCACTCAATCAGAAGAAGAATTTGAAGAAGACGAAATAGAAGCCAGGAGGAGAAGTCTAGCAGACCTCAAGTTTATGGTTGATGCACTTGAGAAGAGCGAAATTATAGACAACCTGGGTCAAGATTCTGGAGGATACAATTTCAAGGTGAAATATTCGGCCCCTCCCAGCTTTTATCAGAAGATTGAAGACATCATACCGGACGGATGGGGAGGTATGGATGATCTCTCTCAACCAGAAACCTCAAACGGTATGGAAGAACTCGACAACACCATATTGATGATCGAAGTAGCCACGGCCGTGGTGATCAGATTGGATGAGCTGGATAGCCTGGGCAAGGTAGAAGATTGCCCAGTGAGGCCTGTCGTAATTCAATTGCCTCAGGAGGAAGAAAGCGACACGTCAGGACCAGAGATACCTCATCAGACAACTGTAACGATAAAAGTCCCCCCAGTAGAAGAGTATGATCCCAAAGCTGTTCATTGGGACTATGGGACCACACAAGTAGATGCAATAATGAGGTCTGGAAGATTTTATGCCCCCAGAGAGGGTGAATCCGAAAAAAAAGATGTCTCAAAGGAAGATGCTGAAAAGCTCGTATCGATCATCAAAACCAGTGAGTTTGAAGTGATAGAGCAGCTGAGGAAGATGCCCGCTCAGATATCCCTGCTAGACCTATTCATCAATTCAGAGAAGCACAAGGACGCACTGCTGAAGGTACTCAATGAAGTACATGTCCCTGAAACAATTAATGAGGTCCAACTAGGGGACTTTGTAGGGGCAATTCTCTTAAAAGACCAATTGAGCTTCTCTGACGAGGACTTCCCCATGGAAGGAAGAGGGCACAACAAAGCTTTATACATCTCTGCCCAATGTAACGGCAAAAGAGTGGCACACGTATTGATCGATAACGGATCAGCCTTTAACATCTGTCCTTTGGCTACCATAAGGAGGCTGGGAATCAATGAAGAGATGGTCAAGGCATCCAAGACAGCTGTAAGAGCATTCGACGGCATGAGGAAGACTGTAGAGGGAGAGATCGAGCTTGACGTATTCATCGGCCCGACAAAGTTCTCTATAAACTTTCAAGTAATGGATCTACCCAGTGCATTTGGATTCCTGCTAGGAAGACCTTGGATCCATACAGCAGGAGCTGTCCCTTCGAGCCTGCACCAAAAAGTACGTTTCGTTGTAGATGGGAAGGTGATTACCGTACATGGGGAAGTCGACCTCCAGGCATACCAGAACAGTGCCATTCCCTATATTGAACCTGAAGAGAAAACTGAAGCGAGCTATCACTCCCTAGAGTTGGTAGCAACAGTTCATACCCCAGTAGTGTCGAAGTTGAGAACTCCTTACATCTCAGAAGCCAGTCTTCTACCAGCTAAGATGCTGCTGGCATACGGGTTCAATCCTGAAAAAGGCCTAGGCAAACATAATCAGGGTATAAATGCCCCGCTACAGTTGAAGGCTAATCCACATAAAATGGGCTTGGGGTACCAGAAGTATCCCATGAATGATTCTGTCCCGAAAGCAACAGGCCGAGGCCGAAGCAAAAGCCTGGGACGCCGTGGAGGCGAAAACAGCCCGAATAGCTCATTCATCGGTTCTCCAACCTGGAAGGGAAGGTCTCGAATGTTCAAGAATCCCTTAAATACCTACTTCGACCAGAACTCCAAATGGCTATCTGAAGAGGGTATCACTTCGCCGATGGAACCAGATCTGACAAATCCTTTTCTCAAAGATGACTCTGTGAATGTCATCATGGAGTGGTTGGACAGTGAAGCCACTTCTTCTGAGTAAATAGACTCTTCCTTCATCTTTAAATACCGCGTTTAGAACTTTCTGCATTTCACTGTATCTTCTTTCCTTATTGAACGCATAAGAAAACGCCTTTGGATCTCCGGCCGTTGGTCCAAATAGCACATCTTGTAACGCGGCCCATTTCGCATTCAATAAAACCACGCATGTTTTGTTAAGGACATATGGAACCACGAATCAGCCCGATGATGATAATGGTCTTCCATATAGAAGCTTGAGGCCTGATTTTCCATATGATTCCTAATCTTCAAAAGATTTTCAAGGGGCCGGGATATCCAATGACATGAGGATTAGTCCCATCTGTACCTACATCTATTTCGAAAAACTTTTTCAAAAAGACTTTACATAATCATGCATGTCATTTTTACTGAGCACAAACTAACCATACTCATGACATTTCAGGCATATCATCTCAAACATGCATACCAGGTTGTTACAAAATTCGGATCCCTCCATTAACCACTCCTATAACATTGAGGAAGATGAAGACGAGGATTACGCGTCTATCCGTAGGGATTGGAACACCTTTGAAGAGTCAAAACCTCCTACCTCAGAAGAACCAATTGTCATTAATTTGGGAGACACCGTGAACGTCAAAGAGGTCAAGATCGGCAGACACCTATCCCGTGATGAAAGGCTCGAGTTCACCAAGCTACTAAAAGAATATCAAGACATCTTCGCATGGTCTTACGCGGATATGCCAGGCCTTGATCCTAAGATTGTGGAACATGCATTGCCCACGGATCCTGGCATCAAACCTGTCAAACAAGGCAGTAGGCGGATGAAAGCCGAGTTAGAAGACAAGATTAAGGAAGAAGTCATGAAACTCCTTAGGGTAGGCTTCATTGAAGCTATCCCATATTCAGACTGGGTTGCAAATATAGTCCCCGTCATGAAGAAAGACGGAAAAGTTCGGATCTGCGTAGATTACCGAGATCTGAATAGAGCAAGCCCAAAAGATGATTTTCCACTCCCCCACATTGATGTATTGGTGGATAGTACAGCGGGTTATGAATTATTCTCATTCATGGATGGATTCTCGGGATACAACCAAATCTCCATGAAACAAGAAGACAAACCCAAGACTGCATTTACCACACCATGGGGGAATTTTTGCTACAGAGTCATGCCCTTTGGATTGAAAAACGCCGGGGCTACCTACCAGAAGGCTATGGTCACGTTATTCCATGATATGATCCACAAAGAGATTGAAGTATATGTTGATGACATGATCGCTAAATCCAAGAAAGGACAAGATCACATACAGGTATTAAGAAAATTATTTGAGCGCCTGCGCAAATACAAGTTAAAGCTGAACCCTAACAAATGCGTGTTTGGGGCAAGATCCGGGAAACTCCTTGGGTTCATAGTCAGCAACAGGGGCATTGAGATTGATCCCTCAAAAATCCAGGCCATCCACGATTTATCAACTCCATCCACAGTAAAAGAAGTGAGAAGCCTTCTAGGGAGATTGAACTATATTGCCAGGTTCATCAATCAGCTGTCTGATGTGGCTAAGCCAATCTTCAAATTGCTTAAGAAAGGCGCGAAAATAACGTGGGACGCCGAGTGCAGCAAGGCATTCCAAATAATCAAAAACTATTTGATCACACCACCGGTGCTTGTGCCACCAATTCCCGGTCACCCATTGACCTTATACCTGACCATACGACAAGAGTCCTTGGGAGCCTTACTTGCCCAGACGAGCCCGATAGATGGAAAAGAGAGGGCCATTTATTACCTAAGTAAGAAATTCACGCCATCTGAAGCAAAATATATACCAGTTGAAAGGGCCTGCGTAGCAGCAGTATGGGTACTACGAAGACTAAGGCAGTATACCCTACATCATCACATTCAGTTCATAACAGAGAACGACCCCGTCAAATACCTCCTGGAGAAACCCGCTTTAATTGGGAAACTGGCAAAATGGCAAGTAATGTTATCTGAATTTGACATTAAATGTTCTCCGCAGAAGTCGGTAAAAGGAAGAGCTATAGCAGACATGCTGGCAGAAAACCCATCGAGCACTGAATCCCCTGAAGTAACGAACACAGAAGGCCGAATTCTGAACTTAGCAGAGGATAAGTGGATCATGTATTTCGATGGTGCTGTTAACCTATCAGGGGCAGGCACTGGGGCAGTACTGATATCCCCAGATGGTCAACATTACCCTGTCGCGGCAAAGATAACTTTTCCTTGTACCAACAATATTTCAAAATATGAGGCATGCATTCTGGGCCTACGACTGGCCCTTTCCATGAAGATACCTAGATTGCAGGTCTTTGGAGACTCTATGCTCATTATTCTACAGACACAAGGGGAGTGGAAGACGAAAGATACAAAACTCATCCCCTACCATGAATACCTTGAAGAATTGATACTCAAGTTCGAAGAAGTATCATTCGAGTACCTATCAAGGTCTCACAACCAATTCGCAGATGCATTAGCCACCCTAGCCTCGATGTTACAAACGACTAAAGGGTTGGATATAGAACCTCTGAGGATCGGCATTGTTGAAAAGCCAGCTTATTGCATGCTAATCGAAGAGGAATGTGATGGAGAGCCATGGTACTATGACATCAAGAATTACCTCTTGAAAAGGGAATTCCCTGAAAGATGCTAGTCAGGAGACCGAAAATACATAACCAAGATGGCCAGCAAGTTCTTCCTCAATGGACAAATTCTATACAAGAGATCGTTCGATTCCACTCTACTGAGATGCGTAGATGCCAAAGAAGCAAATATTCTCATGAAAGAGATTCATGAAGGTGCTTGTGGGCCTCACATGAACGGCCACCTCCTTGCCCGGAAGATCATGCGGCTAGGTTATTATTGGATGACCATCGAATCAGACTGCTGTCAGCACGTCCGGTCATGCCACCAATGCCAAATATACGGGGATAAGATTAACGCACCCCCGAACGAACTACACCAAATGTCTGAAGTTTGGCCTTTCTCTATATGGGGGATAGACATGATAGGGCCTATTAATCCTGTGGCTTCGAATGGTCATCGCTTCATCTTGGTAGCGATTGATTACTTCACCAAATGGGTAGAAGCCAGCTCTTACAAGAATGTCACTGCAAGAAATGTGGCAAGATTTGTCAAAAGATATATCATATCCCGGTATGGTACCCCTCAAGCGATCATCACAGATAATGGGTCCAACCTAAACAACAAGATTGTCGATGGTCTGCTGGATCACTTTAGCATTCGACATCTGAATTCATCTCCTTACCGCCCACAGATGAATGGGGCAGTGGAAGCAGCCAATAAAAACATCAAGAGGATCTTGGCTAAAACAGCAGAAAACTACAGGGATTGGCACGAAAGGCTGCCCTTCGCCTTGATGGCTTACCGAACGTCGATCAGGACTTCTACAGGGGCAACTCCCTATAGTTTGGTATATGGGACAGAAGCAGTTCTACCAGTAGAAGTTAAGATTCCCTCTTTGAGAATCTTATCCGAAGATAAACTCTCTGAGTCAGAGTATTTCAAGCACAGATATGAACAGCTGAACTTAATAGATGAGAAACGTCTTAAAGCCATTTGCCATGGACAAACTTACCAGAAGAGGGTAGCCAGGGCGTTCAATCGAAAGGTCGAGACCAGAAACTTCGAAGTAAATGACTTGGTAATTAGGAAAGTTTTGCCAAGTACTACCCATCCAGGGGGAAAATTCACTCCAAATTACGAAGGCCCCTACATTGTTAAGAAGATCCTCACGGGAGGAGCATTAATTCTTGTAAACTCCGAGGGAGAAGAATTGGGGCACCCTGTGAATTCAGATGCTGTGAAGAAATATTACCCTTGAAATAAAATCAGATTCCGGTCATATGCCCTGCCTCGAATTGAGCCTACTCTTCATGATAGTCTTTGCATAAGCATGTCATGCATCTATGCATACATTAGCATGTGTTCAATATTGCAGGATCCAAGGAAGCAGGGTCGCGATAAGTTGGAACGTATGATCAAGGAGACCTAACGTCATGGTGGTCAGGTGCACGTCTTCTTCTCCAAAGACTGAGAATTTTAAGAAATTTTAGAACAACTTAACCATCTTGTGTTGTTAAGAAAAATGCATATTTTCGCGAATCTATCCACTTCCATTGGAATGCATGATCAAGGGTAAGGTGTATCGTTCTAATTTTCTGAAATTCGAGAGCATACACTGACATATTCCTTTTATGTTTTTCAGGAATCCCTAGCCGCGCTGGGCAGGTAAGTATTCCTTCCCTAATCTTTTAGGTTTACAAGACTGTCGGAATCCTTATTGATAGAATTTGAAGGCTTCTTGGAATCTAGCATGTATTCAAATCTCATGTCTAGAAAGACGCAAAATTCTCATAGTCATATCATTGGCATTCATGTTTAAACTTGGAGGTTATCCGAACATGATTGAAATATGCATTGTGCATCATAAATCCCCTTGGAGGGTAAGTTTTGGAGAAAGCAAAATGAACTCTTCCAAATAAAAGTTGTTTAAATCATTCAAAAGGATGTTTCCTCAGACAAGAGGCAAGCCTGGTCCAAACACGTCCCATACACACTTAAGAGATAAGTGGAATGGTAAGGATAGCGAGACCTTAACCTACGGACGTAAGGGTTATTCGCAATGATTACATGGATTGAGACGACGGAGGCATTCGTTTCTCTATCATAAACACTACAGGTGACCATTGATAACCATTTGAACGACGATTTCATTCTATACCCCTGTCAAGAACCACCCCACAGTGGGGCAAACTGGAGGTACGTCCAGAGGTATCAGGAGGTAAATGGTTAGAAGTTCTCTTGCTCAGACTTGCATCAATCTTCGTGTGTTGCTTGTCATTTTAACTTCTATGGTAATTCAGGTGCTTTAGGATGACGAAAAGCATTCGTTTCTCTATCCTATACACTTTTACCCTTCGCACTGCCCAATTGAGCCTATACGTTCATTTCACAAACCCGTTGGTGATCATTGCAAATTCCAAGGTGGAAACGACGTCACTTCAAGAGCGGAAGAGTTCAAAACACAGGATTTGTGAAAAATTCCTAGATTGATGTTCGAGTGCTGAGATTCAAGCTATACATCTAGCACATTCATTTGAAAATTCTGATCCCCAAAAGAAAAGAAAAGATGGGGTCTCAAAAAGAAAGAAGAGAGAAAAATTTAATCTTGGGCATCAAGAAAAAGCAAAGTGCCTGGTAAAAGCAAGGCCAATGCCCATCCAAATACTTGTACACTTGTGAATCATGTGTTTGATCTTGTAAATGCCAAAAGGTGGCATGATACCTTTGTATAGGTCACTAGTGAGATCTGATTGTAAAAATTCCAAGGGAACTAGACTGCGAAAGATGCTCCCAAATCATGTCACACTCAGATGACGAAAGTGTAGACAAGATGTTGACGCCGTCTTGACATGAGAGAGACGTTCTCTAAAGACAAATATGCACTTCAAAGACTAAAGACGCTCTTTGGACGAGAAGGGACAAGATCGGCGGCAAACCTGCAGTGATCACCAATGTTAGACCCTTCGCATATTCTAAGCCAAAAATAAGCCTTTTTTGGTCCCCAATCCTACCTACGTTACAACCCTGAAAGGCCTTTTCTGATTAAGGCACTTGGATTGACATAGGGTTTAATGTCTAAGCTTAGCTCGAAGAAGTTCGAGCAAGATTATTTCTTTCTCATTTCGCAGGTTTCTTGACTTGTAAACCTGGAGCAGACGTTGAAGACTTCTCTTCGAAAGCCTTGACTTGCACGCAAGTCCCCCTTTGAAAACCGTTGACCAAGCCCAACATTACGATCCCTTGGAAGTCCTCCTGATCGATCGAGGTGTATTCACTGCGAATGATCCTGAACCCTAGGCGCAGGTTTGATAGGAAGTTCGAGTGCATTCTTGGTAAAAGACCATTACCTCAAAACGGTGAGAAGTCCTCTTTGATGAGAATACTCCGTTGGACATTTTAACCAAACTCTTTTGATAATTTCAGATTGTTTGATTCAAACTTTCCCCGCAAGGAACTTTTGATCACTCCCGTATGTTGCAAGGTGTTTTGGATAACCTCCAACCTCGTAATACATTCATTGAAATTTTTTTTCATGACTATGATATAAGTCATAAAGTGCTGTCAGTTTGACATCACATATCACTTAAAGACCATTGATGTGCCTTTGGTAAGAAAATTTTCAGGTTGGAGCTTTTGCAAGATTCTTGATGACTTCGGCTCCCAGAATGGCTTGCAGCATTCTTGCTTCTGTAGGACCCCTAGAGCTCCCAGGTCCCAGAATGTCACCTTCGATGTCAAAAGGACAACATTCAAGATAGTCTTTCTGCGAGATCTCAGGTAGCCCCTAGATCCCAGAAGAATCTTATCAAAGTTTTTGCAGGTTTAAGTTGTCTGCAGGATACTTGGAATCCCCAAATCCCAGAATAACGCCTCGCGTGTCGAAAGGACAATTTTCAGAATCTGCTTTCTGTGAGGTTCTAGGTAACCCCTAAACCCAGAATAGCCCATTTAGTAAAGCCTCAAGGTTAGGCACACCTCATTTGCATAAATCCTAGTTAATTCCTTAGAATATAGGATCAAAATGTTCGACAATCCCTAAGAGACTGGGTGCGTCATCCATAGGTTCCCAGCAGAAAGGAATCCTATTCTCGGCCTGATCCACTGACGGATTAAAATGTTTGACAATCCTTAAGAGACTGGGTGCGTCATCCATAGGTTCCTAGCAGAAAGGAATCCTATTCTCGGCCTGATCCACTGACGGATTAAAATGTTTGACAATCCTTAAGAGACTGGGTGCGTCATCCATAGGTTCCTAACAGAAAGGAGTCCTATTCATGGTCTGATCCACCGTACGGATCAAAACCCTGACAATCCCTAAGAGACTGGGTGCGTCATCCATAGGTTCCTAGCAGAAATGAGTCATATTCATGGTCCGATCCACCATACGGATCAAAACCCCGACAATCCCTAAGAGACTGGGTGCGTCATTCACAGGTTCCTGTCAAGTGTAGGAATCCCATTCTTGTACGGCCTACCATACAGGCTAGAGTTTAATCGCCCTAGGATACTCAAAAGACGAGTCCCTAGGTATTCACTAGAACCCGCTATACACCGCGCAGGCCACACGAGCATCAGGCAGGCGATCAACAGGTAAGTAACAGGTGGGTCTCTCTACTTTCTCTCTCACGTCAGCAAAAGAATGAAGAGCAAAGCCTTTACCAGTGGGACAAGAAAGATTGAGTGTCAAGATTCGTTTTTCTTTTCCCCAGTCGAGTCGGTCTAGACTCAGGTGTCACCTGTCTTTGAGCGAAACCTCTCACGAGATTCCTCTCAAAGAGGGGCAGCTGTTGACACCTGATTTTTTGACCAGGTCTTTTTCAGTTTTATTTTTGAAAAATCACAAAAAATTTATAAAAAGTCAAAAAATTACAAAATCAACTTTGGTGGCCTTGGCCAAGCCCAAGGAACCATTCTTGACCAAAAAATAATTTTTCACATTTTTCATATTTTTTAGTATTTTTGGAAAATAGAAAAATACTTAAAAAATCAAGAAAAATAGCATTTGAGGTCACAAAAATATGGAAAAATATCCAATATTTTTCCTTTTAATCCCTTTTATTTTTGACCTCTCAAAAAAATCAAAATCAGATTCAATTTTAGGTGTTCCTTTGTAACCCGTACTATTGAATTTGAAGAAAAAATAACAATTGAGTCTTTTAATTTGCAATTTTGGCATTTTTTAAGATCTTGACATTCAATCTGACTATCCCCTATTTCAATTTAGCCCAATTGTTTGCACAATATGCTCAATTGCACGGATTTGACAAAATTACATACTAAAATTGCATTTTAGTCCTTGAAATTAAGCATAATTGAAATTACTTTCAATTCAAGGGCTATCATTGCAAATTAAACATGCTACCCAATGGATTTCACCATTTTAAATCGATTGGAACAGGTGGTTTGACTCAATTTCATCATTTGCACCCTCAATTACACGATCCCCAATTTCCAATTAAATGAAAATTTGGGGGTTTTGTAGAAATTGATGAAAACTTTTGGGCAAAACCACATTTCTAGATAGAATTCATGCTATAGATTCGATTTTGAGGTTCAATTGCAAAATTTTCCCATTAATTTGGGATTAATTTGAAAAATCCTGTTCGGAACCGATTCAGGCCGGTCAGACCGGTCGAACCGGTCCGCTACAGTGTCGTCTTCCCCAAAGAGCTCGAGCAGATCAATGGTGATCGACTGAGTTTTGAAGACCAAATTGAAGGTCAATTCGCGACTAATTGAAAGGGGAATGGTGGGCATTTCGTTCCTCTCGTCTTCCCCCGTCGATCAACACCAACAGAATCACCCAACGTCGCCGGACGGGAAAGTAATTGGATGGTCAAGGTCGCAGACTCGTAAAAGTCAACAGAAGCAAGCACTGCTCAGATTCTTGCCAAATTCATGCGAAATAAAGCCCGCCGGAGAACCAAAACGGAGTTAAACGTTTTACCCATCTTCCCCGACGCCATTTGGACCTAAAATCACGTGATAGCACGTGCTGTGGAAGTCAGTTGGAACTCCCCAAATCGGCGCCAAAATTCCCAGGAGCTATATAAGCTCGCGATCGCTTTCAGTTGAAAGGGAGAACGGATTCAGTTCGAGGAGAAGAAACTGAATCGAGAGAGAGAAAGAAAGAGAGAGAAAGAGCTCACCTTCCCTTGCGGTGGTCGAAGGTTGGAGCTCAAAATTGCAGAGCGCCGGTTGGGCCTTCCGAGGCAAAACCAAAGCTCCACGAGGTCGCTGAGAGATCGCCCAGAGTCCCCTGAAGCGATCGCCGCCGGCCGCGCCCAGTGAAATCGCAAGAACAGGTGAGTTGCAGTCCTGAGTTTTTCTTCAAAGCTTCCATGGCGATTCGCGCATTTCTTAATCATTCATACAATTAATGTGTGCGTTTCATTCCCTGAACATCACTGACCATCTTCATGTATCTTGTTTGCATCGGTTTTGTCTTAACACGCCCAATCGAGTCTTCCAATTGAACCTCCATTGTCGAGTCACTGTTCATCTTTCCCCAGCCAAATCTGGGCCGAGCGAGCTCGATCGGAGCTCGAGGTAAGTCTCCTAAACATTGAATGATGCTTCCCTGTTAATGAGTTGGTTCATTACGCCATGAATCGAGCGATTTGAGTGTATGTGTACGTACTGGTTCATGTTCGATCGTGCTTGGCCCCGTGAATGGATTCGCGTAATCTTGAGATATGTTAGAATAGAGGCGATTGCGAGTCGATTGCCGTTAGTTTCATGAGGTTTCATCGAGAGTTCATCGTCAGATCATCGTCGGAGAGCCACAGCCGTCCATACTGCCGGAGTCGCGAGGTTGAAGACGAAGCTGACATGGCGCGGTCAACCGGTCAAAGTCCTAGTTGGCATTCGGCCATTGGTCCACGTGGTGTCGAGTCAGCACGGCCGTTGGGTCTGTTATTCAAATAAAAAGGATCGGACGGCTCAAATAAAGCGAACGTAAATTCTAGTGGCCGTCCGATTAGTAATTAGGTTTATCCGAAAATGTTTTAAAATCAGAAAATCAAAAATAAACTGAAACGGTGTCGTGTAGGTTAGTGGTCGTGCGGCGTCGTTTAGGTTAGTGTGAATCGACGGTCTAGATCAAGTCTCCGGATCTAATCATGGCCGTAGGTTCAAGTAATCTGACCAGACGGCTCTGATTGAGTCTTCATCCAATCTGGACCGTAGGTTTTAGTAAACAGATCTAAGCGACACGGACAAGCCACGTGGTCCATCAGGGACCGTCGGATTAAAACCGGAAAATCCAAAAATAAAAAGCGTGATACGGCGTCGTTTTCGATCAAGGTTTTCGCGGGTTCGGGTCTGGACCGGGTTCCGACCCGAGTGGGTCGGGTCGACCCGGTCCAAATAATATTTTTTAAATAAAAAAAATTCGAAAACGATTTTAAAAAATAAAAAAAAATCAGAAAAATCCTAGAAAATCCAAAAAAAAATGCTAGAAAATTCCAGAAAATTCCAAAAAAATGTGAAAAATTTGTGGAAAAATCCTAGACATTCCAGAAATCCCCAAAAATCGAGGGTTGACCACAGACAACTGGTCAACCCTATTTTTGGGGTTTCTTATCCAATTTTCCGAAACTTGACGACATTACCCTTTAGGGGTAAGTCGCTTTTGCTGTGTAAGCAAGATAAGACCGATAATGCCAAGGTGAGAATTAGGGTCAATTAGACGATCAATTCTTAGGTTTGGGTTTTCGAGTCCCGCCTCTTTTCTCAAAATGACGATTTTGCCCTTTTAGTGGGAAAATCGTCTTTTTTGTCTCAATCGAGTTCTGAAAATTGCTTGAAGTTAGGGTTTGGGTCAGGTGGACGACCAACCCTAATATTTGAGATTTTCAATTCTCATCTTTGTCCAAAATGACGACTTTACCCCTCCAAGGGTAAAATCATTTTTAAATACCAGAAAAATCCTGGAAATTCCCGAAAAATAGGAAATGGATTGGATTGATGGCCAATCCTATTTCCATTGCCTTTTGACTTCCCAATTCGTCTAAAATGACAGATTTACCCTTTTAAGGGTAAATTTCCCCAAATCATTCAAAATTACGATTCTGCCCCTCATGGGCAAATCATGCCAGAATCATTCCTAAGCCTTGATTGATACTTCTCTAGGCTAATAGGGCCTCATTAGGGACACCCCGCTGATTTCATGTGTTTTATCCGTATGTACTGGATCCTTGATTTGCGCACTTATTTCTATTGATTGTGATTGATAGGGTAGCAATTCCCATCTGCATGAACTCCTAGATTTAGGATCTGTACCCCACTCGTCTGTATGAAATCCTAGGATCAGATAAACCATTCAGCTTAGGTACCGAAAGGGCATCAACTTTGACAGTTGACGTAACTAAGTCCCCGAACCCACTTCTCTGGTTTCCGCAGAATCGAATAGATCACTCCCAACTATTCGATAGGGTCTTCCGATCGTACCCTCCACGAAACGATTGGTGGCGACTCCTTGGCATGTACACTCATCACATGTCACTAGACCACACTGAAGGTCGACCACGTATATCCAGCAGTTGCGATTTGGGTGATGGGCCTTGGGAGAGGCCCGCGTCCGATCAAGCCAGCGATCGGGCGGCCCATTAGCCCGCTCCCGCTCCACAGCTCGGGAGAGGGTCGCGACAGTTCTTGATGCGGAATTGCGAGAATCCGATGCTCAAGAGTTTCTCCTCTATGAAACCCCTTTAACACTGGCTTTAATGAGACGACCCCTCACTGTCGCTTCAGACAATTCTATATGTAAGGTTATGTGGACATTAGGGTTTAGAAGAGGGACTTAAGCTCTATTTATATAGAATGAAACATATCCCCTCATCAAGGATTAGGTTTATCTCAGCCCATACTATCTAGCTCAATATCCGACAAGAATAGGAAACTGTATATATCTTACCTGTATTAGACCAATTAATAATTACAGCAACAATTAATAAAGTCCACAATTGAATATACCCAAATTAGAATATATTTAACACTCTATGGCCTGATTAATTGGTAAATAGAAAAGGAGCCCATTATCATCCAATGTAATTGGAGAGAAGAGTGTGTACAGGGAAGTATTAAATGAGGAAGAAGAGGCTTACCTAAGTTGCTTTCTTGGTACTTCAAAGTGTTAATTATTTTGGTCATAGGATGTTGATCGGCACGCGGTGGTCCAATTATTGCTCTGGCTATATGCCATGACTCGTACCGCCCTTTGGAGTGTTTGGCGAGTCTTTTCAAAGGGCATCCAGTCTTGGAAAGGTTGAAAACCTAATACTAATAGGAATTAGCATCGGGCTTTCCACATTTCCGGAATGCTGAAAGCCTCATCACGAATATTAGTCAGTTACCTATTTTGCTCTCAAAACCTTACTAAATATTCATGTTTACTCATTCTTTAAAATGAAACCCTAGATTGTTGTTGTTTATCTTCTTCTTCTTTAGGTTGATTGGTGAAGGACTAGCATAGGGCCGCCGATAGGCCGACAAGACCAGATCTATCTGGCGAAGTCACGGGACGCTTGGGGTGGCGTGACCCCATGACGGCCGTCGACTATAAATCTGGCTCATTGGCGGCCAGAGCCCTTTGCTAGAGAGTCTTTATTTTAATTTTTGAAAAAAATAAATAAATTAAACACAAAGTCCTTTGCAATTTTTTTTTTACCAAATAATATTTTCACTCAAAGTCGCTTTACAATAGATGTTTTGCCAAATATAAATTGCATTTTTTCAAAACCCTTAAAATAAAGTCTTTATATTTCCTCGCAACTCATTTTTAAGGTTGAAGCAAACGCGTCCGAAGTCGCTCCACGTTTCCCTTTCCCAATGGGACAGCTTTTAATTAGAGGTCTTTTCAGTGTACTCTTGCCGTATTGACCCGATTCTACTCATTCCCACGTAGCGCACCTTTTTCATACCCGTCGGGATGCAGACATGATCAACAGTCCGTACAAGCTTGGCATACCATGTAAGACATCGAGTAGAGAATCTAAGTCGTCACTGGGGGGAAAAAACTGGGATCAATTAAAGCAGTTGGGACTTTTCTTCCTTCGGTAATGGGTGGTCCTGACTTCCACATCCAACTAACTTAATATGCAGAATATCCGAGGAACTCTCCATCCAGTGTGTATTTATATTTTATACAAAAATATTGTGCTGCAAAATGCATCGATTGGGCAGCAGTGGGGTAGTGGAAATGGTGGAGCGCAGATGGACCGCGGCTTCTCGTTAATGAACAGAAACAAGTTAATGCTCTTGAGGAGCCAAGTTGCGGACTTCGACCACACACGGTGGCCATGGAAAGAATACCAGGAGGATGCGTGTGATGATGGAATGAGCATTGAAGATTTCATATAGGAATCTTACAAGCCTCTCAACAGGAAGTGTAAGGTTTTTCCTAATGTGGGCTAACTTATATTAATTGGGATTGTAATTTATGTTTTACGGGATTAATTTACCATTTAAAGTGATCTTGTAGGGTAAGATATAAGGATTCTTATCCAGTCTAATATGGACCCGACATTACGTGGGCCGAGCTAAACTCGGACAATGATGAGAGGGCCCTGTTTGGAAACTATATAAATAGCACTATAATTCATCCTCTAAATCTAACAAACTCATAACAACCTCATATAAGGAACGCATACGGATTGATGTCGATGATGAGCTATCTCATTAAGTCAGGGATATAAAGGATAGAAAAGAAGTATTTGAGCTTTGGATGGTCGTATTCAGCATAAAAAATGATGGATCTCAAATCAAGTACACAAATTCTTTTGGACCATTATTGTGTTTCTAAATTCTAGCTATCTTGATCCTAGGATGTCATTCTAAGGTTTTTAGCAGCTGACAGGAAGATCAAGATTCCATCAGGTGTTCTTAGCCCTAACATGTTAATATGTATAATTGAAACTCTGTGACAATTCATAAACAACGAGAGGAAAATAAGGACATCAAAAACATGGAAAGAAAGAATTGTCTCTGACAGAGAAGAAGAAAAAAGGTGGGACCCCCAAAGCAAAGCTCTCGATATTTGCTTGAGATTATATATGTGATGAAAGTGATTGCACTTCGAATAATCATGTCATGTCCATGCGGCTATAACTTTTCTCCTTGGACTGTATTAGGGGATGTACTGTGTATTATATTAGTCCGTTTTCAATCGGTTTAAGTATTGAGAGAAAATAATTTATCTAACCTGCCTAAAAGTCACGATTATGGATTTTTTTTTCTTTTTGGTCGGAACGATTATGGACTTTGAAACTCCTTATTTTAGCTCCAGCTTTTTTCTAATTTGCTTTTTTTTTTTTTTTTTACATGTCGGTATCCATTTGATATGGTCACGTCCACATGTCGAGTTTTACACGTAACACGCTACTCCTCACATGGCCCACTCCAAGGAAAATGGAGTACCGGTCCTGTCCATATTGGCAGAATCTGTGCAGTCCTCTTCAATGCCTTGATTACACTGCAGGGAACACACTTGTTCGGTTTTTTGCAACAAAGAAAATTTTTCATCGAAATTCGTTCTTCGATTTTTATTAAGTAGGTCTATGGCTCAATCCTCAAAGAAGCATGGTGAAAATGACAATGGATGAACAAGGATTTGAGTTAAGTTACAATACTCTTAGGAAAGCTTGTAAATTACAGATAAAGCAAATGGCCTTGCCAAATGTAACGATATGGGAAATGTAAAGGACTGGAAGCTAAATAGCATAAGAAATTGAGTTGTTTTGGATGTATGTTGATCTGTCCCCTTCTTTCTCTCAAAACATAGGTATTTTGACCAAAAACATATAGCTCAAAACACTCAAGTATTGAGTTTTCGCTTAATAGGACTACGTTGTGCATTTATTAAAGCTTCTTTGGATTATATTTCAATGGCATTAAGTTTTAGCCCTGTTGACTTACATCCCAGTCTTTGCTCTATGCAAAAGTCTCCGCAAATAGAGGACCACGCATACTAAACGGTGAAGGGATTGCCTGCCCATTTCTCATAAGGGCAAGCCCTACCCTTGGAATCCAGGCCATCCGTGTCATGAATGGACGGTCCAGATTATTACTAAAAAAATAAAAAATAAAAAACCCAAAAAGATACTCCCTAAAAATAGGAGATCTGGGTCATCCGTCTAAAAATTATCCCCAGGCAAAGCGCCAAGAAAGCTACATGATCCAAAAGATTTCTTCCACCACAGGTATCCCATAGGATGATGAAGATATCAAGTCTGTCTTCTCTGTTGAAGATGAACCTTCACCCAACACACTTTTTGCCCTTCAAACATATTCCTCAGACTCTAATGAATCACCTGGTGATATCTTTGTATTTTTCCCCGATGCTATCTTTGATTTTTTCCATGTCCAACCTGTTTTCCACTCTCATATATGTCATCCAAATCCACCCTTCAGAAAATGATAAACCCATCCAAGTCATTGCCCTCATTGATACCGGCGCGGCTGCATCTCTCATGGATGTAAAAAAGTACTCCCAGAAAAATTATGGATGCCTTATACGAGGTGTTTTCATTCTGCTTCCGGTGATACTTTTACCACAAAATTTCACAGCAAAACCATCACACTCCAAATCTTTCCAGGTTGTTTCTTATCCACAAAAATCCTTGGTTGTAATTCCCCAGATAAAGACCTTATCATTGGTTATGATGTTCTTGCCCAGCTTTCCCAGCTAAGAATCAAACCCACTAGCTTACAGTTTGGTGACCAGTTTCGTAAGCATGTGGATATCCAAAGACTTTTCATTATTCAGCCAGAAATTCTTGACCCATTTACCCAAAGTCTCTTATCATGTTGTTCTGAATCTCACTCTCAATTTGTCCAAACTTGTTCGAACCCTCTTTGGAAAAAACCTGACTTCTTTGTCAAACTCTCATTCAAGAAAAGAGAAGATGTTAGTCCCACAAAAGCTAGTCATTTTGGTATGAATTCTGAACATCTTGCTTTGGCCTAGAAGGAATGTGCTGAACTCCTTTCTCAAGGTCTCATTGAACCTTCTGATTCACAATGGGCTTGTGAAGTCTTTTATGTGAATAAGCGAGCCGAACAGAATCGTGGTAAGCTCAGATTGGTGATTAATTACCAACTCTTGAATAAATTCCTTCAAGATGACAAATTCCATTTGCCTCACAAAAATTCCTTGTTTGGTAGCCTAGCCTAGGCTAAGATCTATTCAAAATTCGATCTGAAAGTAGGTTTTTGGCAAATTGAAATTCATCCTGATGGCAGTCCAAAAACTGGTTTTTGCATTCCAAACCAGCATTTTCAATAGACAGTTGTCCCTTTTGGTCTTTAAAAACCCTTCTATTTTTCAGAAAGCAATGTGTAGAATTTTTCAGCACATTCTCCCACATGCCCAGATTTACATTGATGACATTCTTCTCTACAGTCCCGATGAAGAATCCCATTGCAAATTGCTTTCCCAGTTTGTTGATATTGTCCAGAAACATGGAATCATGCTTTCCCAAAAGAAGATGATTCTTGCTCAAAAAGAAATTGAGTTCTTAGGCATGCATTTGAAAGAAGGCACCTACTGTCCGGGTCCTCACCTTGCAGAAGAACTTCAAAAATTTCCCTCTGAGAATTTGACAGTTAGCCATGTCCAGGCTTTCCTTGGAATTGTCAATTATCTCTAAGACTTTGTGCCAAAGATCTCTAAACCACTTTTTCCTCTTCAGAGGATGTTGAAGAAAGATGCCCCCATGGGGACTGTCGCGACCCGTCCGAAAAAACAGACGCGGCTAATGGATTACCGATCGCGGGTCTTGGATCGGCGCGGGCCCTCCCAGGCCCATACCAAATCGCGGCGGGAGTGTCTTTTGAGGGATTCGACGATAAGAGTCGATCGCTTTCGACCTTAGTGCGGTCGTGGTGGCATGTGCAACTTGTGCATGCATTTGGAGTCGCCACCGGTCTTTCTTGGAGGGTAGACCGGAAACCTTACTGACCGATTGGGAGAGATCGATCAGTTCTGCGGAACCAGAGATTTTGGGTTCGGGGACTTGGTTACGTCGGTGTCATTACCAACGCCCTTTCGGTACCTAACGCGAGTGATTTTCCTAACTAAGAGTTCGTGCAGGCGCAATTTTGGGTGAGATAGGTATGAGTCAGGGTTTCATGCAGATTGGAAGACTGGTCCTATCAAATCACAGTCAATATAATGAAAGCGCATTCAATTGCATAAATGAATCATGTCAATGCACATCAATTTCAATCATTGGCCTCCTAGTATAGCCATAAGGGCTTAGGGAAGATGTGATTTAGGGCTAGGGGTAAAATGGGAAGATTCGGGGACAATTAGCCCGAAGGGCAAAATTGTCATTTTTGGAAGGTTTGGATACCGAATTACCCAAAATATTCCATGGCCAGTTGATTGTGGCCATTTCCCATTTTTGGAATTTTTTAGAGTTTTTCTGGATTTTCCGAATTTTTTTAATTTTTCATGATTTTTAATTTTTTATTGATTTTTTTGATTATTTTATTATTATTTTTGGATTTTTTAATGTTTAAAAATATTTTCCGGGCCGGGTCAAACCCGGCCCGCGCCTCTCGGGCGCCCGGCCAGACCCTAGGGGATGAAACCGGTCTAAAACGACACCGTTTTATTTTTTAAAACATTTTTTTATTTTTTTAACAATTTTTTTGATTTTTTATCTATTTTATTTAATTATCCGAAAATTCCCCGGATCCGACGGTTCTCATCGCGCCACGTGGCCTCATCCTGTGCGTCCGATCTTCCACTAGATCGGACGACCCACAGAGAGCCACGTGGCTCAACAAATAGCCGTCGGATCAAAAATTAATTTATTTTCCTTTTTAGAAAACCAATCAAATCGGACGCTCCACGTTGTGCCACGTGGCCGCTCTTGGTGCGTCCGATCTTGGACAAGATCGGACGATCCACGGAGACCCACTTGGCACATCCTGGCACGGAGATCCGAAAATATTTATTAGATTTTCCCAAAAATACGAGATCGTGACACGTGTCGCGATCAGGACCGTTCATTTTGTTTTATGTATAAAAATTCCACGTGGCCCCCACCCGGCTGACGTGGCTGCCTACGTGGCACGCCACGTCAGCGTTGACCGTTGACCGCCGGCGATAGCCGCCGGAGAAGACGATGAACAGTGATTATTCCGACGACTACGCCGGAATTCTCGCCGGAAAACTTCAAAACCGAGCCAAACCTTCGAATTTTTTGTTTCTTTTTTCAGCATTAGACTCCCTAGCACTTTAGCATCACCATATATCACTAACATGAAAGATATAACGTCGGGAAGTGACCGGACGGAAACCCAACCGAACCGGCGCCGGCGAGAAAATTTGTAGAAATGTTTTTGCTCAAAGCTCGGTCTTAAACCATCACACAGCATTCAAATAAGATCTAGAGACTTACCTGAACGTTATTTGGGGTCGTTGATCGCGCGAAACCCTCCGCCGAGCTCCCGGTCCGAATGGTGGCCGACGAAGCTCCGGCCATCGTTCTCGATGGTTTTCAACGCAAAATAAACACATAAACGAGCTTAGAGTCGGTTCTAGGATTAACTTAGGGCCCTAACCGAACATATTCCACTCGAATCACGCACGGCCGGGGACGAAACCGAGTTGAAACATGCATCGGCATTTCACCGAACACATGGCGTGCATAAGAAAATATGGAGATCCGGCGAGATACCGACCTGATTCACGACCGTCGACGGCGACCGAAGCTCCCCTCAGGCTCCAAGAGGTGCCGGCAAGCTTGTCTTGCTCCGGCTTTGCTCGAAAATCCTCCCAAAAATCCTCTCTCTCCCTCTCTCGGCCAACTCGGTATAAACCGAGAATATCCCAGGTTTCGCGTGGCCGACCGCCCGCCTCGGCCCGTCCACCACCTCTGCCAACATGGAATATCCTCTGCCAACTGCCTCCCACGCTCGGCTGTCCCATTTCCCTTTAGAAAATCCGTGCCCATCTCGCCCCTGTTTTTTCTTTTTTTGTTCTGTGCACGCTGTCCACGGGTCTGCAACAATGTTGCAGACCCGGGTCGGACCGGGTCGGGTCGGGTCTGACCCGACCGACCCAATTCGGCCAAATCGCCCAAATCGTCAAATTGACCCCCCAAATGACCTCTTTTCATGAAATTGATGGCAAAATCGGATTCCTTGACATGTTTTCCATCAAATATGGGTATTTTCATGAATCAATTTATTGAAATTCTGTGAAAACCCCAAATTGTCCCTAGGATCTGAAATTCAATTTCGCCAAATCGAAGGCCGAAACGATCGAATTAGCCAAAATTGAGCCCACCAATGGATTCAACATGATGAAAACTGTTGGGTAGAGGTGTTTAATTTTAATGGGTGTGCCCGTGTGAAATTTAATTTCAAAAATTGTGAAACCGGGGACTAAATTGAAAGATTTTTATGCAATTAAGCCCTTTTGGTTAAAATTGATCAAATTGGAGGGCAAATTGACCCAATTGCATTTCAATAATTTGGAGTCCAATGTCATAGCTTATAAAAACCGAGAATCGAAAATTAAAAGACTCGAAAAGGATTTTTTAGGCCCGGTTCGGGATTAGGTTTGTGAAGGAACCCAATGAACCAAGCCGAATTTCCCAAATAAAAAGTGAAAATATTAAAGAGAGAATTAAAATAAAATTTATGAATATTTTTTGTAATTTTCTGACCACGGATGGTATTTTTCTGATTTTTTGGGTATTTTTATAATTAAATAAATTCCAAAAAATATTAAAAAATACAAAAAATATTTTTTGTTCAAAATTGGTTCCTAAGGCTAGGCTAAGGCTTCCAAAGTTGATTTTGTAATTTTTTGACCTTTTTTGATATTTTTGATTAATTTTAGAAATAAAAACTAAGATAAAAGATGGTCAAAAATCAGGTGTCAACAGGGACCAAAGCAGACACAGGCTATAGCCCATCTCAAAGAAGTTTTGCAGTATCTCCCTCCTTTGCAAATTCCTTCCACTGGCCAGCGAATTTTGCAACAAATGCTAGTGACAAATATTGGGCTGCCATTATCCTTAAAGAAATCAAAGTAAGCGCTTCATTTGTGCTTACAAAAGTGGAATATTCACCCTTGCATAAATGCATTACCACTACACTTTTAAGGAGATTCTCGCAGTCAAATATGGCATCAAGAAGTTTGAATACCACCTTATTGGGCATCACTTTTTGGTAGAAATTGATATGTCTTCATTTTCCCAAATGCTCAAATTCAAGCAGAAACAAATTACCCACCCACAGCTGTTAAGGTGGGCCGAATGGTTCTCAAAATATTCATTTAATGCTAAAAACATAGCAGGAAAAAAGAATGTCCTTTCAAATTTCTTGTCTAGGCCGAAGCAACCAGTTGAATCCATCAACATGTATGTGCGCAAAAATCCATAGAACACGGGAACATTTCGCACTGCACCAATGCGAGATACACCATGGAATTCTTACAATTACCCTCCAGAAGTTCCAAGAGAAGTTGCAGAAAATAATTTCACTGAAAATGTGAAATATTATATGCACATGTACTACTACCGCATATTCAGTATCCATGGAGGATTGATGCTAGGACCGCATGGTTTTAATCTAGATTATCCGTTTATCGATATTCTGCGGTGGTCATGATTTTCTTGAAGATCTTAAATGGTTCTTTTGGCATCTTCTCAATGTATATGCTATTGCCATTGAATTTCCCACAGACAAAATTGTCCGAGTCTTGTCTAGAGCACTAATGGGAGATTTCTCAAACCAAAAGGTTTTGACAGAAATGGTCACTTGGTTTCAGCCTTTAGCAGCATGGAAGAATAATTTCATTTCCCAAAGACGTTTTCGAATGGATGAACCAGAAAGGCACATCACAGTCATTTTTCACAGGCCTTGGGTTTTCTTTAGCCCAACAGGAGATGTACGAGATCAGGCATTGCACTATGGCACTACTACTTTCAAGCCCAATCTTCACAGGCAAATTTTTAGAATCCACACCACAACTCCCAGATCCATCACACTGATGCAGCACGAGTATAGAGAACTCCAAAGGATTTTATGTGAAGAAAATCAACAAGTTCCTCCTGAGATTTGGCCATACTACCACATGATGAATCTCTCGTGGGATAGGCCAAAAATGCATCCTCAAACCATTCAAGCTTTAGAAGAATATAGAAGAAGCCAGCCGGATTCTTCTATGGATATTGACACTCAAGACCCTTGGGGAGGACCGTTGTCACAAAATCCTTATCCTACACAGGATATTGCATCCAACACCCAAGACCAGCCATCTAGCTCGTATACGTGGCCTCAGCTCCAACAATGGCCCCAACCTCAAATGCCGTCTAGCTCTAATCAAGTCCTTCAACAAGATCCGCAAGACCCAATCACTATGGAAGATATTTTGTCAGGAGAAAGGCACGATGCGGAATAAGAAGATAGTCCCCCACTATTTGAATACTCAAATATCAGACTGTCTCCACTTGAAGAGCAGTGGTATTGGAATAAATACAAAAAAGAAAAAAATGGCCTAGACAGTTCCGACTCTGACGACGCCAATTATCATCCAGACCCAGATCGTCGTCGGTTTTAAACCACTCAGTCACGTGTGTGTTGAATATGTAAAAGTTTGTCAAAGTCTTTGTGCGTCAAAGTCCTTGTTTTAAATAAGCAGATAAGAGTAGGTACAAGTTAGTTCGTGGCCTGACTTTTCTGCAACCTTCGAAAGACTTTTTCGGGAAAAGTACAGTTCATGTATTGTAGCAAAAGTACTGTAGCAGTGACACTATAGCAGTATTGTAGCACTGTAGCAGTACTGTTCACCTGAAGACTTTTTCAGTTTTTACTCGTGAATTTGTGTTTTTTTTTCAGAAGTCCTTTGAAGTGTTATAAGCCTATAAAAGGCATCCGAATGCGTTGTAATCAGCAGAAGCTGCCTTATGTGAAATATCAGTGTGTTTTCTAAAAAAATCATGAGTTTCTAAGTTCCCTTTCTTCTTCTTTCCTATAAGCATGGTTCTTTGAAGATCAGAATCCTTTTGTTGATTCAGTAGTACGATTGTTTGGTCTAGTATGCTCTTCACTTGCCACAATGTGGAACCTGTGAAACAGAAATATCTGGAACCTTAAGGGTTAAGCTTCAAGAATGAGCTTGAGTGAGCAAACAGGCAGTCCCCCTTTAAGGCCAGGAGCGCCGTGTTTGTGGGGATAGCATACCTGCTCATCTCGCTCAGGCTTATTTAAAATAAGGACTTTAACGCACAAAGACTTTGACAAATTTTTACATATTCAACACACACGTGACTGAGTGGATCTTTTTTGGCCAGAGAACAACATTTTCTTTCAAAGAATTCTTTTCTTTTGAGTTCTTTTGAATCTTGTGGTTGGCCAATAAAGAAAAGATGAATGAGCATCAGAGCCAAACATCGTCGAAACTGAGTTAAGATTAGTATTCTGATATTCGAGACTTGCTGACGGGAAAGAAGAAACTCATACTCTCATAGAACCCTCCACAGATATTTCATCGCATGTCTAGTTGGAAACCCCCATTTCCTTACCTCTACCACCTGAACTCTGCAAAACCACTTCATCCAAATTGGATTACCTCTATGAGGTATCCTATATGAATGATGATCGCAAGTTCTCAGAAACACAACTCCCACTCATGAATCCTTATTCAGCTTTTTGCAAACCACATCATTCTCTCCCATCCGCTCCATCAAACACCTCATCAAACACACCCCTCGTTTTGTCAAAGAATACGTCCGGTCCACTAAACTTGACCAGTACCCTATCATGTCTACACAGCAAGAGCAGTTTATAACTCTTCAGATTCCACCTGAGTTTCCTACTCAGTGGGCTCAACAAGGTTACACTCACCTTCATTTCGGCGCCATCCGTTTGACCCTATCCTTGCATGGACGAAAAGGCTTGCCCGTAGTTGCTCTGGTTGCTCTCCTTGATACCCGTTTCTTGGAATACCAGCATGCTTGCATCGGCACAGTTTAGACCACTCTGAATGCAGGCACAATGTTTGTCACTCTCTTCCCAAATTTCAATATGGCCTTGGCAGATCCCAACCTACTCTTTGCTTTGAAGGTCCAGTTACAGATCACTGATGCTCCTCAAACTACATCAACCATAATTGCTACTCTTCACTACCAGATGGTGTATAGAGTACAAAACCATGCCATTGACCTTAACCTTCCCAGTACTGAAGATGCTTTGCTTATCTCTATTGACAACGACCAGACTTCATGTATCCATGTCCCTCGTCAACTTCCAAGAGATCAGCTTGTCAAACTCATTCCCGACAGTTGGGTGACCAACTATGAAAAGCTTCACCAGAATTCTAGACATGTTCAATCTTTTGAGCCACAGTACACCAAGAAAAAGGATGGTACTGTCACTATCAAATTCACTAAAGAAAAGGAAGACACTTCTTCCTCTGTTTTCCCATCATTCCCCACCATCCTATGTTTCACCCCATGTCCAACTGAGTCAGTTAGTATGGAAGAACCTGATCCTAAAGCTCATGTCCAATCTTTTAATGACCATAGACGACGCATCCATTATTTTAAGGGTCCCTCCGAACATTGTTTTTGGGATGTTGATTGTTCCTGTTCCTCCTGCTTAAACCCAGATGATGAGGATGACAGACCTTCCTCCAGGAAAAAGAAAAAGAAGAAAGATTCTCTTTACCAAAAGTACCTAGACGGTGACCCGACCGTATAATTGAAGTGACATTGGCAAATAATTGAAGTTTTTTTTTTAAATATGTATATTAACAAAAATACTCATTCATGGGTAGCTCAGTTGGTTAGGGTGCACTTGAGATTGTGCGGTTAGGTGCACTAGTCCCAGGTTTGATTCCCCATATGAGCACATGTGATTTAAGTGTGGGGCCATGGCGGTGAGTTGCTGTGCTAGTCTCTCCCGATGAATAGTCGAGATGTGCGCAAGCTGGCCCGGACGCCTTGATTATAAAAAAAAAAAAAGTTCTTCACAAAATATAGTTTTTACCAAACATCATTTAGGTCAAAGTTGCTTCCCAATGTATTTCTAAAATACATTCTACCAAACACTGTTTGCATTTCGAAAAATCCCTTAGCGCAAAGGCATTTGCATTTTTCCAAATGTATTTCCCCACAGCAGAACTAAACAGACCCGGAGTCGTCGAACAGTAAACATATATAGACAAATCTCCTAAATGAAGGACAGAGGTTAGCGAGAGCCAAGAGCGCAGTAGGCTTTGATTTTCAATATTACTCATCCTTTTACAGTTTAAATTCACAATAAGTTAAAGAGTTCCAAATTCCCTGTTAATATGAAGGATGTAATATCGTAGATTTGCTTCAACGTGGCCTGAGTGAGACGTGTCATCTACTTGACTCCTCATATTCTATTTTGAGTTTGCACATGCTTGAGGCGATGTTTAGTGCATCAAACCGTCTTTGACCAGAAATATTAACCTTCCCAATTGATTTTCCATTTCTTGATGCTCCAAAACATCCCAAAGTTCAGGAAAAAAATTCACGAAAATTCTTTTCAACTAAATTAGTACACCGTAAAGTGAATTTCTATTTCAGAGAGTTGAATTTGGGTATTACCAGTAGGGGCGTGCATGATTCGGGTCGGTCCGATTCCGACATGAAATCGAAAACCGAACCAGTAGTCTCGGTCCTCATATTTTCGAGACCAGGGATCGGACCGGGAAGACCGGTGGTCCGGTCCGATCCTGTCCTAGCCCAGTAGGACCACTAACACTAACCAACTGCTTATAAAAAGCTAGTCCTTAGAATAAAATATATTTTGGTTGCATGTTAATTTACAATTTATAACATCAATTGAATGAAAATGCAGGTAAGTTTTTTTTAATCATTATTTTTTTTCAAATATTTCTATTTCTTTTTTCTAATTGTTTGTGTGTGTGTATATATAAATATATATTATAGGCGGTCCGGTCCGGTCCTAGCACATGGAATCGGAGACCGGACCGCCCGATCATCGGTCCCATTTATTGGAACCGGGGATCGGACCGTCTACCTCAAGGACGGAACCAATCCGCTCGGTCCAGTCCGGTCTCGATCCGGTTCAGACCGATCTGATCTAGTTTGCACACCTATAATTGCCAGTACTAACAAGGGACTTTCGTGATCACAAAATGGCAAGACTTACTGACAGAAAATGTAAGTGAAGAGGGAATACTGAAAATGTCTTCACTTGTAGTATTGTGTATTCAGTACATGCCAATATTTATAGTACAAAAGAATAATCAAATAAAGAATACATGATACATTTTCCTAATTAATCCTGATTGATTGAATCAATTAATTGTCAATCTCCGTGATTAGAATCAGAGTCAAGGATCAAATCGGATCTTTCTCCAACACTCCCCCTCAAGCTGGCGGCTTATATATGTCAAGGATGCCTAGCTTGCTTAGGAGATATGCATGCTGTCTCTTGCACAAAGGCTTAGTAAAGATGTTTGCAGGCTGCTCCACAGTTCTAATTCCTCGAGTGATAACCATCCCTTCTTGAATTTTTTCTCGAGTAAAATGACAGTCAATCTCTATGTGTTTCGTTCTTTCATGAAAAACTGGATTAGCTGCCAATTTGAGTGCTACATCATTGTCACAAAATAATTTACACGCTCCATCGACTTGTACCCCAAGATCTGATAGCAAACCCCGTATCCAAATTATCTCGCAAACAGTTTTTGCCATAGCCCAATATTCTGATTCAGCTAATGATAAAGAAACAGTTGATTGTTTCTTTGTCTTCCATGAGATTAAAGATCTTCCTAATTTAATGCAAAAAACCTGTGATAGATCTTCTGGCCATTGGACAAGTCGCATAATCTGTATCACAATAAGCTGTCATTTCCATGGTTCAATCACGTGATAATAAGATTCCAAATCCTGGACATCCTTTCAAATACTTCACAACTTTTAGTGCTGCATTCATATAACAATCGGGTTATGCATAATTTGCTGAGTATATGCACTGCATAACATATATCAGGCCTGGTCATTGTGAGATAAATCAATTTTCCCATGAGTCGCTGATATCCTGATGGATCTCTAAGTAACGGGTCTTCATTGGGTGACGTGGAGCTCTTATCATATTCAAGTGTTGTGAGCTTAACATTCTGCTCAACGGGAATAATGGCTAGTTTACATCCGGATAATCCTGCTTCAGATATGATCTCCAATACAAATTTTCGCTGACTAAGACATATTCCCTTGTCAGATCTGGCTATCTCAATAGCAAGAAAATATTTGGGAGGTCCCAAATCTTTGATATGGAAGGTAGAGTGCAAATAATCCTTAAATCTTGTAATAGCAGAATCATCATTTCCCATAAAGAGTATATCATCAACGTATATCAATAAATAAATTGATGAAGTACCTTGGGTCCATGTGAACAAGGCATAATCATGCTTAGAATGCTTAAAACCCACATTTGTGAGTGCAGTAGTGAATTTGGCATACCATTGCCTAGAAGCCTGTTTAAGACCATACATGGATTTACGGAGACGACATACTCGAGACTCCCCCTGTCTACGTAAACCCTGTGGGAGTTCCATGCATATTTCTTCGTCTAGATCCCTATGAAGAAAAGCATTATGGACATCCATCTGATGTAATTTCCAATCATGAAACGCAGCAACTGATAGAAAAGAATGGACAGTTACCTCTTTAGCAACTGGAGAGAAGGTTTCATGATAATCAAAACCTTCTCGTTGCGTGAAACCTTTAGCAACTAGCCGAGCCTTGTAACGTTCAATGGAACCATATGCCTTGTATTTGATTTTATATACCCATTTGCAGCCAATGGGTCTTCTGTGTGGAGGCAGAGGAACTATTTCCCAAGTATAATTATCCATAAAGGCACGTAATTGATGTCGGACAACTGGCGTATAATATTCGGAAAACGCAATATTACGATTTTAAATAAAGTTTTAGGTATTTTGCTATTTTAAGAATTTTAGTGATATTGATAATCGCGATATTTGATTTAAATTCCGTTTGATTAGATTAGATTTGATTTTTCATATGTTATCTTTGAGCAATTCTATTTCCTAAAGGAGTCATATCTCTATATATAGGACATCCGTCTTTGTAATCGATACATTATCATTATTATTCAATCAAATTTGTGCATCCTTTGGAATTATTTTCCAAGATCGCTTCTCTCTGCGTCATTTGGTATCAGAGCAGGTTTCTCCTGTGACGATAACTCATAACGTGAATATCAATCTCCCCGTAGCTGAGGGCCGTAAAAACGAGCCTATACACGGGCTGAGTTCAATCGATTCGTGGATCAAATCGATCGGAGGTTTCAAGAATTCCTTGAAGCCATACAACGTTTTTCCACAAACCCCATACCTGGCGTCTTCCAGCCAAGTGAATTTTTGTCGCTTGTGATCCCGAAGTAGCTATGGATCGTGGGGCAAATCACCGACATCATCGACAAAGGCGACAAGTCTAGGTCGAGGATTTTGAAGAAGAGGATTTCCAGGACATGCCTATTAGTGGAGGTCGCCGTTATGGAAGATTCGAGGATGAGCAAGTTCGTGAGAATCGCCGACATGGAGGTTATCGACGATATCCCGAAAAATATCAATTGAAAGTTGATCTCCCTACCTTCAATGGCAACTCAGATATCGAAGACTTTCTGGAGTGGCTCTGGGAGGTTGAGGAGTTCTTTGAAGCCATGGAGATCGATGAAGAAGAGAAAGTAGAATTCGTGGCGAGAAAGTCGAGGCGCGACGCTCTAGCTTGGTGGGAGCGGACACAAATATCCCGACGTCGTCAAGGAAAAGCTCCTATCCGAACATGGAGACGGATGAAACGAATGCTAAAGGTTCGATTCCTTCCACCTGCCTATGAACAAGATTGGTTAAATTCAAACCACTCGCTAGATTCTTTGTACCCTTCTTTCTCCTATTCTCCCGCTAAGACATCCGAAGCTCCTGTCAAGGGCAAGAACCAACTTTTCAAGAAATTAGAGGAGGAATCAAAGGTGAGAGAACGAACGAAGCAGAAAATCACTCTTCGTCCTTTAAATGAAGATGCACGTGTTTCGTGGGCTATCCAAAAGAAGAACAAAGCTGACGTTGGAATTGCAACGGAGGATCCTATGGTAGAAAAATTATACCGCTTTGACACAATACAACCATGTCTTTCTATCGCCCCAAGAAACAACCAAGCTGCTCTACCTATGTCGTTTGGGTTATTTTCAGAATCTGCAATTGTTGAAGATTTAGTAAAACCAGAAGGGCCATATGTGGAGTACCACTGTAATTCTTGTTCCACTGATTGTTCTCGGAAGCGTTACCATTATCAAAAGCAGGTGGACTTTGATTTATGTACTGACTGCTTTAATAGAGGTAAATTCGGGTCAGGTATGTCTTCATCAGACTTCATTCTTATGGAGCCTGCGAAGTTGCATGTTGTAATCAATGGAAATTGTAGAGATACCCTACAAATGACTGAAGGTAAGAGTGACTCAGTTGAGGATCGACCCCAGACTTCACCTATGGATATATAAAAAACAAAGGATACTCATGATGGGACAATTGTTATTGTGAAGCCCAATATCAAGGTAGGTGATTATGTCACCATACTCGATGTTACTGACAAATATGTCACGCCAGGTGAGATTGATCCGCACATTCATCTTGCTACGGGGCTTATGGGGGGTCAGATAATAGATGACTTCTTTAGTAGTCAGGCTACAGCATTAGCTAGTGGAATAACAACGCACATTGATTTTGTGATACCGGTCAAAGAGAGTTTAATTGCAGGCATTGAAACATATGTGACAAAAGCAGTGCAATCTTGTATGGATTATGGTTTTCACATGACAATCACAAAGTGGGAAACTGACAGTACTGAGATGGGATTTTACCAGTGACCCGCTCAAGCAATCATGTTTTTTTAAAAGGAATAGGTGGAGACATTGGAAATACAGGAGGAAGCGGATCCAAACACCACATTATAACTCGAGGACGAGTTTTTCTGAAGAGGAAGAGAATGATGCCGGACAACTGGCGTATAATATTCGGAAAACGCAATATTACGATTTTAGATAAAGTTTTAGGTATTTTGCTATTTTAAGAATTTTAGCGATATTGATAATCGCGATATTTGATTTAAATTCCGTTTGATTAGATTAGATTGATTTGTCATATGTTATCTTTGAGAAATTCTATTTCCTAAAGGAGTCATATCTCTATATATAGGACATCCGTCTTTGTAATCGATACATTATCATTATTATTCAATCAAATTCGTGCATCCTTTGGAATTATTTTCCAAGATCGTTTCTCTCTGCGTCAGTAATTTAGCTTCCATAGCTTGTTGCCATCGCAGGTCACATGCTGCTTCTTCATAAGATGAAGCTTCCTGTTCCTCAGATATGCGACTAATACAGCACATATGTTCTGCTGACAGTCGATTAAATGAGACATAAGAAGATACAGGATATTGTGTACCTGGAGAATCCAGCGTGGGACAAATGTAATCTTTTGTCCATGTAGGAGGACGAATTTGACGTCCGGATCGCCGAGGTGGTTCGACAATTGGTCGTTCTGATAAAGAGGGAGACGACTTATCAATATGCTGCTGTGCAAATGAAGATGGAACTGACAATTCTTCCTCCTCGGTGGATGGCATAGGTGACTCCATTGTTTGCCTTAAGTATTCAGGAGCTTCTGTCGTTTGATCAGGAGAGACCAAAACATATGGTGAAGTCATAGACAAATCTTCTTCAGATAAGAATTGATGATGTTTTGACTCCGATATGGTAGTTTGAGAGGAACATCTCGATTCCTGAAATGAGAATATATCTTCATGGAAAGAAACGTCTCGACTAACAAAGAACCTTCATGTGGATATTTCCATATCCCTGTAACCTTTCTGGAGGAGAGAACATCCCATGAATACACATCGAATTGCACGAGGATCCATTTTGTGCCGAGGACCCACATTTGTTGCGTAACATAAGCAGCCAAAAACTCTCAGATGTCCAATTTCCGATGATTTATTGAAAAGTACTTCAAAAGGAGATTTTCCCTTAAGAATTCTAGTTGGCATTTGATTAATCAAATAAGCCGCTGTGACCACACAATCACCCCAAAAAATTTCAGGAATAGAGGCTTGATATTTTAGGGCTCGAGCTACTTCTAAGAGATGGCGATGTTTGCGCTCTACAACCCCATTTGTTGGGGAAGTGTAGGTGCAAGATGTTTCATGAATTATCCCATGAGAAGCAAGGAAAGATTGGCACTCTGTAGTGAAAAATTCACGTCCATTGTCTGTCCGAATTTTATGCACAGACTTGCCGAATTGATTTTTGATTAAGGAAAAGAAATTCGACAATTTGGAGAATGTTTGACTCTTGGATTGCATGAGGAAAACCCAAGTAGCGCGAGTGTGATCATCTACTATTGTGAGAAAATAGCGAGAGCCATCATGGTTTGAGGTATGATAGGGACCCCAGATATCTATGTGAAGCAGAGAGAATGCAAAAGCAGCTCGAGATGTGTTTATCGGGAATGGTGTTCGTGATTGTTTTGCCAAGGGACAAATTTGACAATTTGGATGAGGAAAACGAGCACTATGACCCAAACATTGATGAAGAAGATAATTTTTATTGCTGGTGGTAGCATTACAAGATAAATCGAAACCCTATGGAAAACTAATCCAAAAATACAATCCTTGTGCGGCACCACCCAAGCCCATCATTTTGCCAGTCGAATGGTCCTGAAAGAAACAATTTTCGAAATTGAATATGACATGACAAGAGTTGTCTTCACAAGTCCTGGAAACTGATATAAGATTGAATTCAAATTCAGGAATGTAGAGAACATTTTTAAGGGTAATGCTTGAACTAAGGTGAACTGTTCCAATTTTGGTGACATGGATAATAGTACCATTGGGAAGACGAACAGATGCATCAGGATTTGTTTGCTGGTGATCAGAAAAAATTTGCTCATCACAGATTATGTGGTCACTAGCTCCAGAGTCGATTATCCATGCAGCAACTGAAAAACTATTATTCTTGAGAAAGGAAGTACCTGAAAAACTTGTTGTCTTGTCTGTGATCTTTAATTGATTCAATGCCCTCATGATATGCTGGCATTGATCATTAGTAATAGTCCGATGTGCCCTATCAGTCCCTTGTATCAAAACCTGATAAGCAGAAAAATCTTTCTCTCTTTTCTTTTTATCATTTGGTTTTCCATGTAACTTCCAGCAGGTATCAATAGTGTGATGTGGACGTTTGCAATAATCACAATATTTACCTTTATTTTTAAAATTCTGTCCATTTTCTCTTGCCGATGTGGTGCTTCGTGGGCCATAGGATTTGGACTGATGAGAGCCGCCCGATTCACCCTCCTGGATGAGAGAAAAAGAGCCGTCTGATCCCTTCTTGTAATCTGGACCGTCCATCCGCAAAACCCTACCTTTTGGGTTCTCTTCATCCGAGCGTGCAGCCTCTCTCTCATACAACCCGATGGAGGCCTGCACTTGCGGCAACACTGGCCGTCCCAACGCATTCGACGGTCACTGAGGTGTCCTTCTCGGAGCAGCGAGCGTCACGCTCTCTCCCACCTTCACGTACTCCGTTGTGGCCAGCCGCTGATTTTCTTCTTGTACTGCTAGCTGATAGATCCCGCCAAGCAGAGGGACGGGATCCATGGCAAGGATTTGGGAACGAAACTGTGAGTAATTTTCGTTTAGAATCAACAAAAAACGAGTTACCTTCTCTCTTTCTCGGATTTCTCTATACTGTCCCAATGTCGATTCGGGCCCTTGAAGCTCCTTTTCAGCCGCCTCGAGCTCGTTCCATAGAGCTAAGAGAAGGTTGAAGCAAGCGGTAACCGAGAGGTTTCCTTGCTTGAACTCTGATAGGGCTTGTGTGAGCGAGAAATGCTTCGCTCGATCCATTTTTCCGTACATTTCCCGAATGCTATCCCACATCTTTTTTGAGTCTTCGGTCGGTGGGAGACCGGCGGCGATGTCGGGGGCTATGCACTTCTCGATCCAGGTGCGAACAAGTTGGTTGCATTTGCGCCAATATCGCTGTGTCCGTTCAACGATTGGAAGAGGCACGATTCCGTCAAGAAATCCGTCCTTGTCTTTGGTCACAAGGGCTCGCCGGAAATTCCGAGCCCGTGTATTATAGTTATCGGGACCGGTGAGTTGCAAGTTAATAAGTCGGAGCTCCTGTCCATCGGCCAGCGATGTGTAAAGCGCGTCGCTGGGTTCTGGACGGCCGCTAGCAGCCGAAAGAGGGTACGGGTAGAAACCGGGTTGCAGTCCCAGGTAGGGATTCATCCCTTGACCCGGTAAAGTGAAGTCAGGTCTGTGGTCCGAACGTGACAGTCCGGATCCAGTCGGCTGGGCTTCTTATTGATTGAACCCAGCACTCCATTGGCCTTGAACTGGAATCCATTGTGTTGGCAGCCACTGGACATGACTGGAGGGCTGGATTGGAGTTGGTGCTGGAGCCGAGGGATGTTGTGCAGGATTTTCTTCGTGGTGCATTGAATGATCTTGCTGTAAGGTCTGATTCTGAGGTGAATTGTTGGATGATTCCTCCATCGTAGGTAGGATTGTTTGTTGACTGTTCGGCATGTATGCAGGTGTTTGAATTCCTACCCGATGTGCTAATTCGTCTTGCCGGAGGGGATTTGCAACAACGAGATTAGAGAGCTATCGGGGGCAATTCTGAAGAATTTTTTTTTGCGGAAGCTAGGTCAGAACCGAAAGCTTTGATACCATGACAGAAAATGTAAGTGACGAGGGAATATTGAAAATGTCTTCACTTGTTGTATTGTGTATTCAATACATGCCAATATTTATAGTACAAAAAAAGAAGGGCGGCGCTATTTCCACTCCCATTTTGGCTAAGGCACTCATATTTTCAATTAATAGACCGAAATACCCTTCTCCTTAATGTTTTTTTTTAATCAACCTAACCGACATAAGTGCCTTTATTTCTATGAGATTGAATTTACAATTAATATTTATTCTTTTATTTATATCAAGAGTTGAATAGCACGGAATTTTGTGTTTTTTATGTGTTTATCTTTTGTTAAAACTTATTTAAATACAAATATGTATGACATTTTATTATGCTTTTAATACCATTTTTTGATCAATTTTACTTTTCTGTTTTTATGAAGATCGACTAAAAATAAAGGTAGTTGTGGATTAGCATAATAAAAAAAGAAACATTTAATTGAAGAAAGAGGAGGATATTTTAGTAAGTTAACGAGTAGAAAGGAGTGCCTTAGCCAAAATAGGAGTGAAAATAGCGCCGCCCAAAAAGAATCAAATAAAGAATACATGACACATTTTCCTAATTAATCCTGATTGACTGAATCAATTAATTGTCAATCTCCATGATTAGAATCAGAGTCAAGGATCAAATCGGATCTTTCTCCAACACTTACTGTTACGAAGGCAATGTAGGCCAGTTGCGGGTCTTGTTTGCGTTTATTTGATTTTAATGTTGTGGGCTCTTCTTCACTGGTCTTGACAGTGAAAGCTCTCTTGCCACTGTCTATGACTTCCAAGAAAGAACAGTACTAATGAAAACTTGTCTTTCAACTAGGACTCTACGTAGGTACTAGGTCGGTAAAACCGATGGATCGAGCATAAATGACTCGAAGATCTACGCATAGTTGACCCAGTCAATTGCGAGTATTCACTTGAGAAAAAAAAAATTGTTCAAACGGGACACATGCAGAAGTCCATCTTTAGTTCGAGCCACTGAATTTCACCGAAGCCCCCTTCCCTCTCTGCTGCAGGCCACGAAAGCTCCCCTATTTCTGTCTGCTCTTGTGCTTCTACTCCTCCTAGAATTCCTGACATGGGTGTCGAAAGCTCCATAAGTTCAAAGCTTTTGCTTCGCCATGTTATTAGCATCTTGACGATTGTTTCTTTGGCAGACTGGGTTGCATCTGTGAGCTTGAAGGATGGATTCCGGACGGGCACTAAACTATCAACCATCGAAGTTTTCAAATTCTGTGCGATGATAAGCCACTGCTCGGACTGCAACCTTTTGGGAAGTACCTTGTCGATTATGATAATCAACCTATAGAAATTGTTTATGATATGATCGGGAAAGATTAACGGTCGTGCCAAATTTGTGTTTTCATGATGATGGCTTCTATATTTATGATATGAAAATGGGAGAAAATATAGGTCGAAGATTAAAAAAATAAAAAGAAAAAGGACTTTTTTGTGCATTTGTTGATTTTCATGCTTTTATGGCAACGAGTGCATAGTCAATAATGCCGGTTGGGATTGTACTCCAGCAAGCAATATCAAATCCGTGCTCTGAAGAAGACTAAGAAGTCTTTGCAAATAGAGGGATCCGGATTGCGTAACATTACTTAAATCAGGCCGTCTATTTTTATTTAGACAGCTTGATTTGAGTAATGTCACACATGTCACGGAAACCCCAATGTTATGCAATCCAAATCCCAAATAGAGCGCCCCACATGTCAGATGAATGGTGAACAACTCGTCATGACGTGCGGTCACGATTACGAGATGATGTGTATCGCTTTGCTGATGACCGTCGGCTCATCCGTCCAAGTCAAAGCCGTCTAATGACGTTCCAATTTATCCAAATAAGAAGCATTTTCTACATCGATATGATCTATTAAAGTGGATCAGTATTGGCCAACTAATGAAAGCACGGTTGAGGCTTCTACTTTTCTTTGGTCCCAACATGACCGCCCAAGCGTAAGGGCCGCGTGGTCTGCTGAAAGAATGAAGCTTCCTAGAGTAACAAAAGCAAAGGAAAAATTCGGATATTGAAATGGACAAATGTTGCGACTGTCAATTTAACAGCATAAATGTTGGGGGGATGGAGGAAAAAATCCACGTGAGTAATTTGGCCATTTTCTTATTTCGTTACTCTCGTCGACAGCGTTACTATAATCTTTTTTGCTAACTATCGACACATTGGCGCTATAGATAACTCAGTCCAAGCCGTTCGGCATCCTGCTCACACGCGATGGAACTTGTGACCTCGCGGAAGTAAAATGACCGGTTCACCAATAAGCCAACCACCTTGATGGTTTGTCAAGAAGAAGACTCCAAAGTAGCAAAGATGGAAAAATCTATTGAATGCTACAAAATTACTTGTCAGTAACACCATGCCATTGCTCAGTTTTTTTGCCCACCCACGGATGATCCGTTGCATGATTAATGGTAAATAGAGGAGGAGCCCATTATCATCCGATGTATCAAACTTGTGGTTCTCGCGGTGAGCCTCGGTGTGCGGATTTTGATCCGGATTGGCTGGCCTAGGAATTTATCGAGCAATTTCGAATTCATCCATCGTCCTTGTAAGCAATAAAGCTACAGTACTATGAATTGATGTATGAAAACAAGGGATCAGAGACGCACAACCAACGCTGATGCCAAAAGACCCAGAAGTCGGAAAAAGAACGGGAAAATGAAAAAGTTAAACTGATCAAAACAAAACCCTCAACGCTTGTTTTGAGATCATACATGACATGCCAAGGAAGCCATCGCAGTTCGAATAATCTTTGTCGTGTCCATGTGGATTTGATCTTTCTCCATGCACGGTGTTGTTGCATATACTATATATTCATATTGTACCATTTCCAAATGGTTTTAAGTTTGGGGAAAGAAGACAATTCATCTAACAGGATGTCACGATGATAACAGACCACGATTACGTCATGGATGAATCTTGACCGGTCCCAGCGATCTCTGGCTCGCTCGAGGCCTGCTAGCCACGAGCTCACCAGATCGAAGAATCTGTGTGAGTAATTTATTCCAATGAGTCCAGGCCTCCCATTGTCACTGGTGCAACCTGGCGTACAACTTGGATGCTGATTGCGCAAGCAAAGCAAATAGTACACATCCCCTCCTTTCTTTTCTTTTCTTTTTTTTTTGGCTGGACAGGCCATGCTACGGGCTGGCATTTGGATGGCTGGATCTTGCGGGTCGTGGCTCGCCAGCCTTGGGCGACCTCGAGATCGTTGTGACTAGCCAAGCCTCGAGCTCGCTCACATCATGGCTGATCGCCGGACGGATGATTGTCGCCGAGGTCCGCAGTCGGCAGAGGAAGGAGGAAGCAGCGGAGGGCGGAGCAAGGTGGCAAAAGGAGAAAAGAAAAGAAAAGAACTAAATTTTTTATTTTTTTTTAAATAAGTAAAAAAATGAAAAGAGGAAAGAAAGATGAGGAAAATGTTTTCGCTTAATAGGACGTCGTTGTGCATTTATTGAAGCTGTTGGGATTATATTTCAGCAGCATTAAGTTTTAGCCTTGTTGACTTACATCCCAGTCTTCGGTCTACGGAAGTGACAAAATGAAGTAATTGCGTAATATTGATAATTCAAGAGATTTGCGGATCGTTTCACATTGGCCAGGAAGAAAGTAACTTGTTTGTAGACTTTATGGTCCCTATTCTTCTATAAATACGTTGGTTATACTTGGTTCATTTCAACACACATGCACAACCTCGAAACGAAGAACAGCCACCCCTTTAAACCTGTCGTGGCCTCGTCTCAGAAACAACTCTCCATGTCGTTCCTCGCTTACGTCCTCCTCGTGCTCGTGCATCAAATGCCTTGTCTTGCTTCGTCTCCGAGCTCTTCTCTAGCGGCCATCGCTGGTGCTAGTAACCAAACGGTAAATGAGGAAGCGGAGGCACTCCTAACCTGGAAGTCTAAGCTAGACAGCCAGAGTCGCTCTACCTTGTCTTCGTGGAATGGGAGCAACGCTTGTTCATGGCGCGGGATCAGTTGCGGTCCTCTCGGCAGCATCACGAGCTTGAACCTTTCAGATTCTGCCATACGTGGTACGCTTTATCATCTCAATTTCTCCCGGTTGCCGAATTTGGTCGCTCTAAATCTTGCCAACAACTCCCTCTTCGGAATCATCCCTCCGACCATGGCTCATCTTGCCAAGCTTACTTATCTGGTATTGCTTCGAAACAACTTTTCGGGGAACATTCCGGCTCAATTCTGGTCGTTGGGATCTTTACAATATGTGGATTTGGGTCTTAATAATTTAAGCGGCTCAATTCCCAGTCAAATAGGTAGTTTGACCAACTTGTCCTATCTATCCTTTTCAGATAATAAGCTTTCTGGTTTCATCCCTAAAGAAATAGGAATGCTTAAATCTCTCAATTATCTCAACCTCGTGAGCAACCGCCTCACCGGTCCAATTCCTTCTTCTATTGGAAACATGAGCAACTTGTCCACTCTATTCCTAATCAACAACCTCATCACCGGTCCAATTCCTTCTTCCATTGGAAACATTAGCAAGTCGTCTGATATACGACTTTCCAGTAATCAACTTGTTGGTTCCATTCCAAAGGAAATAGGACTGTTGGGGTCTCTCAATCAACTTGATTTATCAGACAATGATCTCAATGGATCCATCCCTACGACTCTTGGAAATCTCAGTAATTTGGCATTTCTTTACCTCTATGACAATCAACTTTCTGGCTCCATACCCTTGGAAGTTGGAGGAATGAGATCCCTCATAGATTTCCAACTGCTAGACAACGATTTAACAGGCCCTGTCCCGCCATCCATAGGGAATTTGACCAATCTGAATATCCTGCAACTTTACAATAATAAGCTGTCTGGTCATATTCCCAAAGAAATAGGAATGCTCGGGTCTCTCTCTATTCATGTGCTTCTGGGTAACAATTTCTCTGGCTCGATTCCGTCCACAATAGGTAACTTAAGCAAGCTCACAAGCCTGCAGCTAGGCAGCAATAATTTTGTCGGCCCATTGCCCCAAGATATTTGCGGTGGTCGAGTTCTTCAATATTTTTCCGCGTCCGATAATCACATCATTGGTCCAATTCCGCGAGGCCTCAGAAACTGCACAAGTTTGATTAGAGTCAGGCTCGAGAACAATCAGCTCAAGGGAAATATATCCGAGGGTCTCGGCACATACCCTTATTTAGATTATCTTGGGTTGAGCAACAATGAACTCTACGGTGAGCTGCCCCCCAGACTGGGTGAGTATAGCAATTTGACAAGCCTGAACATCTCCAACAATCGAATCTCAGGCGTGATACCCTTTGAAGTTGGCGACATGACCCGATTACATATACTTGACCTCTCTTCAAATGGTCTCGTTGGGGAAATTCCAAAAGACCTTGGAAAACTGAAGTCTCTTCTAGAGCTTTCGCTCTATGACAATCATCTTGTAGGCAACATCCCTCAAGAACTTGGAAACTTGTCCGATCTGTCAAGCCTTAACGTCGCCGGAAATAACCTGAGTGGCTCGATTCCCAGACAGCTTGGGGAGTGTTCGAGGCTTCAGTTTTTGTATTTGAGTAGAAATGATCTTGACAGAAGCATTCCCCTCGAGATTAGCCATCTTCAATCTCTTGAAATTCTCGATTTGAGTCAAAATTTGCTTACGGGTGAAATACCTGGACAACTTGGGCTATTGCACAAATTGGAGACACTCAATCTCTCACATAATCAGCTCTCGGGTTCCATTGGGTCGACCTTTAACGATATGGCAAGCTTGATGTCAATTGACATATCGTACAATGAGTTAGAGGGTGCCTTACCAAAAATTCCAGCCTTTCGTAATGCTACAATTGATGTTGTGAGAGGAAACAAAGGCTTGTGTGGAGTTATTGCTGGTCTCAATCCATGTCCACCGACGAGGTCCAAAGGCAAAAACAACAACAAAAAGCTGCTGCTGATCTTGGTTCCAACTTTAGCTTGCCTACTCTCTTTGCTTCTTGTTGTGGGAGGTTCGAGTATCGTACGCCGAAGAGTAAGGAAAACAGAGGCTAGTCCGAAAGATGGAACCAATGAAAACGTGTGGGCAGTATTGAGTTTTGATGGAGGAATGGCCTACGAGAGCATTATTGAAGCTACAGAGGAGTTTGATCCCAAATATTGCATCGGTGTTGGAGGACAGGGGAGTGTTTACAAGGCCCAGTTGCAAACAGGGGAGACTCTTGCTGTAAAGAAACTTAAGGAAGCAGTGGACGTCGAAATTGCTAGCCGGAAAAGCATTTGAAAGGGAGATTCATGCGTTGACCGAAACTCGGCACCGAAATATCGTCAAGCTCTATGGCTTTTGTTTGAGTTCTCAACATTCGTTTTTAGTGTACGAGTTCTTGGAATGTGGCAGCTTGAAGGATGTATTGAACAATGAGGAGAGGATAACAACATTTGATTGGAAGAAGAGAGTGAATGTTGTTAAAGGTGTGGCTTATGCTTTGTGCTACATGCACCATGAATGCTCACATCCTATAGTTCATCGAGACGTATCGAGCAAGAACGTTTTACTGGATGCAGAATATGAAGCTCATGTCTCTGATTTTGGCACGGCCAAGGTTCTACAATCTTATTCATCCAATTGGACTTCCTTTGCAGGCACCTTTGGATATGCAGCTCCAGGTCAGTTGGTTTCTTCAAAATTTCACTCATTTCATTTTATAGACATGAAAATGCTTATGCAAGATCCTCATCCTTACCTACCTTACTTTATACGTCTAAGTACCTAACACTAAATCTAAAGCTATTCACACGATCTGAAGGTTCAATAATAGATTGACTGAGATTTAGGCCCACCAATTAACAAATTGGAATTTTTCCTTGGAGAAATTAAATTTTTAAAATTTTCATTTAAATCTAAACTATGCATTAATTGATACAGAATTTATTCAAAATAAGTTTAGATTAACGAAGCATGGAGACTGTATAAAAGCTAGAAAAAATGTGCTCTTTTCTCTATGTAGAATTCGCATACACAATGGAGGTGAACCACAAATGTGATGTTTATAGCTTCGGAGTGGTGACACTAGAAACGATTATGGGAAGACATCCAGGTGATCTCATATCTTCTCTTGCGTCCTCATCTTCATCATCCTCGCACCATTCAACAGCTTCTTGTCCACTGAAAGAAGTGTTAGATCAAAGAATTCCATACCCGGAAGGTGACGTGCTAGGGGAAGTGGCTTTCGTGACAAAGATGGCATTTTCGTGCTTAAGTCCCAAACCAAAGCATCGTCCGAGCATGCAACAAGTTTCTCGAGCGATATTGGCACATAACTCAACCGCATCAATCACATCGGAGGCCGTCAAATTGGAAGAGCTAGTTGATCTTGCATGCATCACTTATTGAGGTATTTTGGTCTTTTTGTTGCGGTCTGTGCAATTTTGGAATTGGCGAATACTTGGGAGCCCTTGTTTCTCACAAAAACTGAAGTGTGATCCGACGACATATACACCTGCGCACAAAATGCCCCCGACACATGTGACATCCCTCCCCTTTAGTCCCACATTGCCTAGGGGGAGGTCTTGGGATAGGCTTATAAGCCTTGGGCCCCCTTTGACTAGCAAGACGCGTTTTCCGGACTGAGTGTTCGGAATGCAAAACCGTGCGGGTTGCAAAGCCCAAAGCGGACAATATCTTGCAAAGTGGCGCAGCGGAAGCGCGGTGGGCCCGGGCTGTTACAGTTGGTATCAGAGCCGACCCCTGACCGCATGTGTGGACTCCCGTAGCTGGGTAGCGGTAGCGGCGGAGTCCGTGAGCCCGAGTGCGGTACGGGCACAACGGGGATGTTGTGTCCGAAGGGGGGGAGATTGTGACATCCCTCCCCTTTAGTCCCACATTGCCTAGGGGGAGGTCTTGGGATAGGCTTATAAGCCTTGGGCCCCCTTTGACTAGCAAGACGCGTTTTCCGGACTGAGTTTTTCGGAATGCAAAACCGTGCGGGTTGCAAAGCCCAAAGCGGACAATATCTTGCAAAGTGGCGCAGCGGAAGCGCGGTGGGCCCGGGCTGTTACAACACGGGTGCTCGCTGCCCGGTCAGCGGACGGGGATTCCGCTCATTTGATAGATTATTGTAAGGAGTTGTACGGCTGTAAACACAAATCATAGTGAAATCTCTTTGCAATACGTAACCCTATTCTGGGGTGAACCTGGGTAAACCGTGCGTCCTCTATTTTTCTTCTATTGTTTGTGTGTTCGTTCTGAATCGGTTTGAGATACTTCCCTTCATGCAGCAAGCTGTGTCCTGTATTTTATTTATCCTAGTCAACTTCATTATCTATCTCTACAATTTGTCAATTAATGCAAAGCACTTAAGAATCACCGCGATTTGCAATTTCAACCCGAAAGAGATGGAATACAGCGATTTACTTGTTACCATTCGTCGTTATTGGTGACTTGGGTTGCAGAATCGCAAATACTGACGGTGAAGAAGGTGATACGCTCAAAAGTTGCTAGAGCACAAATGGTATAAGCTGGCATCAAGCTTTATGGACTATCACTACCACCATCATAAATTATACAAAAACTCAAATGCAGATTAGAGTGTCGTTTGCTTAGATCAAATTAGGTACGTCTCTCTTCAAAGAGAGAGAGAGAGACGGGCAATTTTCCAAAATAATTTTTTTAAAAAATATTTACCAAAATAATAATAAAAAAATAATTACCAAATTGGGCCCCAATCGGCGGCCCAATTGCCGATTGGGGCCGAAATTTATTTATTTATTTATTTATTTTATTATTTCAATGGATTTGTCTCGAAAAATTATGCGAAATAAAAAAAATTCGTTCCAAACGGACACCCGAGTGATGAGATATGCCCTTTCAAAGTATTATTCCATCGAATTTTTAAAACTTTCCCAATTTAGGCATCCATTTAAACGAATAAATTATAAAAGTATCAATTAAATAACAAATTATATTGAAATTACGTAAACTTTGAGGAAAAAAAACACTACGTAATTCATATTCCACCATTAAAATTGACTTTTAATTTATATTTTTTTATAAAAGTTTTCAATTGATGCCTAAATTATTAATAAAATTTCAATTATAATTTATTATTTAATTGATACTTTTATAAAAAAATATATAAATTAAAAATCAATTTTAATGGTGGAATATGAATTATGTAGTTTTTTTTCATCAAAGTTAATGTAATTTTAATATAATTTATTATTTAATTGAAAAATTTTATAACAAATATAAATTAAAAGTCAATTTTAATGGTGGAATATGAATTATGTAGTGTTTTTTTTCCTCAAAGTTTACGTAATTTTAATATAATTTATTATTTAATTGATACTTTTATAATTTATTCGTTTAAATGGATGCCTCAATTAGCAAAGTTTTAAAAATCCGAAGGAATAATACTTTGAAAGGGCATATCTCATCGCTCGGGTGTCCGTTTGGAACGAATTTTTTGTTGATTTCGCATATTTTTTCGAGACGAATCCATTGAAAAAAAAAAGAAAATAAAAAAAAAATTCGGCCCCAATCGGCGGCCCAAGTGCCGATTGGGTGCCCCAATTGTCGATTGGCACCCAATTCGGTAATTTTTTTTTTTACTATTATTTTGGTAAATATTTTTTAAAAAAAATTTCTTTTGGAAAATTGCCCGAGGAAGACCATATTTTAGTAGGGATTAACTTTTAGAGGTAAGTGCAAGATGAGTCCCAAAATTCGAAAAGTGCATGAAGTCGAAAACTTGTCAAATTTGCTGAATGAAAAATACTGGCATGACATTTACTTATGTAATTCGAATGCACATGACGTTGCATAAAAAAAACTTGTCAAATTTTTTTTAAAAAAAGTCATTATTGAAAAGAAATGATGACCCGGATTTGAGGGAATGATAACCTGTTTTAGCTGGATTTTCGTGTATGTTTCTTAAAGTTAAGTTTAATTAGAGGTTAAATACGTGAATGCAACATCGACCGGAGATGAGCCAAAAGAGATCTTCCTCCTTATTAGGGATTGAGAAAAAAAGCAAATTACGTATTTTTAACTACATTGATTAGCTAGTACCTTTATTTGCATTTTTCCCTACATTGACGTCAAGTTGCAATGTGTGGGAATCCGTCCAAGTCTTTGATGTGCCGAGTTTCACGAGTGGAGAGAATCTCTTACGTTATTCAAGTTCACTTTAATAAAATAAAATAAAAACCTTTTTTGACTTTTTTTTTTGAATTTCTGGAATTTCATCAAGCAATGCTCGACTTCATGGTCCTAATTTTGTTCTATAAGTAAATCTCGGTTGTACTTCGTCCATTTCAACACATATTCGCCAAATAATCTAAACAACCTGCCATGGCCTCATCTCAAAAACAATCCTCAGTGTTGTTCCTCACTTCTCTCCTTCTCATGAAAAACGCCTTGTCTTGCTTCATCTCGAATTTCTTCTATACTGGCTCTTGCTGGTGCTAGTAATCACACCAGAAATGAGGAAGTGGAGACACTGTCACGTCCCGCCTTCCTAACGAGCACGTACATCCACGACCTGTCATAAGACCTGTCCCAGGATACTCTCTAATACGGCCAAATGAAATGAGACTCGCACGCGAAAAATAAAAGAAAATAAAACCCATCCGAATGCCATCCACTTATAACTATAACCAAGAATGAGATACGGGGAAGCAGGAAACCTTTATACAATGAAAAGATAAGTCTGTACATAATGGACCAAGAACTCTCTTTCAACTATATAGGTCGGGACAACAGAATGACAGACAAAAGGAAACCACTAAGTCCCACTGCGGGACCAAGTCCACCAAAAAGATGCTCCCAAAAGTAAGACGACCACAAAAGTCCTAAGTAGTACTGGTATCATCAGCTTCCTCCAGGTCCTCAGCTGGGTCGTAGTCTGAGAAAGACTCCGATGACACCTCAATGGAATCTTCTTCCATATCGTCCTCAGAATCTGAAATCTCGATCACTTCCATGCTTTCTTCGCCCGCCGGTTCTCCTTCAGGTATGTTCCTCGATCCCACGGTAGAAGTCTCAATTTCTATTTCCTCTCGGGTCGGGTGGCACCAAGAGGGTACAACTCCTCTGGGTACGTCCTGGGGTCTTAACTGCTCAGACATACCTTCACCTTCCCTACGATACCATGCTTCGAACCTATGGTGTTTATTTGGCGCTCTTGGCTCGTCCACCCATACTACAGTAGTCCGTTTAATATACTATACCACGATAGTCAGGAAACTCTTCAATAGACCTAGACATCTCCTGGGGTTCACCCAAGCGAATCGGTAGCATCTTCAATTCCTAGGGTCTGGAAAAAAAATAAGGTCCCACTAAGGGGTGAGATCGATATCTCAGTAAGAAAAGCCCTAACCCTAGGTTAGACTGACAGTACACTAAGATGATTGCAACACAAACTCAACATACAACAATAACGTGATGCATGCCACAACCATAAAGAATACAAGAATATTAACAAACATCGTTTATACAACCATGGCATCATATCCCATCTATCAAGGCAAGTTCACATCACCAAACCAAGCCACGCCTGCCCTCCATTCCGACCTCTATTTGATTCAAGCCCGCGTGTGGAACCCCTCAGGCTAGGTCCGCGTACTTACGCATCAAACCATCTCATTGATAAACCCGCGTATAACGCATTAGGTTTTCAAATTCATCTCCGGCCTGTGTCGACACATAACGATTCTCGTCTCGCGTCTCACACATCAGGACATTGACCACTTTCAATCTCGCATCTCTACGCATCAGGGTATCTCAAGTTTCTCAAGCATGCCAAAAGTAATCTCAAATCAAGACATCGTAATCAAATACAAGCTCACGCATCGAGCTACAATTCAAGGCACGCGAGACAATCACTTTCAACAACCAAGAGAGACAATCAACATATATCACGCATATTCAAAAAGAATTTTAACAATCGGCATGACACATAATCACCCATGGCACAATCTCACCATAACTTCTCAAAACTAGCGTAATTTCCATCAAATTCATCCAATCGAGTCCAATCATTCTATCCAAAGTTTAGGAACTTCCTTACCTCAAGATTAACTTAACAAAATTCACTCCCCAAGCACTTCAAACGCTCAGCCTCACACACTTCCAGAACAGGACAGCCGTGCTCCTAGCGAAAATCAAGTGATTCGTTAACTTTTCTTCGCCTAAACCTCAAACCACGGAACATAAACCTCCATAACATATCAATAGACGTCCTAGTACGTCTCAACGACCAAATTTAGACTAATTTCCAACATGAACAGTGTCGCGACCCTCCCCCACACGAGGCGGGAGCGGGGCTAATGGGCCTCCCGATCGCTGGCCTGATCGGACGCGGGCCTCTCCCAAGGTCCATTACCCAACTCGCAACTGCTGGATATACGTGGTCGACCTTCAGTGTGATCTAGTAACATGTGATGAGTGTACATGTCCAGGAGTCGCCACCAATCGTTTCGTGGAGGGTACGATCGGGAACCCTATCGAATAGTTGGGAGTGACCTATTCGATTCTGCGGAAACCAGAGAAGTAGGTTCGGGGACTTAGTTACGCCAACTGTCAAAGTTGACGCCCTTTCGGTACCTAAGCTGAATGGTTTATCTGATCCTAGGACTTCGTACATATGAGTGGGGTACAGATCCTAAATCTAGGAGTTCATGCAGATGGGAGATACTACCCTATCAATCACAATCAATAAAAAAAAAGGTGCGCAAATCGAGGATCCAGTACATGCGGATAAAATACATGAAATCAGCATGGTATCCCTAATGAGGCCCTATTGGCCTAGAGAAATATCAATCAAGGCTTAGGAGTGATTTGGACATGATTCACCCATGAGGGGCAGAATCGTAATTTTGAATAATTCGGGGAAAATTTACCCTTTAAAAGGATAAATCTGTCATTTTAGACGAATTGGGAAGTCAGAAGACAGGGGAAATATGATTGGCCATCAATCCAATCCATTTCCTATTTTTCGGGAATATCTAGGATTTTTCAGAAATTTTTAAGTGATTTTACCCTTGGAGGGGTAAAGTCATCATTTGGACAAAGACGAGAACTGAAAATCTCAAATATTAGGGTTGGTCGTCCACCTGACCAAAACCCTAAATTTAAGCAATTTTCAGAACTCGATTGAGACAAGAAAGACAATTTTCCTATTGAAGGGCAAAATCGTCATTTTGAGAAAAGGTGCGGGACTCGAAACCCAAACTCGAGAATTGGTCGTCTAATCGACCCTAATTCTTACCTTGGCGTTATCGGCCTTATCTTGTATACACAGCAGAAGCGACTTACCCCTAAAGGGTAATATCGTCAAGTCTTGGAAAATTGGATAAGAAACCCCAAAAATAGGGTTGACCAGTTGTCTGTGGTCAACCCTCGATTTTTGGGGGTTTCTGGAATATCTAGGATTTTCCCACAATTTTTCCACATTTTTTTTGGAATTTTCTGGAATTTTCTAGCATTTTTTTGGATTTTCTAAGATTTTTCTGATTTTTTTTTATTTTTTAATCATTTCTGATTATTTTTATTTAAAAAATATGATTCGGACCAGGTCGACCCGACCCACTCGGGTCGGAACCCGGCCCAGACCCGGACCCGCGAAACCTTCGGCCAAAACGACACCGTATCACACGTTTTTATTTTCGGATTATCCGAATTTAATCCGACGGTCCCTGATACACCACGTGGATAATCTGTGCCCATTGGATCTGGTTACTAGAACCTACGGTCCAGATTGGACGAAGACTTGATCATAACCGTCTGATCGGATTACTTAAACCTACGGCTACGATTAGAACCTAAGTCTTGATCTGAACCGTCCGACCTACTAACCTGAACGACGTCGCCTCCCAACTAACCCATACGGCGCCGTTTCCATCATTTTTTTATTTCTGATTTAAAATCATTTTCGAATTATCCAAATTTTTAATCGGACGGCCACTATTTGTTGGACTCGATTAACCTAGACCGTCCGATCTAAGCTGACTCACCCTAACAGACTAACGGTCGAGCTGACTCGACATCCACGTGGACCAATCACGTGTTGCCACCTAGACCCTTGACTCGTTGACCTGCCACATATGCATCGTCTTCAACCTCGCGACCACCTCTGAACGAACGGCCACGAATCTCCGGCGATGATCCAACGGTGGAACCTTAACGGAATCGAATGAGACAGGCGGCAATCGACTCGTCTATGCTTCGTACGCAACATATCGCCAGATTACACGATTTCATTCACAGGATCGAGCGCGAGCAAGCATGAACCAGTACGTACACATATACTCTAATCACTCGATTCATGGCGTATTAAACCAATTCATTAACATGGAAGCATCATTCAATGTTCAGGAGACTTACCTTGAGCTCCGATCGAGCTCGCTCGGCCCAGATTTGGCTGGGTGAGAATGAATAGTGTTCGGCAATGGAGGTTGAATTGGAAGACTCGATTCGATGTATTAAGACAAAATCGATGCAAGAAAGATATGCGACGATGGTCAGTGACGTTCGGGGAATAAAACGCCTACTCTAATTCGAACTATGATAATCAGAATCAAGTTCCGCCATTAAAGCACAGTGAGAAAGCTCGAAGGTCGAACTCACCTGTTTTGGAGCGATAGGCCGCGCGGCTAGTGGTGATTGCTTCTTGGCACTCTAAGCGAACCTCTGACGGTCTTCTTCAGCTTCGGTTTGGCCGGAAACGGCCCGACTAGCGCCTTGCAGTCGAGCTCAAGTTCTCGACGACGGGGGGTCGGAGAACGAGCTCTCTCTCGCGTTTTCTTTCTCTCTCTCGATTCAGTTTCGCCCTCTGCAACTGAATCCACCTCTTCCTTCAACAGAAAACGACATGAGCTTATATAGCTCGTTGGATTTTTGGCGCCGAACGGTGGACTGTGTACCGGCCTCAATTGCACGTGTGATCACGTGCAATTAGGTCAAAACAGCGTCAGGGAGGATGGGCATTCTGTCCAGTCCCGTTTGGTCCTCCGGCGAGCTCTATTTCAAGCGAATTTGGCATGAATTTGGACAAATTTCATCTGAGTTCTGTCGCCGTTGACTTTTGCAGGTGCCGCAGCCTTGACCAGCCGATTATTCTCCGTTCCCGCGACCATTGCTCGTGTTTTTGGTTCGAATCGATAGATAATGATTCGAGGAACAAAACCCCTCTTCAAACTCTTCCAATCATGGTCGTTTTCACCCTCATTTTGCCATTGAAATTGACCCTGACACTGTTCATTCGTACGGTTCTTTGAGGAAGAAGAAGACACTATTCTGGATCGGTTTGACCGGTTCAACCGGCAGTCAGACCGGTCCGAGCCGGCCCCGACTTGCAATTTTTCAAATTAAATCCAAATTAACAGGAAATTTTTGCAATTGAACCTCATAATCGAATCTAGGGCATGAATTCTATCAAAAAATGTGATTTTGCCCAAAAGTTCATATCAATTTCAACAAAAACCCCAAATTTTCTTTTAATTGCAAATTGGGGAATTATGCAATTGAAGGTTCAAATGATCAAATTGGGTCAAATTACCTGTGCCAATCGATTCAAAATGGTGAAACCCATTGGGCAATATGTTCAATTTGCAATGATAGCCCTTGAATTGAAAGTAATTTCAATTATGCTCAATTTCAAGGACTAAAAATGCAATTTTAGTATGTAATTTTGCCAAATTCGTGCAATTGAGCAATATGCACAAACAATTGGGCTAAATTGAAATAGGGGATAATTAGATTGAATGTCAAGATCCTAGAAAATGCCAAAATTGCAAATTAAAAGACTCAATTGATATTTTTTTCTCAAATTCAATAGTATGGGTTACAAAGGAACATCCACAATTGAATCTGATTTTGAACTTTTTATGAGGTCAAAAATACAAGGGATTAAAAAGAAAAATATTGGCTATTTTTCCATATTTTTGTGACCTCAAATGTTATTTTTCTTGATTTTCTTGAATATTTTCCTATTTTTCAAAAATGCTAAAAAATATAAAAAATGTGAAAAATCATTTTTTTGGTCAAGAATGGTTCCTTGGGCTTGGTCAAGGCCACCAAAGTTGATTTTGTAATTTTCTGACTTTTTATGGATTTTTTGTGATTTTTCAAAAATAAAGCTGAAAAGGACTTGGTCGAAAATCAGGTGTCGACAGCTGCCCCTCTTTGAGAGGAATCTCGTAAGAGGTTTCTCTCAAAGACAGTGGACACTTGAATCTAGACCGACGTGACTGGGGAAAAGAAAAACGAATCTTGACACTCAATCTCCCTTGTCCCGCTGGTGAACGTTCTGCTCTTTATTCTTTGCTGACGTGAGAGAGAAAGTAGAGGGACCCACCTACTTTTTACCTGTTTGATCACCTGCCTGATGCTCATGCAGCATGCGCGGTGTATAACGGGTTCAAGTGAATACCTAGGGACTCGTCTTTTGAGTATCCTAGAGCAGTTAAACTCTAGCCTGTATGATAGGCCGTACCTGAATGGAATTCCTATACTTGACAGGAACCTGTGAATGACGCACCCAGTCTCTTAGGGATTGTCATAAGTTTTGATCCGTATGGTGGATCAGACCATGAATATGACTCCTTTCTGTTAGGAACCTATGGATGACGCACCCAGTCTCTTAGGGATTGTCAGAGGTTTTGATCCGTATGGGGGATCAGGCCGAGAATAGGACTCCTTTCTGCTAGAAACCTATGGATGACGCACCCAGTCTCTTAGGGATTATCGAACATTTTGATCCTTCAGGGGGATCAGGCCTAGAATAGGATTCCTTTCTACTAGGAACCTATGGATGACGCACCCAGTCTCTTAGGGATTGTCGAACATTTTGATCCTATATTCTAAGGAATTAACTAGGATTTATACAAGTGAGGTGTGCCTAACCTTGAGGCTTTATCACATGAGCTATTCTAGGTTTAGGGGTTACCTAGAACCTCACAGAAAACAGATTTTGTCAATAGTTTTTTATCCTCTATTCTAAGGAATTAACTAGGATTCATACAAGTGAGGTGTGCCTAACCTTTAGGCTTTACCACATGAGCTATTCTGGGTTTAGGGGTTACCTAGAACCTCACAGAAAGCAGATACTGAAATTTGTCATTTCGACATGCGAGGCGTTATTCTGGGATCTGGAGATTCCAAGTATCCTGCAGAAAACTTAAACCTGCAAAAACTTTGATAAGATTCTTCTGGGGTCTAGGGGCTACCTGAGATCTTGCAAAAAGACTATCTTGAATGTTGTCCTTTCAACATTGAAGGTGACATTCTGGGACCTGGGAGCTCTAGGTATCCTGCAGAAAATTCCAACCTGTAACACTGGGATCTCACACAGGGAGATAATCTCAAACATTGTCCTTTTGACATGGGAGGTGACATTCTGGGATCTGGGAGTTCCAAGCATCCTGTAGAAAGATCAAACCTGTAAATTTGAAATCTCACAGAGGGATGATTTCGAAGATTGTCTTTTTTGACGTTGAAGGTGACATTCTGGGATCTGGGAGCTCCAGGTATTCTGCAGAAAGATCAAACCTATAAAATTGTTCATAAGAATGTGTTTTCCCGAGATATGGAATTACCAGGGATCTTGCAGGAAAATAAACTTGAAAGCTCTTCTTCACAGAGCAAGGCATCCTTCTAGAATCTGGGGCTACCATGATTCCTATAGAAGTTTAACCAAGAACAATAGCATTCTAGAATCTGGGGTTACCAAGAATCTGTTAGAAGCTCATGCATATAAACTCTCCTTCTTAGAGCAATGTGTCATTCTAGGACTTGGGGCTACCACGAGTCCAAGAGAGGTTGTGCTCTTCTGAGATCTGGGCTTGCCAGTATTTCAAAGGCACATCAATGGTCTTTGAGCACTTTATGACTTATATCATGGTCATGAAAAATTTCAATGAATGCATTATGATGCTGGAGGTTATCCAAAACACCTTGCAGCATACGGAAGTGATCAAAAATCCCTTGTGAGGAAAGTTTGAATCAAACAATCTGAACTTAGCCAAAAGAATTTGGTTAAAATGTCCATTGGAGTATTCTCATCAAAGAGGACTTCTCACTGTTTTGAGATAATGGTCTTTTACCAAGAATGCACTCGAATTTCCTATCAAACCTGCGCCTAGGGTTCAGGATCATTCGCAGTGAATACATCTCGATCGATCAGGAGGACTTCCCAGGGACCGTAATGTTGGGCTTGGTCAACGGTTTTCAAAGGGGGACTTGCGTGCAAGTCAAGGCTTTCGAAGAGAAGTCTTCAATGTCAGCTCCAGGTTTACAAGTCAAGAAACCTGCAAAATGAGAAAGAAATAATCTTGCTCGAACTTCTTCGAGCTAAGCTTAGACATTAAACCCTATGTCAATCCCAGTGCTTTAATCAGAAAAGGCTTTTCAGGGTTGTAACGTAGGTAGGTTTGGGGACCTATAAAAGGCTTGTTCTTGGCTCAAAATATGCGAAGGGTTTTAACATCGGTGATCACTGCAAGTTTGGTGCCATCTTGCTCCTTCTGGTTCAAAGAGCGCCTTCAGTCTTTGAAGTGCATATTTATCTTTGGAGGACATCTCTCTCATGTCAAGACGGCATCAATACCTTGTCTATGCTTTTGTCATCTGAATGTGACATAATCTGGGAGTATCATTTGCTGTCCAGCTCCCATGGGATTTTCTTTTACAATCAGATCTCACTAGTGACCTATACAAAGGTATCGTGCCATCTTTTGGGCATTTATAAAATCAAACACATGATTCACGAGTGTACAAGTATTTGGACAAGCATTGGCCTTGCTTTTACCAGGCACTTCGCTTTTTCTTGATGCCCAAGATTGGATTTTTCTCTCTTTATTTTTGAAGTCCCACCTTTTCTTTTCTTTTGGGGACAATGATTTTCAAATGAGTGTGCTAGATGTACAACTTGAATCTCAGCACTCAAACATTAGTCCAGGATTTTTTACAAATCCTGTGTTTTGAACTCTTCCGCTCTTGAAGTGACGTTGCTTTTGTCTTGGAATATGCAATGATCACCAACGGGTTTGTAAAACGAAGTATAGGCTCAACTAGGCTGTGCAAAGGGTAAAAGTGTATAGGATAGAGAAACGAACGCTTTTCGTCATTTTAAAGCACTTGAACTACTATAGAAGTTAAAATGACAAGCAACACACGAAGATTGATGCAAGTCTGAGCAAGAGAATTTCTAACCATTTACCTCTTGATACGGCTGGACGTACCTCCAGTTTGCCCCACTGTGGGGTGGTTCTTGACAAGGGTAAAGAAAGAAACCGCCGTTCAAAGGGTTATCAATGGTCACCTGTAGTGTTTATGATAGAGAAACGAATGCCTCCGTTGTCTCAATCCATGTAATCACTGCGAATAATCCTTACGTCCGTAGGTCAAGGTCTTGCTATCCTTACCACTCTACTCATCTCTCAAGTGTGTATGGGACGTGTTTAGATTAGGCATGCCTCTTGTCTGAGGAAACATCCTTTTGAACAATTTTAAACAACCCTTGTTGGAAGAGTTCATCTTGTTTTCTACAAAACTTACCCTCTAAGGGGATTTATGATGCACCATATATATTTCAATCATGTTCAGATAACCTCAAAATCTAAAACACAAATGCCAATGACTGTGAGAATTTTGCGTCTTTCTAGACATGAGCTTTGAATGTATGCTAGATTCCAAAAAGCCTCCAAGCTCTAGCAATCAGGATTCTGACAGTCTTAAAAACCTAAAAGATTGGGAAAGGAATACTTACCTGCCCAGCGTGGCTAGAGATTCCCTTGATCATGTACTCCAACGGAAGTGGATAGACTTGTGAAAATCTGACCACCACGACAGTAAGTCCTCTTGATCATGCATTCCAATCTATCGCGACCCTGCTTCCTTGGGTCCTGTAATATTGAACACATGTTAATGTATGCATGGATGCATGATATGCTTATGCAAAGACTATCATGAGGAGTAGGCTCAATTCGGGGTAAGTCATATGACCGGAATCTGATTTTATTTCAAGGGTAATATTTCTTCACAGCATCTGAATTTACAGGGTGCCCCAGTTCTTCTCCCTCGGTGTTTACAAGAATTAATGCTCCTCCCGAGAGGATCTTCTTGACAATGTAGGGACCTTCGTAATTCGGAGTGAAATTTCCCCCTGGATGGGTGGTACTCGGCAAAACTTTCCTAATTACCAAGTCATTTACTTCGAAGTTTCTGGTCTTGACCTTTCGATTGAACGCCCTGGCTACCCCCTTCTGGTAAGTTTGTCCATGGCAAATGGCTTTAAGACGTTTCTCGTCTATTAAATTCAGCTGTTCATATCTGTGCTTGAAATACTCTGACTCAGAGAGTTTATCTTCGGATAAGATTCTCAAAGAGGAAATCTTAACTTCTACTGGTAGAACTGCTTCTGTCCCATACACCAAACTATAGGGAGTTGCCCCTGTAGAAGTCCTGATCGACGTTCGGTAAGCCATCAAGGCGAAGGGCAGCCTTTCGTGCCAATCTCTGTAGTTTTCTGCTGTTTTAGCCAAGATTCTCTTGATGTTTTTGTTGGCTGCTTCCACTGCCCCATTCATTTGTGGGCGGTAAGGAGATGAATTCAGATGTCGAATGCTAAAGTGATCCAGTAGATCATCGACAATCTTGTTGTTTAGGTTAGACCTGTTATCTGTGATGATCGCTTGAGGGGTACCATACCGGGATATAATGTCTCTTTTGATGAATCTTGCCACATTTCTTGCAGTGACATTCTTGTAAGAGCTGGCTTCTACCCATTTTGTGAAATAATCAATTGCTACCAAGATGAAGCGATGACCATTCGAAGCCACGGGATTAATAGGCCATATCATGTCTATGCCCCACATAGAGAAAGGCCAAACTTCAGACATTTGGTGCAGTTCGTTTGGGGGTGCATTGATCTTATCACCGTATATTTGGCACTGGTGGCATGACCGGACGTGCTGACAGCAATCCGATTCGATGGTCATCCAATAATAGCCAAGCCGCATGATCTTCCTGGCGAGGAGGTGGCCGTTCATGTGAGGCCCACATATTCCTTCATGGATCTCTTTCAAGAGGATATTTGCTTCTTTGGCATCTACACATCTCAATAGAGTAGAATCAAAGGATCTTTTGTACAGAATTTGTCCATTGAGAAAGAACTTGCTGGCCATCTTGGTTATGTATCTTCAGTCTCCTGGTTGGCATCCTTCAGGGAATTCCCCTTTCGAGAGGTAATTCTTGATGTCATAATACCATGGCTCTCCGTCAAACCCCTCTTCGATTAGCATGCAATAAGCTGGCCGTTCAACTATATTGATCCTTATGGGTTCTATATCCAACCCTCCAGTTGTTTACAACATCGAGGCCAGGGTGGCTAACGCATCTGCAAACTGATTGTGAGATCTTGATAGGTACTCGAACGATACTTCTTCGAACTTAAGTATCAATTTTTCAAGGTATTCGTGATAAGGGATGAGCTTTGCGTCTTTCGTCTTCTACTCTCCCTGTGTCTGTAAGATGATGAGCATGGAATCTCCAAAAACTTGCAACCTAGGTATCTTCATGGAAATGGCCAATCGTAGGTCTAAATTGCACGCCTCATATTCCGAGATGTTGTTGGTGCACGGGAAAGTTATTTTTGCCGCCACAGGGTAATGTTGATCATCGGGGGATATCAGTACTGCCCCAGTGCCTGCCCTTGATAGATTAACAGCACCATCGAAGTACATGACCCACTTGTCTTCTGCTAGGTTGAGAATTTGACCTTCGGTGCTTGTTACCTTAGGAGACTTACCGTTTGATGGGTTTTCTGCTAGCATGTCAGCTATAGCTCTTCCTTTAACCGACTTCTGTGGAGAACACTTGATGTCAAATTCGGATAGCATTACTTGCCATTTTGCTAATTTCCCAATTAAAGCGGGTTTCTCCATGAGGTATTTGACGGGATCGTTCTCTGTTACGAGCTGAATGTGGTGGTGAAAGGTATATTGTCTCAGTCTGCGAAGTACCCATACCGCTGCTACACAGGCCCTTTCGACTGGTAGATATTTTGCTTCAGATGGTGTGAATTTCTTACTCAGGTAATAGATGGCTCTTTCTTTACCATCTATTGGACTTGTTTGGGCGAGTAAGGCTCCCAAGGATTCCTGCTGTATAGTCAGATACAAGGTCAAAGGGTGACCGGAAATTGGTGGCACAAGTACCGGCGGTGTGATCAGATAGTTCTTGATCGCTTGGAACGCCCTGCTGCATTCCGTATCCCATGTTACTTTCGCGCCTTTCTTAAGTAATTTGAAGATTGGCTTAGCCACATCAGATAGTTGATTGATAAATATGGCAATATAGTTCAGTCTCCCCAGAAGGCTTCTCACTTCTTTTACTGTGGAGGGAGTTGACAGATTGTGAATAGCTTGGATTTTTGACGGATCAATCTCAATGCCCCTGTTACTGACTATGAACCCAAGAAGTTTCTCAGATTTTGCCCCAAACACACATTTGTTAGGGTTCAACCTCAACTTATATTTGCGCAAGCGTTCAAATAGTTTTCTTAACACATGTATGTGATCTTGTCCTTTCTTGGATTTGGCGATCATGTCGTCGACGTATACTTCAATTTCTTTGTGGATCATATCATGGAATAATGTGACCATGGCCTTCTGATAGGTAGCCCCTGCGTTTTTTAATCCAAAGGGCATGACTTTGTAGCAAAAGTTCCCCCAGGGTGTGGTAAAAGCAGTCTTTGGTTTGTCTTCTTGTTTCATGAAGATTTGGTTATACCCCGAAAATCCATCCATAAACGAGAACAATTCATAACCTGCTGTGCTATCCACCAACACATCAATGTGAGGAAGTGGAAAATCATCTTTTGGGCTTGCTCTATTCAGATCTCGGTAATCTACGCAGATCCGAACTTTACCATCCTTCTTCATGACGGGGACTATATTTGCAATCCAGTCTGAATATGGGATAGCTTCAATAAAGCCTACCCTAAGAAGCTTCATGACTTCTTCCTTGATTTTGTCCTCCAACTCAGCCTTCATCCGTCTGCTGCCTTGCTTGACAGGTTGGACACCGGGATCCGTAGGTAATGCATGTTCCACGATCTTAGGGTCTAGGCCTGGCATATCAGCGTAGGACCATGCGAAAATGTCTTGATATTCTTTTAATAACTCTATGAACTTGAGCTTTTCATTTCGGGATAAATGCCCTCCGATCTTGACCTCTCTGATATTCACGGAGTCTCCTAGATTAACAATGATTGGTTCTTCCGAAGTAGGAGGTGTCGACTCCTCAAAGGCATTCCAATCTCTACGGATAGACGCATAACCCTCATCTTCATCCTCTTCAATGTTATAGGAATGGTTACTGGAGAAGTCCGAATCTCGTAACAACCTGGTATGCATGTTTGAGATGATATGCCTGAAATGTCATGAGTATGGTTAGTTCATATTTCATAAGAACGACATGTATGATCATGGGAAGCCTTTTCAAAAGAGTTTTCGAAATAGGTACAGGTATAAACAGGACTAATCCTCATGTCATCGGATATCTTGGCCCCAAGGAAATCTCTTTGGAAATCAGGAGTCATACGGCAAATCAGGCCTCAAGCTTTTGTGCAGAAGACTAGTATCATCATCGGGCTGATTCGTGGTTCCATATGTCCTTAACAAAATATGTATGGTTTTATTGCATGCAAGATGGGCCGCATTACAAGATGTGCTATTTGGACCAACGGCCGGAGATCCAAAGGCATTTCTCTATACGTACATTAAGGAAAGAAAATGTAATAAGATGCAAAAAGTTCTAAATGCAGTATTTAAAGACAAGGGAAGAGTCTCGTTACTCAGAGGAAGTGGCTCCATCGTCCAACCACTCCATGATGACATTCACAGCGTCATTTTTGAGGAAAGCATTTGTCAGATCTGGTTCTATCGGTGAAGTGGCATCTTCTTCAGACAACCATTTAGAGTTCTGGTCGAAGTGGGCATTCAAAGGGTTTTTGAACATTTGAGACCTGCCTTTCCAAGTTGGAGAACCAATGAATGAGTCATTCGGGCTGCTCTGGCCTCCCAGGCGTCCCAGGCTTCTGCCTCGGCCTCGGCCCGTTATCTTTGGGCCAGATCCATCTATGTGATATTTCTGATACCCCAAGCCCATTCTATGTGGGTTAGCTTTTAACTGCAGTGGGGTATTTATACCCTGATTATGTTTGCCTAGGCCTTTTTCGGGGTTGAATCCGTATGCCAGCAGCATCTTAGCTGGTAGAAGACTGGCTTCTGAGATGTATGGGGTTCTTAGCCTTGTCCCTGCCGGGGTATGAACTGTTGCTACCAGTTCTAGGGAGTGATAACTCGCCTCTATTTTCACTTCAGGTTCAACATAGGGTATGGCACTGCTTTGGTATGTCTGGAGGTCGACTTCCCCATGTACAGTAATCACCTTCCCATCTACTGCGAAGCGTACCTTTTGATGCAAGCTTGAAGGGACAGCTCCTGCTGTATGGATCCAAGGTCTTCCCAGCAAGAACCCAAATGCACTGGGCAGATCCATCACTTGGAAATTTATAGAGAACTTTGTCGGGCCAATAGACACGTCAAGCTCAATATCTCCTACCACTGTCTTCCTCATCCCATCGAAAGCTCTCACAGCCGTTTTGGATATTTTAACCGTTTCTTCATTGATTCCCAACCTCCTTAGGGTAGCCAAAGGGCAGATGTTGAAGGTTGATCCATTGTCGATCAATACGTGCGCCACTCTTTTTCCATTACATTGCGCGGAAATATATAAGGCTTTGTTATGCCCTTTTCCTTCCATTGGGAAGTCCTCGTCAAAGAAGCTCAATTGATCTTTTAAAAGGATCGTCCCCACAAAGTCCCTTAATTGTACCTCATTAATTGTTTCAGGGACATGTACTTCATTAAGTATCCTCAACAGTGCGTTCTTATGTTTTTCAAAATTAATGAATAGATCCAATAGGGATATCTGAGCAGGTAACTTCCTCAGCTGTTCTATTACCTCAAACTCGCTGGTTTTGATGATCGATATGAGTTTTTCCGCGTCTTCCTTTGAGACCTCCTTCTTTTCGGATTCGCCCTCCCTGGGGGCATAGAATCGTCCGGACCTCATTACCGCGTCTACCTGTCTGGTCCCATAATCCCAATGGACTGCTTTAGGATCGTATTCTTCTGCTGGGGGGACTTTTATAGTTACAGTTGCCTGGCGAGATATCTTCGGTTTAGTCGCGTCGTCTGTTTCTCTTCGCGGCAGTTGAATCACAACGGGCTTGACTAGGTAGTCTTCTACCCTGCTCATGCTATCAAGTTCTTCTAATCTGATTACCACTGTCGAAGCGACTTCGACCATCGATACGGTGTTGTCAAGTTCTTCTATGCCCTTCGAGGTCTCTGATTGAGAGAGATCATCCATACCTCCCCATCCGTCCGGTATGATGTCTTCAATTTTCTGATAAAAGCTGGGAGGGGCTGAATATTTCACTTTGAAGTTGTATCCCCCAGAATCTTGACCAAGGTTGTCTATAATTTCGCCCTTCTCCAGTGCGTCGGCCATAAATTTGAGGTCTGCTAGGCTTCATCTCTTGGCTTCCAGTTCGTCTTCTTCAAACTCTTCTTCTAATTGAGTGACTGTTGACACCTGATTTTTGACCATTTATTATTGTGATTTTTATTCTTTAAAATTAATTAAAAATATCAAAAAAGGTCATAAAATCACAAAATCAACTTTGGAAGCCTTGGCCTAGCCTCGGGGACCAATTTTGAACAAAAAATATTTTTTGGTATTTTATAATATTTTTCGAATTTATTTAATTATAAAAATACCCAAAAAATCAGAAAAATAACATTCGTGGTCAGAAAAATACACAAAAATATTCAATAATTTTGTTTTAATTTCCTCTTTAAGTGTGTCACTTTAAATCTCAAAAATTCGGCTCGGGTCACTATGTTCCTTACAAACATAAACCCGAACCGAGCCCAAAAATTCCTTTTCGAATCTTTTAATTTTCAATTTCCACTTGTTATAAGCTATGACATTGGATTCTGAAGTCCTGAAGTGCAATTAGGTCATTGGCCCTCCAATTTGATCAATTTCAACCAAAATGGCTTAATTGCATAAAAATCTTTCAATTTAGTCCCCGGTTTCACAACTTTTGAAATTAAATTTCAAGAGAGCATACCCATTCCAATTAAACACCTCTACCCTATAGTTTTCATCATTCTGAATCCATTGGTGGCCTCAATTTGGGATAATTTGATCGTTTAGGCCCTCGATTAAGAAAAAATCATTTCCGGATCCTAAGGGTAATTTGGGGTTTTCATTAAATTTCAATTAATTGATTCACGAAAATACCCATACTTGATAGAAAACAAACCAAGGAGTCCGATTTTGCCATCAATTTCATGAAAATGGGTCAAATTGGGGCCCAATTTGGGCGATTTGGTCGAACCGGGCCGGTCGGGTCAGACCCGACCCGACCCGGTCCGACCGGGTCTGCAGACCCAGGCTCACGACAGGCATAAGAGGAAAAGCAGGGGTGGAGGCGGCGGCGTGATTTGTTTAGGAAAAGAGGAGGACGAGTGCGGGGACAGGAGACAGTGGTGGATCGCTTTGGTGGACCGGTGGCCACGAAGGCCGGTCGGCCGGAAGAAATAAAGAGAGAAGGAAAGACGGGAAAGAGGAAGATTCCAAAAAAAAATAAAAAGAGAGGGGCGTTCGGTGTGCGCAGGAGGCTCTAAAAGCTATCCGTCACTGTGTCAACGGTCCTGCACGATCGGTCGAGCTCATTGCCGCCGCTAGAAGTCGCCGCGAAACCACCGGAGAGACCCGAACAGCGGCTGCCCTGTTTCGACCCCCACCGCCTCCGTTCCTGCTCAGCTTTAGTTCGGCATCCTTAGCCACCACCACCGTCTCCTTCAACCATTACACGTCACCTTCCATCGTCCATCAGCCTCTGCCGCCACCCAACGAGCTCCGGAGCACTCACCGAAGCCGGACAGATTCTGAGCCCGAGCTATGCCCTGTTCCACTCTGTTTTCTGTCCGTAGCCTCCCTAGCCACTGCTCCGACCACCGTGGACCACCAACCGCCACCGACGTCTGCCTCTGACCTCCTTGGAGCTCCCCCGTCTGCCACCACCTCGCCCGTCATCGTCGAACAGCTGTCGTCGCCCAGAGTCGCCGGAAATAACCTCCAGGAGTCGAGCCTCTTTCTTCCCCTGTTTCGGTCGCCGAAGCAGCTCTGCTCGGGTTTTGGCTCTCGCAGCGACTCCCAACCATTACGATCGCTTCAGCCACCACCACGACGTCCGTCAGGCGCTCCCTGACGTCGCTCCATCGCCGGAAGCCATCGCAGATTCGCCGGAGGGCCTCGAATAGCCGGAGACAGGACTGCCCAGAGGTGTCTTTTTTTTTTTCGCCCGTTTTGTTCGAGGCCAAGCTCCGCCGGTTCCACAGCCCACCCCCAGCTCACGACTTCGCCCACCTGCGGCCACCTTAGACGTCCCTCGACGCTTCTTAGTCGCCGTCACCTGCAGTCCCGTCGACCACCGCTTCGGCCGAACAAGAACAGAAGCAAAAGTCGCCCCCCCCCCTGTTTTGGTGTGCCCTGTTTCTGCCGCGAACAGTTTCTGTTCGTCCCGGTCCGCCGCCGTTCCGTCGGTGCTCCGGCCGTCACTGACCACCAACATCTCCCTCCGACTCTACATCGACCTTCTCCAGCCGCCTCCGTTGCTTCCTTAGCCGCTCGCCGCCCGGAGGGGTCCAAGACAGCCACCGGTCCTCTGCTGCTATGTTTCTGGGCTGTTGTGCCCTACTTTGGGCCTGGGCCGAACTCGGTTGGGCTTGATCGGCGGCCCATTAAGCTGACGTGTAGCTCATTAATCTTGGGCTATGTCTTAGTTTGCTGAGCTGAGTTTTTTTTTGGGCCTTGTATTAGGCATGTGGGCCAAGTTAATTGAAGGTTTTGGGGTCTATTACGTGAATCTCAAAGTTCGCGGTCCGAACGAGTTCGAGTTTCGAGTCGAAGAATTTTCCGGAGATCGCCGCCAATCCCGACTCGAGTATTTGCCAGTAACGGGCTGGAGCGGGGCCATGGAAGACCAATGTCAAATCAGGTATATTTTGCGTATCCGATTATATATCAGATTTATTTTTCTAAAATATTGCTATTTTTTTGCATATATTTATTTCAATGTAGTGATTAGTTTAGCTTATTTATCTGGTTGAGTGTGGTATATTGTTAAAGATTTTTATATATCGAAAATCTTAAAAAATAATAATAATTAATTAATTAAAATAATAATAATAAATTCAAAAATTCAAAAATTCAATAAAAAATAGAAAATCATAAAAAATTCAAAAAATTTCGGAAAATTCAGAAAAATTCTAAAAAATTCCAGAAAATAGGAAATGGCCACATTCAACTGGCCATGACCTGTTCCGGGTCACTTGACCCCCGATCTTTCCAGAAATGACGGTTTTGCCCTTCCGGCAAACCGTCTTCCAAAAAAATTCTAAAAAAATTCAGGAAAATCCCAAAAAATAGGAAATGGCCACAAACAACTGGCCAAGGCTCATTCCGGGTGTTTCTAAACCCCGACCCTTCTTAAAATGACGATTTCGCCCTTTGGGCGAATTGTCTTCCAAAAATTGAAGAAAAATCAAGAAATTCCAAAAAATTCTCAAAAATGGGAAATGGCCACAATCAACTGGCCATGGAATATTTTGGGTAATTCGGTATCCAAGTCTTCCAAAAATTGACGATTTTGCCCTTCGGGCCAATCGCCTCCAAGTCTTCCCATTCTACCTCTGACTGAAATCACACCTTCCCTAAGCCCTTATGGCTATGCTAGGAAGCCATTGATTTGAATTGATGTGCATTGAAGTGATTTATTTATGTACTTGATTGCGCTTTCATTTAAATTGATTGTGATTTATAGGAATAGTCTTCCAATCTGCATGAAATCCTGAATTAAGCCTACCTCACCCAAAATTGCACATGCATGAACTCTTAGCTAGGAAAATCACTCGCGTTAGGTACCGAAAGGGCGTTGGTAATGACACCGACGTAACCAAGTCCCCGAACCCAAAATCTCTGGTTCCGCAGAACTGATCGACCTCTCCCAATCGGTCAGTAAGGTTTCCGGTCTACCCTCCAATAAAGACCGGTGGCGACTCCAAATGCATGCACAAGTTGCACATGCCACCACGACCACACTGAAGGTCGAAAGCGATCGACTCTTATCGTCGAATCCTTCTAAAAAATACTCCCGCCGCGATTTGGTATGGGCCTGGGAGGGCCCGCGCCGATCCAAGGCCCGCGATCGGTAATCCATTAGCCGCGTCCGCCTTTCGGACGGGTCGCGACAGCTGGCGACTCCACTGGGGAACGAACCCAGAATCTCTGGTTCCGCAGAACTGATCGACCTCTCCCAATCGGTCAGTAAGGTTTCCGGTCTACCCTCCAATAAAGACCGGTGGCGACTCCAAATGCATGCACAAGTTGCACATGCCACCACGACCACACTGAAGGTCGAAAGCGATCGACTCTTATCGTCGAATCCTTCTAAAAAATACTCCCGCCGCGATTTGGTATGGGCCTGGGAGGGCCCGCGCCGATCCAAGGCCCGCGATCGGTAATCCATTAGCCGCGTCCGCCTTTCGGACGGGTCGCGACAGCTGGCGACTCCACTGGGGAATTGCTCTAGAACATATGATTCTAGACCTCAAGTGGACTTAGGCCGTAATTAAAACGCTGAGTGATTTTTTTAACCCTGCAGGCGCTCTTGAAGGTGAGGTAAGTCCGCTCATGGTAGGTGTTATATGTTTTTGCAGATTGGAGTGATAAGGGGGGTAGTCTGTGATTAACATTGTCTTATGCAGGTTGGCGTAGGAATGAATGATTGTGTGTATGTTTTATATTGAAGCGGTGATTGTTAAATAAGATGCATGTTTATCGCTTTAGCACAACACATGAACACACACAATCGCGCCTAAAACCCCGGGCGTCGCCTATAGGAAAACAATAGAAGGGATTGAAAATGGAATCTCCGTGAGGAAAAACACGGGGTGATCCACTTTTCAATTCCGCTCGCTTCGAACTATGGATCGAGTCCCAATGCAACGATAGCTGTGCAATGGAATCGGCTCTTTCTAGAACTCGAGGTGAGAATCTTAACCTTAGGTGCCAAACCCTCTGATTTTTAGAAGTTTACCATCACTTGTCTCATGCGCATGTCTTTGGGCGGTTGGTACACCTAAAACCGCACATAAGTCGACGAGTTTGGTTGGTAAGACTCTCTATCCCTCAAATCTATTACAGTTCATATAAATATAGGCATTTCATTCATTGCATTCTGGTGATTAGATTAAATGCCATTTCAAGGATAGATGTGTGTGTTTTTCCCAAACGTCCTTGATAGAAGACGAGGAGGATGATATCCCACGACGAACACCGAGTATGCGAGGAGCATACTGTGGACATTATTGAGGTATCATCCAACGAAGATGACGAGTTGGGGCAAGTGATCCTGAAGACACAGATCGAAACTGGGGCATCCTTAAACGTTAGGATCACATTCCTTTGTTTCATTTTTCATTACTAGTCCTCTTGTATAGGGTTTATTTTTACCGAGGTTTTCTCTATCTCACCCCTTAGAGTGATTGTATTAGGGATCTATTGGTGTATACATTCAGATGGAGCTTGGTTGTATTTCTTTTGACGGGTCATGGGAATGTGATAGTGGCATTTTCTCTAATCATCCGAATACTCCCAAGTCAAGTTTATAATTCCTTTAGAGGAAATCAAAATTGGAAATCTTGCATGACCTTTTTGGTCGTATAGGGTAATCCAACCCCAATTTCGCTAGGAGGAATTATACACTTGAATTGATTCATGCATGTCGTACATCATTGGTAATCCACGATAATCGATCAAGAGTATCGGCATTGTTTCGAATTTAATGACGAGATAGATGTCCAAATTGCCCTCGTTCTTACAAAACGGCCTTGATTTGGATGCCGTATCTTCAATTAAATTTAAAACACGTCGTTATGCTTTGTACTTTTGACTAGTTCGTTCTTCTCGAAATTGATCAAAAGCGATTATCGTGAATTACATTCCTTTCAATAATATGCTTTCCTTCGAAGAATACTGATAAAAAACTTTTGCGCAAGATTAAAACCCTTGTAAAAGTTTTTGTCCTTATTAATCACGAGCAAGCATAAGATTGAAAGGGGTTTATGCTTTCTTTTTCAAATTATTTCTTCTGATTCAGTCGTTTCATTTGCAGGTGAAAAATAGGTAATAGAGAGAAATCTTCTCCTGGATGAATCTGAGGCTATTCTTTCATCTGATCATGAGCAAGTTAGAAAATCAGGACATATTTGCTCAACTTATTGATATTATAGTTCAGCTCACCCAAGTTGAAGATGTTCGGATGCTCGAAGAAATGGACCATATAAAAGCTAAAACACACACACATGAGCTTTCATTCACTTTCGCTCAATCGAAAGACTTTCAAAGCAGATTAATACAGATTAGCGAGGCGGAAAAGTAAAGCCGAACTGAGCCCTAATCAGCAGCACGAAGGAGCTCAATTGGCCCTCCATATGGTTGATTCCCTGCCTACACTCACCGCTCCGTATATCATGATCCGCGAGCTGGAGAAGAAGGCGCTTGCACTCATTCTTAAGGTCAGCAACCTTGGCCCTGTGATCTGCAGCAGCAAGTTCCAAGTCCCGGACCAATTCCCTCCCACGGGATACATCCGCCGTAACAGTATCGAGTCGCTCTTCCAGCCAATCGCTCTGAAACTTCAACATGATGTTACGACGATCATGCTCATAAGTGATCAGGCACAAGGCCAAACGCTCCACCAAATTTCCACGTTCACGAAGCATCGTCGAGACCCGCTCGTTGGCAGTTTCCATAACCTTGTTGTGGCTGTCAGCCACGAAGTTAGTCAACGTCAGGCAGTCACAGCGGTCTTCGTAGCGGGCTCGCAAGACACGAGCCACGAGAACTTCCCGGTGAGCAACGCGGTAAGCCTCTAGAAAGTTCGCAAAGAGGGCTGGGAATGTTTTATACTCCTTCTCCAACTCAGTACCCTCAATGGAAGTAGTGTCTGTGGCCGCAAATAGAACGCGGATCTCAGCCTCGATCTCCGGATGATCGGCTATGTAAGCATAGCCCCGACCCAAGAGATTATAGAGTTTTTCCCATCGGGCCGGGACTGCGATTGAAAAGACGCAAGCATGGGAAGAGTCAGAGGAAGAAGCAGAAGATGAAGCCATTTCTTGCTGGAAGGATGGAGAGGAAGGCGAGTGCGATGGAATGAATGAAAGTGAAAGCTGGGCAAATGAGAGCACTAACCTTCTCCTCGTTTCATAGTAGCTCAAAAATGGAGAAAAGTTACAGCAATAATGCTTGTGGAGCCGGGGTAGTTAATGTAAAGCAGGGGCTGCTCCTCCCGTGAAGCATCAGACTTGTCTCGATCCGCGATTTCAGGCCTGACGAGTTTGAAAAGTTGTAAAAGAGTTGTCTATTTCACCATTATTGAGATGGAGCGGGAGTCGAGCGCAAATATCGAAGGAGCCGCGGTAGGGTTGATAGTTTTGTCATGATGAAAAGCTGAGCGGGTGGTGGACGTAATTTAGTCTTTTGAGAGATAGTGGGGGACAGGTTCGGCTATCGAGGAAAGAAAAGCGATCCGTGATCTCTCCACCATGAAAAGGAAGGAAGACGACAAGACAAGAAACTCAAAATCTCTAGAAGAGCGCTCGCCTGGTGATCGTCTTCCATGCTCGAAGAGCGACTCCTGAGTACGCAAAGTCACTCAAAAGAAAGTTTAGAGAGAGTAAACATAGGAAGAGGATTACAAGACCTTGAGTGAATAAAAAAGGACGAACAAACCTTTTCTTGATCCAGTATGTTTAACAGTCATAGTCATTTGTTGGAGATGACTGACCCAAATGTCCTAGGTAATGCGCAGTTGGGAGACCTCGAAGTCTTTGGGATCGAGCCAGATGTCGAAACCATACTACCCAACCCTGCTGGCAACGAGGTTCAGGATCAGGGCAGCGACGATGACAGTGGTGGCGACGACGACAGTAGCAGCAACAACGACGGCAGCGGCGATGTCCCATCTCGTGGAAGAAGACGTCGCCGGCTCTATACTGAGAAGGAAATCCAGATACTCGAAGTCGCCTTCAATAAGTGCCGTTACCCGAATACGAGACGAAGAAGAAAATTAGCCCGGAAATTAGAGATGGAACCCTTAAGGGTCAAGCACTGGTTTCAAAACAGACGGGCCAGATCAGTGGTTCGGGGAAAGTGTCAAGAGCTCGAAACTCTAAAAGAAGAATACGCCAAGCTTCGAGCAGAAAACATGTGGTATAAGGAAGTCCTCATCAACGCCGCTTGCCTTAACTGCGGTGGTTCTATCGACACTCGCGAAATGTTCCGTGATAAGTTTTCTATGAGAATCGCAGGTGGTCGTCCGCCACCCCACTCCCTCAAACCATCTTTTGAAAGAGGGGAGGCGCGTTACTACAATTTCCCTGACAATGGGCTTACTATTACCACAGACCAGTTCGAAGTCAACCAGCTTCCCCTGCAACAACCTCTGGCACAACCAGACCCCGCCGAGAGTGAATCGAGGAATGATCGCCGAGTCACGGATGCTATCCTGAGTCGCCAAAAGAAGTTCATATGGTCTCCAGAGCTTCACAGAAAATTCCTTGATGCGGTTCACCAAATAGGGAATGACTCATTATGTCCGACACGCGTACATGAGGTCATGAATGAACCGGGGCTCGCTAGAAGGTTAGTCGCAAACCACCTTAATGGTTACCGCAGGAAGCTACGACGGCGTCATGCCGCACGGCGCCTAGAAGAGCCCAACTCGAACTTGAACATTAGGTACGGCTACGAACGCAACAGCCATGCCTCAAGAAGAGCCCTGCCGAGTCTCGATACCAACCAAGCCGGTAGCTCTACCACCAACTGTTGGAGAATTGGTCAATATAGCCCTATCAGTCATCTTAATGTTCCTCAAGAATACGTGCCACCGGTGCAACAAATATACACTTCTCCGCTCGAGCAGCAGCCGTCCACCGGCGCTCTTCCTGCTGCTGATCCACCCATGACGTCTAATGTTCAGGAGTTCGCCCAACTAGGGCATATGATCTCAGATGATCCAGTGGGGGAACACTTCGAATAATTTTGCTTCCCTGATCTCTGAGTGAGACACGCTTTTGATAGGAAAGAGGTCGACCCTCCTCTTTTCTTCTCAAACAAAGATGGTGGTCACAGTTCGAAGAATCCATCAGGAGGAGGCTAGCAAACCTTCACGGCCATGATCTGGAGTCGATGACCGCGCACCTGAACCCAGACATGATGGGGTGGTGATCGAACATACCCAGAGAAAGGGGGGGCTTGTACACAAGTAGAACTTATTTCTTATTTGCGCATTGTAAAGTTTCAATCGGAGCAGTTCCTTTCTTCTTTAAGGCCTAGGGTTGATTTCACACAATGATGCTTGCTAACATCATCATGTTTAGCTACAACAATCTTTTGTCACAATGGGTTCGAGGTAAATCGACCAAGCGCACGAAGGCAAACGTGACAGCATAGGTTACAAACATAACGTGAGCGGGCTCGAAAGTGGAAAGATCGTCAGTTGCCTCAAACACTATGATTGCGAAACCAAGGGCAATATTGAATCTTGCGAAGGATAAGCGGAAATGTACATACACTCTCATTTATAGCACTTAACAGGAGACTTTACAAACAGACTACTGAGGAGGAACCGTAAATCCAAAGTGAGTTCTAATGAGCATCACAAATGAGCTCAATTGATTCTCCATGCTATCCATGCCTTGCTTACAACCCACACTCTGAGAATCGAGGTCTACAAGCTTGAAGAAAAGGAGACGACATTTCTCCTTAAGTTCGTTCACCTTGGTCTCATAGTACTCGAACTCAAGCTCTAAGTCCTGAGCCAGCACCCTCCCGCGAGCTATATCCATGCTCAGGTCTTCAAGCCTTTCCTCCAACCAGGCACACTGGAACCTCAGCACGAGGTTGTGCTGATCTTGCTCAAATGCGGTGTCAAAAAGAGCCAGACGCTCCACCAAGTTGTCCCTCTCACGGACCAACATCGAAACCTGGGCGTGGGCGTATTCAACAACCCTTTTATGGTTATCGGTCGTCAGCATGGCCAACATCAGGGACTCAGTTCGGTCCTGATAACGGGCTCGCACGATACCAGCCAAAGTGACCTCCCGGCTAGCAACTTCGTAAGCCTGCAGGAAATTGTTGAAGAGAGTTGGGAAGATCACAAACTCCCTCTGCAGTTTCGTACCTTCAATACACACAGTATCCAGGGCCGGAATCAGAGTACGAACTGCAACCTCAGCTTCAGGATGACTGTTTATGTAGCCATAACCTCTACCCAAGAGGTGATAAAACCTCTCCCATTGGGTTGAAGCTTCGGCTGAGGCAGCGGGTACAGGAGAGGAAGCCATCTGCGATTCAACGACAGAGAAAAGAAGGAATGATGGAGGAGTGTTTGAGAGGTTAGATCGAAATGTTAATCTCCTCGATGTCAACCTCTCGCCCTTTAACGCTCGAACGAGAAAGGGAAAGCTGCAATAATTTTTCTATACGCAGCAGGGCTAATCAAGCCTCATTAATACATCCCTGGTGAGTCACAGATCCACCTCTGTCCCGTGATTTCGGGCTTAGAAAAGGTAACAACACCTAAAGGCCGGTGGACCTATTACTTTGGAGACCGAGCTAGGGGGACAGGCGTAATGCTCGATAAAGCAAAAGTCGACACGGGAAATCTGCACGCTCCACTCAAGCAAGAGAGAGTAAGAACGAACGGGGGGAATCACGAAGTCTCGAAAGGAACGCCCGTCAGACACTCGTTACTCGATTTCAAAGCGACGCTTCTTGGAACACGCCTAATCTCTGATAATTACAGAGAGGGTGAACATCTGAGAAAGGGTGGAGAAAATCAAGCGAACGAAGATCAGGAAAAGACATTTCGACCCAAAATGTTCAAGGGGTACCATCATCTGTTGGAAACGCCTGACCTAAATGTTTCCGAACTTGAACGGCTAGAGGAATTTGAAGACCTCGGAAACGAATTCGTCATGAAGGATATGGAAATCGACTCGACCATCCAGGAGACTCAAGCCCTCAGCGACCAAGACGCCAGCGACGATGATCCGCGCCAAAAAAGAAAGGGTCGCCAGCTCTACACTCCGGATGAGGTACAGATACTTGAAGCTATCTTCAAGGGATGCCCTTTCCCGGACACAGAACAGAGGAAGAAGTTGGGTCAAAAACTAGGGACGAGCCCTTTGAGGATCTTGAATTGGTTTCAAAATAAACGAACCAAGCTGAGTAATCAGTACAAACGACGGGAGACCGCGTTTCTAAAGGAACAGAATGAGAAGCTTCGAACAAAGAACATGAGGTATGAAGAAGTTCTTAGCACTATTGTCTACCCTAACTGCGGTGGCCCTACCACTCTCAATAGATTGTTTCCCGTTAAACCTTCTGCTAGGATCGAAAATACTGGTGATGTAAATGAACAAATCAATCCCACAAAGATAGTGCCAGTGCCTTCTGAAGGAGGGAATATATGCCACTATGATGAGAGTCACCACGAGTCTTCTCCACAACGACTTATGGCAGGATCAGATCCTGCTCGAGAAGGGTTAAAGATCAGCCGTCAAGCTGTCGACGCTATTCTGAACCAAGAGAAGAAGATTTTCGCGTGGCCCCTGGAGCTTCACCGCCGGTTCTTAGACGTGGTTCGGCGAATAGGGCTCGACTATGCACGCCCGAAGAAAGTAATGGAGGCCCTGAATGCACCGGAACTTACCAAGGCTATGGTCTCAAATCACCTCGGTTGTTACAGAAGAGCGCTAAGACAGCGTCATGCTAACCTCGGTTACAAATTCAACACTTATTGGGAAATTGATCAGAATATTCATCTGAGTCATCCCAATTTTCTTCAAGAGTGTGTGCCACAGATGCAGCAGGTGCAGCACCCATCCGTCGCTGTTTTTCCGCTTACTAATGAGCTTTCTGCGCTTAGTGCCCAAGGACTTGCCGAACTAGGGCATGTGGTTTCAAAGGATCTAACAAGGGAATGCGTTGAGCATTTTTGTTTCCCTAATTCCCAAGTAGGAGATGCTTATGGGGGTCAATCGATCAACTCCCCTCTCATGTTCTCGAGAAGAAATGGAGGTTCCAGCTCGAAGAACCAGTCGGGCGATACTACCCAACCCATGCATCAATATTTCGAAGGATCAGATGACTTCTGCGACGATCAGTCAGTGATACTTCGATCCAAAATGTTCCAAGGATACCGTCATTTGTTGGAAACGCCCGACTTAGAAGTCTCCGAGCTTAAACTGCTGGAAGAATTTGAAGATCACGGGACCGAATCCGGCACGATGGTCATGGAGATTGACACTTCCAACGATGAAACTCAAGGTTGTGGTAATGAAAACAATGCCCATAGCAGTGATCAGCGTCAGAAAGGAAAACATCCCCTTCACCATACTTCAAGTCAAGACCGGGAGCTTGATTTTTTCTTCGAGGAATGCCCCCATCCAGATGAGAAGCAGAGGGCTGAGCTAGGTCGAGAGTTAGGGTGGGAGCCTGGGAAGGTCAATAAGTGGTTTCGTAACAAACGAGCCCGGTTGGGGAATCTACATAGACAGCAAGAGCTAGCGATTCTGAAGGAAGAAAATGAAAAGCTTCGAACAGAAAGCGCTAGATATGAGGAAGCACTGAGCAGTGCCACTTGCCTTGATTGCAATAACCATATTCTCATCAGTGAAATATTCTCCGAAGAGCCACTTCTAGAGATTGGTAGTGCTCATATGTTACAATGCCTTTCGCAATGTCTTCCGGTGCATTCAGATACCGTCGAAGGCTTACAAGAGCAGTTTCCAACACAATCAGATCTCATAGAGATTAGTCGGCGAGCTGTTCTTGTTGACAAGAAAGCGCGATTTTCTTGGACTGCTGAACTCCATCAGAAATTTGTTGATACAGTTCGACAGTTGGGGATCGACACGGCACGATCAACGCGCATACACGAAATCCTGAACGTGCCGGGACTCTCTAAAGTTAACGTCGCGAGCCACCTTGGATATTTCAAGAGGTTGCTAAAAGAGGGACGGGTGACACTAAGCTCGGATGGAGCTGGTTCGAACTTAAATGTTGGTCATAACTGCAACCACGATGATTGTAGAGCCGGGAACACCCAACCATGTTTCGGTGTTGACGAGACCAGCAACCATGTCACCGACTCCTCTAACCCAAATCAGAACGCTCCACCAAGCAGTCTCAATACCCCTCAAGTGTATATACCGCAGTTCCCGCAAATAGGAACTCCCCAATTTGAGTACCAACCTGTTGCTAGTGCTCTTCCCATGGCAAATCCAACATTTACATGGGACATGTCTACATATTTGCCGGGCAACAAGGGAGGTTCCAGCTCGAGGAATCAAATCATCCAAGGCGAGAGTGATCTATCGCCAGCGGTCGGTGACACTCGACTTGAGCATCAATGGCTCGGAGATTCGAGCGATTTCCTTGGAGAGGAACTCAATTTCTGGCTCGATCAGCCTGAAGCTGGCGGACTCTTGCAATAGTGATACAGAGCCGACGATCAGGTGTTTGATTCAAGGCGCGATTTGTAAAAAAAATGTTCGGAGAAAAGAGGTTGAATAGCCTGAATGAATGTATTGGCAATCCCATTGTAAGGCTCCCATGGGGGCATTTCTCATTTACGCTTAAAACTAGTCGTACGAAGATCCGCCTTACCTTTTGGGCATCTTTAAGCTCAGGGGCGAGCTCCCCAAGCAATGATCATCGTTCGCAGAGCATAATGGAATCCACCCCTTCAATGCAAAATGCATCTGGCCGCGAAGCCACCCATTTGGTAAAACGATGTATCGTTCCTAAACGATCTCCAATCGGATACCGAAATAATGTCTTCTTTCTTTTCCTTCTCAGATGATAAACATGGATAAATCACTTAAGGAGTCATGCGTTCAAATAGCAGAACAGACGCTGCCCAGCTGGGGGCAGATGAACCATTGATGTTACAAACACTCCAAGCATGGATAGGCGGATTTGATAGATGTTGTTCATATCAACACGCCACATCAGAATGGGATGAAAATCAAGAGTAAAGTTGTATCGTCCCAATTTGTCTTGAATTTGGGAATATGAATTGACACTTATTGTTTATCCCTGACAGGGGAGCCGCCTTGCAGACGAACAGGTTTTTACATCCCATGTACTACTCGTTAGAGTACATGACTAGGGTAGAATGTATCGTTTCTATTTTTGGGAAATTCGTGAACATACAATGATATGCTTCTTTTACAATTTGCAGGGATCCGCAGCTGCGACGGGCAGGTAAGTATCCCTTTTCCCAGTTAGCTGGAGATAAAAAAATGTCAGGATACTCTCAGCCGGCATAAAGATTTTCCAATGCATCGATATTCATAATTTAAATCGGGAGGTTACTTGAAGCATGAATAGAACATGCACGGTACATCACAAAATCCCCTCGACGGATGAATTTTGGAGAAAAGAAAATGAATTTTTCCAAATATGATTATTTTTCAAACCATTCAAAAGGATGTTTCCTCAAAAGAGAGGCAAGCTCAAATCCAAACACATCCTACATACACTTGAGAGATGGGTGGAGCGAATCAAATAGTAAAATCTGGACCTACGGAGGTAGGGACCATTCGCAGCGATTACATGGATTGGGACGACAGAGGCGTTCGTTTCATATCATAAACACTACAGGTGACCGTTGACAACCCATTTGAACGGCGGTTTTCATTATCAGCCCTGTCGAGAACCACTCCACATCGGGGCAAAATGGAGGTGAGTCCAGTAGCATCAGGAGAAAATGGTTAGAAATTTTCTTGCTCGGACTAACATTAATCTTTGTGTGTTGTTTATATGGTAATCCAAGTGCCATAGGATGATGAGAAGCATTCATTTCTCTATCCCACACACCATATCCTTTGCATAGCCAGGTTGAGCCTGCGAATTCATTTCATAAACCCATTGGTGATCATTGCAAGTTCCAAAACAAAGGCAAATCACTTCAGGAACGGAGAAGTTCAAGACTTAGGGTTTACGAAGAAACTACTAAGTTGATACTCGAGCGTGCTAAGAGCCAAGTCATATATCTAGCACAATTGACAAGCATCCCACTTGCGACAAGGGATTAAAGAAATCCCCAGCATCAAGAAAAAGCAAAGTGCCTGGTAAAAGCGAGGCCGATGCTCGGGTGAACAATCTGATTGATCCACAATGAAGCCGGATGGGAAAAGAAGAAATCCCTGAAGGAGCCACATCCAAAAAGGCTGCTCCCCAAATGGTGCCAAGCGCAGAACAAAGACATAGAGAGAGTCGCTCTCTAAACGCAACAAGAGACGCTCTCTAAAGAGTTTGTGCACACCTCAAAAGCGGTTGCACGCCTCAAAAATTGAAGATGAAGAATGGAAAACACAGGTGACAAGTTTGCATTGATCACCAATGTCAATCCCCTCATAAATTCTGGGCCAAAAAAAAAACAAGCCTTTTTCGGTCCCCAATCCTACCAACATCATAACCCTGAAACAGTCTTCTCTGACTAAGACACTGGGGTTAACATATAGCTTAGCTCGAAGAAGTACGAACAAGACTATTTCGTTCTCATTTTGCAGGGTTTTCGACTTGTAAACCCGGAGCAGATGGTGAAGACTTTCATTCAATGGCCTCGACTCCAAAGCGGGTCCCCCTTGAAAACCAATATCCAAGCCCAACATTACGGTCCCGTGGAAGACCTCCCGACCGGTCAAAATGTATGCGCTGCGAATGAGCCTAAAACCTAGGCACAGGTTAGTAGGGAATTGAGTGCATCCCCTATAAAAACCATTATCTCAAAACAAGTGAGGAGACCTCCTTGTCGAGAAATATTCCAATTGATGTTTTGAACAAACTCTTTTTGGAATTTTCAAATTGTTGGATCCAGATTTTCCGTGCAAGGGATTTGTGATCACATTTGCATGTTGCAAGAATGTTTTGGATAACCTCCAGCATCAAAATGCACATTTCACGATTAAAACTTAAGTCATACGGTTTTTGTCAAATGGACAGCCGTGGTCTTCCCAAAGATTACTAACGTTTTCTTGGTGAAGAAAAATCTTTCAGGCTCAAGCTTCTGCAGGATACCTGGAGAACCCAGCTCCCAGAATGTCGCCTCAACAAACTCAAGTGAAGCTTTGTCAAAATAAAATTTTTCACTGCTTTAAAACTGAATTCCCGGCAAATTTCGGGATCTTTCAAAAGAAGGGGCGAGGTTAGACCCCATTTTCAAAAATCAAGCAGTCCTAGCATGACGTGGAGAACCCTCGTCCTAGGACCCCTTTTCAAAATCAAGCAGTCCTAGCATGACGTGGAGAACCCTCGTCCTAGGATCCCTTCTCAAAAATATCAAACAGTCCTAGCATGACGTGGAGAACCCTCGTCTCAGGACCCCTTTTCAAAACTTAGGCAGTCTCATCGGACGTGGAGAACCCTCGTCATGAGACCCATTTTCAAAACAATCAAAGGTAGAAACCGCCTAAAGGGTCAAAACAAAGGTAGAAACCGCCCAAAAGGGTCAAAACAAAGGTAGAAACCGTCAAACAAAGGTAGAAACCGCCTAAAGGGTCAAAACAAAGGTAGAAACCGCCTAAAGGGTCAAAACAAAGGTAGAAACCGCCCAAAGGGTCAAAACAAAGGTAGAAACCGCCTAAAGGGTCAAACAAAGGTAGAAACCGCCTAAATGGTCAAAACAAAGGTAGAAACCGCCTAAAGGGTCAAAAATATGGTAGAAACTGCCATAAGGGTCAACTCATTGATAAATACCGCCATAAGCATCGACACAAAGGTCCGATCCACCATACGGATCAAAATCCTTGGTAAATCCCAGGGCGTGGGATGCGCCCTCCTCAGGTTCCTACAGTTAGGAATCCAATAATGGTATGACCTACCATACAGGTCAGAGCTTAATCTCCCTAGGATATTCTGAATGACGAGTCCTAGGTATCTGCTTGAAAGTTGTCGCAACCGGCAGCATCTGACAGGTGAGCTTCAGGTAAGCCTCTCTCACTCCGGCCCATGTTCAAATTGTTAAAGCAAACCGGGGATTAATTTGAGCTTTCATCAAAGGGCCTTAAGCGATCCAATGTCGTAGCATTTCTTCTCTCATTTTCCCAGTTGAGTCGGTTAGAAATCAGGTGCTACCTTATCTTTGAGAGAAACCTCTAACGAGATTCCTCCTAAAGAGGGGCAGCTGTTGACACCTGATTTTTGACCATTTATTATTGTGATTTTTATTCTTTAAAATTAATTAAAAATATCAAAAAAGGTCATAAAATCACAAAATCAACTTTGGAAGCCTTGGCCTAGCCTCGGGGACCAATTTTGAACAAAAAATATTTTTTGGTATTTTATAATATTTTTCGAATTTATTTAATTATAAAAATACCCAAAAAATCAGAAAAATAACATTCGTGGTCAGAAAAATACACAAAAATATTCAATAATTTTGTTTTAATTTCCTCTTTAAGTGTGTCACTTTAAATCTCAAAAATTCGGCTCGGGTCACTATGTTCCTTACAAACATAAACCCGAACCGAGCCCAAAAATTCCTTTTCGAATCTTTTAATTTTCAATTTCCACTTGTTATAAGCTATGACATTGGATTCTGAAGTCCTGAAGTGCAATTAGGTCGATTGGCCCTCCAATTTGATCAATTTCAACCAAAATGGCTTAATTGCATAAAAATCTTTCAATTTAGTCCCCGGTTTCACAACTTTTGAAATTAAATTTCAAGAGAGCATACCCATTCCAATTAAACACCTCTACCCTATAGTTTTCATCATTCTGAATCCATTGGTGGCCTCAATTTGGGATAATTTGATCGTTTAGGCCCTCGATTAAGAAAAAATCATTTTCGGATCCTAAGGGTAATTTGGGGTTTTCATTAAATTTCAATTAATTGATTCACGAAAATACCCATACTTGATAGAAAACAAACCAAGGAGTCCGATTTTGCCATCAATTTCATGGAAATGGGTCAAATTGGGGCCCAATTTGGGCGATTTGGTCGAACCGGGCCGGTCGGGTCAGACCCGACCCGACCCGGTCCGACCGGGTCTGCAGACCCAGGCTCACGACAGGCATAAGAGGAAAAGCAGGGGTGGAGGCGGCGGCGTGATTTGTTTAGGAAAAGAGGAGGACGAGTGCGGGGACAGGAGACAGTGGTGGATCGCTTTGGTGGACCGGTGGCCACGAAGGCCGGTCGGCCGGAAGAAATAAAGAGAGAAGGAAAGACGGGAAAGAGGAAGATTCCAAAAAAAAAATAAAAAGAGAGGGGCGTTCGGTGTGCGCAGGAGGCTCTAAAAGCTATCCGTCACTGTGTCAACGGTCCTGCACGATCGGTCGAGCTCATTGCCGCCGCTAGAAGTCGCCGCGAAACCACCGGAGAGACCCGAACAGCGGCTGCCCTGTTTCGACCCCCACCGCCTCCGTTCCTGCTCAGCTTTAGTTCGGCATCCTTAGCCACCACCACCGTCTCCTTCAACCATTACACGTCACCTTCCACCGTCCATCAGCCTCTGCCGCCACCCAACGAGCTCCGGAGCACTCACCGAAGCCGGACAGATTCTGAGCCCGAGCTATGCCCTGTTCCACTCTGTTTTCTGTCCGTAGCCTCCCTAGCCACTGCTCCGACCACCGTGGACCACCAACCGCCACCGACGTCTGCCTCTGACCTCCTTGGAGCTCCCCCGTCTGCCACCACCTCGCCCGTCATCGTCGAACAGCTGTCGTCGCCCAGAGTCGCCGGAAATAACCTCCAGGAGTCGAGCCTCTTTCTTCCCCTGTTTCGGTCGCCGAAGCAGCTCTGCTCGGGTTTTGGCTCTCGCAGCGACTCCCAACCATTACGATCGCTTCAGCCACCACCACGACGTCCGTCAGGCGCTCCCTGACGTCGCTCCATCGCCGGAAGCCATCGCAGATTCGCCGGAGGGCCTCGAATAGCCGGAGACAGGACTGCCCAGAGGTGTCTTTTTTTTTCGCCCGTTTTGTTCGAGGCCAAGCTCCGCCGGTTCCACAGCCCACCCCCAGCTCACGACTTCGCCCACCTGCGGCCACCTTAGACGTCCCTCGACGCTTCTTAGTCGCCGTCACCTGCAGTCCCGTCGACCACCGCTTCGGCCGAACAAGAACAGAAGCAAAAGTCGCCCCCCCTGTTTTGGTGTGCCCTGTTTCTGCCGCGAACAGTTTCTGTTCGTCCCGGTCCGTCGCCGTTCCGTCGGTGCTCCGGCCGTCACTGACCACCAACATCTCCCTCCGACTCTACATCGACCTTCTCCAGCCGCCTCCGTTGCTTCCTTAGCCGCTCGCCGCCCGGAGGGGTCCAAGACAGCCACCGGTCCTCTGCTGCTATGTTTCTGGGCTGTTGTGCCCTACTTTGGGCCTGGGCCGAACTCGGTTGGGCTTGATCGGTGGCCCATTAAGCTGACGTGTAGCCCATTAATCTTGGGCTATGTCTTAGTTTGCTGAGCTGAGTTTTTTTTTTGGGCCTTGTATTAGGCATGTGGGCCAAGTTAATTGAAGGTTTTGGGGTCTATTACGTGAATCTCAAAGTTTGCGGTCCGAACGAGTTCGAGTTTCGAGTCGAAGAATTTTCCGGAGATCGCCGCCAATCCCGACTCGAGTATTTGCCAGTAACGGGCTGGAGCGGGGCCATGGAAGACCAATGTCAAATCAGGTATATTTTGCGTATCCGATTATATATCAGATTTATTTTTCTAAAATATTGCTATTTTTTTGCATGTATTTATTTCAATGTAGTGATTAGTTTAGCTTATTTATCTGGTTGAGTGTGGTATATTGTTAAAGATTTTTATATATCGAAAATCTTAAAAAATAATAATAATAATTAATTAATTAAAATAATAATAATAAATTCAAAAATTCAAAAATTCAATAAAAAATAGAAAATCATAAAAAATTCAAAAAATTTCGGAAAATTCAGAAAAATTCTAAAAAATTCCAGAAAATAGGAAATGGCCACATTCAACTGGCCATGACCTGTTCCGGGTCACTTGACCCCCGATCTTTCCAGAAATGACGGTTTTGCCCTTCCGGCAAACCGTCTTCCAAAAAAATTCTAAAAAAATTCAGGAAAATCCCAAAAAATAGGAAATGGCCACAAACAACTGGCCAAGGCTCATTCCGGGTGTTTCTAAACCCCGACCCTTCTTAAAATGACGATTTCGCCCTTTGGGCGAATTGTCTTCCAAAAATTGAAGAAAAATCAAGAAATTCCAAAAAATTCTCAAAAATGGGAAATGGCCACAATCAACTGGCCATGGAATATTTTGGGTAATTCGGTATCCAAGTCTTCCAAAAATTGACGATTTTGCCCTTCGGGCCAATCGCCTCCAAGTCTTCCCATTCTACCTCTAACTGAAATCACACCTTCCCTAAGCCCTTATGGCTATGCTAGGAAGCCATTGATTTGAATTGATGTGCATTGAAGTGATTTATTTATGTACTTGATTGCGCTTTCATTTAAATTGATTGTGATTTATAGGAATAGTCTTACAATCTGCATGAAATCCTGAATTAAGCCTACCTCACCCAAAATTGCACATGCATGAACTCTTAGCTAGGAAAATCACTCGCATTAGGTACCGAAAGGGCGTTGGTAATGACACCGACGTAACCAAGTCCCCGAACCCAAAATCTCTGGTTCCGCAGAACTGATCGACCTCTCCCAATCGGTCAGTAAGGTTTCCGGTCTACCCTCCAATAAAGACCGGTGGCGACTCCAAATGCATGCACAAGTTGCACATGCCACCACGACCACACTGAAGGTCGAAAGCGATCGACTCTTATCGTCGAATCCTTCTAAAAAATACTCCCGCCGCGATTTGGTATGGGCCTGGGAGGGCCCGCGCCGATCCAAGGCCCGCGATCGGTAATCCATTAGCCGCGTCCGCCTTTCGGACGGGTCGCGACAACTGGCGACTCCACTGGGGAACGAACCCAGAATCTCTGGTTCCGCAGAACTGATCGACCTCTCCCAATCGGTCAGTAAGGTTTCCGGTCTACCCTCCAATAAAGACCGGTGGCGACTCCAAATGCATGCACAAGTTGCACATGCCACCACGACCACACTGAAGGTCGAAAGCGATCGACTCTTATCGTCGAATCCTTCTAAAAAATACTCCCGCCGCGATTTGGTATGGGCCTGGGAGGGCCCGCGCCAATCCAAGGCCCGCGATCGGTAATCCATTAGCCGCGTCCGCCTTTCGGACGGGTCGCGACAGTGACTGGCCCAAGACTGTTTACCAGATTCTCGTGTGAGGTACCCCAGGTATTACCCTGCTCAGTCTTGATCACAAAGTAGCTTCCTTCCAAAGATAAGGAAGCTTTGACTCCTTCGAACTCTTCATTGGTGATATCGGACATTATCCCCAAGCTCATCATCTTAGCGATGCATAGTCTCTTTTGGTCAGTCGAGATCGCTCCTGCTTTTGGGCATGATGAAGCAGTTATTAGCAGGTCGGTCAGCTTAAGCATATCTACCTTCAGCTTAAGGTAGTCTTTTTCCCCTTCAGAGAATATTGCCCCTACTGCTTGATGATCCGACAGTGGATTTTCTTGTACATTTGGGGCTGCATTGTCAAATTTTAGAATCTGATTATCAATCAGGGCTTGCACTTTCAGCTTAAGGATATAACAGTTATCCACATTATGCCCTATCTCGCCCATATGGTAGGTATAGGTCTGGCTCTCATCAAAGCCAGGATATCTTGCAGGGTTTGCCCTAGGCGGTTCTTTCGCCACCAGGTGTTGTTCTAGCAGCATCGGGAGCAGCTTGGATAAAGGCCTCGGGAGCTGGGAGAATTGCTTCTGAGGTTGCTTTCTTCTAGGCTCTTGCACTTTCGGTGTTGACCAGGATGATCCTCCTTTGGTCTGATTGGAATTGCCAAACGGCTTGGGCTTGTGGGGATCTGGTATAAATGCTATGTCCAGTCCGGCTTCTCTCTCCTTTCTCAAGGGATACTACTTCCTAGTAGGAGCTTCATGAGGCCTTCTTTCTCTCAAGGCCCATTCTAGCCTTTCAGCAACCTTTATCAAGTGTGCAAATGTTTGACACCCAGAAGTGTTCAGCCTGTCAAAGTACTCATAGGGGAGTGCTTTCAGGAATAAGTCGATCAGCTCCTCTTCTGGGATTGACGGCTTTACTTGGGTAGCCAAGGCTCGCCACCTCTGAGCATATGTCCTGATTGATTCGCCCATCGCCTTTGAAGTTTGTAGAAGATCCTCCCTCGTTGGGGCTGTAGCCGTGTTGAACTTGTACTGCCTGAGGAAGTCCTCTGCTAGATCCTCCCATCCATCGTAATCTTCTAGATCTAGCTCAATGAACCATGCCAGAGCAGCGCCAGCCAGACTCTCTTGGAATGTGTTCATTAGTAACGGGATATAATCTGAATAGTGCGCCATCTTGCGCAGGTAATACTTGAGGTGTGCTCGGGGACAACCTGTCCCATTGTATTTCCTTACAAACTCTGGCTCTTTATAATCAGGAGGAGTTTCTACTTTAGCGAAAGGAGATATCTTGTTGAAGCGGGCTAACTCGTAACCTTGATTGCTCAAGCACTCTTCGATTTTGGCCAGCCTTTTAGCCTCTGCTTCAGTTTTCATGGTCTGCTTCCCCTTCTCCTCTTTCTCGAGGTTGATAACAACAGGCGAGGCTTTTGGTTGTGATCGGCTGTTTGGCTCATGGACATCCTCCTCTGTATGTTGGGTATCCCTTGTTACCTCTCTATCCGTTACATCAGGTACCGCAGAAGGGCCTGAGTTGTTCTGATTATGGGCCGTTGTCTGTTTAGCTTGGGTGGCCTCCAGCATGGCCTTAATGTCAGCCATCATAGTTGCCAGGGCAATCATTTGAGATTCCAGCATGCCCACGCGCGGAGTCAATTCTTGCTGCTCCATTCTTGTCTTAAGGCGAGTTCGGAAGCGATGTGTGGGAAATTCCGTGATGAGAGTGTACCTGTTCAAAAAGATTTCTAGTGAGTGCTTCGCTTATTTTGGCAAAAAGAAGCAGTTTTAACTCTTTCAGTTGCATGTTTCTTGTCAGTAGATGAAAAAAAGTGGCTGCCTTATGAGCCTTAGCCTCACATAAGTAGTTCTTTTAGTCATTTCCTGATATGAATTCATGAAATTAAAATAGGCGTAATTTCTGACGATAGTTTTTTTATGCATTCGAAAGACATGCTTATATTCATGCTCATGTGTCCAAGATAGTATCTAACAGAAATAAGAATGTATGAGAAGATTTCATAGTGTTTGCTTATTTTACACTTGACAGAATAGCCTATTCAAGTCTAGGACATTTGAGGTCTAAGGTATCCCCATCATCCCAGTATGGATTCCCTTCTTCAGCCTGGGGCTCCTCGTCCTCTGAACACGACAGTGGTCCCATGTCTTCGGGTATGTACGGCTCTATTCCCGGTACGTACGGCACGATGTATTCGGGTATGTAGGGCTCGACAAGGCTTCGTCGGGTCGCTTTGAAGTGTTGAATGTATTCTGCGGTGGCTCTATGAGTGTTTTCTTCTCGAGTCATGTCTGCTGGCCAACTTATTTCTTCAGTCTGAGAATTCTTCAAAGAGCGTATGATGGATGTCACCTTGGCTTCAAATTGTCTCTTCTCCTCTTCTGTGAGAGTCTTGCTCGGTACGTCAAAAGAAAAGGTATCGGGTTGTGGTGGAGAAGGGATCTCCTATAGCGCCCCGAACTGTCGGATCACCCTCTTCGGATAGTATGCTGTAGCGCCCGTGAATCCTAGCAAGGGGACTGGACCTTTGTCACCACAGGCCAATCTGACTTTGCCCAACGTTGGCAACCTTAGCCGCCATCGGAGTTGTTCGGGCTTTAGAATTTTAAGGAAGTTCTTCCACTCTACAAAGTTGAACTTAGGAATACGTGTATGTGTTCTGACAAAGGTTTTAAGAGGATGTGCAGTGAAACCCATGCGGATGTGGAATTGTCTGATATGGGATGTGAACCACAGATACAAAAGATCACTAGAGGCTCTAAAGATTCCCTTTTTATTTTTCCTGAAGCGATTTAGGGAAAGGAAGGTCTAGGCAAGGAGGATGTTTGAGTAACCCCACCCACAACAGGCTTGTCTAGCTACTACGGCCATGATAGGGTCAAAGGTGACAAATGAGATCAGGAATAGTACAAAGCTAAAGAATGCCAAGACAAAGGCTCTACCAGATTTGGTTCTTTTAGCAGCAGGGAGGCCGGAAAATCGGTCTATAAGGAAAGACAATGAGACTCGTCCAGAATTGCTTTTTGCATCTGCTTTGACTTCATTTAGACCTGTGTCAAGGAACTCAGCCAACTGACTCAGGGGTTCAAATCCTATGGGGGGTCGGACGGGCGTAGGAGAAAACTCAACTCCGATGACGGCGCTGTATTCCTCGATAGTGGGAGTAATCTCTAGTCATTCCATGCAAAATGTAGTGGTGGTAGGATCCCAATAGAGCGCCATGGCTTGGATAAAGGCAGGTGGACACTCAATCTTCAGCAGGTCTAACAGGTATCCTAGCCGTGATCCAGCATACTTTTGGCTAGCTTCGCCCATGCTGTCCCACCATGATTGGAGTTCGGCCCGGGGGATTTTGAATACTTGAATATCATTCCTTCCCATCAAGTCTAAAATATGCAAATGATTTTGAAAAGTCAATCGTCAGAAATTACTTCAAACGTATGAACGTGTAGATGTCATGAGATATGCATGAGCTGACTCGATTGCATAGTTCAATTGGAGAAATGGAAATTAGGACCTTTTTCAGGTCTTGAAAGCCTGACTCAAAGCCTAATTTGAATTTCAAGGAAGTAAATTATGCAATTTAGTCAGGTTTACTCAGTGACTAAGGGAAATAGCAACGTCACATTCCATTGGTCAATACATCAAAAGAACAAAGTGGAGTGAACTTTTATTACAATCAAAGTGTTTTAATGGAAGAAATGTAAAGAGAGATCTTTCAAACAAGAAAGCTATAAAAGACCGTTGGAATGTGAGGGTCTAAATCACTCTTTTCCTAGGGGTCTATCCAAATGATAGTTGGTCGGGAGTTTTCCTCTAATCAAGTGTAAATGAGTCGTCTTCAGTGTTTTGGTCGAGAGGCTGTAGTTCTTCTGGCCATTCTCTGGTCCATGGTATGACGACTTCAGGAGCCTTCTCGGGTTTCGCCTTCTTGAGCGTGATACGCTTCGGTTTTGTCTTGGTAGCGGGGCGTCTTCTTTTTCCCCAGAAGGTGATCATGGGTACATTTTCTTTGGTCAGTAATTCGGTCTTCCGACGGGCGTATGCCTCCCTGCCTAACTGGTTGCGACGCTGCCTCTTCATCTCCAGATAGTCCTTAAACATCTCGTCTGCTTGTCGCTTGAATCTGAGGTTATCGACATAGTAACGGGTTTGGCAATCTTCGGCGTATCCCAACTTACGTCCAGTCAGCTCCCGACCATGCACGAATCTAGTGAAGTGTAGCCTTGTGTTTGGTCCAGGGCGAGTGACTTTCCTCAGGTATTCGAAGGTCACCAATTCTGTCGAGCTCTTAGGAAACAGCGACATTCTAACCTATTACCATTGTTGTTTCAATTAGTCACTTGAGCGATTTGCATGACGTGAATGCATATGAATGTATGTAATGCATGAGTTATATTATGGAGCAGGGAATAGTAAAGTATGTCGGAAGTAAATGCCTTACCAATCATAACTGGGGGAATGTGGAATGTCCCCCTCTTACCAATGGGCGGTTTTAGGTATACCAATCATCCATAGACATGCGCATGAGACAAGTGGGTATACTCTAAGAAATCAAAAATCAGGTGAGGAACCTACGGCTCAGGCTCTCACGATCCACACGAGGCAGATTCCTCCCCAAGGGTACCTACCCAAGAGGGCTAGATATCGCCAATGCAGATGGTGAGCGGGAACGAGTACGAAAGTCTCAAGTGCCATCAAACAAAAGATCCTTTTCACACCCTTTCCCTATCAAAGGTAACCTAGGTGTGGTTGCAGTCGGGGTTTGACCGCCAGTGTGTGTAATGTGTCGTGATCATCACAATACAAAGTCATGCACAGCAGTTTGTATCAAAACACCGCTTCAGTATGTGCATAAAAATAAACATACATTCCCAACTCCAACCTGCAGGAAAAATGTCAACAATCACTCCACCCCTTATTTCTCCAATCTGGAAAAACATCTAACACAATGGTTAGTGTACGTACCTCACCTTCGAGAGCATCTACAGAAAATAAGGTCAGATAAACCAAACGACTTTTTAATCGGCTCAAGTCCTCTGGAATTCGTAACCAGAGATTCTGGTTTAGAATAGAGTCCCCAGTGGAGTCGCCAGTCTGTCGCGACCCTCCCCCACGCGAGGCGGGAGCGGGGCTAATGGGCCGCCCGATCGCTGGCCTGATCGGACGCGGGCCTCTCCCAAGGTCCATTACCCAACTCGCAACTGCTGGATATACGTGGTCGACCTTCAGTGTGATCTAGTGACATGTGATGAGTGTACATGTCCAGGAGTCGCCACCAATCGTTTCGTGGAGGGTACGATCGGGAACCCTATCGAATAGTTGGGAGTGACCTATTCGATTCGGCGGAAACCAGAGAAGTAGGTTCGGGGACTTAGTTACGCCAACTGTCAAAGTTGACGCCCTTTCGGTACCTAAGCTGAATGGTTTATCTGATCCTAGGACTTCGTACATATGAGTGGGGTACAGATCCTAAATCTAGGAGTTCATGCAGATGGGAGATACTACCCTATCAATCACAATCAATAAAAAAAAAGGTGCGCAAATCGAGGATCCAGTACATGCGGATAAAACACATGAAATCAGCATGGTATCCCTAATGAGGCCCTATTGGCCTAGAGAAATATCAATCAAGGCTTAGGAGTGATTTGGACATGATTCACCCATGAGGGGCAGAATCGTAATTTTGAATAATTCGGGGAAAATTTACCCTTTAAAAGGATAAATCTGTCATTTTAGACGAATTGGGAAGTCAGAAGACAGGGGAAATATGATTGGCCATCAATCCAATCCATTTCCTATTTTTCGGGAATTTCTAGGATTTTTTTGGAATTTTTAAGTGATTTTACCCTTGGAGGGGTAAAGTCATCATTTGGACAAAGACGAGAACTGAAAATCTCAAATATTAGGGTTGGTCGTCCACCTGACCAAAACCCTAACTTTAAGCAATTTTCAGAACTCGATTGAGACAAGAAAGACAATTTTCCTATTGAAGGGCAAAATCGTCATTTTGAGAAAAGGTGCGGGACTCGAAACCCAAACTCGAGAATTGGTCGTCTAATCGACCCTAATTCTTACCTTGGCGTTATCGGCCTTATCTTGTATACACAGCAGAGGCGACATTCCCCTAAAGGGTAATATCGTCAAGTCTCGGAAAATTGGATAAGAAACCCCAAAAATAGGGTTGACCAGTTGTCTGTGGTCAACCCTCGATTTTTGGGGGTTTCTGGAATGTCTAGGATTTTCCCACAATTTTTCCACATTTGTTTTTGGAATTTTCTGGAATTTTCTAGTATTTTTTTGGATTTTCTATGATTTTTCTGATTTTTTTTTATTTTTTAATCATTTCTGATTATTTTTATTTAAAAAATATGATTCGGACCGGGTCGACCCGACCCACTCGGGTCGGAACCCGGCCCAGACCCGGACCCGCGAAACCTTCGGCCAAAACGACACCGTATCATACGTTTTTTATTTTCGGATTATCCGAATTTAATCCGACGGTCCGTGATACACCACGTGGATAATCTGTGCCCATTGGATCTGGTTACTAGAACCTACGGTCCAGATTGGACGAAGACTAGATCATAACCTTCTGATCGGATTACTTAAACCTACGGCTACGATTAGAACCTAAGTCTTGATCTGAACCGTCCGATCCTACTAACCCGAACGACGTCGCCTCCCAACTAACCCATACGGCGCCGTTTCCATCATTTTTTTATTTCCGATTTAAAATCATTTTCGGATTATCCAAATTTTTAATCGGACGGCCACTATTTGTTGGACTCGATTAACCTAGACCGTCCGATCTAAGCTGACTCACCCTAACAGACTAACGGTCGAGCTGACTCGACATCCACGTGGACCAATCACGTGTTGCCACCTAGACCCTTGACTCGTTGACCTGCCACGTATGCGTCGTCTTCAACCTCGCGACCACCTCTGAACGAACGGCCACGAATCTCCGGCGATAATCCAACGGTGGAACCTTATCGGAATCGAATGAGACCGGCGGCAATCGACTCGTCTATGCTTCGTACGCAACATATCGCCAGATTACACGATTTCATTCACAGGATCGAGCGCGAGCAAGCATGAACCAGTACGTACACATATAATGTAATCACTCGATTCATGGCGTATTAAACCAATTCATAACAAGGAAGCATCATTCAATGTTCAGGAGACTTACCTCGAGCTTCAATCGAGCTCGCTCGGCCCAGATTTGGCTGGGTGAGAATGAACAATGTTCGGCAAGGGAGGTTGAATTGGAAGACTCGATTCGATGTATTAAGACAAAATCGATGCAAGAAAGATATGCGACGATGGTCAGTGACGTTCGGGGAATAAAACGCCTACTCTAATTCGAACTATGATAATCGGAATCAAGTTCTGCCATTAAAGCACAGTGAGAAAGCTCGAAGGTCGAACTCACATGTTTCGGAGCGATAGGCCGCGCGGCTAGTGGCGATTGCTTCTTGGCACTCTAAGCGAACCTCTGACGGTCTTCTTCAGCTTCGGTTTGGCCGGAAACGTCCCGACCAGCGCCTTGCAGTCGAGCTCAAGTTCTCGACGACGGGGGGTCGGAGAACGAGCTCTCTCTCGCGTTTTCTTTCTCTCTCTCGATTCAGTTTCGCCCTCTGCAACCGAATCCACCTCTTCCTTCAACAGAAAACGATCATGAGCTTATATAGCTCGTTGGATTTTTGGCGTCGAACGGTGGACTGTGTACCGGCCTCAATTGCACGTGTGATCACGTGCAATTAGGTCAAAACGGCGTCGGGGAGGATGGGCATTTTGTCCAGTCCCGTTTGGTCCTCCGGCGAGCTCTATTTCAAGCGAATTTGGCATGAATTTGGACAAATTTCATCTGAGTTCTGTCGCCGTTGGCTTTTGCAGGTGCCGCAGCCTTGACCAGCCGATTATTCTCCGTTCCGGCGACCATTGCTCGTGTTTTTGGTTCGAATCGATGGGTAATGATTCGAGGAACAAAACCCATCTTCAAACTCTTCCTATCATGGTCGTTTTCACCCTCAATTTTGCCATTGAAATTGACCCTGACACTGTTCATTCGTACGGTTCTTTGAGGAAGAAGAAGACACTGTTCTGGACCGGTTTGATCTGGTCAACCGGCGGTCAGACTGGTCCGAGCCGGCCCCGACTTGCAATTTTTCAAATTAAATCCAAATTAACAGGAAAGTTTTGCAATTGAACCTCATAATCGAATCTAGAGCATGAATTCTATCAAAAAATGTGATTTTGCCCAAAAGTTCCTATCAATTTCAACAAAAACCCCAAATTTTCTTTTAATTGCAAATTGGGGAATTATGCAATTGAAGGTTCAAATGATCAAATTGGGTCAAATTACCTGTGCCAATCGATTCAAAATGGTGAAACCCATTGGGCAGTATGTTCAATTTGCAATGATAGCCCTTGAATTGAAAGTAATTTCAATTATGCTCAATTTCAAGGACTAAAAATGCAATTTTAGTATGTAATTTTGCCAAATTCGTGCAATTGAGCAATTTGCACAAACAATTGGGCTAAATTGAAATATGGGATAATTAGATTGAATGTCAAGATCCTAGAAAATGCCAAAATTGCAAATTAAAAGACTCAATTGATATTTTTTTCTCAAATTCAATAATATGGGTTACAAAGGAACATCCACAATTGAATCTGATTTTGAACTTTTTGTGAGGTCAAAAATTCAAGGGATTAAAAAGAAAAATATTGGATATTTGTCCATATTTTTGTGACCTCAAATGTTATTTTTCTTGATTTTCTTGAGTATTTTCCTATTTTTCAAAATACTAAAAAATATAAAAAATGTGAAAAATCATTTTTTGGTCAAGAATGGTTCCTTGGGTTTGGTCAAGGCCACCAAAGTTGATTTTGTAATTTTATGACTTTTTATGGATTTTTTGTGATTTTTCAAAAATAAAGCTGAAAAAGACTTGGTCGAAAATCAGGTGTCGACAAACAGGCCTCAATAACACAGTCAAAATAGAACCGAAACAGGGCACTCCCCTGTTCGGTCTCCAACCAGCTCAATCAGCCTCAAACCTCAACTCAACTCCTTGATTTTTATGCAAATACACTTGCTAACATAAAGTCCTACATGTAAAGGGGCCTCACCGAAAATTTTGGCTCAAGGCGACGCCGGATGACCTTCCATAGGCGCCAATTTCTTCAAATCTGCAAATGGACAGAATCTGCCCTTCAAACATCACAATGGATCAAGGTCAAGATGTTGTTCTTTTTCGCCCAAATTTTTACAGCAACTCAATATATGGGTCTACTAGACCTCCACAAAAATTGAGCTCAAAATTCGTCCATTAAGGGGTTCAATGAAAAGCAAACCGGAGCCTACCTCCAGTTCAGTCAGTTTCCGTCGACTCGAGTGGCCAATCGGCGCGCTTCCAGTTGAAAAAGTTCGGCAACAGGGAGATATTCGCGATGATATAAGGCTCGCGAGCTGGTTGTCAGCGATTGAAGTCAGCGAAAATTTCTGGTCTTGCAGAGGCAGTTCTGGGCGTGAGGAAGAAGAAGAAATGGAGAAGATGGTGGTGCTTCTGGTGCTGGTCGTGAGAAATGGCAGAAGGAAGGAGGAAGAAGAGCTTGTTCTCATCCAAAATATTCTAGAACTTGCTCAGGTGTATATCTTAATTAATGCTCAACCATGAATTAATGACACATGGATTTTCTCCATAAAATCTGAAGTTTTATTCCAAGATTGCCCCTTAAATTTCGGCTGATGCATTGGGGCTTCCAAATGACAAAAATGCCCTTATCCAATTAATAAAACCAAGTCGACAACCCAAGGGCAAAATCGTCTTTTCACGCCCTTCGTCCAAAAATCCATTTTTCTGCTAATTTTCCTTTTTCGGATGAGCGTCGTCCATTCCGATCTTATTCTTACAATCTTCATTTCCATTTTTTTTTTCGAGATCCCAAATCGTGATCGATTTCTCATCGTCCGTAATTTCAATTTATCTCAAACTAACGGGCGGCTTTTGCGGACATTACGCTTATCGACTCTGTGATTCTCATCACACTCAGGAAAATCCAAACTACGGCAATTTTGGTTGTCATGTAATCGCAAGGGTCTATTACTAGCCCTGACGGCCGCGATCGTCATAAATCGATTTAGGAAAAATTCGCAAATCAGACGTTGGTTAAGCGGCATCACCCGCGTCCCAATCGTATAACACTAGCAATGGATTCCTTAATCGTTCTCGGATCGGCCTCGGTTCTAAATATCCCTCGACGATCCTTATGGTCAAAACGCCGTGTTCAAATCGAATTTCCCAGGTCCACGTACCTCATCGCGCGTTAGGCTTTCCCCTTCGGTTAGTTAACTCAAGACTGATCAGGTCAGAGCGAGATATAACTGAAATACTTCAATAGATATCTTACAGTCAAAGGTCTCGAAATGACAGGAAAATCAGACTGTCGCCACTCTTTCCCCCTTACAAAAATTTCGTCCTTGAAATTTGTTGCAATCCACTATTCAAACAAATGGGGGTACTGACGCCTCATTGCCTCTTCGTTTTCGCACGTAGCGCCTTCAGTTCCGTGATGCTCCCAAACTACTTTGACTAGCGACACCGTCTTATTCCTCAAAACGTGCTTCTTATATTCGTCGATCCTGATAGGTCTCTCTATATATGAAACTTTGTCGTCCAATTCTATAGTCTCGTAATCCAAAACATGCGTCGGGTCTGGCTCATACTTCCGTAGCATTGACACATGAAACACATTATGTACCTGGGACAAACTCGGCGGTAAGGCAAGTTTGTAGGCTAAGGTCCCGATCCTTTCCAAAATTTCAAATGGTCCTATATACCTCGGACTCAATTTCCCTTTCTTTCCAAATCGAGATATGCCTCGCATAGGTGATACGTTGAGAAAAACGCGATCACCAACTTGAAATTCCAAGGGCTTGCGTCGCTTATTGGCATAACTTTTCTGGCGACTTTGTGCTGTTCTCAACCTATCTCTGATTACTTTTACCACTTCAACAGACTGTTCTACCAATTCTGGTCCCGTGATACTTCTTTCTCCTACCTCGTCCCAACATAAAGGAGTTCTGCACGCTCTTCCATAAAGTGCGTCAAATGGTGCCATTCCAATACTTTGCTGATAACTGTTATTGTACGCGAACTCCACTAAATGCAAATGATCTTCCCACCCGCCTTTAAAGTCTATAACGCACGCTCGCAACATGTCCTCAAGCGTTTGAATCGTCCTTTCCGATTGTCCGTCCGTCTGCGAATGATACGTCGTACTAAACTGTAATCTGGTTCCCGTAGCGTTCTGAAGACTCTTCCAAAAATTCGCCGTAAACTTAGGGTCTCGATCCGACGTTATCGTGATAGGTACTCCATGTAAACGTACGATCTGCCGCATATATAGTTCAGCGTACTTGTCCATTGCAAAGTCCTTCTTGACAGGGATGAAATGCGCAGACTTAGTCAGCCTGTCTACGACTACCCAAATCAAATCATGTCCTTTCTGACTCCGCGGTAATCCAATAACAAAATTCATCGTTACGTGCTCCCATTTTCATTCTGTTGACACCTGATTTTTGGTCATCTTTCGTTTCAGTTTTTATTTCCAAAATTAATTAAAAATAGCCAAAAACTCATAAAGTTGCAAAATCAACTTTGGAGGCCTTGGCATAGCCTCAAGAGTCAATTTTGAACAAAAAATATTTTTCATAATTTTTAATAATTTTTTGAATTTTTTAATTATTAAAAATACTCAAAAAATCAGAAAAATACCATTCGTGGTCAGAAAAATACACAAAAATATTCAATAATTTTGCTTTAATTTCCTCTTCAAGTTTGTCACCTTAAATCTTGAAATTTCAGCTCGGGTCACTATGTTCCTTCACAAACATAAACCCGAACCGAGCCTAAAAAATCTTTTTCGAGTCTTTTAGTTTTCAATTCTCACCTTTTGTAAGCTATGACATTGGATTCTAAAGTCTTGAAGTGCAATTGGGTCAATTTACCCTCCAATTTGATCAATTTTAGCCAAAAGGGCTTAATTGCACAATTTCCTTTCAATTTAGTCATCGGTTTCATAATTTTTGAAATTAAATTTCATACGAGCATACCCATTAAAATTAAACATCTCTACCCTGTGGGTTTCATCGTGATGAATCCATTGGAGGCCTCAATTTTGACTAATTTGGTCATTTAGGCCATCAATTAAGCGAAAATCATTTTCGGATCCTAGGGGCAATTTGGGGTTTTCACTAAATTTCAATCAATTGATTCGCAAAGATACCCATATTTGATAGAAAACATGCCAAGGAGTCCGATTTTGCTATCAATTGCATGAAAATGGGTCAATTTGGGCGAATTGGTCGAACCGGGCCGGTCGGGTCAGACCCGACCCGACCCGGCCCGACCGGGTCTGCAACTAAGTTGCAGACCCACCATGGCCGAAATCTTGAAATGAGTGGCGCACTTGGGAGGTCGAATGGAGGTCGATTTAGCGCACAAAATTGGTTGGCCATGAAGAAGAAAGTGGAGCTGAGTTGGAGGGCAACACGATGGTGGAGGTGGGGGTCGCCGAAGGCCATAAAATAATCTCCAAAATCTCCTACAAATAGGGGTCTCGGCCATGGAGCAAAGAGGAGGAGGAAAAAAAGAGAGAAAGAAATTTTCGAGCAAAAAATGGGGAGAGGCGATCACTCCAAGCTTCCTAAACATTCTACCGATCGTCGCCAAGGTCGCCGTCGCCATCAACAAGCCCCGGATAGGTCGGTTTTCCTCTCCGACCTCTATTTCCATAGCGCACACCATGTGTTCGACGAAATGCCCAAATGGGGTTCGTGATTTTTAGCTCTCGGCCGTGTAGTCTCGGGGCTCTATTATTGCGCATTTCACCTCACATCTCCTTTAGAACCAACCTTACGCTCGACTTGCCCTTGTTTTTGCATTTTGGCACGATGAAAAGCGAGCTTGGGAGTTCCGTCGGCCACGGTTCAGATTAGGGCTCGTTGGAGGAGTTTCAACGGTCGCCAAGCGCTAGGCGACCTCAGGTAAGCATCTAAACCTCCATTGGATATTGTATGATGGGTCGAAACCGAGCTTGAATGCAAAAAAAAATTCTGCAAATCGTTCGACGGAAACAAAGCTGTGGAGGTCCGGTTCGCCGGCTTTTGACGTATTCATGGCGTTGTTTTTAGTTGTATGTGGATGCTGAAGTCCTAGGGAGTCGAAGGCCAAAAGAACGGGCGAAAAATACCAAGTTTTAGGTCGCGATTTTCCGGCGACCTCGCCCGAAATTTCACTGTTCATTGTCTTCTCCGGCGAGGTCGCCGGTGGTCAACGGGTCAGCGGCTGACGTGGCTTGCCACGTCAGCAGCCACGTCAGCCAGTGTGGGATCGGTTCGAAAATATAAATGCCCAGATCGGACGGTCGTGGTGTTGCCACGTGTCGCGATCTGGGATTTTTGGAAAAATAAAAAAAATCTTTTTCAGAATTAGTAAATGATTTTCGGATAAATAAATTAATTAGATCCAATGGTTGAGATCGGGCCACGTGGCCCTATGTTGATCGTCCGATCTAGTGGAAGATTGGACGTACAAGAGGAAGCCGTGTGGCATGATGTGGGCCGTTAGATCTAGTGATTTTCAGATAATTAAAGAAAATGTATAAAATAATCGAAAAATTGATAAAAAAATATAGAAAAATCTTTAAAAATCAAAACGGCGCCGTTTTAGGCTGGTTTCGACCAGTAGGGTCGGGCCGGGCGCCCGCGAGGCGCGGGCCGGGTCTAACCCGGCCCGGAAACAATTTTAAATATTAAAAAAATTCAGAAAATAATAAAAAATAATAAAAATTTGAAAAATCAATAAAAAATAGAAAATCATAAAAAATTCAAAAAATATCAAGAAAAATCGAGAAATTCCAAAAAATTCTCAAAAATGGGAAATGGCCACAATCAACTGGCCATGGAATATTCTGGATAATTCGGTATCCAAACCTTCCAAAAATGACGATTTTGCCCTTCGGGCTAATCGTCCCTAAAATCTTCCCATTTTACCCCTAGTCCGAAATCACACATTCCCTAAGCCCTTATGGCTATGCTAGGAAGCCATTGACTTGAATTGATGTGCATCGATGAGATTTATTTATGCACTTGATTGCGCTTTCATCTAAATTGATTGTGATCGATAGGAATAGTCTTCCAATCTGCATGAAACCTTGAATCAAGCCTACCGCACCTAAAATTGCGCCTGCATGAAATCTTAAATAGGAAAATCACTCGCGTTAGGTACCGAAAGGGCGTTGGTAGTGACACCGACGTAACCAGGTCCCCGAACCCAAAATCTCTGGTTCCGCAGAACTGATTAATTTCTCCCAATCGGTTAGTAAGGTTTCTGGTCTACCCTCCAAGAAAGACCGGTGGCGACTCCAAATGCATGCACAAGTTGCACATGCCACCATGACCACACTGAAGGTCGAAAGCGATCGACTGTTATCGTCGAATCCTTTAAAATAAAATACTCCCGTCGCGATTTGGTATGGGCCTGGGAGGGCCCGCGTCGATCCAAAGCCCGCGATCCGTACTCCGGTGCGGCAGAAAGGCCCGCGATCGGTAATCCATTAGCCGCGTCCGTTTCGGACGGGTCGCGACAGCTTGGCGACTCCGCTGGGGACCGTGTTCTAGAACCTATGGTTCTAGACTCCAAGTGGACTTAGGCCATAATTAAAACGTTGAGTGATTTTTCTAACCATGTAGGCGCTCGTGAAGGTGAGGTAAGTCCACTCATGATAGGTGTTATATGTTTTTGCAGATTGGAGTGATAAGGGGGGGTAGTCTGTGATTAACATTGTTTTATGCGGTTTGGGCGTAGGAATGAATGATTGTGTAGATGTTTTATATTGAAGCGGTGATTGTTAAATGAGATGCATGTTCATCGCTTTAGCACGACACCGAAAACACACACAACCGCGCCTAAAACCCCGGGCGCCGCCTATAGGAAAACAATAGAAGTGATTGAAAATGGAATCCTCGTGAGGAAAAACACGGGGTAATCCACTTTTCAATTCCGCTCATTTCGAACTATGGATTGGGTCCCAATGCAACGATAGTTGTGCAATGGAATCTACCCCTTCTAGAATTCGAGGTGGGAGCCTTGGCCTTAGATTCCAAACCCTATCTTGATTTTTATAGTTTCACCCTCACTTACTTCATGAGCTTGATCAGTGTGTTTGACATAACCTATCCTTTTCGAATGGTATGTAAGTTTCATTCCCCTGGAATTTGTTTCCTTTCAGCTCCATATTATTCGTCAAAAGCAAGCGGTGTTTAACATAAATGCCCTTCGATAGGACTTAGAAAATGAGATCACCTGAGGTCAAAATTGCACATTTCCCGCGAGCGATCGTCAACATGTGGGATCGACTGCTACCAACCCACAAGGGCTACGTGGTGAAGAAGATAGGCTTTCTCACATCCTTGATACATCTCGAGGCAAGGATTTCCATTATTAAAGCGTTGTCAAATTTCTGGAGCCCCGAGTCCTCTTCTTTTGTGATAGGCCAGTGCGAGCTCACCCCAACTCTCGAGGAGTATGATGCCATGATAGGCCCCGTCGGAACTTTCGGTTTGGCCACCCCTCCGATCGATGTCAACTCAGTATTACTACTTAGCCAATTTCTGAAAGTCAATTCCACTCTCATCAGAAACATCCTCAAGGGAAATACCAACGCTATTCCTATAACATTTCTCGATGAACTCTCTTCAGGTTTACCCGCAGAATCTGGAACGCAAATCCCTAGGGTATTTATCCTAGCTTTCTTTGGATTCGTTATCTTTCCATACACGAATAAGAGCATTGGTACCAATTCAATTCTAAACCTTTCAATTAGACAAATTTATTCCTAAATCTTTTTGCATTTGTATCAATTCAGTCCATCCGGCCAATTTTGGCAGGAAATCGCTGACGTGAGTGCCGGTGATGCCATGTAGAACGATCAGTGCTGACATGGTCATTATTTAACAATATTTTTTTAAAAAAATTATTTTTAAATTTGTTTTTCTTTTAATCTAAAACTTGGGGTTTGGTCTGCGAGGATGGCCGACAAACCTCGTTGGCCCTGAGCAAGGGTCATGGCCCTCCTCGTTCAGAGCCATAACGGCCTCGCGCACGGCGAGAGAGGCCGCAATGTCCTTGGCGGAGGCGGCCTTTGCTAGCATCCGGCCCTCACCCAAGGTCAACAAGGGTGGCCGGACGTTGAGTTTCAAAGTAAAAAAAGAAAAGATTGATTAAAAATTAATTTAAAAATATTATTAAATAATGGCCATGATAGTGCCAGCCATTTTCTGTGGCATCGCTAACATCCACGTCAACGATTTCTAGCCAAAATTGATCGGATGGACAAATTGTTAACAATGTAAAAACATTATGACTAAATTAGTCCAATTGAAAAGTTTATGACTGAATTGATACCAATGCAATAGGATTAAAACTTTTTTTTATACTTTTTCTCGTAAAATTCTAATGTTTTTTTATCGTCTGTCATTGATTTATCTTGTAAGTTTGTCTTCCAACGTTAGAACTTATAGCTACATATCATGGCAAGTGATTACTTTGGGCAAATTACTCTCGTTGGTCAATAAACTTGGTTCCATTCTTGCCTCTTCCAATAGGATGACTTTTAGGCTGCGTATGGTAACGTTTCTGTTTATGGGAGCATTTTTTGAACATAAACATTTTTTTTTTGTGTTTCTGTACCAGACTACGATTTTTGTTGCAAAAACGTGTTTGGTAAGTAAAAAAATATACTTTTTTCCAGCGGCGGCGACCGGCGATTGGTAGAGGCCGGCAGCTGCAGCAGGCGATCGGCGACGGACAGCGACCGACGGCGGCCGGCTGGCGGTGGGTGTCGGCCACCGACGGCGGGCGGCTGTCGACCGGCGAGGGCGCCCGGCGACCGGGTGTGGTGGCCGCGTTGGCGGCGATAGATAGTGGTTTCAAAAGTGTTCCAAAAAGTGTTCCAAAACCCAGAAGCAAGTTTTCTTTTTTTTCTTCAAAAGTGTTCCATGGCATAAAAGTGTTCCGCGGAACACTTTTGGAACATTTTTGCACCGTACGCGTTTCTGTTCCAAAAGTGTTCCCGAAACACTTTTAGAACAGAAATACTTTCCCTGGCTACGATCCATACATGCCCTTGAATGGAGATCTTTTCAATGTATTCCTCATGGGATATACCCTACTCAACTTAACACCTATATATCTTCTATGTGTAGCCATTCCTGTCGAAAGCACATATGATCAACGATCCAGATAAACTTGACGTGTAAGACATTGAGAAGAGAATCGAATTAAGTCATTGTGGAATGATCGATCAAAAAATTGAAATCAATTAAAGCAGTTCGAACTTTCCTTCTGCGCCAATGTGTATGTACTATTCTACGTACCACTTTCTAATAACTTTGGACTCGTGTTTCATGCTCTATGTACATGAGGAATTTGTCCAATGTTCTATGCCGTGTTTCATAGAGCGGAGAAATCTTCTTCCAAATCGTTATCATTTTAAGTGGGATGTGAACTTTAGTGTCACTTTCTCTTCCCATCACATCCCCTTTCCTGGACGGATTTCGTAATTTTGTCTTCTCATGTTAGTACTTGTGTATACGCATTATGGCAAGCGCTCGGTCCTAAGCAAGACCTTAAGAGGTTTCGTCTAAACTTTGAGACATTCGAGGGTCTTCTTTAGTATGAAGGGAAGAAAAATATTTTCTCTCAACTTGGGAGTGTAGTTGGAGAAGGTAAACTCAACGTCATTCTTCGGAATGGCTACTTCCGGATAGGCTCGTATAGTAGCGATCTGCGTCTGGAATGAGATATCAGAGCTAAGACTTCCCATACACTTATTCTTTCTAAGAAGGAAAAAGAAAAACAATTCGAGAGAAGGACTTTTGGTGTGCATTTGTTGTATTTCATGGTTGTCCAGCAGTGAATTTATCATTTATCGGCAATATTAAATTTTTGAGGTACAATTATTTTCTTCATATACTGTTTGGCCATTTTCTAACGCCACATTAAGGCTCCCTTTGTTTTACAATAATTAAATAATTTAAAATATATTTTTTCATTGCTTGTATTGCTCGAAATAAATGGAGCCTAAAATTTATTTTTATTTTTACCAAAAGCATAAATAATTTAAAAGATATTTTTTCATTGCTTGTATTGCTCGAAATAAATGGAGCCTAAAATTTATTATTATTATTTTTTTACCAAAAGCATGGGATGATAATCACCTAAAGTCCGTTTTTTACGGATGGCCCAGATCTCCTATTTTTAGGGGGCAATTTTTTAAATTATATATATATATTTTTGTTAGTAATAATCTGGGCCGTCTATTCATAATACGGACGACCCGGATTTCAAGGGCAAGACCTAACCTTCTGAGGCAATCCATTTCCATGATAATCACTGTATGATCAGATATGATTTATCCAATTGCGCCGGTAACACCTCACGCCAAAGTTGTTATTTCTTGATGATAGAGTCTACGTTGTACGGCATCGATCTCTACATTAAAACAGAGATAAAATATAGCTCAAAACAACCATCGGTGTTTTTTATATAAAAAATTACAATAAAAAGAAAGAAAATCGAAAATAGGGCTGCCTGATGCGTTTATTGAATTTCATGCTTTTCCGGCCACCAATACGTAATTAAATTAGTGCAGCATCGTATGGTATCTCGACAATATTAAGTCCTCGCGTTGTTGACTTACATCCCAGTCCTTGCTCTAAAACAGACTGATAATTAAGTCTATGCAAATAACGGGCCATACTGATTAAATATGACATGTGCAATTTGTGATGTGAAATGTGAAAGGGTCACTAGCAGTATATTTCTTTGTTTTATTCATGGAAACAAAGAAAATTATGCAAATTCTTCTATTCTAATTCCTGCTTGCTCGTATTGAGAAAACGAGAAACTAACTAACAGGACAAACCTTGGATTGGTCAATATAGAAGAATGTCATTTGATAGGAAAACCAGCATCCATGTATTGTCAGTTCACTCTCAATCTCCAAATGTTTAAGTGAAAAATTGCAATTTCTTATTTTTTTTTTCTTATTGTTAATTTATTACTCTCGTGGATGGCGTTATCATAATTATTTTCCCTAACTATTGACACATTAACGCTAACAGTAATAGTCAAGAAGCTTATTCACACGAAATATGTCGTGGTTAGATAACAAAGCTCGAGCCGTTCGTCATCTTGCTCACACGCGAATGAAACTCGCGACCTCGTGGAAGAAAAATGTGTCCAGTTCACCAATTGCCAACCACCTTGATGGTTTGTCGAGAAGAAGACTGCAAAGTATTAAAGATGGCAAAATCTATTGAGTGCTACGAAATTACTCGCGAGTTAGATTAAGACTATGCCATTTTTTGCCTACACACTGATGATCCCATTGCATTTTAGCACTCTATGGCCTGATTAATTGGTAAATAGAAAAGGAGCCCATTATCATCCAATGTAATTGGAGAGAAGAGTGTATATAGGGAAGTATTAGATGAGGAAGAAGAGGCTTACCTAAGTTGCTTTCTTGGTACTTCAAAGTGTTAATTATTTTGGTCATAGGATGTTGATCGGCACGCGGTGGTCCAATTATTGCTCTGGCTATATGCCATGACTCGTACCGCCCTTTGAAGTGTTTGGCGAGTCTTTTCAAAGGGCATCCAGTCTTGGAAAGGTTGAAAACCTAATACTAATAGGAATTAGCATCGGGCTTTCCACATTTCCGGAATGCTGAAAGCCTCATCACGAATATTAGTCAGTTACCTATTTTGCTCTCAAAACCTTACTAAATATTCATGTTTACTCATTCTTTAAAATGAAACCCTAGATTGTTGTTGTTTATCTTCTTCTTCTTTAGGTTGATTGGTGAAGGACTAGCATAGGGCCGCCGATAGGCCGACAAGACCAGATCTATCTGGCGAAGTCACGGGACGCTTGGGGTGGCGTGACCCCATGACGGCCGTCGACTATAAATCTGGCTCATTGGCGGCCAGAGCCCTTTGCTAGAGAGTCTTTATTTTAATTTTTGAAAAAAATAAATAAATAAAACACAAAGTCCTTTGCAATTTTTTTTTTACCAAACAATATTTTCACTCAAAGTCGCTTTACAATAGATGTTTTGCCAAATATAAATTGCATTTTTTCAAAACCCTTAAAATAAAGTCTTTATATTTCCTCGCAACTCATTTTTAAGGTTGAAGCAAACGCGTCCGAAGTCGCTCCACGTTTCCCTTTCCCAATGGGACAGCTTTTAATTAGAGGTCTTTTCAGTGTACTCTTGCCGTATTGACCCGATTCTACTCATTCCCACGTAGCGCACCTTTTTCATACCCGTCGGGATGCAGACATGATCAACAGTCCGTACAAGCTTGGCATACCATGTAAGACATCGAGTAGAGAATCTAAGTCGTCACTGGGGGGAAAAATCTGGGATCAATTAAAGCAGTTGGGACTTTTCTTCCTTCGGTAATGGGTGGTCCTGACTTCCACATCCAACTAACTTAATATGCAGAATATCCGAGGAACTCTCCATCCAGTGTGTATTTATATTTTATACAAAAATATTGTGCTGCAAAATGCATCGATTGGGCAGCAGTAGGGTAGTGGAAATGGTGGAGCGCAGATGGACCGCGGCTTCTCGTTAATGAACAGAAACAAGTTAATGCTCTTGAGGAGCCAAGTTGCGGACTTCGACCACACACGGTGGCCATGGAAAGAATACCAGGAGGATGCGTGTGATGATGGAATGAGCATTGAAGATTTCATATAGGAATCTTACAAGCCTCTCAACAGGAAGTGTAAGGTTTTTCCTAATGTGGGCTAACTTATATTAATTGGGATTGTAATTTATGTTTTACGGGATTAATTTACCATTTAAAGTGATCTTGTAGGGTAAGATATAAGGATTCTTATCCAGTCTAATATGGACCCGACATTACGTGGGCCGAGCTAAACTCGGACAATGATGAGAGGGCCCTGTTTGGAAACTATATAAATAGCACTATAATTCATCCTCTAAATCTAACAAATTCATAACAACCTCATATAAGGAACGCATACGGATTGATGTCGATGATGAGCTATCTCATTAAGTCAGGGATATAAAGGATAGAAAAGAAGTATTTGAGCTTTGGATGGTCGTATTCAGCATAAAAAATGATGGATCTCAAATCAAGTACACAAATTCTTTTGGACCATTATTGTGTTTCTAAATTCTAGCTATCTTGATCCTAGGATGTCATTCTAAGGTTTTTAGCAGCTGACAGGAAGATCAAGATTCCATCAGGTGTTCTTAGCCCTAACATGTTAATATGTATAATTGAAACTCTGTGACAATTCATAAACAACGAGAGGAAAATAAGGACATCAAAAACATGGAAAGAAAGAATTGTCTCTGACAGAGAAGAAGAAAAAAGGTGGGACCCCCAAAGCAAAGCTCTTGATATTTGCTTGAGATTATATATGTGATGAAAGTGATTGCACTTTGAATAATCATGTCATGTCCATGCGGCTATAACTTTTCTCCTTGGACTGTATTAGGGGATGTACTGTGTATTATATTAGTCCGTTTTCAATCAGTTTAAGTATTGAGAGAAAATAATTTATCTAACCTGCCTAAAAGTCACGATTATGGATTTTTTTTTCTTTTTGGTCGGAACGATTATGGACTTTGAAACTCCTTATTTTAGCTCCAGCTTTTTTCTAATTTGCTTTTTTTTTTTTACATGTCGGTATCCATTTGATATGGTCACGTCCACATGTCGAGTTTTACACGTAACACGCTACTCCTCACATGGCCCACTCCAAGGAAAATGGAGTGCCGGTCCTGTCCATATGGGCAGAATCTGTGCAGTCCTCTTCAATGCCTTGATTACACTGCAGGGAACACACTTGTTTGGTTTTTTGCAACAAAGAAAATTTTTCATCGAAATTCGTTCTTCGATTTTTATTAAGTAGGTCTATGGCTCAATCCTCAAAGAAGCATGGTGAAAATGACAATGGATGAACAAGGATTTGAGTTAAGTTACAATACTCTTAGGAAAGCTTGTAAATTACAGATAAAGCAAATGGCCTTGCCAAATGTAACGATATGGGAAATGTAAAGGACTGGAAGCTAAATAGCATAAGAAATTGAGTTGTTTTGGATGTATGTTGATCTGTCCCCTTCTTTCTCTCAAAACATAGGTATTTTGACCAAAAACATATAGCTCAAAACACTCAAGTATTGAGTTTTCGCTTAATAGGACTACGTTGTGCATTTATTAAAGCTTCTTTGGATTATATTTCAATGGCATTAAGTTTTAGCCCTGTTGACTTACATCCCAGTCTTTGCTCTATGCAAAAGTCTCCGCAAATAGAGGACCACGCATACTAAACGGTGAAGGGATTGCCTGCCCATTTCTCATAAGGGCAAGCCCTACCCTTGGAATCCAGGCCATCCGTGTCATGAATGGACGGTCCAGATTATTACTAAAAAAATAAAAAATAAAAAACCCAAAAAGTTACTCCCTAAAAATAGGAGATCTGGGTCGTCCGTCTAAAAATTATCCCCAGGCAAAGCGCCAAGAAAGCTACATGATCCAAAAGATTTCTTCCACCACAGGTATCCCATAGGATGATGAAGATATCGAGTCTGTCTTCTCTGTTGAAGATGAACCTTCACCCAACACACTTTTTGCCCTTCAAACATATTCCTCAGACTCTAATGAATCACCTGGTGATATCTTTGTATTTTTCCCCGATGCTATCTTTGATTTTTTCCATGTCCAACCTGTTTTCCACTCTCATATATGTCATCCAAATCCACCCTTCAGAAAATGATAAACCCATCCAAGTCATTGCCCTCATTGATACCGGCGCGGCTGCATCTCTCATGGATGTAAAAAAGTACTCCCAGAAAAATTATGGATGCCTTATACGAGGTGTTTTCATTCTGCTTCCGGTGATACTTTTACCACAAAATTTCACAGCAAAACCATCACACTCCAAATCTTTCCAGGTTGTTCCTTATCCACAAAAATCCTTGGTTGTAATTCCCCAGATAAAGACCTTATCATTGGTTATGATGTTCTTGCCCAGCTTTCCCAGCTAAGAATCAAACCCACTAGCTTACAGTTTGGTGACCAGTTTCGTAAGCATGTGGATATCCAAAGACTTTTCATTATTCAGCCAGAAATTCTTGACCCATTTACCCAAAGTCTCTTATCATGTTGTTCTGAATCTCACTCTCAATTTGTCCAAACTTGTTCGAACCCTCTTTGGAAAAAACCTGACTTCTTTGTCAAACTCTCATTCAAGAAAAGAGAAGATGTTAGTCCCACAAAAGCTAGTCATTTTGGTATGAATTCTGAACATCTTGCTTTGGCCTAGAAGGAATGTGATGAACTCCTTTCTCAAGGTCTCATTGAAACTTCTGATTCACAATAGGCTTGTGAAGTCTTTTATGTGAATAAGCGAGCCGAACAGAATCGTGGTAAGCTCAGATTGGTGATTAATTACCAACTCTTGAATAAATTCCTTCAAGATGACAAATTCCATTTGCCTCACAAAAATTCCTTGTTTGGTAGCCTAGCCTAGGCTAAGATCTATTCAAAATTCGATATGAAAGTAGGTTTTTGGCAAATTGAAATTCATCCTGATGGCAGTCCTAAAACTGGTTTTTGCATTCCAAACCAGCATTTTCAATAGACAGTTGTCCCTTTTGGTCTTAAAAAACCCTTCTATTTTTCAGAAAGCAATGTGTAGAATTTTTCAGCACATTCTCCCACATGCCCAGATTTACATTGATGACATTCTTCTCTACAGTCCCGATGAAGAATCCCATTGCAAATTGCTTTCCCAGTTTGTTGATATTGTCCAGAAACATGGAATCATGCTTTCCCAAAAGAAGATGATTCTTGTTGAAAAAGAAATTGAGTTCTTAGGCATGCATTTGAAAGAAGGCACCTACTGTCCGGGTCCTCACCTTGCAGAAGAACTTCAAAAATTTCCCTCTGAGAATTTGACAGTTAGCCATGTCCAGGCTTTCCTTGGAATTGTCAATTATCTCTAAGACTTTGTGCCAAAGATCTCTAAACCACTTTTTCCTCTTCAGAGGATGTTGAAGAAAGATGCCCCCATGGGGACCAAAGCAGACACAGGCTATAGCCCATCTCAAAGAAGTTTTGCAGTATCTCCCTCCTTTGCAAATTCCTTCCACTGGCCAGCGAATTTTGCAACAAATGCTAGTGACAAATATTGGGCTGCCATTATCCTTAAAGAAATCAAAGTAAGCGCTTCATTTGTGCTTACAAAAGTGGAATATTCACCCTTGCATAAATGCATTACCACTACACTTTTAAGGAGATTCTCGCAGTCAAATATGGCATCAAGAAGTTTGAATACCACCTTATTGGGCATCACTTTTTGGTCGAAATTGATATGTCTTCATTTTCCCAAATGCTCAAATTCAAGCAGAAACAAATTACCCACCCACAGCTGTTAAGGTGGGCCGAATGGTTCTCAAAATATTCATTTAATGCTAAACACATAGCAGGAAAAAAGAATGTCCTTGCAGATTTCTTGTCCACGCCGAAGCAACCAGTTGAATCCATCAACATGTATGTGCGCAAAAATCCATAGAACACGGGAACATTTCGCACTGCACCAATGCGAGATACACCATGGAATTCTTACAATTACCCTCCAGAAGTTCCAAGAGAAGTTGCAGAAAATAATTTCACTGAAAATGTGAAATATTATATGCACATGTACTACTACCGTATATTCAGTATCCATGGAGGATTGATGCTAGGACCGCATGGTTTTAATCTAGATTATCCGTTTATCGATATTCTGCGGTGGTCATGATTTTCTTGAAGATCTTAAATGGTTCTTTTGGCATCTTCTCAATGTATATGCTATTGCCATTGAATTTCCCACAGACAAAATTGTCCGAGTCTTGTCTAGAGCACTAATGGGAGATTTCTCAAACCAAAAGGTTTTGACAGAAATGGTCACTTGGTTTCAGCCTTTAGCAGCATGGAAGAATAATTTCATTTCCCAAAGACGTTTTCGAATGGATGAACCAGAAAGGCACATCACAGTCATTTTTCACAGGCCTTGGGTTTTCTTTAGCCCAACAGGAGATGTACGAGATCAGGCATTGCACTATGGCACTACTACTTTCAAGCCCAATCTTCACAGGCAAATTTTTAGAATCCACACCACAACTCCCAGATCCATCACACTGATGCAGCACGAGTATAGAGAACTCCAAAGGATTTTATGTGAAGAAAATCAACAAGTTCCTCCTGAGATTTGGCCATACTACCACATGATGAATCTCTCGTGGGATAGGCCAAAAATGCATCCTCAAACCATTCAAGCTTTAGAAGAATATAGAAGAAGCCAGCCGGATTCTTCTATGGATATTGACACTCAAGACCCTTGGGGAGGACCGTTGTCACAAAATCCTTATCCTACACAGGATATTGCATCCAACACCCAAGACCAGCCATCTAGCTCGTATACGTGGCCTCAGCTCCAACAATGGCCCCAACCTCAAATGCTGTCTAGCTCTAATCAAGTCCTTCAACAAGATCCGCAAGACCCAATCACTATGGAAGATATTTTGTCAGGAGAAAGGCACGATGCGGAATAAGAAGATAGTCCCCCACTATTTGAATACTCAAATATCAGACTGTCTCCACTTGAAGAGCAGTGGTATTGGAATAAATACAAAAAAGAAAAAAACGGCCTAGACAGTTCTGACTCTGACGACGCCAATTATCATCCAGACCCAGATCGTCGTCGGTTTTAAACCACTCAGTCACGTGTGTGTTGAATATGTAAAAGTTTGTCAAAGTCTTTGTGCGTCAAAGTCCTTGTTTTAAATAAGCAGATAAGAGTAGGTACAAGTTAGTTCGTGGCCTGACTTTTCTGCAACCTTCGAAAGACTTTTTCGGGAAAAGTACAGTTCATGTATTGTAGCAAAAGTTACTGTAGCAGTGACACTATAGCAGTATTGTAGCACTGTACCAGTACTGTTCACCTGAAGACTTTTTCAGTTTTTACTCGTGAATTTGTGTTTTTTTTTCAGAAGTCCTGTTGAAGTGTTATAAGCCTATAAAAGGCATCCGAATGCGTTGTAATCAGCAGAAGCTGCCTTATGTGAAATATCAGTGTGTTTTCTAAAAAAATCATGAGTTTCTAAGTTCCCTTTCTTCTTCTTTCCTATAAGCATGGTTCTTTGAAGATCAGAATCCTCTTGTTGATTCAGTAGTACGATTGTTTGGTCTAGTATGCTCTTCACTTGCCACAATGTGGAACCTGTGAAACAGAAATATCTGGAACCTTAAGGGTTAAGCTTCAAGAATGAGCTTGAGTGAGCAAACAGGCAGTCCCCCTTTAAGGCCAGGAGCGCCGTGTTTGTGGGGATAGCATACCTGCTCATCTCGCTCAGGCTTATTTAAAATAAGGACTTTAACGCACAAAGACTTTGACAAATTTTTACATATTCAACACACACGTGACTGAGTGGATCTTTTTTGGCCAGAGAACAACATTTTCTTTCAAAGAATTCTTTTCTTTTGAGTTCTTTTGAATCTTGTGGTTGGCCAATAAAGAAAAGATGAATGAGCATCAGAGCCAAACATCGTCGAAACTGAGTTAAGATTAGTATTCTGATATTCGAGACTTGCTGACGGGAAAGAAGAAACTCATACTTTCATAGAACCCTCCACAGATATTTCATCGCATGTCTAGTTGGAAACCCCCATTTCCTTACCTCTACCACCTGAACTCCGCAAAACCACTTCATCCAAATTGGATTACCTCTATGAGGTATCCTATATGAATGATGATCGCAAGTTCTCAGAAACACAACTCCCACTCATGAATCCTTATTCAGCTTTTTGCAAACCACATCATTCTCTCCCATCCGCTCCATCAAACACCTCATCAAACACACCCCTCGTTTTGTCAAAGAATACGTCCGGTCCACTAAACTTGACCAGTACCCTATCATGTCTACACAGCAAGAGCAGTTTATAACTCTTCAGATTCCACCTGAGTTTCCTACTTAGTGGGCTCAACAAGGTTACACTCACCTTCATTTCGGCGCCATCCGTTTGACCCTATCCTTGCATGGACGAAAAGGCTTGCCCGTAGTTGCTCTGGTTGCTCTCCTTGATACCCGTTTCTTGGAATACCAGCATGCTTGCATCGGCACAGTTTAGACCACTCTGAATGCAGGCACAATGTTTGTCACTCTCTTCCCAAATTTCAACATGGCCTTGGCAGATCCCAACCTACTTTTTGCTTTGAAGGTCCAGTTACAGATCACTGATGCTCCTCAAACTACATCAACCATAATTGCTACTCTTCACTACCAGATGGTGTATAGAGTACAAAACCATGCCATTGACCTTAACCTTCCCAGTACTGAAGATGCTTTGCTTATCTCTATTGACAACGACCAGACTTCATGTATCCATGTCCCTCGTCAACTTCCAAGAGATCAGCTTGTCAAACTCATTCCCGACAGTTGGGTGACCAACTATGAAACGCTTCACCAGAATTCTAGACATGTTCAATCTTTTGAGCCACAGTACACCAAGAAAAAGGATGGTACTGTCACTATCAAATTCACTAAAGAAAAGGAAGACACTTCTTCCTCTGTTTTCCCATCATTCCCCACCATCGTATGTTTCACCCCATGTCCAACTGAGTCAGTTAGTATGGAAGAACCTGATCCTAAAGCTCATGTCCAATCTTTTAATGACCATAGACGACGCATCCATTATTTTAAGGATCCCTCCGAACATTGTTTTTGGGATGTTGATTGTTCCTGTTCCTCCTGCTTAAACCCAGATGATGAGGATGACAGACCTTCCTCCAGGAAAAAGAAAAAGAAGAAAGATTCTCTTTACCAAAAGTACCTAGACGGTGACCCGACCGTATAATTGAAGTGACATTGGCAAATAATTGAAGTTTTTTTTTTTAAATATGTATATTAACAAAAATACTCATTCATGGGTAGCTCAGTTGGTTAGGGTGCACTTGAGATTGTGCGGTTAGGTGCACTAGTCCCAGGTTTGATTCCCCATATGAGCACATGTGATTTAAGTGGGGGGCCATGGCGGTGAGTTGCTGTGCTAGTCTCTCCCGATGAATAGTCGAGGTGTGCGCAAGCTGGCCCGGACGCCTTGATTATAAAAAAAAAAAGTTCTTCACAAAATATAGTTTTTACCAAACATCATTTAGGTCAAAGTTGCTTCCCAATGTATTTCTAAAATACATTCTACCAAACACTGTTTGCATTTCGAAAAATCCCTTAGCGCAAAGGCATTTGCATTTTTCCAAATGTATTTCCCCACAGCAGAACTAAACAGACCCGGAGTCGTCGAACAGTAAACATATATAGACAAATCTCCTAAATGAAGGACAGAGGTTAGCGAGAGCCAAGAGCGCAGTAGGCTTTGATTTTCAATATTACTCATCCTTTTACAGTTTAAATTCACAATAAGTTAAAGAGTTCCAAATTCCCTGTTAATATGAAGGATGTAATATCGTAGATTTGCTTCAACGTGGCCTGAGTGAGACGTGTCATCTACTTGACTCCTCATATTCTATTTTGAGTTTGCACATGCTTGAGGCGATGTTTAGTGCATCAAACCGTCTTTGACCAGAAATATTAACCTTCCCAATTGATTTTCCATTTCTTGACGCTCCAAAACATCCCAAAGTTCAGGAAAAAAATTCACGAAAATTCTTTTCAACTACATTAGTACACCGTAAAGTGAATTTCTATTTCAGAGAGTTGAATTTGGGTATTGCCAGTAGGGGCGTGCATGATTCGGGTAGGTCCGATTCCGACATGAAATCGAAAACCGAACCAGTAGTCTCGGTCCTCATATTTTCGAGACCAGGGATCGGACCGGGAAGACCGGTGGTCCGGTCCGATCCTGTCCTAACCCAGTAGGACCACTAACACTAACCAACTGCTTATAAAAAGCTAGTCCTTAGAATAAAATATATTTTGGTTGCATGTTAATTTACAATTTATAACATCAATTGAATGAAAATGCAGGTAAGTTTTTTTTAATCATTATTTTTTTTCAAATATTTCTATTTCTTTTTTCTAATTGTTTGTGTGTGTGTATATATAAATATATATTATAGGCGGTCCGGTCCGGTCCTAGCACATGGAATCGGAGACCGGACCGCCCGATCATCGGTCCCATTTATTGGAACCGGGGATCGGACCGTCTACCTCAAGGACGGAACCAATCCGCCCGGTCCGGTCCGGTCTCAATCCGGTTCAGACCGATCTGATCTAGTTTGCACACCTATAATTGCCAGTACTAACAAGGGACTTTCGTGATCACAAAATGGCAAGACTTACTGACAGAAAATGTAAGTGAAGAGGGAATACTGAAAATGTCTTCACTTGTTGTATTGTGTATTCAGTACATGCCAATATTTATAGTACAAAAGAATAATCAAATAAAGAATACATGATACATTTTCCTAATTAATCCTGATTGATTGAATCAATTAATTGTCAATCTCCGTGATTAGAATCAGAGTCAAGGATCAAATCGGATCTTTCTCCAACACTCCCCCTCAAGCTGGCGGCTTATATATGTCAAGGATGCCTAGCTTGCTTAGGAGATATGCATGCTGTCTCTTGCACAAAGGCTTAGTGAAGATGTTTGCAGGCTGCTCCACAGTTCTAATTCCTCGAGTGATAACCATCCCTTCTTGAATTTTTTCTCGAGTAAAATGACAGTCAATCTCTATGTGTTTCGTTCTTTCATGAAAAACTGGATTAGCTGCCAATTTGAGTGCTACATCATTGTCACAAAATAATTTACACGCTCCATCGACTTGTACCCCAAGATCTGATAGCAAACCCCGTATCCAAATTATCTCGCAAACAGTTTTTGCCATAGCCCAATATTCTGATTCAGCTAATGATAAAGAAACAGTTGATTGTTTCTTTGTCTTCCATGAGATTAAAGATCTTCCTAATTTAATGCAAAAAACCTGTGATAGATCTTCTGGCCATTGGACAAGTCGCATAATCTGTATCACAATAAGCTGTCATTTCCATGTTGCAATCACGTGATAATAAGATTCCAAATCCTGGACATCCTTTCAAATACTTCACAACTTTTAGTGCTGCATTCATATAACAATCGGGTTATGCATAATTGGCTGAGTATATGTACTGCATAACATATATCAGGCCTGGTCATGGTGAGATAAATCAATTTTCCCATGAGTCGCTGATATCCTGATGGATCTCTAAGTAACGGGTCTTCATTGGGTGACGTGGAGCTCTTATCATATTCAAGTGTTGTGAGCTTAACATTCTGCTCAACGGGAATAATGGCTAGTTTACATCCAGATAATCCTGCTTCAGATATGATCTCCAATACAAATTTTCGCTGACTAAGACATATTCCCTTGTCAGATCTGGCTATCTCAATACCAAGAAAATATTTGGGAGGTCCCAAATCTTTGATATGGAAGGTAGAGTGCAAATAATCCTTAAATCTTGTAATAACAGAATCATCATTTCCCATAAAGAGTATATCATCAACGTATATCAATAAATAAATTGATGAAGTACCTTGGGTCCATGTGAACAAGGCATAATCATGCTTAGAATGCTTAAAACCCACATTTGTGAGTGCAGTAGTGAATTTGGCATACCATTGCCTAGAAGCCTGTTTAAGACCATACATGGATTTACGGAGACGACATACTCGAGACTCCCCCTGTCTACGTAAACCCTGTGGGAGTTCCATGCATATTTCTTCGTCTAGATCCCTATGAAGAAAAGCATTATGGACATCCATCTGATGTAATTTCCAATCATGAAACGCAGCAACTGATAGAAAAGAATGGACAGTTACCTCTTTAGCAACTGGAGAGAAGGTTTCATGATAATCAAAACCTTCTTGTTGCGTGAAACCTTTAGCAACTAGCCGAGCCTTGTAACGTTCAATGGAACCATCTGCCTTGTATTTGATTTTATATACCCATTTACAGCCAATGGGTCTTCTGTGTGGAGGCAGAAGAACTATTTCCCAAGTATAATTATCCATAAGGGCACGTAATTGATGTCGGACAACTGGCGTATAATATTCGGAAAACGCAATATTACGATTTTAAATAAAGTTTTAGGTATTTTGCTATTTTAAGAATTTTAGTGATATTGATAATCGCGATATTTGATTTAAATTCCGTTTGATTAGATTAGATTTGATTTTTCATATGTTATCTTTGAGCAATTCTATTTCCTAAAGGAGTCATATCTCTATATATAGGACATCCGTCTTTGTAATCGATACATTATCATTATTATTCAATCAAATTTGTGCATCCTTTGGAATTATTTTCCAAGATCGCTTCTCTCTGCGTCATTTGATATCAGAGCAGGTTTCTCCTATGACGATAACTCATAACGTGAATATCAATCTCCCCGTAGCTGAGGGCCGTAAAAACGAGCCTATACACGGGCTGAGTTCAATCGATTCGTGGATCAAATCGATCGGAGGTTTCAAGAATTCCTTGAAGCCATACAACGTTTTTCCACAAACCACATACCTGGCGTCTTCCAGCCGAGTGAATTTCTGTCGCTTGTGATCCCGAAGTAGCTATGGATCGTGGGGCAAATCACCGACATCATCGACAAAGGCGACAAGTCTATGTCGAGGATTTTGAAGAAGAGGATTTCCAGGACATGCCTATTCGTGGAGGTCGCCGTTATGGAAGATTCGTGGATGAGCAAGTTCGTGAGAATCGCCGACATGGAGGTTATCGACGATATCCCGAAAAATATCAATTGAAAGTTGATCTCCCTACCTTCAATGGCAACTCAGATATCGAAGACTTTCTGGAGTGGCTCTGGGAGGTTGAGGAGTTCTTTGAAGCCATGGAGATCGATGAAGAAGAGAAAGTAGAATTCGTGGCGAGAAAGTCAAGGCGCGACGCTCTAGCTTGGTGGGAGCGGACACAAATATCCCGACGTCGTCAAGGAAAAGCTCCTATCCGAACATGGAGACGGATGAAACGAATGCTAAAGGTTCGATTCCTTCCACCTGCCTATGAACAAGATTGGTTAAATTCAAACCACTCGCTAGATTCTTTGTACCCTTCTTTCTCCTATTCTCCCGCTAAGACATCCGAAGCTCCTGTCAAGGGCAAGAACCAACTTTTCAAGAAATTAGAGGAGGAATCAAAGGTGAGAGAAGGAACGAAGCAGAAAATCACTCTTCGTCCTTTAAATGAAGACGCACGTGTTTCGCGGGCTATCCAAAAGAAGAACAAAGCTGACGTTGGAATTGCAACGGAGGATCCTATGGTAGAAAAATTATACCGCTTTGACACAATACAACCATGTCTTTCTATCGCCCCAAGAAACAACCAAGCTGCTCCACCTATGTCGTTTGGGTTATTTTCAGAATCTGCAATTGTTGAAGATTTAGTAAAACCAGAAGGGCCATATGTGGAGTACCACTGTAATTCTTGTTCCACTGATTGTTCTCGGAAGCGTTACCATTATCAAAAGCAGGTGGACTTTGATTTATGTACTGACTGCTTTAATAGAGGTAAATTCGGGTCAGGTATGTCTTCATCAGACTTCATTCTTATGGAACCTGCGAAATTGCATGTTGTAATCAATGGAAATTGTACTGATCAAGGGACATTGCTTCTCTTGGGAGCATTGAAACCTCACGAAGAAAACTGGAGTGAGATTGCTGAGCATGTAGCAACAAAAACAAAAGTTCATAGCATAATTCAGGATGCTTTTCTTGATTGTGATGATGATGTTGATGCGACTTCTAAGGGAAGTACAGATCTTACTATGACAAATGATGATGTATCCATTAGTAGAGATACCCTACAAATGACTGAAGGTAAGAGTGACTCAGTTGAGGATCGACCCCAGACTTCACCTATGGATATATCAAAAACAAAGGATACTCATGATGGGACAATTGTTATTGTGAAGCCCAATATCAAGGTAGGTGATTATGTCACCATACTCGATGTTACTGACAAATATGTCACGCCAGGTGAGATTGATCCGCACATTCATCTTGCTACGGGGCTTATGGGGGGTCAGATAATAGATGACTTCTTTAGTAGTCAGGCTACAGCATTAGCTAGTGGAATAACAACGCACATTGATTTTGTGATACCGGTCAAAGAGAGTTTAATTGCAGGCATTGAAACATATGTGACAAAAGCAGTGCAATCTTGTATGGATTATGGTTTTCACATGACAATCACAAAAGTGGGAAGCTGACAGTACTGAGATGGGATTTTACCAGTGACCCGCTCAAGCAATCATGTTTTTTTAAAAGGAATAGGTGGAGACATTGGAAATACAGGAGGAAGTGGATCCAAACACCACATTATAACTCGAGGATGAGTTTTTCTGAAGAGGAAGAGAATGATGCCGGACAACTGGCGTATAATATTCGGAAAACGCAATATTACGATTTTAGATAAAGTTTTAGGTATTTTGCTATTTTAAGAATTTTAGCGATATTGATAATCGCGATATTTGATTTAAATTCCGTTTGATTAGATTAGATTGATTTGTCATATGTTATCTTTGAGAAATTCTATTTCCTAAAGGAGTCATATCTCTATATATAGGACATATGTTCTGCTGGGTATGGTGCCATCGCAGGTCACATGCTGCTTCTTCATAAGATGAAGGTTCCTGTTCCTCAGATATGCCACTAATACAGCACATATGTTCTGCTGACAGTCGATTAAATGAGACATAAGAAGATACAGGATATTGTGTACCTAGAGAATCCAGCGTGGGACAAATGTAATCTTTTGTCCATGTAGGAGGACGAATTTGACGTCCGGATCGCCGAGGTGGTTCGACAATTGGTCGTTCTGATAAAGAGGGAGACGACTTATCAATATGCTGCTGTGCAAATGAAGATGGAACTGACAATTCTTCCTCCTCGGTGGATGGCATAGGTGACTCCATTGTTTGCCTTAAGTATTCAGGAGCTTCTGTCGTTTGATCAGGAGAGACCAAAACATATGGTGAAGTCATAGACAAATCTTCTTCAGATAAGAATTGATGATGTTTTGACTCCGATATGGTAGTTTGAGAGGAACATCTCGATTCCTGAAATGAGAATATATCTTCATGGAAAGAAACGTCTCGACTAACAAAGAACCTTCATGTGGATATTTCCATATCCCTGTAACCTTTCTGGAGGAGAGAACATCCCATGAATACACATCGAATTGCACGAGGATCCATTTTGTGCTGAGGACCCACATTTGTTGCGTAACATAAGCAGCCAAAAACTCTCAGATGTCCAATCTCCGATGATTTATTGAAAAGTACTTCAAAAGGAGATTTTCCCTTAAGAATTCTAGTTGGCATTTGATTAATCAAATAAGCCGCTGTGACCACACAATCACCCCAAAAAATTTCAGGAATAGAGGCTTGATATTTTAGGGCTCGAGCTACTTCTAAGAGATGGCGATGTTTGCGCTCTACAACCCCATTTTTTTGGGGAAGTGTAGGTGCAAGATGTTTCATGAATTATCCCATGAGAAGCAAGGAAAGATTGGCACTCTGTAGTTGAAAATTCACGTCCATTGTCTGTCCGAATTTTATGCACAGACTTGCCGAATTGATTTTTGATTAAGGAAAAGAAATTCGACAATTTGGAGAAAGTTTGACTCTTGGATTGCATGAGGAAAACCCAAGTAGCGCGAGTGTGATCATCTACTATTGTGAGAAAATAGCGAGAGCCATCATGGTTTGAGGTATGATAGGGACCCCAGATATCTATGTGAAGCAGAGAGAATGCAAAAGCAGCTCGAGATGTGTTTATCGGGAATGGTGTTCGTGATTGTTTTGCCAAGGGACAAATTTGACAATTTGGATGAGGAAAACGAGCACTATGACCCAAACATTGATGAAGAAGATAATTTTTATTGCTGGTGGTAGCATTACAAGATAAATCGAAACCCTATGGAAAACTAATCCAAAAATACAATCCTTGTGCGGCACCACCCAAGCCCATCATTTTGCCAGTCGAATGGTCCTGAAAGAAACAATTTTCGAAATTGAATATGACATGACAAGAGTTGTCTTCACAAGTCCTGGAAACTGATATAAGATTGAATTCAAATTCAGGAATGTAGAGAACATTTTTAAGGGTAATGCTTGAACTAAGGTGAACTATTCCAATTTTGGTGACATGGGTAATAGTACCATTGGGAAGACGAACAGATGCATCAGGATTTGTTTGCTAGTGATCAGAAAAAATTTGCTCATCACAGATTATGTGGTCACTAGCTCCAGAGTCAATTTTCCATGCAGCAACTGAAAAGCTATTATTCTTGAGAAAGGAAGTACCTGAAAAACTTGTTGTCTTGTCTGTGATCTTTAATTGATTCAATGCCCTCATGATATGCTGGCATTGATCATTAGTAATAGTCCGATGTGCCCTATCAGTCCCTTGTATCAAAACCTGATAAGCAGAAAAATCTTTCTCTCTTTTCTCTTTATCATTTAGTTTTCCATGTAACTTCCAGCAGGTATCAATAGTGTGATGTGGACGTTTGCAATAATCACAATATTTACCTTTATTTTTAAAATTCTGTCCATTTTCTCTTGCCGATGTGGTGCTTCGTGGGCCATAGGATTTGGACTGATGAGAGCCGCCCGATTCACCCTCCTGGATGAGAGAAAAAGAGCCGTCTGATCCCTTCTTGTAATCTGGACCGTCCATCCGCAAAACCCTATCTTTTGGGTTCTCTTCATCCCAGCGTACAGCCTCTCTCTCATACAACCCAATGGAGGCCTGCACTTGCGGCAACACTGGCCGTCCCAACGCATTCGACGGTCACTGAGGTGTCCTTCTCGGAGCAGCGAGCGTCACGCTCTCTCCCACCTTCACGTACTCCGTTGTGGCCAGCCGCTGATTTTCTTCTTGTACTGCTAGCTGATAGATCCGGCCAAGCAGAGGGACGGGATCCATGGCAAGGATTTGGGAACGAAACTGTGAGTAATTTTCGTTTAGAATCAACAAAAAACGAGTTACCTTCTCTCTTTCTCGGATTTCTCTATACTGTTCCAATGTCGATTCGGGCCCTTGAAGCTCCTTTTCAGCCGCCTCGAGCTCGTTCCATAGAGCTAAGAGAAGGTTGAAGCAAGCGGTAACCGAGAGGTTTCCTTGCTTGAACTCTGATAGGGCTTGTGTGAGCGAGAAATGCTTCGCTCGATCCATTTTTCCGTACATTTCCCGAATGCTATCCCACATCTTTTTTGAGTCTTCGGTCGGTGGGAGACCGGCGGCGATGTCGGGGGCTATGCACTTCTCGATCCAGGTGCGAACAAGTTGGCTGCATTTGCGCCAATATCGCTGTGTCCGTTCAACGATTGGAAGAGGCACGATTCCGTCAAGGAATCCGTCCTTGTCTTTGGTCACAAGGGCTCGCCGGAAATTCCGAGCCCGTGTATTATAGTTATCGGGACCAGTGAGTTGCGAGTTAATAAGTCGGAGCTCCTGTCCATCGGCCAGCAATGTGTAAAGCGCGTCGCTGGGTTCTGGACGGCCGCTAGCAGCCGAAAGAGGGTACGGGTAGAAACCGGGTTGCAGTCCCAGGTAGGGATTCATCCCTTGACCCGGTAAAGTGAAGTCAGGTCTGTGGTCCGAACGTGACAGTCCGGATCCAGTCGGCTGGGCTTCTTGTTGATTGAACCCAGCACTCCATTGGCCTTGAACTGGAATCCATTGTGTTGGCAGCCACTGGACATGACTGGAGGGCTGGATTGGAGTTGGTGCTGGAGCCGAGGGATGTTGTGCAGGATTTTCTTCGTGGTGCATTGAATCATCTTGCTGTAAGGTCTGATTCTGAGGTGAATTGTTGGATGATTCCTCCATCGTAGGTAGGATTGTTTGTTGACTGTTCGGCATGTATGCAGGTGTTTGAATTCCTACCCGATGTGCTAATTCGTCTTGCCGGAGGGGATTTGCAACAACGAGATTAGAGAGCTATCGGGGGCAATTCTGAAGAATTTTTTTTTGCGGAAGCTAGGTCAGAACCGAAAGCTTTGATACCATGACAGAAAATGTAAGTGACGAGGGAATATTGAAAATGTCTTCACTTGTTGTATTGTGTATTCAATACATGCCAATATTTATAGTACAAAAAAAGAAGGGCGGCGCTATTTCCACTCCCATTTTGGCTAAGGCACTCCTATTTTCAATTAATAGACCGAAATACCCTTCTCCTTAATGTTTTTTTTTAATCAACCTAACCGACATAAGTGCCTTTATTTCTATGAGATTGAATTTACAATTAATATTTATTCTTTTATTTATATCAAGAGTTGAATAGCACGGAATTTCGTGTTTTTTTATGTGTTTATCTTTTGTTAAAACTTATTTAAATACAAATATGTATGACATTTTATTATGCTTTTAATACCATTTTTTGATCAACTTTACTTTTCTGTTTTTATGAAGATCGACTAAAAATAAAGGTAGTTGTGGATTAGCATAATAAAAAAAGAAACATTTAATTGAAGAAAGAGGAGGATATTTTAGTAAGTTAACGAGTAGAAAGGAGTGCCTTAGCCAAAATAGGAGTGAAAATAGCGCCGCCCAAAAAGAATCAAATAAAGAATACATGACACATTTTCCTAATTAATCCTGATTGACTGAATCAATTAATTGTCAATCTCCATGATTAGAATCAGAGTCAAGGATCAAATCGGATCTTTCTCCAACACTTACTGTTACGAAGGCAATGTAGGCCAGTTGCGGGTCTTGTTTGCGTTTATTTGATTTTAATGTTGTGGGCTCTTCTTCACTGGTCTTGACAGTGAAAGCTCTCTTGCCACTGTCTATGACTTCCAAGAAAGAACAGTACTAATGAAAACTTGTCTTTCAACTAGGACTCTACGTAGGTACTAGGTCGGTAAAACCGATGGATCGAGCATAAATGACTCGAAGATCTACGCATAGTTGACCCAGTCCATTGCGAGTATTCACTTGAGAAAAAAAAAATTGTTCAAACGGGACACATGCAGAAGTCCATCTTTAGTTCGAGCCACTGAATTTCACCGAAGCCCCCTTCCCTCTCTGCTGCAGGCCACGAAAGCTCCCCTATTTCTGTCTGCTCTTGTGCTTCTACTCCTCCTAGAATTCCTGACATGGGTGTCGAAAGCTCCATAAGTTCAAAGCTTTTGCTTCGCCATGTTATTAGCATCTTGACGATTGTTTCTTTGGCAGACTGGGTTGCATCTGTGAGCTTGAAGGATGGATTCCGGGACGGGCACTAAACTATCAACCATCGAAGTTTTCAAATTCTGTGCGATGATAAGCCACTGCTCGGACTGCAACCTTTTGGGAAGTACCTTGTCGATTATGATAATCAACCTATAGAAATTGTTTATGATATGATCGGGAAAGATTAACGGTCGTGCCAAATTTGTGTTTTCATGATGATGGCTTCTATATTTATGATATGAAAATGGGAGAAAATATAGGTCGAAGATTAAAAAAATGACTGGTTGCTGTTTCCCCATCTCTCAGTTTCCCAGTTAATTTAAACCCAACACCAGGAAGGACCATGCTCATTGGCTGCATCAAAATAAGAGCCAAAAACTAAAATGCTAAGAAATGACCACAAAAACTAATGGATGTATGTTTATACTTCAGAAACATCCTCAAAAGGACATAGTGTCAAGTGACACTACTTTATCAGCCATCCATAGTAGTAAAAATTCAGATATTGTAATTCTCTTACTGGGCCAAGCATTGCAGCTTCTGCTTCTATTCCTCCAACGCCCTAACAAGCAACTCCCAATCTGTCTATCATAGTTGTATGTGAATCAATACCTACAACACTATCAGGGTAAAGCATGCTGTTTGTGTTCAAGACCACTCTGCCGAGATATTCTAGATTAACCTGCAAATAGATTCCAGCTCAGTTTGTAGTCTTAATGATGAAGGTCAAAATCCTGGCAAAGCAAGAAAATTGCACATTCTTATAGAGGAGTATGTAATAGTACTACCACGAGGGTATAAATGGTTTTCTCCACTTCTTGTGTTAGTCATATATGTGATGAGTAAAACCTAGACCATCCTCCACCATGCACTCGGTGGACAATCCCTGACCCAGGAGGAACAACGAGCATGTTATGAAATGCAGTTGAACCCCACTTGCCTGGCCAGCATTTTCTGACCTTGCTACATCAACCGGAACTGAGTGATCAATAACAAGATCCACTCGAACCTGCATGATGATTCGCGTGCTCACAAACCATGGTTTAACCACTAGCATACATGAAAATAAACTTTCTTCCGCACCAATGAGTAGCTAAATGAGCTAAGGAGTTATAAGGTCAAGCTAGAATGAGCCCCACGCAGACATATAAAGCTCACCACTGGGTTGATTTTATTTGGATCTCCCCGGAGGCTATTCATTGCATCACACATGCAAGCAAGATCAACAACAGCAGGCACCCTAGTAAAATCCTGACACAAACGACAACGCGCTATCAAAATTCAAATCGTCTTCAAACACCGCAACTCTTCAAAACCTCAACTAGCATCAATGGAATGTGATCCACTCACTCTCTATATACCTGTAGCAGCACTCTAGCTGGCTTAAATGGGAACTAAGCCTGCTTCATGGTGATAAATTCTATCCACAATGGATTACCTTTTGGGACCTGAAATACATGGTTCCACATCCTTAAGATCGAGCTGGAGATACCAGGAGTATGTTCTCTCTACTTGGGCCTGCATCCAACAAAAAGATCCGTAGCAACAAATACCGATGCACTCTTAGAGTCAAAAACGTTCATAAAACTCACCTCATTGTAATCCACAAACATCTTATTCGCCCGCAAGCAAGATTCTATCATCGAAACCTATGAAGTTAATATGAGTAAGCACACAGTAGTCAGCACAACTGCACTTTTTTGTGCATTTGTTGATTTTCATGCTTTTATGGCAACGAGTGCATAGTCAATAATGCCGGTTGGGATTGTACTCCAGCAAGCAATATCAAATCCGTGCTCTGAAGAAGACTAAGAAGTCTTTGCAAATAGAGGGATCCGGATTGCGTAACATTACTTAAATCAAGCCGTCTATTTTTATTTAGACAGCTTGATTTGAGTAATGTCACACATGTCACGGAAACCCCAATGTTATGCAATCCAAATCCCAAATAGAGCGCCCCACATGTCAGATGAATGGTGAACAACTCGTCATGACGTGCGGTCACGATTACGAGATGATGTGTATCGCTTTGCTGATGACCGTCGGCTCATCCGTCCAAGTCAAAGCCGTCTAATGACGTTCCAATTTATCCAAATAAGAAGCATTTTCTACATCGATATGATCTATTAAAGTGGATCAGTATTGGCCAACTAATGAAAGCACGGTTGAGGCTTCTACTTTTCTTTGGTCCCAACATGACCGCCCAAGCGTAAGGGCCGCGTGGTCTGCTGAAAGAATGAAGCTTCCTAGAGTAACAAAAGCAAAGGAAAAATTCGGATATTGAAATGGACAAATGTTGCGACTGTCAATTTAACAGCATAAATGTTGGGGGGATGGAGGAAAAAATCCACGTGAGTAATTTGGCCATTTTCTTATTTCGTTACTCTCGTCGACAGCGTTACTATAATCTTTTTCGCTAACTATCGACACATTGGCGCTATAGATAACTCAGTCCAAGCCGTTCGGCATCCTGCTCACACGCGATGGAACTTGTGACCTCGCGGAAGTAAAATGACCGGTTCACCAATAAGCCAACCACCTTGATGGTTTGTCAAGAAGAAGACTCCAAAGTAGCAAAGATGGAAAAATCTATTGAATGCTACAAAATAACTTGTCAGTAACACCATGCCATTGCTCAGTTTTTTTGCCCACCCACGGATGATCCGTTGCATGATTAATGGTAAATAGAGGAGGAGCCCATTATCATCCGATGTATCAAACTTGAGGTTCTCGCGGTGAGCCTCGGTGTGCGGATTTTGATCCGGATTGGCTGGCCTAGGAATTTATCGAGCAATTTCGAATTCATCCATCGTCCTTGTAAGCAATAAAGCTACAGTACTATGAATTGATGTATGAAAACAAGGGATCAGAGACGCACAACCAACGCTGATGCCAAAAGACCCAGAAGTCGGAAAAAGAACGGGAAAATGAAAAAGTTAAACTGATCAAAACAAAACTCTCAACGCTTGTTTTGAGATCATACATGACATGCCAAGGAAGCCATCGCAGTTCGAATAATCTTTGTCGTGTCCATGTGGATTTGATCTTTCTCCATGCACGGTGTTGTTGGATATACTATATATTCATATTGTACCATTTCCAAATGGTTTTAAGTTTGGGGAAAGAAGACAATTCATCTAACAAAATGTCACGATGATAACAGACCACGATTACGTCATGGATGAATCTTGACCGGTCCCAGCGATCTCTGGCTCGCTCGAGGCCTGCTAGCCACGAGCTCACCAGATCGAAGAATCTGTGTGAGTAATTTATTCCAATGAGTCCAGGCCTCCCATTGTCACTGGTGCAACCTGGCGTATAACTTGGATGCTGATTGCGCAAGCAAAGCAAATAGTACACATCCCCTCCTTTCTTTTCTTTTCTTTTTTTTTTGGCTGGATAGGCCATGCTACGGGCTGGCATTTGGATGGCTGGATCTTGCGGGTCGTGGCTCGCCAGCCTTGGGCGACCTCGAGATCGTTGTGACTAGCCAAGCCTCGAGCTCGCTCACATCATGGCTGATCGCCGGACGGATGATTGTCGCCGAGGTCCGCAGTCGGCAGAGGAAGGAGGAAGCAGCGGAGGGCGGAGCAAGGTGGCAAAAGGAGAAAAGAAAAGAAAAGAACTAAATTTTTTATTTTTTTTTAAATAAGTAAAAAAATGAAAAGAGGAAAGAAAGATGAGGAAAATGTTTTCGCTTAATAGGACGTCGTTGTGCATTTATTGAAGCTGTTGGGATTATATTTCAGCAGCATTAAGTTTTAGCCTTGTTGACTTACATCCCAGTCTTCGGTCTACGGAAGTGACAAAATGAAGTAATTGCGTAATATTGATAATTCAAGAGATTTGCGGATCGTTTCACATTGGCCAGGAAGAAAGTAACTTGTTTGTAGACTTTATGGTCCCTATTCTTCTATAAATACGTTGGTTATACTTGGTTCATTTCAACACACATGCACAACCTCGAAACGAAGAACAGCCACCCCTTTAAACCTGTCGTGGCCTCGTCTCAGAAACAACTCTCCATGTCGTTCCTCGCTTACGTCCTCCTCGTGCTCGTGCATCAAATGCCTTGTCTTGCTTCGTCTCCGAGCTCTTCTCTAGCGGCCATCGCTGGTGCTAGTAACCAAACGGTATGTTGTGAAATAGGACACCTCGATCGGTGTCGCAGCGGAATCGGATCGATGAGCGTTTGCAAAGTCGACAGAGAAATAAAAGAAATAATAACAAATGACACGAGATTTACGTGGTTCGGTCCGAATGTCGGAACCTACGTCCACGGGGAGAGCAGCACAGAATCCACTATAGAAAAACAAGCGATACAACGAGATCAATCACTCGAGCACTCAAACACACTCTTGGTGTTTCCCAAACCCCAATTACACCTCAAACTCACACAGTGTTTAGACCCTCACAATTCCTAGTGAAACCTCACTCAAGGAATTATACAAATTCTACTCACAAGAATTTATCTGGCTAAAACACTCAGGTGTAATTACGACAAGCAAAAAAACCCTCACGAGAAGAACTCTCTCTTCTCTCGGCCACCGAATGACTTGGTTTCGGCGCACTTCTTCAATTGCATCTTCTTCTCCTTATATAGCCATATGGAAGGAGGAAGCATGCCAAATTGTGCCCAACTTATGCCTAATTTCCAAGTCAAAAGAAAGAGGTGCCAAACTTGCCAAACTCTTGTCTTTCATACTTGCCAAACTCTTGTCTTTCATACTTGCCAAACTTGCCAAACTCTTAACTCCCGAGTCAATGCCAACTTGTGCCTAACTCCCGAGTCAATGCCAATGTGCCTAACTCCCGAGTCAATGCCAACTTGTGCCTAACTCCCGAGTCAATGCCAATGTGCCTAACTCCCGAGTTTCATTCGGGACTCAAATTCGAGACATGTTTTTAACAATCTCCACCTTGGCTCGACATTTGAGCCAAGTCACAATCGCTTCAGTGGATTCATTCTTTCCTGCTACTCTCCCACAGCCCTCTTGGGCTCAACCGTCACAGAAATCATCCAAGTCCAAGCCCCGCTTGAACTTCGCCATAACCGAGGACCTCATCAGAACACCAACTGAACATGCACCTTTAACTACTCCACAAGGACTATCTGACACAAGCTCCATAATCACAGATAAAGCAAAACCTTCGTTGCATCCATATCTGTCAGGAGATTGAACACGTACCTTGTCAATATTAGCAGTTACAGCAACTGTTGGCTGTATAGACTCCACCTCGCTACAAGCACCATCTGTGTCGATTACTTCGCTAGTATCCGCTACCTCAGGAGTTTCTGGTTGCAACTCCACCTCAAGCTGAACACCGTCCAGATCCGTATAAACACTGCCACAAACACTCCTAGCTAGAAGTACTGGAGACTCGTCAAAGGTAACTTCTCTGCTGCAAACAGGTGAATCTATCGGGCACCACAACTGATCGCCACACTCACCTTGTGCATAACCATGGAATATGCACCTTGCCTCCACATCGAGCTTACCATCACTTACTCGATAATAACACGGGCAACTAAACATTCTAAAATTAGAATCATCAGCAACATTACCTGACCATACTTCTTTGGGAGTCTGATATCCAATCGCAGTCGATGGGGATCTATTCACCAGGTAGCTCGCCATACTAAGCGCATCTGCTGGAATTTTCCCAGCCATACCAGCACTAGAGATCTTTTCACGGGCCGTCTCTAGTAACTCTCTGCTCATCAATTCTGCAAACTGTTGTGGTTTACTAGCACTAGTGCGATGTTTCACTATGCCCTTTTCCATGCAGAATTTATTTACCAGCTTCGAGCAGGACTCCATGCCACTGTCAGTTCGCACATGCTTGATCAACTTACCAGTCTCCATTCCGATCAAAGCTCTCGACTGCGTATTCCTGACAACAGCATCAAACATGTGCTTTCGCACAAACACCCAGGCCTTCCTCGAGTAGCCGTTAGACTCTCGAACAGACGTCGACGTCTCATGAGCAAAATTTATCAATGTCTTACCTTGAAGTTCATACAGGCCGCCATGTTTGATTCCCTTCATTATCACCAGAGCACCTCGAACAATTTTTAGGACTCCACCACGTGAAGAATACCTGCATCCAGCTGAATCTAGAGCACCCAAGGAAATTAAGTTCTTTTTCAATTCTGGAACATGTCTTACCCCAGTCAATGTCCTCACAATTCCATCATGCATTCTGATTTTAACATCACCAACACCCACAACATCGCATTCAGCGTTGTTTCCCAACTGCACTTTACTACTATCCATGCATTGATAAGAAGTAAACCAGTTCCTGTTTGGTGTTGCATGAAAAGAACAACCAGAATCCATAATCCAACCGTCAAACGACGAATTCTCAGTGACAGACAAGACATAATCGACATCATCAGAATTTTCAGCTACAACTGCAACATCATCTGCAGATTCAACTCCAATTTCCTTAGCTCTTTCATTTGTCAGCTTAAAACAATTTCTTTTAAGATGCCCTCTCTTGCCACAGTTCCAACAGACATCACTGCCAGTCCTAGACTGACTACGTCTATTCATGCTCATACTACTTCTGCTAACACGTGTACTAGCTCTTCCTCTTTCACCTACTAAAGCAGTAGATACAGATTCGCCAGATTCTCTTCTACGAATATCCTCACTCAGAATTAAATCTCGAATCCCATCAAAGGTCAAACTACTTGACCCAGAAGAATTGCTAACAGCAGTAACAGTAGTATTCCAACTATCAGGCAATGAGGATAACAGAATCAAAGCACGTACCTCATCTTCAAAGTCAATCTCCACTGAACTCAATTGACTAACTATCACATTGAATTCATTGATATGATTAGCAACTGACACACCTTCGCTCATCTTCAAATTAAACAGACGTCTCATCAAATAGACCTTGTTGATCGCAGAGGGCTTCTCGTACATGTCCGACAAGGCTTTCATCAAACCCGCAGTGGTCTTCTCCTTGACAATATTAAATGCAACGTTATGAGCCAACGTCAGCCGAATAACACCCATCGCTCGTCTATCCAGCAATTCCCAATCGGGTTGCTTCATCGTTTCTGGCTTTTGCCTAGACAGGGGCTCATGCAGCTTCATCTGATATAAGTAGTCTTCTATCTGCATCTTCCAGAAACCAAAGTCCTTCCCCTCAAATCTGTCGATTTTCACTTTAGCTTCTTCTGTCGCCATGGATTTGCTTCAACTCAAGCAAGCCTAGCTCTGATACCAATTGTTGTGAAATAGGACACCTCGATCGGTGTCGCAGCGGAATCGGATCGATGAGCGTTTGCAAAGTCGACAGAGAAATAAAACGAAATAATAATAAAGGACACGAGATTTACGTGGTTCGGTCCGAATGTCGGAACCTACGTCCACGGGGAGAGCAGCACAGAATCCACTATAGAAAAACAAGCGATACAACGAGATCAATCACTCGAGCACTCAAACACACTCTTGGTGTTTCCCAAACCCCAATTACACCTCAAACTCACACAGTGTTTAGACCCTCACAATTCCTAGTGAAACCTCACTCAAGGAATTATACAAATTCTACTCACAAGAATTTATCTGGCTAAAACACTCAGGTGTAATTACGACAAGCAAAAAAACCCTCACGAGAAGAACTCTCTCTTCTCTCGGCCACCGAATGACTTGGTTTCGGCGCACTTCTTCAATTGCATCTTCTTCTCCTTATATAGCCATATGGAAGGAGGAAGCATGCCAAATTGTGCCCAACTTATGCCTAATTTCCAAGTCAAAAGAAAGAGGTGCCAAACTTGCCAAACTCTTGTCTTTCATACTTGCCAAACTCTTGTCTTTCATACTTGCCAAACTTGCCAAACTCTTAACTCCCGAGTCAATGCCAACTTGTGCCTAACTCCCGAGTCAATGCCAATGTGCCTAACTCCCGAGTCAATGCCAACTTGTGCCTAACTCCCGAGTCAATGCCAATGTGCCTAACTCCCGAGTTTCATTCGGGACTCAAATTCGAGACATGTTTTTAACACGGTAAATGAGGAAGCGGAGGCACTCCTAACCTGGAAGTCTAAGCTAGACAGCCAGAGTCGCTCTACCTTGTCTTCGTGGAATGGGAGCAACGCTTGTTCATGGCGCGGGATCAGTTGCGGTCCTCTCGGCAGCATCACGAGCTTGAACCTTTCAGATTCTGCCATACGTGGTACGCTTTATCATCTCAATTTCTCCCGGTTGCCGAATTTGGTCGCTCTAAATCTTGCCAACAACTCCCTCTTCGGAATCATCCCTCCGACCATGGCTCATCTTGCCAAGCTTACTTATCTGGTATTGCTTCGAAACAACTTTTCGGGGAACATTCCGGCTCAATTCTGGTCGTTGGGATCTTTACAATATGTGGATTTGGGTCTTAATAATTTAAGCGGCTCAATTCCCAGTCAAATAGGTAGTTTGACCAACTTGTCCTATCTATCCTTTTCAGATAATAAGCTTTCTGGTTTCATCCCTAAAGAAATAGGAATGCTTAAATCTCTCAATTATCTCAACCTCGTGAGCAACCGCCTCACCGGTCCAATTCCTTCTTCTATTGGAAACATGAGCAACTTGTCCACTCTATTCCTAATCAACAACCTCATCACCGGTCCAATTCCTTCTTCCATTGGAAACATTAGCAAGTCGTCTGATATACGATTTTCCAGTAATCAACTTGTTGGTTCCATTCCAAAGGAAATAGGACTGTTGGGGTCTCTCAATCAACTTGATTTATCAGACAATGATCTCAATGGATCCATCCCTACGACTCTTGGAAATCTCAGTAATTTGGCATTTCTTTACCTCTATGACAATCAACTTTCTGGCTCCATACCCTTGGAAGTTGGAGGAATGAGATCCCTCATAGATTTCCAACTGCTAGACAACGATTTAACAGGCCCTGTCCCGCCATCCATAGGGAATTTGACCAATCTGAATATCCTTCAACTTTACAATAATAAGCTGTCTGGTCATATTCCCAAAGAAATAGGAATGCTCGGGTCTCTCTCTATTCTCGTGCTTCTGGGTAACAATTTCTCTGGCTCGATTCCGTCCACAATAGGTAACTTAAGCAAGCTCACAAGCCTGCAGCTAGGCAGCAATAATTTTGTCGGCCCATTGCCCCAAGATATTTGCGGTGGTCGAGTTCTTCAATATTTTTCCGCGTCCGATAATCACATCATTGGTCCAATTCCGCGAGGCCTCAGAAACTGCACAAGTTTGATTAGAGTCAGGCTCGAGAACAATCAGCTCAAGGGAAATATATCCGAGGGTCTCGGCACATATCCTTATTTAGATTATCTTGGGTTGAGCAACAATGAACTCTACGGTGAGCTGCCCCCCAGACTGGGTGAGTATAGCAATTTGACAAGCCTGAACATCTCCAACAATCGAATCTCAGGCGTGATACCCTTTGAAGTTGGCGACATGACCCGATTACATATACTTGACCTCTCTTCAAATGGTCTCGTTGGGGAAATTCCAAAAGACCTTGGAAAACTGAAGTCTCTTCTAGAGCTTTCGCTCTATGACAATCATCTTGTAGGCAACATCCCTCAAGAACTTGGAAACTTGTCCGATCTGTCAAGCCTTAACGTCGCCGGAAATAACCTGAGTGGCTCGATTCCCAGACAGCTTGGGGAGTGTTCGAGGCTTCAGTTTTTGTATTTGAGTAGAAATGATCTTGACAGAAGCATTCCCCTCGAGATTAGCCATCTTCAATCTCTTGAAATTCTCGATTTGAGTCAAAATTTGCTTACGGGTGAAATACCTGGACAACTTGGGCTATTGCACAAATTGGAGACACTCAATCTCTCACATAATCAGCTCTCGGGTTCCATTGGGTCGACCTTTAACGATATGGCAAGCTTGATGTCAATTGACATATCGTACAATGAGTTAGAGGGTGCCTTACCAAAAATTCCAGCCTTTCGTAATGCTACAATTGATGTTGTGAGAGGAAACAAAGGCTTGTGTGGAGTTATTGCTGGTCTCAATCCATGTCCACCGACGAGGTCCAAAGGCAAAAACAACAACAAAAAGCTGCTGCTGATCTTGGTTCCAACTTTAGCTTGCCTACTCTCTTTGCTTCTTGTTGTGGGAGGTTCGAGTATCGTACGCCGAAGAGTAAGGAAAACAGAGGCTAGTCCGAAAGATGGAACCAATGAAAACGTGTGGGCAGTATTGAGTTTTGATGGAGGAATGGCCTACGAGAGCATTATTGAAGCTACAGAGGAGTTTGATCCCAAATATTGCATCGGTGTTGGAGGACAGGGGAGTGTTTACAAGGCCCAGTTGCAAACAGGGGAGACTCTTGCTGTAAAGAAACTTAAGGAAGCAGTGGACGACGAAATTGCTAGCCGAAAAGCATTTGAAAGGGAGATTCATGCGTTGACCGAAACTCGGCACCGAAATATCGTCAAGCTCTATGGCTTTTGTTTGAGTTCTCAACATTCGCTTTTAGTGTACGAGTTCTTGGAATGTGGCAGCTTGAAGGATGTATTGAACAATGAGGAGAGGATAACAACATTTGATTGGAAGAAGAGAGTGAATGTTGTTAAAGGTGTGGCTTATGCTTTGTGCTACATGCACCATGAATGCTCACCTCCTATAGTTCATCGAGACGTATCGAGCAAGAACGTTTTACTGGATGCAGAATATGAAGCTCATGTCTCTGATTTTGGCACGGCCAAGGTTCTACAATCTTATTCATCCAATTGGACTTCCTTTGCAGGCACCTTTGGATATGCAGCTCCAGGTCAGTTGGTTTCTTCAAAATTTCACTCATTTCATTTTATAGACATGAAAATGCTTATGCAAGATCCTCATCCTTACCTACCTTACTTTATACGTCTAAGTACCTAACACTAAATCTAAAGCTATTCACACGATCTGAAGGTTCAATAATAGATTGACTGAGATTTAGGCCCACCAATTAACAAATTGGAATTTTTCCTTGGAGAAATTAAATTTTTAAAATTTTCATTTAAATCTAAACTATGCATTAATTGATACAGAATTTATTCAAAATAAGTTTAGATTAACGAAGCATGGAGACTGTATAAAAGCTAGAAAAAATGTGCTCTTTTCTCTATGTAGAATTCGCATACACAATGGAGGTGAACCACAAATGTGATGTTTATAGCTTCGGAGTGGTGACACTAGAAACGATTATGGGAAGACATCCAGGTGATCTCATATCTTCTCTTGCGTCCTCATCTTCATCATCCTCGCGCCATTCAACAGCTTCTTGTCCACTGAAAGAAGTGTTAGATCAAAGAATTCCATACCCGGAAGGTGACGTGCTAGGGGAAGTGGCTTTCGTGACAAAGATGGCATTTTCGTGCTTAAGTCCCAAACCAGAGCATCGTCCGAGCATGCAACAAGTTTCTCGAGCGATATTGGCACATAACTCAACCGCATCAATCACATCGGAGGCCGTCAAATTGGAAGAGCTAGTTGATCTTGCATGCTTCACTTATTGAGGTATTTTGGTCTTTTTGTTGCGGTCTGTGCAATTTTGGAATTGGCGAATACTTGGGAGCCCTTGTGTCACGCCCCGCTTTCCTTACGAGCACGTACATCCACAATACGCTGTAATTCTTGTCCCAGGATACTCCTCATATACGGCTAGCTAAAATGAGACTCGCATGCGGAAGACAGAAGAAAATAAAACCCCTCCAAATACTCTCCACTTATACATACAACCAAGAATGAGATGCGGGGAAAACAAGCAACTTTTATACATCGAAAAGATAAGTCCGTCTAATATATACTATACCACGATAGTCAGGAAACTCTTCAATAGCCCTAGACATCTCCTGGGGTTCACCCAAGCGAATTGGCAGCATTCTTCAATTCCTAGGGTCTGGAAAAAATAAGGTCCCACTAAGGGGTGAGATCGAAATCTCAGTAAGAAAAGTCCTAGTCCTAAGTTAGGCCAACCGTACACTCAGGTAAAAGCGAATATGAACCCAACGTATAAACAATAAAATGATGCATTTAACAACCATAAATAATACAAGAATATCACAAGCATCTTTATGCATTCATAGCAGCGTATTCCATCAAATAAAACAAGTTCACATCACCAATCCAAACCACGCCTTTCTTCCTTTCCAACCATTATTTGATTCAAGCCCGCGTGTGTAACGCCTCAGGCTAGGTCCGCGTACTTACGCATCAGACCATCTCATTGACAAACCCGCGTAAAACGCATCAGGTTTTCAATATCATCTCCGACTCGTGTCGACACATAACAATTCTCGTCCCGCGTCTCACGCATCAGGACATTGGTCATAACAACCCCGCGTCTCAACGCCTCAGAGTGCCACAAGTTTCTCAAGCATGCCAGGATTCATCTCAACTCAAGACATTGTAATCAAACACAAGCTCACGCATCGAGCTATAATTCAAGGCATGCACAACAATCAATTTCAACAACCAAGAGAAACAAGCAACACGTATCATGACCATTCAATGAGCATATAAACAATAGGCACAACACTTGATCATAAATCAAACAATATCACCAAAGCTCACCAAAGATTAGCATATTCCTCATCGGATTTACCCAATCGAGTCCAATTGTTCTAACCAAGGTTAGGAACTTCCTTACCTCAAATTTAACTCAACAAAATTCACTCCCCAAGCACTTCAAATGCTCAGCCTCACACACTTCCAGAACAGGGCAGCCGCGCTCCTAGCGGAAATCAAGTGATTCGTTAACTTTTCTTCGCCTAAACCTCAATTCACGGAGTATAAACCTCCATAACATGTCAATAAACGTCCTAACACATCTCAATGACCAAGTCCAAACCGAATTCCAACACGAACAGCCCTTACAAACACAACCAAAAACAGAACCGAAACAGGGCACTCCCCTGTTCGGTCTTCAATCAGCTCAATCAGCCTCAAACCTCAATTCAACTCCTTGATTTTTCTGTAAATACACTTACTAACACAAAGTTCTACATGCCAAGAGATCTCACCGAAAGTTCCAACCCAAGGCGACGCCAAAAGGTCCTTGAATAACACCACTCCTTCTGAGTCTGCAGATGGACAGATTCTGTCCTTCCAAACATCACAACGAAACAAAATTAAGATGTTGTTCTTTTTCGTCCAAATTTCTACAGCAACTCCGTATATGTGTCTACTAGGTCTCCACAAAAAGTTAGCTCAAAATTCGTCCATTAAGGGGTTCAATGAAAAGCAAACCGGAGCCTACCTCCAGTTCAGTCAGTTTCCGTCGACTCGCGGGAGATTGGCCGGCCGGAGCTCCACAGGTGGCCAATCGACGTATTTCCAATTGGAAAAGTTCGGTAATAGGGAGATCTTCGCGATGATATATGGCTCGTGAGCTGGTTGTTAACGGTTAAAAAGTTAGGCGCTGATGAAGTGGATGAAAATTCTGATCCTGCAGGTCTGGTTCTGAACGTGAGGAAGAAGAAGAAAAATGGAGAAGATGATGGTGCTGCTGGTGCTGGTCGTGAGAAATGGCAGAAAGAGGAGGAAGGAAATGACTTGTCATCCCCAAAATATTCTAGAGCTTGCTTAGGTGTATAGCTTAATTATTGCTAACCATATATTCATGACACTTGGAATTTTCCTCATAATATCACAATTCCCTTCCAATTTTGCCCTCAATGATTCAGCTAGCACCTTGGGGATGACCAATTGACACAAATGCCCTTGTCTAATTGATAACATAAAGTCAAAGCTCCAAGGGCAAAATCGTCTTTTCACACCCTTCGTCCGAAAAATCATTTTCCTGCAAATTTTCATCCTCGACTAGGCGTCGTCCAATCCAAACACATTGTTACAAATCTTCATTTCCATTTTTCATTTCCGAGATCCCAAATCGTGATCGATTTCTCATCGTTCGTACATTTCAATCTATCTCGAACTAACGGGCGGCTTTTGCGGACATTACGCGTATCGACTCTGTAATTCTCATCACACTTAGGAAAATCCAAACTACGGCAATCTTGGTTGTCATGTAATCACAAAGGTCTATTACCAGTCCCGACGGCCGCGATCGTCATAAATCGATTTAGGAAAATTCGCAAATCATACGTTGGTTAAGCGGTATCACCCGCGTCCCAATCGTATAACACTAGCAATGGATTCCTTAATCGTTTTCTGATCGGTCTCAGTTCTAAATATCCCTCGACGATCCTTATGGTCAAAACACCGTGTTCAAATCGAATTTCCTAGGTCCACGTACCTCGTCGCGCGTTAGCCTTTCCCCTTTGGTTAGTTAACTCGCGATTGATCAGATCCGAGCGAGATATCACTGAAATACTTCGATAAATATCTTACAATCAAAGGTCTCGAAATGACAGGAAAATCAGACTGTCACAACTCTTTCCCCCTTACGAAAATTTCGTCCTCGAAATTTGTTACAATTCACTAGTCAAACAAATGGGGGTATTGACGCCTCATTGCCTCTTCGTTTTCCCACGTTGTGCCTTCAGTTCCATGATGCTCCCACACTACTTTGACCAGCGACACCGTCTTGTTCCTCAAAATGTGCTCCTTACATTCTTCGATCCTGATGGGTCTTTCCACATACGAAACCTTGTCGTCCAATGCTATTGTCTCGTAATCCAAAACATGTGTCGGATCTGGCTCGTACTTCCTTAGCATCGATACATGGAAGACATTGTGTACTTGGGACAAACTTGGTGGCAAAGCAAGTCTATAAGCCAAAGTCCCAATCCGTTCCAAAATCTCGAATGGGCCTATATATCTCGGACTCAACTTCCCTTTCTTTCCGAATCGGGATATGCCTCGCATAGGTGATATCTTGAGAAACACATGATCACCAGTTTGAAATTCCAAGGGCTTGCGTCGCTTATCAGCATAACTCTTCTGGCGACTTTGTGCAGTTCTCAACCTATCCCTAATTACTTTTACCGCTTCAACCGATTGTTCTACCAGTTCTGGTCCAGTGATACTTCTTTCTCCTACCTCATCCCAGCACAAAGGAGTTCTGCACGCTCTTCCATAAAGTGCCTCAAATGGTGCCATTCCAATACTTTGCTGATAACTGTTATTGTACGCGAACTCCACTAAATGCAAATGATCTTCCCATCCGCCTTTAAAATCTATAACGCAAGCTCGCAACATGTCCTCAAGCGTTTGAATCGTCCTTTCCGACTGTCCGTCCGTCTGCGGATGATATGCCGTGCTAAACTGTAATCTGGTACCCATAGCGTCCTGAAGACTCTTCCAAAAATTCGCCGTAAACTTAGGATCTCGATCCGACGTAATCGTTATAGGTACTCCATGTAAACGTACGATCTGCCGCATATACAATTCAGCATACTTGTCCATCGCAAAGTCCTTTTTCACAGGGATAAAATGCGCAGACTTAGTTAGCCTGTCTACGACTACCCAAATCGAATCATGTCCTTTCTGACTCCGCGGTAATCCCATAACAAAATCCATCGTTACGTGTTCCCATTTCCACTCTGGAATCTCCAAAGGTTGCAATAATCCACCGGGCTTACAGTGCTGTGCTTTCACCTGCTGGCATGTCAAACACTTTGCTACATGCTTAGCCACATCCACTTTCATACCGTTCCACCAATAGTGCTGACGCAAATTCTGATACATCTTTGTACTGCCTGGATGAATACTGTAATTACTCCGATGAGCTTCGGACAAGATTCTTTCTTTAAGCTCTACATCATTAGGCACGCAAAGACGTCCGCGAAATTTTAAAATTCCTCCCTCAGTTACCTGGAAATCATCTTTCCTCTTAGTTTCATCCAAATTAAGGATTTTCTGGATTTCAGGATCCGTGATCTGTAAAACTTTTATCCTTTCTTGAATTTCCGGCTCAATTCTCAACGTCGCTATCAAGCTTGTCGTTTGGCTCACTTCCAATTTGAACTCTGAGTCCCTCAATCCTTCAAGTACAGACCATTCTTTAACCATTAAGTACGCAATACTAGACTTTCGACTGAGCGCATCGGCAACTCTATTTGCCTTTCCAGGATGGTACAGAATGTCGCAATCATAATCCTTAAGTAGTTCCATCCACCGACGTTGCCTCATATTTAACTCATTCTGAGAAAACAGATATTTCAAACTCTGGTGGTCTGTGTAAATTTGGAACCTTTCGCCACATAAGTAGTGTCTCCAGATTTTCAGGGCGAAAACAATCGCAGCTAATTCCAAGTCATGCGTCGGATAGTTTAACTCATGGGGTCTCAATTGCCTTGAAGCATACGCCACTACCCTTCCGTGTTGCATCAGTACACACCCTAATCCTTTTAATGACGCGTCGCTATAAATTTCAAAGCCGCCAGGTCCAGAAGGTATCGTGAGAACTGGTGCCGTTGTCAAACGATGCTTAAGCTCGTGAAAACTCCTCTCGCACTTATCCGTCCATTCAAACTTCGTAGACTTCTTAGTTAAATGCGTCAATGGCATAGCTATAGACGAAAACTTTTCCACGAAGCGTCTATAATAGCCAGCCAATCCTAAAAAACTCCGAACCTCAGTGACCGTCGTAGGTCTCGGCCAATTTATCACCGCTTCTATCTTTGTAGGGTCTACTGAAATCCCTTCTCCAGATATTATATGTCCAAGAAATGCCACTTTGTTCAACCAAAACTCGCACTTACTGAATTTGGCGTAAAGCGAGTGTTCCCTCAAGGCCTGTAAAACAATTCTTAAGTGTCTTTCGTGTTCTTCGTTACTCCTCGAGTAAATTAGAATGTCATCAATGAACACTATAACGAAACGATCGAGGTATTCCTTAAACACTCGATGCATCATATCCATGAACGCAGCTGGAGCATTCGTCAAACCAAAAGGCATTACTGTAAATTCATAGTGTCCATATCTCGTTCTGAAAGCCGTTTTCGGAATATCCTCCTGCTTAATCTTCAACTGATGGTATCCCGTTCTCAAATCGATTTTAGAGAACACTGAAGCTCCCTGCAACTGATCGAACAGGTCATCAATCCTTGGCAACGGATACTTATTTTTAATAGTCACCTGGTTCAACTGTTTGTAATCTATACACAGACGCAGAGATCCATCCTTTTTCCTTACAAATAACACTGGTGCTCCCCATGGTGAAGCACTAGGTCTAATGAATCCCTTGTCAAGCAATTCTTGCAACTGCACCTTTAACTCTTTCAACTCTGATAATGCCATTCTGTAAGGTGCCTTCGACATAGGCTCTGTCCCAGGAGCTAACTCAATTACAAACTCAATCTCACGCTCAGGTGGCAATCCCGGCAGTTCTTGAGGAAAAACATCAAAAAATTCACGTACCACGGTTATATTTTCCAATTTCGGTTCTTCAACTGTCGTGTCAACTACCGCAGCTAAGTAAGCTCGGCATCCCTCATCCAACAATTTTTTCGCTTCAAGTGACGAAACCAAAGGAATGGAAGTTCCCCCACGACTTCCCTTAAGCTCATAGCTAGGACGACCATCCGGATAGAAACGGATTACCTTTTCACCACAGTCGACTACAGCTTTTTGTCTATTCAACCAGTCCATTCCAATAATCACATCAAAATCAAACATAGGCAGTGCGACCAAATCTATCCTTTCTTCTCTACCATTTATGACTATCTTGCAATCCGCACAACCTAGTGAAACTATCACTTTATCCTTTAGCGGAGTAGTAACATACAAAGTCACATTCAAAGGCTTCAAGTCCATTTCAACCATATCAGCAAAACGAGCAGACACAAAAGAATGCGAAGCTCCAGGATCAAACAATGCATAAGCAACTTGGTCGCACAAGTAGACCATACCTGTGACCACGCCGGGCGTATTCTCTGCTTCGCCTCGAGCTACAGCATAAACTCGCCCTTGAGCTGGGGGTCTCGCCAATTCATTCTGCGGAGCAACAGCTGGGGTTCCTGCCTGTGGTCGTTGTCCTTGAGGTCTAGCCAACTGAGTTTGGTTGGGACACCATCTCATCTGATGGCCCATCTGACCACACTTAAAGCATGCGCCTGTCCTAGTCGGACAAGGTCCCTTTCCATGTCTTCTTCCGCACAAGCGACAGTTAAGGTTGGACTGGTACTGCGGCTTACCAATGTTCTTCCTTGCAGGAGGAATAAAACGCCCACTACTCATCATCGGTCTCTTACCCAACTGACGATTATCTCGAGGTATGGGGAACCGTGATCCTGATGCTATTGACCTCTCTCTCATGTCTCGTTCTATCATTTGTCCCCGTTCATAAACTTCCTTATAAGTTCTCAAATTCATGGCCACCATCTGGCTGCGAAGTTCGGGTCGTAACCCATCTCGGAACCTCCGCATCTTTTCTATTGGATTCTCCACGTAACGCGGTGCGTACATAGACAACCTTGCAAACTCTGCCTCATATTGATCAACCGTCAAATGATCCTGACGTAAGTTCTGGAATTCCACCAACTTGCTTTCTCGCGCAGTCTCCGAGAAATACTTATCATTAAAGACCTCCGTAAACGTAATCCAGTTCAAAGCAACGCCCTCAGGAAACACTCCGTCTTTAGTGGCCTTCCACCAGTCACTTGCCGTACCATCTAGTTGGTACACCGCCAGGAGTACTTTTTCCTCATCCGAACATTTCAGGACTCCAAAAATTTTCTCGAGCTTTTCTATCCATCTGGGTGCTAACTCTGGGTCACCAGTTCCATTAAATTGAGGTGGCCTCAACTTCACAAATTGTTCCACCAATTGACCTATATCTCGAGGTGCAATAACATTACCTGGCATATTGCCAACTCTCACATTTTGACCAGCATTTACATTAGCTTGCGCATTACTAGTTCCAGCGCCTTGGCCACTGCTACCACTTCCTCCGCCCCCTGCGTTAGTACCTGTCATTGCATTCACTGCAGTCAAGGCCGCGCCCACAGCTTGGGTTATAGCAGCATCTCTATCCTGAGCCTGTCTATCAATCAAATTCCCTATTCGTTCCAAAGCTCTCAACACATCTCCCATTCCAGGATTCTCTGCCGCAGGTGGTCCCGAACTGGAAGCCCTAACACTGGGTCTTCTACGTCTTACAGGTCGATCACTCATACTTATGCTCCCTGCACCACTATAATTCCACCACGGAATCAAAGACTTAGATCACCCATTCCAATCTATTAATTCTATGCTACACCACGAACAACAGCCACTTCACACAATTTAAAGTATAAAAGTGTGCCACAAGCTCAAATAGAATACTCAATGCTTCATCAAGCAACCATTAGCAATCAAGCACATGCTAGTACGAAGCTTGGCCATGTCCAATAATTAAAACAATGTCACTTTCATGATGCCAATCACATGCGCCAATCACATGCCATGCATTACTCAACATACTATAGCGAACCCTTCCTACGGTCTTGCTACCTAGTCACCCCATATCTCATTCCTCCTTATTACTCCAATCCTCAATCAACTTTGGATCGAGTTGACCTCGCTCTGATACCACTTCAACTAGGATGTCACGCCCCGCTTTCCTTACGAGCACGTACATCCACAATACGCTGTAATTCTTGTCCCAGGATACTCCTCATATACGGCTAGCTAAAATGAGACTCGCATGCGGAAGACAGAAGAAAATAAAACCCCTCCAAATACTCTCCACTTATACATACAACCAAGAATGAGATGCGGGGAAAACAAGCAACTTTTATACATCGAAAAGATAAGTCCGTCTAATATATACTATACCACGATAGTCAGGAAACTCTTCAATAGCCCTAGACATCTCCTGGGGTTCACCCAAGCGAATTGGCAGCATTCTTCAATTCCTAGGGTCTGGAAAAAATAAGGTCCCACTAAGGGGTGAGATCGAAATCTCAGTAAGAAAAGTCCTAGTCCTAAGTTAGGCCAACCGTACACTCAGGTAAAAGCGAATATGAACCCAACGTATAAACAATAAAATGATGCATTTAACAACCATAAATAATACAAGAATATCACAAGCATCTTTATGCATTCATAGCAGCGTATTCCATCAAATAAAACAAGTTCACATCACCAATCCAAACCACGCCTTTCTTCCTTTCCAACCATTATTTGATTCAAGCCCGCGTGTGTAACGCCTCAGGCTAGGTCCGCGTACTTACGCATCAGACCATCTCATTGACAAACCCGCGTAAAACGCATCAGGTTTTCAATATCATCTCCGACTCGTGTCGACACATAACAATTCTCGTCCCGCGTCTCACGCATCAGGACATTGGTCATAACAACCCCGCGTCTCAACGCCTCAGAGTGCCACAAGTTTCTCAAGCATGCCAGGATTCATCTCAACTCAAGACATTGTAATCAAACACAAGCTCACGCATCGAGCTATAATTCAAGGCATGCACAACAATCAATTTCAACAACCAAGAGAAACAAGCAACACGTATCATGACCATTCAATGAGCATATAAACAATAGGCACAACACTTGATCATAAATCAAACAATATCACCAAAGCTCACCAAAGATTAGCATATTCCTCATCGGATTTACCCAATCGAGTCCAATTGTTCTAACCAAGGTTAGGAACTTCCTTACCTCAAATTTAACTCAACAAAATTCACTCCCCAAGCACTTCAAATGCTCAGCCTCACACACTTCCAGAACAGGGCAGCCGCGCTCCTAGCGGAAATCAAGTGATTCGTTAACTTTTCTTCGCCTAAACCTCAATTCACGGAGTATAAACCTCCATAACATGTCAATAAACGTCCTAACACATCTCAATGACCAAGTCCAAACCGAATTCCAACACGAACAGCCCTTACAAACACAACCAAAAACAGAACCGAAACAGGGCACTCCCCTGTTCGGTCTTCAATCAGCTCAATCAGCCTCAAACCTCAATTCAACTCCTTGATTTTTCTGTAAATACACTTACTAACACAAAGTTCTACATGCCAAGAGATCTCACCGAAAGTTCCAACCCAAGGCGACGCCAAAAGGTCCTTGAATAACACCACTCCTTCTGAGTCTGCAGATGGACAGATTCTGTCCTTCCAAACATCACAACGAAACAAAATTAAGATGTTGTTCTTTTTCGTCCAAATTTCTACAGCAACTCCGTATATGTGTCTACTAGGTCTCCACAAAAAGTTAGCTCAAAATTCGTCCATTAAGGGGTTCAATGAAAAGCAAACCGGAGCCTACCTCCAGTTCAGTCAGTTTCCGTCGACTCGCGGGAGATTGGCCGGCCGGAGCTCCACAGGTGGCCAATCGACGTATTTCCAATTGGAAAAGTTCGGTAATAGGGAGATCTTCGCGATGATATATGGCTCGTGAGCTGGTTGTTAACGGTTAAAAAGTTAGGCGCTGATGAAGTGGATGAAAATTCTGATCCTGCAGGTCTGGTTCTGAACGTGAGGAAGAAGAAGAAAAATGGAGAAGATGATGGTGCTGCTGGTGCTGGTCGTGAGAAATGGCAGAAAGAGGAGGAAGGAAATGACTTGTCATCCCCAAAATATTCTAGAGCTTGCTTAGGTGTATAGCTTAATTATTGCTAACCATATATTCATGACACTTGGAATTTTCCTCATAATATCACAATTCCCTTCCAATTTTGCCCTCAATGATTCAGCTAGCACCTTGGGGATGACCAATTGACACAAATGCCCTTGTCTAATTGATAACATAAAGTCAAAGCTCCAAGGGCAAAATCGTCTTTTCACACCCTTCGTCCGAAAAATCATTTTCCTGCAAATTTTCATCCTCGACTAGGCGTCGTCCAATCCAAACACATTGTTACAAATCTTCATTTCCATTTTTCATTTCCGAGATCCCAAATCGTGATCGATTTCTCATCGTTCGTACATTTCAATCTATCTCGAACTAACGGGCGGCTTTTGCGGACATTACGCGTATCGACTCTGTAATTCTCATCACACTTAGGAAAATCCAAACTACGGCAATCTTGGTTGTCATGTAATCACAAAGGTCTATTACCAGTCCCGACGGCCGCGATCGTCATAAATCGATTTAGGAAAATTCGCAAATCATACGTTGGTTAAGCGGTATCACCCGCGTCCCAATCGTATAACACTAGCAATGGATTCCTTAATCGTTTTCTGATCGGTCTCAGTTCTAAATATCCCTCGACGATCCTTATGGTCAAAACACCGTGTTCAAATCGAATTTCCTAGGTCCACGTACCTCGTCGCGCGTTAGCCTTTCCCCTTTGGTTAGTTAACTCGCGATTGATCAGATCCGAGCGAGATATCACTGAAATACTTCGATAAATATCTTACAATCAAAGGTCTCGAAATGACAGGAAAATCAGACTGTCACACCTTGTTTCTCACAAAAACTGAAGTGTGATCCGACGACATATACACCTGCGCACAAAATGCCCCCGACACGGGTGCTCGCTGCCCGGTCAGCGGACGGGGATTCCGCTCATTTGATAGATTATTGTAAGGAGTTGTACGGCTGTAAACACAAATCATAGTGAAATCTATTTGCAATACGTAACTCTATTCTGGGGTGAACCTGGGTAAACCGTGCGTCATCTATTTTTCTTCTATTATTTGTGTGTTCGTTCTGAATCGGTTTGAGATACTTCCCTTCATGCAGCAAGCTGTGTCCTGTATTTTATTTATCCTAGTCAACTTCATTATCTATCTCTACAATTTGTCAATTAATGCAAAGCACTTAAGAATCACCGCGATTTGCAATTTCAACCCGAAAGAGATGGAATACAGCGATTTACTTGTTACCATTCGTCGTTATTGGTGACTTGGGTTGCAGAATCGCAAATACTGACGGTGAAGAAGGTGATACGCTCAAAAGTTGCTAGAGCACAAATGGTATAAGCTGGCATCAAGCTTTATGGACTATCACTACCACCATCATAAATTATACAAAAACTCAAATGCAGATTAGAGTGTCGTTTGCTTAGATCAAATTAGGTACGTCTCTCTTCAAAGAGAGAGAGAGACGGGCAATTTTCCAAAATAATTTTTTTAAAAAATATTTACCAAAATAATAATAAAAAAATAATTACCAAATTGGGCCCCAATCGGCGGCCCAATTGCCGATTGGGGCCGAAATTTATTCATTTATTTATTTTATTTTATTATTTCAATGGATTCGTCTCGAAAAATTATGCGAAATAAAAAAAATTCGTTCCAAACGGACACCCGAGTGATGAGATATGCCCTTTCAAAGTATTATTCCATCGAATTTTTAAAACTTTGCCAATTTAGGCATCCATTTAAACGAATAAATTATAAAAGTATCAATTAAATAATAAATTATATTGAAATTACGTAAACTTTGAGGAAAAAAAAACACTACATAATTCATATTCCACCATTAAAATTGACTTTTAATTTATATTTTTTTATAAAAGTTTTCAATTGATGCCTAAATTATTAATAAAATTTCAATTATAATTTATTATTTAATTGATACTTTTATAAAAAAAATATATAAATTAAAAATCAATTTTAATGGTGGAATATGAATTATGTAGTTTTTTTTCATCAAATTTAATGTAATTTTAATATAATTTATTATTTAATTGAAAAATTTTATAACAAATATAAATTAAAATTCAATTTTAATGGTGGAATATGAATTATGTAGTGTTTTTTTCCTCAAAGTTTACGTAATTTCAATATAATTTATTATTTAATTGATACTTTTATAATTTATTCGTTTAAATGGATGCCTCAATTAGCAAAGTTTTAAAAATCCGAAGGAATAATACTTTGAAAGGGCATATCTCATCGCTCGGGTGTCCGTTTGGAACGAATTTTTTGTTGATTTCGCATATTTTTTCGAGACGAATCCATTGAAAAAAAAAAGAAAATAAAAAAAAAATTCGGCCCCAATCGGCGGCCCAAGTGCCGATTGGGTGCCCCAATTGTCGATTGGCATTCAATTCGGTAATTTTTTTTTTTTACTATCATTTTGGTAAATATTTTTAAAAAAAAATTTCTTTTGGAAAATTGCCCTAGAAAGACCATATTTTAGTAGGGATTAACTTTTAGAGGTAAGTGCAAGATGAGTCCCAAAATTCGAAAAGTGCATGAAGTCGAAAACTTGTCAAATTTGCTGAATGAAAAATACTGGCATGACATTTACTTATGTAATTCGAATGCACATGACGTTGCATAAAAAAAACTTGTCAAATTTAAAAAAAAAGTCATTATTGAAAAGAAATGATGACCCGGATTTGAGGGAATGATAACCTGTTTTAGCTGGATTTTCGTGTATGTTTCTTAAAGTTAAGTTTAATTAGAGGTTAAATACGTGAATGCAACATCGACCGGAGATGAGCCAAAAGAGATCTTCCTCCTTATTAGGGATTGAGAAAAAAAGCAAATTACGTATTTTTAACTACATTGATTAGCTAGTACCTTTATTTGCATTTTTCCCTACATTGACGTCAAGTTGCAATGTGTGGGAATCCGTCCAAGTCTTTGATGTGCCGAGTTTCACGAGTGGAGAGAATCTCTTACGTTATTCAAGTTCACTTTAATAAAATAAAATAAAAACCTTTTTTGACTTTTTTTTTTTGAATTTCCGGAATTTCATCAAGCAATGCTCGACTTCATGGTCCTAATTTTGTTCTATAAGTAAATCTCGGTTGTACTTCGTCCATTTCAACACATATTCGCCAAATAATCTAAACAACCTGCCATGGCCTCATCTCAAAAACAATCCTCAGTGTTGTTCCTCACTTCTCTCCTTCTCATGAAAAACGCCTTGTCTTGCTTCATCTCGAATTTCTTCTATACTGGCTCTTGCTGGTGCTAGTAATCACACCAGAAATGAGGAAGTGGAGACACTGTCACGTCCCGCCTTCCTAACGAGCACGTACATCCACGACCTGTCATAAGACCTGTCCCAGGATACTCTCTAATACGGCCAAATGAAATGAGACTCGCACGCGAAAAATAAAAGAAAATAAAACCCATCCGAATACCATCCACTTATAACTATAACCAAAAATGAGATACGGGGAAGCAGGAAACCTTTATACAATGAAAAGATAAGTCTGTACATAATAGACCAAAAACTCTCTTTCAACTATATAGGTCGGGACAACAGAATGACAGACAAAAGGAAACCACTAAGTCCCACTGCGGGACCAAGTCCACCAAAAAGATGCTCCCAAAAGTAAGACGACCACAAAAGTCCTAAGTAGTACTGGTATCATCAGCTTGCTCCAGGTCCTCAACTGGGTCGTAGTCTGAGAAAGACTCCGATGACACCTCAATGGAATCTTCTTCCATATCGTCCTCAGAATCTGAAATCTCGATCACTTCCATGCTTGCTTCGCCCGCCGGTTCTCCTTCAGGTATGTTCCTCGATCCCACGGTAAAAGTCTCAATTTCTATTTCCTCTCGGGTCGGGTGGCACCAAGAGGGTACAACTCCTCTGGGTACGTCCTGGGGTCTTAACTGCTCAGACATACCTTCACCTTCCCTACGATACCATGCTTCGAACCTATGGTGTTTATTTGGCGCTCTTGGCTCGTCCACCCATACTACAGTAGTCCGTTTAATATACTATACCACGATAGTCAGGAAACTCTTCAATAGACCTAGACATCTCCTGGGGTTCACCCAAGCGAATCGGTAGCATCTTCAATTCCTAGGGTCTGGAAAAAAAATAAGGTCCCACTAAGGGGTGAGATCGATATCTCAGTAAGAAAAGTCCTAACCCTAGGTTAGACTGACATTACACTCAGATGATTGCAACACAAACTCAACATACAACAATAACGTGATGCATGCCACAACCATAAAGAATACAAGAATATTAACAAACATCGTTTATACAACCATGGCATCATATCCCATCCATCAAGGCAAGTTCACATCACCAAACCAAGCCACGCCTGCCCTCCATTCCGACCTCTATTTGATTCAAGCCCGCGTGTGGAACGCCTCAGGCTAGGTCCGCGTACTTACGCATCAAACCATCTCATTGATAAACCCGCGTATAACGCATCAGGTTTTCAAATTCATCTCCGGCCTGTGTCGACACATAACGATTCTCGTCTCACGTCTCACACATCAGGACATTGGCCACTTTCAATCTCGCATCTCTACGCATCAGGGTATCTCAAGTTTCTCAAGCATGCCAAAAGTAATCTCAAATCAAGACATCGTAATCAAATACAAGCTCACGCATCGAGCTACAATTCAAGGCACGCGAGACAATCACTTTCAACAACCAAGAGAGACAATCAACATATATCACGCATATTCAAAAAGAATTTTAACAATCGGCATGACACATAATCACCCATGGCACAATCTCACCATAACTTCTCAAAACTAGCGTAATTTCCATCAAATTCATCCAATCGAGTCCAATCATTCTATCCAAGGTTTAGGAACTTCCTTACCTCAAGCTTAACTTAACAAAATTCACTCCCCAAGCATTTCAAATGCTCAGCCTCACACACTTCCAGAACAGGACAGCCGTGCTCCTAGCGAAAATCAAGCGATTCGTTAACTTTTCTTCGCCTAAACCTCAAACCACGGAACATAAACCTCCATAACATATCAATAGACGTCCTAGTACGTCTCAACGACCAAATTTAGACTAATTTACAACATGAACAGTGTCGCGACCCTCCCCCACGCGAGGCGGGAGCGGGGCTAATGGGCCGCCCGATCGCTGGCCTGATCGGACGCGGGCCTCTCCCAAGGTCCATTACCCAACTCGCAACTGCTGGATATACGTGGTCGACCTTCAGTGTGATCTAGTGACATGTGATGAGTGTACATGTCCAGGAGTCGCCACCAATCGTTTCGTGGAGGGGACGATCGGGAACCCTATCGAATAGTTGGGAGTGATCTATTCGATTCTGCAGAAACCAGAGAAGTAGGTTCGGGGACTTAGTTACGCCAACTGTCAAAGTTGACGCCCTTTCGGTACCTAAGCTGAATGGTTTATCTAATCCTAGGACTTCGTACAGATGAGTGGGGTACAGATCCTAAATCTAGGAGTTCATGCAGATGGGAGATACTACCCTATCAATCACAGTCAATAAAAAAAAGGTGCGCAAATCGAGGATCCAGTACATGCGGATAAAACACATGAAATCAGCATGGTATCCCTAATGAGGCCCTATTGGCCTAGAGAAATATCAATCAAGGCTTAGGAGTGATTTGGACATGATTCACCCATGAGGGGCAGAATCGTAATTTTGAATAATTCGGAGAAAATTTACCCTTTAAAAGGATAAATATGTCATTTTAGATGAATTGGGAAGTCAGAAGACAGGGGAAATATGATTGGCCATCAATCCAATCCCTTTCCTATTTTTCGGGAATTTCTATGATTTTTCTGGAATTTTTAAGTGATTTTACCCTTGGAGGGGTAAAGTCATCATTTGGACAAAGACGAGAACTGAAAATCTCAAATATTAGGGTTGGTCGTCCACCAGACCCAAAACCTAACTTTAAGCAATTTTCAGAACTCGATTGAGACAAGAAAGACAATTTTCCTATTGAAGGGCAAAATCGTCATTTTAAGAAAAGGTGCGGGACTCGAAACCCAAACTCGAGAATTGGTCGTCTAATCGACCCTAATTCTTACCTTGGCGTTATCGGCCTTATCTTGTATACACAGCAGAGGCGACTTACCCCTAAAGGGTAATATCGTCAAGTCTCGGAAAATTGGATAAGAAACCCCAAAAATAGGGTTGACCAGTTGTCTGTGGTCAACCCTCGATTTTTGGGGGTTTCTGGAATGTCTAGGATTTTCCCACAATTTTTCCACATTTTGTTTTGGAATTTTCTAGAATTTTCTAGCATTTTATTGGATTTTCTAAGATTTTTCTGATTTTTTTTTATTTTTTAATCATTTCTGATTATTTTTATTTAAAAAATATGATTCGGACCGGGTCGACCCGACCCACTCGGGTCGGAACCCGGCCCAGACCCGGACCCGCGAAACCTTCGGCCAAAACGACACCGTATCACACGTTTTTTATTTTCGGATTATCTGAATTTAATCCGACGGTCCCTGATACACCACGTGGATAATCTGTGCCCATTGGATCTGGTTACTAGAACCTACGGTCCAGATTGGACGAAGACTTGATCATAACCGTCAGATCGGATTACTTAAACCTACGGCTACGATTAGAACCTAAGTCTTGATCTGAACCGTCCGACCTACTAACCTGAACGACGTCGCCTCCCAACTAACCCATACGGCGCTGTTTCCATCATTTTTTTATTTCTGATTTAAAATCATTTTCGAATTATCCAAATTTTTAATCGGACGGCCACTATTTGTTGGACTCGATTAACCTAGACCGTCCGATCTAAGCTGACTCACCCTAACAGACTAACGGTCGAGCTGACTCGACATCCACGTGGACCAATCACGTGTTGCCACCTAGACCCTAGACTCGTTGACCTGCCACGTATGCGTCGTCTTCAACCTCGCGACCACCTCTGAACGAACGGCCACGAATCTCCGGCGATGATCCAACGGTGGAACCTTAACGGAATCGAATGAGACCGACGGCAATCGACTCGTCTATGCTTCGTACGCAACATATCGCCAGATTACACGATTTCATTCACAGGATCGAGCGCGAGCAAGCATGAACCAGTACGTACACATATACTCTAATCACTCGATTCATGGCGTATTAAACCAATTCATTAACAGGGAAGCATCATTCAATGTTCGGGAGACTTACCTCCAGCTCCGATCGAGCTCGCTCGGCCCAGATTTGGCTGGGTGAGAATGAACAGTGTTCGGCAATGGAGGTTGAATTGGAAGACTCGATTCGATGTATTAAGACAAAATCGATGCAAGAAAGATATGCGACGATGGTCAGTGGCGTTCGGGGAATAAAACGCCTACTCTAATTCGAACTATGATCATCGGAATCAAGTTCCGCCATTAAAGCACAGTGAGAAAGCTCGAAGGTCGAACTCACCTGTTTCGGAGCGATAGGCCGCGCGGCTAGTGGCGATTGCTTCTTGGTACTCTAAGCGAACCTCTGACGGTCTTCTTCAGCTTCGGTTTGGCCGGAAACGGCCCGACTAGCGCCTTGCAGTCGAGCTCAAGTTCTCGACGACGGGGGGGGTCGGAGAACGAGCTCTCTCTCGCGTTTTCTTTCTCTCTCTCGATTCAGTTTCGCCCTCTGCAACTGAATCCACCTCTTCCTTCAACAGAAAACGATCATGAGCTTATATAGCTCGTTGAATTTTTGGCGCCGAACGGTGGACTGTGTACCGGCCTCAATTGCACGTGTGATCACGTGCAATTAGGTCAAAACGGCGTCAGGGAGGATGGGCATTCTGTCCAGTCCCGTTTGGTCCTCCGGCGAGCTCTATTTCAAGCGAATTTGGCATGAATTTGGACAAATTTCATCCGAGTTCTGTCGCCGTTGACTTTTGCAGGTGCCGCAGCCTTGACCAGCCGATTATTCTCCGTTCCAGCGACCATTGCTCGTGTTTTTGGTTCGAATCGATGGGTAATGATTCGAGGAACAAAACCCCTCTTCAAACTCTTCCAATCATGGTCGTTTTCACCCTCATTTTGCCATTGAAATTGACCCTGACACTGCTCATTCGTACAGTTCTTTGAGGAAGAAGAAGACACTGTTCTGGACCGGTTTGACCGGTTCAACCGGCGGTCAGACCGGTCCGAGCCGGCCCCGACTTGCAATTTTTCAAATTAAATCCAAATTAACAAGAAATTTTTGCAATTGAACCACATAATCGAATCTAGGGCAGGAATTCTATCAAAAAATGTGATTTTGCCCAAAAGTTCATATCAATTTCAACAAAAACCCCAAATTTTCTTTTAATTGCAAATTGGGGAATTATGCAATTGAAGGTTCAAATGATCAAATTGGGTCAAATTACCTGTGCCAATCGATTCAAAATGGTGAAACCCATTGGGCAATATGTTCAATTTGCAATGATAGCCCTTGAATTGAAAGTAATTTCAATTATGCTCAATTTCAAGGACTAAAAATGCAATTTTTGTATGTAATTTTACCAAATTCGTGCAATTGAGTAATTTGCACAAACAATTGGGCTAAATTGAAATAGGGGATAATTAGATTGAATGTCAAGATCCTAGAAAATGCCAAAATTACAAATTAAAAGACTCAATTGATATTTTTTTCTCAAATTCAATAGTATGGGTTACAAAGGAACATCCACAATTGAATCTGATTTTGAACTTTTTGTGAGGTCAAAAATACAAGGGATTAAAAATAAAAATATTGGCTATTTTGCCATATTTTTGTGACCTCAAATGTTATTTTTCTTGATTTTCTTGAGTATTTTCCTATTTTTCAAAAATACTAAAAAATATAAAAAATGTGAAAAATCATTTTTTGGTCAAGAATGGTTCCTTGGGCTTGGTCAAGGCCACCAAAGTTGATTTTGTAATTTTCTGACTTTTTATGGATTTTTTGTGATTTTTCAAAAATAAAGCTGAAAAGGACTTGGTCGAAAATCAGGTGTCGACAGCTGCCCCTCTTTGAGAGGAATCTCGTGAGAGGTTTCTCTCAAAGACAAGTGACACCTGAATCTAGACCGACGTGACTGGGGAAAAGAAAAATGAATCTTGACACTCAATCTCCCTTGTCCCGCTGGTAAACGTTCTGCTCTTTATTCTTTGCTGACGTGAGAGAGAAAGTAGAGGGACCCACCTGCTTTTTATCTGTTTGATCACCTGCCTGATGCTCATGCGGCATGCGCGGTGTATAGCGGGTTCAAGTGAATACCTAGGGACTCGTCTTTTGAGTATCCTAGGGCAGTTAAACTCTAGCCTGTATGGTAGGCCGTACCTGAATGGGATTCCTATACTTGACAGGAACCTGTGAATGACGCACCCAGTCTCTTAGGGATTGTCAGAAGTTTTGATCCGTATGGTGGATCAGATCATGAATAGGACTCTTTTCTGCTAGGAACCTATGGATGATGCACCCAGTCTCTTAGGGATTGTCAGAGGTTTTGATCCGTATGGGGGATCAGGCCGAGAATAGGACTCCTTTCTGCTAGAAACCTATGGATGACGCACCCAGTCTCTTAGGGATTATCGAACATTTTGATCCTTCAAGGGGATCAGGCCTAGAATAGGATTCCTTTCTACTAGGAACCTATGGATGACGCACCCAGTCTCTTAGGGATTGTCGAACATTTTGATCCTATATTCTAAGGAATTAACTAGGATTTATACAAGTGAGGTGTGCCTAACCTTGAGGCTTTATCACATGAGCTATTTTGGGTTTAGGGGTTACCTAGAACCTCACAGAAAGCAGATTTTGTCAACAGTTTTTGATCCTATATTCTAAGGAATTAACTAGGATTCATACAAGTGAGGTGTGCCTAACCTTTAGGCTTTACCACATGAGCTATTCTGGGTTTAGGGGTTACCTAGAACCTCACAGAAAGCAGATACTGAAATTTGTCATTTCGACATGCGAGACGTTATTCTGGGATCTGGAGTTTCCAAGTATCCTGCAGAAAACTTAAACCTGCAAAAACTTTGATAAGATTCTTCTGGGGTCTAGGGGCTACCTGAGATCTTGCAGAAAGACTATCTTGAATGTTGTCCTTTCAACATTGAAGGTGACATTCTGGGACCTAGGAGCTCCAGGTATCCTGCAGAAAATTCCAACCTGTAACACTGGGATCTCACACAGGGAGATAATCTCAAACATTGTCCTTTTGACATGGGAGGTGACATTCTGGGATCTGGGAGTTCCAGGCATCCTGCAGAAAGATCAAACCTGTAAATTTGAAATCTCACAGAGGGATGATTTCGAAGATTGTCTTTTTTGACGTTGAATGTGACATTCTGGGATCTGGGAGCTCCAGGTATTCTGCAAAAAGATCAAACCTATAAAATTGTTTATAAGAATGTGTTTTCCCAAGATATGGAATTACTATGGATCTTGCAGGAAAATAAACTTGAAAGCTCTTCTTCACAGAGCAAGGCATCCTTCTAGAATCTGGGGCTACCATGATTCCTATAGAAGTTTAACCAAGAACAATAGCATTCTAGAATCTGGGGTTACCAAGAATCTGTTAGAAGCTCATGCATATAAACTCTCCTTCTTAGAGCAATGTGTCATTCTGGGACTTGGGGTTACCACGAGTCCAAGAGAGGTTGTGCTCTTCTGAGATCTGGGCTTGTCAGGATTTCAAAGGCACATCAATGGTCTTTGAGCACTTTATGACTTATATCATGGTCATGAAAAATTTCAATGAATGCATTATGATGCTGGAGGTTATCCAAAACACCTTGCAGCATACGGAAGTGATCAAAAATCCCTTGTGAGGAAAGTTTGAATCAAACAATCTGAACTTAGCCAAAAGAATTTGGTTAAAATGTCCATTGGAGTATTCTCATCAAAGATGACTTCTCACTGTTTTGAGATAATGGTCTTTTACCAAGAATGCACTCGAATTTCCTATCAAACCTGCGCCTAGGGTTCAGGATCATTCGTAGTGAATACATCTCGATCGATCAGGAGGACTTCCCAAGGACCGTAATGTTGGGCTTGGTCAACGGTTTTCAAAGGGGGACTTGCGTGCAAGTCAAGGCTTTCGAAGAGAAGTCTTCAATGTCAGCTCCAGGTTTACAAGTCAAGAAACCTGCAAAATGAGAAAGAAATAATCTTGCTCGAACTTCTTCGAGCTAAGCTTAGACATTAAACCCTATGCCAATCCTAGTGCTTTAATCAGAAAAGGCTTTTCAGGGTTGTAACGTAGGTAGGTTTGGGGACCTATAAAAGGCTTGTTCTTGGCTCAAAATATGCGAAGGGTTTTAACATCGGTGATCACTGCAAGTTTGGTGCCATCTTGCTCCTTCTGGTTCAAAGAGCGCCTTCAGTCTTTGAAGTGCATATTTGTCTTTAGAGGACATCTCTCTCATGTCAAGACGGCATCAATACCTTGTCTATGCTTTTGTCATCTGAATGTGACATAATCTGGGAGTATCATTTGCTGTCCAGCTCCCTTGGGATTTTCTTTTACAATCAGATCTCACTAGTGACCTATACAAAGGTATCGTACCATCTTTTGGGCATTTATAAAATCAAACACATGATTCACGAGTGTACAAGTATTTGGACGGGCATTGGCCTTGCTTTTACCAGGCACTTCGCTTTTTCTTGATGCCCAAGATTGGATTTTTCTCTCTTTATTTTTGAAGTCCCACCTTTTCTTTTCTTTTGGGGACAATGATTTTCAAATGAGTGTGCTAGATGTACAACTTGAATCTCAGCACTCAAACATTAGTCCAGGATTTTTTACAAATCCTGTGTTTTGAACTCTTCCGCTTTTGAAGTGACGTTGCTTTTGTCTTGGAATATGTAATGATCACCAACAGGTTTGCAAAACGAAGTACAGGCTCAACTGGGCTGTGCAAAGGGTAAAAGTGTATAGGATAGAGAAACGAACGCTTTTCGTCATTTTAAAGCACTTGAACTACTATAGAAGTTAAAATGGCAAGCAACACACGAAGATTGATGCAAGTCTGAGCAAGAGAATTTCTAACCATTTACCTCTTGATACGGCTGGACGTACCTCCAGTTTGCCCCACTGTGGGGTGGTTCTTGACAGGGGTAAAGAAAGAAACCGCCGTTCAAAGGGTTATCAATGGTCACCTGTAGTGTTTATGATAGAGAAACGAATGCCTCCATCGTCTCAATCCATGTAAATCACTGCGAATAATCCTTACGTCCGTAGGTCAAGGTCTTGCTATCCTTACCACTCTACTCATCTCTCAAGTGTGTATGGGACGTGTTTAGATCAGGCATGCCTCTTGTCTGAGGAAACATCCTTTTGAACAATTTTAAACAACCCTTGTTGGAAGAGTTCATCTTGTTTTCTTCAAAACTTACCCTCCAAGGGGATTTATGATGCACCATATATATTTCAATCATGTTCAGATAACCTCCAGATCTAAAACACAAATGCCATTGACTGTGAGAATTTTGCGTCTTTCTAGACATGAGCTTTGAATGTATGCTAGATTCCAAAAAGCCTCCAAGCTCTAGCAATCAGGATTCTGACAGTCTTAAAAACTTAAAAGATTGGGAAAGGAATACTTACCTGCCCAGCGTGGCTAGAGATTCCCTTGATCATGTACTCCAACGGAAGTGGATAGACTTGTGAAAATCTGACCACCACGACAGTAAGTCCTCTTGATCATGCATTCCAATCTATCGCGACCCTGCTTCCATGGGTCCTGTAATATTGAGCACATGCTAATGTATGCATGGATGCATGATATTCTTATGCAAAGACTATCATGAGGAGTAGGCTCAATTCGGGGTAAGTCATATGACCGGAATCTGATTTTATTTCAAGGGTAATATTTCTTCACAGCATCTGAATTTACAGGGTGCCCCAGTTCTTCTCCCTCGGTGTTTACAAGAATTAATGCTCCTCCCGAGAGGATCTTCTTGACAATGTAGTGTCGCGACCCGTCCGGAAGCGGACGCGGCTAATGGATTACCGATCGCGGGTCTTGGATCGGCGCGGGCCCTCCCAGGCCCATACCAAATCGCGGCGGGAGTATTTTTGAGGGATTAGACGATAAGAGTCAATCGCTTTCGACCTTCAGTGTGGTCGTGGTGGCATGTGCAACTTGTGCATGCATTTGGAGTCGCCACCGGTCTTTCTTGGAGGGTAGACCGGAAACCTTACTAACCGATTGGGAGAGATCGATCAATTCTGCGGAACCAGAGATTTTGGGTTCGGGGACTTGGTTACGCTGGTGTCATTACCAACGCCCTTTCGGTACCTAACGCGAGTGATTTTCCTAGCTAAGAGTTCATGCAGACGCAATTTTGGGTGATGTAAGCTTGATTCAGGGTTTCATGCAGATTGGAAAAACTATTCCTATCAATCACACTCAATTTAAATGAAAGCGCAATCAAGTACATAAATAAATCACTTCAATGTACATCAATTCAGATCAACGGCTTCCTAGTATAACCATAAAGGCTTAAGGAAGGTGTGACTTCGGACCAGAGGTAAAATGGGAAGATTTGGAGGCGATTAGCCCGAAGGGCAAAATCGTCAATTTTTGGAAGGTTTGGATACCGAATTACCAAAAATAGTCCATGGCCAGTTGATTATGGCCATTTCCTATTTTTGGGAAATTTTTACGATTTTCTATTTTTATTGAATTTTTCATTTTTAATTTTTTTTTTATTATCCCCCGGGCCGGGTTGGGTTCCAGATTCGGGCCTGGACCAAACCGTCGGGTCTGATCAGGCCCCAAATAAGATGACCCAACCCGGGCCTGATGGGCACAAAAAGGCCCAGGCTTTAATTTCTTTGAAAACCAAGCCCACTAGCCAGACTTCTTTTCACAACAATCTGTAAGAGCAGCCCATACTAACCTTATTACCACTATTTATCATCTTCCTCCTCGCGTAGCTTTTTCCTCTGCAAAGAACCCGACGGCGACTCTGCTCCTTTGACGCCAACAGTCTCGACTCGCTGCCGGACTCGCTCATCATGCCGTCGTCATTTACCCTCACGTCGCTTTGGCCCGAGCTCGAGTGGCCTTCGCGTCCGTCGGGACCGCTCGACGCGCGGTTGAGACTCGCTCGCCGCCGCCCTTACCCTGTTCTCACCGAGCGCCGAGACCACGATGCTGAGAACCACCATGCCACTGTCTCGGGTCAAACTCGGACTCACATGCCATGCAGCTTGCTTCACTACCGGATCCACTCGCCATTAGGATCCACACGACCAGGCCGCCAGTTTTTTGTTCGTCGGAAGCGATAGGGTCCCATCGACCATGCCTCCACTAGGTCGACTTACCATGCTGCTATCAGACCTGCTCCTTTCTAGTCCGGCCCGCGCGCTTATGGTTTCCCACGCCGCCAGCTCAGCCGGACCGCTGATATTCACTTGCGTCAACCTCCTCTTCCCGTACGAATCCTCCTCGCAAACTTCAACGACACAAACTGGCCACCGAGTTCTCGTCTCGTCGTTCAGTTCAGGATCTACTCGTCGCGCCAATGGTGAGACTTGTTCGCCGAGCCAATGCTAGGTTTTGCAACTACCATCGTCTCCGGATAACGTTCACGCCGTCACTGAGTTGGCTATCGCCCCTCCTGGTCAGGCCCACCAAAACTCCCACGCTTCCATGCCGAAAATGGGCCGTCGCTAATCCACTCGTGGCCGTCGGATCGAGTAAGCCTTGTGTGGACGTCACTTTGGTTGGAGACTCACGGCCAGCTCGGGACGAACGGGAATGGCTCGCGGTGGCTCGCGCATGAGACCACCGTCGTCTCTCACGACGACGGTGGCTGAACCTCTTTTTTTATTTTTTATTTTTTATTTTTGTGCCCAGGTGGTCTCCTCTCTCTCCTCTTCTGCTGAGTTCTCTTCATACCTCTCTCTGTTTTATGCGAGGTAGTGGCCCGGCTGATGATGATGGTGGCCGTAACCAGGTGAGCCGGATGGAGGAAGAGGTGGTTTCCGTTTTCTTCCTCGAGATAGCTTCTTAGCCCATCGACGGCGGTGAGTCGTAGGGACTGGCTCGTTGCGTCACGCCCGGCGGATGGGTATCGCTCTGGTTCAAAGTACTTCGGCGGTTGGCGCGCTTCGACGGTTGACGCTCATGCATCGCCTGGGTTCGGCTGCTGAGCTATCCACTCTCACCACCATAGCCAAACGTTGGAGCGACGTCTCATCCCACTACATCGTCGTCGGCTGTTTGTGCGAGAACTCATCTAGACCGATCTCTTGGTTCGTCGTCGCCTCGCTCGTCAATCTCAGGTCGTTGACGTGCTACGTCGACGATTCGCCGCGCTCGGGTACGAGCTCAAATCCCACGCCGCCTCTCGGAGTTCACTCAGTATCTCATCGATTCGTTTGGAGGCCGTCATGGAGCATCCTCTCATAGCTCAGAGAGAAATCACGATTTTTCTGCTTCAAGGCGTGAGCTGTGTGTCTATTTCTTTTTTGGTCGCCCCGACCACGGTCTTGGAATCATTCTCTCTAACTCTTGAATGTCCGAATATCCTCTGTCCTCTCTCCTTCTTTTTTGTTTAATCCTTCTTTTCTCATGGTGGAGGACAGACTCCTGCTGTCCTCTACTTTTCCTTTTTTTTTATATTATTCCTTTTGGTTCTTGAGGCACCGTTCCCCCACTTTTGCTTCAACGGATAATCTGTCTTCCACTCCTCCTTCTTTTCATTTTTTAAATCCTTTCTAGTCCCCTCACGAAGAAGAAAAATGATGGGCATTTGTTGCAAACGGTGGTTGGTCTAATTGAATGTCAAGACTAAAAAAAATACAAAAATCCATATATTAAAAGACTCGATTGGCATTTTTTTAGGCTCGGTTCGGGTTTATGTTTGTGAAGGAACATAGTGACCCGAGCCGAATTTTCAAGATTTAAAGTGACACACTTGAAGAGGAAATTAAAACAAAATTATTGAATATTGTTTTGTATTTTTCGGGCCACGAATGGTATTTTTCTGATTTTTTTGGTATTTTTAATAATTAAATAAATACAAAAAATTATTAAAAATTACGAAAAATATATTTTGTTCAAAATTGGCTCTTGAGGCTAGGCCAAGGCTTCCAAAGTTGATTTTACAATTTTATGATTTTTTTGCTATTTTTAATTAATTTTTAAGATGAAAATCACAATAATAGATGGTCAAAAATTAGGTGTCAACAGCTGCCCCTCTTTGAGAGGAATCTCGTTAGAGGTTTCTCTCAAAGACAAGATGACACCTGATTCCTAACCAACTCAACTGGGACAATGAAAGAGGAAATGCTATGACACCGGATCTTTAAGGCTCTTGATAAAAACTCAAACTAATTCCCGGTTTGCTCTGACAATTTGAACATGGGTCGGAGTGAGAGAGGTTTACCTGAAGCTTACCTGTCGGATGCTGCCGGTTGCGACGACTTTCAAGAAGATACCTAGGATTTGTCACAGAATATCCTAGGGAGATTAAGCTCTGACCTGTATGGTATGTCATACCATTATGAGATTCCCCACTGGTAGGAACCTAAGGAAGGCGCATCCCACGCTTTGGGATTTGCCAAGGATTTTGATCCGTATGGTGGATCAGACCTTTGTGTTTACCAATGAGTCGACCCTTATGGCGGTTTCTACCATATTTGACCCTTATGGCGGTTTCTACCTTTGGTTGACCCTTCAGGCGGTATCTACCTTGAGTTGATCCTTCAGGCGGTTTCTACCTTGAGTTGACCCTTTAGGCGGTTTCTACCATTGGTTTGACCCTTCAGGCGGTTTCTACCTTTGTGTTGACCCTTCAGGCGGTTTCTACCATTGTTTGTTTTGAAAAGGGGGTCTCATGACGAGGGTTCTCCACGTCCGATGAGACTGCCTAGATTTTGAAAAGGGGTCCTAAGACGAGGGTTCTCCACGTCATGCTAGGACAGTTTGATATTTTTGAGAAGGGATCCTAGGACGAGGGTTCTCCACGTCATGCTAGGACTGCTTAAATTTTTGAAAAGGGTTCTATCCTCACTCCTTCTTTTGAAAGATCCCGAAATTTGTCGGGAATTCAGTTTTGAAGCAGAAAAAGATTTTATTTAGACAAAGCTTCATTTGATTCTGTTGAGGCGACATTCTGGGAGCTGGGTTCTCCCGGTATCCTGCAGAAAGTTCAAACCTGAAAGATTTTTCTTCACCAAGAAAATGTTAATAATCTTTGGGAAGACGATAATTGTCCAATTGACAAAATTTTATGACTTAAGTTTTAGTCATGAAATGCGCATTTTGATGCTGGAGGTTATCCAAAGCATTCTTACAACATGCAAGTGTGATCACAAATCCCTTGCACGGAAAATCTGGATCAAACAATTTGAAATTTCCAAAAAGAGTTTGTTCAAAACATCTATTGGAGAATTTCTCATTCAAGAGGGCTCCTCACCGCTCTGTGATAATGGTCTTTTGTAACGAATGCGTTCAACTTCCTACTAACCTGTGCCTAGGTTTTAGGATCATTCGCAGCGCATACATTCTGATCGATCGGGAGGTCTTCCACAGGACCGTAATGTTAGGCTTGGATATTGGCTTTCAAAGGGGACCCGCTTTGGAGTCGAGGCCATTGAATGAAAGTCTTCACCATCTGCTCCGGGTTTACAAGTCAAGAACCCTGCAAAATGAGAAAGAAATAGTCTTGCTCGTACTTCTTCGAGCTAAGTTATATGTTAACCCAAGTGTCTTAGTCAGAGAAGACTCCTTCGGGGTCGTAACATTGGTAGGATTGGGGACAGAAAAAGGCTTGTTTTTGGCCCAAAATTCTTGGAGAGTTTGACATTGGTGATCATTGCAGATTTGCTACCTGTCCTTTCTCTTTTGCGCCTTTATTCCGCGCTTGACACCATTTGGAGAGCAGCCTTTTTGGAATTTGGCTCCTTCGGGGATTTCCTCTTTTCCCATCTAGGCTTTATTGTGGGTCAATCAAACAGCTTGCACGGGCATCAGCCTTGCTTTTACCAGGCACTTTGCTTTTTCTTGATGCCGGGGATTTTTTCTCATTCTCATCTCTTTTTTTTTTCTTTTGAAATCTCATTTTTCTCATCTTCAGGAGATCACTTTAGACATATGATCGAAAGTCTAAACATGCTTTTATCATAAACCCAGGAATTTCTTTGTAATCCCTTAGTCTTGAGCTCTTCCGTTTCTAAAGTGATGCTGCATCCATCTTGAAATGTGCAATGATCACCAACGGGTTCATGAAACGATTTTGCATGCTCAAGTTGGCTGTGCAAAGGATTCGATGTGTGGGATAGAGAAATGAATGCTTCTCATCATCCTATGGCACTTGGATTACCATATAAACAACACACGAAGATTAATGTTAGTCTGAGCAACAAAATTTCTAACCATTTCTCATGATGCTGTTGGACTTACTTCTATTCTGCCCCGATGTGGGGTGGTTCTCGGCAGGGCTGATAATGAAAACCTCCGTTCAAAGGGGTTATCAATGGTCACCTGTAGTATTTGGGAATATGAAACGAACGCCTCCGTCGTCCCAACCCATGTAATCGCTGCGAATGGTCCCTACCTCCGTAGGTACAGATTTTGCTATCCGATTCACTTCCCTCGTCTCTCAAGTGTATGTAGGATGTGTTTGGACTGGGCTCGCCTCTCTTTTGAGTAAACTCCCTTTTGAATGATTTGACAAATAATCATATTTGGAAAAATTCATTTCTTTCTTTCCCAAAATTTATCCATCGAGGGGATTTTGTGATGTACCGTGCATGTTCTATTCATGCTTCAGGTAACCTCCCGATTTAAATCATGAATATCGACGCATTGGTGTCGCGAACCTCTCGAGGTTCGCCATGGGCTCTCGAGGGCTAATGGGCCGTCCAGTCTGGTCGGACGCGGGCCTCTCCCAAGGCCCATTACCCAAATCGCAACGGAGGTATGCGTAGTCGACCTTCAGTGTGGTCTGGTGACATGTGTTAAGTGTGCATGCCATGGAGTCGCCACCAATCATTTTTTGGAGGGTATGATTGGACCACCCTATTGAATAGTCGGGAGTTTCTATTCAATTCTGCGATAACCAGAGAAATGGGTTCGGGGACTTAGTTACGTCAACTGTCAGAGTTGACGCCCTTTCAGTACCTAAGTTGACTGAATTTTCTGACCTAAGATTTCATGCAGATGAGTGGAATACGAATCCTAAATCTAGGAATTCATGCAAATAGGAATGACTATCCTAGCAATCACAATCAATAATAAAATGCGCAAATCAATTAATCCAAATGTCACGTCTCAAACCCGGCGAGCACGTCTTAGAGGAAATCTATCGATTTAACCAATTTAACAATTCTAACTCCAATTCCTCCATGCATATATCTCAATTAACATGCCCATATGCTTAAATGAGGTTTACAAAGCAAGGCGACACTTCCTTTAGTCCTCAAAGGTTTCGGTTTGCCTAATTCCATGACAAGGCAGAACCGATTCTATTTCCTCTTGCACTAAACAGCACATAGACTACTCTTAAGCGCCAATTTTTCACAAAATCAACTTGCCGAAACATCGTTCTACATGATAAAGAGTTTCACCATGAGTTTCGAAGCCAATTATCACCTCTAAGGCTTCCGAGCAGCTCAATCCTCTTCAATCGTACAACAACCAGAATCTGTCTTAGAAAACTCATTCAATTCAACCATTAAAACCCATCCAAAACTCAACTAAACTTCAATCTCAGCTTGCTAGATTCCTAAGTTAGGTGTTAGAAACATCTTATCGAAGATTGGAAGCAAGGCAAGCCCTTAAATCACTCCCAATGTTCACGACACCACCTTGACAGAACCGGTTCAGATTTTTCCAACAAAACAGCAAGGGAGCAGCCCTTAAATCCAAATATAATCCATCTTCAAACCATCAAACACAATAATATATGTCTTAACAAGGAGTGAGAGGTGGTCTTACCAAGGTTGAACCCAAAACAAGCTCGGAAATCCAGCTTGACGCTCGCGGACTCAAGTCTGATCAGTCTGACCTTTGCTCCTTCAAATAGCTATACGGGACGAACGGCTGGTCCAAATTGGGCTCACGATAAGTCATTAGAACGGCAAGAGAATAATCTTTCCAATGGTATATGGCTCGTTTCCATACGATTCCTAACGAAAACGTTATGGTCGAAAAAACGGACGATTTTGGGTCTGGGCGGCGAGATGAGCGAGAGAGAAAAACAAATGAAAGAGAGAGAGTTGAGGGAGTTGGTAGCCGGCCTCTACTCGTATACTTGTATGGATGCTCTCTTCAATGATGATCTAAAAGAAAGAGAGAAAGAGTTAAACATGGCGATTAGAACCCAAAATCAAATACAGAACAGGGAAGCTAACTTAGCTTTTACAATCGGATGATGAAGAGCCTAGCACGCAGGAATAGCTTCTGATTGAACTGTTGTACAACCATCAAGAGAGTAAATTTCAACAATCCGAACGGTGTAGATGAAGAATAGGTTAAGGTGACCCTGCACACAAAAATTAAACTCGATCCAACGGTCCAATTGGTCGAAAATGCAAGATGAAGATGAGCCGACGGGTACATAGTACCCGCAACCCGGAACAGCTTCTGGACGAGCTGTTATACCACCATCAGGAAAGCTCTGTTCGAAGATCCGAACGGTAGAGATGAAGTAGGGATTGAGATGATCTTGGACACAAAGATTCAGCTCGATCCAACGGTCCAATTGGTCGGAAACGCCGAAGAAGTAACGGGAAGCCAATGAAAACCTCCTGAGAGGAGCAGAAAATCTTTTTTTTTGTTTCTTCGTCGTATCTCCTCCTCCCCTCCCTCTTGATCGTCTATCCTCCTCCTTATGTCCCCTCCTTCAGTAATCCCCACTGGCCATGATAGAAAGGGATGGATCATGATGGCAAAGCAATGGTGATGATGAAGGATTGCGATGGTGGAAGAGGAAACTATGATGAATGTTCCCTCATTCTCATTTTTTATTGAGACCAATTCCCTCCACTCTCTTTAGTCGGCCATGATGTTGATTAGGAAACTCCACCATCTCCTTTCCTCTACTCCCCCACGAGCTCTCTCATTTACTTATTTATTTATTATTTATATATATATTTAGCCAAATTCAACACTATGTGTAACAAAGGAGCACATGTAATTGAACTTGAATTTTTATTTTTTATGGGGTTAAAATGAAAAGGGATAAAAATAAAAATTATAGCCCATTTTTTTACATCAAATTCCTTTTTTTATGATTTTTTATGCATTTTTTGGCTCGATTCGGGTCTATGTTTGTAAAGGAACATAGTGACCCAAGGCACATTTTCAATATTTAAATTGACAAACTTGAAGAGGAAAATTAAACAAAATTACTGAATATTTTTGTGTATTTTTCTGACCACGAATGGTATTTTTCTTTTTTTTTGGGTATTTTTATAATTAAATAAATTCGAAAAATATTTAAAAATACCAAAAAATATTTTTGTTCAAAATTGGTTCTTGAGGCTAGGCCAAGGTTTCCAAAGTTGATTTTATAATTTTATGACTTTTTTGATATTTTTAATTAATTTTAGAAATAAAAATCACAATAACAAATGGTAAAAAATCAAGTGTCAACAGCTGCCCCTCTTTGAGAGTGAGCTCGCAGAGGTTGCTTTCAAAGACAAGATGGCACTTGATTCCTAACCGACTCTACTAGGAAAAGGAAAAAAAAATGCTATGACATCGGATCCTTAAGGCTCTTGATAAAGCTCGAATTAATCCCCGGTTTATTCCAACGATTTGAACATGGGCCAGAGTGAGAGAGGTTTACCTGAAGCTCACCTGTCGGATGCTGCCGGTTGCGACGAATTTCAAGAAGATACCTAGGACTCGTTCAGAATATCCTAGGGAGATTAAGCTCTGACCTGTATGGTAGGTCATACCATTATGGGGTTCCCGACTGGTAGGAACCTAAGGAAGGCGCATCCCACGCTTTGGAATTTGCCAAGGATTTTGATCCGTATGGTGGATCAGACCATAAGCGGTTCACCTACAGTAAGGCTTACCTAGGAAAATAACTTCTCCAACATTTAGAATTAGTCAAAGTTTTGATCCGTATGGTGGATCGGACCATGGGATTGATCTTTATGGCGGTATCTACCTTTGGATTGACCCTTCAGGCGGTTTCTACCTTTAGTTGACCCTTCAGGCGGTGTCTACCTTGAGTTGACCCTTCAGGCGGTATCTATCTTGGTTTGACCCTTCAGGCGGTTTCTACCTTTGATTTGACCCTTCGGGCGGTATCTACCTTCATTTGACCCTTCAGGCGGTATCTACCTTCATTTGACCCTTCAGGCGGTATCTACCTTTGTTTTGGTTTGAAAAGGGATCTCATGACGAGGGTTCTCCACGTCCGATGAGACTGTTTGATATTTGAAAAGAGGTCCTAGGACGAGGGTTCTCCGCGTCATGCCAGGACTGTTTGATATTTTTGAAAAAGGGATCCTAGGACGAGGGTTCTCCACGTCAAGCTAGGACTGCTTGATTTTTGAAAAGGGGTCTCATGACGAGGGTTCTCCACATCCGATGAGACCGCCTAAATTTTGAAATGGGATCACATCCTCACCCCTTCTTTTGAAAGATCCCGAAATTTGTCGGGAATTCAGTTTTGAAGCAGTGAAAGATTTTATTTTGACAAAACTTCAGTTGAGTTTGTTGAGACGACATTCTGGAAGCTGGGTTCTCCAGGTATCCTGTAGAAAGTTCAAACCTGCGTGCTCCACTCCACGGAGCAAATGTTTTTCTGGGATTTGGGGTTTCCAAGAATCCTGCAGAAGTTCGAGCCTGGAAGATTTTTCTTCACCAAGAAAACGTTAGTAATCTTTGGGAAGGCCACGGCTGTCCATTTGACAAAACCGTATGTTTTAAGTTTTAATCATGAAATGTGCATTTTGATGCTGGAGGTTATCCAAAGCATTCTTGCAATATGCAAATGTGATCACAAATCCCTTGGACGGAAAATCTGGATCAACAGTTTGAAAATTCCAAAAAGAGTTTGTTCAAAACATCAATTGGAATATTTCTCGACAATGAGGTCTTCTCACCTGTTTTGCGATAGTGGTTTTTTTTTTTTTTTTTTTTTTGTAGGGGATGCACTCAATTCCCTACCAACCTGTGCCTAGGTTTTAGGCTCATTCGCAACGCATACATTTTGATCGGTCGGGAGGTCTTCCACGGGACCGTAATGTTGGGCTTGGTTCTTGATCTTCAAGGGGGACTCACTTTTGAGTCAAGGCCATTGAATAAAAATTTTCGTCATCTGCTTCGGGTTTACAAGTCAAGAACCCTGCAAAATGAGAAAGAAATAGTCTTGCTCGTGCTTCTTCGAGCTAAGCTATACGTTAACCCAAGTGTCTTAGTCAAAGAAGATTGTTTCGGGGTTGTAACATTGGTAGGATTGGGGACCGAAACAGGCTTATTTTTGGCCCAGAATTCGTGACGGGTTTGACATTGGTGATCATTGCTGATTTGCCACATGTCCCTTTTTTTTTCTGCATCTTTAGCCTTTGAGGCGCGCAACCTATCTCGCGATGTGCACCAGCTCTTTAAAGAGCGTCTCTTGTTGTATTCAGAGACTGACTCTTTCTATGTCTTTGTTCTGCGCTTGATAGCATTTGGGGAGCAGTCCTTTTGGATTTGGCTCCTTCAGGGATTTCCCCTTTTCCCATCCAGCTTCATTGCGGACCAATTAAACAACTTGCACGAGCATCGGCCTTGCTTTTACTAGGCATTTTGCTTTTTCTTGATGCCGAGGATTTTTCTCATTTTCATTTTTGAAATTCCCATTTTTCTCATCTTCATGGGATCATGTTAGACATATAGTCTAAACATGCTTCAAATATCAGTCCGGGAATTCTCTTCGTAATCCCTGAGTCTTGAACTCTTCCATTTTTGAAGTGGTGCGACATCCGTCTTGGAATGATCACCAATGGGTTCATGAAATGAATTTGCAGGCTCAACTTGGCTGTGCAAATGATACAGTGTATGGGATAAAGAATGAATGCTTCTCGTCATCCTATGGCACTTGGATTACCATATAAACAACACACAAAGATTAATTAGTCCGAGCAAGAAAATTTCTAACCATTTTCTCCTGACGTTGTTGGACTTACTTCCTTTTTGCCCCGGTGTGGGGTGGTTCTTGACAGGGTTAAGAATGAGAACCGCCGTTCAAATGGGTTATCAACGGTCACCTGTAGTGTTTGGGGGATATGAAACGAATGCCTCCGTCGTCCCAACCCATGTAATCGCTGCGAATGGTCCCTACTTCCGTAGGTCCAGATTTTGCTGTCTGATTCGCTTCACTTCTCTCTTAAGTGTGTATAGGACGTGTTTGGACTAGGCTTTGCCTTTCGTCTTTTGAGAAAACGTCCTTTTGAGAGTTTTGAACAACTTTTGATTGGAAAAATCTCTTTCGTTTTCCCAAAAATTTTACCCGTCAAGGGGATTTTATGGTGCACAATGCATGTTCAGACAACCTCATGTTTCAAAACATGAATGCCAATGAAGTTAGAATTCTATGTCTTTTCTAGACATCAGATTCTGAAAGCTTTTTCTTTTTCTCTCTGTTTTTTTTGTTTAACATCTTCAATGGATTGGGGAAAGGGATACCTACCTGTCCACCGTGGCTGGAGATCCCTGAAAATGTAAAAGAAATATGTTATTGTATGTTCACGAATTTTTCAAAAAATTGGAACGATACATCTTACCCTTGGTCATGTGTTCCAATGGGTAATACATGGGATGTGAAAACCTGTTTCGCCTTGATGGCGAGCCCCTGACAAAGACGGGAATTAGGTGTCAGTTTGCGTTCCAAAATTCAAGGCATATTGGAACGATACAGCCTTGTTCTTGCTTTGTGTTTCCATTTGAACACAAACGCGCGGCTTGCATAATTTAGCCCTCTATCTTGTGTCCTTGATCTCCCATCTGGTTGGGCGACGAATCCTTCTCAAGAATTTGGCCCCAGAGAAGATCCATTTGTGTTTTTGGGCGCACTCCAGCGCCATTCTTCAAGGTTCCTTTTATTCAAGGAAAAAAAGAAGATTTTATCAAAATGCATGTCAAAGCATGTGACGTAGGAGCGATACTTTTTACCATCCACTAGGTCTTATAATCAAAGACCATCTCCTGGAATCCTGACTTCTAAGGCCAATGATTCTATTCGCCTCCCTGTTAGCGCGCTCTTTTCATTTGAGGCTTTCAGCGCCAACGACTTCCTGTAAAATGAGTAAAAACTCATTGTTGACACCTAATTTTTGACCATCTTTTATTTTAGTCTTTATTTCTAAAATTAATTAAAACTATCAAAAAAGGTCAAAAAATTGCAAAATCAACTTTGGAAGCCTTAGCCTAGCCTTAGGAACCAATTTTGAATAAAAAATATTTTTTGAATTTTTTAATATTTTTTGGAATTTATTTAATTATAAAAATACCCAAAAAATCAGAAAAAATACCATCCGTGGTCAGAAAATTACAAAAAATATTCAGAAATTTTATTTTAATTCTCTCTTTAATATTTTCACTTTTTATTAGGGAAATTCGGCTTGGTTCATTGGGTTCCTTCACAAACCTAATCCCGAACCGGGCCTAAAAAATCCTTTTCGAGTCTTTTAATTTTCAATTCTCGGTTTTTATAAGCTATGACATTGGACTCTAAAGTACTGAAATGCAATTGGGTCAATTTGCCCTCCAATTTGATCAATTTCAACCAAAAGGGCTTAATTGCATAAAAATCTTTCAATTTAGTCCCCGGTTTCACAATTTTTGAAATTAAATTTCACACGGGCACACCCATTAAAATTAAACACCTCTACCCAACAGTTTTCATCATGCTAAATCCATTGGTGGGCTCAATTTTGGCTAATTCGATCGTTTAGGCCTTCGATTTGGCGAAATTAAATTTCGGATCCTAGGGACAATTTGGGGTTTTCACATAATTTCAATAAATTGATTCACGAAAATACCCATATTTGATGTAAAACATGTCAAGGAATCCGATTTTACCATCAATTTCATGAAAAGAGGTCATTTGGGGGGTCAATTTGGCGATTTGGCCGAACCGGGCCGGTCGGGTCCGACCCGACCCGACCCGGCCCGACCCGGGTCTGCAACATCTGCAGAACGTGGACAGCAAGCTGCAGAACAGAACAGGGGGAGATGGGGCAGCGAAGCGTGCGATTTTTGAAAGGAAAAAGAACAACGCACATGGGGGGACATTGGCAGAGGGGCATGGGTCGCGGAGCGGGCGTCGAGGCGGGCGGTCGGCCACGCCAAAACGGGGAGATTCTCGGATAAAAACCGAGCTCGGCCATGAGAGAGAGGAGATTTTTTTGGGAGGAAACCGACGGACAACCGGCAACCCAGGGTCTTCGGCAACGCTCCCCGACCATCACCGGAGCTTAGTGGCCGTCGGCGAGCTCCGAATAGGTTGGTATTTGCTCCCGAGCTTCATTTTTCTCAGTGCACGCCATGTGTTCGGCGAAATGCTTCAGTGAGCATTTTACTCCGGGGCTCTCGGCCGGACCTTTCCCGACCCCTTTCTGTGCGAGGCTCGCTTTAAAAATCATCTAGATCCAACTCTAAGCTTGTGTTGACCTTTGTTTTGCATTGAACCGCGACGAAACACGGCTCGGAGCTTCGCCGGCCTTGATCCGGACCGGGAGCTCGACGAGGGATCTCCGACGGCCGCCGACCATCAAAGGACTATAGGTAAGCTTCTAAACCTTCCTTAGGTGCCATGTGAATGCCTAGAATCGAGTTTAAACAAATAATTTTTTTTTTTGTGAATTCTTCGCCGGAGCCGGTTCGGTCGCCGGATTTTTGGGGCGGTTACCGACGCGATTTTTGTCCCTTTTTGGTTGAATATTGATGTTGAGTGTTTAAGGAGTCGAATGCCGCAAGAACGGGCGAAAAATACCAAGTTTCGGGCCCGTTTCGCAATTTTCCGGCGACCTCGCCGGAATTTTTACTATTCCCGCCGGAATTTTCACTGTTCATCGTCTTCTCCGGCGACCCTCCGGCCGGTCAACGGTCAACGGCCGACGTGGCGTGCCACGTAGGCAGCCACGTCAGCCGGGTGGGGCCCACGTGGAATTTTTATACATAAAACAAAATTAACGGCCACGATCGCGACACGTGTCGCGATCCTGGAATTTTTGAAAAATAAAATAAATGATTTTCGAATAATCGATCCGGCGGACGAGGATGTGCCACGTGTCTCGCTGAGGGACGTCCGATCTTGTACAAGATCTGACGCACCAGAGGAAGCCACGTGGCACGTTCTAGAGCGTCCGATTTGTAGGTTTCCTAAAAAATGAAAATAAATTAATTTTTGATCTGACGGCTATTATTGAGCCACGTGTCTCTCTGTGGGTCGCCCGATCTAGTGGAAGATCGGACGCACGAGACGAAGCCACGTGGCACAACGTGGACCGTCCGATCCGGGGAATTTTCGGATAATTAAATAAAATAGATAAAAAATCCAAAAATTGTTTAAAAAATAGAAAAATGTTTTAAAAAATCAAAACGGTGTCGTTTTAGGCCGGTGTCGACCCCTAAGGTCGGGCCGGGCGCCCGAGAGGCGCGGGCCGGGTTTGACCCGGCCCGGAAAATATTTTTAAATATTTTAAAAAATTCAAAAAATAATAAAAAATAATAAAATAATCAAAAAATCAATAAAAAATGGAAAATCATAAAAAATTTCGAAAAATTCAGAAAAATTCTAAAAAATTCCAGAAAATAGAAAATGGCCACATTCAACTGGCCACGACCTGTTTCGGGTCTTTCGACCCCCGATCTTTTCAGAAATGACGGTTTTGCCCTTCCGGCAAACCGTCTTCCAAAAAAATTCTAAAAATCCAGGAAAATCCCAAAAAATAGGAAATGGCCACAAACAACTGGCCAAGGCTCATTCCGGGTGTTTTGAACCCCGACCATTCTTAAAATGACGATTTCGCCCTTTGGGCGAATCGTCTTCCAAAAATTGAAGAAAAGTCAAGAAATTCCAAAAAAATTCTCAAAAATGCGAAATGGCCACAATCAACTGGCCATGGAATATTTTGGGTAATTCGGTATCCAAACCTTCCAAAAATGACAATTTTGCCCTTTGGGCTAATTGTCCCCGAATCTTTCCATTTTACCTCTAACCCTAAATCACATCTTCCCTAAGCCCTTATGGCTATACTAGGAGGCCAATGATTGAAATTGATGTGCATTGACATGATTTATTTATGCACTTGATTGCGCTTTCATTATATTGACTGTGGTTTGATAGGACCAGTCTTCCAACCTGCATGAAACCCTGACTCATATCACCCAAAATTGCGCCTGCATGAACTCTTAGTTAGGAAAATCACTCACGTTAGGTACCGAAAGGGCGTTGGTAATGACACCGACGTAACCAAGTCCCCGAACCCAAAATCTCTGGTTCCGTAGAACTGATCGATCTCTCCCAATCGGTCAGTAAGGTTTCCGGTCTACCCTCCAAGAAAGACCGGTGGCGACTCCAAATGCATGCACAAGTTGCACATGCCACCACGACCACACTAAAGGTCGAAAGCGATCGACTCTTATCGTCGAATCCCTTAAAGATATACCTCCGCCGCGATTTGGTATGGGCCTGGGAGGGCCCGCGCCGATCTAAGGCCCGCGATCCACATTTCAGAGTGGGGGCCCGCGATCGGTAATCCATTAGCCGCGTCCGTTGATTTCGGACGGGTCGCGACACTCATGTTAGGCATGTGGTCTTGGAAGACCAAATTGGAACGATACAAGGTTACCGTTCACCCAAATTCGTATCTTGGGGTTTGATTCTGATGCGGACGACTCTGTTATTGCGTCCATTGACTTTGTCAGAGGAGAAACGTCCTGCGTACAAATCATTCACTTGCCCCAGTTAGGCATGGTTTTGCTGTTTGTCATCTCTGGATTCGATGACCCTGGTCTGATGCGCTTTCATGGGGGATCATGAGAGTTTGCCCCCGGTTTGGTTCCTCAAAGAAAATGGGGGGAACCTGCTCCCATTGATTTTTGCAGATTCTGATCATCCATCTCGATTGTCAGAGTCCTTGATCAATTTTATCTGTCTCAAGACAGCTTGATATTCTTGGGATTCGTCATGTGGCGGTTTGGTGATTCTCTCTATCACAGTCGCCATTTGAGGTATTTGATGTTCCATGTTTGTTATTTGAAAGCATTACATCCTGCGTCCTCTGCTCTTGATTATCACCTGAGATAAAGAAAAATGGAGAAAAACTTATCCTCAGATCTGATTAAAAATCAATTAGGAACGATACGTCCTTTCACCAAACGAGTGGCTCTGCGGCCGGATGTATTTTGCACTGAAGGGACGAATTCCACTATGCTCCACGGGTTTGGGGAATTTGCCCCCATTTTCGATAGAAATGAGCCTTATCGAGATGTATACAATACAAATAGATCCCTAATACAATCAATCTAGGGATGAGATAGAGAGGATCTCAGCAAAATTAATCTTATACAAGAGAACTAAAAATGCCAAACCAATCAAAGGAATGTGGCCCGAACACTTGGAGATGCCCCAGTTCCAGTCTTCGAGATGTGATTCTAAGATCATCGATTTTTTTTTATAGATATATCAACCATCTAAAGACATGCACATGACACAAGTGAGGATAAAACTTCTAAAAATCAAAGGATTTGGCATCTAAGGTCAAGGTTCCCACCTCGAGTTCTAGAAAGAGTCGATTCCATTGCACAGCTATCGTTGCATTGAGACTCGATCCATAGTTCGAAGTGAGCGGAATTGAGAAAATGGATTACCCCATGTTTTTCCTCATGGAGATTCCATTTTCAATTCCTTCTATGGTTTTCCTAAAGAGGGCGCCCGGGGTTTTAGGCGCGGCTGTGTGTGTTCAATGTGTCGTGCTAAAGCAATAAACATGCATGTCATTTAGCAAGCACCGCTTCAATATAAGCATCCACACAATAATGCATCCTAAACTCCTACCTGCATAAGACAGAGTTAACAAATACTTCACCCCTTTTTTTCCAATCTGCAAAAACATTTAACACCTCAAGGGTTAAAGTACGTACCTCACCTTGAAGAGCATCTGCATAAAACATGTTAGAAAAATCAATCAACTTTTTAATCGGCTCAAGTTCTCTAAAGTCCCCAGCGGAGTCGCCAGTCTGTCGCGACCCTCTCGAGGTTCGCCATGGGCTCTCGAGGGCTAATGGGCCGTCCAGTCTGGTCGGACGCGGGCCTCTCCCAAGGCCCGTTACCCAAATCGCAACGGAGGTATGCGTAGTCGACCTTCAGTGTGGTCTGGTGACATGTGTTAAGTGTGCATGCCATGGAGTCGCCACCAATCATTTTTTGGAGGGTATGATTGGACCACCCTATTGAATAGTCGGGAGTTTCTATTCAATTCTGCGATAACCAGAGAAATGGGTTCGGGGACTTAGTTACGTCAACTGTCAGAGTTGACGCCCTTTCAGTACCTAAGTTGACTGAATTTTCTGACCTAAGATTTCATGCAGATGAGTGGAATACGAATCCTAAATCTAGGAATTCATGCAAATAGGAATGACTATCCTAGCAATCACAATCAATAATAAAATGCGCAAATCAATTAATCCAAATGTCACGTCTCAAACCCGGCGAGCACGTCTTAGAGGAAATCTATCGATTTAACCAATTTAACAATTCTAACTCCAATTCCTCCATGCATATATCTCAATTAACATGCCCATATGCTTAAATGAGGTTTACAAAGCAAGGCGACACTTCCTTTAGTCCTCAAAGGTTTCGGTTTGCCTAATTCCATGACAAGGCAGAACCGATTCTATTTCCTCTTGCACTAAACAGCACATAGACTACTCTTAAGCGCCAATTTTTCACAAAATCAACTTGCCGAAACATCGTTCTACATGATAAAGAGTTTCACCATGAGTTTCGAAGCCAATTATCACCTCTAAGGCTTCCGAGCAGCTCAATCCTCTTCAATCGCCCAACAACCAGAATCTGTCTTAGAAAACTCATTCAATTCAACCATTAAAACCCATCCAAAACTCAACTAAACTTCAATCTCAGCTTGCTAGATTCCTAAGTTAGGTGTTAGAAACATCTTATCGAAGATTGGAAGCAAGGCAAGCCCTTAAATCACTCCCAATGTTCACGACACCACCTTGACAGAACCGGTTCAGATTTTTCCAACAAAACAGCAAGGGAGCAGCCCTTAAATCCAAATATAATCCATCTTCAAACCATCAAACACAATAATATATGTCTTAACAAGGAGTGAGAGGTGGTCTTACCAAGGTTGAACCCAAAACAAGCTCGGAAATCCAGCTTGACGCTCGCGGACTCAAGTCTGATCAGTCTGACCTTTGCTCATTCAAATAGCTATACGGGACGAACGGCTGGTCCAAATTGGGCTCACGATATGTCATTAGAACGGCAAGAGAATAAGCTTTCCAATGGTATATGGCTCGTTTCCATACGATTCCTAACGAAAAAGTTATGGTCGAAAAAACGGACGATTTTGGGTCTGGGCGGCGAGATGAGCGAGAGAGAAAAACAAATGAAAGAGAGAGAGTTGAGGGAGTTGGTAGCCGGCCTCTACTCGTATACTTGTATGGATGCTCTCTTCAATGATGATCTAAAAGAAAGAGAGAAAGAGTTAAACATGGCGATTAGAACCCAAAATCAAATACAGAACAGGGAAGCTAACTTAGCTTTTACAATCGGATGATGAAGAGCCTAGCACGCAGGAATAGCTTCTGATTGAACTGTTGTACAACCATCAAGAGAGCAAATTTCAACAATCCGAACGGTGTAGATGAAGAATAGGTTAAGGTGACCCTTCACACAAAAATTAAACTCGATCCAACGGTCCAATTGGTCGAAAATGCAAGATGAAGATGAGCCGACGGGTACATAGTACCCGCAACCCGGAACAGCTTCTGGACGAGCTGTTATACCACCATCAGGAAAGCTCTGTTCGAAGATCCGAACGGTAGAGATGAAGTAGGGATTGAGATGATCTTGGACACAAAGATTCAGCTCGATCCAACGGTCCAATTGGTCGGAAACGCCGAAGAAGTAACGGGAAGCCAATGAAAACCTCCTGAGAGGAGCAGAAAATCTTTTTTTTTTTGTTTCTTCGTCGTATCTCCTCCTCCCCTCCCTCTTGATCGTCTATCCTCCTCCTTATGTCCCCTCCTTCAGTAATCCCCACTGGCCATGATAGAAAGGGATGGATCATGATGGCAAAGCAATGGTGATGATGAAGGATTGCGATGGTGGAAGAGGAAACTATGATGAATGTTCCCTCATTCTCATTTTTTATTGAGACCAATTCCCTCCACTCTCTTTAGTCGGCCATGATGTTGATTAGGAAACTCCACCATCTCCTTTCCTCTACTCCCCCACGAGCTCTCTCATTTACTTATTTATTTATTATTTATATATATATTTAGCCAAATTCAACACTATGTGTAACAAAGGAGCACATGTAATTGAACTTGAATTTTTATTTTTTATGGGGTTAAAATGAAAAGGGATAAAAATAAAAATTATAGCCCATTTTTTTTACATCAAATTCCTTTTTTTATGATTTTTTATGCATTTTTTGGCTCGATTCGGGTCTATGTTTGTAAAGGAACATAGTGACCCAAGGCACATTTTCAATATTTAAATTGACAAACTTGAAGAGGAAAATTAAACAAAATTACTGAATATTTTTGTGTATTTTTCTGACCACGAATGGTATTTTTCTTTTTTTTTTGGGTATTTTTATAATTAAATAAATTCGAAAAATATTTAAAAATACCAAAAAATATTTTTGTTCAAAATTGGTTCTTGAGGCTAGGCCAAGGTTTCCAAAGTTGATTTTATAATTTTATGAATTTTTTGATATTTTTAATTAATTTTAGAAATAAAAATCACAATAACAAATGGTAAAAAATCAAGTGTCAACAATTGGAAAATCTTTATGGCGGCTAAAAGGATTCTGACATTTTTTTTATCTCCAGCTAACTGGGAAAAGGGATACTTACCTGTCCGTCGCAGCTGCGGATCCCTGCAAATTTAAAAGAAGCATATCATTGTATGTTCACGAATTTTCCAAAAATCGAAACGATACATCCTACCCTTGGTCGAGTAGTACATGGGATGTAAGAACTTGTTCGTCTACAAGGCGACTCCCCTGTCAAGGGTAAACAATAAGTGTCAATTCATATTCCCAAATTCGAGACAAGTTGGGACGATACAACTTTACTCTTGATTTTCATCACATTCTGATGTTGCGTATTGATATGAACAACATCTATCAAATCCGCCTATCCATTCTTGGAGTGTTTGCAACATCAATGGTTCATCTGCCCCCAGTTAGGCAACGTCTGTTCTGCTATTCGAACGCATGGCTCCTTGAGTGCTTTATCCATGTTTATCATCTGAGAAGGAAAAGAAAGGAGACATTACTTCGGTGTTTGATTGAAGATCGTTTAGGAACGATACATCGTTTTACCAAATAGGTGGCTTCGCGGCCAAACGTATTTCGTATTGAAGGGGTAGATCCCATTACGCTCCGCGGGTGATAGTCATTGCTCGGGGAACTTGCTCCACGGATTAAGCGATTAATCCACGGCCCTCGGCTTGAAGATGCTCAAAGGGTGATGTTGACACTCACGCGCAATTAGTTCTAGATATTAATGAAAGATGTTCCCGTAGGAACCTTACAGTGCGATCAACAACATATTCAATAGGAGTATTCAACCCCTTCTCTCTAAGAATTTTTCATCGAGTAGCCATGCCTTGCATCAGACATTTGATCACCGGCCTTGCGTCACCACTGCGATGGTCCTCCGGCTCCAAATTGATCGAGCCAAAGATTGAACTCATCATCAAGGAAATTGCTCGGGTCTTCGAGCCATTGATGTTCAAGTTGGGTATCAACGATTGTTGGGGGCAGATTTCTTTCATTGCCTTCGTTGTGAGGGACTGGAGTCTTTGAGCTGGAACCTTCATCACTGCCCTGTTGGGGTTGAGACATACATTCTTGAAGAGTATTGATCCAAGTGTCCAGCTCCTCATCAAGGAAATCACATGTTCCTTCTAGCCCTTGGTGCCCCGATTGGGTGTCGTCGACTGCAGGCGAGGGATTCCTCTCTTTGCTTTCGTCATGAGCAATTTGACCCCTCGAATTGGAACTTCCTCCAATGACCGGCAGGTTTATATGTGCACTCTCTACCAATGCCAGATCCGCTTCAGGGACAGCATTAATGACCGATTCGCGCTCAAACTGAGGAATCCCTATGTGCTGGAACTGTGGTATATACTCTTGAGGAGTATTGAGATAACTCGGCGGAGCATTCTGATTTGGGTTAGAGGAGTCGTTGACACGACTGCTGGTCCCGTCATTGCTGAAACACGGTTGGGTGCTCTCGGCTCTCCAATCATCGTGGTTGTAACTCTGCCCAGCACTTGAGCTCCAATCGGCTTTATGATGGTTTAACGCTATCCTTCCATCCCTTAGCAATCTCCTATAGTACTTAAGGTGAGACTCAACGTTAATTCTAGAGAGCCCTGGCACGTTCATAATCTCGAGTACGCGTAGTGGGCTAGCCGAATCAACTCCCAGCTCTCGAATTGCATCAACAAATTTGGTGTGAAGTTCATAGGTCCAGTAAAACCTTGTTCTCTTATCACCCAAAATATCGTCAATACTTCGGTAGCTATTCTCTACGGGATCTAGTCGTTTCAAAAGTTGTCCAGGGAGGGACTCACCGACTTTGGATTGGCTGGCTGCGACAGCGAGTTCGTCATTGGGAGAACTCCACCTGTGATGATTCATGTCCCATTTCTCAGAGGATGTTGGTGTTGACTCTATGGTGTTGACTTGCTCATGCAGATCTCCGACGGTATCTGGCTGTGTCGGAAAATGCTGTGGAGAATGCGGTAACAGCTGAGCGTTATTCGTCAACAGGGATGGTTCATCGAGGAACACCTCGCCGAGGACAACAAGATTACCACAATTAAGGCAGGCGGCCTTGGTCAGAGCTTCCTTATATCTCGCGCTTTCAGCTCGAAGCTTCTCATTCTCCTCCTTCAGGGCCAGTAACTCATGGTCTGCGTGTTGCTGTTTCACTCGGGTTCGTTTGTTGGCGAACCAAAACTTGACCTTCGAAAGCTCTAATCCCAACATTCGGCTCAACTCAATTTTCTGTTGTCTGCTTGGGGTGGAGCATTCATTGAAGAAAGCTTCGAGTTCTCGGATTTGGCCTGGAGTGTGGCGTTGCAGTTGCTTCCTTTTCCGACTCCGGTCATCATTGTATACTCCTTCTTCGTAGCTGAAGCCTAGAATTTCATCACTGGAGGAGTCAATCTCCATGGCCTTCGGGCGGGATTCAGCTCCAGGATCTTCAAAGTCTCCCAGCAGTTCGTGCTCAGAAATGTCCAGGTCGAGCGTTTCTAGCAGATGGGAATAGCTTTTAAACATGATGGATCGGAGTATCTCGGGCTGATCTAGTTCACTCAGCTTTCTCTATTCGCTCTTATGTGTTTGCTCACTCTAGAAATTTTCTCGAGTGATTGTGCGTGTCCTAGAACCATCCTTCAGGCTGCATATGAAGACCAGCAAGCAAGCGCTCCTCCCGAGACCCTGCAATTACTCCTCATCTGTCTTCCCCTTTCTTTTTCCTCGTGACAGGATCACAAACTCTCTTGCATTGATTCGGTTTCATCGAGTATTGCGCTCGTCCCCTAGTTCAGTCTTCAAAGTGGCGGGTCTACAATCTTTCGGTGCCTTTTATGATTTGCTAGGCCCGAGAATGTGGGGAGCAGCGGCGGACCCGCAATTAATGACTCCGTTTAATTCATTTAGCTCCATGGGAATTAACGCTATGACCTTCTCTCAACCCCTTTTCATCGTTCAAACGAAAGTGGCATTTTCCCTGTGCACGCTGTTACTCTTCATTTCAACATCCTGGGTGTTCGGTGAGGAATGAGTTCGTGGCCACTCAAAATTTAAAGACCGCCTCTGGTTTCGGATTTAATCTAACAAGGGATCATCGCAACTGAGCATGACGATGTTCGTCGATAGCATTGGTTTTCATACATAATTAAATATAGCCATTAAAGAAAAATGTTCCCATAGGAACTTTACAATGGATAAAAAGAGTGATCCATTCGTGAACATGTTCTTCTTTCTATGGGTGATCGTAGCGACCAACCCATCGTGCCCCGAGTCAGGTGCTAGATCATGGCTGTCCAAGCATGCCAGCTTCCCATTGATTGAACAAGGCATCGAGCCCCTCATCGAAGAAATCGTCTGTTGTGGGTTGACTAGCGGCAGGCAGAGCACCAGCCGACTGCTGCTCGAATGGGGGAGTGTGCACTCGCTGTACTTGTGACACGTGCTCTTGAAAGGTGTTGAAATGGCCTAGAAGGACATTCTGATCATCTTTCAGTTCGCCGGTGGTCGGGTTGCTAGCTTGATTGATGCTTAGATTTGGCCGGGTATCTCTTGATACCTGAGCATTACAATGGCGGTCGTCCCTAGCTTTTGAGCTCGAGACGGATTCCTCCCGGTTTAGCTCCGCTCGACGCTGTTTTAATAGCTTTCTATAGGCAGCAAGGTGATTCCTGACCAATTCCTTACTAAGCCCCGGTACATTCATGGCCTTAAATATGCGCGTCGGAGTTGCTGAATCGATCCCCATTTGGTGAACCACGTCTAGGAATCTGAAATGCAGTTCAGGGGGCCAAGCGAACCTCCTCTTATCGTGGCCCAAAATTGCATCGATGGCTTGACGACTGATTAACTCATCTCCAGCAGGACCCGACCCTATCGAAAATTGTTGTGCATGAGGCTGATATGCTTTGAGCTGGTCGGCGGTAACATCCAGCTCCTTGAAACTGTAACTCCAATCAAAGCGACGCAAATCCCATCCCCCAGGAGGCATTTGTATCGTCTTCGTAGGATCATCTTGCTCATGCGTGACTCCGGCAAAATCTGGTTGAGCAGGAGATGCCCCGAGGGAGTAGGGTGGTAAATGAACGTCTTCAATCATTGCGTGAGGCTTATCGGGGAATATCTCACCGCGGGTGATGAGGTTATCGCAATGAGGGCAAACGGTAATATTGAGAGCTTTTTCATACCTCATATTTTCTGTTCGCAGCTTTTGGTTTTCTTCCTTTAAAATCTCGACCACCTGACGTTTGCGTTGAGCCTTTGATTTGGATCTCCTATTTTGAAACCAAAACTGGATCCTCGACTGATTAATCCCCAACTCCCGGCTTAATTCAATTCTCCACTTCTTTTTCATGTGAGGGCTTTTACTGAAGAGGGTTTCCAGCATTTGGGTTTCCTCCTGAGAGTATTGGTGAGGACGTCTTCTTTTCCCGAGTTGAGCATCGTGGATGTCGTTGTCGTCGTTGCCGTGATTTTGATTTCCGTTGCCAGAAGTGTTGGGCTCCATGGTTTTGGTGTTAGACTTGGTCTTGGAATCTTTGAGATCCCTCAGTAGTTCAATTTCTGAGATTTTTGAGTCAGTCACCTCTAGCAGCTGACAGTAACCTCTTAAATATGTTGGATTGAGAAATGTTTGATTGGTTCTTGCCCACTCAGAGTTCTCTACTCTCTCCTGTATGCTCACTCCCTATAAATTTTTCTTCGAGTGACTTTGTATGTTCAGGAGACGCTCTTCAAGCATCATTAGGCAAACGTTCCCCCTCAAGACCTTGAATTTCGCGCTTAGCTTTTCAACGTGATGGGACTGCTAAATCCTGTTAGAGCTTTCTTCGATAGTTGCGCTTACCTCCTACCTAACTCTAATAATGGTGATCCCGACAAATCTTTTACATCTTTTAATTGATAAGCCGGAAATCGCGGACCTAAACGAATCCAATGGTTCTCGTGAGGGGACCTCCTGCTTTACCCCCTAACTGGGCTCCACCAGCATTATTACTGAGACCCTTCATCATCCTCGAGTTGCTATAAAATGAGGGATTAACGTATGGCAGGTTAGCGTTCTCGCATAATCAGCCTCTTCCTTCTAATCTCTCTATTAGCCTCGTCTTATTCTCAAGCCAACCCAACGCAAATGGCCTCCTCTCCCGTACGCACTTTTTCAACTGATGTCTTGGCCCAGTGGGAAAAGCTTTATAACCTACTGGGTCGCGGTTACGCGCACATAAACGATCATTCTGCAACCGCGGATGAAATCCGTGTCCTGCTCGAGGACTTAGATACCACTTCCCTCGAAGGTACTACGTTGGGGAGGGAATATAGAATTTTCCCGACCCTCTTTGCACACTCCTTAGAGGCCTACCGTGTTGCTGATCGGGAGGTTCTCGTGGCTCGCGTCTTGCGGGCTCGTTACAAGGATCGGTCTGATCATTTGGTGCTGACCAACTATCTGGCCGATAGTCACAAAAAGGTTGTCGAGTTTGCCAATGAGAGGGTCGCGACGTTGCTTCGCGAGAGGAGAAAACTGGTGGATCAATTGGCCCTATCCCTGACCGCTGGCGAGCACGACCGCCACAATGTCCTATTGAGGCTGCAAAGCGACTGGCAGGAAGAACGGCTCGACAAAATAACCGCAGACATAGCTCACGGGAATGGATTAGTTCGGGACTTGGAAATAATCACCGAAGAACACGAGGTCAAGGTCACTGAGGTTAAGGGAGAATGCAGAAACCTTTTTCTCAAGCTCGCGGACCAGGACATGCGAAGTCGTGAGTACGGGCAGAGCATTAACAACATGGAGGGTCAGTTGGGCTCCTTTGTGTCGTTAATTAGGGCTCACTTTGGCTTTACTTTTCCACCCCGAATTGTATGACCTGTTTCTGAAAACCCTCCACTGAGCAAAATAAATGAAAGTTCTCGTGTGTGTTTTAACTTCTGCATGGTTCCTTTCTTCGAGCGTTCGAACATCTTCAACTTAGGTGAGCCGAACCATAATATCAATAAGTCGAGCAAATATGTCCTGATTTTATAACTCGCTCATGATCAGATGAAAGAATAGCCTCAGACTTATCCAGGAAAAGATTTCTCTCTGTTACCTATTTTTTTACCTGCAAATGAAAAGACAGAATCAGAAGGAATAATTTGAAAAAGAAAGCAAAAACCCCTTTCAATCTTATGCTTACCCATGATTAATAAGGACAAGAACTTTTACAAGGGTTTTAATCTTGCGCGAAAAGTTTTTATCAATATTCCTCGAAAGAAAGCATACTATTGAAAGGAATGTAATTCACAATAATTGCTTTTGATCAATTTCGAGAGGAACGAATTACTCAAAAGTACGAGGCATAATAACGTGTTTTAAATTTAATTGAAGATACGACATCCAAATCAAGGCCGTTTTGTTAAGAACGAGAGTAATTTGGACATCTATCTCATCATTAAATTCAAAACAACGCCGATATTCTCGGTCAATTATCGTGGATCACCAGCGGCGCACAATCATGCATGAACCAATTCAAGTGTATAATTCCTTCTAGCGAAATTGGGGTTGGATTACCCTATACGACCAAAAAGGTCGTGCAAGATTTCCAATTTTAATTTCCTCTAAAGGAATTATAAACTTGACTTGGGAGTATTCGGATGATTAGAGAAAATGCCACTATCACATTCCCATGACCTGTCAAAAGAAATGCAACCAAGTTCCATCTAAATGTATACACCAATAGATCCCTAATACAATCACTCTAAGGGGTGAAATAGAGAAAGCCTCGATAAAAATAAACCATATACAAGAGGACTAGTAATGGAAAATGAAACAAAGGAATGTGATCCTAACGTTTAAGGATGCCCCAAGTTCGATCTGTGACTTCCGGATCACTTGCCCCAACTCGTCATCTTCATTGGACGATATCTCAATAATGTCCATAGTAGGCTCCTTTGTTGCTCACTCGGTGCTTGTCATGGGATATCATCCTCTTCGTCTTCTATCAAGGACGTTTGGGAAAAACACACACATCTATCCTTGAAATGGCATTTAATCTAATCACCAGAATGCAATGAATGAAATGCCTATATTTATATGAACTGTAATAGATTCGAGGTATAGAGAGTCTTACCAACCAAACTCGTCGACTTATGTGCGGTTTTAGTTGTACCAACCGCCCAAAGACATGCGCATGAGACAAGTTATGGTGAACTTCTAAAAATCAGAGGGTTTGGCACCTAAGGTTAAGGTTCCCACTTCGAGTTCTAGAAAGAGCCGATTCCATTGCACAGCTATCGTTGCATTGGGACTCGATTCATAGTTCGAAGCGAGCGGAATTGAAAAGTGGATTACCCCGCGTTTTTCCTCACGGAGATTCCATTTTCAATTCCTTCTATTGTGTTCCTATAGGCGACGCCCGGGGTTTTAGGCGCGATTGTGTGTGTCCACGTGTTGCGATCATCACAATGCAATTCATGCATAGCAGTTTATCAATCAGCACTTCAAATCATCCACACAACATACATTCCTACGCCCAACCTGCATAAGACAATGTTAATCACGGACTACACCCCTTATTTCTCCAATCTGCAAAAACATATAACCCCTATCATGAGCGGACTTACCTCACCTTCAAGAGCGCCTGCAAGGTTAGAAAAATCACTCAACGTTTTAATTACGGCCTAAGTCCACTTGAGGTCTAGAACCATAGGTTCTAGAACAAAGGTCCCCAGTGGAGTCGCCAGCTGTCGCGACCCGTCCGGAAGCGGACGCGGCTAATGGATTACCGATCGCGGGTCTTGGATCGGCGCGGGCCCTCCCAGGCCCATACCAAATCGCGGCGGGAGTATTTTTGAGGGATTCGACGATAAGAGTCGATCGCTTTCGACCTTCAGTGTGGTCGTGGTGGCATGTGCAACTTGTGCATGCATTTGGAGTCGCCACCGGTCTTTCTTGGAGGGTAGACCGGAAACCTTACTGACCGATTGGGAGAGATCGATCAATTCTGCGGAACCAGAGATTTTGGGTTCGGGGACTTGGTTACGCTGGTGTCATTACCAACGCCCTTTCGGTACCTAACGCGAGTGATTTTCCTAGCTAAGAGTTCATGCAGACGCAATTTTGGGTGATGTAAGCTTGATTCAGGGTTTCATGCAGATTGGAAAAACTATTCCTATCAATCACACTCAATTTAAATGAAAGCGCAATCAAGTACATAAATAAATCACTTCAATGTACATCAATTCAGATCAACGGCTTCCTAGTATAACCATAAAGGCTTAAGGAAGGTGTGACTTCGGACCAGAGGTAAAATGGGAAGATTTGGAGGCGATTAGCCCGAAGGACAAAATCGTCAATTTTTGGAAGGTTTGGATACCGAATTACCAAAAATAGTCCATGGCCAGTTGATTATGGCCATTTCCTATTTTTGGGAAATTTTTACGATTTTCTATTTTTATTGAATTTTTCATTTTTAATTTTTTTTATTATCCCCCGGGCCGGGTTGGGTTCCAGATTCGGGCCTGGACCAAACCGTCGGGTCTGATCAGGCCCCAAATAAGATGACCCAACCTGGGCCTGATGGGCACAAAAAGGCCCAGGCTTTAATTTCTTTGAAAACCAAGCCCACTAGCCAGACTTCTTTTCACAACAATCTGTAAGAGCAGCCCATACTAACCTTATTACCACTATTTATCATCTTCCTCCTCGCGTAGCTTTTTCCTCTGCAAAGAACCCGACGGCGACTCTGCTCCTTTGACGCCAACAGTCTCAACTCGCTGCCGGACTCGCTCATCATGCCGTCGTCATTTACCCTCACGTCGCTTTGGCCCGAGCTCAAGTGGCCTACGCGTCCGTCGGGACCGCTCGACGCGCGGTTGAGACTCGCTCGCCGCCGCCCTTACCCTGTTCTCACCGAGCGCCGAGACCACGATGCTGAGAACCACCACGCCACTGTCTCGGGTCAAACTCGGACTCACATGCCATGCAGCTTGCTTCACTACCGGATCCACTCGCCATTAGGATCCACCCGACCAGGCCGCCAGTTTTTTGTTCGTCGGAAGAGATAGGGTCCCATCGACCATGCCTCCACTAGGTCGACTTACCATGCTGCTATCAGACATGCTCCTTTCTAGTCCGGACCGCGCGCTTATGGTTTCCCACGCCGCCAGCTCAGCCGGACCGCTGATATTCACTTGCGTCAACCTCCTCTTCCCGTACGAATCCTCCTCGCAAACTTCAACGACACAAACTGGCCACCGAGTTCTCGTCTCGTCGTTCAGTTCAGGATCTACTCGTCGCGCCAACGGTGAGACTTGTTCGCCGAGCCAATGCTAGGTTTCGCAACTACCATCGTCTCCGGATAACGTTCACGCCGTCACTGAGTTGGCTATCGCCCCTCCTGGTCAGGCCCACCAAAACTCCCACGCTTCCATGCCGAAAATGGGCCGTCGCTAATCCACTCGTGGCCGTCGGATCGAGTAAGCCTTGTGTGGACGTCACTTTGGTTGGAGACTCACGGCCAGCTCGGGACGAACGGGAATGGCTCGCGGTGGCTCGCGCATGAGACCACCGTCGTCTCTCACGACGACGATGGCTGAACCTCTTTTTTTATTTTTTATTTTTGTGCCCAGGTGGTCTCCTCTCTCTCCTCTTCTGCTGAGTTCTCTTCATACCTCTCTCTGTTTTATGCGAGGTAGTGGCCCGGCTGATGATGATGGTGGCCGTAACCAGGTGAGCCGGATGGAGGAAGAGGTGGTTTCCGTTTTCTTCCTCGAGACAGCTTCTTAGCCCATCGACGGCGGTGAGTCGTAGGGACTGGCTCGTTGCGTCACGCCCGGCGGATGGGTATCGCTCTGGTTCAAAGTACTTCGGCGGTTGGCGCGCTTCGACGGTTGACGCTCATGCATCGCCTGGGTTCGACTGTTGAGCTATCCACTCTCACCACCATAGCCAAACGTTGGAGCGACGTCTCATCCCACTACATCGTCGTCGGCTGTTTGTGCGAGAACTCATCTAGACCGATCTCTTGGTTCGTCGTCGCCTCGCTCGTCAATCTCAGGTTGTTGGCGTGCTACGTCGACGATTCGCCGCGCTCGGGTACGAGCTCAAATCCCACGCCGCCTCTTGGAGTTCACTCAGTATCTCATCGATTCGTTTGGAGGCCGTCATGGAGCATCCTCTCAGAGCTCAGAGAGAAATCACGATTTTTCTGCTTCAAGGCGTGAGCTGTGTGTCTATCTCTTTTTTGGTCGCCCCGACCACGGTCTTGGAATCATTCTCTCTAACTCTTGAATGTCCGAATATCCTCTGTCCTCTCTCCTTCTTTTTTGTTTAATCCTTCTTTTCTCATGGTGGAGGACAGACTCCTGCTGTCCTCTACTTTTCCTTTTTTTTTTATATTATTCCTTTTGGTTCTTGAGGCGCCGTTCCCCCACTTTTGCTTCAACGGATAATCTGTCTTCCACTCCTCCTTCTTTTCATTTTTTAAATCCTTTCTAGTCCCCTCACGAAGAATAAAAACGATGGGCATTTGTTGCAAACGGTGGTTGGTCTAATTGAATGTCAAGACTAAAAAAAATACAAAAATCCATATATTAAAAGACTCGATTGGCATTTTTTTAGGCTCGGTTCGGGTTTATGCTTGTGAAGGAACATAGTGACCCGAGCCGAATTTTCAAGATTTAAAGTGACACACTTGAAGAGGAAATTAAAACAAAATTATTGAATATTTTTGTGTATTTTTTGGGCCACGAATGGTATTTTTCTGATTTTTTTGGTATTTTTAATAATTAAATAAATACAAAAAATTATTAAAAATTACGAAAAATATTTTTTGTTCAAAATTGGCTCTTGAGGCTAGGCCAAGGCTTCCAAAGTTGATTTTACAATTTTATGATTTTTTTGCTATTTTTAATTAATTTTTAAGATGAAAATCACAATAATAGATGGTCAAAAATTAGGTGTCAACATGTAGTGGCCTTCGTAATTCGGAGTGAATTTTCCCCCTGGATGGGTGGTACTCAGCAAAACTTTCCTAATTACCAAGTCATTTACTTCGAAGTTTCTGGTCTTGACTTTTCGATTGAACGCCCTCGCTACCCTCTTCTGGTAAGTTTGTCCATGGCAAATGGCTTTAAGACGTTTCTCGTCTATTAAATTCAGCTGTTCATATCTGTGCTTGAAATACTCTGACTCAAAGAGTTTATCTTCGGATAAGATTCTCAAAGAGGGAATCTTAACTTCTACTGGTAGAACTGCTTCTGTCCCATACACCAGACTATAGGGAGTTGCCCCTGTAGAAGTCCTGATCGACGTTCGGTAAGCCATCAAGGCGAAGGGCAGCCTTTCGTGCCAATCTCTGTAGTTTTCTGCTGTTTTAGCCAAGATTCTCTTGATGTTTTTGTTGGCTGCTTCCACTGCCCCATTCATTTGTGGGCGGTAAGGAGATGAATTCAGATGTCGAATGCTAAAGTGATCCAGTAGATCATCGACAATCTTGTTGTTTAGGTTAGACCCGTTATCTGTGATGACCGCTTGAGGGGGACCATACCGGGATATGATGTCTCTTTTGATGAATCTTGCCACATTTATTGCAGTGACATTCTTGTAAGAGCTGGCTTCTACCCATTTTGTGAAATAATCAATTGCTACCAAGATGAAGCGATGACCATTCGAAGCCACAGGATTAATAGGCCCTATCATGTCTATGCCCCACATAGAGAAAGGCCAAACTTCAGACATTTGGTGCAGTTCGTTTGGGGGTGCATTGATCTTATCACCGTATATTTGGCACTGGTGGCATGACCGGACGTGCTGACAGCAATCCGATTCGATGGTCATCCAATAATAGCCAAGCCGCATGATCTTCCTGGCAAGGAGGTGGCCGTTCATGTGAGGCCCACATATTCCTTCATGGATCTCTTTCAAGAGGATATTTGCTTCTTTGGCATCTACACATCTCAATAGAGTAGAATCAAAGGATCTTTTGTACAGAATTTGTCCATTAAGAAAGAACTTGCTGGCCATCTTGGTTATGTATCTTCGGTCTCTTGGTTGGCATCCTTCAAGGAATTCCCCTTTCGAGAGGTAATTCTTGATGTCATAATACCATGGCTCTCCGTCAAACTCCTCTTCAATTAGCATGCAATAAGCTGGCCGTTCAACTATATTGATCCTTATGGGTTCTATATCCAACCCTCCAGTTGTTTGCAACATCGAGGCTAGGGTGGCTAACGCATCTGCAAACTGATTGTGAGATCTTGATAGGTACTCGAACGATACTTCTTCGAACTTAAGTATCAATTTTTCAAGGTATTCGTGATAAGGGATGAGCTTTGCGTCTTTCGTCTTCCACTCTCCCTGTGTCTATAAGATGATGAGCATGGAATCTCCAAAAACTTGCAACCTAGGTATCTTCATGGAAATGGCCAATCGTAGGCCTAAAATGCACGCCTCATATTCCGAGATGTTGTTGGTGCACGGGAAAGTTATTTTTGCCGCCACAGGGTAATGTTGATCATCGGGGGATATCAGTACTGCCCCAGTGCCTGCCCTTGATAGATTAACAGCACCATCGAAGTACATGACCCACTTGTCTTCTGCTAAGTTGAGAATTTGACCTTCCGTGCTTGTTACCTTAGGAGACTTACCGTTTGATGGGTTTTCTGCTAGCATGTCAGCTATAGCTCTTCCTTTAACCGACTTCTGTGGAGAACACTTGATGTCAAATTCGGATAGCATTACTTGCCATTTTGCTAATTTCCCAATTAAAGCGGGTTTCTCCAGGAGGTATTTGATGGGATCGTTCTCTGTTACGAGCTGAATGTGGTGGTGCAAGGTATATTGTCTCAGTCTGCGAAGTACCCATACCGCTGCTACACAGGCCCTTTCGACTGGTGGATATTTTGCTTCAGATGGTGTGAATTTCTTACTCAGGTAATAGATGGCTCTTTCTTTACCATCTATCGGACTTGTTTGGGCGAGTAAGGCTCCCAAGGATTCCTGCTATATAGTCAGATACAAGGTCAAAGGGTGACCGGAAATTGGTGGCACAAGTACCGGCGGTGTGATCAGATAGTTCTTGATCGCTTGGAACGTCCTGCTGCATTCCGTATCCCATGTTACTTTCGCGCCTTTCTTAAGCAATTTGAAGATTGGCTTAGCCACATCAGACAGTTGATTGATAAATATGGCAATATAGTTCAGTCTCCCCAGAAGGCTTCTCACTTCTTTTACTGTGGAGGGAGTTGACAGATTGTGAATAGCTTGGATTTTTGACGGATCAATCTCAATGCCCCTGTTACTGACTATGAACCCAAGAAGTTTCCCAGATTTTGCCCCAAACACACATTTGTTAGGGTTCAACCTCAACTTATATTTGCGCAAGCGTTCAAATAGTTTTCTTAACACCTGTATGTGATCATGTCCTTTCTTGGATTTGGGGATCATGTCGTCGACGTATACTTCAATTTCTTTGTGGATCATATCATGGAATAATGTGACCATGGCCTTCTGATAGGTAGCCCCTGCGTTTTTTAATCCAAAGGGCATGACTTTGTAGCAAAAGTTCCCCCAGGGTGTGGTAAAAGCAGTCTTTGGTTTGTCTTCTTGTTTCATGAAGATTTGGTTATACCCCGAAAATCCATCCATAAACGAGAACAATTCATAACCTGCTGTGCTATCCACCAACACATCAATGTGAGGAAATGGAAAATCATCTTTTGGGCTTGCTCTATTCAGATCTCGGTAATCTACGCAGATCCGAACTTTACCATCCTTCTTCATGACGGGGACTATATTTGCAATCCAGTCTGAATATGGGATAGCTTCAATAAAGCCTACCCTAAGAAGCTTCATGACTTCTTCCTTGATTTTGTCCTCCAACTCAGCCTTCATCCGTCTGCTGCCTTGCTTGACAGGTTGGACACCGGGATCCGTAGGTAATGCATGTTCCACGATCTTAGGGTCTAGGCCTGGCATATCAGTGTAGGACCATGCGAAAATGTCTTGATATTCTTTTAATAACTCTATGAACTTGAGCTTTTCATTTCGGGATAAATGCTCTCCGATCTTGACCTCTCTGATATTCACGGAGTCTCCTAGATTAACAATGATTGGTTCTTCCGAAGTAGGAGGTGTCGACTCCTCAAAGGCATTCCAATCTCTGCGAATAGACGCATAACCCTCATCTTCATCCTCTTCAATGTTATAGGAATGGTTACTGGAGAAGTCCGAATCTCGTAACAACCTGGTATGCATGTTTGAGATGATATGCCTGAAATGTCATGAGTATGGTTAGTTCGTATTTCATAAGAACGACATGTATGATCATGGGAAGCCTTTTCAAAAGAGTTTTCGAAATAGGTACAGGTATAAACAGGACTAATCCTCATGTCATCGGATATCTTGGCCCCAAGGAAATCTCTTTGGAAATCAGGAGTCATACGGCAAATCAGGCCTCAAGCTTTTGTGCAGAAGACTAGTATCATCATCGGGCTAATTCGTGGTTCCATATGTCCTTAACAAAATATGTATGGTTTTATTGCATGCAAGATGGGCCGCATTACAAGATGTGCTATTTGGACCAACGGCCAGAGATCCAAAGACGTTTCCCTATACGTACATTAAGGAAAGAAAATGTAATAAGATGCAAAAAGTTCTAAATGCAGTATTTAAATACAAGGGAAGAGTCTCGTTACTCAGAGGAAGTGGCTCCATCGTCCAACCACTCCATGATGACATTCACAGCGTCATTTTTGAGGAAAGGATTTGTCAGATCTGGTTCTATCGGTGAAGTGGCATCTTCTTCAGACAACCATTTAGAGTTCTGGTCGAAGTGGGCATTCAAAGGGTTTTTGAACATTTGAGACCTGCCTTTCCAAGTTAGAGAACCAATGAATGAGTCATTTGGGCTGCTCTGGCCTCCCAGGCGTCCCAGGCTTCTGCCTCGGCCTCGGCCCGTTGTCTTTGGGCCAGATCCATCTATGTGATATTTCTGATACCCCAAGCCCATTCTATGTGGGTTAGCTTTTAACTGCAGTGGGGTATTTATACCCTGATTATGTTTGCCTAGGCCTTTTTCGGGGTTGAATCCGTATGCCAGCAGCATCTTAGCTGGTAGAAGACTGGCTTCTGAGATGTATGGGGTTCTTAGCCTTGTCCCTGCCAGGGTATGAACTGTTGCTACCAGTTCTAGGGAGTGATAACTCGCCTCTATTTTCACTTCAGGTTCAACATAGGGTATGGTACTGCTCTGGTATGTCTGGAGGTCGACTTCCCCATGTACAGTAATCACCTTCCCATCTACTGCGAAGCGTACCTTTTGATGCAAGCTTGAAGGGACAGCTCCTGCTGTATGGATCCAAGGTCTTCCCAGCAAGAACCCAAATGCACTGGGCATATCCATCACTTGGAAATTTATAGAGAACTTGGTCGGGCCAATAGACACGTCAAGCTCAATCTCTCCTACCACTGTCTTCCTCATCCCATCGAAAGCTCTCACAGCCGTTTTGGATGTTTTAACCGTTTCTTCATTGATTCCCAACCTCCTTAGGGTAGCCAAAGGGCAGATGTTGAAGGCTGATCCATTGTCGATCAATACGTGCGCCACTCTTTTTCCATTACATTGCGCGGAAATATATAAGGCTTTGTTATGCCCTTTTCCTTCCATTGGGAAGTCCTCGTCAAAGAAGCTCAATTGATCTTTTAAAAGGATCGTCCCCACAAAGTCCCTTAATTGTACCTCATTAATTGTTTCAGGGACATGTACTTCATTAAGTATCCTCAACAGTGCGTTCTTATGTTTTTCAGAATTAATGAATAGATCCAATAGGGATATCTGAGCAGGTAACTTCCTCAGCTGTTCTATTACCTCAAACTCGCTGGTTTTGATGATCGATATGAGTTTTTCCGCGTCTTCCTTTGAGACATCCTTCTTTTCGGATTCGCCCTCCCTGGAGGCATAGAATCGTCCGGACCTCATTACCGCGTCTACCTGTGTGGTCCCATAGTCCCAATGGACTGCTTTAAGATCGTATTCTTCTGTTGGGGGGACTTTTATAGTTACAGTTGCCTGGCGAGATATCTCCGGTTTAGTCGCGTCGTCTGTTTCTCTTCGCGGCAGTTGAATCACAACGGGCTTGACTAGGTAGTCTTCCACCCTGCTCATGCTATCAAGTTCTTCTAATCTGATTACCACTGTCGAAGCGACTTCGACCATCGATACGGTGTTGTCAAGTTCTTCTATGCCCTTCGAGGTCTCTGATTGAGAGAGATCATCCATACCTCCCCATCCGTCCGGTATGATGTCTTCAATTTTTTGATAAAAGCTGGGAGGGGCTGAATATTTCACTTTGAAGTTGTATCCCCCAGAATCTTGACCAAGGTTGTCTATAATTTCTCCCTTCTCCAGTGCGTCGGCCATAAATTTGAGGTCTGCTAGGCTTCGTCTCTTGGCTTCCAATTCGTCTTCTTCAGACTCTTCTTCTAATTGAGTGACTGGCCCAAGACTGTTTACCAGATTCTCGTGTGAGGTACCCTAGGTATTACCCTGCTCAGTCTTGATCACAAAGTAGCTTCCTTCCAAAGATAAAGAAGCTTTGACTCCTTCGAACTCTTCATTGGTGATATCGGACATTATCCCCAAGCTCATCATCTTAGCGATGCATAGTCTCTTTTGGTCAGTCGAGATCGCTCCTACTTTTGGGCATGATGAAGCGGTTATTAGCAGGTCGGTCAGCTTAAGCATATCTACCTTCAGCTTAAGGTAGTCTTCTTCCCCTTCAGAGAATATTTCCCCTACTGCTTGATGATCCGGCAAAGGATTTTCTTGTACATTTGGGGCTGCATTGTCAAATTTTAGAATCTTATTATCAATCAGGGCTTGCACTTTCAGCTTAAGGATATAACAGTTATCCACATTATGCCCTCTCTCGCCCATATGGTAGGTACAGGTCTGGCTCTCATCAAAGCCAGGATATCTTGCAGGGTTTGCCCTAGGCGGTTCTTTCGCCACCAGGTGTTGTTCTAGCAGCATCGGGAGCAGCTTGGATAAAGGCCTCGGGAGCTGGGAGAATTGCTTCTGAGGTTGCTTTCTTCTAGACTCTTGCACTTTCGGTGTTGACCAGGATGATCCTCCTTTGGTCTGATTGGAATTGCCAAACGGCTTGGGCTTGTGGGGATCTGGTATAAACGCTATGTCTAGTCCGGCTTCTCTCTCCTTTCTCAAGTGATACTACTTCCTAGTAAGAGCTTCATGAGACCTTCTTTCTCTCAAGGCCCATTCTAGCCTTTCAGCAACCTTTATCAAGTGTGCAAATGTTTGACACCCAGAAGTGTTCAGCTTGTCAAAGTACTCATAGGGGAGTGCTTTCAGGAATAAGTCGATCAGCTCCTCTTCTGGGATTGACGGCTTTACTTGGGTAGCCAAGGCTCACCACCTCTGAGTATATGTCCTGATTGATTCGCCCCTCGCCTTTGAAGTTCGTAGAAGATCCTCCCACGTTGGGGCTGTAGCCGTGTTGAACTTGTACTGCCTGAGGAAGTCCTCTGTTAGATCCTCCCATCCATCGTAATCTTCTAGATCTAGCTCAATGAACCATGCCAGAGCGGCGCCAGCCAGACTCTCTTGGAATGTGTTCATTAGTAACGGGATATAATCTGAATAGTGCGCCATCTTGCGCAGGTAATACTTGAGGTGTGCTCGGGGACAACCTGTCCCATTGTATTTCCTTACAAACTCTGGCTCTTTATAATCAAGAGGAGTTTCTACTTTAGCGAAAGGAGATATCTTGTTGAAGCGGGCTAACTCGTAACCTTGATTGCTCAAGCACTCTTCGATTTTGGCCAGCCTTTTAGCCTCTGCTTCAGTTTTCATGGTCTGCTTCCCCTTCTCCTCTTTCTCGAGGTTGATAACAACAGGCGAGGCTTTTGGTTGTGATCGGCTGTTTGGCTCATGGACATCCTCCTCTGTATGTTGGGTATCCCTTGTTACCTCTCTATCCATTACATCAGGTACCGCAGAAGGGCCTGAGTTGTTCTGATTATGGGCCGTTGTCTGTTTAGCTTGGGTGGCCTCCAGCATGGCCTTAATTTCAGCCATCATAGTTGCCAGGGCAGTCATTTGAGATTCCAGCATGCCCACGCGCGGAGTCAATTCTTGCTGCTCCATTCTTGTCTTAAGGCGAGTTCGGAAGCGATGTGTGGGAAATTCCGTGATGAGAGTGTACCTGTTCAAAAAGATTTCTAGTGAGTGCTTCGCTTATTTTGGCAAAAAGAAGCAGTTTTAACTCTTTCAGTTGCATGTTTCTTGTCAGTAGATGAAAAAAAGTGGCTGCCTTATGAGCCTTAGCCTCACATAAGTAGTTCTTTTAGTCATTTCCTGATATGAATTTATGAAATTAAAATAGGCGTAATTTCTGACGATAGTTTTTTTATGCATTCGAAAGACATGCTTATATTCATGCTCATATGTCCAAGATAGTATCTAACATAAATAAGAATGTATGAGAAGATATCATAGTGTTTGCTTATTTTATACTTGACAGAATAGCCTATTCAAGTCTGGGACGTTTGAGGTCTAAGGTATCATCATCATCCCAGTATGGATTCCCTTCTTCAGCCTGGCGCTCCTCGTCCTCTGAACACGACAGTGGTCCCATGTCTTCGGGTATGTACGGCTCTATTCCCGGTACGTACGGCACGATGTATTCGGGTATGTAGGGCTCGACAAGGCTTCGTCGGGTCGCTTTGAAGTGTTGAATGTATTCTGCGGTGGCTCTATGAGTGTTTTCTTCTCGAGTCATGTCTTCTGGCCAACTTATTTCTTCAGCCTGAGAATTCTTCAAAGAGCGTATGATGGATGTCACCTTGGCTTCAAATTGTCTCTTCTCCTCTTCTGCGAGAGTCTTGCTTGGTACGTCAAAAGAAAAGGTATCGGGTTGTGGTGGAGAAGGGATCTCCTGTAGCGCCCCGAACTGTCGGATCACCCTCTTCGGATAGTATGTTGTAGCGCCCGTGAATCCTAGCAAGGGGACTGGACCTTTGTCACCACAGGCCAATCTGACTTTGCCCAGCGTTGGCAACCTTAGCCGCCATCGGAGTTGTTCGGGCTTTAGAATTTTAAGGAAGTTCTTCCACTCTACAAAGTTGAACTTAGGAATACGTGTATGTGTTCTGACAAAGGTTTTAAGAGGATGTGCATCAGGGCTGATTTCAGTGAAACCCATGCGGATGTGGAATTGTCTGATATGGGATGTGAACCACAGATACAAAAGATCACTAGAGGCTCTAAAGATTCCCTTTTTATTTTTCCTGAAGCGATTTAGGGAAATGAAGGTCTAGGCAAGGAGGATGTTTGAGTAATCCCACCCACAACAGACTTGTCTAGCTACTACGGCCATGATAGGGTCAAAGGTGACAGATGAGATCGGGAATAGTACAAAGCTAAAGAATGCCAAGACAAAGGCTCTACCAGATTTGGTTCCTTTAGCAGCAGAGAGGCAGGAAAATCGGTCTATAAGGAAAGACAATGAGACTCATCCAGAATTGCTTTTTGCATCTGCTTTGACTTCATTTAGACCTGTGTCAAGGAACTCAGCCAACTGACTCAGGGGTTCAAATCCTATGGGGGGTCGGACGGGCGTAGGAGAGAACTCAACTCCGATGACGGCGCTGTATTCCTCGATAGTGGGAGTAATCTCTAGTCCTTCCATGCAAAATGTAGTGGTGGTAGGATCCCAATAGAGCGCCATGGCTTGGATAAAGGCAGGTGGACACTCAATCTTCAGCAGGTCTAACAGGTATCCTAGCCGTGATCCAGCATACTTTTGGCTAGCTTCGCCCATGCTGTCCCACCATGATTGGAGTTCGGCCCGGGGGATTTTGAATACTTGAATATCATTCTTTCACATCAAGTCTAAAATATGCAAATGATTTTGAAAAGTAAATCGTCAGAAATTACTTCAAACGTATGAACGTGTAGATGTCATGAGATATGCATTAGCTGACTCGATTGCATAGTTCAATTGGAGAAATGGAAATTAGGACCTTTTTCAGGTCTTGAAAGCCTGACTCAAAGCCTAATTTGAATTTCAAGGAAGTGAATTATGCAATTTAGTCAGGTTTACTCAGTGACTAAGGGAAATAGCAACGTCACATTCCATTGGTCAATACATCAAAAGAACAAAGTGGAGTGAACTTTTATTACAATCAAAGTGTTTTAATGGAAGAAAGGTAAAGAGAGATCTTTCAAACAAGAAAGCTATAAAAGACCGTTGGAATGTGAAGGTCTAAATCACTCTTTTCCTAGGGGTCTATCCAAATGATAGTTGGTCGGGAGTTTTCCTCTAATCAAGTGTAAATGAGTCGTCTTCAGTGTTTTGGTCGAGAGGCTGTAGTTCTTCTGGCCATTCTCTAGTCCATGATACGACGACTTCAGGAGCCTTCTCGGGTTTCGCCTTCTTGAGCGTGATACGCTTCAGTTTTGTCTTGGTAGCGGGGCGTCTTCTTTTTCCCCAGAAGGTGATCATGGGTACATTTTCTTTGGTCAGTAATTCGGTCTTCCGACGGGCGTATGCCTCCCTGGCTAACTGGTTGCGACGCTGCCTCTTCATCTCCAGATAGTCCTTAAACATCTCGTCTGCTTGTCGCTTGAATCTGAGGTTATGACTGTCGCGACCCGTCCGGAAGCGGACGCAGCTAATGGATTACCGATCGCGGGTCTTGGATCGGCGCGGGCCCTCCCAAGCCCATACCAAATCGCGGCGGAAGTATTTTTGAGGGATTCGACGATAAGAGTCGATCGCTTTCGACCTTCAGTGTGGTCGTGGTGGCATGTGCAACTTGTGCATGCATTTAGAGTCGCCACCGGTCTTTCTTGGAGGGTAGACCGGAAACCCTACTGACCGATTGGGAGAGATCGATCAGTTCCGCGGAACCAGAGATTTTGGGTTCGGGGACTTGGTTACGCTGGTGTCATTACCAACGCCCTTTCGGTACCTAACGCGAGTGATTTTCCTAGCTAAGAATTCATGCAGATGAGTGGAATACGAATCCTAAATCTAGGAATTCATGCAAATAGGAATGACTATCCTGGCAATCACAATCAATAATAAAAGGCGCAAATCAATGAATCCAAATATGCAAAATAAACACCTCAAATCAACATGACACTCATAAGAAGGCTCTATTAACCTAAATAAGTATCAATCAAGCTTAGGAATGATTTAGACATGATTTTACCCATAAGGGGTAAAGTCGTAATTTTGAGACAAAAGGGATGATTTGCCCAAAAAAGGCAAAATCATCATTTCGGAATGAATTCGGAGTAAAACAATGTCAAAAATAGGTTTGGTCACTCAATTGACCCATTTCCTATTTTTGTTTTTGCAATTTTCATGATTTTTTGGAATTTTAGAAACCGATTTACCATTCGAAGGGTAAAATCGTCATTTTCTAAAAATGAGAATGAAATGTGGAAATCCTAGACATAAGGTTTAGCCACCTATCGGGCTCATCGCCAAATTCTAAGCAATTTCCACAATTCATCGGAATATCAAGACGATTTACCCTTTGAGGGGTAAAATCGTCGTTTTGGATTAAACGGGAGAAAATCCTGAAAAACGACAACCAATCAATTTCTTTTGATCATTTTTAGCCTTGGGAATTTTCTATAATTTTTTTAGTAATTTTCTGCAATTCTTCTCAATTTTTTTGTTTTTCTTTAATGAATGTTTAGGGTTTTCTTTTTATAAAATGCAATGCAATGCAATCTAATCATATGACATGAAATGCGATGACATAAACTAAATATACTACAAATAAGACATAATACAAAATGGACCATAATCCGGGCCGTAAGCCTATTGAGATTTACTGGAATTGCAGGAGTGACCTTTTGGAGACGACGGTTCGCCGAGGCTCATTTGACTGATATCCTTCATGTTGGGACCTGCAAAAGGAATTCTCAAATGGACGAGAGACCAAAAGTCTACAATTTCAATCGAGAAAACACAAAAAGATTGATATTTATCTTTTTCCTGGTCAGCCACGCATGCTCATCCATTGGAATTTGAACGAAAAACTCGAGCACCCAGAGTGAGTTCCAAGAACAGGATGTGAAGCTTGTGTATGAATTGGGAGGCTTGACGAAAGAGGTTTTATGTCTTCGGTTGGACTTGATTAGCAGCCACTTGAGTGCAGCAGACACTCGAGTACCAATTCATTTAGGAACATAGCTCGATACAGTGAGCATATTGCATAAAAAAAAAACCAACTGATTAGCTCAAACAATGAGCCAAAAATCTGCACTAAATTAACAAGTAAAATCGATGAAATGGTGCTACTTTGACCCTGAACAGCCGCAAAATCACCCAAACAATTGCACAGTCAAGAAGAGCAAAAAGCTAAGCTCATGCTATAATGGCCACTTTGGCGTGTCATAGCTTTGCGGATATATAATGTGTTCTTGATGCGCTCACGGTGAACAACAGCTTCTTCATTCTTCTCTTATTTGATCAATCTTCCTTTTGGCCACCAACTTGACTCTTTACATATGATGGGTATAGCAGCCCACGTGTGGCCATGGGGAGTTAGTACACGTACACCAAGCAGATCAGAATGTAGCCTTCGTGAGAACTGGGAGCACACAACTTGAGAATCTGTAAAAGGGAACAATGCTGCTAAATGTAACACTTAAAGTGAAAGCATTTAACTCAATCGCTGGGAGCATTGGACACGTCGGCTATTCTTGACAAATCTGCCAAGTCTCAAACAATTGCAGTTTGTATTAGTTTCCAAGTACCACCGCATAAAATCTCTTAAGAACTTGCCGAGGTCTGATTGTGGTGGACTCTTCTCCGCTGGGATCTTCTCTAAACAGACATCACCTCTAAACAGACATCATTGTTTGCCTTCATTCTCTTGACGTTTCTTGCACACTGAACCCTCGAGGAAAACGTGAAGAGAAACCAACAGATTAGAAGATCAAAGAGCAAGATCTTGATGAAGGATTCCCTTTCTCTTACTCTTGTTAGAGTGCCGAATCTCAATTGAATGGCCTGGAGTTTTCTTTTTTAGATGGGCGGCACCTTTGTCCCTTCATCATGTAGCGGTGGGAGTCGTTTTTTTATGGTCTTCGATGGCCACCATCATTCTTTCTCTGTTTTGTTTCCCCAGGACTCTTCTTCTTTCTTTAATGTGCTGTCCCCCGCTCCTGTTTCTTCATGTGCCTAGAAATAAAAAATAGCGATCTGCATCCACCCCCCGAAAAGAAGACCCCGCTCTCCCTCTTTTGTCCTATCAAAAACTCTGATGGCCGTCCATTCCAAAGTGTGGCCTCCTCTCCCTTTTCTTTTTCTTTTTTTTCTAATGCTTTGCAGCCCCTCCAACAGATGGCCATGGTCATGAAAAAAAAAAGCGAATGAGTAGGGATCTCCTTTTCATGAACCAGCGAAGCCCCCCCTCAAAAGAATCCTCCTCTTCCCTTGCGAGAGAGAGCTAGAGAGTTAATGGAGAGTGGGCTTTTTGTTTTTTTAATGAGAGAGAGAATTAATGGAGAGTGGTGGGTGATGGCTTGTACGCAAAAGAGGGTGAGAATGGAATCATGAGGATGGGCTGTCACAGAAAAATTAGAGAGCTCCCAGCAGCTTTTTTTGTCCGAATTTTTTTAATTTGGAATCCCCAATTGAAAAGGAGGGCCACCAACGACAGAGAGAGAGAGAGAGAGATCGGGTGAAGATTTCCAGCGGCGAGGGAATGAGAGGCGAGAATGAGTTGGCCAAAAAAATTTGTCTCCAAAATATGCAGACCACGTGTATCAATGGAGCTTTGGTAGAGCAATTAATTTATTTGGAAGATTCACTTTCTCCCTCAATTTTATTCCTCGTTGATGGACAATGAGTAGGATTTTTTTATTACACTCTCATGTGTTCTCGCTCAGATTATTATCACCGCTCGTCCTTACTTTTATTGTGATGTCCAGCTCGCGAAGCTCTTTGACCATCCTCATCAACTGTCATTATTTGCTTATCCGACAAATAAACTCAATCGACTCACTCTATCCTAAATGCCAAATGAATGATAGAAAATATACAATGCCTGCGAAATTATTTTTGTGAGAATTATAACTAATTCTCATTTTTATGCTTACACGAATATATATTTTTCTGATTTTTTGGGTATTTTTAATAATTAAATAAATTCGAAAGATATAAAAAAAATACCAAAAAAAGTTTTTGTTCAAAATTGGTTCCTGAGGCTAAGCCAAGGCTTCCAAAGTTGATTTTGTGATTTTATTAATTTTAAAGAATAAAAATCACAATAATTAATGGTCAAAAATCAGGTGTCAACAGCTGCCCCTCTTTGAGAGGAATCTCGTTAGAGGTTTCTCTCAAAGATAAGGTGGCACCTGATTCCTAACCGACTCAACTGGAAAATGAGAGAAGAAATGCTATGACATTGAATCCTTAAGGCTCCTTGATGAAAGTTCAAATTAATCCCCGGTTTGCTCTAACAGTTCGAACATGGGCCGGAGTGAGAGAGGCTTACCTGAAGCTCACCTGTCGGATGCTGCCGGTTGCGACAACTTTCAAGCAGATACCTAGGACTCATCATTTAGGATATCCTAGGAAGATTAAGCTCTGACCTGTATGGTAGGTCATACCATTATGGGATTCCTAATTGGTAGGAACCTAAGGAAGGCGTATCCCCCGCTTTGGGATTTGCCAAGGATTTTGATCCGTATGGTGGATCAGACCAGAAATGGTTCACTTACTGTAAGGTCTATCTAGGGAAACGACTCTTTCCGTGTTTGGAATTTGTCAGGGTTTTGATCCGTATGGTGGATCGGACCATTAGGCTGATCCTTCAGGCGGTTTCTACCATTAATTTGACCCTTCAGGCGGTTTCTACCATAAGCTGACCCTTCAGGCGGTTTCTACCATAAGTTGACCCTTCAGGCGGTTTCTACCTTGAGTTGACCCTTCAGGCGGTATCTACCTTGAGTTTGACCCTTCAGGCGGTTTCTACCATGAGTTGACCCTTCAGGCGGTTTCTACCTTTGGTTGACCCTTCAGGCGGTTTCTACCTTGTGTTGACCCTTCAGGCGGTATCTACCTCATGTTGACCCTTCAGGCGGTATCTACCATGGTTTGACCCTTCAGGCGGTATCTACCTCGTGTTGACCCTTCAGGCGGTATCTACCTCATGTTGACCCTTCTGGCGGTATCTACCATGGTTTTGCTTTGAAAAGGGGTCTCATGACGAAGGTTCTCCACGTCCGATGAGACTATTTGATATTTTTGAAAAGGGGTCCTAGGACGAGGGTTCTCCACGTCAAGCTAGGACTGCTTGATTTTTGAACAGGGGTCTCATGACGAGGGTTCTCCACGTCCGATGAGACTGTTTGATATTTTTGAAAAGGGGTCCTAGGACGAGGGTTCTCCACGTCAAGCTAGGACTGCTTGATTTTTTGAAAATGGGTCCTGGGACGAGGGTTCTCCACGTCAAGCTAGGACTGCTTGATTTTTTGAAAATGGGTCCTGGGACGAGGGTTCTCCACGTCTGATAGGACTTTTTCTTTTAAAAGGGTTTTTCTTCCCCTCTTTTTTTTAGAGATCCCGAAGTTTGTCGGGAATTCAGTTTTTGAAGCAGTGAAAGATTTTATTTTGACAAAGCTTCACTTGAGTCTGTTGAGGCGACATTCTGGGAGCTGGGTTCTCCAGGTATCCTGCAGAAGTTTGGGCCTGAAAGATTTTTCTTCACCAAGAAAACGTTAGTAATCTTTGGGAAGACCACGGCTGTCCATTTGACAAAAATCGTATGACTTAAGTTTTAATCGTGAGATGTGCATTTTGATGCTGGAGGTTATCCAAAGCATTCTTGCAACATGCAAATGTGATCACAAATCCCTTGCACGGAAAATCTGGATCAACAGTTTGAAAATTCCAAAAAGAGTTTGTTCAAAACATCAATTGGAATATTTCTCGACAATGAGGTCTTCTCACCTGTTTTGCGATAGTGGTTTTTTTATAGGGGATGCACTCGATTCCCTACTGACCTGTGCCTAGGTTTTAGGCTCATTCGCAGCGCATACATTTTGATCGGTCGGGAGGTCTTCCACGGGACCGTAATGTTGGGCTTGGATATTGGTTTTCAAGGGGGACCCGCTTTGGAGTCGAGAACCCTGTAAAATAAGAAAGAAATAGTCTTGCTCGTACTTCTTCGAGCTAAGCTATATGTTAACCCAAGTGTCTTAGTCAGAGAAGACTGTTTCAGGGTTATGATATTGGTAGGATTGGGGGACCGAAAAAGACTTGTTTTTGGCCCGGAAATTACGAAGGGTTTGACGTTGGTGATCATTGCAAATTTACCACCTGCCCTTTCCTTTCTGCATCTTTAGTTTTTGAGGTGCGTAACCGACTTTGACGTGTGCACCAGCTCTTTAGAAAGAGTCTCTTGTTGCATTCAGAGACCAACTCTCTCCATGTCTTTATTCTGTGCTTGGCAGCATTTGGGGAGCAGCCCTTTTTTTGATTTGGCTCATTAAGGGATTTCCTCTTTTCCCATCCGGACTTCATTGTGGATCAATCAAACAACTTACACTAGCATCGGCCTTGCTTTTACCAGGCACTTTGCTTTTTCTTGATGCAAGGGATTTTTCTCATTCATTTTTGAAATCCCACTTTTTCTCATCTTCATGGGATCATGTTAGACATATAGTCCAAACATGCTTTAAATATCAGTCCGGGAATTCTCTTCGTAATCCCTGAGTCTTGAATTCCTCCGTTTATGAGGTGATGATGCCTTTATCTTGGATTGTGCAATGATCACCAACGGGTTCATGAAATGGATTTGCAGGCTCAACTTGGCTGTGCAAAGGATATGATGTGTGGGATAGAGAAATGAATGCTTCTCGTCATCCTATGGCACTTGGATTACCATATAAACAACACACAAAGATCGATGTTAGTCCGAGCAAGAAAATTTCTAACCATTTTCTCCTGACGCTGCTGGACTCACCTCCATTTTGCCCCGATGTGGGGTGGTTCTTGACAGGGTTAAGAATGAAAACCGCCGTTCAAATGGGTTATCAACGGTCACCTGTAGTGTTTGGGGGATATGAAACGAATGCCTCCGTCGTCCCAACCCATGTAATCGCTGCGAATGGTCCCTACTTCCGTAGGTCCAGATTTTGCTGTTTGATTCGCTCCACTTCTCTCTTAAGTGGGTATAGGACGTGTTTGGACTAGGCTTTGCCTCTCGTCTTTTGAGAAAACGTCCTTTTGAGAGTTTTGAACAACTTTTGATTGGAAAAATCTCTTTCGTTTTCCCAAAAATTTTACCCGTCAAGGGGATTTTATGGTGCACAATGCATGTTCAGACAACCTCATGTTTCAAAACATGAATGCCAATGAAGTTAGAATTCTATGTCTTTTCTAGACATCAGATTCTGAAAGCTTTTTCTTTTTCTGTCTGTTTTTTTGTTTAACATCTTCAATGGATTGGGGAAAGGGATACCTACCTGTCCACCGTGGCTGGAGATCCCTGAAAATGTAAAAGAAATATGTTATTGTATGTTCACGAATTTTTCAAAAAATTGGAACGATACATCTTACCCTTGGTCTTGTGTTCCAATGGGTAATACATGGGATGTGAAAACCTGTTTCACCTTGATAGCGAGCCCTTGTCAAAGACGGGAATTAGGTGTCAGTTTGCGTTCCAAAATTCAAGGCAAATTGGAACGATACAGCCTTGTTCTTGCTTTGTGTTTCCATTTGAACACAAACGCGCGGCTTGCATAATTTGGCCATCTATCTTGTGTCCTTGATCTCCCATCTGGTTGGGCGACGAATCCCTCTCAAGAATTTGCCCCAGAGAAGATCCATTTGTGTTTTTGGGCGCACTCCAGCGCCATTCTTCAAGGTTCCTTTTATTCAAGGAAAAAAAAGAAGATTTTATCAAAATGCATGTCAAAGCATGTGACGTAGGAGCGATACTTTTTACCATCCACTAGGTCTTATAATCAAAGACCATCTCCTGGAATCCTGACTTCTAAGGCCAATGATTCTATTCGCCTCCCTGTTAGCGCGCTCTTTTCATTTGAGGCTTTTAGCGCCAACGATTTACTGTAAAAATGAGTAAAAACTCATGTTAGGCATGTGGTCTTGGAAGACCAAATTGGGACGATACAAGGTTACCGTTCACCAAAATTCGTATCTCGGGGTTTGATTCTGATGCGGACGACTCTGTTATTGCGTCCATTGACTTTGTCAGAGGAGAAACGTCCTGCGTACAAATCATTCACTTGCCCCAGTTAGACATGGTTTTGCTGTTTGTCATCTCTGGATTCGATGACCCTGGTCTGATGCGCTTTCATGGGGGATCATGAGAGTTTGCCCCCGGTTTGGCTCCTCAAAGCAAATGGGGGGAAACCTACTCCCATTGATTTTTGCAGATTCTGATCATCTGTCTCGATTGTCAGAGTCCTTGATCAATTTTATCTGTCTCGAGATAGCCTGATATTCTTGGGATTTGTCATGTGGCGGTTCGGTGATTCTCTCGATCACAATCGCCATTTGAGGTATTTGATGTTCCATGTTCGTTATTTGAAAGCATTACATCCTGCGTCATCTGCTCTTGATCATCATCTGAGAGGAAAAAGAAAGGAAGGATTATTCCTATATCAAGAAAATAATCATTTTGGAACTACACGTCCTTTTACCAAACGAGTGGCTCTACGGCCAAATGTATTTTGCACTAAAGGGACGAATTCCACTATGCTCCACGGGTTCGGGGAATTTCCCCCATTTTCGATAGAAATGAGCCTTATCAAGATGTATACAATACAAATAGATCCCTAATACAATCAATCTAAGGGACGAGATAGAGAGAACCTCAGCAAAATTAGTCTTATACAAGAGAACTAAAAATGCCAAACCAATCAAAGGAATGTGGTCCGAACACTTGGAGATGCCCCAGTTCCAGTCTTCGAAATGTGACTCCAGGATCGCCGATTTTTTTTTAGGTGGTTTTCGATATATCAGCCATCCAAAGACATGCACATGAGACAAGTGAGGATAAAACTTCTAAAAATCAAAGGATTTGGCACCTAAGGTCAAGGTTCCCACCTCGAGTTCTAGAAAGAGCATATTCCATTGCACAACTATCGTTGCATTGGGGCTCGATCCATAGCTCAAAATGAGCGGAATTGAAAAGTGGATTACCCCGTGTTTTTCCTCACGGAGATTCCATTTTCAATCCCTTCTATTGTTTTCCTATAGACGGCGCCCGGGGTTTTAGGCGCGGTTGTGTGTGTTTTTGGTGTCGTGCTAAAGCGATAAACATGCATCTTATTTTACAATCACCGGTTCAATATAAAACATACACACAATCATTCATTCCTACGCCAACCTGCACAAGACAATGTTAATCACAGACTACCCCCCTTATCACTCCAATCTGCAAAAACATATAACACCTCTCATAAGCGGACTTACCTCACCTTCAAGAGCGCCTGCAGGGTTAGAAAAATCACTCAGCGTTTTAATTACGGCCTAAGTCCACTTGGGGTCTAGAACCATAGGTTCTAGAACAAAGGTCCCCAGTGGAGTCGCCAGCTGTCGCGATCCGTCCGGAAGCGGACGCGGCTAATGGATTACCGATCGCGGGTCTTGGATCGGCGCGGGCCCTCCCAAGCCCATACCAAATCACGGCGGGAGTATTTTTGAGGGATTCGACGATAAGAGTCGATCGCTTTCGACCTTCAGTGTGGTCGTGGTGGCATGTGCAACTTGTGCATGCATTTGGAGTCGCCACCGGTCTTTCTTGGAGGGTAGACCGGAAACCCTACTGACCGATTGGGAGAGATCGATCAGTTCCGCGGAACCAGAGATTTTGGGTTCGGGGACTTGGTTACGCTGGTGTCATTACCAACGCCCTTTCGGTACCTAACGCGAGTGATTTTCCTAGCTAAGAATTCATGCAGATGAGTGGAATACGAATCCTAAATCTAGGAATTCATGCAAATAGGAATGACTATCCTGGCAATCACAATCAATAATAAAAGGCGCAAATCAATGAATCCAAATATGCAAAATAAACACCTCAAATCAACATGACACTCATAAGAAGGCTCTATTAACCTAAATAAGTATCAATCAAGCTTAGGAATGATTTAGACATGATTTTACCCATAAGGGGTAAAGTCGTAATTTTGAGACAAAAGGGATGATTTGCCCAAAAAAGGCAAAATCATCATTTCGGAATGAATTCGGAGTAAAACAATGTCAAAAATAGGTTTGGTCACTCAATTGACCCATTTCCTATTTTTGTTTTTTCAATTTTCATGATTTTTTGGAATTTTAGAAACCGATTTACCATTCGAAGGGTAAAATCGTCATTTTCTAAAAATGAGAATGAAATGTGGAAATCCTAGACATAAGGTTTAGCCACCTATCGGGCTCATCGCCAAATTCTAAGCAATTTCCACAATTCATCGGAATATCAAGACGATTTACCCTTTGAGGGGTAAAATCGTCGTTTTGGATTAAACGGGAGAAAATCCTGAAAAACGACAACCAATCAATTTCTTTTGATCATTTTTAGCCTTGGGAATTTTCTATAATTTTTTTAGTAATTTTCTGCAATTCTTCTCAATTTTTTTGTTTTTCTTTAATGAATGTTTAGGGTTTTCTTTTTATAAAATGCAATGCAATGCAATCTAATCATATGACATGAAATGCGATGACATAAACTAAATATACTACAAATAAGACATAATACAAAATGGACCATAATCCGGGCCGTAAGCCTATTGAGATTTACTGGAATTGCAGGAGTGACATTTTGGAGACGACGGTTCGCCGAGGCTCATTTGACTGATATCCTTCATGTTGGGACCTGCAAAAGGAATTCTCAAATGGACGAGAGACCAAAAGTCTACAATTTCAATCGAGAAAACACAAAAAGATTGATATTTATCTTTTTCTTGGTCAGCCACGCATGCTCATCCATTGGAATTTGAACGAAAAACTCGAGCACCCAGAGTGAGTTCCAAGAACAGGATGTGAAGCTTGTGTATGAATTGGGAGGCTTGACGAAAGAGGTTTTATGTCTTCGGTTGGACTTGATTAGCAGCCACTTGAGTGCAGCAGACACTCGAGTACCAATTCATTTAGGAACATAGCTCGATACAGTGAGCATATTGCATAAAAAAAAAACCAACTGATTAGCTCAAACAATGAGCCAAAAATCTGCACTAAATTAACAAGTAAAATCGATGAAATGGTGCTACTTTGACCCTGAACAGCCGCAAAATCACCCAAACAATTGCACAGTCAAGAAGAGCAAAAAGCTAAGCTCATGCTATAATGGCCACTTTGGCGTGTCATAGCTTTGCGGATATATAATGTGTTCTTGATGCGCTCACGGTGAACAACAGCTTCTTCATTCTTCTCTTATTTGATCAATCTTCCTTTTGGCCACCAACTTGACTCTTTACATATGATGGGTATAGCAGCCCACGTGTGGCCATGGGGAGTTAGTACACGTACACCAAGCAGATCAGAATGTAGCCTTCGTGAGAACTGGGAGCACACAACTTGAGAATCTGCAAAAGGGAACAATGCTGCGAAATGTAACACTTAAAGTGAAAGCATTTAACTCAATCGCTGGGAGCGTTGGACACGTCGGCTATTCTTGACAAATCTGCCAAGTCTCAAACAATTGCAGTTTGTATTAGTCTCCAAGTACCACCGCATAAAATCTCTTAAGAACTTGCCGAGGTCTGATTGTGGTGGACTCTTCTCCGCTGGGATCTTCTCTAAACAGACATCACCTCTAAACAGACATCACTGTTTGCCTTCATTCTCTTGACGTTTCCTGCACACTGAACCCTCGAGGAAAACGTGAAGAGAAACCAACAGATTAGAAGATCAAAGAGCAAGATCTTGATGAAGGATTCCCTTTCTCTTACTCTTGTTAGAGTGCCGAATCTCAATTGAATGGCCTGGAGTTTTCTTTTTTAGATGGGCGGCACCTTTGTCCCTTCCTCATGTAGCGGTGGGAGTCGTTTTTTTATGGTCTTCGATGGCCACCATCATTCTTTCTCTGTTTTGTTTCCCCAGGACTCTTCTTCTTTTTTAATGTGCTGTCCCCCGCTCCTGTTTCTTCATGTGCCTAGAAAAAAAAATAGCGATCTGCATCCACCCCCCGAAAAGAAGACCCCGCTCTCCCTCTTTTGTCCTATCAAAAACTCTGATGGCCGTCCATTCCAAAGTGTGGCCTCCTCTCCCTTTTCTTTTTCTTTTTTTTTCTAATGCTTTACAGCCCCTCCAACAGATGGCCATGGTCATGGAAAAAAAAGCGAATGAGTAGGGATCTCCTTTTCATGAACCAGCGAAGCCCCCCCTCAAAAGAATCCTCCTCTTCCCTTTCGAGAGAGAGCTAGAGAGTTAATGGAGAGTGGGCTTTTTGTTTTTTTAATGAGAGAGAGAATTAATGGAGAGTGGTGGGTGATGGCTTGTACGCAAAAGAGGGTGAGAATGGAATCATGAGGATGGGCTGTCACAGAAAAATTAGAGAGCTCCCAGCAGCTTTTTTTGTCCGAATTTTTTTAATTTGGAATCCCCAATTGAAAAGGAGGGCCACCAACGACAGAGAGAGAGAGAGAGAGAGAGATCGGGTGAAGATTTCCAGCGGCGAGGGAATGAGAGGCGAGAATGAGTTGGCCAAAAAAATTTGTCTCCAAAATATGCAGACCACGTGTATCAATGGAGCTTTGGTAGAGCAATTAATTTATTTGGAAGATTCACTTTCTCCCTCAATTTTATTCCTCGTTGATGGACAATGAGTAGGATTTTTTTATTACACTCTCATGTGTTCTCGCTCAGATTATTATCACCGCTCGTCCTTACTTTTATTGTGATGTCCAGCTCGCGAAGCTCTTTGACCATCCTCATCAACTGTCATTATTTGCTTATCCGACAAATAAACTCAATCGACTCACTCTATCCTAAATGCCAAATGAATGATAGAAAATATACAATGCCTGCGAAATTATTTTTGTGAGAATTATAACTAATTCTCATTTTTATGCTTACACGAATATATATTTTTCTGATTTTTTGGGTATTTTTAATAATTAAATAAATTCGAAAGATATAAAAAAAAATACCAAAAAAAGTTTTTGTTCAAAATTGGTTCCTGAGGCTAAGCCAAGGCTTCCAAAGTTGATTTTGTGATTTTATTAATTTTAAAGAATAAAAATCACAATAATTAATGGTCAAAAGGTGCGGGACTCGATTGAGACAAGAAAGACAATTTTCCTATTGAAGGGCAAAATCGTCATTTTGAGAAAAGGTGCGGGACTCGAAACCCAAACTCGAGAATTGGTCGTCTAATCGACCCTAATTCTTACCTTGGCGTTATCGGCCTTATCTTGTAAACACAGCAGAGGCGACTTACCCCTAAAGGGTAATATCGTCAAGTCTCGGAAAATTGGAATTTTCTGGAATTTTCTAGCATTTTTTTGGATTTTCTAAGATGTTTCGGATTTTTTTTATTTTTTAATCATTTCTGATTATTTTTATTTAAAAAATATGATTCGGACAGGGTCGACCCGACCCACTCGGGTCGGAACCCGGCCCAGTCCCGGACCCGCGAAACCTTCGGCCAAAACGACACCGTATCACACGTTTTTTATTTTCGGATTATCCGAATTTAATCCGACGGTCCCTGATACACCACGTGGATAATCTGTGCCCATTGGATCTGGTTACTAGAACCTACGGTCCAGATTGGACGAAGACTAGATCATAACCGTCTGATCGGATTACTTTAACCTACGACTACGATTAGAACCTAAGTCTTGATCTGAACCGTCCGATCCTACTAACCTGAACGACGTCGCCTCCCAACTAACCCATACGGCGCCGTTTCCATCATTTTTTTATTTCCGATTTAAAATCATTTTCGGATTATCCTAATTTTTAATCGGACGGCCACTATTTGTTGGACTCGATTAACCTAGACCGTCCGATCTAAGCTGACTCACCCTAACAGACTAACGGTCGAGCTGACTCGACATCCACGTGGACCAATCACGTGTTGCCACCTAGACCCTTGACTCGTTGACCTGCCACGTATGCGTCGTCTTCAACCTCGCGACCACCTCTGAACGAACGGCCACGAATCTCCGGCGATAATCCAACGGTGGAACCTTAACGGAATCGAATGAGACCGGCGGCAATCGACTCGTCTATGCTTCGTACGCATCATATCGCCAGATTACACGATTTCATTCACAGGATCGAGCGCGAGCAAGCATGAACCAGTACGTACACATATACTCTAATCACTCGATTCATGGTGTATTAAACCAATTCATTAACAGGGAAGCATCATTCAATGTTCAGGAGACTTACCTCGAGCTCCGATCGAGCTCGCTCGGCCCAGATTTGGCTGGGTGAGAATGAACAATGTTCGGCAATGGAGGTTGAATTGGAAGACTCGATTCGATGTATTAAGACAAAATCGATGCAAGAAAGATATGCGACGATGGTCAGTGACGTTCGGGGAATAAAACGCCTACTCTAATTCGAACTATGATAATCGGAATCAAGTTCCGCCATTAAAGCACAGTGAGAAGGCTCGAAGGTCGAACTCACCTGTTTCGGAGCGATAGGCCGCGCGGCTAGTGGCGATTGCTTCTTGGCACTCTAAGCGAACCTCTGACGATCTTCTTCAGCTTCGGTTTGGCCGGAAACGGCCCGACCAGCGCCTTGCAGTCGAGCTCAAGTTCTCGACGACGGGGGGTCGGATAACGAGCTCTCTCTCGCGTTTTCTGTCTCTCTCTCGATTCAGTTTCGCCCTCTGCAACTGAATCCACCTCTTCCTTCAACAGAAAACGATCATGAGCTTATATAGCTCGTTGGATTTTTGGCGCCGAACGGTGGACTGTGTACCGGCCTCAATTGCACGTGTGATCACGTGCAATTAGGTCAAAACGGCGTCGGGGAGGATGGGCATTTTGTCCAGTCCCGTTTGGTCCTCCGGCGAGCTCTATTTCAAGCGAATTTGGCATGAATTTGGACAAATTTCATCTGAGTTCTGTCGCCGTTGACTTTTGCAGGTGCCGCAGCCTTGACCAGCCGATTATTCTCCGTTCCGGCGACCATTGCTCGTGTTTTTGGTTCGAATCGATGGGTAATGATTCGAGGAACAAAACCCCTCTTCAAACTCTTCCTATCATGGTCGTTTTCACCCTCAATTTTGCCATTGAAATTGACCCTGACACTGTTCATTCGTACGGTTCTTTGAGGAAGAAGAAGACACTGTTCTGGACCGGTTTGATCTGTTCAACCGGCGGTCAGACCGGTCCGAGCCGGCCCCGACTTGCAATTTTTCAAATTAAATCCAAATTAACAGTAAACTTTTGCAATTGAACCTCATAATCGAATCTAGAGCATGAATTCTATCAAAAAATGTGATTTTGCCCAAAAGTTCCTATCAATTTCAACAAAAACCCCAAATTTTCTTTTAATTGCAAATTGGGGAATTATGCAATTGAAGGTTCAAATGATCAAATTGGGTCAAATTACCTGTGCCAATCGATTCAAAATGGTGAAACCCATTGGGAAGTATGTTCAATTTGCAATGATTGCCCTTGAATTGAAAGTAATTTCAATTATGCTCAATTTCAAGGACTAAAAATGCAATTTTAGTATGTAATTTTGCCAAATTCGTGCAATTGAGCAATTTGCAAAAACAATTGGGCTAAATTGAAATAGGGGATAATTAGATTGAATGTCAAGATCCTAGAAAATGCCAAAATTGCAAATTAAAAGACTCGATTGATATTTTTTTCTCAAATTCAATAGTATGGGTTACAAAGGAACATCCACAATTGAATCTGATTTTGAACTTTTTGTGAGGTCAAAAATACAAGGGATTAAAAATAAAAATATTGGCTATTTGTCCATATTTTTGTGACATCAAATGTTATTTTTCTTGATTTTCTTGAGTATTTTCCTATTTTTCAAAAATACTAAAAAATATAAAAAATGTGAAAAATCATTTTTTGGTCAAGAATGGTTCCTTGGGTTTGGTCAAGGCCACCAAAGTTGATTTTGTAATTTTCTGACTTTTTATGGATTTTTTGTGATTTTTCAAAAATAAAGCTGAAAAGGACTTGGTCGAAAATTATGTGTCGACAAACAGGCCTCAATAACACAGTCAAAGTAGAACCGAAATAGGGCACTCCCCTGTTCGGTCTCCAACCAGCTCAATCAGCCTCAAACCTCAACTCAACTCCTTGATTTTTCTGCAAATACACTTGCTAACACAAAGTCCTACATGTAAAGGGGCCTCACCGAAAATTTTGGCTCAAGGCGATGCCGGATGACCTTCCAAAGGCGCCAATTTCTTCAAATCTGCAAATGGACAGAATCTGCCCTTCAAATATCACAATTGATCAAGGTCAAGATGTTGTTCTTTTTCGCCCAAATTTTTACAGCAACTCAATATATGGGTCTACTAGACCTCCACAAAAATTGAGCTCAAAATTCGTCCATTAAGGGGTTCAATGAAAAGCAAACCGGAGCCTACCTCCAGTTCAGTCAGTTTCCGTCGACTCAAGTGGCCAATCGGCGCGCTTCCAGTTGAAAAAGTTCGGCAACAGGGAGATATTCGCGATGATATAAGGCTCGCGAGCTGGTTGTCAGCGATTGAAGTCAGCGAAAATTTCTGGTCTTGCAGAGGCAATTCTGGGCGTGAGGAAGAAGAAGAAATGGAGAAGATGGTGGTGCTTCTGGTGCTGGTCGTGAGAAATGGCAGAAGGAAGGAGGAAGAAGAGCTTGTTCTCATCCAAAATATTCTAGAACTTGCTTAGGTGTATAACTTAATTAATGCTCAACCATGAATTAATGACACATGGATTTTCTCCATAAAATCTGAAGTTTTATTCCAAGATTGCCCCTTAAATTTCGGCTGATGCATTGGGGCTTCCAAATGACAAAAATGCCCTTATCCAATTAATAAAACCAAGTTGACAACCCAAGGGCAAAATCGTCTTTTCACGCCCTTCGTCCAAAAATCCATTTTTCTGCTAATTTTCCTTTTTCGGATGAGCGTCGTCCATTCCGATCTTATTGTTACAATCTTCATTTCCATTTTTTTTTCGAGATCCCAAATCGTGATCGATTTCTCATCGTCCGTAATTTCAATTTATCTCAAACTAATGGGCGACTTTTGCGGACATTACGCTTATCGACTCTGTGATTCTCATCACACTCAGGAAAATCCAAACTACGGCAATTTTGGTTGTCATGTAATCGCAAGGGTCTATTACTAGCCCTGACGGCCGCGATCGTCATAAATCGATTTAGGAAAACTTCACAAATCAGACGTTGGTTAAGCGGCATCACCCGCGTCCCAATCGTATAACACTAGCAATGGATTCCTTAATCGTTCTCGGATCGGCCTCGGTTCTAAATATCCCTCGACGATCCTTATGGTCAAAACGCCGTGTTCAAATCGAATTTCCCAGGTCCACGTACCTCATCGCGCGTTAGGCTTTCCCCTTTGGTTAGTTAACTCAAGACTGATCAGGTCAGAGCGAGATATAACTGAAATACTTCAATAGATATCTTACAGTCAAAGGTCTCGAAATGACAGGAAAATCAGACTGTCGCCACTCTTTCCCCCTTACAAAAATTTCGTCCTTGAAATTTGTTGCAATCCACTATTCAAACAAATGGGGGTACTGACGCCTCATTGCCTCTTCGTTTTCGCACGTAGCGCATTCAGTTCCGTGATGCTCCCAAACTACTTTGACCAGCGACACCGTCTTGTTCCTCAAACGTGCTTCTTATATTCGTCGATCCTGATAGGTCTCTCTATATATGAAACTTTGTCGTCCAATTCTATAGTCTCGTAATCCAAAACATGCGTTGGGTCTGGCTCATACTTCCGTAGCATTGACACATGAAACACATTATGTACCTGGGACAAACTCGGCGGTAAGGCAAGTCTGTAGGCTAAGGTCCCGATCCTTTCCAAAATAGCAAATGGTCCTATATACCTCGGACTCAATTTCCCTTTCTTTCCAAATCGAGATATGCCTCGCATAGGTGATACGTTGAGAAAAACGCGATCACCAACTTGAAATTCCAAGGGCTTGCGTCGCTTATCGGCATAACTTTTCTGGCGACTTTGTGCTGTTCTCAACCTATCTCTGATTACTTTTACCACTTCAACAGACTGTTCTACCAATTCTGGTCCCGTGATACTTCTTTCTCCTACCTCGTCCTAACATAAAGGAGTTCTGCACGCTCTTCCATAAAGTGCGTCAAATGGTGCCATTCCAATACTTTGCTGATAACTGTTATTGTACGCGAACTCCACTAAATGCAAATGATCTTCCCACCTGCCTTTAAAGTCTATAACGCACGCTCGCAACATGTCCTCAAGCGTTTGAATCGTCCTTTCCGATTGTCCGTCCGTCTGCGGATGATACGTCTTACTAAACTGTAATCTGGTTCCCGTAGCGTTCTGAAGACTCTTCCAAAAATTCGCCGTAAACTTAGGGTCTCGATCCGACGTTATCGTGATAGGTACTCCATGTAAACGTACGATCTGCCGCATATATAGTTCAGCGTACTTGTCCATTGCAAAGTCCTTCTTCACAGGGATGAAATGCGCAGACTTAGTCAGCCTGTCTACGACTACCCAAATCAAATCATGTCCTTTCTGACTTCGCGGTAATCCAATAACAAAATTCATCGTTACGTGCTCCCATTTTCATTCTGTTGACACCTGATTTTTTGTCATCTTTCGTTTCAGTTTTTATTTCCAAAATTAATTAAAAATAGCCAAAAACTCATAAAGTTGCAAAATCAACTTTGGAGGCCTTGGCATAGCCTCAAGAGTCAATTTTGAACAAAAAATATTTTTCATAATTTTTAATAATTTTCCGAATTTTTTAATTATTAAAAATACTCAAAAAATCAGAAAAATACCATTCGTGGTCAGAAAAATACACAAAAATATTCAATAATTTTTTTTTTAATTTCCTCTTCAAGTGTGTCACCTTAAATCTTGAAATTTCAGCTCGGGTCACTATGTTCCTTAACAAACATAAACCCGAACCGAGCCTAAAAAATCCTTTTCGAGTCTTTTAGTTTTCAATTCTCACCTTTTGTAAGCTATGACATTGGATTCTAAAGGCTTGAAGTGCAATTGGGTCAATTTACCCTCCAATTTGATCAATTTTAGCCAAAAGGGCTTAATTGCACAATTTCCTTTCAATTTAGTCATCGGTTTCATAATTTTTGAAATTAAATTTCATACGAGCATACCCATTAAAATTAAACGTCTCTACCCTATGGGTTTCATCGTGATGAATCCATTGGAGGCCTCAATTTTGATTAATTTGGTCATTTAGGCCATCAATTAAGCGAAAATCATTTTCGGATCCTAGGGGCAATTTGGGGTTTTCACTAAATTTCAATCAATTGATTCGCAAAGATACCCCTATTTGATAGAAAATATGCCAAGGAGTCCGATTTTGCTATCAATTTCATGAAAATGGGTCAATTTGGGGCCCAATTTGGGCGAATTGATCGAACAGGGCCGGTCGGGTCAGACCCGACCCGACCCGGCCCGACCGGGTTTGCAACTAAGTTGCAGACCCACCATGGCCAAAATCTTGAAATGAGTGGCGCACTTGGGAGGTCGAATGGAGGTCGATTCAGCGCATAAAATTGGTTGGCAATGAAGAAGAAAGTGGAGCTTAGTTGGAGGGCAACACGATGGTGGAGGTGGGGGTCGCCGAAGGCCATAAAATAATCTCCAAAATCCCCTACAAATAGGGGTCTCGGCCATGGAGCAAAGAGGAGGAGGAAAAAAAGAGAGAAAGAAATTTTCGAGCAAAAAACGGGGAGAGGCGATCACTCCAAGCTTCCTAAACATTCTACCGATCGTCGCCAAGGTCGCCGTCGCCATCAACAAGCCCCGGATAGGTCGGTTTTCCTCTCCGACCTCTATTTCCATAGCGCACACCATGTGTTCGACGAAATGCCCAAATGGGGTTCGTGATTTTTAGCTCTCGGCCGTGTAGTCTCGGGGCTCTATTATTGCGCATTTCACCTCACATCTCCTTTAGAACCAACCTTACGCTCGACTTGCCCTTGTTTTTGCATTTTGGCACGATGAAAAGCGAGCTTGGGAGTTCCGTCGGCCACGGTTCGGATTAGGGCTCGTTGGAGGAGTTTCAATGGTCGCCAAGCGCTAGGCGACCTCAGGTAAGCATCTAAACCTCCATTGGATATTGTATGATGGGTCGAAACCGAGCTTGAATGCAAACAAAAATTCTGCAAATCGTTCGACGGAAACAAAGCTGTGGAGGCCCGGTTCGCCGGCTTTTGACGTATTCATGGCGTTGTTTTTAGTTGTATGTGGATGCTGAAGTCCTAGGGAGTCGAAGGTCAAAAAAACGGGCGAAAAATACCAAGTTTTAGGTCGGATTTTCCGGCGAGATTTCCGGCGACCTCGCCCGAAATTTCACTGTTCATCGTCTTCTCCGGCGAGGTCGCCGGTGGTCAACGGGTCAGCGGCTGACGTGGCTTGCCACGTCAGCAGCCACGTCAGCCAGCGTGGGATCGGTTCGAAAATATAAATGCTCAGATCGGACGGTCGTGGTGTTGCCACGTGTCGCGATCTGGGATTTTTGGAAAAATAAAAAAAAATCTTTTTCAGAATTAGTAAATGATTTTCGGATAAATAAATTAATTAGATCAAATGGTTGAGATCGGGCCACGTGGCCCTCTGTTGATCGTCCGATCTAGTGGAAGATCGGACGTACAAGAGGAAGCCGCGTGGCATGATGTGGGCCGTTAGATCTAGTGATTTTCAGATAATTAAAGAAAATGTATAAAAAAATCGAAAAATTGATAAAAAATTAGAAAAATCTTTAAAAATCAAAACGGCGCCGTTTTAGGCTGGTTTCGACCAGTAGGGTCGGGCCGGGCGCCCGCGAGGCGCGGGCCGGGTCTGACCCGGCCCGGAAACAATTTTAAATATTAAAAAATTCAGAAAATAATAAAAAAATAATAAAAATTTGAAAAATCAATAAAAAATAGAAAATCATAAAAAATTCAAAAAATATCAAGAAAAATCGAGAAATTCCAAAAAATTTTGAAAAATGGGAAATGGCCACAATCAACTGGCCATGGAATATTCTGTGTAATTCGGTATCCAAACCTTCCAAAAATGACGATTTTGCCCTTCGGGCTAATCGTCCCCAAAATCTTCCCATTTTACCCCTGGTCCGAAATCACACATTCCCTAAGCCCTTATGGCTATGCTAGGAAGCCATTGACTTGAATTGATGTGCATCGATGAAATTTATTTATGCACTTGATTGCGCTTTCATCTAAATTGATTGTGATCGATAGGAATAGTCTTACAATCTGCATGAAACCCTGAATCAAGCCTACCGCACCTAAAATTGCGCCTGCATGAAATCTTAAATAGGAAAATCACTCGCGTTAGGTACCGAAAGGACGTTGGTAATGACACCGACGTAACCAGGTCCCCGAACCCAAAATCTCTGGTTCCGCAGAACTGATTGATTTCTCCCAATCGGTTAGTAAGGTTTCCGGTCTACCCTTCAAGAAAGACCGGGTGGCGACTCCAAATGCATGCACAAGTTGCACATGCCACCACGACCACACTGAAGGTCGAAAGCGATCGACTGTTATCGTCGAATCCTTTAAAAAAATACTCCCGTCGCGATTTGGTATGGGCCTGGGAGGGCCCGCATCGATCCAAAGCCCGCGATCCGTACTCCGGTGCGGCAGAAAGGCCCGCGATCGGTAATCCATTAGCCGCGTCCGTTTCGGACGGGTCGCGACAACTTGGCGACTCCGCTGGGGACCGTGTTCTAGAACCTATGGTTCTAGACTCCAAGTGGACTTAGGCCGTAATTAAAACGTCGAGTGATTTTTCTAACCATGTAGGCGCTCGTGAAGGTGAGGTAAGTCCACTCATGATAGGTGTTATATGTTTTTGCAGATTGGAGTGATAAGGGGGGTAGTCTGTGATTAACATTGTTTTATGCAGTTTGGGCGTAGGAATGAATGATTGTGTGGATGTTTTATATTGAAGCGGTGATTGTTAAATGAGATGCATGTTCATCGCTTTAGCACGACACCGAAAACACACACAACCGCGCCTAAAACCCCGGGCGCCGCCTATAGGAAAACAATAGAAGTGATTGAAAATGGAATCTCCGTGAGGAAAAACACGGGGTAATCCACTTTTCAATTCCGCTCATTTCGAACTATGGATTGGGTCCCAATGCAACGATAGTTGTGCAATGAAATCTACCCCTTCTAGAATTCGAGGTGGGGGCCTTGGCCTTAGATTCCAAACCCTATCTTGATTTTTATAGTTTCACCCTCACTTACTTCATGAGCTTGATCAGTGTGTTTGACATAACCTATCCTTTTCGAATGGTATGTAAGTTTCATTCCCCTGGAATTTGTTTCCTTTCAGCTCCATATTATTCGTCAAAAGCAAGCGGTGTTTAACATAAATGCCCTTCGATAGGACTTAGAAAATGAGATCACCTGAGGTCAAAATTGCACATTTCCCGCGAGCGATCGTCAACATGTGGGATCGACTGCTACCAACCCACAAGGGCTACGTCATGAAGAAGATAGGCTTTCTCACATCCTTGATACATCTCGAGGCAAGGATTGCCATGATTAAAGCGTTGTCAAATTTCTGGAGCCCCGAGTCCTCTTCTTTTGTGATAGGCCAGTGCGAGCTCACCCCAACTCTCGAGGAGTATGATGCCATGATAGGCCCCGTCGGAACTTTCGGTTTGGCCACCCCTCCGATCGATGTCAACTCAGTATTACTGCTTAGCCAATTTCTGAAAGTCAATTCCACTCTCATCAGAAACATCCTCAAGGGAAATACCAACGCTATTCCTATAACATTTCTCGATGAACTCTCTTCAGGTTTACCCGCAGAATCTGGAACGCAAATCCCTAGGGTATTTATCCTAGCTTTCTTTGGATTCGTTATCTTTCCATACACGAATAAGAGAATTGGTACCAATTCAATTCTAAACCTTTCAATTGGACAAATTTATTCCTAAACCTTTTTGCATTTGTATCAATTCAGTCCATCCGGCCAATTTTGGCAGGAAATCGCTGACGTGAGTGCCGGTGATGCCATGTAGAACGATCAGTGCTGACGTGGTCATTATTTAACAATATTTTTTTAAAAAAATTATTTTTAAATTTGTTTTTCTTTTAATCTAAAACTTGGGGTTTGGTCTGCGAGGATGGCCGACAAACCTCGTTGGCCCTGAGCAAGGGTCATGGCCCTCCTCGTTCAGAGCCATAACGGCCTCGCGCGCGGCGAGAGAGGCCGCAATGTCCTTGGCGGAGGCGGCCTTTGCTAGCATCCGGCCCTCACCCAAGGTCAACAAGGGTGGCCGGACGTTGAGTTTCAAAGTAAAAAAAGAAAAAAATTGATTAAAAATTAATTTAAAAATATTATTAAATAATGGCCACGATAGTGCCAGCCATTTTCTGTGGCATCGCTAACATCCACGTCAACGATTTCTAGCCAAAATTGATCGGATGGACAAATTGTTAACAATGTAAAAACATTATGACTAAATTAGTCCAATTGAAAAGTTTATGACTGAATTGATACCAATGCAATAGGATTAAAACTTTTTTTTTATACTTTTTCTCGTAAAATTCTAATGTTTTTTTATCGTCTGTCATTGATTTATCTTGTAAGTTTGTCTGCCAACGTTAGAACTTATAGCTACATATCATGGCAAGTGATTACTTTGGGCAAATTACTCTCGTTGGTCAATAAACTTGGTTCCATTCTTGCCTCTTCCAATAGGATGACTTTTAGGCTGCGTATGATAACGTTTCTGTTTATGGGAGCATTTTTTGAACAGAAACATTTTTTTTTGTGTTTCTGTACCAGACTACGATTTTTGTTGCAAAAACGTGTTTGGTAAGCAAAAAAATATACTTTTTTCCAGCGGCGGCAACCGGCGATTGGCAGAGGCTGGCAGCTGCAGTAGGCGATCGGCGGCGGACAGCGACCGACGGCGGCCGGCTGGCGGTGGCTGTCGGCCACCGACGGTGGGCGGCTGTCGACCGGCGAGGGCGCCCGGCGACCGGGTGTGGTGGCCGCGTTGGCGGCGATAGATAGTGGTTTCAAAAGTGTTCCAAAAAGTGTTCCAAAACCCAGAAGCAAGTTTTCTTTTGTTTCTTCAAAAGTGTTCCATGGCATAAAAGTGTTCCGCGGAACACTTTTGGAACATTTTTGCACCGTACGCGTTTCTGTTACTCCCTAAAAATAGGAGATCCGGGTCGTCCGTCTAAAAATTGTCCCCAGGCAAAGCGCCAAGAAAGCTACATGATCCAAAAGATTTCTTCCACCACAGGTATCCCATAGGATAATGAAGATATCGAGTCTGTCTTTTCTGTTGAAGATGAACTTTCACCCGACACACTTTTTGCCGTTCAAACATATTCCTCAAACTATGATGAATCACCTGGTGATATCTTTGTATTTTTCCCTGATGCTATCTCTGATTCTTTCCATGTCCAACCTGTTTTCCACTCTCTTATATGCCATCCAAATCCACACTTCAGAAAATGATAAACCTATCCAAGTCATTGCCCTCATTGATACCGGCACGGCTGCATCTCTCATGGATGTAAAAAAGTACTCCCAGAAAAATTATGGATGCCTTATACGAGGTATTTTCATTCTGCTTCCGGTGATACTTTTACCACAAAATTTCACAGCAAAACCATCACACTCCAAATCTTTCCAGGTTGTTCCTTATCCTCAAAAATCCTTGGTTGTAATTTCCCAGATAAAGACCTTATTATTGGTTAGGATGTTCTTGCCCAACTTTCCCAGCTAAGAATCAAACCCACTAGCTTACAGTTTGGTGACTAATTTCGTAAGCATGTGGATATCCAAAGACTTTTCATTATTCAGCCAGAAATGCTTGACCCATTTACCCAAAGTCTCTTATCATGTTGTTCTGAATCTCACTCTCAATTTGTCCAAACTTGTTCGAACCCTCTTTGGAAAAATCCTGACTTTTTTTTGTCAAACTCTCATTCAAGAAAAGCGAAGATGTTAGTCCCACAAAAGCTAGTCATTCTGGTATGAATTCTGAACATCTTGCTTTGGCCTAGAAGGAATGTACTAAACTCCTTTCTCAAGGTCTCATTGAACCTTCTGATTCACAATGGGCTTGTGAGCCTTTTATGTGAATAAACGAGCCGAACATAATCGTGGTAAGCTCAGATTGGTGATTAATTACCAACTCTTGAATAAATTCCTTCAAGATGACAAATTCCCTTTGCCTCACAAAAATTCCTTGTTTGGTAGCCTAGCCTAGGCTAAGATCTATTTAAAATTCGATCTGAAAGTAGGTTTTTGGCAAATTGAAATTCATCCTGATGGCAATCCTAAAACTGGTTTTTGCATTCCAAACCAGCATTTTCAATAGACAGTTGTCCCTTTTGGTCTTAAAACAACCTTTCTATTTTTCAGAAAGCAATGTGTAGAATTTTTCAGCCCATTTTCCCACATGCCCAGATTTACATTGATGACATTCTTCTCTACAGTCCCGATGAAGAATCCCATTGCAAATTGCTTTCCCAGTTTGTTGATATTGTCCAGAAACATGGAATCATGCTTTCCCAAAAGAAGATGATTCTTGCTCAAAAAGAAATTGAGTTCTTAGGCATGCATTTGAAAGAAGGCACCTACTGTCCGGGTCCTCACCTTGCAGAAGAACTTCAAAAACTTCCCTCTGAGAATTTGACAGTTAGCCATGTCCAGGCTTTCCTTGGAATTGTCAATTATCTCTGAGACTTTGTGCCAAATATCTCTAAACCACTTTTTCCTCTTCAGAGGATGTTGAAGAAAGATGCCCCCATGGGGACCAAAGCAGACACAGGCTATAGCCCATCTCAAAGAAGTTTTACAGTATCTCTCTCCTTTGTAAATTCCTTCCACTGGCCAGCGAATTTTGCAAACAGATGCTGGTGACAAATATTGGGCAGCCATTATCCTTAAAGAAATCAAAGGTAAGCGCTTCATTTGTGCTTACAAAAGTGGAATATTCACCCCTGCAGAAATGCATTACCACTCCACTTTTAAGGAGATTCTCGCAGTCAAATATGGCATCAAGAAGTTTGAATACCACCTTATTGGGCATCACTTTTTGGTCGAAATTGATATGTCTTCATTTTCCCAAATGCTCAAATTCAAGCAGAAACAAATTTCCCACCCACAGCTATTAAGGTGGGCCGAATGGTTCTCAAAATATTCATTTAATGCTAAACACATAGCAGGAAAAAAGAATGTCCCTGCAGATTTCTTGTCCAGGCCGAAGCAACCGGTTGAATCCATCAACATGTATGTGCGCAGAAATCCATTGAACACGAGAACATTTCGCACTGCACCAATGCGAGATACACCATGGAATTCTTACAATTACCCTACAGAAGTTCCAAGAGAAGTTGCAGAAAATAATTTCACTGAAAATGTGAAATATTTTATGCACATGTACTACTACCGCATATTCAGTATCCATGGAGGATTGATGCTAGGACCGCATGGTCTTAATCCAGATTATCCGTTTATCGATATTCTGAGTGGTTATTATTTTCCTGAAGATCTTAAATGGTTCTTTTGGCATCTTCTCAATGCATATGCTATTGCCATTGAATATCCCACAGACAAAATTGTCCGAGTCCTGTCTAGAGCACTAATGGGAGATTTCTCAAACCAAAAGGTTTTGACAGAAATGCTCACTTGGTTTCAGCCTTTAGCAGCATGGAAGAATAATTTCATTTCCCAAAGACGTTTTCGAATGGATGAACCAGAAAGGCACATCACAGTCATTTTTCACAGGCCTTGGGTTTTCTTTAGCCCAACAGAAGATGTACGAGATCAGGCATTGCACTATGGCACTACTACTTTCAAGCCCAATCTTCACCGGCAAATTTTTAGAATCCACACCACAACTCCCAGATCCATCACACTGATGCAACACGAGTATAGAGAACTCCAAAGGATTTTATGTGAAGAAAATCAACAAGTTCCTCCTGAGATTTGGCCATACCACCACATGATGAATCTCTCGTGGGATAGGCCAAAAATGCATCCTCAAACCATTCAAGCTTTAGAAGAATATAGAAGAAGCCAGCCGGATTCTCCTATGGATATTGACACTCAAGACCCTTGGGGAGGACCGTTGTCACAAAATCCTTATCCTACACAGGATATTGCATCCAACACCCAGGACCAGCCATCTAGCTCGTATACGTGGCCTCAGCTCCAACAATGGCCCCAGCTTCAAATGCTGTCTAGCTCTAATCAAGTCCTTCAACAAGATCCGCAAGACCTAGTCACTATGGAAGATATTTTGTCAGGAGAAAGGCACGCGGCGGAATAAGAAGATAGTCCCCCACTATTTGAAGACTCAAATATCAGACTGTCCCAATTTGAAGATCAGTGGTATTGGAATAAATACAAAAAAGAAAAAAACGGCCCAGACAGTTCCGACTCTAACGACGCCAATTATCATCCAGACCTAGAGCGTCGTCGGCTTTAAACCACTCAGTTACGTGTGTGTTGAATATGTAAAAGTTTGTCAAAGTCTTTGTGCGTCAAAGTCCTTGTTTTAAATAAGCAGATAAGAGTAGGTACAAGTTAGTTCGTGGCCTGACTTTTTTGCAACCTTCGAAAAACTTTTTCGGGAAAAGTACAGTTCATGTACTGTAGCAAAAGTTACTGTAGCAGTGACACTATAGCCTGTAGCAGTACTGTTCACCTGAAGACTTTTTCAGTTTTTACTCGTGAATTTGTGTTTTTTTTTTCAGAAGTCCTGTTGAAGTGTTATAAGCCTATAAAAGGCATCCGAATGCGTTGTAATCAGCAGAAGCTGCCTTATGTGAAATATCAGTGTGTTTTCTAAAAAAATCATGAGTTTCTAAGTTCCCTTTCTTCTTCTTTCCTATAAGCATGGTTCTTTGAAGATCAGAATCCTCTTGTTGATTCAGTAGTACGATTGTTTGGTCTAGTATGCTATTCACTTGCCACAATGTGGAACCTGTGAAACAGAAATATCTGGAACCTTAAGGGTTAAGCTTCAAGAATGAGCTTGAGTGAGCAAACAGGCAGTCCCCTTTTAAGGCCATGAGCGCCGTGTTTGTGGGATAGCATACCTACTCATCTCGCTCAGGCTTATTTAAAATAAGGACTTTAACGCACAAACACTTTGACAAATTTTTACATATTCAACACACACGAGACTGAGTGGATCTTTTTTTGCCAGAGAACAACATTTTCTTTCAAAGAATTCTTTTCTTTTGAGTTCTTTTGAATCTTGTGGTTGGCCAATAAAGAAAAGATGAATGAGCATCAGAGCCAAACATCGTCGAAACTGAGTTAAGATTAATATTCTGATATTCGAGACCTGCTGATGGAAAAGAAGAAACTCATACTCTCATAGAACCCTCCACAGATATTTCAGCGCATGTCTAGTTGGAAACCCCCATTTCCTTACCTCCACCACCTGAACTCCGCAAAACCACTTCATCCAAATTGGATTACCTCTATGAAGTATCATATGTGAATGATGATCGCAAGTTCTCAGAAACACAACTCCCACTCATGAATCCTTATTCAGGTTTTTGCGAACCACCATCATTCTCTCCCATCCGCTCCATCAAACACCTCATCAAACACACCCCTCGTTCTGTCAAAGAATACGTCCGGTCCACTAAACTTAACCAGTACCCTATCCTGTCTACGCAGCAAGAGCAGTTTATAACTCTTCAGATTCCACCTGAGTTTCCTACTCAGTGGGCTCAACAAGGTTACACCCACCTTCATTTCAGCGCCATCTGTTTGGCCCTATCCTTGCATCGACGAAAAGGCTTGCCCGTAGTTGCTCGGGTTGCTCTCCTTGATACCCGTTTCTTGGAATACCAGCATGCTTGCATCGGCACAGTTCAGACCACTCTGAATGCAGGCACAATGTTTGACACTCTCTTCCCAAATTTCAACATGGCCTTGGCAGATCTCAACCTACTCTTTGCTTTGAAGGTCCAGTTACAGATCACTGATGCTCCTCAAACTACATCAACCATAATTGCTACTCTTCACTACCAGATGGTGTATAGAGTACAAAACCATGCCATTGACCTTGACCTTCCCAGTACTGAAGATGCTTTGCTTATCTCTATTGACAACGACCAGACTTCATGTATCCATGTCCCTCGTCAACTTCCAAGAGATCAGCTTGTCAAACTCATTCCCGATAGTTGGGTGACCAACTAGGAAAAACTTCACCAGAATTCTAGACCTGTTCAATCTTTTGAGCCACAGTACACCAAGAAAAAGGATGGTACTGTCACTACAAATTCACTAAAGAAAAGGAAGACACTTCTTCCTCTGTTTTCCCATCATTCCCCACCGTCCTGTGTTTCACCCCATGTTCAACTGAGTCAGTCAGTATGGAAGAACCCGATCCTAAAGCTCATGTCCAATCTTTTAATGATCATAGACGACGCATCCATTATTTTAAGGATCCATCTGGACATTATTTTTGGGATGTTGATTGTTCATGTTCCTCCTGCTTAAACCCAGATGATGAGGATGACAGACCTTCCTCCAGGAAAAAGAAAAAGAAGAAAAATTCTCTTTACCAAAAGTACCTAGACGGTGACCCGACCGTATAATTGAAGTGACATTGGCAAATAATTGAAGTTTTTTTTTAAAATATGTATATTAACAAAAGTACCCATTCATGGGTAGCTCAGTTGGTTAGAGTGCACTTGAGATTGTGCGGTTAGGTGCACTAGTCCCAGGTCTGATTCCCCATATGAGCACATGTGATTTAAGTGAGGGGCCACGGCGGTGAGTTGCTGTCCTAGTCTCCCCCGAGGAATAGTCGAGGTGTGCGCAAGCTGGCTCGGACGCCTTGATTATCAAAAAAAAAAAGTTCTTCACAAAATGTAGTTTTTACCAAACATCATTTAGGTCAAAGTTGCTTCCCAATGTATTTCTAAAATACATTCTACCAAACACTGTTTGCATTTCCAAAAATCCCTTAGCGCAAAGGCATTTGCATTTTTCCAAATATATTTCCCCACAGCAGAACCAAACAGACCCGGAGTCGTCGAACAGTAAACATATATAGACAAATCTCCTAAATGAAGGACATAGGTTAGCGAGAGCCAAGAGTGCAGTAGACTTTGATTTTCAATATTACTCATCCTTTTACATTTTAAATTCACAATAAGTTAAAGAGTTCCAAATTCCCTGTTAATATGAAGGATGTAATATCGTAGATTTGCTTCAACGTGGCCTGAGTGAGACGTGTCATCTACTTGACTCCTCATATTCTATTTTGAGTTTGCACATGCTTGAGGCGATGTTTAGTGCATAAAACCGTCTTTGACCAGAAATATTAACCTTCCCAATTGATTTTCCATTTCTTGACGCTCCAAAACATCCCAAAGTTCAGGAAAAAAATTCACGAAAATTCTTTTCAACTAAATTAGTACACCGTAAAGTGAATTTCTTTTTCAGAGAGTTGAATTTGGGTATTGCCAGTAGGGGCGTGCATGGTCCGGGCCGCTCCGATTCCGACATGGAACTGAAAACCGAATCAGTAGTCTCGGTCCTCATATTTTCGAGACCAGGGATCGGACCGGGAAGACCGGTGGTCCGGTCCGATCCTGTCCCAGCCCAGTAGGACCGCTAACACTAACCAACTGCTTATAAAAAGTTAGTCCTTAGAATAAAATATATTTTGGTTGCATGTTAATTTACAATTTATAACATCAATTGAATGAAAATGCAGGTAAGTTTTTTTTAATCATTGTTTTTTTTCAAATATTTCTATTTCTTTTTTCTAATTGTTTGTGTGTGTGTATATATAAATATATATTATAGGCGGTCCGGTCTGGGCCGGGATGATCCGGTCCTAACACATGGAATCGGAGATCGGACTGCCTGATCATCGGTCCCATTTATTGAAACCGGGGATTGGACCGTCTACCTCAAGGACGGAACCAATCCGCCCGGTCCGGTCCGGTCTCGATCTGGTTCAGACAGATCTGATCCAGTTTGCACACCCATAATTTCCAGTACTAACAAGGGACTTTCGTGATCACAAAATGGCAAGACTTACTGACAGAAAATGTAAGTGAAGAGGGAATACTGAAAATGTCTTCACTTGTTGCATTGTGTATTCAGTACATGCCAATATTTATAGTACAAAAGAATAATCAAATAAAGAATACATGATACATTTTCCTAATTAATCATGATTGACTGAATCAATTAATTGTCAATCTCTGTGATTAGAATCAGAGTCAAGGATCAAATCGGATCTTTCTCCAACACTCCCCCTCAAGCTGGTGGCTTATATATGTCAAGGATGCCTAGCTTGCTTAGGAGATATGCATGCTGTCTCTTGCACAAAGGCTTAGTGAAGATGTTTGCAGGCTGCTCCACAGTTCTAATTCCTCGAGTGATAACCATCCCTTCTTGAATTTTTTCTCGAGTAAAATGACAGTCAATCTCTATGTGTTTCGTTCTTTCATGAAAAACTGGATTAGCTGCCAATTTGAGTGCTGCATCATTGTCACAAAATAATTTACACGCTCCATCGACTTGTACCCCAAGATCTGATAGCAAACCCCGTATCCAAAGTATCTCGCAAACAGTTTTTGCCATATCCCAATATTCTGATTCAGCTGATGATAAAGAAACAGTTGATTGTTTCTTTGTCTTCCATGAGATTAAAGATCTTCCTAGTTTAATGCAAAAAACCTGTGATAGATCTTCTGGTCATTGGACAAGTTGCATAATCTGTATCACAATAAGCTGTCATTTCCATGTTACAATCACGTGATAATAAGATTCCAAATCATGGACATCCTTTCAAATACTTCACAACTTTTAGTGCTGCATTCATATAACAATCGGGTTATGCATAATTGGCTGAGTATCTGCACTGCATAACATATATCAGGCCTGGTCATGGTGAGATAAATCAATTTTCCCATGAGTCGCTGATATCCTGATGGATCTCTAAGTAACGGGTCTTCATTGGGTGACGTGGAGCTCTTATCATATTCAAGTGTTGTGAGCTTAACATTCTGCTCAACGGGAATAATGGCTAGTTTACATCCCGATAATCCTGCTTCATACATGATCTCCAATACAAATTTTCGCTGACTAAGACATATTCCCTTGTCAGATCTGGCTATCTCAATACCAAGAAAATATTTGGGAGGTCCCAAATCTTTGATATGGAAGGTAGAGTGCAAATAATCCTTAAATCTTGTAATAGCAGAATCATCATTTCCCATAATGAGTATATCATCAACGTATATCAATAAATAAATTGATGAAGTACCTTGGGTCCATGTGAATAATGCATAATCATGCTTAGAATGCTTAAAACCCGCATTTGTGAGTGCAGTAGTGAATTTGGCATACCATTGGCTAGAAGCCTGTTTGAGACCATATAGGGATTTACGGAGACGACATACCCGAGACTCCCCCTGTCTGCGTAAACCCTGTGGGAGTTCCATGTATATTTCTTCGTCTAGATCCCTATGAAGAAAAGCATTATGGACATCTATCTGATGTAATTTCCAATCACGAAACGCATCAACTGATAGAAAAGAATGGACAGTTACCTCTTTAGCAACTGGAGAGAAGGTTTCATGATAATCAAAACCGTCTCGTTGCGTGAAACCTTTAGCAACTAGCCGAGCCTTGTAACATTCAATGGAACCATCTGCCTTGTATTTGATTTTATATACCCATTTGCAGCCAATGGGTCTTCTGTGTGGAGGCAGAGGAACTATTTCCCAAGTATAATTATCCATAAGGGCACGTAATTGATGCTGGACAACTGGCGTATAATATTCGGAAAACGCAATATTACGATTTTAGATAAAGTTTTAGGTATTTTGCTATTTTAAGAATTTTAGCGATATTCATAATCGCGATATTTGATTTAAATTCCGTTTGATTAGATTTGATTAGATTTGTCATATGTTATCTTTGAGCAATTCTATTTCCTAAATGAGTCATATCTCTATATATAGGACATCCGTCTTTGTAATCGATACATTATCATTATTATTCAATCAAATTCGTACATCCTTTGGAATTGTTTTCCAAGATCTCTTCTCTCTGCGTCAATTGGTATCAGAGCATGTTTATCCTGTGACGATAACTCATAACGTGAATATCAATCTCCCCGTTGATGTAACTAGCAATATCTCCTAGAGGGGGGTGAATAGGAGATTCTGAACTCAATTGAAATTTCTTGCGGAATGAATAAAGTTCAGAGTACGATTAGGAACAAAAGCAGTATAGCAGTATGCAGAAAATCTAAACACAAAGGTAAGAGTTTAGAGAAGATGATATTGCACACGATATTTATAGTGGTTCGGCTTAGATCAAGCCTACGTCCACTCTCCTACGATGACAGCCGATTGGCTGGATTTCACTATGAAGAATCAAGAGGATTACAATCACTCAAGTGTTTTGTTTCCCTCTCACACAGATTTTCACAATGAAGGATTTTGAATACACAGAATACTCTCTTTGATGAAACTCAAATTATGCTTGCACTTTGGATTGTTGTTCGCACGTCTTTTTCTTTCAGTCAAACATTATTCTTCTTTTATACTCCCCTGCCTCCGAACTAGCCGTTGGAATCCAGCCAAGGGATCGCTCTTCAATCCTTGATTGGACGTCATCAATCGTGATTGAACGAGACTGTATCTTCAGAAGATATGTAGACCGTTGGGTAAGACATTGAACCCTTCTGATTCAGTCGCCCATACAACTGAATCTCCAGCTTCCATAAGTGTGATATGTTTGAGTTGATTCTTGAGGATATATTCCTTAGGAGATGATATCCCATTATAGAAAGTCCCTTAATTGATTAGAGGGGATATCAGGATAATTGAATATCACTTGCCTTGATCGGAAACCTGCCATACGTGGGTCTTCGTGTTTTGTAAAATGCAGAAACTGATCTTTCTTCAAATTCGTCTAAGAGAGATTTGATCAGTTGGCACGGAATGGTAATACGGAGATTTGATGTGATCCATCCGTCACTGTTTGGATCGTCAGGAGCACTTCCATCTGACCCTTAGTCAGCGCGACAGAATTGGAATCACTCAACCTGCTGCTTACACATTCTTCCTGCATCACATTTCATTAAACAATATCTTTTGAAGGTTTTGTCAGAATCAAAATATAGGAGAATTTCCACAACAATCTCCCCCTTTTTGATGATGACAAAACTTCTCCAGTTGCAAATTTAAAAGTGAATTTAACCAGTGATAATATATAAAAAAAAATAGCCATCACATTTTCTCCTGCATGTAATCATCATTAGAGATCTTGTAATGAAAGTGTTCTCATAGGAGAGCATGATTAGAGTGAGATTATCCTGCAATAATCCTGCATGAAACTAAACTTCTTAGAAGATTATCTTGCAAAACAGTAGATTAGGTCTTCTCCTCCTTTCCTCTAAATTGAAATATAATTAGAGATAATCTATTGAGACTGCATAAATAATCTATTGAGACTGCATAAGAGTAATTTCAACTTCTCCTCCTTTTTGTCAACATAAGAAAGAAATATGTAAAAAAAAGTTTGAAATTATGACGTGTTCGAGAAAATGAAAAAGGGAAAAGGTAGGTGAGTTTTTAAGAAGAATGATGATCTTCAGGCTCAATATCAGCCTCCCCTCGGGAAGGTCCAGCAAAGCTTCTTCCCATCATTTGAGCATGGTCTCTTACAGCTTGAGAAGAGGGCTGGTGTGAAGCTGTTCTGTCCGTTCTGACCAGTGTGTATGTAGGCAGGTTGGCTATCTCATCACAAAACATTCTCCCATAGAGGTCAATGGACTTTTCTAACTTAGTCATCTGACTATTCAAACCCTGTAGCTTCCTATCTGTCGTCTGTTCAAAAGCCTGCATTTGCTGATCAAATTTTGTTTCCATGGCAGCCATCGTCTGAAGAAGAGTATTTTGGAGATTTTCAAAAAGCACTTGAAGTTCCACTGGTGGTTGTGAAGGTGCAGGTTCGTGAGTCTCCCCCTCAATTTGTGCCTTGGTGAAAGCTTGAGAGGCTTGGACTTCAGTGAGAAAAACATCTGATGTAACAGGCACATGCTCTTTCTCCCCCTGATTTATAGCCCGTTTCCCTTTGTTGTTTGAGCTTGGCACGGAGACTATTTCCTCATCAATGTCCATTGGAATGGACTGTGTACTTGACAGCTGATCTTCTCGTGCAAATGCTGAAGCTAGACTTGCAGCATCTTTATGAAGTGTTCCTCTGGTGGAAGAGACAGAGTAAGCTCCAATGTCATCTTGTTCTTCATCTTGTTCTTTTGACCCCAACGTTGCTAGAACTTGTGCTAGCAGTTGCTCATGATCACAGTTGACATTTGTGATGTTATACTCTGTGTCATCTTCAATTCGTGCAGCTTGCTCTTCATCCCACATTGTGAGGAATTCTTCCTCAGTCAGATCACAGGGATACACAACTTTTTCTTGTAGTGGTATTCCTGTTTCATCGCCTTCTTCCTCATTTCCTTCAGCATTTTGATTTTCGGACTGACCATCTGCATCTGATCCACCTGGAGATTGAGTGGCTTCAGAATCATATTCCCTTGTTTCTTCCTTACTTGCTTCTGAGTCCTTATCATTAGGACTGTCTGATTGTTGTCCCTTAACAGCCATGACTTTTCTCTTCTTTGGAGATTTCTGCTTGGACTCTTCCTCGAAGTCCACAATGACTGGTTCATTGTTCTTTGTTCTCCATCCAGCAGGGGTCATCTTGTACCCCATCTTTGTTACCATAGTCTCTCCAGCAGTCATTAGAGGAATTTCTTGCTCGACAAAGGCACCTAGGCCATCAATCTTGAAATAATTGATTATTTTGAAGATCAATGCCGCATAAGGAAGTTGACCCTTTGGCTTGAGAGCTGATCTGTACATATGCAATAGTACAGTATGAGCAAAAGAAATCATCTGTCCTGTCAAGATTCCCCATAGCAACTTTGCCTCGTACTTTGATATATCTGTCTTTGATGCTGCCTTGGGTCTGAGACATTCGATGATCACCTTGTGCATCATGATATATTTCAAGGGAAAGTCCGTGTATGCAATATGTGACTTTGATTCCCTTGAGAAACTCGATTTGCCAGTTAGGAAGCAGAAAGCTTCACTTGCAGTGACATCTAAGGGTTTGAAATCTCCCTTTCTGGTTCCCATGATTGAAGCCAATTCATCAACAATCAGAAAATACTGCTTTCTTTTGACTGTGAAAGCCAGAGAGTTGAAGTTGACAAACTGAAGATTTGAATAGAAGTAAGTTACCAAATCAGGAAAAGTGTAGCCTCTCCTAGTTATAAACTGATCTATCTTCATCTTTTCTAGATGCTTCCTCAGATAGATGCCATTGCTGTCAAAGTACTTTAACTCAAATACCCTTTGAGGTATAATACCTCTCTGTTTCATTGCTTCAAACCTTTCTTTGTGAGCCTGATTCTGGAACAATGGATCAGGAAAGCTTTTATCCAAATTAAAGCCTATATTTTTCACAAAGTCATTGAACAGAATGTCATCATCATCTTCCACCTTTGCCTTCGAACCGCCAGGTCTAATCGGGGATCGTCTTCGTTTCGAACTTGTCTCTGCCACTTTCTCCTTTCCTTTTCTAGAGACAGATGCAGATTTTTCTACAGCAAGTGGTTCAACGATTTTTCCAGACAAGTTAAGAAACTCCAAAAGTTCGCCCTCACTATCGAAATGGTGAGTGTTCAGCAGTTTTCTAAGTCCGTTGCCAAAATCTCCTGCGGCATTTATCCTATCATACATTGGCTTAATAGAATGAGCCATAGATTCTTTTCCTTCAAAGGCAGACAGAGAAAGACCTTTTATCAGGCGGAGTGCTTCTCGCTGTTCGTTGATTTGGGTTTCTGTGAGTTCCGCGCCGCTTGCAGTTGAGGCGGAGAACTTCCTCTTCGACTGAGGCGTCTTCTTCGAGTCAGAGGCTGATTTTGGAGCCATTAATGCGTAGAAAGTTTGAAACTTTGAGTGAAAGAGTGTTGCTTTGAGGAGGAAATCGAGAGCGAGAGATTTTCAACACGGTTTTAGGGTTTTGATTTGAGAGGATTTTGAAAGTGAGAAAACAGAGGTGACGGTTCAGCGTTTTTATAAAAGAGGCGGTTATTTTTGGAAACACAAAAGAGAATTTTGATTTAAAAAGAAATTCTTTTAATAATAAAAAAAAATTCACGGTCAATCAGATATTAGGAGATATCTATTCATATGAGGAACTTACCTAAAAGATAGCTTTTAGAGATAATTGACCTTTTTTTTTAAAGAAAGTGTGAATTTTTCCTTACGCGCCTTTTTGACGTCCCTTCTGATTCTCCTTCTGATGCTTCTATTGACGCTCCTTCTGACGTTCCTTCTGACTCTCCTTCTGACGCTCCTTCTGACTCTCTTTCTGAAGCTCCTTCTGACTCTCATTCTGACGTTCCTTCTGACTCTCCTTCTGACGCTCCTTCTGACCTCCTTCTGACGCTCCTTCTGAAGCTCCTTCTGACGTACCATGTTCTAAGGTATACTTAAGAAGGAAGGTTAATAATAGATAATTCATTTCTGATAAAATTAAAACTCTGTTTATCAAGTGGTTTAGTAAAAATATCTGCAAGTTGATTTTTCGTATCAATGTATTGAATGTTGACATCACGGTTTTGAACATGATCACGTATGAAGTGATGCTTGATCTCAATATGCTTTGTTCTTGAGTAAAGTACAGGATTCTTTGTGAGATTTATGGCACTTGTGTTATCACATAGGATTTCCACAGTTGATTCTTTAACACCATAGTCTTTGAGCTGATGTTTTAGCCAAAGTATTTGAGTGCAGCAACTTCCAAGAGATACGTATTCTGCTTCAGCTGTACTGAGTGCCACTGTATTTTGCTTCTTTGAGTACCATGAGACAAGCATATTTCCCATGAGCTGACAGGTTCCAGATGTACTTTTTCTATCAATTTTGCAACCTGCAAGATCTGCATCTAAATATCCCTTTAGTATAAAATCAGAAGATTTAGAATGCCACAAACCATAGTTGGGATAAGTCCATATGTATTTGATTATTCTCTTGACTGCTGATAGGTGTGATTCTCTTGGACTTGACTGAAATCTTGCACATAAGCAGACACTATATAGTATGTCGGGTCTTGAAGCTGTGAGATAGAGTAATGATCCAATCATACTCCGATATAGTTTGGGATCGACTTCCTTTCCATATTCATTCTTATCTAATTTGGAAGAGTGAGACATAGGAGTTTCTGTCTTCTTGCCGTTCTCCAGACCAAACTTCTTCACTATTTCCAATGCATACTTCTCTTGAAATATGAAGATTCCTTTCTGAGATTGATGAATTTGAAGACCAAGAAAGAACCGTAATTCTCCCATCATACTCATCTCAAATTCATCCTGCATTGTTTTAGAGAATTTCTTGCAGAGAAGTTCATTAGAAGAGCCGAATATAATATCATCAACATAGATTTGAACTAAAAGGATATCTTTACCTTTTCTTTGAATAAAAATAGTGCTGTCTACATTACCTTTAGTGAAACTGTGTTGAGATAAAAAGTTACTTAACCTTTCATACCAGGCGCGGGGTGCTTGTTTCAATCCATAGAGTGCCTTTTTTAAGACATATACCAGATCCTTTTCTTTAGGTTCTTCGAAGCCAGGAGGTTGTTCAACATATACCTCTTCTTTGATGTAGCCGTTTAGGAAGGCACTTTTCACGTCCATCTGAAAAAGTTTGAAGTCATTGTAACAAGCATAAGCAAGAAGTAGCCTAATGGCTTCTAACCTGGCAACCGGTGCGTAGGTTTCATCATAGTCTATTCCTTCTTCTTGAGAATATCCTTTTGCTACAAGTCTTGCTTTGTTTCTCACAACTTTTCCTTTGTCATCAAGTTTGTTTCTGAATACCCATTTTGTTCCAATTACTGGACGATTTTTGGGACGATTGACTAGTTCCCAAACATTGTTGACTTTGAACTGATGTAGCTCTTCCTGCATTGCATTTATCCAGTTTTCATCTGCTAATGCATCTTCAATCCTTTTTGGCTCCAATTCAGATACCAAGGCTATGTTGCTCATTGCTTGCTTGAACTTGGATCTTGTTTTTACGCCATCACTTATGCTGCCTATGATAAGTTCCTTTGGATGACTTGACTTATGCTTCCAGTTTTTGTCAAGGCCATCATTTGAGGATATTGTGGATTCATTCTGATCATCTTCTAGTCTTTCTTCAGCTGAGGAAGTTTCCTTCTGAACATTCTCCGAACTCGTATTCACATCTGATTCTGCTGGTGAGTTCGTGACTTGATGAAGTGTATGCATTTGAATGGATTCAGGTTCATCATCCTGGTTGCTTTCATCAAAATTGATGTTCACTGATTCCTCAACAATACGAGTGTTCTTGTTGTAGACTCTGTAGGCTTTGCTTGTTGTTGAATATCCCAAGAAAATTCCTTCATCTGATCTTTCATCAAACTTTCCAACTCGATCATTAGCATTCTTTAGAATAAAGCATTTGCAACCGAATACATGAAGGTATGCAACATCAGGCTTTCTTTCTTTGAAAAATTCATAGGGAGTTTTCTCAGAAAAAGGTCTGAGGGAAATTCGATTTAAGATATAACATGCTGTTGAAACGGCCTCAGCCCAAAAGTTAGAGGTAATTTTACTTTCAATAAGAAGAGTTCTGGCCATTTCTTGCAACGATCTGTTTTTCCTTTCTACTACCCCATTTTGTTGTGGAGTATAAGGTGCAGAGAAGTTATGCTGAATTCCGAACTTAGTGCAAAAATCTGAGAAACTTTGATTCTCAAACTCTCCCCCATGATCCGTTCTCAAACTGGAAATAGTGTAACCCTTTTCATTTTGAATTCTTTTAGCAAGTTTTGAGAAGGATATGAAAGCTTCGTTTTTGTGAGCAAGAAATGAAACCCATGTAAATCTAGGGAAGTCATCAACTATGACAAGGCAATATTTCTTACCTCCAATGCTTAGAGTTCTATTAGGTCCGAAGATATCCATATGAAGTAGCTGCAGACAACGCTTAGTTGAAACTTGATTTAAGGACTTAAAAGAAATTCTTACCTGCTTACCCAGTGTGCATGCACGACATAGTCCACTTTTCTCAAATTTTGTTTGAGGTAGTCCTCGAACAAGTCCCTTCTTGGAAAGCTTTGAAATATGTTTTACACTAATATGACCTAACTTTCTATGCCAAAGATCAGATTCATCCTTAACAGAAATAAGACATTTAGCATGTTCACAGTCAGCATTAATATCTAAAAGATAAATGTTCCCATGCCTTCGTCCAGTGAAGGATTGCTTCTTATCCTTGCTCATACCTGTGCATTTTAGATCTTGGAATTGAATATCATATCCAGAGTCACAGAGTTGACTTACAGAAATCAAGTTGTAATTCAATCCTTTGACTAGAGAGACATCTTTAACGATCAGATTTCCAATCTTTACATTTCCTTTCCCGATCACTTTTCCCTTGTTCTTTCCTCCAAACGACACGCTTCTTCCATCATAATCTGAGAGGGATATAAATACATCTGGATTTCCAGTCATGTGACTTGAACAACCACTGTCCAGAAATCACTTGTTCTTCCTTCTCTTTGGTACCTGCAATAGATAACCAACTTACTGTTTCTTTGGTACCCATGTTTTCTTGGGTCCTTCTGTGTTAGTATATTTTGACCTTTTAATAGGTCTCCAAATTTTCTTGCAGTAATCCTTAGTATGGTTAGGATCACCACAATTCACACAAGGTTGTCGAATGTAGGATCTAGTAAAATGCTTATGAAAATGATGCTTGTAATCGGAAAATGTTGGTTTTCGAAATTCAGTTTTAAGGATTTTTTTTTTTTTACTTTCGTTTTTAAAACCTAACCCAGATCAATCATTGAAGGGTATTTGTTTTGAAATAATGCTATTCAGAGTTACTGAGCTTTGTGAAAACCTTTTTGATATAGTAGAAATTTTTTCTTTCAAGGAAGCATTTTCTTTTGAAACTAAATCATGATTTTCTTTCATCTGGTGAAACGCTTGTTGTAGAAAACCCATTTTTTCTTCTTGGGACAAATTCTGTTGTTTTAAAGAAGCATTTTCCTTTTTCAAACAAGAAACCTTCTCAAGAGCTTCTTTGTAGTTTCTACACAATTCATCAATATATTCAATAACTTCATCAGGGAGTTCAGATGAACATACCTCAGTTTCTGAATCTGAACTTGAGTCTGATTCGGCCATGAGACAGATATTTGCATAATCATTTTCGCTTTCATCAGAATCACTTAAAGTTTCTGCCTTTAGAGCCTTCTTGTACTTCTCATACTTGAGTTTGTCCTTCTTCAAAATTGGGCAGTTCGGTTTGATATGTCCTGCTTTCTTACAGTGGAAGCAAATCACGTCTTTGCTATCTTGTGAGTCGTTGCTTGATATTTTTACCTCACTCTTCTTCCAAGGTTTCTTTCCTTTGATGTTTCTACCTTTCCGAGCCATCTTCCTAAATTTCTTGACCATGAGGGCTAGTTCTTCATCATCCTCATCTTCATCATCTGTGCCAGAAAAACATTGATTAATTTGACTTTTTAAGGCAATAGATTTTTTACCTTTCTGTTCTCCCTTTTTGTTTGCTCGTTCTGTTTCATAGGATTGCAAAGTGCCGACTAGCTCATCCACCGAGAGTGGTCTAATTGTTTGGCATTCTTGAATTGATGGCTTGATGTAATTCCAATCATCTGTGAGTCCACGTAGTATCTTCCTGACTTGCATTGGTTCAGCAATAGGTGCACCTTGTCTTGCAAGTCCACTTGCCAAAGTTTGAAACCTGTCTATCATATCTGCAATAGATTCATCAGGCTTCATTTCAAATGCTTCATAATCACTCAGTAAAATACTGAGCTTTGTTTCTTTCACACGATTTGTTCCTTGAAAGGTAACATGAAGTCTATCCCATATTGCCTTAGATGATTCTTCCTCTGAGACACGATTATAAAGAGGAGTAGATAAGGCACAAAAGAGAGCATTGACAGCTTTAGAATCAAGGCCTTTTCTTTTAGCCTTTTCAGCATCAGTCATTGTTGTGACAGTATTTACTCCGTCAGCAGAGGTTGGATTTGTAGTATTTGCAGGAACTATTCCATTTGTAACGACATCCCACATCAGATCATCATAGGCTTTGAAGAACCACTTCATCATGTTACTCCACATATTGTAATCCTTTCCATCAAAGTATGGAGGCTTGTTGGCAAAGTGCGAATCGCTTGTTCCTGAAGAGTGATTGCTAGACATAATAGATCGTTAACTCTGAAGTCAATAAACACTTCGTAAAATGAGCAACCTGCTCTGATACCAATTGATGTAACCAGCAATATCTCCTAGAGGGGGGTGAATAGGAGATTCTGAACTCAATTGAAATTTCTTGCGGAATGAATAAAGTTCAGAGTACGATTAGGAACAAAAGCAGTATAGCAGTATGCAGAAAATCTAAACACAAAGGTAAGAGTTTAGAGAAGATGATATTGCACACGATATTTATAGTGGTTCGGCTTAGATCAAGCCTACGTCCACTCTCCCACGATGACAGCCGATTGGCTGGATTTCACTATGAAGAATCAAGAGGATTACAATCACTCAAGTGTTTTGTTTCCCTCTCACACAGATTTTCACAGTGAAAGATTTTGAATACACAGAATACTCTCTTTGATGAAACTCAAATTATGCTTGCACTTTGGATTGTTGTTCGCACGTCTTTTTCTTTCAGTCAAACATTATTCTTCTTTTATACTCCCCTGCCTCCGAACTAGCCGTTGGAATCCAGCCAAGGGATCGCTCTTCAATCCTTGATTGGACGTCACCAATCGTGATTGAACGAGACTGTATCTTCAGAAGATATGTAGACCGTTGGGTAAGACATTGAACCCTTCTGATTCAGTCGCCCATACAACTGAATCTCCAACTTCCATAAGTGTGATATGTTTGAGTTGATTCTCGAGGATATATTCCTTAGGAGATGATATCCCATTATAGAAAGTCCCTTAATTGATTAGATGGGATATCAGGATAATTGAATATCACTTGCCTTGATCGGAAACCTGCCATACGTGGGTCTTCGTGTTTTGTAAAATGCAGAAACTGATCTTTCTTCAAATTCGTCTAAGAGAGATTTGATCAGTTGGCACGGAATGGTAATACAGAGATTTGATGTGATCCATCCGTCACTGTTTGGATCGTCAGAAGTACTTCCATCTGACCCTTAGTCAGAAGTACTTCCATCTGACCCTTCGTCAGAAGCACTTCCATCTGACCCTTAGTCAGGAGTACTTCCATCTGACCCTTAGTCAGCGCGACAGAATTGGAATCACTCAACCTGCTGCTTACACATTCTTCCTGCATCACATTTCATTAAACAATATCTTTTGAAGGTTTTGTCAAAATCAAAATATAGGAGAATTTCAACAACACCCATAGCTGAGGGCTGTGAAAACAAGCCTATACACGGGCTGAGTTCAATCGATTCGTGGATCAAACCGATCGGAGGTTTCAAGAATTCCTTGAAGCCATACAACGTTTGTCCACAAACCCCATACCTGGCATCTTCCAGCCGAGCAAATTTCTGTCGCTTGTGATCCCGAAGTAGCTATGGATCGTGGGGCAAATCACCAACATCATCGACAAATGCGACAAGTCTATGTCGAGGATTTTGAGGAAGAGGATTTCCAGGACATGCCTATTCGTGGAGGTCGCCGTTATAGAAGATTCCAGGATTAGCAAGTTCGTGAGAATCGCCGACATGGAGGTTATCGACGATATCCCGAAAAATATCAATTGAAAGTTGATCTCCCTACCTTCAATGGCAACTCAGATATCGAAGACTTTCTGGAGTGGCTCTGGGAGGTTGAGGAGTTCTTTGAAGCCATGGAGATCGATGAAGAAGAGCAAGTAGAATTCGTGGCGAGAAAGTTGAGGCGCGACGCTCTAGCTTAGTGGGAGCGGACACAAATATCCCGACGTCGTCAAGGAAAAGCTCCTATCCGAACATGGAGACGGATGAAACGAATGCTAAAGTTCGATTCCTTCCACCTGCCTATGAACAAGATTGGTTAAATTCAAACCACTCGCTAGATTCTTTGTACCCTTCTTTCTCCTATTCTCCCGCTAAGACATCCGAAGCTCCTGTCAAGGGCAAGAACCAACTTTTCAAGAAATTAGAGGAGGAATCAAAGGTGAGAGAAGGAACGAAGCAAAAAATCACTCTTCATCCTTTAAATGAAGATGTACGTGTTTCGCGGGCTATCCAAAAGAAGAACAAAGCTAACTTTGGAATTGCAACGGAGGATCCTATGGTAGAAAAATTATACCGCTTTGACACAATACAACCATGTCTTTCTATCGCCCCAAGAAACAACCAAGCTGCTCCACCTATGTCGTCTGGGTTATTTTCAGAATCTGCAATTGTTGAAGATTTAGTAAAACCAGAAGGGCCATATGTGGAGTACCACTGCAATTCTTGTTCCACTGATTGTTCTCGGAAGCGTTACCATTATCAAAAGCAGGTGGACTTTGATTTATGTACTGACTGCTTTAATAGAGGTAAATTCGGGTCAGGTATGTCTTCATCAGACTTCATTCTTATGGAACCTGTGAAGTTGCATGTTGTGATCAATGGAAATTGTACTGATCAGGGGACATTGCTTCTCTTGGGAGCATTGAAACCTCACGAAGAAAACTGGAGTGAGATTGCTGAGCATGTAGCAACAAAAACAAAAGTTCAGAGCATAATTCAGGATGCTTTTCTTGATTGTGATGATGATGTTGATGCGACTTCTAAGGGAAGTACAGATCTTACTATGACAAATGATGATGTATCCATTAGTAGAGATACCCTACAAATGACTGAAGGTAAGAGTGACTCAGTTGAGGATCGACCCCAGACTTCACCTATGGATATATCAAAAACAAAGGATACTCATGATGGGACAATTGTTATTGTGAAGCCCAATATCAAGGTAGGTGATTATGTCACCATACTCGATGTTACTGACGAATATGTCACGCCAGGTGAGATTGATCCACACATTCATCTTGCTACGGGGCTTATGGGGGGTCAGATAATAGATGACTTCTTTAGTGGTCAGGCTACAGCATTAGCTAGTGGAATAACAATGCACATTGATTTTGTGATACCGGTCAAAGAGAGTTTAATTGCAGGCATTGAAACATATGTGACAAAAGCAATGCAATCTTGTATGGATTACGGTTTTCACATGACAATCACAAAGTGGGAAGCTGACAGTACTGCGATGGGATTTTACCAGCGACTCGCTCAAGCAATCATGTTTTTTAAAAGGAATAGGTGGAGACATTGGAAATACAGGAGGAACCGGATCCAGACACCACATTATAACTCGAGGACGAGTTTTTCTGAAGAGGAAGAGAATGATGCTGGACAACTGGCGTATAATATTCAGAAAACGCAATATTACGATTTTAGATAAAGTTTTAGGTATTTTGCTATTTTAAGAATTATAGCGATATTGATAATCGCGATATTTGATTTAAATTCCGTTTGATTAGATTAGATTAGATTTGTCATATGTTATCTTTGAGCAATTCTATTTCCTAAAGGAGTCCTATCTCTATATATAGGACATCCGTCTTTGTAATCGATACATTATCATTATTATTCAATCAAATTCGTGCATCCTTTGGAATTGTTTTCCAAGATCGTTTCTCTCTGCGTCAGTAATTCAGCTTCCATAGCTTGTTGCCATCGCAGGTTAGATGCTGCTTCTTCATAAGATGAAGGTTCCTGTTCCTCAGATATGCGACTAATACAGCACATATGTTCTGCTGACAGTTGATTAAAGGAGACATAAGAAGATACAGGATATTGTGTACCTAGAGAATCCAGCGTGGGACAAATGTAATCTTTTGTCCATGTAGGAGGACGAATTTGATGTCCGGATCGCCGAGGTGGTTCGACAATTGGTCGTTCTGATAAAGAGGGAGACGACTGATCAATATGCTGCTGTGCAAATGAAGATGGAACTGACAATTCTTCCTCCTCGATGGATGGCATAGATGACTCCATTGTTTGCCTTAAGTATTCAGGAGCTTCTGTCGTTTGATCAGGAGAGACCAAAACATATGGTGAAGTCATAGACAAATCTTCTTCAGATAAGAATTGATGATGTTTTGACTCCGATATGGTAGTTTGAGAGGAACATCCCGATCCCTGAAATGAGAATATATCTTCATGGAAAGAAACGTCTTGACTAACAAAGAACCTTCATGTGGATATTTCCATATCCATGTAACCTTTCTAGAGGAGAGAATATCCCATGAATACACACCGAATGGCACGAGGATCCATTTTGTGTCGAGGACCCACATTTGTTGCGTAACATAAGCAGCCAAAAACTCTCAGATGTCTAATTTCCGATGATTTATTGAAAAGTACTTCAAAAGGAGATCTTCCCTCAAGAATTCTAGTTGGCATGCGATTAATCAAATAAGCCGCTGTGACCACACAATCACCCCAAAAAATTTCAGGAATAGAGGCTTCATATTTTAAGGCTTGAGCTACTTCTAACAGATGGCGATGTTTGCGCTCTACAACCCCATTTTGTTGGGGGAGTGTAGTTGCAAGATGTTTCATGAATTATCCCATGAGAAGCAAGGAAAGATTGGCACTCTGTAGTGAAAAATTCACGTCCATTGTCTGTCCGAATTTTATGCATAGACTTGCCGAATTGATTTTTGATTAAGGAAAAGAAATTCGACAATTTGGAGAATGTTTGACTCTTGGATTGCATGAGGAAAACCCAAGTAACGCGAGTGTGATCATCTACTATTGTGATTGTTTTGCCAAGGGACAAATTTGACAATTTGGATGAGGAAAACGAGCACTATGACCCAAACATTGATGAAGAAGAGAATTTTTATTGCTGGTGGTAGCATTACAGGATAAATCGAAACCCTTTGGAAAACTAATCCAAAAATACAATCCTTGTGCGGCACTACCCAAGCCCATCAATTTGCCAGTCGAATGGTCCTGAAAGAAACAATTTTCGAAATTGAATATGACATGACAAGAGTTGTCTTCTCAAGTCCTGGAAACTGATATAAGATTGAATTCAAATTCAGGAATGTAAAGAACATTTTTAAGGGTAATGCTTGAACTAAGGTGAACTGTTCCAATTTTAGTGACATGGGTAATAGTACCATTGGGAAGACGAACAGATGCATCAGGATTTGTTTGCTGGTGATCAGAAAAAATTTGCTCATCACAGATTATGTGGTCACTAGCTCCAGAGTCGATTATCCATGCAGCAACTGAAAAACTATTATTCTTGAGAAAGGAAGTACCTGAAAAACTTGTTGTCTTGTCTGTGATCTTTAATTGATTCAATGCCCTCATGATATGCTGGCATTGATCATTAGTAATAGTCTGATGTGCCCTATCAGTCCCTTGTATCAAAACCTGATAAGCAGAAAAATCTTTCGCTCTTTTCTCTTTATCATTTGGTTTTCCATGTAACTTCCGGCAGGTATCAATAGTGTGATGTGGACGTTTGCAATAATCACAATATTTACCTTTATTTTTAAAATTCTGTCCATTTTCTCTTGTCAATGTGGTGCTTCGTGGGCCATAGGATTTGGACTGATGAGAGCCGCCCGATTCACCCTCCTGGATGAGAGAAAAAGAGCCGTCTGATCCCTTCTTGTAATCTGGACCGTCCATCCGCAAAACCCTACCTTTTGGGTTCTCTTCATCCCAACGTGCAGCCTCTCTCTCATACAACCCGATGGAGGCCTGCACTTGCGGCAACACTGGCCGTCCCAACGCATTCGACGGTCGCTGAGGTGTCCTTCTCGGAGCAGCGAGCGTCACGCTCTCTCCCACCTTCACGTACTCCGTTGTGGCCAGCCGCTGATTTTCTTCTTGTACCGCTAGCTGATAGATCCGGCCAAGCGGAGGGACGGGATCCATGGCAAGGATTTGGGAACAAAACTGTGAGTAATTTTCGTTTAGAATCAACAAAAAACGAGTTACCTTCTCTCTTTCTCGGATTTCTCTGTACTGTTCCAATGTCGATTCGGGCCCTTGAAGCTCCTTTTCAGCAGCCTCGAGATCGTTCCATAGAGCCGAGAGAAGGTTGAAGCAAGCGGTAACCGAGAGGTTCCCTTGCTTGAACTCTGATAGGGCTTGTGTGAGCGAGAAATGCTTCGCTCGATCCATTTTTCCGTACATTTCCCGAATGCTATCCCACATCTTTTTTGAGTCTTCGGTTGGTGGGAGACCTGCGGCGATGTCGGGGGCTATGCAGTTCCCGATCCAGGTGCGAACAAGTTGGTTGCATTTGCGCCAATATCGCTGTGTCCGTTCATCGATTGGAAGAGGCACGATTCCGTCAAGGAATCCGTCCTTGTCTTTGGTCACAAGGGCTCGCCGGAAATCCCGAGCCCATGTATTATAGTTATCGGGACCGGTGAGTTGCAAGTTAATAAGCCGGAGCTCCGGTCCATCGGCCAGCGATGTGTAAAGCGCGTCGCTGGGTTCTGGACGGCCGCTAGCGGCCGAAAGAGGGTACGGGTAGAAACTGGGTTGCAGTCCCAGGTAGGGATTCATCCATTGACCCGGTAAAGTGAAGTCAGGTCTGTGGTCCGAACGTGACAGTCCGGATCCAGTCGGCAGGGCTTCTTGTTGATTGAACCTAACACTCCATTGGCCTTGAACTGGAATCCATTGTGTTGGCAGCCACTGGACATGACTGGAGGGCTGGATTGGAGTTGGTACTGGAGCCGAGGGATGTTGTGTAGGATTTTCTTCGTGGTGCATCGAATCATCTTGCTGTAAGGTCTGATTCTGAGGTGAATTGTTGGATGATTCCTCCATCGTAGGTAGGATTGTTTGTTGACTGTTTGGCATGTATGCAAGTGTTTGAATTCCTACTCGATGTGCTAATTCATCTTGCCGGAGGGGATTTGCAACAACGAGATTAGAGAGCTATCGGGGGCAATTCTGAAGAATTTTTTTTGCGGAAGCTAGGTCAGAACCGAAAGCTCTGATACCATGACAGAAAATGTAAGTGAAGAGGGAATATTGAAAATGTCTTCACTTGTTGTATTGTGTATTCAATACATGCCAATATTTATAGTAAAAAAAAAAGAATCAAATAAAGAATACATGATACATTTTCCTAATTAATCCTGATTGACTGAATCAATTAATTGTCAATCTCCATGATTAGAATCAGAGTCAAGGATCAAATCGGATCTTTCTCCAACACTTACTGTTACGAAGGCAATGTAGGCCAGTTGCGGGTCTTGTTTGCGTTTATTTGATTTTAATGTTGTGGGCTCTTCTTCACTGGTCTTGACAGTGAAAGCTCTCTTGCCACTGTCTATGACTTCCAAGAAAGAACGGTACTAATGAAAACTTGTCTTTCAACTAGGACTCTACGTAGGTACTAGGTCGGTGAAACCGATGGATCGAGCATAAATGACTCGAAGATCTATGCATAGTTGACCCAGTCACTTGCGAGTATTCACTTGAGAAAAAAAAAATTGTTCAAACGGGACACATGCAGAAGTCCATCTTTAGTTCGAGCCACTGAATTTCACCGAAGCCCCCTTCCCTCTCTGCTGCAGGCCACGAAAGCTCCCCTATTTCTGTCTGCTCTTGTGCTTCTACTCCTCCTAGAATTCCTGACATGGTGTCGAAAGCTCCATAAGTTCAAAGCTTTTGCTTCGCCATGTTATTTGCATCTTGACGATTGTTTCTTTGGCAGACTGGGTTGCATCTGTGAGCTTGAAGGATGGATTCCGGACGGGCACTAAACTATCAACCATCGAAGTTTTCAAATTCTGTGCGATGATAAGCCGCTGCTCGGACTGCAACCTTTTGGGAAGTACCTTGTCGATTATGATAATCAACCTATAGAAATTGTTTATGATATGATCGGGAAAGATTTACGGTCGTGCCAAATTTGTGTTTTCATGATGATGGCTTCTATATTTATGATATGAAAATGGGAGAAAATATAGGTCGAAGATTAAAAAAATAAAAAGAAAAAGGACTTTTTTGCGCATTTGTTGATTTTCATGCTTTTATGGCAACGAGTGCATAGTCAATAATGCAGGTTGGGATTGTACTCCAGCAAGCAATATCAAATCCTTGCTCTGAAGAAGACTAAGAAGTCTTTGCAAATAGAGGGATCCGGATCGCCTAACATTGAGATTTCCGTGACATGCGTAACATTACTTAAATCAGACCGTCCATTTTTATTTAGACAGCTTGATTTGAGTAATGTCACACATGTCACGGAAACCCCAATGTTATGCGATCCAAATCCCAAATTGAGCGCCCCACATGTCAGATGAACGGTGAACAACTCGTCATGACGTGCGATCACGATTACGAGATGATATGTATCGCTTTGATGATGACCGTCGGCTCATCCGTCCAAGTCAAAGCCGTCTAATGACGTTCCAATTTATCCAAATAAGAAGCATTTTCTACATCGATATGATCTATTAAAGTGGATCAGTATTGGCCAACTAATGAAAGCACGGTTGAGGCTTCTATTTTTCTTTGGTCCCAACATTACCGCCCAAGCGTAAGGGCTGCGTGGTCTGCTGAAAGAATGAAGCTTCCTAGAGTAACAAAAGCAAAGGAAAAATTCGGATATTGAAATGGACAAATGTTGCGACTGTCAATTTAACAGCATAAATGTTGGGGGGATGGAGGAAAAAATCCACGTGAGTAATTTGGCCATTTTCTTATTTCGGTACTCTCGTCGACAGCGTTACTATAATCTTTGTCGCTAACTATCGACACATTGGCGCTATAGATAACTCAGTCCAAGCCGTTCGGCATCCTGCTCACACGCGATGGAACTTGTGACCTCGCGGAAGTAAAATGACCGGTTCACCAATAAGCCAACCACCTTGATGGTTTGTCAAAAAGAAGACTCCAAAGTAGCAAAGATGGAAAAATCTATTGAATGCTACAAAATTACTTGTCAGTAACACCATGCCATTGCTCAGTTTTTTTGCCCACCCACGGATGATCCGTTGCATGATTAATGGTAAATAGAGGAGGAGCCCATTATCATCCGATGTATCAAACTTGTGGTTCTCGCGGTGAGCCCATTATCGAGCAATTTCGAATTCATCCATCGTCCTTGTAAGCAATAAAGCTACAGTACTATGAATTGACGAATGAAAACAAGGGATCAGAGACGCACAACCAAAGCTGATGCCAAAAGACCCAGAAGTCGGAAAAAGAACGGGAAAATGAAAAAGTTAAACTGATCAAAACAAAACTCTCAACGCTTGTTTTGAGATCATACATGACATGCCAAGGAAGCCATCGCAGTTCGAATAATCTTTGTCGTGTCCATGTGGATTTGATCTTTCTCCATGGACGGTGTTGTTGGATATACTATATATTCATATTGTACCATTTCCAAATGGTTTTAAGTTTGGGGAAAGAAGACAATTCGTCTAACAGGATGTCACGATGATAACAGGCCACGATTACGTCATGGATGAATCTTGACCGGTCCCAGCGATCTCTGGCTCGCTCGAGGCCTGCTAGCCACGAGCTCACCAGATCGAAGAATCTGTGTGAGTAATTTGTTCCAATGAGTCCAGGCCTCCCATTGTCACTGGTGCAACCTGGCATATAACTTGGATGCTGATCGTGCAAGCAAAGCAAATAGTACACATCCCCTCCTTTCTTTTTCTTTCTTTTTTTGGCTGGACAGGCCATGCTACGGGCTGGCATTTGGATGGCTGGATCTTGCGGGTCGTGGCTCGCCAGTCTTGGGCGACCTCGAGATCGTTGTGACTAGCCAAGCCTCGAGCTCGCTCACGTCATGGCTGATCGCCGGACGGATGATTGTCGCCGAGGTCCGCGGTCGGCAGAGGAAGGAGGAAGCAGCGGCGGGCGGAGCAAGGTGGAAAAAGGAGAAAAGAAAAGAAAAGAACTAAATTTTTTTAATTTTTTTTAGTAAGTAAAAAAATGAAAAGAGGAAAGAAAGATGAGGAAAATGTTTTCCCCACTTTTGAAGTTTTTTTCATCAGTGGAAATTTTTTTTTCTAGACTATTTTTCAAGAACCAAATGCAGGAAAATTCAGAAAACATTTTCCAGGAAGTTATTTTCAGCAAAACATAGATATTTGACCAAAAACATAGAGCTCAAAACACTCATAAGTTTTCGCTTAATAGGACGTCGTTGTGCATTTATTGAAGCTGTTGGGATTATATTTCAGCAGCATTAAGTTTTAGCCTTGTTGACTTACATCCCAGTCTTCGGTCTACGGAAGTGGCAAAAGGAAGTAATTGCGTAATATTGATAATTCAAGAGATTTGCGGATCGTTTCACATTGGCCAGGAAGAAAGTAACTTGTTTGTAGACTTTATGGTCCCTATTCTTCTATAAATACGTTGGTTATACTTGGTTCATTTCAACACACATGCACAACCTCGAAACGAAGAACAGCCACCCCTTTAAACCTGTCGTGGCCTCGTCTCAGAAACAACTCTCCATGTCGTCCCTCGCTTACGTCCTCCTCATGCTCGTGCATCAAATGCCTTGTCTTGCTTCGTCTCCGAGCTCTTCTCTAGCGGCCATCGCTGGTGCTAGTAACCAAACGGTAAATGAGGAAGTGGAGGCACTCCTAACCTGGAAGTCTAAGCTAGACAGCCAGAGTCGCTCTACCTTGTCTTCGTGGAATGGGAGCAACGCTTGTTCATGGCGCGGGATCGGTTGCGGTCCTCTCGGCAGCATCACAAGCTTGAACCTTTCAGATTCTGCCATACGTGGTACGCTTTATCATCTCAATTTCTCCCGGTTGCCGAATTTGGTCGCTCTAAATCTTGCCAACAACTCCCTCTTCGGAAACATCCCTCCGACCATGGCTCATCTTGCCAAGCTTACTTATCTGAACTTTTCTCGAAACAACATTTCGGGGAACATTCCAACTCAACTCGAGTCGTTGGGATCTTTACAATTCCTGGATTTGGCTCTTAATAATTTAACCGGCTCAATTCCCAGTCAAATATGTAGTTTGACCAACTTGTCTTTTCTATCCTTTATAGATAATAAGCTTTCTGGTTTCATCCCTAAAGAAATCGGTATGCTTAAATCTCTCAATTATCTCTTCCTAAAGAACAACAGCATCACCGGTCCAATTCCTTCTTCCATTGGAAACATTAGCAAGTTGTCTGATATACGACTTTCCAGTAATCAACTTGTTGGTTCCATTCCAAAGGAAATAGGAATGTTGGGGTCTCTCAATCAACTTGATTTATCAGACAATGATCTCAATGGATCCATCCCTACGACTCTTGGAAATCTAAGTAATTTGGCATCTCTTTACCTCTACGACAATCAACTTTCTGGCTCCATACCTTCGGAAGTTGGAGGAATGAGATCCCTCATACATTTAGAGCTGCTAGACAATGATTTAACAGGCCCTATCCCGTCGTCCATAGGGAATTTGACCAATCTGATTACCCTTTATCTTCATATAAACAAGCTGTCTGGTCCTATTCCCAAAGAAATCGGAATGCTTGGGTCTCTCGTGGGTCTCGTGCTTTTCTATAACAATCTCTCTGGCTCGATTCCGTCCACAATAGGTAACTTTAGCAATCTCAGAAACCTGCAGCTAGGCAGCAATAATTTTGTCGGCCACTTGCCACAAGATATTGGCAGCGGTCCAGTTTTTCAAATGCTTTCCGCGAGTGACAATCACTTCACTGGTCCCATTCCGCGAGGCCTCAGGAACTGCACAAGTTTGATTAGAGTCAGGCTCGAGAACAATCAGCTCACGGGAAATATATCCGAGAGTCTCGGCACATACCCTTCCTTACTTTATCTTGAGTTGAGCAACAATGAATTTTATGGTGAGCTACCCCCTAGACTGGGCGAGTATAGCAATTTGACAAGCCTGAAAATCTCCAATACCCGAATCTCAGGCGTGATACCCTTTGAAGTCGGCAACATGACCCGATTACAAAGACTTGACCTCTCTTCAAATAGTCTTGTTGGGGAAATTCCAAAAGAACTGGGAAAACTGAAGTCTCTCGGTGAGCTTTCACTCTGTGACAATCATCTTGTAGGCAACATACCTCAAGAACTTGGAAATTTGTCTGATCTGTCAAGCATTAACGTGGCCGGAAATAAACTGAGTGGCTCAATTCCTGGACAACTTGGGCACTGTTCGAAGCTTCTGTTTTTGAATTTAAGTAGAAATGGTCTTGACAGAAGCATTCCCGTCGAGATTAGCAATCTTCAATCTCTTGAAACTCTCGATTTGAGTCAAAATTTGCTTACGGGTAAAATACCTGGACAATTTGGGCTATTGAACAAATTGGAGACACTCAATCTCTCACATAATCAACTCTCGGGTTCCATTGGGTCGACCTTTGACGATATGGCAAGCTTGATGTCAATTGACATATCGTACAATGAGTTAGAGGGTGCCTTACCAAAAATTCCAGCCTTTCGTAATGCTACAATTGATGTTGTGAGAGAAAACAAAGGCTTGTGTGGAGTTATTGATGGTCTCAATCCATGTCCAACGACGAGGTCCAAAGGCAAAAGCAACAACAAAGAGCTGCTGCTGATCTTGGTGCCAACTTTAGCTTGCCTACTCTCTCTGCTTCTTGTTGTGGGAGGTTCGAGTATCGTACGCCGAAGAGTAAGGAAAACAGAGGCTAGTCCGAAAGACGGAACCAATGAAAACCCGTGGGCATTATTGAGTTTTGATGGAGGAATGGTCTACGAGAGCATTATTGAAGCTACAGAGGAGTTTGATCCCAAATATTGCATCGGTGTTGGAGGACAGGGGAGTGTTTACAAGGCCCAGTTGCAAACAGGGGAGACTCTTGCTGTAAAGAAACTTAAGGAAGCAGTGGACGTCGAAATTGCTAGCCGAAAAGCATTTGAAAGGGAGATTCATGCGTTGACCGAAACTCGGCACCGAAATATCGTCAAGCTCTATGGCTTTTGTTTGAGTTCTCAACATTCGTTTTTAGTGTACGAGTTCTTGGAATGTGGCAGCTTGAAGGATGTATTGAACAATGAGGAGAGGATAACAACATTTGATTGGAAGAAGAGAGTGAATGTTGTTAAAGGTGTGGCTTATGCTTTGTGCTACATGCACCATGAATGCTCACCTCCTATAGTTCATCGAGACGTATCGAGCAAGAATGTTTTACTGGATGCAGAATATGAAGCTCATGTCTCTGATTTTGGCACGGCCAAGGTTCTACAATCTTATTCATCCAATTGGACTTCCTTTGCAGGCACCTTTGGATATGCAGCTCCAGGTCAGTTGGTTTCTTCAAAATTTCACTCATTTCATTTTATAGACATGAAAATGCTTATGCAAGATCCTCATCCTTACCTACCTTACTTTATACGTCTAAGTACCTAACACTAAATCTAAAGCTATTCACACGATCTGAAGGTTCAATAATAGATTGACTGAGATTTAGGCCCACCAATTAACAAATTGGAATTTTTCCTTGGAGAAATTAAATTTTTAAAATTTTCATTTAAATCTAAACTATGCATTAATTGATACAGAATATATTCAAAATAAGTTTAGATTAATGAAGCATGGATACTGTATAAAAGCTAGAAAAAATCTGCTCTTTTCTCTATGTAGAATTCGCATACACAATGGAGGTGAACCACAAATGTGATGTTTATAGCTTCGGAGTGGTGACACTAGAAACGATTATGGGAAGACATCCAGGTGATCTCATATCTTCTCTTGCGGCCTCATCTTCATCATCCTCGCGCCATTCAACAGCTTCTTGTCCACTGAAAGAAGTGTTAGATCAAAGAATTCCATACCCGAAAGGTGACGTGCTAGGGGAAGTGGCTTTCGTGACAAAGATGGCATTTTCGTGCTTAAGTCCCAAACCAGAGCATCGTCCGAGCATGCAACAAGTTTCTCGAGCGATATTGGCACATAACTCAACCGCGTCAATCGCATCGGAGGCCGTCAAATTGGAAGTGCTAGTTGATCTTGCATGCTTCACTTATTGAGGTATTTTGGTCTTTTTGTTGCAGTCTGTGCAATGTTGGAATTGGCGAATAATTGGGGACCCTTGTTTCTCACAAAAACTGAAGTGTGATCCGACGACATATACACCTGCGCACAAAATGTCCCCGACATGTGTGCTCGCTGCCCGGTCAGCGGACGGGGATTCCGCTCATTTGATAGATTATTGTAAGAAGTTGTGCGGCTGTAAACACAAATCATAGTGAAATCTCTTTGCAATACGTAACCCTATTCTGGGGTGAACCTGGATAAACCGTGCGTCATCTATTTTTCTTCTATTATTTGTGTGTTCGTTCTGAATCGGTTTGAGATACTTCCCTTCATGCAGCAAGATGTGTCCTGTATTTTATTTATCCTAGTCAACTTCATTATCTATCTCTACAATTTGTCAATTAATGCAAAGCACTTAAGAATCACCGCGATTTGCAATTTCAACCCGAAAGAGATGGAATACAGCGATTTACTTGTTACCATTCGTCGTTATTGGTGACTTGGGTTGCAGAATCGCAAATACTGATGGTGAAGAAGGTGATACACTCAAAAGTTGCTAGAGCACAAATGGTATAAGCTGGCATCAAGCTTTATGGACTATCTCTACCACCATCATAAATTATACAAAAACTCAAATGCAGATTAGAGTGTCGTTTGCTTAGATCAAATTAGGTACGTCTCTCTTCAAAGAGAGAGAGAGACGGGCAATTTTCCAAAATAATTTTTTTTAAACAAATATTTACCAAAATAATAATAAAAAAAAATAATTACCGAATTGGGTCCCAATCGGCGGCCCAATTGCCGATTGGGGCAATTGGGGCACCCAATCGGCGGCCCAAGTGCCGATTGGGGCCGAAATTTATTTATTTTTTATTTTATTTTATTTTATTTTTTATTTTATTTTTCAATGGATTCGTCTCGAAAAATTATGCGAAATAAAAAAAAATCGTTCCAAACGAACACCCGAGTGATGAGATATGTCCTTTCAAAGTATTATTCTATCGAATTTTTAAAACTTTGCCAATTTAGGCATCCATTTAAACGAATAAATTATAAAAGTATCAATTAAATAATAAATTATATTGAAATTACGTAAAATTTGAGGAAAAAAAAACACTACATAATTCATATTCCACCATTAAAATTGACTTTTAATTTATATTTTTTATAAAAGTTTTCAATTGATGCCTAAATTATTAATAAAATTTCAATTATAATTTATTATTTAATTGATACATTTATAAAAAAAAATATATAAATTAAAAATCAATTTTAATGGTGGAATATGAATTATGTAGTTTTTTTTCATCAAAGTTAACGAAATTTCAATATAATTTATTATTTAATTGAAAAATTTTATAACAAATATAAATTAAAAGTCAATTTTAATGGTGGAATATGAATTATGTAGTGTTTTGTTTTTCCTCAAAGTTTACGTAATTTCAATATAATTTATTATTTAATTGATACTTTTATAATTTATTCGTTTAAATGGATGCCTAAATTAGCAAAGTTTTAAAAATCCGATGGAATAATACTTTGAAAGGGCATATCTCATCGCTCGGGTGTCCGTTTGGAACGATTTTTTTTTATTTCGCATAATTTTTCGAGACGAATCCATTGAAAAAAAAGAATAAATAAATAAATTTCGGCCCCAATCGGTACTTGGACCGCGATTACTTTGCCAATTTAGGCATCCATTTAAACGAATAAATTATAAAAGTATCAATTAAATAATAAATTATATTGAAATTACGTAAACTTTGAGGAAAAAAAAAACACTACATAATTCATATTCCACCATTAAAATTGACTTTTAATTTATATTTTTTATAAAAGTTTTCAATTGATGACTAAATTATTAATAAAATTTCAATTATAATTTATTATTTAATTGATACTTTTATAAAAAAAATATATAAATTAAAAAATGGCCAAAGTGGAAGCATGTGATTTGACCTAGTTAAGCTCTATATAAGCATGGTAATGCTTCACGTTTTGAGGGGGGATTCGGCCATTAAAAAATCTTTGAAGGCTTCCACTAGATTTTGGAGGCTTGCCAAGAAAAAGAGAACCGAGCGATCTAGGCGAGCGAAGAACCTTGGTTGAGATCTTCCTTTGAACGTATGCAAGCTACTCCGCCTCTACCGCACCTCGCAACATTCCCATCGGCAGTCTAGCTCACTCTGATCTTACTTCAACCCTATTGGAGTTGACGCCTATCAAGCCGAGCCGCTATCCAGATTTTTGGCGCCACGTTGCAGCCTTGTTTTCAAGGTCAGTTCATCTCCCCTTCGGCTCAAGTTCTCTAAAGTCCCCAGCGGAGTCGCCAGTCTGTCGCGACCCTCTCGAGGTTCGCTATGGGCTCTCGAGGGCTAATGGGCCGTCCAGTCTGGTCGGACGCGGGCCTCTCCCAAGGCCCGTTACCCAAATCGCAACGGAGGTATGCGTAGTCGACCTTCAGTGTGGTCTGGTGACATGTGCTAAGTGTGCATGCCATGGAGTCGCCATCAATCATTTTTTGGAGGGTATGATTGGACCACCCTATTGAATAGTCGGGAGTTTCTATTCAATTCTGCGATAACCAGAGAAATGGGTTCGGGGACTTAGTTACGTCAACTGTCAGAGTTGACGCCCTTTCGGTACCTAAGTTGACTGAATTTTCTGATCTAAGATTTCATGCAGATGAATGGAGTACGAATCCTAAATCTAGGAATTCATGCAAATAGGAATGACTATCCTAGCAATCACAATCAATAATAAAATGCGCAAATCAATGAATCCAAATATGTAAAATAATCACATCAAATCAACATAACACTCCTAATAAGGCTCTATTAGCCTAAATAAGTATCAATCAAGCTTAGGAATGATTTAGACATGATTTTACCCATCATGGGCAAAATCGTAATTTTGAGACAAAGGGGATAATTTGCCCAAAAATGGCAAAATCATCATTTCGGAATGAATCCGGAGTAAAACAATGTCAAAAATAGGTTTGGTCACTCAATCGACCCATTTCCTATTTTTTGCAATTTTCATGATTTTCTGAAATTTTAGAAACCGATTTACCATTCGAATGGTAAAATCGTCATTTTCTAAAAGTGGGAATGAAATGTGGAAATCTTAGACATAAGGTTTAGCTACCCATCTGGCCCATCACCAAATTCTAAGCAATTTCCACAAGTCATTGGAATATCAAAGACGATTTACCCTTTGAGGGGTAAAATCGTCGTTTTGGACTAAACGGGAGAAAAACCCGAAAAACGACAACAAATCAATTTCTTTTGGTCATTTTCAGCCTTGGAAATTTTTAGAATTTTTTTTTAGGAATTTTCTGTAATTTTTCTCATTTTTTTTTAAATTTTTCCTTAATAATTCATTTTTTGGATTTTTTTTTATTCTGAAAAACCCCAATCGAACGGTCTAGAATGTGCCACGTGGCGTCTCGATGACAATCGAATCATTTTAATTTTTGTAAAATTCGAAATTCATTTCTTTTAATACTAAAAATATTTTTTTATTCTGAAAATCATCGGATCACGACACGTGGCTCATCTGCAGCCATCCAATCTAGCATTTTTTTTTGCTTTTTGTTTTTATAGGACGCAACACAATGCAAAAAATAAAGAAGATATTAAGTCATTATACAACATAAACATAAGCAAAGGAGATGGGATCCGGTGAATTTTACGACGTCGGAGTCCGTCGGTGCTCGTGCAACAATGTGTGGGGGTATAAACCACCAGCAGGAGGCTCGGCCTTCCGATTCTGGGATAGCACAATATAATTTACATAAAATAAATGAATAGAATGCCTTGGACACCAATAGGAGGCTTGGCCTTCCGATTCTGGGTCTAATAAGTAAAATGTAGAAAATGCTCACTTTTATTAAATGCAATACAACACAAATTAACTATATGATGCATGAAATGCTAGGACATAAAGTAAATACGCAGCAAATATTCAGACACCAACAGGAGGCTCGGCCTTCCGATTCTGGGTCTAATAAGTAAAATGTAGAAAATGCACACTTTTATTAAATGCAATACAATACAAATTAACTATATGATGCATGAAATGCTAGGACATAAAGTAAATACACAGCAAATATTCAGCAACCTTAAAACTCCAGAACATAGCCTATCCTCTTAGGAAGCCATCCCCGAAAATTTCACCTTAAAAGGAGTCCAAATGAGTGAGATATGACCACAATACCTCAGTTCGCTCGATTTTCGTCGACTGTTTTTTAAAAAATCACCATAATTTAAACGGACCTCGAAAATTCATGAAACCAACGGGAAATTGTTAAGGACATCTTAACTTAACCTGTGGTGGTCAGAGGGAGTCGGAAAGGTCGCCGGAATGGCTGATCGTGGAGGACGACGGCGGCGGCAGAAACTGGTCGGTACAGGGTCAGCAGCGACCTTTGCTCATTCAAACGGCTCTACAAGGCAAATAGCTGGGCCAAATTGGACTCACAATATGTCGTTAGAACGGCAAGAGAATAAGCTTTCTAACAGTATATGGCTCGTTCTCATACGATTCCTAACGAAAGAGTTATGGCCAAAAAACCGGATGGTTTTGGATCTGGGCGGCGAGCTGAGCGAGAGAAATAAAAAACGAAAATGAAAGAGAGAGTTGAGGGAGATGATGAGGGGGATTGCGGTATCCAGGAGCTCCACGAGGCCGCGATAAACAGCAAGACGGACGGGATCTCGGCACGGCGTCGGAGGGTGGCGGAGCAAGGTGGTGGTGAGGGTGGTCGGCGTAATCCAAGGGAGGAAAAAAAATGAAGAACCAAAAACTAGGAAGAGGAGGGAGGAAGAAGAAGAAGAAGAATAATAATAATAATAATAATAATAATAAGAATGAAGAGGAGGCCACGGATGATCGTGGGAATGGTGAGATGGGGGAGTAAAATAATAAAAATAAAATAAAATAATAAAATAATAATAAAATAAAATATTAAAAAGTAAAAATAATAATAAAATAATCAAAAGCAAAGACAAAATGATGAGTCCCATTTTCCTTTTGAATGATGATGTTTTCACTCCTTTTCCTTTTAATCATTACTAATATTTTTGCCAAATTCAATTTTATGATGATTAGAGAACACCTAAAATCGAACCTGAATTTTACTGTTTTATGAGGTCCTAAAGTAAAGAAAAATAAAAAATACCGACTATTTGTATTTTTTTTTACCTCAAATATTATTTTTCTTGATTTTCTTCTTTTCTTTTTCTTTTTTTTTCTTTTTTTCGAAAATATATTAAAAAAATGAAAATTATGAAAATTATTTTTTTGGTCAAAATGGTTCATTTAGCTTGGCTAAGGTCACCAAAAATTTATTTTTCAATTTTTCAACTTTTTATGGATTTTCTATGAATTTTCAAAAAAAAATAAAGAAAAAAAGGAAAAAAAAAAGTTGATCAAAATTTAGGTGTCAACAGCTGCCCCTCTTTGAGAGGAATCTCGTTGGAGGAATCCCCTTAGAGGTTTCTCAAAGACAAGGTGAGACCTGAGTCCTGATCGACTCGACTCGTGAAACTAAAGGAAAATGAGTCATGACATCCAGTTTTTCATGCTTGTCGATGTATGCTCTTTCTTGAAGGGGGAAACATTCATTTGACATGAGAGAGTGAGATAATAGAGAGACATACCTGCCACTTACCTGTTCGATGTTTGTGCGATTTTCGCGGTGTTTGATGGATTCAAGAGAATTTCTAGGAACTCGTTACTAGAGTATCCTAGAGAGGTTAAGCACTGACCCGTATGGTAGGTCAAACCATAATGGGATTCCTAACTGATAGGAATCTAAGGAACACGCGTCCCATTTGGGATTTGCCAAGGATTTTGATCCGTATGGTGGATTGGACCATTGAGTTGACCATTTAAGTGATTTTCACTATTGGATTGACCCTTCAAGCGGTTTCTACCATGAGTTGACCTTTCAGGCGGTTTCTACCATGAGTTGACCCTTCAGGCGGTTTCTACCATGAGTTGACCCTTCAGGAGGTTTCTACCTTGATTTGACCCTTTAGGCGGTTTCTACCTTGAATTGACCCTTTAGGCGGTTTCTATCTTTGATTTGACCCTTTAGGCGGTTTCTACCCTTGGTTGACCCTTCAAGCGGTTTCTACCTTTGGTTTTGACCCTTTAGGCGGTTTCTACCTTTGTTTTGACCCTTTAAGCGGTTTCTACCTTTGTTTGACCCTTTAGGCGGTATCTACCTTTGTTTTGACCCTTTAGGCGGTTTCTACCTTTGTTTGTTTTGAAAAGGGGTCTCATGACGAGGGTTCTCCACGTCCAATGAAACTGCTTAAATTTTGAAAATGGGGTCTCATGACGAGGGTTCTCCACGTCCGATGAGATTTCCTGAATTTTGAAAAGGGGTCTCATGACGAGGGTTCTCCACGTCCGATGAGACTGCCTAAATTTTGAAAAGGGGTCTCATGACGAGGGTTCTCCACATTCGATGAGACTGCTTAAATTTTGAAAAGGGGTCTCATGACGAGGGTTCTCCACGTCCTATGAGACTGCCTAAATTTTGAAAAGGGATCTCATGACGAGGGTTCTCCACGTCCGATGAGACTGCTTGATTTTTGAAAATGGGTCTCATGACGAGGGTTCTCCACTTCCGATGAGATTTCCTGAATTTTGAAAAGGTGTCTCATGACAAGGGTTCTCCACGTCCAATGAGACTGCCTAAATTTTGAAAAGGGGTCTCATGACGAGGGTTCTCCACGTCTGATGAGACTGCTTAAATTTTGAAAATGGGTCTCATGACGAGGGTTCTCCACGTCAGATGAGACTGTTTAATATTTTGAAAATGCGTCCTGGGACGAGGGTTCTCCACGTCTGCTGGGACGGTTTGATATTTTGAAAATGGGTCCTGGGACGAGGGTTCTCCACGTCTGATAGGACTTTTTTTTTAAAATAGTTTTTTTCTTCCCCTCTTTTTTTTAGAGATCCCGAAGTTTGTCGGGAATTCAGTTTTTGAAGCAGTGAAAGATTTTATCTTGACAAAACTTCACTTGGGTCTGTTGAGGCGACATTCTGGGAGCTGGGTTCTCCAGGTATCCTGCAGAAGTTTGAGCCTGAAAGATTTTTCTTCACCAAGCAAACGTTAGTAATCCTTGGGAAGGCCACGGCTGTCCATTCGACAAAACCGTATGATTTAAGTTTTAATCATGAAATGTGCATTTTGATGCTGGAGGTTATCCAAAGCATTCTTGCAACATGCGAATGTGATTACAAATCCCTTGCACGGAAAATCTGGATCAACAGTTTGAAAATTCCAAAAAGATTTTGTTCAAAACATCAATTGGAATATTTCTCGACAATGAGGTATTCTCACCTGTTTTGCGATAGTGGTTTTATAGGGGATGCACTCAATTCCCCACTAACCTGTGCCTAGATTTTAGGCTCATTCGCAGCGCATACATTTTGATCGGTCGGGAGGTCTTCCACGGGACCGTAATGTTGGGCTTGGATATTGGTTTTCAAAGGGAGACTCGTTTTGGAGTCGAGGCCATTGAATGAAAGTGTTCAACATCTGCTCCGGGTTTACAAGTCAAGAACCCTGCAAAATGAGAAAGAAATAGTCTTGCTCGTACTTCTTCGAGCTAAGCTATATGTTAACCCAAGTGTCTTAGTCAGAGAAGACTGTTTCAGGGTTATGATGTTGGTAGGATTGGGGACCGAAAAAGGCTTATTTTTGGCCCAGAAATTACGAAGGGTTTGACATTGGTGATCATTGCAAATTTACCACCTGCTCTTTCCCCTCTGCACCTTCAGTTTTTTTTTTTATGGATGCGCAACCGATTTTGAGGTGTGCACCAGCTCTTCAGAGAGCGTTTCGTCGCATTAAGAGACTGATGACTCTGTCTGCGTCTCTGCTCCACGCTTGACACCATTTGGGGAGTAGTCTTTTTGATCTTACTCCTTTAGGGATTTCCTCTTTTCCCATCTGGCTTCATTGCGGATCAATCAAACAACTTACACGAGCATCGGCCTTGCTTTTACCAGGCACTTTGCTTTTTCTCGATGCCGTGGATTTTTCTCATTCATTTTTGAAATCCCACTTTTTCTCATCTTCATGGGATCGTGTTAGACCTATGATCAAAGGTCTAACAAGGTTAAACATTAACTTAGGAATTTTTTTTGCAAACCCTAAGTCTTGAACTCCTTCGTTTCTGAAGTGATGCTGCATCCGTCTTGGAATGTGCAATGATCACCAATGGGTTTATGAAATGATTTTGCAGGCTCAACTTGGCTATGCAAAGGATTCGGTGTGTGGGATAGAGAAATGAATGCTTCTCATCATCCTATGGCACTTGGATTACCATATAAACAACACACAAAGATTAATGTTAGTCCGAGCAAGAAAATTTCTAACCATTTTCTCCTGATGCTGCTGGACTCACCTCCATTTTGCCCCGATGTGGGGTGGTTCTTGACAGGGTTAAGAATGAAAACCGCCGTTCAAAGGGGTTATCAACGGTCACCTGTAGTGTTTGGGGGGATATGAAACGAATGCCTCCGTCGTCCCAACCCATGTAATCGCTGCGAATGGTCCCTACTTCCGTAGGTCCAGATTTTGCTATCTGATCTGCTTCATTCATCTCTTCAGTGTGTGTAGGACGTGTTTGGACTAGGCTTTGCCTCTTGTCTTTTGAGAAAACGTCCTTTTGAAAGTTTTGAACAATTTTTTATTGGAAAAATCTCTTTCATTTTCTCCAAAAATTTTACCCGTCAAAGGGGATTTTATGATGCCCCATGCATGTTCTTATTCATGTTCAGACAACCTCCTGTTTCAAAACATGAATGCCAATGAAATTTGAATTCTATGTCTTTTCTAGACATTAGATTCTGAACGCTTTTCTTTTCTTCTCTATTTTTTATTCAACATCTTCAGTGGATTGGGGAAAGGGATACTTACCTGTCCCCCGCGGCTGGAGATCCCTGAAAATACGGAAGAAACATGTTATTGTACGTTCACGAATTTTTCAAAAAATTAGAACGATACATCTTACCCTTGGTCGTGTGCCCCTGCGAGTGCACACAGGTTGTGAAAATCTGTCCTCCTTGATGGCGAGTCCCTATCAATGATAAATAACAAGTGTTAACTCGCATTCCCAAATCCAAGATAAATTGGGACGATACGACTTTACTCTCGATTTGCAATCCGTTTTGATGTTGCATATTGATATGAACAACATCTATCAAATTCCTCCATCCGTGCTTGAAGGTATTTGCAATGCCTACGGTTCATTTGCCCCAGCTGGGCGACGTCTGTTTTGTCAGTTGAATGCATGAGCTTTTGGGTGCATTGTCTCTTTTATCACCTGAGATAAAAAAAAATGGAGAAAAACTTATCCTCAGATCTGATTAAAAATCAATTAGGAATGATACGTCCTTTTACCAAACGAGTGGCTCTGCGGCCAAATGTATTTTGCACTGAAGGGACGAATTCCACTATGCTCCACGGGTTTGGGGAATTTGCCCACATTTTCGATAGAAATGAGCCTTATCAAGATGTATACAATACAAATAGATCCCTAATACAATCAATCTAAGGGACGATATAGAGAGGATCTCAGCAAAATTAATCTTATACAAGAGAACTAAAAATGTCAAATCAATCAAAGGAATGTGGTCCGAACACTTGGAGATGCCCCAGTTCCAGTCTTCGAGATGTGACTCCAGGATCACCGATTTTTTTTAGGTGATTTTAGATATACCAACCATCTAAAGACATGAGACAAGTGAGGATAAAACTTCTAAAAATCAAAGGATTTGGCACCTAAGGTCAAGGTTCCCACCTCGAGATCTAGAAAGAGCCGATTCCATTGCACAGCTATCGTTGCATTGGGACTCGATCCATAGTTCGAAGTGAGCGGAATTGAAAGGTGGATTACCCCGTGTTTTTCCTCACGGAGATTCCATTTTCAATCCCTTCTATTGTTTTTCCTATAGGCGGCGCCCGGGGTTTTAGGCGCGGTTGTGTATATTTTCGGTGTCGTGCTAAAGCGATAAACATGCATCTTATTTAACAATCACCGCTTCAATATAAAACATACACACAATCATTCATTCCTACGCCCAACCTGCATAAAACAGAGTTAACAAGTACTCCACCCCTTATTTCTCCAATCTGAAAAAGCATTTAACACCTCAAGGGTTAAAGTACGTACCTCACCTTGAAGAGCATCTGCATAAAACATGTCAGAAAAATCAATCAACTTTTTAATCGGCTCAAGTACTCTAAAGTCCCCAGCGGAGTCGCCAGTTTGTCGCGACCCTCTCGAGGTTCGCCATGGGCTCTCGAGGGCTAATGGGCCGTCCAGTCTGGTCAGACGCGGGCCTCTCCCAAGGCCCGTTACCCAAATCGCAACGGAGGTATGCGTAGTCGACCTTCAGTGTGGTCTGGTGACATGTGCTAAGTGTGCATGCCATGGAGTCGCCATCAATCATTTTTTTGGAGGGTATGATTGGACCACCCTATTGAATAGTCAGGAGTTTCTATTCAATTCTGCGATAACCAGAGAAATGGGTTCGGGGACTTAGTTACGTCAACTGTCAGAGTTGACGCCCTTTCGGTACCTAAGTTGACTGAATTTTCTGACCTAAGATTTCATGTAGATGAATGGAGTACGAATCCTAAATCTAGGAATTCATGCAAATAGAAATGACTATCCTAGCAATCACAATCAATAATAAAATGCGCAAATCAATGAATCCAAATATGTAAAATAATCACATCAAATCAACATGACACTCCTAATAAGGCTCTATTAGCCTAAATAAGTATCAATCAAGCTTAGGAATGATTTAGACATGATTTTACCCATCAGGGGCAAAATCGTAATTTTGAGACAAAGGGGATAATTTGCCCAAAAAGGGCAAAATCATCATTTCGGAATGAATCCGGAGTAAAACAATGTCAAAAATAGGTTTGGTCACTTAATTGACCCATTTCCTATTTTTTGCAATTTTCATGATTTTCTGAAATTTTAGAAACTGATTTACCATTCGAATGGTAAAATCGTCATTTTCTAAAAGTGGGAATGAAATGTGGAAATCTTAGACATAAGGTTTAGCTACCCATCTGGCCCATCACCAAATTCTAAGCAATTTCCACAAGTCATTGGAATATCAAAGACAATTTACCCTTTGAGGGGTAAAATCGTCGTTTTGGATTAAACGGGAGAAAAACCCGAAAAACGACAACAAATCAATTTCTTTTGGTCATTTTCAGCCTTGGAAATTTTTAGAATTTTTTTTAGGAATTTTCTGTAATTTTTCTCATTTTTTTTTAATTTTTCCTTAATAATTCATTTTTTTGGATTTTTTTTTTATTCTGAAAAACCCCAATCGAACGGTCTAGAATGCGCCACGTGGCGTCTCGATGACAATCGAATCATTTTAATTTTTGTAAAATTCGAAATTCATTTCTTTTAATACTAAAAATATTTTTTTATTCTGAAAATCATCGGATCACGACACGTGGCTCATCTGCAGCCATCCAATCTAGCATTTTTTTTTTGTTTTTGTTTTTATAGGACGCAACACAATGCAAAAAATAAAGAAGATATTAAGTCATTATACAACATAAACATAAGCAAAGGAGATGGGATCCGGTGAATTTTACGACGTCGGAGTCCGTCGGTGCTCGTGCAACAATGTGTGGGGGTATAAACCACCAGCAGGAGGCTCGGCCTTCCGATTCTGGGATAGCACAATATAATTTACATAAAATAAATGAATAGAATGCCTTGGACACCAATAGGAGGCTCGGCCTTCCGATTCTGGGTCTAATAAGTAAAATGTAGAAAATGCTCACTTTTATTAAATGCAATACAACACAAATTAACTATATGATGCATGAAATGCTATGACATAAAGTAAAAACGCAGCAAATATTCAGACACCAACAGGAGGCTCGGCCTTCCGATTCTGGGTCTAATAAGTAAAATGTAGAAAATGCCCACTTTTATTAAATGCAATACAACACAAATTAACTATATGATGCATGAAATGCTAGGACATAAAGTAAATACGCAGCAAATATTCAGACACCAACAGGAGGCTCGGCCTTCCGATTCTGGGTCTAATAAGTAAAATGTAGAAAATGCACACTTTTATTAAATGCAATACAATACAAATTAACTATATGATGCATGAAATGCTAGGACATAAAGTAAATACACAGCAAATATTCAGCAACCTTAAAACTCCAGAACATAGCCTATCCTCTTAGGAAGCCATCCCCGAAAATTTCACCTTAAAAGGAGTCCAAATGAGTGAGATATGACCACAATACCTCAGTTCGCTCGATTTTCGTCGACTGTTTTTTAAAAAATCACCATAATTTAAACGGACCTCGAAAATTCATGAAACCAACGGGAAATTGTTAAGGACATCTTAACTTAACCTGTGGTGGTCAGAGGGAGTCGGAAAGGTCGCCGGAATGGCTGATCGTGGAGGACGACGGCGGCGGCAGAAACTGGTCGGTACAGGGTCAGCAGCGACCTTTGCTCATTCAAACGGCTCTACAAGGCAAATAGCTGGGCCAAATTGGACTCACAATATGTCGTTAGAACGGCAAGAGAATAAGCTTTCTAACAGTATATGGCTCGTTCTCATACGATTCCTAACGAAAGAGTTATGGCCAAAAAACCTGACGGTTTTGGATCTGGGCGGCGAGCTGAGCGAGAGAAATAAAAAACGAAAATGAAAGAGAGAGTTGAGGGAGATGATGAGGGGGATTGCGGTATCCAGGAGCTCCACGAGGCCGCGATAAACAGCAAGACGGACGGGATCTCGGCACGGCGTAGGAGGGTGGCGGAGCAAGGTGGTGGTGAGGGTGGTCGGCGTAATCCAAGGGAGGAAAAAAAATGAAGAACCAAAAACTAGGAAGAGGAGGGAGGAAGAAGAAGAAGAAGAAGAATAATAATAATAATAATAATAAGAATGAAGAGGAGGCCACGGATGATCGTGGGAATGGTGAGATGAGGGAGTAAAATAATAAAAATAAAATAATATAATAAAATAATAATAAAATAAAATACTAAAAAGTAAAAATAATAATAAAATAATCAAAAGCAAAGACAAAATGATGAGTCCCATTTTCCTTTTGAATGATGATGTTTTCACTCCTTTTCCTTTTAATTATTACTAATATTTTTGCCAAATTCAATTTTATGATGATCAGAGAACACCTAAAATCGAACCTGAATTTTACTGTTTTATGAGGTCCTAAAGTAAAGAAAAATAAAAAATACCGACTATTTGTATATTTTTTTTTTACCTCAAATATTATTTTTCTTGATTTTCTTCTTTTCTTTTTCTTTTTTTTTCTTTTTTTCGAAAATATATTAAAAAAATGAAAATTATGAAAATTATTTTTTTGGTCAAAATGGTTCATTTAGCTTGGCTAAGGTCACCAAAAATTTATTTTTCAATTTTTCAACTTTTTATGGATTTTCTATGAATTTTCAAAAAAAAAATAAAGAAAAAAAGGAAAAAAAAAAGTTGATCAAAATTTAGGTGTCAACAACCGTCTAGGAGAAGGAGATGACGGCTGTGGTGCATTTTCTACGAACTTGGCGTCATTATTTGCTGGGAACACGGTTCATGGTGCAAACGGACAATATGGCCACGAGCTATTTCCAGACCCAGAAGAAGTTGAGCCCGAAGCAAGCCCGGTGGCAAGACTTCTTGGCAGAGTTCGACTACGTGGTGGATGCGCCAAGTCCAATTCCGTGGTGGATGCGCTAAGTCGAAAGGCGGAGTTGGCCGCCATGAGTCGACTAGAATGCCCATTGGTCGACAGGATTAAAGAGGGATTGATGCATGATCCCACCGCGAAGGCTCTTCTTGGTTACGCGAAAGAGGGTAAGACCTGAAGATTCTGGTGCGAAGATGGCCTAATGTACACGAAAGGGCGTCGACTCTATGTCCCGCTCCATGGGAAGCTTAGAAAAGAAGTTGTGCGAGAGTGCCACGACTCAAAATGGGCCGGCCATCCAGGTATACATCGCACCCTTGCTCTAGTCGAGGAGCATTACTTTTGGCCACACATGAGCGACGATGTGGAGGCGTATATTCGAACGTGTCTGGTGTGCCAACAAGACAAGTTGGAGCAGAAGTCACCAGCTGGTCTTCTGGAGCCACTGCCGGTTCCGGAGCATCCATGGGAGAGCGTCTCCATGGACTTTATCGTGGGATTGCTAAAGTCCGAAGGCTGTCGGACGTTGATGGTCGTGGTGGACAGGTTTTCTAAGTATGCGACGTTCGTGCCTGCGACGGATGACTGCCCAGCCGAAGAAGCGGCCAAGCTGTTCATGAGGCACATCGTCAAGCTTTGGGGAGTTCCACGCACCATTGTGAGCGATCGAGACCCTCGGTTCACAAGGAGGTTTTGGACCGAGCTATTCAAGCTACTAAAGACGAACTGGAATTTCTCTACGAGTCTACATCCGCAGACCGACGGTCAAACGGAGCAGGTGAACAACTTGCTGGTGGGATACTTGCGACACTACGTGAGTGCGACTCAAAAAGGTTGGGTGAAGTTGATCGACGTAGCCCAGTTCTCCTACAACCTACAGTGTAGTGAATCGACCGGGAAGAGTCCGTTCGAGCTGGTCATGGGGCAACAACCGCTCACACCAAGCGCGATTGCCACAAGTCATAAAGGAAGCAGCCCCGCCGCACACAAATGTGCCATGGAGTGGCACGAGCAAGCTGATCTCGCTCGTACGTGTTTACACAAGGCATCGAAGTTGATGAAAAAGTGGGCAGATCAGAAAAGGCGGCATGTGGAGTGTTGTGACGAACGCGAAAAACAAATACAGAACAACATGGATTTACGTGGTTCGATCAAGGTGATCTACGTCCACGGGCGAGGCAAAACGAGATTCCACTATAATCAAGGAGAGTACATATTACAAAAGTCGTTCTCAGCGACTGAACAAAGCTCACGGCTCACAAATCTCTCAGATGACGAAAAACCGCCGTACACCAAAAAACCCTAGCCGCAGTAGTAAATAGGGTCCAAAAATTTTTCTCGGGGGCTTCGCCCTCGAACCTCCTTTGCGATCTGTCGTACCCTTATCGGCCCAACTCTCCGCGTCACGAACCAAATCTCAATTTTCTTTCCAATTTTGGGTCGCACAAAAAATATGTCGGGTCGGGTGATGAACCGGGCCGAGTACATAAAATTCAAGACATATTTAACAAATCTCCACCTTGGCTTGAATTTAAAGAAAACAGTCAAGAAGCCGAACACATTCTCCCATCATCCCTAAGCCTACGTGAGCTAACTTGGTGTAGGAAATAAGGGATGCAACAAAAGAACATATCCACTTCATCAAAAAAATGTAGAACTTTCATTTATCTCACCACCAGGCCCTAGAAGGGGCAAAGCTCAACCAAGCATGCCAATCAAATTCAACCAATGCTTAAACTTGTTGGCGGAGACTGACTTGGTCAACATATCAGCATGATTGTCAGCAGTACCAATTTTCTTTACCATCATATTTCTCTCAGCAAATGCTTCTCAAATAAAGTGGTACCTGATATCAATGTGCTTAGTCCTCTCATGATATGCTTGATTTTTAACCAAGTATATAGCACTTTGATTGTCACAAAAGACAACTGAATTGTCTTCCTGCTGGAGCCCAAGTTCCTGAACAAGATTCCTTAACCAAATAGCTTCTTTTACCACTTCTGCTGCTGCCATATACTCTGCCTCTGTAGTAGACAAAGCAACTGTCGACTGTAGGGTTGACTTCCAACTAATAGCCGAACCAGATAGTGTGAAAAGATAACCAATCAAAAATCTTCTCTTATCGTGATCACCTGCAAAATCAGAATCCACAAATCCCACAACTGAGGTACCGTTGGAACTGTTTCTATCAAACACTAGGCCCAGCTCTGCGGAACCTCTAAGATACCTAAGTATCCATTTCACTGCCTGCCAATGGACCTTTCCAAGGTGTGCCATATATCTACTAACCACACTAACTGCATGCGCAATGTCGGGACGAGTACATACCATGGCATACATCAGGCTACCAACTGCACTGGAGTATGAGACATGAGACATCGCAGTCTCCTCGACCTCTGATTGAGGTGACTGTATAGCCGAGAGTCTAAAATGAGATACGAACGGTGTACTGACAGGCTTAGCATTTTGTATGCCAAACTTCTCAAGTACCTTGTCAATATAACTCATCTACGAGAGATATAACTTCCCTGCTTTCCTGTCCCTCTTAATCTTCATTCCTAAGATCTTCTTGGCAAGACCCAGATCTTTCATCTCAAACTCCTCGCTGAGACGTTTCTTCAAGATCAACACATTTGATATGTTCTTTGCAGCAATGAGCATGTCATCCACGTATAAAAGAAGATAGACAAAAGATCCATCTGAACCCTTCCTGAAGTAGACACAACTATCATAGCTGCTCCTATGATAACCACTCCCTATCATAAAGTTGTCGAATCTTTTATACCACTGTCTTGGAGACTGCTTCAAACCATACAAGGATTTCTTCAATCTACAGACATGTTCTTCCTTGCCTTCTACATAATAGCCCTCGGGCTGGGCCATATAAATAGTCTCCTCAAGCTCACCATGTAAAAAAGCAGTCTTCACATCAAGTTGCTCAAGCTCCAAGTCAAATTGAGCAACTATAGCCAGCAACAAACGAATGGAAGTGTGTTTTACCACAGGAGAGAACACTTCATCATAATCAATTCCCTCCTTCTGATTGTAGCCTTTAGCTACAAGCCGTGCCTTGCATCTAGCATTTTCTACACTTGGAATGCCTTCCTTTTTCTTGAAGACCCATTTATACCCAATGGCTCTTTTTCCCTTTGGCAACGGCACCAAATCCCAAGTCTGGTTCTTGTGGAGTGATTCAAGTTCTTCAGCCATAGCAATAGCCCATTTTTCTGATTCTGTGCAAGTAATAGCTTTAGTATAGGTAGAAGGTTCCTGAATACCCATATCTTCTGCTATCGTAAGAGCATAAGCCACCATATCAGAGAACCCATATTTTTGAGGAGGACGAGTCTGCCTCCTTTCTCTGCCAGTAGCAATAGAGTATGGTTGCTCCATCTCATCTAAAACTTCCTCATCTGAACTTGAATCGACAGTAACAATTTGCTCGCTCAAATCATTCTGAGAGGTCTTTTTTCGAAGTTCCACCTGAACCTCCACCTCATTCCTATCACTCTCATGTTTTCCTGCAGACTCATCAACAACCTTCTTTTGATCAAGCATAATGATTTCATTAAAAGTAACATCCCTACTAATAATGAACTTAGGTGAGTTAGGTTCCTGGCACCACAAACGATAACCTTTCACCCCATCAGCATACCCAACAAAGATACATTTCTTTACTCTAGGTTCTAACTTACCATCCTTAACATGAAAGTAAGCAGGACATCCAAAAATCTTTAGATTAGAATAGTCACAAGGCTTACCTGACCACATCTCGAAAGGAGTCTTGCATTCTATTGCTGTTGAAGGAGAACGATTAACCAGATAACAAGCTATGTTAACTACTTCAGCCCAAAAATCCTTTTCCATCCCAGCATTAGAGAGCAAGCATCTTGCTCTCTCCAATAGAGTTCTGTTCATCCGTTTTGCCACTCCATTTTGCTGTGGAGTGTGCCTAACTGTACGGTGTCAAATGATACCTGCATCTGCACATAATTCATTGAAATCGCCACCACAGAACTCAAGACCATTATCGGTCCTAAGGCGTTTGATCTTCTTCCATGTCTGATTCTCAACAAGGGCTTTCCACTTCTTGAAGGTTTCAAACACGTCACTTTTTCTTTTCAGAAAATAAATCCAAACCTTCCTGGAATAGTCGTCAATAAACGTCACAAAGTAAAGAGCACCACCCTTAGATGGAACCTATGCTGGTCCCCATAAATCAGAATGGATGTAGTCGAGTGTGCCTTTCGTCGAATGCGTGCCTGTACTGAAACTGACTCTGCATTGTTTGCCAAATACACAGTGCTCACAGAAATCCAGCGAGGTTGTCTGCTCACCACAAAGTAAACCACGTTTACTCAAAACTGTCATGCCACGCTCACTCATGTGGCCAACCACGTTTACTCAAAACTGTCATGCCACGCTCACTCATGTGGCCTAAACGCATATGCCACAGTTTCGTTCTGTCATTATCCGAAACAGAATTTGATGTGCCAATTGAAGTACCCAAAACTGTGCTACCCTGCAAATGATACAAGTGATTCACCTTGCTTCCTTTCATCACAACCAGATTGCCTTTGGATACTTTGAGAACTCTACATCCACCTGAGTACACACACCCAATGGAATCCAAACTGCTCAAAGAGATAAGATTTCTCTTTAAGTCTGGTATGTGCCTTACTTTAGTCAAGGTTCTCACTGCTTTGTCGTGGCACTTAATCCGAACAGTACCAATTCCCAAAACTTGGCATACAGCATCATTTCCCATCAAGACTGATCCACGATTCATTGGCTCATATGTGGTGAACCATTCTCTATTTGGGCACATATGATATGATGCTCCCGAGTCCATTATCCAAACATCATTAGAGAAACTAATAGCAGAGCATGCCGTAAGAACATTGTCTGACGCATTAGACTCATTTTTGTTAGCAACATTCGCCGCATCTTGTCTTTGAGCATGCTGCTTATCCTTTCTCTTGAGCAAAGGAAAATCTGATTTGTAATGTCCCCTCTTGTGACTATAGTAGCACTCGACGTTCGTACTATCTCCAGGTGGCCTAGCTTTTGAACGATTAACAGATTTCCCTCTGAAGACTTTATCCATGCTCTTGGTTCTGCCTCTCACAAGCAAACCATCTGCTCTGTCTCCACTGTTGTTCCCATTCAACTTCGTTCTCAGTTCTGCAGAACTCAATGATGTTTTAACATCCTCCAAAGTTATGGATTCACGTCCATAAAGCATCGAGTTCACAAAATTTTCGTATGAGGCAGGCAGTGAACATAACACGATCAAAGCTTGATCTTCATCCTCGAGTTTAATATCTAAATTTTTCATATCCATAATAATTTTATTAAACTCATCCAAGTGTTCCTGAACAGGCGTACCTTCACGCATCTTTAGGGTATAAAGACGCTGCTTCAAATAAAGTCTCAATGTCAAAGATTTCTTCATGTAGAGACTTTCTAGTTTCTTCCAGAGACCAGCCGCTGTTTCCTCATCGGCGACTTCTCGCAAAACATTGTCATCTAGAGACAATTGAATCGCACTGTGCGCCTTCTCATCAATCTCTTCAACCTCAGCTGAGGTCATGTCGTCTGGATATTTTCCATCCAGTGCCCTAACAATACCCTCTCGCTTCAATAAAGCCTTCATCTTTATTCTCCATAATCCGAAGTTGTTCTTGCCATCAAAAGATGAGATCTGAAACTTCAAAGATGTCATCTTCAAGAATCCCAGAAACGAACTCGCTCTGATACTAGTTTGTTGTGACGAACGCGGAAAACAAACACAGAACAACAAGGATTTATGTGGTTCGATCAAGATGATTTACGTCCACGGGCGAGGCAAAATGAGATTCCACTATAATCAAGGAGAGTACAGAGTACAGATTACAAAAGTCGTTCTCAGCGACTGAACAAATCTCACGGCTCACAAATCTCTCAGATAACGAAAAACCGCCGTACACCAAAAAACCCTAGCCGCAGTAGTAAATAGGGCCCAAAAAATTTTTCTCGGGGGCTTCTCCCTCGAACCCCCTTTGTGATCTATCGCACCCCTATGGAGATTTGTTCGTTTGCTCTGAGTTGGGCCTATCGGCCCAACTCTCCGCGTCACGAACCAAATCTCAATTTTCTCTCCAATTTTGGATCGCACAAAAAATATGAACCGGGCCGAGTACATAAAATTCAAGACATATTTAACATGGAGTATGAAGTCGGAGACCTGGTGCTGTGCAAATTGCCATTGCGGTACAAAGATGTTCACAAGGCACTACTTCGACGATACGAGGGGTCGTTCAAAGTTGTCCAACGGGTGGATCAAGTTGGAGCTCCCGGCCAAGTTGAAGGTTTATCCGGTGTTCCATGTGAGTATGCTTAAACCTTTCCATGTAGATGAGGAGGATCCGGATCGGAATAAGTCACAACGAGCACCGCTTGGGGCAAAGATATCCTATGATCAAGACGTCGAGTGCATCTTGGCTGATCGGGTGGTTAGGAAGCGGTATTGCGCACCGAAGAAGGAGTATTTGATCCGATGGAAGGGTCTACCCGAGAGTGAAGCAACATGGGAACTTGCCGAGTCATTGTGGCAGTTCCAAAAGCAGGTCGAGGCGTACCTGGCGGAGAGCGCGACGAGGGCGTCGCCAGATTAGGTGGGGGAGAATGACACGGTCTGGGAGAAAAAAGATCGTCCAGGAGGGTTTTGACACGAAGATTGTGGCATGTTCGAGGAAGAAGTCCCTGGCAAGTTTTTGAGGAATCTAGAGTCTTCCAAGGGCGGGCGATATGGGAAATTCTTGTGTCTGTATTTATTATGGATAGTTAGGGAGTTGGTAGATACAATCTCCACCGTTAGATCGAGAAGGGATCTACGGTCTGTAATCCACGAGTCTTTGTATATAAGGGGACCTCCACCCCCTCATTGTATCATATCATTCTCACGAGTTATAGAAATCCAGAGCTTCTATCTCTAGAGTGTGGTGAGTTTGAGTGGGAAATGCTGACTTAGGGAGCGGAGTTCCTAAGTGCCGTGCGAGTCTGATCGAGGATCGAGTCTTGAATCGATCGGCCCGTGACACATGTCTCTTCAACCTGGCATGAAATTTTCACTACTGTTGTACTGTACTAAAAACCATTTAAAGAGCAGGGAAGAGAAGAATCTAGTCTTGATTTTTGCATATACAACTACGGATGAGAATTACTCTTCATTTTTTCCCTCTTGTTCCAGCTCTATCTGAGATTCGACTTTGGATCTATAATAATTAACTTTGATTGTAGGATTGTCTATTCTTTGACCTGACTTAGTTGCAAGGCTGCTGCTAAAGTGGATTGCGTTTGGTTGGATATACAGTATATGAAATAGTAGTCTTTATTCAACAATCCAATGCACAAAGCACTTGGAAGTACTTTTCCTTTGACATTTAAGACTGTCATTCTTTACACTGCTGGCGAAGATATTAATAGAATATATTATAAATTTTTCTAATTGATATGCATACTTGATGTTCTGTCCTTGAATGAGTTAACAGGTCATAGTCAACAGGTTTCCGTTGTTCGATTTGCTTTCCTACTTTGTGTTTCTCTTTCAAGTAGGTTTCTCATTCATAACCTATCTCTGTAAACAGCAATGGTCAACAGTAGTGTGCCACTAGATGCCCTAGTTTCATCACATTTCTTGCAGATCTTCGGGACATCTGAATAAGAGCATTTAGCTAAGAACATTTCTCACAAATCTTCAGGTTGCTGCTTGGGTAGCAGATAAGAAGAAAGTTAGTCCATATGCCACAAACTTGCTACAGATTGACAATGGTGTTGTTGTTCCTCCTTCTGGTTGGAGATGTGCCAAGTGTGACAAGACAGAGAATCTATGGCTCAATTTGACTGATGGAATGATTCTGTGTGGACAGAGAAATTGGGATGGAACTGGTGGCGACAATCATGCTGTTGAACATTACAAGGAGACTGGCTACCCTCTAGCTGTGAAACTTGGCACTATAACTGCTGATCTGGAAGGAGCATGTAATGCAGCTATGTGATAAACATGCTTAGACAAATGGATGAGGCATTCTGTACTGCTTAAATCAGAGTTAGTTGTGCAATAGAGATTTATTTATAGTTTTTTGACAAGCATTTGAGAAGAAACTTATTTCCCTTGGAAAGCTCTTTCATTTTGCTCTTCCCAAACCAACTAAAATACAGAAAGACGTAGTATCCTACGACAAGGGATTTGAATGCCCTGCTATACCTATAAATTTATGTTAAATTAGTAGTAGCTTCTGCCTCTGCCAAGAGGAGGAAGGCAGAGAACCCGAAGGAGGCGCCTGCGGAGGTGGAGCAGCAGCAGCAGCTCAACAGTTATGCCAATGAGAGTTTCAATGATGCCGGCAAAGAGCCGGTCAAGGATAGCTTCCCTTCGACGAATGCTCGTGCCGACGACGGCAGTCATGAGGAGTCGGAGTGCCGGTTTGTTGGGGCTCCAATCCCTACCGAGGAAGCTCGCCAGAAATGGCCGAAACGTTACCTTGGTTTGGGCCAAGTAGTCTTTCGTTTTATTCCTTTTCTATCTAGTCATTTTCTCTCAAATCTGATTCAGCTCAATGACTTGCCATTGAGTTTTGGCGCTGGTTTGTTTCTACTTGTTGAAATGTGTTACTTTAGAGGTCGTAGTTCTACTATTAGAGAAGGATGTCAAGAGAAGATATGATTTTTGAACTGTATGCTTAGATTCTGCACCTTCAAAATGTGAAGCCTTATCTTTTGGTCCCTCTTGCATTTGTTTTTTTTTAGAAGGTAAAACTAGGCTCCGATTGACTTAATGGTTTGTCAGAATGCTCTCATCCATTGTAATCTAAACTGTTAAGACTTGAATCATTAGACATTCAAGGCATCTATCATTTGTGGAAGGTATTGAAGCTTACTTCTGATGAAGTTTTGTACTCCCAAGTAGCTCATTAAAGGGGCTTACTCATCTGTTCCTTGGTGTAATTTTCGATCCTTTAGCCTGGAGGATAATTACCTAAACTAAACTAGCTAATTTAGTGATGGCATTTGTTCATGGCGGGAGAGTCAGTCAAAACAGAGGAATCTTTGCACTTGTGTTATGAATAATTTGTCTCAAACCAATGACTTTTGCAATGTCATGTTCACATTCCAGCTCTCTAGTGTGTAGATGAATAATGGAAATGTCATACAAGGTCAACTACATAAAGGCAAAGAGCCCTTACTTCCATTCTACTTGAGATTATCAACATGCAATTTCATTTGTTGCTTTGAATATTCCTTTTTTGCTATGCTAATATCAATATTTCATTATATTATTTGTATTGATACATTGCCATTGTGCCTTTTCTATCTTGCAGAAGAAAACGGTGGTCAGCAGCAATAAAGAGTAAGATTAGATTTGAATACATGCTCATTTGTTTCTGAGATAGGTTGGTCTTCTTTTCTTTGCCAACAATATTATTTCCTAGACGTTCTAATATTACATTTCATCTAATAGAGGGGATAACGATATTATGCAAGCTAAGTGCCACTTCACAAAGGCACAGGGCGATGGAGCTTGGTATGATATTGGGGACGATGCTTATGTAAAGGTGAGTTATTAAACACTTTTTTTTTCTAATATTGCAACTATAAATATTTTGCAATTATTAGAAATCAGGTCAGTGTAATAAGAGGTTTACCTATAGAAGTGAATTTTGTTCTAGCAATGATTTCATTATAGCTTCAATGACCACTCTTTCTTGCTTGTTTGAAATTCCGCTAATGTTATTTGTACCGCCACAGATGAGATATAGCAATTCTGTTTGGTGTATATCTTTCAATGCATGTTGCTCGTACTTTTCTTTTTTGGATAAGGAAAAGGGTGGGAAGAGGTGACCAACACATGTTGCTATACATAATCTCTATTGATAGGTTGGTTGGAAATAATAGACACTCATTTTTTTCTGAAATGGTGCGTTATATATGTCTTATCCATAGTATCACATATTCAGGTCTGTTAAGTTAGTTGAGTAAGTGTGTTACTTAAAAGGAATTAGTTTGGAAAATCCGATCATGTTGCAATCTCCAAGGATACATTTGTTTGATTTTGATACTTCCTTATCAGTTTTTCTCAAGCTGGTTATACCACAGATCATGTTTTTCCTCCTTTCTTAATCATCCAACTTTAATCATCTCAGGCATTAACTAGGGATGCAATAATAGTCGTAAGATATGAGAGGTCAAGGAACATGTTGGAGCAAAGTTTGGGCAACTACAAAATATGGTTCCTGTATTGTTGGCCATAGAGGTTATTTATATACTTTGTATCTAGAACTTTTTCTTGCCTATGCCGCACGAGCTGCAGAAACCGATGAATGTATTTCGTTTTCATATTCTTATGATATTTGGATCTTGTTATTTGTTTAATCAATGGTAAATATCAAGTTTTAGAAATTAATTTTGTTGTAATTAAATTTAAAATCAAAAAATAAAATAAATTATTTTATCCTACCAACACCAAAGTTCGACGCAAAACCCATCCTGTGGTCGGTCGTCACAAATCGAAAAACAAAAGAAAATTATTTTGGCAAAATAATAATAATAATAATAATAATAATGAAAAAATTAAGCAAAATTCGTCGCTAATTGATTTTGCGATGAAAAAAAATTTGTAGCTAATCCCGCGTCGCAAATTTTAGCGACCAATACGCTTTTTCGTGGCAAAATTTGGCGACGAAACATCATTTTCGTCGCAAATGTTGCGACACATGATTAGTTACGAAAAATATATTTCGTCGCAAATTTGCGACGAATCCGGTTTTCATCTCAAAATTTGCTACGAACAGCGATTCGTAGCAAAATTTGCTACGAAAACCGTATTCGTCGCAAATTTGGGAGAATAGTGATTCGTCGCAAAATTTGCGACGAATACGGTTTTCGTCGCAAAATTTGCTATGAACAGTGATTCGTCGCAAAATTTGCTACGAATATAGTTTTCGTCGCAAATTTGCTACGAATCAATATTCATCGCAAATTTGCTACATATAGCCAAATTTTCATCGCAAATTTTGCGACGCAAAGTTAGCTACGAATTTTGCTTGTGTCGCAAAATTCGTCGTAAAACCCTTTTGCTATGAATTGTGGCGAAATGTTTGTCACAAAAATCGTAGCAAAATGTTTTTTTTTTTGTAGTGATGTACGAAGACGGAAAACGAACGTTGCGGATGAAGCTGGTTCATACATTTTTTTTTAAGGTGTTAGATCAAAAGGATAAAGTCCAACTTGGACTTTTGAATCCACGTGAATCAATCTTCATGATTGAAAAGGAAAGAAGATAATGGCAACTAAAGAAATAAATAAAGGAGATTAGCTTTCTTGCTTTATTGAAAAAGGTGGCGAGGTGAATAGAGAAAGGAAAAAAAGAGTGGACTTAGTCAAAGATTGTATTATGTGGGTTGTGTGCACGCAAGGATATGTTTTCATATGTGTGGGTCTTCGTGAAGAAGTTAGCGCGCAGAGAATTCGTCCGTGAAGGCTTCCTCTGAGGCGTGCACCGTTTGTTGATTAAGGAGGGCGTGCAGAGAGGGACTTCGTTGTGGAATCGTCGTTGATGCGAAAAGAAGTTTTGAAGCGCCGTTTAATTTACAGCGCTTGGCGGTTGATATTCTCATGGAATTATATCAAGAATTTAAGTGTCAAAGCCGATTAAATCTTGAGGTTAGATTTATGTTTTAATTCCTTTGCGAGATCGAAAGATTATTTCACTAGGAATTGCGGATTAAACACTGTGTGCGTTCTTGGATGTAATTGGAGCTGGGAAACACCAAGAGTGTGTTTTGTGTAACTCGAGTGATCTGTAATCTCCATGTATCACTCGTTCTATAGTAGAATTCGTTACTGCTCTCCCCGTGGACGTTGGTCTTTACAACTGAACCACATACATCTGGTGTTCGATTTACTTTACTCGCTTTGTCTATTTATATCGTTCGATCGCTTGTTCCGCGCGACACAAATCATGAAAGCAGTTGAATCGTTTTTGTCAATCCATATTGACTCCTAAAGACAGATTTGACTGCTCTGTTACGTACAATAATACACATCTGTTTTTATCAACTATATGGCCTAGTCAACTTCGACCATTTGTGGATATGCTTCTACTTTGATATTTTCATTAAATCTAAATCTTGCGATTGACCTTTTCTTTGCTCGGACCACTGGAAACTTTCACAACAGACAAATATTTTCACATTCATTCAGATCTAATTTTTCACAAAATGTTTATAATTTGCTTTATGGAAAACACAAAGAAACAGATCCAATGATTCGAATATTATCAGCTAAACACGGGACAAGTTATCCATTCTGGGAACTATGTTACTAGTATTGATAGAGTTTTGCAAATGGGTTTTGGGATCTAAAGTCACAGTGTTTTTCATTTTTTGTTCAACTTTGAGGAAATGCAATTGCATTTGGAAAGTAGCATTCTTGGAATGAAAATAGATGTTTTTATTCTTCCAACTTTAACATCACTCAAGTTTCATAATTTTGGAAATGATTTCGAAAACCCTAATTTCTCGGCCAAGGCCTCAACTTCCAACGAGCGGCTGGCAAGCCAAATTGACCGCCAACTAGCCTCGCCTGAGGCGCGAACTGCCGATTTGGCTCCCTGGTGGCTGAGTTACACTGGCAAATAATTGAAGATTTTTTTTTTTAAAATATGCATATTAACAAAAGTTCTTCACAAAATGTAGTTTTTACCAAACATAATTTAGGTCAAAGTTGCTTCCCAATGTATTTCTAAAATACATTCTACCAAACACTATTTGCATTTCAAAAAATCCCTGAGCCCAAAGGCATTTGCATTTTCCCAAAGATATATCCCTAGAGCAGAACCAAAAAGACCCGGAGTCGTCAGACAGTAAACATATATCGACCAATCTCCTTAATGAAGGATTGAGGTTAGCGAGAGCCAAGAGCGCAGTAGGCTTTGATTTTCAATATTACTCATCTTTTTACAGTTTAAATTCACAATAAGTTAAAGAGTTCCAAATTCCCTGTTAATATGAAGGATTTAATATCGTAGATTTGCTTCAACGTGGCCTGAGTGAGACATGCTCGAGGCGATGTTTAGTGCATAAAACCGTCTTTGACCGGAAATATTAACCTTCCCAATTGATTTACCATTTCTTGGCGCTCCAAACATCCCAAAGTTCAGGGAAAAAAAAATTCACGAAAATTCTTTTCAACCAAATTAGTACACCGTAAAGCGAATTTCTTTTTCAGAGACTTAAATTTGGGTATTGCCAGTAGGGGCGTGCATGGTTCGGGCCGGTCCGATCCCGGCATGGAACCGAGGATCGGACCAGTAGTCTCGGTCCTCATATTTTCGGGACCAGAGACCGGACCGGGAAGACCGGTGGTCCAGTCCGGTCCGATCTTGTCCCGGTCCAGTAGAACCGCTAACACCAACCAACTGCTTATAAAAATCTAGTCCTTAGAATAAAATATGCTTCGATTGCATGTTAATTTATAATTTATAACCTCGGTTGAATGAAAAGGTAGGTAAGTTTTTTTTAATCATTGTTTTGTTTTGTTTTCAAATATTTATATTTCTTTTTTCTAATTGTGTATATATAACTATATATTATAGGCAGTCCGGTCCGAGCCGGGCTGGTATGGTCCGGTCCTAATACATGAACCGGGGATCGGACCGCCCAATCATCGGTCTCATTTATTGGAACCGGGGACCAGACCGTCTACCTTAAGGACCGGACCAATCCGGCCGGTCCGGTCCGGTTCGGGTCGGTTTGGTCCAGTTTGCACACCACTAATTGCCAATGCTGACAAGGGACTTTCGTGATCACAAATAGACAAATGGCAAGACTTACTGTTGACGAAGGCAATGTAGGCCAGTTGCGGGTCTTGTTCGCGTTGAATTGATTTGAATGTTGTGGCCTCTTCTTCACTGGTCTTGACAGTGAAAGCTCTCATGCCACTGTCTATCTCTTCCAAGAAAGAACAGTATAAATGAAAACTTGTCTTTGAACTGGGACTCTACGTAGGTACTAGGTCGGTAAAACCGATGGATCGAGCATAAATGACTCGAAGATCTACGCATAGTTGACCCAGTCAATTGCGAGTATTCACTTGAGAAAAAAAAAATTTGTTCAAACGGGACACATGCAGAAGTCCATCTTTAGTTCGAGCCACTGAATTTCACCGAAGCCCCCTTCCCTCTCTGCTGCAAGTTCAAAGCTTTTGCTTCGCCATGTTATTAGCATCTTGACGATTGTTTCTTTGGAAGACTGGGTTGCATCTGTGAGCTTGAAGGATGGATTCCGGACGGGCACTAAACTATCAACCATCGAAGTTTTCAAATTGAGTGCGATGATAAGCCACTGCTCGGACTGCAACCTTTTGGGAAGTACCTTGTCGATTATGATAATCAACCTACAGAAATTGTTTATGATATGATGGGGAAAGATTTACGGTCGTGCCAAACTTGTGTTTTCTTGATGATGGTTTCTATATTTATGATATGAAAATGGGAGAAAATATAGGTCAAAGATAAAGAAAAAATAAAAAGAAAAAGCAGGACTTTTTTGTGCATTTGTTGATTTTCATGCTTTTATGGCAACGAGTGCACAGTCAATAATGCAGGTTGGGATTGCACTCCAACGAGTGCATAGTCAATATCAAATCCTTGCTCTGAAGAAGACTAAGAAGTTTTTGCAAATAGATGGATCCAGATCGCCTAACATTGAGATTTCCGTGACATGCGTGAAATTACTCAAATCAGGCCGTTCATTTTTATTTGGACGGCCAGATTTGAGTAATATCATGCATGTCACGGAAAGACGATCCAAATACCAAATAGTGCGCCCCACATGTCAAATGAATGGTGAACAACTCGTCATGACGTGCGGTCACGATTATGAGATGATGGGTATCGCTTTGCTGATGACCGTCGGCTCATCCGTCTAAGTCAAAGTCGTCTAATGACGTTCCAATTTATCCAAATCAGAGGCATTTTCTACATCATCTATTAAAGTGGATCGGTATTGGCCAACTAATGAAAGCACGGTTGAGGCTTCTACTTTTCTTTGGTCCCAATATGACCGCCCAAGCGTAAGGGCCGCGTGGTCTGCTGAAAGAATGAAGCTTCCTAGAGTAGCAAAAGCAAAGGAAAAATTTGGATATTGAAATGGACAAATGTTGCGACTTGTCAATTTAACAGCATAAATGTTGGGGGCATGGAGGAAAAAATACACGTGAGTAATTTGGCCATTTTCTTATTTCGTTACTCTCGTCGACAGCGTTACTATAATCTTTGTCGCTAACTATCGACACATTGGCGCTATAGATAACTCAGTCCAAGCCGTTCGGCATCCTGCTCACACGCGATGGAACTTGTGACCTCGCGGAAGTAAAATGACCGGTTCACCAATAAGCCAACCACCTTGATGGTATGTCAAGAAGAAGACTCCAAAGTAGCAAAGATGGAAAAATCTATTGAATGCTACAAAATTACTTGTCAGTAACACCATGCCATTACTCAGTTTTTTTGCCCACCCACGGATGATCCGTTGCATGATTAATGGTAAATAGAGGAGGAGCCCATTATCATCCGATGTATCAAACTTGCGGTTCTCGCGGTGAGCCTCGGTGTGCGGATTTTGATCTGGATTGGCTGTCCTAGGAATTTATCGAGCAATTTCGAATTCATCCTGTTGCGCGGAACCAAGCGGTCGAACAATAAAATAGACAGAATGAGTAAAATAAATTGGAGCAGCAATGAATTCCACTCAATATTTTAAACGGCTTCGACACTTGAACTCTTGATGTAATTCCGCGAACAAACGAAGACCCAATGTCAAGCACTCACTCGTAAAACGGCGCTTCAAGACCCACGTTCGAGCACTCACATATGCGGTGCTTCAATTGATCACGATCTTCACGTCTTCGCTTCCTCCGAACTTACGAAGACCCCCTTGCTGCGATGATCTTCGTCTAACGAGCAAAATAGATACACACACACACGTATATGTCACTCTTCACGTGAAAAACCAGAAGAAGAAGAAAAAAAAAAGGAAACCTCCATGTAATATACAGTCAATTCCATGGCCGAATATTTTGTAACCCAAAAAAGGAAATCAACTTTATCACCTTTCTCGTATCTCTGCTCTAGGAGATCCGAAAACAAACTTCTCAAGATACGCCTTTTCGCATATTTGATTTCGTTTTTATATGCCCTGTTGACCATGACTGCGCCATCGGACTTCCCTTTTCTTGATGTCCACATAACATAGAAAAAAAAAATATTTCAATATCTTTACTGTCAACAACGGCGCCTTTCCTTTTGACTTTTTTTTTTCTTTTCGTCATGACAATCTTTAACACATCCATCGTCCTTGTAAGCAATAAAGCTACAGTACTATGAATTGATGAATGAAAACAAGGAGAAAATATTAGGTACTCCCGGAGCAATGCTCCTTTACCAATTAAATCCGGACATCTGGATCAATGGGTCCCACACTAACTCGCGATTATTTATGTCGTTACTTTTTCTCTCTCCCCCTTTCTGCCGTTACTTTTTTTCTCTCTCCCCCCTCACTTTCATTCTTCTTCCTCTCTCGCGCGAAGCTCATGGCCACAGATCTCAAGCTCCATAGCCATGGCAGCCGCGAGCTCCATAGCCATGGTGGCCGTGAGCCGTGCGCTCCAGCTTCGCACCCAAGACTGAAAACTTGTTGGTGGCAAAGGAGGCCGCGAGTCGTGAGCTCAAGCTCCGTGATTGGGAACAGAGAAGACGTCGGCCATGGACCCATTAGACGAAGCTTCGGCAGGAGGAGAGAGAGCAGATGGGAGAGATGAGCAGGACCCTGTGGCGTCACCAACGCCTTCCATATCCATAGCCGCCATGGCTGTGGAGCTCGAGGTCTATGGCCATGGCTGTTGCCGGCTTGAGCTCTCGAAGGCATGGGAGCCGCGAGCCTGCGAGGGTTTGGCTTGGACGCGACGCCGATGACTCTGCTGGGGCGACGGCAAGTGGAGGTTCTGCAACACCAACGAAGCAAAGAAGCTTCGGTCGTCGGGGTGTTCATCTGGATAGAGGAGAAGGATAGAGGAAGAAGAAAAGAGAAAAAGTAACGGGATATTTACATAAATGGTCCCTGAACTTTGACAGAATGTGCAATCCGGTCCCTAAACTTTTAATTTGTTCAATTTAGTCCCTGAACTTTGGTAGAATGTGCAATTTGGTCCCTAAACTTTTGACTTGTTCAATTTAGTCCCTACACTTTTAGTGTATGTTCAATCTAATCCTTGAATTATAGGAAAATGTTCAATATAATCCTTTTATTAATTTAAGATCAGGGATAACGTTGAATATTTTCATATAGTCCAGGGACTAAATTGAACATTTACTAAAAGTTCAGAGACTGAATTGAACAAGTTAAAAATTTAGGGATCAAATTGTTCATTCTGCCAAAATTCAGGGACTAAATTGAACAAATTAACAGTTTAGGGACCAGATTGTACATTTTGCCAAAGTTTAAGGACTATTTGTGTCATTTTGCCAAAAGTAAAAGGGGAGAGAGAAAAAAAAGTAACGAGAAAAACGGGAGTTAGTGTGGGACCCATTGATCCAGGTGTCGCGATTTAATTGGTAAAGGAGCATTGCTCCGGGAGTACCTAATATTTCCTCGAAAAGAAGGGATCAGAGAGACGCACAACCAACGCTAATGCCAAAAGACCCAGAAGTTGGAAAAAAAACGGGAAAATGAAAAATTCAAACTGATCAAAACAAAACTCTCAACGCTTGTTTTGAGATCATACATGACATGCCAAGGAAGCCATCGCAGTTCGAATAATCTTTGTCGTGTCCATGTGGATTTGATCTTTCTCCATGGACGGTGTTGTTGGATATACTATATATTCATATTGTACCATTTCCAAATGGTTTTAAGTTTGGGGAAAGAAGACAATTCGTCTAACAGGATGTCACGATGATAACAAACCACGATTACGTCATGGATGAATCTTGACCGGTCCCAGCGATCTTTGGCTCGCTCGAGGCCTGCAAGCCACGAGCTCACCAGATTGAAGAATCTGTGTGAGTAATTTGTTCTACTGAGTCCAAGCCTCTCATTGTCACTAGTGCAACCTGGCGTGTAACTTGGATGCTGATTGCGCAAGCAAAGCAAATAGTACACACCCCCTCCTTTCTTTTCTTTTCTTCTTTTTTTTTGGCTGGACAGGCCATGATACGGGCTGGCATTTGGATGGCTGGATCTTGCGGGTCGTGGCTCGCCGGCCTTGGGTGACCTCGAGATCGTTGGGACTAGCCAAGCCTCGAGCTCTCTCACATCATGGCCGATCACCGGACGGATGATCGTCGCCGAAGTCCGCGGTCGGCAGAGGAAGGAGGAACGAGCGGCAGGCGGAGCAAGGTGGAAAAAGGAGAAAAGAAAAAGAAAAGAAAAGAACTAAATTTTTGATTTTTTTTAAAATAAGTAAAAAAATGAAAAGATAGGAAAAAATAATTATAAAGAAAGGGTGTGAGAAAGAGAGGAGGAAAGAAAGATGAGGACAATGTTTTTCTCGTCTCAAAAAGAGGAAAATATTTTCCCTACTTTTGAAGTTTTTTTCATCGGTGGAATTTTTTTTTTCTAGACTAACTTATTGTCCGAGAACCAAATACGGGAAAATTCAGAAAACATTTTTCAGGAAGTTATTTTTCGCAAAACATAGATATTTTGACCAAAAACATATAGCTCAAAACACTCATACGTGGTCTTCACTCGAGAACAAAGCAACCCTAAGAATATATACACACACCAGTCCACGTTTCTTTCTTCAACTTCTAAAAAAAAAAAAAAACCCACAGAATATTGCATCTAAAACGGGTCCCACGCGCTTTTGGAGATGACCTCTTCCAAAACTTGAACTTCCATATTTCTCTGATCGTGATGTCTTCATGATTTCCTTTTTTATTATTTATTGACTTTTCCTGCACGAAAGACTCAGCATGCCACCACAAGCATTATCTTATAATATATATTCTTGGACTACAAAACGGACTGCAGCAGAAGAAGAAACCGTATCTTCAATTTCCTTTTTCGTCACCGGCTCAAATTCGAGTCATCTTTTAACATGGCCTCGTCTCAGAAACAACTCTCCATATTGTTCCTTGCTTACGTCCTCCTCATGCTCGTGCATCAAATGGCTTGTCTTGCTTCGTCTCCGAGCTCTTCTCTAGCGGCCATAGCTGGTGCTCGTAACCAAACGGTAAATGAGGAAGTGGAGGCACTCCTAACCTGGAAGTCTAAGCTACACAGCCAGAGTCGCTCTACCTTGTCTTCGTGGAATGGGAGCAACGCCGCGATCATCTCGGCAGCATCACGAGCTTGAACCTTTCAGATTCTGCTATACGTGGTACGCTTTATCATCTCAATTTCTCCCGGTTGCCGAATTTGGTTGCTCTAAATCTTGCCAACAACTCCCTCTTCGGAATCATCCCTCCGACCATGGCTCATCTTGCCAAGCTTACTTATCTGGTATTGCTTCGAAACAACTTTTCGGGGAACATTCCGGCTCAATTCTGGTCGTTGGGATCTTTACAATATGTGGATTTGGGACTTAATAATTTAAGCGGCTCAATTCCCAGTCAAATAGGTAGTTTGACCAACTTGTCCTATCTATCCTTTTCAGATAATAAGCTTTCTGGTTTCATCCCTAAAGAAATAGGAATGCTTAAATCTCTCAATTATCTCAACCTCGTGAGCAACCGCCTCACCGGTCCAATTCCTTCTTCTATTGGAAACATGAGCAACTTGTCCACTCTATTCCTAATCAACAACCGCATCACCGGTCCAATTCCTTCTTCCATTGGAAACATTAGGAAGTTGTTTGATATACGACTTTCCAATAATCAACTTGTTGGTACCATTCCAAAGGAAATAGGAATGTTGGGGTCTCTCAATCAACTTGATTTATCAGACAATGATCTCAATGGATCCATCCCTACGACTCTTGGAAACCTCAGTAATTTGGCATTTCTGTACTTCTATAGCAATCAACTTTCTGGCTCCATACCTTCGGAAGTTGGAGGAATGAGATCCCTCATAGATTTCCAACTGCTAGACAACGATTTAACTGGCCCTGTCCCGCCATCCATAGGGAATTTGACCAATCTGAATATCCTTCACCTTTACCAAAATAAGCTGTCTGGTCATATCCCCAAAGAAATAGGAATGCTCGGGTCTCTCTCTATTCTCGTGCTTATGGGTAACAATTTCTCTGGCTCGATTCTGTCCACAATAGGTAACTTAAGCAAGCTCACAAACCTGCAGCTAGGCAGCAATAATTTTGTCGGCCCATTGCCCCAAGATATTTGCGGTGGTCGAGTTCTTCAATATTTTTCCGCGTTCGATAATCACATCATTGGTCCAATTCCGCGAGGCCTCAGAAACTGCACAAGTTTGATTAGAGTCAGGCTCGAGAACAATCAGCTCAAGGGAAATATATCCGAGGGTCTCGGCACATACCCTTATTTATATTATCTTGGGTTGAGCAACAATGAACTCTACGGTGAGCTGCCCCCCCGACTGGGTGAGTATAGCAATTTGACAAGCCTGAACATCTCCAACAATCGAATCTCAGGCGTGATACCCTTTGAAGTTGGCGACATGACCCGATTACATATACTTGACCTCTCTTCAAATAGTCTCGTTGGGGAAATTCCAAAAGACCTTGGAAAACTGAAGTCTCTTCTAGAGCTTTCGCTCTATGACAATCATCTTGTAGGCAACATCCCTCAAGAACTTGGAAACTTGTCCGATCTGTCAAGCCTTAACGTCGCCGGAAATAACCTGAGTGGCTCGATTCCCAGACAGCTTGGGGAGTGTTCGAGGCTTCAGTTTTTGTATTTGAGTAGAAATGATCTTGACAGAAGCATTCCCGTCGAGATTAGCCATCTTCAATCTCTTGAAATTCTCGATTTGAGTCAAAATTTGCTTACGGGTGAAATACCTGGACAACTTGGGCTATTGCACATATTGTATACACTCAATCTCTCACATAATCAGCTCTCGGGTTCCATTGCGTCGACCTTTGACGATATGGCAAGCATGATGTCAATTGACATATCATACAATGAGTTAGAGGGTGCCTTACCAAAAATTCCAGCCTTTCTTAATGCTTCAATTGATGTTGTGAGAGGAAATAAAGGCTTGTGTGGAGTTATTGCTGGTCTCAATCCATGTCCAACGACAAGGTCCAAAGGCAAAAGCAACAACAAAAAGCTGCTGCTGATCTTGGTGCCAACTTTAGCTTGCCTACTCTCTTTGCTTCTTGTTGTGGGAGGTTCGAGTATCGTACGCCGCAGAGTAAGGAAAACAGAGGGTAGTCCGAAAGATGGAACCAATGAAAACCCGTGGGCAATATTGAGTTTTGATGGAGGAATGGTCTACGAGAGCATTATTGAAGCTACAGAGGAGTTTGATCCCAAATATTGCATCGGTGTTGGAGGACATGGGAGTGTTTACAAGGCCCAGTTGCAAACAGGGCAGACTGTTGCTGTAAAGAAACTTAAGGAAGCAGTGGATGTCGAAATTGCTAGCCGAAAAGCATTTGAAAGGGAGATTCATGCGTTGACCGAAACTCGGCACCGAAATATCGTCAAGCTCTATGGCTTTTGTTTGAGTTCTCGACATTCGTTTTTAGTGTACGAGTTCTTGGAATGTGGCAGCTTGAAGGATGTATTGAACAATGAGGAGAGGATAACAACATTTGATTGGAAGAAGAGAGTGAATGTTGTTAAAGGTGTGGCTTATGCTTTGTGCTACATGCACCATGAATGCTCACCTCCTATAGTTCATCGAGACGTATCTAGCAAGAACGTTTTACTGGATGCAGAATACGAAGCTCACGTCTCTGATTTTGGCACGGCTAAGGTTCTACAATCTTATTCATCCAACTGGACTTCCTTTGCAGGCACCTTTGGATATGCAGCTCCAGGTCAGTCGGTTTCTTCAAAATTTCACTCATTTCATTTTACTGACATGAAAATGCTTATGCAAGATCCTCATCCTTACTTACCTTACTTTATACGTCTAACTACCTAACACTAAATCCAAAGTTATTCACACGATCTGAAGGTTCAATAATAGATTGACTGAGATTTAGGCCCACCAAATAATAAATTGGAAATTTTCCTTGGAGAAATTAAATTTTTAAAATTTTCATTTAAATCTAAACTATGCATTAATTGATACAGAATTTATTCCAAATAAGTTTAGATTAACGAAGCATGGATACTCTATAAAAGCTAGAAAAAATCTGCTTTTTTCTCTATGTAGAATTCGCATACACAATGGAGGTGAACCACAAATGCGATGTTTATAGCTTCGGAGTGGTGACACTAGAAACGATTATGGGAAGACATCCAGGTGATCTCATATCTTCTCTTGCGTCCTCATCTTCATCATCCTCGCGCCATTCAACAGCTTCTTGTCCACTGAAAGAAGTGTTAGATCAAAGAATTCCATACCCGGAAGGTGACGTGCTAGGGGAAGTGGCTTTCGCGACAAAGATGGCATTTTCGTGCTTAAGTCCCAAACCAGAGCATCGTCCGAGCATGCAACAAGTTTCTCGAGCGATATTGGCACATAACTCAACCGCGTTAATCGCGTCGGAGGACGTCAAATTGGAAGAGCTAGTTGATCCTGCATGCTTCACTTATTGAGATATATATTTTGGTCTTTTTGTTGCAGCCTGTGCAGTGTTGGAGTTGGAGAATATTTCGGGGACCCTTGTTTCTCACACGGGGCACGCCCACGTGAGCTTAGGGAAACTGAAGTGTGATTCAACGACATATGACACCTGCGCACAAAATGCCCTCGAAACGGGTGTCCCGTTGTCCGATCAGCGGACGGAGATTCCGCTCGTTTGATAGATTATTGTAAGGAGTTGTGCGGCTGTAAACACAAATCATAGTGAAATCTCTTTGCAGTACGTAACCCTATTCTGGGGTGAACCTAGGTAAACCGTGCGTCATCTATTTTTCTTCTGTTATTTGTGTGTTCATTCTGAATCGGTTTGCAATACTTCTCTTCATGCAGCAAGCTGTGTCCTGTATTTTATTTATCCTAGTCAACTTCATTATCTATCTCTACAATTTGTCAATTAATGCAAAGCACTTAAGAATCACCGCGATTTGCAATTTCAACCCGAAAGAGATGGAATACAGCGATTTACTTGTTACCATTCGTCGTTATTCGTGACTTGTGTTGTAGAATCGCAAATACTGACGGGGAAGAAGGTGATACGCTCAAAAGTTGCTAGAGCACAAATGGTATAAGCTGGCATCAAGCTTTATGGTCTATCTCTACCACCATCATAAATTATACAAAAACTCAAATGCAGATTAGAGTGTCGTTTGCTTAGATCAAATTAGGTACGTATCTCTTCAAAGAGAGAGAGAGAGAGAGAGAGAGAGAGAGAGAGAGAGAGAGAGAGAGAGAGAGAGAGAGGAGAGAGAGAGAGAGAGAGAGAGAGAGAGAGAGAGAGAGAGAGAGAGAGAGACTATATTTTAGTAGGGATTAACTTTTAGAGGTAAGTGCAAGATGAGTCCCAAAATTCGAAAAGTGCATGAAGTCGAAAAACTTGTCAAATTAGTAGTATTGAGTATCTCCGTAAATGTAGTCCAATTTGCCGAATGAAAAATACTGGCATGACATTTACTTATGTAATTCGAATGCACATGAGTTGCATAACTTGTCAAATTTTAAAAAAGTCATTATTGACAAGAAATGATGACCCGGATCTGTGGGAATGATAACCTGTTTCAGCTGGATTTTCGTGTATGTTTCTTAAAGTTAAGTTTAAATAGAGGTGAAATACGTGTATGCAACATCGACCGGAGATGAGCCAAAAGAGATCTTCCTCCTTATTAGGGATTGAGAAACAAGCAAATTACTTATTTTTAACTACATTGATTAGCTAGTATCTTTATTTGCATTTTTCCCTACATTGACGTCAAGTTGCAAATGTATGGGAATCCGTCCAAGTCTTTGATGTGCCGTGTCTCAGGAGTGGAGAGGATCTTCTCTAAATTACGTTATTCAAGTTCACTTTCATTTAAAAAAAAAAAAAAGGTAAACCTTCTTGACCTTTTTTTTTTTTTGAATTTCTGGAATTTCATCAAGCAATACTCGACTTCATGGTCCTAATTTTGTACTATAAGTAAATCTCGGTTGTACTTCGTCCATTTCAACACATACTCGACTTCATTGTCCTCAGTGTTGTTCCTCACTTCTCTCTACTTCTCATGAAAAACGCCTTGTCTTGCTTCATCTCGAATCTCTTCTCTACTGGCTCTTGCTGGTGCTAGTAATCACACCAGAAATGAGGAAGTGGAGACACTCCTGAAAATGGAAGTCTAAGCTAGACAGTAGACAGCGGGAGTCGCTATACTTTGTCTTCGTGGAATGGATGCAGCCCTTGTTCATGGCACGGAATCGGTTGTGATTCTTTTGGGAGCGTCACTAGCTTGAACCTTTCGAATTCTGCCGTGCATGTCCGCTATGTTTGCTTAGATCAAATTAGGTAAGTATCTATACATTCTTCAAAGAGAGAGACCATATTTTAGTAGGGATTAACTTTTAGGGGTAAGTGCAAACTGAGTCCCAAATTTCAAAATGTGCAATGAAGTCCAAAAACTTGTCAAATTAGTACAAATGAGTCTCAATTAATTTCGTCCAATTTGCCCAATCAAAAATACTGACATGACATTTACTTATGTAATTCGAATGCACATGACATCGCATCAGGAAAAAAATAAAAGCTTGTGAATTTTTTTTAAAAAAGTGTCATTATTGAAAAGAAATGCCGACCCGGATCTAAGGGTATGACGACCTGTTTCAGCTGGATTTCCGTGTATGTTTCATAAAGTTAAGTTTAATTAGAGGTTAAACACGAGAATGGAACACCGACCGGAGAGTAGCCAAAAGACAGTTTCCTCCTTATTATAGATTGAGAAAAAAAAGAAAATTTCATATTTTTAACTACATTCATTAGATAGTATAGTTATTTGCAATTTTCCCTACCACTGACGTCAAGTTGCTAATCTATGAGAATCCGTCCAAGTTTTTGATGTGCGGTGCTTCACAAGCGGAGAGAATCTTCTCTAAATTACATTATTCAAGCTCACCCAAAAAAAAAAAAAAGTAAACCTTCTTGGCTATTAACCAATATAACTCCAAACATTGAGTTGTCCACAAATTATGGACCACAATAAAGAAAGATTTAAAATAGTACTTTTTTTTTTGCATTTCTGGAATTTCATCAAGCAATACTTGACTTCATGGTCCCAATTTTGTTCTATAAATAAATCTCGGCTGTACTTCTTCTAGTTCAACACATATGCGCCTTAACTGGTCTATTCCTTTCGTATAATAAGCTTTGTTTCATCCCTAAAGAATTTGAAGGCTTAAGTCTCTTAATTATCCGTACCTAGCGAACAATACCATCACAGATCCAATTCCTTCTTCCATTGGAAACATGAGCAGCTTGATGATCGTACTGCTTTTCCACAGCCAACTTGTCGGGTCCATTTCAAAGGAAATAGAGTGTTGGGGTCTCCCAATGAACTTGATTTAGCTTCCGATTATCTCAATGGTTCCATCTCTGAAACTCTAGGAAATTTGAGTACCTTGGGATATCTTTACCTCTACAACAACCAACTTTCGAGCCCCATACCTCTAGAATTTGGAAGAATGAGATCCCTCATTGATCTTTAGATGCTAGTTGTCCATAGGTAACTTGAGTAATCTAAGCATTCTCGACGTTTTCACTAACAATCTCACATGCTCTATCCCTTGTTCTCTGGGATAGTCAAGTAAATTGACTAAACTGGTACTTTTCCACAACTGTGGGCATTCTTAACATTGAGATCAACAAAACAAAACCAGTCTGTCATCTCCACCTTGGTGATAATGGGGCGAGGGTCATTAGGCCCTGCCTACTAAACCACATCTTCAGTTATTGACTCTTTTATGTTTAGATTTTGATTTTCCATGTAATTAGGTTTCGTACTATTATTAATGTAAGTACCGTTATTTCTGACCAAAAAACAATATCAATGGATTTTGTAATCGTTTCAAAATAATTGAAATGTTAGAGAATTATACCGGAAGCATTTCAAATATCATCACAATCATACTAGTAAGGTAGGAAAACAGATATGCGTGAAAAAAAAAAGTAAATAAAAATCTGATTGAAAAGTTTTCTTTTTTGTTCCTTGGAAGGATTGTTGGAGGGTATTCACAATGGCACTGACTAGAAGAACTTACAATCAAATGGCAAAGGTAAAAAGTTAAATTAGGCAGAAACACCAACGCTGAGTCGGCAGAAGCACAACACTGGATCGGTAAAAGCACTAGCTCGATGAACAATACATGAGCTGATATTAAATCAGAACTAAACATACTGAAATTACAATGACAAATCTAAAAAATGAAAATGACACAAATATTGAGGCATGTCTACACAGTTTCCTTAAGACAGATTCGTCCCCTCCCGTATGTGCTTTGAGGTTTCGTGAACGTCTGTCTCCCAAGATACAACTGTAAAACAGCTACAGAGATAAGCACAGTACTCCAGAGCTTTCGGCAAACTTGACCAAACGCGAACACCATCAAAATCGATGCAAATGCATAGGATAGAAAGAGATGGAAGTTATTTTTTCTTTTTGATATCTCTCAAAATCTTAGAATGGGAGATCACACACACACACACACACACACACACACACACACACACACACACACACACATATATATATATATATATATATATATATATATATATATATATATATATATATATATAAGGTCAATGAGAGCATTTCAAAGATAAGGAATAATGGCTCAATAAATCTGTTGTTATAACTTTAATTATGTAACAGCAGAACCATAACGGTAGACTCATAATAGCAGAACCGTTATGCTTCTGTAACGGCAGTAGAGCCATTATGCTTCTGTTAACGGTAGAGCCATAATTACAGAACCGTTATTCATTCAATTATGTAACGGCAGAATCATAGTAGCCGTTACTTAGTTAATGCTATTAACATGCCGCTAATTAGCTCAACAGCTATTACGTAAAATTTGTAATGGTTTGAGTTGGAAAAAATTAAAAGAGAAGGCAAAAATGGGCTCGTCGTAGGGCCCATTACTGATCTTGCGCTCGCGCCCAAATTTCAACTTGTCGAGCCTTTGTCGGGGTTTGGGATTTGCACCCCCCTACGCATGCGCGTGAGCCATAGCGCATGTGTTATGAAAGTTACCACTCTAAAGGAGTGAAACTCTATATAAAGCACTCACAAGCCTTCTTTCTTTCCTATGTGGGACTAGCATAATTTCACTTCCCACTTCCAACTCAATAGTGTTCTTTGATAAATAATTTCTCATTCACTCTCCCATCAAAATATCTCAAATTTTCAACAATCCCCCACATGAATGAAATTTGTTTTGGTTTTGACTTTGTGATAGTGTTCACCAAATGAAACCTGCATAGGATAAGTATGTGTCACCCTTTAAACCTACTTAATTTACCGGTGTCGCGACCCGCCCTCGATTTTCGACTAATAAATCGAGAAAGGCAAGCTAATAGATGGCCAAGAGAGGGCCTCGAGTGCAAGCTCCCTTTTGGCTCAGGCTCTCCCAAGCCCATTGTCGCGACCCGTCCGAAATAGGACGCGGCTAATGGATTACCGATCGCGGGCTTTGGATCGGCGCGGGCCCTCCCAGGCCCATACCAAATCGCGGCGAGAGTTTCTTTTGAGGGATTCGACGATAAGAGTCGATCGCTTTCGACCTTAGTGTGGTCGTGGTGGCATGTGCAACTTGTGCATGCATTTGGAGTCGCCACCGGTCTTTCTTGGAGGGTAGACCGGAAACCTTACTGACCGATTGGGAGAGATCGATCAGTTCTGCGGAACCAGAGATTTTGGGTTCGGGGACTTGGTTACGTCGGTGTCATTACCAACGCCCTTTCGGTACCTAACGCGAGTGATTTTCCTGACTAAGAGTTCATGCGGACGCAATTTTGGGTGAGATAGGTATGGTTCGGGTTTCATGCAGATTGGAATGCTAGTCCTATCAATCACAATCAATTTAACGAGAGCGCAGTCAATTGCATAAATAAATCATGTCAATGCACATCAATTTAAGTCAAAGGCCTCCTAATATAGCCATAGGGGCTTAGGGAATGTGTGATTTCAGACCAAGGGTAAAATTGGAAGATTTGGGGACGATTAGCCCGAAGGGAAAAATCGTCATTTTTGGAAGGTTTGGATACCGAAATACCCAAAATATTCCATGGCCAGTTGATTGTGGCCATTTCCCATTTTTGAGAATTTTTTTGGAATTTCTTGATTTTTCTTCAATTTTTGGAAGACAATTCGCCCAAAGGGCGAAATCGTCATTTTAAGAAGGGTCGGGGTTCAAAACACCCGGAATGAGCCTTGGCCAGTTGTTTGTGGCCATTTCCTATTTTTTGGGATTTTCCTGAATTTTTTAGAATTTTTTGGAAGACGGTTTGCCAGAAGGGCAAAACCGTCATTTTTAGAAAGATCGGGGGTCAAAAGACCCGAACCAGGCCGTGACCAGTTGAATGTGGCCATTTCCTATTTTCTGGAATTTTTTTTTTATAATTTTTCTGAATTTTCCGAATTTTTTGAATATTTTAAAAATATTTTGCGGGCCGGGTCAGACCCGGCCCACGTCTCTCGGGCGCCCGGCCCGACCCTAGGGGTCGACACCGGTCTAAAACGACACCTTTTTGATTTTTCAAATATTTTTTTCCTATTTTTTAACAATTTTTTGATTTTTTATCTATTTTATTTAATATATCCGAAAATCCCCCGGATCGGACGGTCCACGTCGTGCCACGTGGCTTCGTCTCGTGCGTCCGATCTAAGACTAGATCGGACGTCCCTCAGTGAGCCACGTGGCCAAATCGTAGCCGTCGGATCAAAAATCGATTATTTTCTTTTTTAGAAAAACCCACAAATCGGACGATCAGAACTATGCCACGTGTCCGATTGTGGTGCGTCCGATCATGGTCAAGATCGGACGCCCCATAGAAGGCCACTTGGCACATTCTTGGCCATCGGATCGAATTTATTTAATATCCGAAATTCATTTATTTTATTTTCCCAAAATTATAGGATCGCGACACGTGTCGCGATCCGGACCGTTCATTGCATTTTATTTAAATAAGACTCGGACCGGCCCCACCCGGCTGATGTGGCGCCTACGTGGCATGCCACGTCATCCGTTGACCGTTGACCGGTCGAGGGTCCCACCGGAGAAGACGCCGGAACAGTGTAAATTCCGGCAACTTCGCCGGAAATCTCGCCGGAATCTCGGGACCGAAGCCTAAAACTTAATATTTTTCATCCATTTCTTCGGCATTAAGCCCCACGCATTACCAGCATTAACAAACGACTAACAACACGGCAAGAAAAAGGCCGGAAAACTGTAAACCGGACCTCCACAGCTCCGGTTCCGACGAGCGCTTGAAATTTTTTTTTTTTTTTTTTGCGACCAAGCTCGATTCCGTGCATTCGTATAACATCTAAGGGAGGTTTAGTGACTTACCTGGGGTCGCCTAGTCCTCGAAGACCGTCGCTTACGCCGGTGTAAGCTCACAGTCCGGTCGAGTATGGTGGAGCTCCGGCCATGGTTTCCCGACACGTTTCAATGCAAAATAAATAGCAAGGTAGGCGGAGGGATGGTGTTAGAGGAGTTTAGGAACCAAATGCGCAACAAATAAGGCTCGGGGAGCCTCGGCCGAGACTCAAAAAATGCAAAGCTCGTTTGGGCATTTCGTCGAACACCCGGCGTGCATAAGAAAAAATGAAGACCGGGGAAGATACCGACCTATTCCGCGACCGTCGACGGCGACCGAAGCTCCCCTCAAGCTCCAAGAGGTGCCGGCAAGCTTGTCTTGCTCCGGATTTGCTCGAAAAATCTCCCCAAAAAAAATCCTCCCCTCCTTGGCCGAGCTCGGTTTAAAAACCGAGGATCTTCGCCGGTTCGTGGTGGCCGACCGGCCATTTTTTATGCCCCACGCCACTGCAACTCACGACCCCCGACGCCTGCCATCGTCCCCCACGCCGTGTCGCCTACCTCCGGCACAGTTTTAATGCAAAAAGGGGGCCACAAGAGGCGTGGGCCGGGTCTGACCCGGCCCGCAAAATATTTTTAAAATATTCAAAAAATTCGGAAAATTCAGAAAAATTCTAAAAAAAAAATTCCAGAAAATAGGAAATGACCACATTCAACTGGTCACAGGCCTGTTTCGGGTCTTTTGACCCCCGATCTTTCCAAAAATGACGGTTTTGCCCTTCCGGCAAACCGTCTTCCAAAAAATTCTAAAAAATTCAGGAAAATCCCAAAAAATAGGAAATGGCCACAAACAACTGGCCAAGGCTCATTCCGGGTGTTTTGAACCCCGACCCTTCTTAAAATGACGATTTCGCCCTTTGGGCGAATTGTCTTCCAAAAATTGAAGAAAAATCAAGAAATTCCAAAAAAATTCTCAAAAATGGGAAATGGCCACAATCAACTGGCCATGGAATATTTTGGGTATTTCGGTATCCAAACCTTCCAAAAATGACGATTTTTCCCTTCGGGCTAATCGTCCCCAAATCTTCCAATTTTACCCTTGGTCTGAAATCACACATTCCCTAAGCCCCTATGGCTATATTAGGAGGCCTTTGACTTAAATTGATGTGCATTGACATGATTTATTTATGCAATTGACTGCGCTCTCGTTAAATTGATTGTGATTGATAGGACTAGCATTCCAATCTGCATGAAACCCGAACCATACCTATCTCACCCAAAATTGCGTCCGCATGAACTCTTAGTCAGGAAAATCACTCGCGTTAGGTACCGAAAGGGCGTTGGTAATGACACCGACGTAACCAAGTCCCCGAACCCAAAATCTCTGGTTCCGCAGAACTGATCGATCTCTCCCAATCGGTCAGTAAGGTTTCCGGTCTACCCTCCAAGAAAGACCGGTGGCGACTCCAAATGCATGCACAAGTTGCACATGCCACCACGACCACACTAAGGTCGAAAGCGATCGACTCTTATCGTCGAATCCCTCAAAAGAAACTCTCGCCGCGATTTGGTATGGGCCTGGGAGGGCCCGCGCCGATCCAAAGCCCGCGATCGGTAATCCATTAGCCGCGTCCGATTTCGGACGGGTCGCGACAGCTGGCGACTCCGCTGGGGACGTTGTTCTAGAACACTTAGTTCTGGACCTCAAGTGGACTTAGGCCGTAATTAAAACGTTGAGTGATTTTTCTAACCCTGCAGGCGCTCTTGAAGGTGAGGTAAGTCCGCTCACGGTAGGTGTTATATGTTTTTGCAGATTGGAGTAATAAGGGGTGTAGTCTGTGATTAATATTGTCTTATGCAGGATGGGCGTAGGAATGTATGTTATATGGATGATTTGAAGCGCTGATTGATATATAAATTGTTGCGCATGATTCACTGCATATTTGAGGATCACGACACTTTGCACAAAGCGCCCAAACCCAGGCCGCGAAATCACCTTTTCAGGTAGCCATAGATTAGGGATCGATATGCAACGCTCTAGCGTGGTTTGCGCTGGGGTCGACCATATTCGATCCCACTCACTATCCAAGTCGAGACTTTTATCCATTTTTTGTGGATTGCGCTCATGGACGAATTTATCGACTCGGATAGAGGGAAGCCTCTAGTTTCCTCACCTAAGCCATTTTGATTTTTAGAGTCAAGCCTCACTTGTCTCATGCGCATGTATATGGATGGTTGGTATACCTAAAACCAAAAAATCATTGGGTACCTCTCATGGTAAGGTCCTGCCATTTCTATTTAAATTCACTTGCAGCCTTTCATTTTGCACAACATGTTGCATTCATCAAGTCCGATGGTTGAGTCCAATTCCATTTTAGAGTATAGATAAAAGAGATGATCTCTCCAAGTCGGTCCCACATCCCGGACGTATTCAAGTATGAGCGACGCTTCATCCGCCATCAGACTGTCTGGACATTCAACGGAATTTACCCTCTTCGAGCTGTCCAAGGAATGATCCGGTGACCATACCGATAGTCGAAGGACATGCAATAACAACAAATCCGAGACACATGCCGGGCATCATCAAAAAGGCATCTGACGAAAATAAAGACCCGAAGGGCCGAACCGAAGACACCAAGCGTCGTCCCTCGAAGACCCGACTTGGGGCATCTCTTTAGGTTCTTAAGGGTTACATTCCAATTGTCCCTTTTCTTTTATCAGGATCATCGAGTCTGTAAGGAGCACCCGTCTGTGGGCCTCCCATCTATCTTTTACACCTCGATTCCTAAGTCTTGTCTAAGTGTCTTGACATTGGAATGTGACACTGGAATTTCTCTCAACCCTTCAGATTTTCCGATTCAATTGCGTGTCTCGCCTAGATGAAATTTTCGTTAGAACTCACACTTGGTATTTAACCCAAGTACGAGGATCTAACATTCATTTCATGGTGCGCCGGACATGGAATTGTACCGGTCTATAGCATGCATCATTGGTAATCCTTGGTAATTAACTAAAGCCGTCCATGTTTCCTAAATTCAAGAGGAGACATGATACCCAAATTACCTTCGGGAAATCATTTCAATTTGGATGTCCTATCTCTAATCGAATTTAGGACACATTGGAATTGCATGTTTATCTTCTTGGAAATTCCACAGATTTTCTGGGGATTTACCAAAAGTGATAACCATGGATTACGCTCCTTTTAGTTTTATGTTTTCTCTTGAAAAACATCGATAAGAATTTTTCACATGAGGTTAAGGCTTGTGTAAAAGTCCTTATCTTCGTTAATTACAAGAAAGCATAAAATTGAAAGGATTTATGCTTTACTTCCCTTTCTGACATATTCCTGTCATTCGAACAGGTAATTTTCAGAATCAAAATTCGGGGACTTGTGTGAAGAATCAGTCGCAAGTTTAAATGGACCAGAATGGCATAGAAAAGCGCTTGACCACCCTGGAGAGTCAGTTGACTCAAATGCTCGCAATGATGACAGAAATGAAGACACCCATCCTCACCACACAGGGGGTACCCCGACAGCCTTAAATTCTAACCTGACTGTCCGACCAGGGAATCCTCAAGAGAGAGTCAACTGATGAGGACATTTTGCCATCTTTCAAGACGTGGAGCGGCATGCAATCAAAGAAGCCACATGCGGAAGAGAGTTAGCTGTAATCTAATCTCTTTAAATTTGAAAATTTGCTGATTGTGTTTTATTGATCCTCAGGAGTGGTGCTTCAAGAAGATTGAAACTGGCTGACAACTCGAGCCACTAGGATGGATATTTGAAGTCAGACGAAGAAGTCGACTTCTCACTAAGACGACATACTGGGGCAAAGCCTGCCAAGATGAAAAGAGACAGGAAGCTCCGAACGGCAGATATCCCCTAATTGAAAAGGGAACCGCAAAAATTGTGAAAGGATCAAAGCAGTCGACTGGGGCATATCCCACTCAACTAGGGCAGACGCCACCTGACCGGGGCAGCCGGATCAAGTGTAAAGACGTGTCGTTCCTAATTGATTTTCGATCAGATACCGGCATAATATTTCCTATCTTTTCCTCTCAGGTGAAAAACAGGTAGAGAAGGAAAATCCATTTATGGATAGGCACGAGGGACATGTTTTACATGGCATACATTTGTCGAAAATGTCCTCATCCGATCACATGCAAGATGATCATGGAACGATGGTGAAACTGTAATCGTTCCAATAAGCCCTTCGAATGTTATACCTCACGGAGACCTTTATGTCTTTTGTCTACAGGATAAGAGGGTCAAAGATAAATGAAGGAAAATTTGTCTTCCCCATAAGACGGAAAGAAATGTGCCTTCAGCAGATGTCACCCATTGGGATTGCAATGACAAAATGAATTAAATTATGAAGAAGGAGCAACCTAATTAGGATTGGCTCTCCCTAAGTCGAAAAGTTGTATCCGTTCCGAATCGGATTGACTGGTTCACGAGTTGATATAGTTTCTCATTCTTGCAGGTGATGACGAGGATGAACGGGCCCATTGAAAAATTTCCAGCATCTTGGACGCCAGAAGTGATCAGAGCGGGGATAGTAAATCCGTAGTCGTTTCAATTAAAGCTCCTTACGCAGCAATCAAGTCACTCATTCATTTCATCGTACAGGTGGAGTAAAAGATTGTTAAAGCGTAAGGTGAATGCGACAGGACACAATGAGGAAAATTGTTGCCTGTTGTCGCGACCCGTCCGAAGGCGGACGCGGCTAATGGATTACCGATCGCGGGCCTTCCCCCGCACAAGGGTGCGGATCGCGGGCTTTGGATCGGCGCGGGCCCTCCCAGGCCCATACCAAATCGCGACGGGAGTATTTTTCAAAGGGATTCGACGATAACAGTCGATCGCTTTCGACCTTAGTGTGGTCGTGGTGGCATGTGCAACTTGTGCATGCATTTGGAGTCGCCACCGGTCTTTCTTGGAGGGTAGACCGGAAACCTTATTGACCGATTGGGAGAGATCGATCAATTCTGCGGAACCAGAGATTTTGGGTTCGGGGACTTGGTTACGTTGATGTCATTACCAACGCCCTTTCGGTACCTAACGCGAGTGATTTTCCCTAACTAGGATTTCATGCAGGCGCAATTTTGGGTGAGGTAAGTCTGACTTTGCATATTAACCAGTTTAACATGCTCACGTAATCATAACAAATAAATAGATGTCAATCACATAAACATCTATCCTACGTGGTGATCATGGAATTATGATTTAATGGGTCTCGAGCCAATGAGACCACATTTAATCATTTTAATATTTTAATAACGGAGAGCCGCTCTTCGCTTCTTCTTGGTTTCTTGAACTCTTCAAGAATTGGGCCCCTAAGAGCTCGCCGACTTAAAAGGCTCATCCACGTAATCCTCGTAGCATTTACATTAACAATTGACTATGCTAAAAATAAAGATTACATGAAAAATAAAAGGAGTACGCAGCCTCCATTTAATAATTACAACCCCAAATATATAAATAATCACCATACATTAATATATACATCAATCACATTGATTAGGGATTTTTCCATGATCACCACCCTTTCACGTAAGTAATAAATTCACAATTTAAAACTTAGGAAGGCACAATAAAAATTCTACGTTGAATCATATTCAGAATTTTTACGTAAAATAAGATAGCCATAAATTTTCGATTCAAAATTAATTTAGTCTCAATTTTTGCTACGTTGATTAATTTATCATATAAAATAATCAATCTCCATTAGCCATGTAAGACGAACAATTCGTTAATACATATTGGCCATAGTATTGCAAAAATTGCAAAAAATCAATTAAATGCACGAAAACACCTAAGGATTGGCTCTGATACCACTGTTGGGATCCACGTAACACGTAGCGGAAATAAATAACAACCCATACATGTATCTCCAGAGGCGTACTTCGTGCATTTCAATCGAAAAAAAATCACAAAGTCTCAAAGGGAGTAAATAGATTACCTCTCGTAGCGTGCTTGAACGGAGGTGTCGGTTCGATGTTCTTCGATCTCAACCTCCACAAGTGTTAGGCATATAATTCGGACGCACCACCAATTGACGAACGGGGAGACGACTAATAACTCCACAACAATTGTGCTAGCAATATGCGGAATCAATATTCCGAACTTAGTATATTTTGCTCTCTCAAGATTATGAGAATATAGAGAGTGTTTGTGTTCTTCTCTCTAAGCTCTCAAAAATTTGCACACTCTACAAAATGTCTCCCCCCTTTCAACCTCAAAACTCTTGCCACCCTTTTATAGCCAAAAATACCTTCCAATAAATTGTATTTAAAAATAGCACTAACAATTATAAATTCTATCTAAAAATAGCACTCACAAATAAATGACATTTAAAAATAGCACTAACAATAGCACTCACAATTTATAATACAAAAATGCTATTTAAAAATAGCACTAACAATAGCACTCACAATTTATAATACAAAAATGCTATTTAAAAATAGCACTAACAATTATAAATTCTATATAATAATAGCACTCACAAATAAATTACATTTTAAAATAGCACTAACAATAGCACTCACAATTTATAATACAAAAATGCTATTTCAAAATAGCACTAACAATAGCACTCACAATTTATAATACAAAAATACTATTTAAAAATAGCACTAACAATTATAAATTCTATCTAATAATAGCACTCACAATTTATGATAAATAAATGTCATTTAAAAATAGCACTAACAATAGCACTCACAATTTATGATAAATAAATGTCATTTAAAAATAGCACTAACAATAGCACTCACAATTTATAATACAAAAATGCTATTTAAAAATAACACTAACAATAGCACTCACAATACAAAAATGCTAAAAAAAAGGGCACTAACAAAGGTGTTAAAAATAATAACCATTATTATTATTACAAGAGTTAAAGAGGTTACCAAACAGTACAAATATGCATAACGTATAAATACGTATGACGTATAAATACGTAGAGCATACATATACATCCGTGAAACCGGGGACTAATTGAAAGAAAAATGTGCAATTAAGCCCTTTTGGTAAAAATTGATTAAATTGGAGGGCAAATTGACCTAATTGCACTTTAAGACTTTAGAATCCAATGTCATAGCTTATAAAAAGTGAGAATTGAAAACTAAAAGACTCGAAAATGATTTTTTTTTTTTTTTTAGGCTCGGTTCGGGTTTATGTTTGTGAAGGAACATAGTGACCCGAGCCGAATTTTTGAGATTTAAAGTGACACACTTGAAGAGGAAATTAAAACAAAATTATCGAATATTTTTGGGTATTTTTCTGACCACGAATGGTATTTTTCTGATTTTTTTGGGTATTTTTATAATTAAATAAACTCGAAAAATATTAAAAATACCGAAAAATATTTTTTGTTCAAAATTGGTTCCTAAGGCTAAACCAAGGCTTCCAAAGTTGATTTTGTGATTTTATGACCTTTTTTGACCTTTTTAATTAATTTTAAAGAATAAAAATCACAATAATAAATGGTAAAAAATCAGGTGTCAACAGCTGCCCCTCTTTGAGAGGAATCTCGTTAGAGGTTTCTCTCAAAGATAAGGTGGCACCTGATTCCTAACCGACTCAACTGGGAAAATGAGAGAAGAAATGTTATGACATCGGATCCTTAAGCCTATTGATAAAAGCTCAAATCAATCCCTGGTTTGCTCTAACAATTTGAACATGGGCCGGAGTAAGAGAGGCTCACCTGAAGCTCACCTGTCGGATGCTGCCGGTTGCGACGACTTTCAAGAAGATGCCTAGGACTCGTCATTCAGAATATCCTAGGGAGATTAAGCTCTGACCTGTATGGTAGGTCATACCATGATGGGATTCCTAATTGGTAGGAACCTAAGGAAGGCGCATCCCACGCTTTGGAATTTGCCAAGGATTTTGATCCGTATGGTGGATCAAACCTTTGTGTTGATCCTTACTACGATATTTATCAATGAGTTGACCCTTATGGCGGTTTCTACCAATGAATTGACCCTTATGGCGGTTTCTACCATATGTGACCCTTCAGGCGGTTTCTACCATTAATGTGATCCTTCAGGCGGTTTCTACCTTGGTTTGACCCTTCAGGCGGTTTCTACCTTGAGTTGACCCTTCAGGCGGTTTCTACCTTTGATTTGACCCTTCAGGCGGTTTCTACCTTGTGTCGACCCTTCAGGCGGTATCTACCATGTGTTGACCCTTCAGGCGGTATCTACCTTGTGTTGACCCTTCAAGCGGTATCTACCTTTGATTTTGACCCTTCAGGCGGTATCTACCTTTGATTTGACCCTTCAGGCGGTATCTACCGTCATTTGACCCTTCAGGCGGTATCTACCTTCAATTGACCCTTCAGGCGGTATCTACCTTCATTTGACCCTTCAGGCGGTATCTACCTTTGTTTGACCCTTCAGGCGGTGTCTACCATCAGTTTTGACTTTGAAAAGGGGTCTCATGACGAGGGTTCTCCACGTCCGATGAGACTGCCTAAATGAAAAGGGGTCTCATGACGAGGGTTCTCCACGTCCGATGAGATTTCCTGAATTTTGAAAAGGGGGTCTCATGACGAGGGTTCTCCACGTCCGATGAGACTACCTGAATTTTGAAAAGGGGTCTCATGACGAGGGTTCTCCACGTCCGATGAGACTGCTTGATTTTTGAAAAGGGGTCTCATGACGAGGGTTCTCCACGTCCGATGAGACTGTTTGATATTTTTGAAAAGGGGGTCTCATGACGAGGGTTCTCCACGTCCGATGAGACTACCTGAATTTTGAAAAGGGGTCTCATGACGAGGGTTCTCCACGTCCGATGAGACTGCTTGATTTTTGAAAAGGGGTCTCATGACGTGGGTTCTCCACGTCCGATGAGACTGCTTGATTTTTGAAAAGGGGTCTCATGACGAGGGTTCTCCACGTCCGATGAGACTACCTAAATTTTGAAAAGGGGTCTCATGACGAGGGTTCTCCACGTGCGATGAGACTGCTTGATTTTTGAAAAGGGGTCTCATGACGAGGGTTCTCCACGTCCGATGAGACTACCTAAATTTTGAAAAGGGGTCTCATGACGAGGGTTCTCCACGTCCAATGAGACTGTCTGATTTTGAAAAGGATTTTTTTTAAGGGTTTCTCTTCCCCAAGAAAATATTGGTAATCTTTGAGAAGACAGCAATTGTCCAATTGACAAAATTTTATGACTTAAGCTTTAGTCATGAGATGTGCATTTTGATGCTGGAGGTTATCCAAAACATTCTTGCAACATGCAAATGTGATTACAAATCCCTTGCATGGAAAATCTAGATCAACAGTTTGAAAATTCCCAAAAAGAGTTTGCTCAAAACATCAATTGGAATATTTCTCGACAAGGAGGCCATCTCACCTGTTTTGAGGTGATGATTTTTAGGGGATGCACTCAATTCCCTACTGACCTGTGCCTAGGTTTTAGGCTCATTCGCAGCGCATACATTTTGATCGGTCGGGAGGTCTTCCACGGGACCGTAATGTTGGGCTTGGATATTGGTTTTCAAGGGGGACCCGCTTTGGAGTCGGGGCCATCGAATGAAAATCTTCACCATCTGCTCCGGGTTTACAAGTCAAGAACCCTGCAAAATGAGAAAGAAAGAGTCTTGCTCGTACTTCTTCGAGCTAAGCTATATGTTAACCCAAGTGTCTTAGTCAGAGAAGACTGTTTCAGGGTTGTAACATTGGTAGGATTGGGGACCGAAAAAGGCTTGTTTTTGGCCTAGAAATCACGAAGGATTTGACATTGGTGATCATTGCAAATTTGTCACATGTCTTTTCCATTCTGCATCTTCCATTTTTGAGGTGTGCAACCGCTTTTGAGGTATGCACAAGTCCTTTAGAGAACGTCTCTTGTGGTATTAAGAGATTGACAATTATGTCCGTGTTTTTGCACCACGGCTGACATCGTTTGGGGAGCAGTCTTCTTGATCTGACTCCTTTATGGGTTTTTTTTCTCTTCCCAACTAGGCTTTATTGGAGATCAATCAAACAGTTTTCACGAGCATCGGCCTTGCTTTTACCAGGCACTTTGCTTTTTCTTGATGCTGGGGATTTTTTCTTTGTTGAAATCCCGCCTTTTCTTTTTCTTTGGAACTACGATGTTCAGAAAATTGTGCTAGATATACAACTTGAATCATAGCACATTTAAACGCCGATATGAAATTTTTCTATAAATCCCATCTCTTGATTTCTTCCGTTCTTGGAGTGATGCAGTTTCTATCTTGAAACATCCCATGTTCACCAACAGGGGTTTATGAAATGAATTCACAGGCTCAACTTGGCTGTGCAAAGGATATGGTGTGTGGGATAGAGAATGAATGCTTCTCGTCCTCCTATGGCACTTGGATTACCATATAAACAACACACAAAGATTAATGTTAGTCCGAGCAAGAAAACTTCTAACCATTTTCTCCTGATGCTGCTGGACTTACTTCCTTTTTGCCCCGGTGTGGGGTGGTTCTTGACAGGGTTAAGAATGAAAACCGCCGTTCAAATGGGTTGTCAACGGTCACCTGTAGTGTTTATGATATGAAACAAACGCCTCCGTCGTCCCAATCCATGTAATCGCTGCGAATGGTCCCTACTTCCGTAGGTCCAGATTTTGCTATCTGATCCGCTCCACTTCTCTCCAGTGTGTGTAGGACGTGTTTGGACTAGGCTTTGCCTCTTTTCTTTTGAGAAAACGTCCTTTTAAAAGTTTTGAACTTTTGATTGGAAAAAATCTCTTTCATTTTCTCCAAAAATTTTACCCGTCAAGGGGATTTTATGATGCACCATGCATGTTCTTATTCATGTTCAGATAACCTCCTGTTTTAAGACATGAATGCTAATGAAGTTTGAATTCTATGTCTTTTCTAGACATTAGATTCTGAAAGCTTTTCTTTTTCTCTCTGTTTTTTATTTAACATCTTCAATGGATTGGGGAAAGGGATACTTACCTGTCCCCCGCGGCTGGAGATCCTGAAAATGCGGAAGAAACATGTTATTGTACGTTCACGAATTTTTCAAAAAATTAGAACGATACAATTTACCCTTGGTCATGTATTCTAACGGGTAATACATGGGATGTGAAAACCTGTTCGTCTGTAAGGCGATTCCCCTGTCAAGGATAAATAACGAGTATCAATTCATATTCTCAAATTCAAGACAAATTGGAACGATACAACTTTACTCTTGGTTCTCATCCCGTTCTGATATTGCGTATTGATATGAACAACATCTATCAAATCCGCCTATCCATTCTTGGAGTGTTTGCAACATCAATGGTTCATCTGCCCCCAGTTAGGCAACGTCTGTTCTGTTACTCGAACAAATGGCTCCTTGAGTGATTTATCCACGTTTATCACCTGAGAAGGGAAAGAAATGAGACATTACTTCGGTATTCGATTGAAGATCGTTTAGGAACGATACATCGTTTTACCAAATAGGTGGCTTCGCGGCCAAACGTATTTCGTATTGAAGGGGTAGATCCCATTATACTCCGCGGGTGATAGTCATTGTTCGGGGAACTTGCTCCACGGATTAAGCGATTAATCCACGGCCCTCGGCTTGAAGATGCTCAAAGGGTGATGTTGACACTCACGCGCAATTAGTTCTAGACATTAATGAAAGATGTTCCCGTGGGAACCTTACAGTGCGATCAACAACATATTCAATAGGAGTATTCAACCCATTTCCTCTAAGCATTTTTCATCGAGTAGCCATGCCTTGCATCTGACGTCTAATCACCGGCCTTGCGTCACCACTGCGATGGTCCTCCGGCTCCAAATTGATCGAGCCAAAGATTGAACTCATCGCCAAGGAAATTGCTCGGGTCTTCGAGCCATTGATGTTCAAGTTGGGTATCAACGATTGTCGGGGGCAGATTTCTTTCATTGCCTTCGTTATGAGGGATTGGAGTCTTTGAGCTGGAACCTTCATCATTGCCTTGTTGGGGTTGAGACATACATTCCTGAAGAGTATTGATCCAAGTGTCCAGCTCCTCATCAAGGAAATCACCTGTTCTTTCTAGCCCTTGGTGCCCAGATTGGGTGTCGTCGACTGCAGGCGAAGGATTCCTCTCTTTGCTCTTGCCGTGAGCAATTTGACCCCTCGAATTGGAACTTCCTCCAATGACCGGCAGGTTCATATGTGCACTCTCTACCAATGCCAGATCCGCTTCAAGGACAGCATTAATGACTGATTCGCGCTCAAACTGAGGAATCTCTATGTGCTGGAACTGTGGCATATACTCTTGAGGAGTATTGTGATAGCTCGGCGGAGCATTCTGATTTGGGTTAGAGGAGTCGCTGACACGACTGCTGGTCCCGTCATTGCTGAAACACGGTTGGGTGCTCTCGGCTCTCCAATCATCGTGGTTGTAACTCTGCCCGGCACTTGAGCTCCAACTGGCTTTATGATGGTTTAACGCTATCCTTCCATCCCTTAGCAATCTCCTATAGTACTTGAGGTGAGACTCGACGTTAATTCTAGAGAGCCCCGGCACATTCATAATCTCGAGTATGCGTAGTGGGCTAGCCGAATCAACTCCTAGCTCTCGAATTGCATCAACAAATTTGGTGTGAAGTTCATAGGTCCAGTAAAACCTTGTTCTCTTATCACCCAAAATATCGTCAATACTTCGGTAGCTATTCTCTACGGGATCTAGTCGTTTCAAAAGTTGTCCAGGGAGGGACTCACCGACTTTGGATTGGCTGGCTGCGACAGCGAGTTCGTCATTGAGAGAACTCCCCCTGTGATGATTCATATCCCATTTCGCAGAGGATGTTGGTGTTGATCCTATGGTGTTGACTTGCTCATGCAGATCTTCGGCGATATCTGGCTGTGTCGGAAAATGCTGTGGAGAATACGGTAACAGCTGAGCGTTATTCGTCAACAGGGACGGTTCATCGAGGAACACCTCGCCGAGGACAACAGGATTACCACAATTAAGGCAGGTGGCCTTGGTCAGAGCTTCCTTATATCTCGCGCTTTCAGCTTGAAGCTTCTCATTCTCCTCCTTTAGGACCAGTAACTCATGGTCTGCGTATTGCTGTTTCACCCGGGTTCGTTTGTTGGCGAACCAAAACTTGACCTTCGAAAGCTCCAATCCTATTTTTCGGCTCAACTCCATTTTCTGTTGTCTGCTTGGAGTGGGGCATTCATTGAAGAAAGCTTCGAGCTCTCGGATTTGGCCTGGAGTGTGGCGTTGTAGTTGCTTCCTTTTCCGACTCCGGTCATCATTGTATATTCCTTCTTCGTAGCTGAAACCTAGAATTTTATCGCTGGAGGAGTCAGTCTCCACGGCCTTCGGGCAGGATTCAGCTCCAGGATCTTCAAAGTCTCCCAGCAGTTCGTGCTCAGAAATGTCCAGGTCGGGCGTTTCTAGCAGATGGGAATAGCTTTTAAACATGATGGATCGGAGTATCTCGGGCTGATCTAGTTCACTCAGCTTTCTCTATTCGCTCTTGCGTGTTTGCTCACTCTAGAAATTTTCTCAAGTGATTGTGCGTGTCCTAGAACCATCCTTCAGGATGCATATGAAGACCAGCAAGCAAGCGCTCCTCCCAAGACCTTGTAATTACTCATCGTCTGTATTCCCCTTTCTTTTTCCTCGTGATAGGATCACAAACTCTCTTGCATTGATTCGGTTTCATCGAGTATTGCGCTCGTCCCCTAGTTCAGTCTTCAAAGTGGTGGGTCTACAATCTTTCGGCGCCTTTTATGATTTGCTAGGCCCGAGAATGTGGGGAGCAGCGGTGGACCCGCAATTAATGACTCCGTTTAATTCATTTAGCTCCATGGGAATTAACGCTATGATCTTCTCTCAACCCCTTTTCATCGTTCAAACGAAAGTGGCATTTTCCCTGTGCATGCTGTTACTCTTCATTTCAGCATCCCGGGCGCTTGGTGAGGAATGAGTTCGTGGCCACTCAAAATTTTAAAGACCGTATCTGGTTTCAGACTTAATCTAACAAGGGATCATCACAACTGGGCATGACGATGTTCGTCGATAGCGTTGGTTTTAATATAGAATTAACTATAGACATTAAAGAAAAATGTTCCCGTAGGAACTTTACAACGGATAAAATGAGTGATCTACTCGTGAACATGTTCTTCTTCCTATGGGTGTTCGTAGTGACCGACCCATCGTGCCCCGAGCCAGGTGCTAGATCATGGCTGTCCAAGCATGCCAGCTTCCCACTGATTGAACAAGGCATCGAGCCCCTCATCGAAGAAATCGTCTGTCGTGGGTTGACCAGCGGCAGGCGGAGCACCAGCCGACTGTTGCTCGAATGGAGGAGTGCGCACTCGCTGTACTTGTGACACGCGCTCTTGAGAAGTGTTGAAATGGCCTGGGAGGACATTCTGATCAGCTTTCAGTTTGCCGGTGGTCGGGTTGCTAGCTTGATCGATGCTTAGATTTGGCCGGGTATCTCTTGATGCCTGAGCATTACAATGGCGGTCGCCCCTAGCTTTTGAGCTCGAGACGGATTCCTCCCGGTTTAGCTCCGCTCGACGTTGTTTTAATAGCTTTCTGTAGGCAGCAAGGTGATTCCTGACCAGCTCCTTACTAAGCCCCGGTACATTCATGGCCTTAAATATGCGCGTCGGAGTTGCTGAGTCGATCCCCATTTGGTGAACCACGTCTAGGAATCTGGAATGCAGTTCAGGGGGCCAAGCGAACCTCCTCTTATCGTGGCCCAAAATTGCATCTATGGCTTGACGACTGATTAACTCATCTCCAACAGGACCCGACCCTATCAAAAATTGTTGTGCATGAGGCTGATATGCTTTGAGCTGGTCGGCGGTAACATCCAGCTCCTTGAAACTATAACTCCAATCAAAGCGATGCAAATCCCATCCCCCAGGAGGCATTTGTATCATCTTCGTAGGATCATCCTGCTCATGCGTGACTCCGGCAAAATCTGGTTGAGCAGGAGATGCCCCGAGGGAGTAAGGTGGTAAATGAACGTCTTCAATCATCGCGTGAGGCTTATCGGGGGATATCTTACCGAGGGCGACGAGGTTATCGCAATGAGGGCAAACGGTAATATTGAGAGCTTTTTCATACCTCATGTTTTCTGTTCGCAGCTTTTGGTTTTCTTCCTTTAAAATCTCGACCACCTGACGTTTGCGTTGAGCCCTCGATTTGGATCTCCTATTTTGAAACCAAAACTGGATCCTCGACTGATTAATCCCCAACTCCCGGCTCAATTCAATTCTCCACTTCTTTTTCATGTAATGGCTTTTACTGAAAAGGGTTTCCAGCATTTGGGTTTCCTCCTGAGAGTATTGGTGAGGACGTCTTCTTTTCCCGAGTTGAGCATTGTGGATGTCGTTGTCGTCGTCGCCGTGATCTTGATTTCCGTTGCCAGAAGTGTTGGGCTCCATGGTTTTGGCGTTAGACTTGATCTTGGAATCTTCGAGATCCCTCTGTGGTTCAATTTCTGAGATTTTTGAGTCAGTCGCCTCTAGCAGCTGACAGTAACCTCTTAAATATGTTGGATTGAGAAATGTTTGATTGGTTCTTGCCCACTCAGAGTTCTCCACTCTCTCCTGTATGCTCACTCCCTATAAAGTTTTCTTCGAGTGACTTTGCATGTTCAGGAGACGCTCTTCAAGCATCATTAGGCAAACGTTCCCCCTCAAGACCTTGAATTTCTCGCTTAGCTTTTCAACTTGATGGGACTGCCAAACCCTGTTAGGGCTCTCTTCGATAGTTGCGCTTTCCTCCCACCTAACTCTAATAATGGTGATCCCGACAAATCTTTTACATCTTTTAATTGATGAGCCGGAAATCGCGACCGAAACGAATCCAATGGTTCTCGTGAGGGGACCTCCTGCTTTACCCCCTAACTGGGCTCCACCAGCATTATTACTGAGACCCTTCATCATCCTCGAGTTGCTATAAAATGATGAATTAATGTATGGAAGGTTAACGTTCTCGCATAATCAGCTTCTTCCTTCTAATCTCTCTGTTAAACTCGTCTTATTCTCAAGCCAACCCAACGCAAATGGCCTCCTCTCCCGTACGCACTTTTTCAACTGATGTCTTGGCCCAGTGGGAAAAGCTTTATAACCTACTGGGTCGCGGTTACGCGCACATAACCGATCATTCTGCAACCGAGGATGCAATCTGTGTCCTGCTCGAGGACCTTGATACCACTTCTCTCGAAGGTACTACACTGGGGAGGGAATATAGAACTTTCCCGACTCTCTTTGCACACTCCTTAGAGGCCTATCGTGTTGCTAATCGGGAGGTTCTGGTGGCTCGCGTCTTGCGGGCTCGTTATGAGGATCGATCTGATCATTTGGTGCTGACCAACTATCTGGTTGATAGTTACAAAAAGGCCGTCGAGTTTGCTAATGAGCGGGTCGCGACGTTGCTTCGCGAGAGGAGAAATCTGGTGGATCAATTGGCCATATCCCTGACCACCGGCGAGCATGACCGCCGCAACGTCCTGTTGAGGCTTCAGAGCGACTGGCAGGAAAAACGGCTCGACAAGATAACCGAGGACATAGCTCGCGGGAATGGACTGGTTCGGGACCTGGAAGTAGTCACCGAAGAACACGAGGCCAAGGTCGCCGAAGTTAAGGGAGAATGCAGAAGTCTTCTCCTCAGGCTTGCCGACCACAACATGCGGAGCTGGGAGTATGAGCAGAGCATTAATAACATGGAGGGTCAGTTGGGATCCTTTGTGTCGTTAATTAGGGCTCACTTTGGCTTTACTTTTCCACCCCGACTTGTATGACCTGCTTCTGAAAACCCTCCGCTGAGCAAAATAAATGAAAGTTCTCGTGTGTGTGTTTTAACTTCTGTATGGTTCATTTCTTCGAGCATCCAAACATCTTCAACTTGAGTGAGCCGAACCATAATAGCAATAAGCCGAGCAAATACGTCCTGATTTTATAACTCGCTCATGATCAGATGGAAGAATAGTTGCAGATTTGTCCAAGAAAAGATTTCTCTATACTACTTGTTTTTCACCTGCAAATAAAAAGACAGAATCAGAAGGAATAATTTGAAAAAGAAATCAAAAACCCCTTTCAATCCTATGCTTGCCCATGATTAATAAGGACAAGAACTTTTACAAGGGTTTTAATCTTGCGCGAAAAGTTTTTATCAATATTCCTCGAAAGAAAGCATACTATTGAAAGGAATGTAATTCACAATAATCGCTTTTGATCAATTTCGAGAGGAACGAATTACTCAAAAGTGCGAGGCATAATAACGTGTTTTAAATTTAATTGAAGATACGGCATCCAAATCAAGGCCGTTTTATTAAGAACGAGAGTAATTTGGACATCTATCTTGTCATTAAATTCAAAACAACGCCGATATTCTCGATCAATTATCGTGGATTACCAGCGAAGTAAAACATGCATGGACCAATTCAAGTGTATAATTCCTTCTAGCGAAATTGGGGTTGGATTACCCTATACGACCAAAAAGGTCGTGCAAGATTTCCAATTTTAATTTCCTCTAAAGGAATTATAAACTTGACTTGGGAGTATTCGGATGATTAGAGAAAATGCCACTATCACATTCCCATGACCTGTCAAAAGAAATACAACCAAGTTCCATCTAAATGTATACACCAATAGATCCCTAATACAATCACTCTAAGGGGTGAGATAGAGAAAGCCTCGATAAAAATAAACCCTATACAAGAGGACTAGTAATGGAAAATGAAACAAAGGAATGTGATCCTAACGTTTAAGGATGCCCCAAGTTCGATCTGTGACTTCCAGATCACTTGCCCCAACTCGTCATCTTCATTGGACGATATCTCAATAATATCCATAGTAGGCTCCTTTGTTGCTCACTCGGTGCTTGTCATGGGATATCATCCTCTTCGTCTTCTATCAAGGACGTTTGGGAAAAACACACACATCTATCCTTGAAATGGCATTTAATCTAATCACCAGAATGCAATGAATGAAATGCCTATATTTATATGAACTGTAATAGATTCGAGGTATAGAGAGTCTTACCAACCAAACTCGTCGACTTATGTGCGGTTTTAGGTGTACCAACCGCCCAAAGACATGCGCATGAAACAAGTGATGGTAAACTTCTAAAAATCAGAGGGTTTGGCACCTAAGGTTAAGGTTCCCACCTCGAGTTCTGGAAAGAGCCGATTCCATTGCACAGCTATCGTTGCATTGGGACTCGATCCATAGTTCGAAGTGAGCGGAATTGAAAAGTGGATTACCCCGTGTTTTTCCTCACGGAGATTCCATTTTCAATTCCTTCTATTGTGTTCCTAAAGGCGGCGCCCGGGGTTTTAGGCGCGGTTGTGTGTGTCCATGTGTCGTGATCATCACGATGCAAGTCATGCACAACAGTTTATCAATCAGCGCTTCAAATCATCCACACAACATACATTCCTACGCCAACCTGCATAAGACAATGTTAATCACGGACTACACCCCTTATTTCTCCAATCTGCAAAAACATATAACACCTATCATGAGCGGACTTACCTCACCTTCAAGAGCGCCTGCAGAGTTAGAAACATCACTCAGCGTTTTAATTACGGCCTAAGTCCACTTGGGGTCTAGAACCATAGGTTCTAGAACAAAGGTCTCCAGTGGAGTCGCCAGCTGTCGCGACCCGTCCGAAGGCGGACGCGGCTAATGGATTACCGATCGCGGGCCTTCCCCCGCACAAGGGTGCGGATCGCGGGCTTTGGATCGGCGCGGGCCCTCCCAGGCCCATACCAAATCGCGGCGGGAGTATTTTTCAAAGGGATTCGACGATAACAGTCGATCGCTTTCGACCTTAGTGTGGTCGTGGTGGCATGTGCAACTTGTGCATGCATTTGGAGTCGCCACCGGTCTTTCTTGGAGGGTAGACCGGAAACCTTATTGACCGATTGGGAGAGATCGATCAATTCTGCGGAACCAGAGATTTTGGGTTCGGGGACTTGGTTACGTTGATGTCATTACCAACGCCCTTTCGGTACCTAACGCGAGTGATTTTCCCTAACTAGGATTTCATGCAGGCGCAATTTTGGGTGAGGTAAGTCTGACTTTGCATATTAACCAGTTTAACATGCTCACGTAATCATAACAAATAAATAGATGTCAATCACATAAACATCTATCCTACGTGGTGATCATGGAATTATGATTTAATGGGTCTCGAGCCAATGAGACCACATTTAATCATTTTAATATTTTAATAACGGAGAGCTGCTCTTCGCTTCTTCTTGGTTTCTTGAACTCTTCAAGAATTGGGCCCCTAAGAGCTCGCCGACTTAAAAGGCTCATCCACGTAATCCTCGTAGCATTTACATTAACAATTGACTATGCTAAAAATAAAGATTACATGAAAAATAAAAGGAGTACGCAGCCTCCATTTAATAATTACAACCCCAAATATATAAATAATCACCATACATTAATATATACATCAATCACATTGATTAGGGATTTTTCCATGATCACCACCCTTTCACGTAAGTAATAAATTCACAATTTAAAACTTAGGAAGGCACAATAAAAATTCTACGTTGAATCATATTCAGAATTTTTACGTAAAATAAGATAGCCATAAATTTTCGATTCAAAATTAATTTAGTCTCAATTTTTGCTATGTTGATTAATTTATCATATAAAATAATCAATCTCCATTAGCCATGTAAGACGAACAATTCGTTAATACATATTGGCCATAGTATTGCAAAAAATCAATTAAATGCACGAAAACACCTAAGGATTGGCTCTGATACCACTGTTGGGATCCACGTAACACGTAGCGGAAATAAATAACAACCCATACATGTATCTCCAGAGGCGTACTTCGTGCATTTCAATCGAAAAAAAATCACAAAGTCTCAAAGGGAGTAAATAGATTACCTCTCGTAGCGTGCTTGAACGGAGGTGTCGGTTCGATGTTCTTCGATCTCAACCTCCACAAGTGTTAGGCATATAATTCGGACGCACCACCAATTGACGAACGGGGAGACGACTAATAACTCCACAACAATTGTGCTAGCAATATGCGGAATCAATATTCCAAACTTAGTATATTTTGCTCTCTCAAGATTATGAGAATATAGAGAGTGTTTGTGTTCTTCTCTCTAAGCTCTCAAAAATTTGCACACTCTACAAAATGTCTCCCCCCTTTCAACCTCAAAACTCTTGCCACCCTTTTATAGCCAAAAATACCTTCCAATAAATTGTATTTAAAAATAGCACTAACAATTATAAATTCTATCTAAAAATAGCACTCACAAATAAATGACATTTAAAAATAGCACTAACAATAGCACTCACAATTTATAATACAAAAATGCTATTTAAAAATAGCACTAACAATAGCACTCACAATTTATAATACAAAAATGCTATTTAAAAATAGCACTAACAATTATAAATTCTATATAATAATAGCACTCACAAATAAATGACATTTTAAAATAGCACTAACAATAGCACTCACAATTTATAATACAAAAATGCTATTTCAAAATAGCACTAACAATAGCACTCACAATTTATAATACAAAAATACTATTTAAAAATAGCACTAACAATTATAAATTCTATCTAATAATAGCACTCACAATTTATGATAAATAAATGTCATTTAAAAATAGCACTAACAATAGCACTCACAATTTATGATAAATAAATGTCATTTAAAAATAGCACTAACAATAGCACTCACAATTTATAATACAAAAATGCTATTTAAAAATAACACTAACAATAGCACTCACAATACAAAAATGCTAAAAAAAAGGGCACTAACAAAGGTGTTAAAAATAATAAGCATTATTATTATTACAAGAGTTAAAGAGGTTACCAAACAGTACAAATATGCATAACGTATAAATACGTATGACGTATAAATACGTAGAGCATACATATACATCCGTGAAACCGGGGACTAATTGAAAGAAAAATGTGCAATTAAGCCCTTTTGGTAAAAATTGATTAAATTGGAGGGCAAATTGACCTAATTGCACTTTAAGACTTTAGAATCCAATGTCATAGCTTATAAAAAGTGAGAATTGAAAACTAAAAGACTCGAAAATGATTTTTTTTTTTTTAGGCTCGGTTCGGGTTTATGTTTGTGAAGGAACATAGTGACCCGAGCCGAATTTTTGAGATTTAAAGTGACACACTTGAAGAGGAAATTAAAACAAAATTATCGAATATTTTTGGGTATTTTTCTGACCACGAATGGTATTTTTCTGATTTTTTTGGGTATTTTTATAATTAAATAAACTCGAAAAATATTAAAAATACCGAAAAATATTTTTTGTTCAAAATTGGTTCCTAAGGCTAAACCAAGGCTTCCAAAGTTGATTTTGTGATTTTATGACCTTTTTTGATATTTTTAATTAATTTTAAAGAATAAAAATCACAATAATAAATGGTAAAAAATCAGGTGTCAACACCTGTGAAGTAACACTTCAGGATGTTGAAGTACTCAGCCACAAGTAAACCCATGCTTGCTGATGTCAAATAACAAGATGCTCGAGGGATGTCATGAAACGATGACAAGGCAGAAGGTGCATGAAGAAATCAAAACGCATTGATGAGACTAAGAAGTGTCGAAACATCAAATGCTGAAATCTTCGAAGGATTGTATGAGCATATCATCTAGTATCCCAAAAGAGAATACAGAGTAGATACCAGGCGTCAGAGAATTTGAAAGGTGCGGGATGCCAAAATCACCTAACACGGAGTGGACCGGCTCCGACTAAGTGGGAATGCATCAACACGGCATGATCAAACTACCCATAAATAAATCAGTCAGCCCCAGACAACGCGTCCAGTTGCTGGGGGCAAATCACTCTCTACCCAAAAAGGGTACCGAATGTAGGATATGTCGAATTCACCATGGGGATACGTAGGGGAAGTCCCTGAAGCAGTTATCACCCATGAATCATGATGAAGTGGAATAATCAATCAAAGACAAAACACATCAAACCCTTCTAAATGAGAAGGAGAACAATACGGAGCCATCGATTCTGGTAAAAGGACGTAAAATGATTATTTTCTTGATATGAGAATAATGTTTCATTTCTTTTTCCTTTCAGGTTGGGAACAGAAGCAAAGGGCCCAAGAAGCAATGCCTTCAAATGACAAACAGGGAGTACCCCTTTTCATGGCATCTCAGACATGCACTTTGGCTAAATATTTTTAAGAGCATTCTAATAGCTCAATTTATGAACAAAACCTTTGAGAAAACTTGAAGAAGTTTATCATCATTTAGAAATCTTTGTGAAAAGAACACTTAAAAAGAAAAATTCAAGTTTTGCAGATTGACGCATCTGATGAAAATGCTTTCTCTGAATAGAATGAAAAGTACAAACTCATTTTTTCGTTGCATGCATACATAACATGCATCATGCATATCATGCACACATCCTGCACACAGAGAACCCAAAGGGAGAAATGCCGGTTCCCGTAGGACGAATTTCAAGGGTAAATTGTATCGACTCCAATAGTCAATTATACATGCCCTTTACTCATGAGATTTCTTCTTTTCAATAGGGGAACGTCGAACATCTCAAATGGCGACCGTGATCGAGAGAATCACCAAACCGCCACATGACAAATCCCCAGATTGTCAGGCTGTCCAGGGACAGAGAAAAAATAATCGAAGAATCTGACAATCGAGATAGATGACCAGAATCGACAAAAATTCATGAGAGCGGGCTCCCCCACCTGCTTCGAGGAGCCAAGCCGGGGGCAAATTCTCACGATCCCCCATGAAAGCGCATCAGACTAGGGTTATCAAACCCAGAGATGACAAACATCAAGACAAGCCTAACTGGGGCAAAATATTTTTAAAAAAAAATATCGTTCCTTCAAACTTTGGAAATGCGAAACCTCAAAGGGAGTATCTCTTTCCTAAAAATTCCAAATGAAGCCAGATAAATCCCCACACCTGTCTCTTCATATGCAGGTGCATGAACGTCTTCAAATTGGATTGAAAATCGTCAAGGAGCATGAAAATGCCAAGGCATGTTGCCAAGATGAACACCGCCCAACTGGGGCAAAGCAGTTGTCGACGTGATTGAGGATCGTCTCACGAACAACACCCACAAATACAGACGAGATGAAGCAGCATCCATCATCCACATCAAATGAGAAGCGTCAGTAATCGACGAAGGAAAGGAATACGCCAGTAATGCGTCATCAGGAATCCCAAGAGGGAAGACATCCCCAAAGAGGATGGAGATTATAGCAAAACGCAGGAATGAATTTAGCTGGGGTAGGCATCACCTAGCCATGATGAACCACGTCTAACCGGGGCAAGTGAATCATTTGTGCGCCGGACAAAGAAAGATGTGTCTTCTCCGGCAAAGTCAATGGACGCAATGACAAAGTCGTCCTCATCAGAAGCAAACCCCAAAATACAAACCTGGGTGGATGGTAACTTGGTATCGTTCCAATTTGATCTCCCAAAGATTCCAGGCTTAACATGAGTTTGCTCTCATTCGGCAGAAAATTGGTGGCACCAAAAAGCCACAAAAGAAAGGATCTCGCCCGACGTGGAGGCGAAAAGAAATATCCGTTGCAAAAGGCAAGTTGCCAGGAAACGGAACCCTAGAAAATGACGTAGAATACGTCCAAAAAGCACAAATTGATCTCATCCAGTGCAACTCCTAGAGAAGGATTCCGTTGCCAAACAGATGGATAGATCATGGCCACAAGTTAGATAGCCGATTTCTGCAAACATCACATTTGCGTTCAAATGGAGGCGCAAAGCGAGAGTAAAGCAGTATCGTTTCGATTTATCTTGAATTTCGGAACTCAAACTAACGCTTAATGTTTATCGTTGACAGGGATTCGCCGTCAGGATGAACAGAATTATCGGCCTTGGAAGTCAGGACTCCAAGAAATGGTCTTTGATTATAAGACTGAGCGGAGGGTAAAAAGTATCGCTCCCACATTACATACTTTGACATGCATTCTGATAGAAATTTCCTTTTTCCTTGAATGAAAGGAACTCTGAAGAGTGGCGCTGGAATGCGTCCAAAATCACAAATGGATCTCCCCTAGGGCAAATCCTTGAGAAGGATTTATCGCCAACCAAACGGAGGGATCAAGGCCACAAGATAGAGGGCCAAGTTCTGCAAGCCGCGCGTTTGTGTTCAAATAAAAACACAAAGCAAGAACAAGGCTGTATCGTTCCAATTTGCCCTGAATTTTGGAACGTAAACTGACACCTAATTCCCGTCTTTGACAGGGGCTCGCCATCAAGGCGAAACAGGTTTTCACATCCCATGCATTATCCGTTGGAGTACATGACCAAGGGTAAGATGTATCGTTCCAATTCTTTGAAAAATTCGTGAACATACGATGATATGATTCTTTTGCATTTTCAGGGATCTCCAGCCACGGTGGACAGGTAAGTATCCCTTTCCCCAATCCATTGAAGATGTTGAATAAAAAAGAAAAAAAGAAAAGAAAAGCTTTCAGAATCTAATGTCTAGAAAAGACATAGAATTCAAACTTCATTGGCATTCATGTTTTAAAACAGGAGGTTGTCTGAACATGAATAAGAACATGCATGGTGCATCATAAAATCCCCTTGACGGGTAAAATTTTTGGAGAAAATAAAAGAGATTTTTCCAATCAAAAGTTGTTCAAAACTTTCAAAAGGACGTTTTCTCAAAAGACGAGAGGCAAAGCCTAATCCAAACACGTCCCATATACACACTTGAGAGAGAAGTGGAGCGGATCAGATAGCAAAATCTGGACCTACGGAAGTAGGGATTATTCGCAGCAATTACATGGATTGGGAGGACGGAGGCATTCGTTTCATGTCCCCAAACACTACAGGTGACCATTGACAACCCCTTTGAACGGCGGTTTTCATTCTCAACCCTGTCAAGAACCACCCCACACCGGGGCAAAAAGGAAGTAAGTCCAGCAGCGTCAGGAGAAAATGGTTAGAAATTTTCTTGCTCGGACTAACATTAATCTTTGTGTGTTGTTTATATGGTGATCCAAGTGCCATAGGATGACGAGAAGCGTTCATTTCTCTATCCCACACACGTTTATCATTTGCATAGACAAGTTGAGCCTGCAAATTCATTTCATAAACCCGTTAGTGATCATAGCACATTCCAAGACGGATGCATCATCACTTCAGAAACGGAGGAATTCGAGACTTAGGGATTACAAAGAAATTCCTAGGCTAATGCTTAAAGCATGTTTAGACATTCGATCATATGTCTAACATGATCTACCGAAGATGAGAAAAGCGGGATTTCAAAAGGAAAATGAGGACGAAGAAAATCCCCAGCATCAAGAAAAAGCAAAGTACCTGGCAAAAGCAAGGCCGACGCTCGTGTAAGTTGTCTGATTGATCCCCAATGAAGCCTGGATGGGCAAAGAAAGAGAAAATCCCTAAGGGAGTCAGATCAAAAAGGCTGCTCCCCAAATGCTGCTAAAGAGCTGGTGCACACCTCAAAATCGGTTGCACACCTCAAAGACTAAAGATGCAGAAAGGAAAAGACAGGTGGCAAATTTGCAGTGATCACCAACGTCAATCCCCTCATGAATTCTGGGCCAAAAATAAGCATTTTTTTTCGGTCCCCAATCCTACCAAAGTTACGACCCTGAAACAGTCTTCTCTGATTAAGACACTTGGGTTGACATATGGCTTAGCTCGAAGAGGTACGAGCAAGATTATTTCTTTCTCATTTTGCAGGGTTCTTGACTTACAAACCCGGAGCAGATGGTGAAGACTTTCATTGAATGGCCTTGACTCGAAAGCGGGTCCCCATTGAAGACCGATACCCAAGCCCAACATTACGGTCCCGTGGAAGACCTCCCGACCGATCAAAATGTAAGCGCTGCGAATGAGCCCAAAACCTAGGCACAGGTTAGTAGGGAATTGAGTGCATCTTTTATAAAAGACCACTATCTCAAAACAGGTGAGAAGACCTCTTGAACGAGAAATATTCCAATTAATGTTTTGAACAAACTTTTTTTTGGAATTTTTAAACTGTTAATCCAGATTTGCCGCGCAAGGAATTTGTGATCACATCTGTATGTTGCAAGAATGTTTTGGATAACCTCCAACATCAAAATGCACATTTCATGATTAAGACTCAAGTCATACGGTTTTTGTCAAATGGACAGTCGTGGTCTTCCCAAAGATTACTAACGTTTTCTTGGTGAAGAGAAATCTTTCAGGCTCAAACTTCTGCAGGATACCTGGAGAACCCAGCTCCCAGAATGTCGCCTCAACAGGCCCAAGTGAAGCTTTGTCAAGATAAAATCTTTCACTGCTTCAAAACTGAATTCCCGATAAATTTTGGGATCTTTCAAAAGAAGGGGTGAGGATGGAACACTTTTTCAAAGAAGTCAGCAAATGGTCCTAGCATGACGTGGAGAACCCTCGTCCTAGGAACCCTTTTTCAAAAATATCAAATGGTCCTAGCATGACGTGGAGAACCCTCGTCCTAAGACCCATTTTTCAAAAATCAAACAGTCCTAGCCTGACGTGGAGAACCCTCGTCCTAGGACCCCTTTTTCAAAATCAAACGGTCCTAGCATGACGTGGAGAACCCTCGTCCTAGGAACCCTTTTTCAAAAATATCAAATGGTCCTAGCATGACGTGGAGAACCCTCGTCCTAAGACCCATTTTTCAAAAATCAAACAGTCCTAGCCTGACGTGGAGAACCCTCGTCCTAGGACCCCTTTTTCAAAATCAAACGGTCCTAGCATGACGTGGAGAACCCTCGTCCTAGGAACCCTTTTTCAAAAATATCAAATGGTCCTAGCTTGACGTGGAGAGCCCTCGTCCTAGGACCCCTTTTCAAAAAATATCAAACAGTCCTAGCATGACGTGGAGAACCCTCGTCCTAGGACCCCTTTTCAAAAAATATCAAACAGTCCTAGCATGATGTGGAGAACCCTCGTCCTAGGACCCCTTTTCAAAAAAAATCAAGCAGTCTCATCGGACGTGGAGAACCCGCGTCATGAGACCCTTTTTTAAAATTCAGACAATCTCATCGGACGTGGGGAACCCATGATCGCGGAAGGATGCCTTACTCTGTCAAGAAAAGCTCATAGGGTCATGTTTTGCAGGATCCCTGGAGAACCCAGGGCCTAAACTGGTACCTTTTTAATGAAAAGTTTGCAGGTTTCAGCTTTCTACAGGATAATTGGAGTCCCCATATCCCAGAAAGGTACCTCGCATGTCGAAAGGACAATTCGGCCTTCTGCGAGATTTCAGGTAACCCCTAAATCCCAGGATAGCCTTCAGGTGAACCTAGAGTTAGGTAAACCTTCCAAAAGAGACCTTAATGATGTCAATCCTTAGGCGGAGCCTTTTAGTAGGCAAACCCTTTCCCAAGACCGATCTACGAACGAACGATCGAGTCTCCGAGGCGGAGCCTTTTAGTAGGCAAACCCTCTCCCAAGACCGATCTACGAACGAACGATCGAGTCTCCGAGGCGGAGCCTTTTAGTAGGCAAACCCTTTCCCAAGACCGATCTACGAACGAACGATCGAGTCTCCGAGGCGGAGCCTTTTAGTAGGCAAACCCTTTCCCAAGACCGATCTACGAACGAACGATCGAGTCTCCGAGGCGGAGCCTTTTAGTAGGCAAACCCTTTCCCAAGACCGATCTACGAACGAACGATCGAGTCTCTGAGGCGGAGCCTTTTAGTAGGCAAACCTTTTTCCCAAGACCGATCTACGAACGAACGATCGAGTCTCCGAGGCGGAGCCTTTTAGTAGGCAAACCCTCTCCCAAGACCGATCTACGAACGAATGATCGAGTCTCCGAGGCGGAGCCTTTTAGTAGGCAAACCCTCTCCCAAGACCGATCTACGAACGAACGATCGAGTCTCCGAGGCGGAGCCTTTTAGTAGGCAAACCCTTTCCCAAGACCGATCTACGAACGAACGATCGAGTCTCCGAGGCGGAGCCTTTTAGTAGGCAAACCCTTTCCCAAGACCGATCTACGAACGAACGATCGAGTCTCCGAGGCGGAGCCTTTTAGTAGGCAAACCCTTTCCCAAGACCGATCTATGAACGAACGATCGAGTCTCCGAGGCGGAGCCTTTTAGTAGGCAAAACCTTTCCCAAGACCGATCTACGAACGAACGATCGAGTCTCCGAGGCGGAGCCTTTTAGTAGGCAAACCCTCTCCCAAGACCGATCTACGAACGAACGATCGAGTCTCCGAGGCGGAGCCTTTTAGTAGGCAAACCCTTTCCCAAGACCGATCTACGAACGAACGATCGAGTCTCCGAGGCGGAGCCTTTTAGTAGGCAAACCCTTTCCCAAGACCGATCTACGAACGAACGATCGAGTCTCCGAGGCGGAGCCTTTTAGTAGGCAAACCTTTTTCCCAAGACCGATCTACGAACGAACGATCGAGTCTCCGAGGCGGAGCCTTTTAGTAGGCAAACCCTTTCCCAAGACCGATCTACGAACGAACGATCGAGTCTCCGAGGCGGAGCCTTTTAGTAGGCAAACCCTTTCCCAAGGCCGATCTACGAACGAACGATCGAGTCTCCGAGGCGGAGCCTTTTAGTAGGCAAACCTTTTCCAAGACCGATCTACAGAACGATCGAGTCTCCGACAAACCCTACAGAACGGGCGCGTCATCCTGAGATTCCTATCAGTCTGGAGTCTCACAAAGGTAGATACCGCCTGAAGGGTCAACTGAAGGTAGAAACCGCCTGAAGGGTCAAACCAAGGTAGATACCGCCTGAAGGGTCAACTCAAGGTAGATACCGCCATAAGGGTCAAAACTAAACTCAACCAAAGGTAGAAACCGCCTGAAGGGTCAAATGATGGTAGAAACCGCCATAAGGGTCAACCAAAGGTAGAAACCGCCTGAAGGGTCAATTCAAGGTAGATACCGCCATAAGGGTCAAAACTAAACTCAACCAAAGGTAGAAACCGCCTGAAGGGTCAAATGATGGTAGAAACCGCCATAAGGGTCAACTTGATGGTAGAAACCGCCATAAGGGTCAACTCAATGGTAGAAACCGCCATAAGGGTCAACTTGAAGGTAGATACCGCCATAAGGATCAAAACTAAGCCAAAGGTAGATACCGCCTGAAGGGTCAACTGAAGGTAGAAACCGCCTGAAGGGTCAAACCAAGGTAGATACCGCCTGAAGGGTCAACTCAAGGTAGATACCGCCATAAGGGTCAAAACTAAACTCAACCAAAGGTAGAAACCGCCTGAATGGTCAAATGATGGTAGAAACCGCCATAAGGGTCAACTTGATGGTAGAAACCGCCATAAGGGTCAACTGAAGGTAGATACCGCCATAAGGGTCAAAATCAAACTGAAGGTAGATACCGCCTGAAGGGTCAAATATGGTAGAAACCGCCATAAGGGTCAACCGATGGTAGAAACCGCCATAAGGGTCAACCAATGGTAGAAACCACCATAAGGGTCAACTTGATGGTAGAAACCGCCATAAGGGTCAACTAATGGTATAACCTACCATACAGGTCAGAGCTTAATCTCCCTAGGATATTCTGAACGAGTCCTAGGTATCTTCTTGAAAGTCGTCGCAACAGGCAGCATCTGACAGGTGAGCTTCAGGTAAGCCTCTCTCACTCCGGCCCATGTTCGAATTGCAAGAGTAAACCGGTGATTAATTTGAGCATTCATCAAAAGACTTAAGGGTCCGATGTCATGGCATTTCTTTTCCCCAGTCGAGTCGGTTAAGATCCAGGTGTCATTTTGTCTTTGAAAGCAACCTCTGACGAGCTCACTCTCAAAGAGGGGCAGCTGTTGACACCTGATTTTTGACCATCCGTTATTATAGTTTTTTATTTCTAAAATTAATTAAAAATAGCAAAAAAGGTTAAAAAAATTGCAAAATCAACTTTGGGAGCCTTAGCCTAGCCTTAGGAACCAATTTTAAACAAAAAATATTTTTTGAATTTTTTAATATTTTTTGGAATTTATTTAATTATAAAAATACCCAAAAAAATCAGAAAAATACCATCCGTGGTCAGAAAATTACAAAAAATATTCAGAAATTTTATTTTAATTCTCTCTTTAATATTTTCACTTTTTATTAGGGAAATTCGGCTTGGTTCATTGGGTTCCTTCACAAACCTAATCCCGAACCGGGCCTAAAAAATCCTTTTCGAGTCTTTTAATTTTCAATTATCGGTTTTTATAAGCTATGACATTGGACTCTAAAGTATTGAAATGCAATTGGGTCAATTTGCCCTCCAATTTGATCAATTTTAACCAAAAGGGCTTAATTGCATAAAAATCTTTCAATTTAGTCCCCGGTTTCACAATTTTTGAAATTAAATTTCACACGGGCACACCCATTAAAATTAAACACCTCTACCCAACAGTTTTCATCATGATGAATCCATTGGTGGGCTCAATTTTGGCTAATTCGATCGTTTAGGCCTTCGATTTGGCGAAATTAAATTTCGGATCCTAGGGACAATTTGGGGTTTTCACAGAATTTCAATAAATTGATTCACGAAAATACCCATATTTGATGGAAAACATGTCAAGGAATCCGATTTTGCCATCAATTTCATGAAAAGAGGTCATTTAGGGGGTCAATTTGGCGATTTGGGCGATTTGGCCGAACCGGGCCGGTCGGGTCCGACCCGACCCGGCCCGACCCGGGTCTGCAAATGCACAGAATGTGCAGCAACGTGGGCAGTGAGGCAGGGGAAAAACAGGGCGTGATGGGCGCACGGTTTCGGGAAGAAAAAAGGCGACACGGCGTGGGGGACGATGGCAGGCGTCGGGGGTCGTGAGTTGCAGTGGCGTGGGGCATAAAAAATGGCCGGTCGGCCACCACGAACCGGCGAAGATCCTCGGTTTTTAAACCGAGCTCGGCCAAGGAGGGGAGGATTTTTTTTGGGGAGATTTTTCGAGCAAATCCGGAGCAAGACAAGCTTGCCGGCACCTCTTGGAGCTTGAGGGGAGCTTCGGTCGCCGTCGACGGTCGCGGAATAGGTCGGTATCTTCCCCGGTCTTCATTTTTTCTTATGCACGCCGGGTGTTCGACGAAATGCCCAAACGGGCTTTGCATTTTTTGAGTCTCGGCCGAGGCTCCCCGAGCCTTATTTGTTGCGCATTTGGTTCCTAAACTCCTCTAACACCATCCCTCCGCCTACCTTGCTATTTATTTTGCATTGAAACGTGTCGGGAAACCATGGCCGGAGCTCCCCGACGCATACCCGAGCCGAGAGCTCGGTCCGGCGAAGCCCACGGTCGCCGACGCCTAAGAGACCTAAGGTAAGTCCCTAAACCTTATTTAGACGCTTCTTGAATGGGTATAACAAGCTTTGAACGATAAAAAATTTCTGAAAATTTTCTCTCGCCGGCGCCGGTTCCGGGGAGGTCCGGTTCGGCCATTTCCGACGTGCTCATGGCCCTCATTTTGTTGTATGTTAATGTTGAAATGTTAGGAAGTCTAGTGGTGCGAAAATCCCCAAAAAATTCTGAGTTTTGGTCAATTTTGGGCATTTTCCGGCGACCTCGCCGGAATTTTTACTATTCCCGCCGGATTTTTCACTGTTCATCGTCTTCTCCGGCGACCCTCCGGCCGGTCAACGGTCAACGGCCGACGTGGCGTGCCACGTAGGCAGCCACGTCAGCCGGGTGGGGTCCGGTCCGCTTATTTTCAAATAAAACAAACGGACGGCCACGATCGCGACACGTGTCGCGATCCTGGAATTTTTGCAAAATTAAATAAATGATTTTCGAATAATCGATCCGGCGGACGAGGATGTGCCACGTGGCTCGCTAAGGGACGTCCGATCTTGTACAAGATCGGACGCACCAGAGGAAGCCACGTGGCACGTTCTAGAGCGTCCGATTTGTGGTTTTTTCTAAAAAAGGAAAAGAAATTAATTTTTGATCCGACGGTCGTGATCGAGCCACGTGGCTCTCTGTGAGTCGCCCGATCTAGTGGAAGATCGGGCGCACGAGACGAAGCCACGTGGCATGACGTGGACCGTCCGATCCGGGAAATTTTCGGATAATTAAATAAAATAGATAAAAAATCCAAAAATTGTTTAAAAAAATAGAAAAAATATTTAAAAATATAAAACGGTGTCGTTTTAGGCCGGTTTCAACCCCTAGGGTCGGGCCGGGCGCCCGAGAGGCGTGGGCCGGGTCTGACCCGGCCCGGAAAATATTTTTAAATATTAAAAAATTCAGAAAATAAGAAAAAATAATAAAATAATCAAAAAATCAATAAAAAATGAAAAAATCATAAAAAATTCAAAAAATTCGGAAAATTCAGAAAAATTCTAAAAAATTCAAGAAAATAGGAAATGGCCACATTCAACTGGTCACGACCTGTTTCGGGTCTTTTGACCCCCGATCTTTCCAAAAATGACGGTTTTGCCCTTTCGGCAAACCGTCTTCCAAAAATTTTTTCTAAAAAATCCAGGAAAATCCCAAAAAATAGGAAATGGCCACAAACAACTAGCCAAGACTCATTTCGGGTGTTTTAAACCCCGAACCTTCTTGAAAATGACGATTTCGCCCTTTGGGCGAATCGTCTTCCAAAAATTGAAGAAAAATCAAGAAATTCCAAAACAAATTCTCAAAAATGGGAAATGGCCACAATCAACTGGCCATGGAATATTTTGGGTAATTCGGTATCCAAACCTTCCAAAAAATGACAATTTTGCCCTTCGGGCTAATTGTCCCAGAATCTTCCTATTTTACCCTTAGCCCTAAATCACATCTTCCCTAAGCCCTTATGGCTATACTAGGAGGCCAATGATTGAAATTGATGTGCATTGACATGATTTATTTATGCACTTGATTTGCGCTTTCATTATATTGACTGTGATTTGATAGGACCAGTCTTCCAATCTGCATGAAACCCTGAATCAAACCTATCTCACCCAAAATTGCGCCTGCATGAACTCTTAGCCAGGAAAATCTCTCGCGTTAGGTACCGAAAGGGCGTTGGTAATGACACCAGCGTAACCAAGTCCCCGAACCCAAAATCTCTGGTTCCGCAGAACTGATCGATCTCTCCCAATCGGTCAGTAAGGTTTCCGGTCTACCCTCCAAGAAAGACCGGTGGCGACTCCAAATGCATGCACAATTTGCACATGCCACCACGACCACACTAAGGTCGAAAGCGATCGACTCTTACCGTCGAATCCCTCAAAAGACACTCCCGCCGCGATTTGGTATGGGCTTGGGAGGGCCCGCGCCGATCTAAGGCCCGCGATCCACATTTCAGAGTGGGGGCCGCGATCGGTAATCCATTAGCCGCGTCCGTTTTGATTTTCGGACGGGTCGCGACACCCATACCAAGTCGCAACGTCGGAAAATTCGTATTCGACCTTAGTGTGATCAGATGGCATGTGCGAGTGTACACACGAAAAGGGAGTCGCCACCGATTTTTTGAGGAGGGTAGATCGGAAACCCTATTGAGCGGTTAGGAGGGACTGCTCAATTCTACGCAACCAGAGATTTTCTTGGGTTCGGGGATTAATTTACCCTAGTACATCTACTAAAGCCCTTGCGGTTACCGCGAGATTGATTGTTGCCTAAGATGATCATGCGAGGTTTAATTGCTTTTTAGTTCCTAATCATGTTTTTACAACCATGCTAGGCATTCACGCAAAATGGTACTGTAGGGGTTTGTTTGATGATATTCTTCTAATTTTCGAACTTTATCTTAAAAAGAAAAATCAACCAAAGCATTCCAAGGGCATAAAGAAGAAGGATAAAGAGCTATTCTAAAGCGATAAATAAAAACCCGCGGCCCTCAGGTATTTGGATAAAAGCCGCAAATAAAATGAAATAAAGCTCAACAATAAAGTCGGGTGTACAAAAGAAACGAACCGGAATGGACATCGGCCATCTACCATCGCGGGAGAGGGTCTTAAGATATTAATTAGGCTAAATATCCAAGAAAACTATTTTTTAAAAAAATTTCAATAATTTTCTCCAATTAATTAATTTTTTGATTTTATAATTCTGAAAATGGTGATTCGGATTGGGCTTCTAAACCCAACCCTTCTGAAGCCCCGAGCCTCGGAGGGAGCCGAGAGCCCAAATGAAAATTAAAACAAGAGAGGCCCACTTTTTCTAAAGCCCAATTAACCTAAAGCTGGACCAATCTTCTTTCTGAATTCTCTTCCAAAAGCCCAATATCTGCAGATTTTAAAATAAGCCTACGCGTCAGCCCAATAGCAATTTAGACTCAAATCCACGCACACCTAATCTGCACAACCACCTTGTTTATTTGTTTTGGCTATTTTTTATTTTAATTTCTTTTAATCTATTTTTTTATGTTGTCTTCTTCCCCGGACTTCTTCTTCTTCATCCGTCCTTCTGTTCAGACGCCTCCCTCCATAAACATCACAGCTCAATACTTCAGTCACCCGCCACTTCATCTTTCGCCGACCGCCGCCGACACCGACGATCACCACCATACTCGCTCGCATAAAAACAAATCCATGGACTTGACGGACCGCCCTGGCACCACCATGACCATCGCCGACCACTACCAGCGCCGACGATCGCCATCAAACTCGCTTTCATCAAAAGTGTCCGCCGAATCCGACACTGCGACAGACTCCATAGAACCAACACCAGTGGCATGCCGCTTGCTAGCCTCCGGATCTGACCCTCGTCTAGCCTCACCAGACCACCCCCTTTATCTATTCATCTATTGACGCGACGACTAGATGCAAAAGGCTCGACAAAGAAATTTAAAAAAAAAAAATAACCAGGATACATGCATGAGTTTAAGAATTTCGCCAAGTACGCAATGGAAGAGGAGTGAAACGTGAGCATTTTAGACTTGCAACGTTGAGACTTCAAACACCACATATACATACTGGACATCGGCAAATGGCAGCCCGAAATAGAATAAACTAACTCGCGTATGGGCGGAGACTTGATTCTCGCCTTACCCAAAACAAGGCTGAAAAGAGTGATAGAAGTTACCTCGTCAAGAACGTACTCCGAGTTGCGTTGAAGCTTGAGTGCTTTGACAGAACCGAGTGAGAATGAGGGTCGGTGAGGTAGGTCCGGCAAGTACCCTTTCAGTCCGCGACCTCCGGATACGGTAACGGAGGAGTGAGGCTTCCGGTGACCAAGAAAGTTGAGCGACGGACGGCGACTGTAGAGGACTGAGACTTAAGAAAGGGAGTTCTTTTTTTTTTACTCCATCTCTTTCTCTGTTTGGTCTCAGCCTCCTTTCTCTTTACGCTTTTTTTTTCTTTATGGAACCCAGTGATGTATCTAGCAATATCTCCTAGAGGGGGGGTGAATAGGAGATTCTGAACAAAATTGAAATTTCTTGCGGAATGAATAAAGTTCAGTGTACGATTAGGAACAAGAACCGTATAACAATGTGCAGAAAATCTAAACGCAAGGGTAAGAGTTTAGAGAAGAGAACATTGCACATGATATTTATAGTGGTTCGGTTTAGATCAAGCCTACGTCCACTCTCCCACGATGATAGCCGATCGGCTGGATTTCACTATGAAGAATCAAAAGGATTACAACCACTCAAGTATTTTGTTTCTCTCTCACACAGATTTAAAAGTGAAGGATTTTGGGTACACATAATACTCTTTGGATGAAACTCAAATTTTGCTTGCACTTTGGATTGTTGTTCTCCTTCTCCCCTTAGTCCATCATGATTCTTCTTTTATACTCACATGCCTCCGAACTAGCCGTTGGATTCCAGCCAAGGGATCGCTCTTCAATCCTTGATTGGACGTCATCAATCGTGATTGAACGAGACTGTATCTTCAGAAGATATGTAGACCGTTGGGTAAGACATTGAGCCCTTCTGATTCAGTCGCCCATACAACTGAATCTCCAGCTTCCATAAGTGTGATAAGTTTGAGTTGATTCATAAGGATATATTCCTTAGAAGATGATATCCCATTATAGAAAGTCCCTTAATTGATTAGAGGGGATATCAGGATAATCGAATATCAGTTGCCTTGATCGGAAACCTGCCATACGTGGGTCTTCGTGTTTTGTAAAATGCGGAAACTGATCTTTTTTCAGATTCGTCTAGAAGAGATTTGATTCTTACTAGATCAGTTGGCACGTAATGGTAATACGGAGATTTGATGTGATCCATCCGTCACTGTTTAGATCGTTAGGAGCACTTCCATCCGTCACTGTTTAGATCGTCAGAAGCACTTCCATCTGATCCTTCGTCAGAAGCACTTCCATCTAACCCTTCGTCAGAAGCACTTCCATCTGACCCTTCGTTAGGAGTACTTCCATCTGACCCTTGGTCAGCGCGACAGAATTGGAATCACTCAGCCTGCTGCTTACACATTCTTCCTGCATCACATTTCATTAAATAATTTCTTTTGAAGGTTTTGTCAGAATCAAAATGTGGGAGAATTTCCACAACAATCCCCCCCTTTTTGATGGTGACAAAACTTCTCCAGTTGCAAATTACAAATGAGTGATTAAAGGAAAATTTAACCAGTGATAAAATAATAAAAGTGAGTAACCATCACATTTGCTCCTGCAGGTAACCATCATTAGAGATCCTGTAATGAAAGTGTTCTCATAAGAGAGCATGATCAGAGTAAGATTATCCTGCAATGATCCTGCACGAAACTAAACTTAATAGATTATCCTGCAAAAAGGTAAGTTAGGTTCTTCTCCCCCTTTCTTCTAAATTGAAATATAATTAGAGGTAATCTAATGAGACTGCATAAAAGTAAATTCAACTTCTCCCCCTTTTTGTCAACATCAGAAAGAAATTTGTATAAAATTTAAAAGTTGCTTAAAATAATAACGCGTCCCATAAGAATAGAAAATGAAATAAGGAGAATGTGGGTGAGTTTTTAAGAAGATGGATGATCTTCAGGCTCATTATCAGCCTCCACTCGGAAAGGTCCTTCATAGCTACTTCCCATCATATGAGCATGGTCTCTTACAGCTTGAGAAGATTGCAGGTTTGAAGCTATTCTGTCCGTTCTGACCAGTGTGTATGTAGGCATGTTGGCGATCTCAGCACAAAACATTCTCCCATAGAGATCAATGGACTTTTCCAGCTTAGTCACCTGACTAGTCAAACCCTGCAGCTTCCTATCTGTCTTCTGTTCAAAAGCCTGCATTTTCTGATCAAATCTTGTTTCCATTGCAGCCATAGTCTGAAGAAGAGTATTTTGAAGATTTTCAAAATGCGCTTGAAGTTCCATTTGTGGTTCCTAAGGTGCAGGTTCTTGAGTCTCCCCCTCAGTTTGTGTCTTGGTAAAAGCTTGAGAAGCTAGGACTTCAGTGAGAAAAACATCTGATGTAACAGGCACAGGCTCTTTCTCCCCCTGATTTATAGCCCTTTTCCCTTTTGCTTTTGAGCTTGGCACGGAGACTATTTCCTCATCAATGTCCATTGAAATGGACTGTGCACTGGACAATTGATCTTCTCGGGCAATTGCTGAAGCTAGACTTGTAGCATCTTTGTAAATTGTTCCCCTGGTGGAAGAGACATAGTAAGCTCCAATGTCATCTTGTTCTTCCTCCTGTTCTTTTGACGCCAACTTTGCTAGAACTTGTGCTAGCAATTGCTCATGATCACAGTTGACAATTGTGATGTCATACTCTGTGTTATCTTCAATTCGTGCAGCTTGCTCCTCATCCCACATTGTGAGGAATTATTCCTTAGTCAGATCACAGGGATACACAACTTTTTCTTGTGGTTGTATTCCTGTTTCATCTCATTCTTCCTCATCTCCTTCAGCACTATGATTTTCGGACTCACCATCTTCATCTGATCCACCTCGAGATTGAGTAGCTTCAGAATCATATTCCCCTGTTTCTTCCTCACTTGCTTCTGAGTCCTTATCAGTATGACTGTCTGTTTGTTGCCCCTTAACAGCCATGACTTTTCTCTTCTTTGGAGATTTCTGCTTTGACTCTTCCTCGAAGTTCACAATGACTGGTTCATTGTTCTTTGTTCTCCATCCAGCAGGAGTCATCTTGTACCCCATCTTTGTTACCATAGTCTCTCCAGCAGTCATCAGAGGAATGTCCTGCTTGATAAAGGCACCTAGGCCATCAATCTTGAAATAATTGATTATTCTGAAGATCAAGGCGGCATAAGGAAGTTGGCCCTTTGGCTTGAGAGCTGATCTGTACATGTGCAATAGTACTGTATGAGTAAAGGAAATCCTCTATCCTGTCAAGATTCCCCATAACAGTTTTGCCTCGTACTTTGATATATCTGTCTTTGATGCTGCCTTGGGTCTGAGACATTCGATGATCACCTTGTGCATCATGATATGTTTCAAGGGAAAGTCCGTGTAGGCAATATGTGACTTTGATTCCCTTGAGAAACTCGATTTGCCAGTCAGGAAGCAGAAAGCTTCACCTGCAGTGACATCTAAGGGTTTGAAATCTCCCTTTCTGGTTCCCATGATTGCAGCCAATTCATCAACAGTCAGAAAATACTGCTTTCTTTTGACTGTGAAAGCCAGAGAGTTGAAGTTGACAAACTGAAGATTTGAATAGAAGTAAGCTACCAAATCAGGAAAAGTGAAGCCTCTCTTAGTTATAAACTGATCTATCTTCACCTTTTCTAGATGCTTCCTCAGATAGATGCCATTGCTGTCAAAGTACTTTAACTCAAATACCCTTTGAGGTATAATACCTCTCTGTTTCATTGCTTCAAACCTTTCTTTGTGAGCCTGATTCTGGAACAAGGGATCAAGAAAGCTTTTATCCAAAATAAAGCCTATATTTTTCACAAAGTCATTGAACAAAATGTCATCATCATCTTCCACCTTTGCCTTCGTGCCGCCAAGTCTAATCGGGGATGGTTTTCATTTCGAGCTTGTCTCTGCCACTTTCTCCTTTCCTTTTCTAGAGACAGATGCAGGTTTTTCTACAGCAATTGGTTCAACGATTTTCCCAGGCAAGCTAAGAAACTCCAATAGTTCGCCCTCACTATCGAAATAGTGAGTGTTCAGCAGTTTTCTAAGTTCGTTACCAAAATCTCCTGCAGCCTTAATCCTATCATACATTGGCTTAATAGAATGAGCCATAGATTATTTTCCTTCAAAGGCAGACAGAGACAGATATTTTGCCAGGCGGAGTGCTTCTCGTTGTTCGTTGATTTGGGTTTCTGTGAGTTCCGCGCCACTTGCAGTTGAGGTGGAGAACTTCCTCTTCGACTGAGGCGTCTTCTTCGAGTCAGAGGCTGATTTTGGAGCCATTGATGCGTATAAAGTTTAAAACTTTGAGTGAAAGAGTGTTGTTTTGAGGAGGAAATCGAGAGCGAGAAATTTCGAACACGATTTTAGGGTTTTGATTTGAGAGAATTTTGAAAGTGAGAGAACAGAGGTGACGGTTCAGCTTTTTTATAAAAGAGGCGGTTATTTTTGGAAACAAAAGAGAGAATTTTGATTTTCTAAAGGGAAAAAAATTCCTTTAATAAAACAAATATTCACCGTCACTCAGATATTCGGAGATATATATTCATATGAGGAACTTACCTAAAAGATAGCTTTTAGAGATAACTGACCTTTTTAAAAGAAAGTGTGAATTTCTTCTTACGCGCCTTTTTGACGTTCCTTCTGATGCTCCTTCTGATGCTCCTTCTGACGCTCATTCTGACGTTCCTTCTGACTCTCCTTCTGACGTTCCTTCTGATGCTCCTTCTAACGTTCCCACTGACTCTCCTTCTGACGTTCCTTCTGATGCTCCTTTTGTCGTTCCTTCTGATGCTCCATGTTCTAAGGTATACTTAAGAAGGAAGGTTAATGATGGATAATTCATTTCTGATAAAATTAAAACTCTATTTATCAAGTGGTTTAGTAAAAATATCTGCAAGTTGATTTTTCGTATCAATGTATTGAATGTTAACATCACCGTTCTGAACATGATCACGTATGAAGTGATGCTTGATCTCAATATGCTTTGTTCTTGAGTGAAGTACATGATTCTTTGTGAGATTTATGGCACTTGTATTGTCACATAGGATTTCCACAGTTGATTCTTCAACACCATAGTCTTTGAGTTGCTGTTTTAGCCAAAGTATTTGAGTGTAGCAACTTCCAAGAGATACGTATTCTGCTTCAGCTGTACTGAGTGCCACTGTATTTTGCTTCTTTGAATACCATGAGACAAGCATGTTTCCCATGAGCTGACAAGTTCCAGATGTACTTTTTCTATCAACTTTGCAACCTGCAAGATCTGCATTTGAATATCCCTTTAGTATAAAATCAGAAGATTTAGAATACCACAAACCATAGTTGGGATAAGTCCCTATGTATTTGATTATTCTCTTGACTGCTGATAGGTGTGATTCTCTTGGGCTTGACTGAAATCTTGCACATAAGCAGACACTATATAGAATGTCTGGTCTTGAAGCTGTGAGATAGAGTAATGATCCAATCATACTCCGATATAGTTTGGGATCAACTTCCTTTCCATCTTCATTTTTATCTAATTTTGAGGAGTGAGACATATGAGTTTCTGTCTTCTTGCCATTCTCCAGACCAAACTTCTTCACTATTTCCAATGCATACTACTCTTGAAATATGAAGGTTCCTTTTTGAGATTGATGAATTTGAAGACCAAGAAAGAACTGTAATTCTCCCATCATACTCATCTCAAATTCATCCTACATTGCTTTAGAAAATTTCTTGTAGAGAAGTTCATTAGAGGAGCCGAATATAATATCAACAACATAAATTTGAACTAAAAGGATATCTTTACCTTTTCTTTGAATAAAAAGAGTGGTGTCTACATTACCTTTAGTGAAGCTGTGTTGAGATAAAAAGTTACTTAACCTTTCATACCAGGCGCGGGGTGCTTGTTTCAATCCATAGAGTGCCTTTTTTAAGACATATACCAGATCCTTTTCTTTAGGTTCTTCGAAGCCAGGAGGTTGTTCAACATATACCTCTTCTTTGATGTAGCCGTTTAGGAAGGCACTTTTCACGTCCATCTGAAAAAGTTTGAAGTCATTGTAACAAGCATAAGCAAGAAGTAGCCTAATGGCTTCTAACTTGGCAACCGGTGCGTAGGTTTCATCGTAATCTATTCCTTCTTCTTGAGAGTATCCTTTTGCTACAAGTCTTTCTTTGTTTCTTACAACTTTTCCTTTGTCATCAAGTTTGTTTCTGAATACCCATTTTGTTCCAATTACTGGATGATTTTTGGGACGATTGACCAGTTCCCAAACATTGTTGACCTTGAACTGATGTAGCTCTTTCTGCATTGCATTTATCCAGTTTTCATCTGCTAATGCATCTTCAATCATTTTTTGCTCCAATTCAGATACCAAGGCGATGTTGCTCATTGCTTGCTTGAACTTGGATCTTGTCTTTACGCCATCACTTATGCTGCCTATGATAAGTTCCTTTGGATGACTTGACTTATGCTTCCAGTTTTTGTCAAGGCCATCATTTGAGGATATTGTGGATTCATTCTGTTCATCTTCTGGTCTTTCTTCAACTGAGGAAGTTTCCTTCTAAACATTCTCCGAACCCGTATTCACATCTGAGTCTGCTCGTGAGTTCGTGACTTGATGAAGTGCATACATTTGAATGGATTCAGGTTCATCATCCTGGTAGCTTTCATTGAACTTGATGTTCACCGATTCCTCAACAGCACGAGTGTTCTTGTTATAGACTCTGTAGGCTTTGCTTGTTGTTGAATATCCCAAGAAAATTCCTTCATCTGATCTCTCATCAAACTTTCCAACTCGATCATTAGCATTCTTTAGAATAAAGCATTTGCAACCGAATACATGAAAGTATGCAACATCAGGCTTTCTTTCTTTGAAAAATCATAGGGAGTTTTCTCAAAAAAAGGTCCGAGGGAAATTCGATTTAAGATATAACATGCTGTTGAAACGGCCTCAGCCCAAAAGTTAGAGGCAATTTTACTCTCAATAATAAGAGTTCTGGCCATTTCTTGCAAAGATCTGTTTTTTCTTTCTACTACCCCATTTTGTTGAGGAGTATAAGGTGTAGAGAAGTTATGCTGAATTCCGAACTTAGTGCAAAAATCTGAGAAACTTTGATTTTCAAACTCTCCCCCATGATCCGTTCTCAAACTGGAAATAGTGTAACCCTTTTCATTTTGAATTCTTTTAGCAAATTTTGAGAAGGATATGAAAGCTTCATTTTTGTGAGCAAGAAATGAAACCCATGTAAATCTAGAGAAGTCATCAACTATGACAAGGCAATATTTCTTACCTCCAATGCTTAGAGTTCTATTTGGTCCGAAGATGTCCATATGAAGTAGCTGCAGACAATGCTTAGTGAAAACTTGATTTAAGGACTTAAAAGAACTTCTTACCTGCTTACCCAGTGTGCATGCATGACATAGTCCACTTTTCTCAAATTTTGTTTGAGGTAGTCCTCGAACAAGTCCCTTCTTGGAAAGCTTTGAAATATGTTTTACACTAATATGACCTAACTTTCTGTGCCAAAGATCAGATTCATCCTTAACAGAAATAAGACATTTAGCATGTTCACAGTCAGCATTAATATCTAAAAGATAAATGTTCCTATGCCTTCGTCCCGTGAAGGATTCCTTTTTATCCTTGCTCATACCTGTGCATTTTAGATCTTGGAACCAAATATCATATCCAGAGTCACAGAGTTGACTTACAGAAATCAAGTTGTAGTTCAATCCTTTGACTAGAGAGACATCTTTAACGGTCAGATTCCCAATCTTTACATTTCCTTTCCCGATGACCTTTCCCTTGTTCTTTCCTCCAAACGACACGCTCTTCCATCACAATCTGAGAAGGATATAAATACATCTGGATTTCCAGTCATGTGACTTGAACAACCACTATCTAGAAACCACTTGTTCTTCCTTCTTTTTGGTACCTCAGTTTCTGAATCTGAATTTGAATCTGATTCGGCCATGAGACAGATGTTTGCATAATCATTTTTGCTTTCATCAGAATCACTTAAAGTTTCTGCCTTTAGAGCCTTCTTGTACTTCTCATACTTGAGTTTGTCCTTCTTCAAAATTGGGCAGTGCGGTTTGATATGTCATGCCTTCTTACAGTGGAAGCAGATCACGTCTTTGCTATCTTGTGAGTCGTTGCTTGATATTTTTACATCACTCTTCTTCCAAGGTTTCTTTCCTTTGATGTTTCTGCCCTTCCGAGCCATCTTCCTAAATTTTTTGACCATGAGGGTTAATTCTTCATCATCCTCATCTTCATTATCTGTATCAGAAAAACATTGATTAATTTCAGTTTTTAAGGCAATAGATTTTTTACCTTTCTGTTCTCCCTTTTTGTTTGCTCGTTCTGTTTCATAGGATTGCAAAGTCCCGACTAACTCATCCACCGAGAGTGGTCTGATTGTTTGGCATTCTTGAATTGATGGCTTGATGTAATTCCAATCATCTGTGAGTCCACGCAGTATCTTCCTGACTTGCATTGGTTCAGCGATAGGTGCCCCTTGTCTTGCAAGTCCACTTACCAGAGTCTGAAACCTGTCTATCATATCTGCAATAGATTCATCAAGCTTCATTTCAAATGCTTCATAGTCACTCAGTAAAATACTGAGCTTTGTTTCTTTCACACGATTTGTTCCTTGAAAGGTAACATGAAGTCTACCCATATTGCCTTAGATGATTCTTCCTCTGAGACACGATTATAAAGAGGAGTAGATAAGGCACAAAAGAGAGCATTGACAGCTTTAGAATCAAGGCCTCTTCTTTTAGCCTTTTCAGCATCAGTCATTGTTGTGATAGTATTTACTCCGTCAGCAGAGATTGGATTTGTAGCATTTGCAGGAACTATTCCATTTGTAACGACATCCCACATCAGATCATCATAGGCTTTGAAGAACCACTTCTTCATCTTGTTGCTCCACATATTGTAATCCTTTCCATCAAAGTATGGTGGCATGTTGGCAAAGTGCGAATCGCTTGTTCCTGAAGAGTGATTGCTAGACATAGTAGATCGTTAACTCTGAAGTCAATAAATACTTCGTAAAATGAGCAACCTGCTCTGATACCAATTGATGTATCTAGCAATATCTCCTAGATGGGGGTGAATAGGAGATTCTGAACAAAATTGAAATTTCTTGCGGAATGAATAAAGTTCAATGTAAGATTAGGAACAAGAACCGTATAACAGTGTGCAGAAAATCTAAACGCAAGGGTAAGAGTTTAGAGAAGAGAACATTGCACACGATATTTATAGTGGTTCGGCTTAGATCAAGCCTACGTCCACTCTCCCACGATGACAGCCGATCGGCTGGATTTCACTATGAAGAATCAAGAGGATTACAACCACTCAAGTATTTTGTTTCTCTCACACACAAATTTTCACAGTGAAGGATTTTGGGTACACAGAATACTCTTTGGATGAAACTCAAATTATGCTTGCACTTTGGATTGTTGTTCTCCTTCTCCCCTTAGTCCATCATGATTCTTCTTTTATACTCCACTGCCTCCGAACTAGCCGTTGGATTCCAGCCAAGGGATCGCTCTTCAATCCTTGATTGGACGTCATTAATCGTGATTGAACGAGACTGTATCTTCAGAAGATATGTAGACCGTTGGGTAAGACATTGAACCCTTCTGATTCAGTCGCCCATACAACTGAATCTCCAGCTTCCATAAGTGCGATAAGTTTGAGTTGATTCCCCAGAATATATTCCTTAGAAGATGATATCCCATTATAGAAAGTCCCTTAATTGATTAGAGGGGATATCAGGATAATCGAATATCACTTGCCTTGATCGGAAACCTGCCATACGTGGGTCTTCGTGTTTTGTAAAATGCAGAAACTGATCTTTCTTCAGATTCGTCTAGAAGAGATTTGATTTTTACTAGATCAGTTGGCACGGAATGGTAATACGGAGATTTGATGTGATCCATCCGTCACTGTTTAGATCGTCAGGAGCACTTCCATCTGACCCTCGGTCAGAAGCACTTCCATCTGATCCTTCGTCAGAAGCACTTCCATATGACCCTTCGTCAGAAGCACTTCCATATGACCCTTCGTCAGAAGCACTTCCATCTGACCCTTCGTCAAGAGTACTTCCATCTGACCCTTGGTCAGTGCGACAGAATTGGAATCACTCAACCTATTGCTTACACATTCTTCATGCATCACATTTCATTAAACAATTTCTTTTGAAGGTTTTGTCAGAATCAAAATATAGGAGAATTTCCACAACACCCAGAACCACCTGTTAAGAGGAGGAGAATGTTTAGGAGTTGTATCACCTTCTTCTCTTTTCTTTTAGAATCTCACCGACGAAGACCCCTCGAAGAACCCTCTTTCCCCACTCTATCTTGCATTTTTCTCTATTTTTCTCTTCGTGAACCCCCTTTTGGTTCTCTCTATGTATGTTTTTTTGTTTTCTTTCAATCGGAAATCCTTTCACACTCCTGGTTTCCCCCAAAAGAAGAACCTCATTCACCACTCAACCTGGAATGCTCTCTCAATTTTTTTTCGAAAAACATCCCCCAACTCTACTCTATTCTCATGGTTCACTCATTTTTTGTCCTTTTTTTATAGGAGAACCAAGCCTCCTCTTCTTCAACTACCAGACCCTTCACGAGCTCCTCTCTCTCTCTCTCTCTCTCTCTCTCTCTCTCTCTCTCTCTCTCTCTCTGTTTTCTTTTCCCAAATCCTCCCCCTGGAACCCCCTCTCTATTTCTCACGGTTCCTACATTTTTTTGTCTTTTTGGAATACAAGAACCAGACATCTCTTCATCTCCATTCTCCCATCTAGCCAGAAGCGAGGTGTGTTGGGTCAACGGTCGTCGAGCGAGTTGAGGCAACTGGTCAGACACGATAGAGGCGGCGACGCATGAAAGAACGTTGCTTTTTTTTTTGTTTGAACCTCTCTAGCCTCTGTGGTACTAACCCCACCAAGAGCAGCCCTTTCCTTCTCACTAGTCACTCTGTCTCTCTTTGTTTTTGTTGGAAAAACAGTGTTAAAAATGAATAATACTGTTTTATAGATATGGAGGATACTTACAATTCGAATGACAATAATAAACGTAAACAAACTGCCTTAAATATGAAAACACTAAGTTGGCAGAAGCACAGAATCTGAGCCTTTAGAAGAAGGTCAGAAGCAAGTCAGAAGCAGAAAAAAATGAACTATCAAATGCAGGTCAGAAGCAGGTCAGAAGCAGAAAAACTGAACTATCAGATGCAGTGTTCAAAACTCGTCAGTTGCAACTACATCTGAACCCGTCAGATGCACTGTTCAAAACTCGTTTGATGTAACTGCATCTGAACCCGTCAGATGCAACTCAGATACACCCGTCAGATGCAGTTCCTTATGAACCCGGTTAGAAGCAGTTCCTTTTGAACTCGGCCAGAAGTAGTTCCTTCTGAACCTCTAGAAGCAACTTCAGAAGCACTGAATCTAAACTCGTCAGAAGCAGTGAATCTGACCCTTCATGAGGATAAAAGCTCAACATTCAAAAGAGCAAAATCTGCACGGAAATACAACAGTATAAAAAGAAATTGAATTAATAAAGAATACCGAGGTCTGTGTTCGACACATTTTCCTTAAAGCAGATTCGTCTCCTCCAATACGTGCTTTGAGGTTTCGTGAACGTCTATCTCCCAAGATACAACGGTTAAGCAGCAATAGAGGCAAGCACAGCACTCCAAAGCTTCCGGCGAACTTGAACAACACGAGAACATTATCGAAAACAATGCAAATACAGATAATTCAAAAGAGGGAGAAGTGATTTTCGTAGTCCGTAGTTCTTATGTCGTGTATGAAACAGAACGGGAAGCTATCTATTTATAGGCTAAGCGAGGCATTGCGAAAATAAAGAATAACAGCTAAATAAATTATGCCGTTTAGAGCCGTTATGTATTTAATTCTGTAACCACAGAATTATAACAGCCGTTACTTAGTTAAAACCATTAAAACACCAGTAAATAACTTAAGAACGGTTAACGGCTTGAGTTGGAAAAAAATTAAAACATAAGGCAAAAATGGGCTTGTCGCGATGCCCACTTTTCGGTTCTGCATTCGTGTACGCAGGCCGTACGCTCGCGCCCAAGTTCAACTTGTCGGGCCTCTATCGGGGTCCGAGATTTGCACCCCCCCTACGCGTGCGCGTAAGGCATAGTACTTGTTGCAATAGTTACCACTCAAAAGAAGTGTAACCACATATAAAGCACTTCAAGGCCTTCTTCCTTTCCTATGTGGGACTAGTGCTTTGTCACTTCCAACTTCCAACTCAATGGTGTTCTTTGAGAAACAATTCCTCATTCACTCACCCATCAAAATACCTCATATTTTCCAACAATCCCCCACATGAATGAAAATTATTTTGGTTTTGACTCTGTGATAGTGTTCAACAAATGAAACCTGCATAGGATAGGTAGGTATCACCCTTTGAACCTTCCCTTGTGAAAGTATATTTAATTTACCAGCTGTTTAGTAAACTTGATGTCCTTGAACTGTCCTGCTTTCTTAGTAAATGACCCATACACTTCACATATGAATCATCTAAACGTTTGTTCAGTTCTCATGAGTATGTTCGTTTTGGCCATGAACATCGTCCTGGTTCTGCGAGAGTTTCTAAAGAATTCAGCCCTCAATAATTCTCCTTTGAAGCAGCCCCACTTCTCTCTCACATAGGTGATTACTTAATCTTGAGTAATTGATTTACTCTACTTAAGAATCATTAAAGCATAATTGCTATCCTTTTCCTGATAAACCCCCACTATAATTGATTTTTCTCCACATATGTGAGAGATATCAAATCACTGTTTCTTTTATAGAAATGGTTTGAGGGATAGACCCCCACAGTGATATCATTCAGTTCATATAATTATGTTGTCCTTTTGAACCTAGATCTTGGGATCTCCAGTCAGTTAGGTTGGATTTCCTTTATATCAACTTTTTCTGTAATAGGCTTTAGTCCCATTCCTATTGTTGACTTTTCAACTAACTCTCTGTTTAACCCTTTGATTAGCGGATCCGCAATATTATCCTTTGACTTTACGTAGTCAATAGAGATAATTCCAGTTGAGAGTAGTTGTCTAATGGTATTGTGTCTACGACGTATATGTCTAGACTTACCATTATACATGTTACTCTGTGCTCTTCCAATCGCAGATTGACTATCGCAATGTATACAGATTGGTGGCACAGGTTTTTGCCATTTTGGAATATCCTCTAAGAAATGGCGTAGCCATTCAGCCTCTTCACCACATTTATCCAAAGCTATAAACTCGGATTCCATTGTGGATCTGGCTATAACAGTTTGTTTACAGGATTTCCAAGATACAGCCGCACTTGCCAATGTGAAAACATATCCACTAGTAGATTTTGAGTCTTTTATATCAGATATCCAGTTTACATCAATGTATCATTCTAATACAGATGGATACCTGGTATAGTGCAGGCCATGATTCCGAGTATACCGTAGGTACCTGAGTACTCTTACTATTGCTTTCCAATGGTCAGTAATCGGATTGCTCGTATATCTACACAATCTACTAACCGTATAGGCAATATCTGGTCTAGTACAACTCATTAAGTACATTAGACTTCAAATAATTCTGGAGTATTCTACTTGAGGAATACCCTCTCCTCTATTCTTGGATAGATGAAGACTATTGTCTAATGGTGTTCTAGCAATACCAGAATTATTCTTGCTGAATTTTTCAAGAATCTTGTCCACATAGTGTGACTGGTTTAAAACTAAACCTTCTGACGTTCTTGTGATCTTAATCCCTAAAATCACATCATCAAGTCCCATATCTTTCATGTTAAATCTTGAATTCAACATATTCTTGGTAGATTTGATCATTCTGTCATCACTATCAATAATAAGTATGTCATCTACATACAGATATAGAATGTCATATCCATTCTCTGTCTCTTTAATGTAGACACATTTATCACATTCATTGATTTTAAAACCATTGGTAATCATTGCTTTATCAAACTTTTCATGCTACTGCTTTGGCGCTTGTTTTAGACCATACAACGATTTTACCAATTTATAGACTTTTCTTTCTTGTCCTGGAACTACAAAACCTTCAAGTTGTTCCATATAGATTTCTTCATCCAAATCACCATTTAGGAAAGCTGTTTTTATATCCATTTGATGTACTTCTAGATTTCGCAATGCTGCAATTGCAAGTATCATCCTAATGAAGTTTATTCTCGTCACAGGAGAATAAGTATCAAAGTAATCTAAGCCTTCTCGTTGTCTGTATCCATTGATTACAAGTCTGGCTTTATACTTATCAATGGAGTCATATGCTTTCATCTTCCTTTTAAAGATCCATTTGGACCCTAAAGGTTTACAACTATGAGGAAGATCCACTAGCTCCCAAGTATGATTATGCAAAATAGAATCAACTTCACTTTTATTGCCTCTTTCCATAGAGGTCCCTCAGAAGAACTCACAGCTTCTATATAAGTTAGTGGTTCTTTTTCTAACAAATAAGTTAGAAAATCATTTCCAAATGATTTTTCCACTCTTACTCTTTTGCTACGTATTAGTTCATGATCTGAAATATGACTTTCATCATTCATAGTTTCATTCGTTCGTTTAGACGAACTTGAACCATCATTGGATTTGTAAGGAAATACATGTTCAAAGAATGAAGCTTTCCTAGACTCCATGTTCGTATTCTTGTGTATATCTGGAATCTTAGATTCATGCACAAAAAATCGATATGCATTACTGTTATGTGCGTAGCCTATAAAGATACAGTCCACCGTTTTAGGACCTATCTTAGTTTTCTTTAGTGTTGGAACAATTACTTTAGCAAGGCACCCCCACACTCGTAAGCAATTGTAGGATGGTCTCCTACCTTTCCATAGCTCATAAGGGGTTTTATCCTTTTTTTTAGGTACCTTATTTAAAAGATAATTGATTGACAAAATAGCTTCACCCCACATATTTTGAGGTAAGCCTGAACTTAGTAACATCGCGTTCATCATTTCTTTCAATGTGCGATTTTTACGTTCAGCAACACCATTTGATTGAGGTGAATAAGGCGTAGTTACCTCATGTATAATTCCGTGTTGTGCACAGAATTCACCAATTGGTACTTCATACTCACCGCCTCTATCACTTCTCAATCTCTTGATTTTCTTATAAAGTTGATTTTCAACTTCATTCTTATAGAGAATAAATTTCTCTAAAGCTTCATCTTTGCTTTTAAGCAAATACACATAGCAGTATTTAGTGCTATCATCGATAAAGGTAATAAAATATTTATTACCACCTCTTGTTTGTTCGAATTTCAAATCACAAACATCACTATGAATCAATTCAAGAGGTACGATACTTCTGTCAATCGATTGAAACAATGATTTCATTAATTTTGTCTCAACACAAATTTCACATTTGTGTTTTGAATCAATTTGGAATGAAGGTATATGTTCCAAGTTAATTAATCTACGCAATGTATCATAATTAACATGTCCGAGTCTACCATGCCATAAATTGGAGGACTCAAGCAAATAAACGGAAGGCTTATTATTTTTATTGATAATTGTCATAACATTATCAGTTACATATCCCTTCCCCACATACATTCCAGATTTAGACAAAATAACTTTATCTGACTCGAACACCATGCGAAATCCATGCTTGTTCAACAGTGATCCGGAGACCATATTCTTTCGAATTTTCGGCACATACAATACATTATTCAGAGTCAGCTCTTTCCCAGAAGTCATCTTCAGAAGCACATTCCCTTGGCTTTCAACCGCAGAAGAGGCAGAGTTTCCCATGAACACTTTCTCCCCATCAATTGGTTCGAAAGTCGTGAACATGTCCTTATTGGAGCACACGTGCCTAGTTGCCCCAGTGTCAATCCACCATTCCTTTAGATTGAACCCAATTAAGTTCACTTCAGAAATCATTGCAGAGACGTTTATGTCTGACATGTCTTTTGTCATGTCATTCACCATATTTGTCTCATAATTCTTCATCTTTGAAAGTCTGCAATCCACAGATCTGTGACTCGTCTTGCCATAGTTGAAGCATTTCCCTAGAAACTTATTATTGGAAACTCCTCCTTTTGGTCCCAACTTCGGCTTGGCGACCTTCTTATTCTTGTGGCCGTGCTTATGCTCCACAACATTTGCCTTAGCTGTAGTAGGATTGAATCCTTTGCGTTCAGAGCTTCTGTTGTCTTCTTCAATTCGAAGTCTAACAATCAGCTCCTCCAGGTTCATTTTCTTTCGCTTGTGCTTGAGGTAGTTCTTGAAATCCTTCCACCCAAGAGATAGCTTCTCAATAATCGCAACCACTTGGAAGGTTTCACTCAAGTTCATTCCTTTAGCCTGAATCTCATGCAAGATCACCTGAATTTCTTGCACTTGACTGATTACAACCTTAGAATCCACCATCTTATAATCAAGGAATCGACCGATAATAAATTTCTTTGCTCCGGCATCCTCTGTTTTATATTTCCGGTCTAGGGATTCCCATAACTCATTTGCCGTCTTTATTGCACAATAAACATTGTACAATGAGTCATGTAGTCCATTCATGACATAATTCCTACATCGGATACCTTAGGAGGTTCCTTAGTCAAGAATCTCGCAAGATTCAGTGTTGTTAAATAAAACAACATCTTCTGCTGCCACCTTTTAAGTTCGATCCGTTGAACTTTTCAGGTTTCTCACCATGGTGGAAAGAAGGCGCAGCAGAAGTATAAGATGATCCAAGCTGATGAATAGCAGAGGTAGAGCTTTTGGTGATGTCATCAACAGGCACATCAACAACGTCTTTTCCAGTAGCCATTCAAATTGTAAGTGTCGAATCGAATCGAAACGAATCTTTTTTAAGATTGTTGGAAAAACATTGTTAAAAATGAACAATACTGTTTTATAGATATGGAGGATACTTACAATTCGAATGACAATAATAAACGTAAGCATACTACCTTAAATATGAAAACACTAAGTTGGCAGAAACACATAATCTGAGCCTTCAGAAAGAGGTCAGAAGCAAGTCAGAAGTAGACAAAACTGAACCATCATATGTAGGTCAGAAGCAGAAAAATTGAACCATCAGATGCAGTGTTCAAAACTCGTCAGATGCAACTGCATCTGAACCCATCAGATGCACTGTTCAAAACTCGTCAGATGCAACTGCATCTGAACCCGTCAGATGCAACTGCATCTGAGCCCGTCAGATGCAACTCAAATGCACTTCCTTCTGATCCCGGTCAGAAGCAATTCCTTCTGAACCTCCAGAAGCAGCTTCAGAAGCACTGAATCTGGACTCGTCAGAAGCAGTAAATTTGACCCTTCATGAGGATAAAAGCTCAACCGTCAAAAGAGCAAAATCTGCATGAAAATACAACAGTATAAAAAGAACTTGAATTAATAAAGAATGCCGAGGTCTGTGTTCGACACAATTTCCTTAAAACAGATTCGTCCCCTCCAGTACGTGCTTTGAGGTTTCGTGAACGTCTGTCTCCCAGGATACAACGGTTATGCAGCGATAGAGGCAAGCACAACACTCTAAAGCTTCCAGCGAACTTCAACAACACGAGAACACTATCAAAAACAATACAAATGCAGATAATTCAAAAGAGGGAGAAGTGATTTTCGTAGTCCGTAGTTCTTGTGTCGTGTATGAAACAGAATGAGAAGCCATCTATTTATAGGCTAAGCGGGGCATCGCGAAAATAAAGAATAACAGCTAAATAAATTCGGTCGTTTAGAGTCGTTATGTATTAAATTCTGTAACCACAGAATTATAACAGCCGTTACTTAGTTAATACCTTTAACACACCGGTAAATAACTTAAAAACGGTTAACGGCTTGAGTTGGAAAAAATTAAAACAGAAGGCAAAAATGGGCTTATCGCGAGACCCACTTTTCGGTCCTACATTCGCGTACACAGGTCGTGCGCTCGCGCCCAAGTTCAACTTGTCGGGCCTCCGTCGGGGTCCGGGATTTTCATCCCCCTGCGCGTGCACGTAAGGCATAGTATTTGTTACAATAGTTACCGCTCAAAAGAAGTGTAACCACATATAAAAGCACTTCAAGGCCTTCTTCCTTTTCTATGTGGGACTAGTGCTTTGTCACTTCCCACTTCCAACTCAATGGTGTTCTTTGAGAAATAATTCCTCATTCACTCACCCATCAAAATACCTCATATTTTCCAACAGTTTTTTGCACTCTCCGGACGCTCACCCCTTACAATCGCTCCTCTCTTTGGTGCTCTCTCTTGGTTTGCTTTTTTTTTTTAACAATCGAGATCTCCCCTCTGGTACTGTGGACGAGCTCTTGTATATGCTGGAGCCTCGTCGGATCCCCCCAAAGGACCTTCACGCGCTCATGTCCTCTAAAAAGGGACTGATTTTCCAGTTTTTGTCGCAGGCGCCATTTTCATTTTTTGCCCACTGTCCCCTGTTCTTGTACGTGAAAGAGAGCAGGGAATGTTCCCTATTGTAGACCCAGTTCGGTCGGGTTGGGTCGGGTTTGACCCAACCGATCTGGTTATCAATTTTAGATCAATTGAGTCCGTAATTGACCGTTTTTCATGAAATTGATACCAAAATCAGACTCCTCGGCATGTTTTCCATCTAAAATGGGTATTTTCGCGAACAATTGAATCGGAATTTAGCGAAAATCCCAAATTATGCCTAGAATCCGAAAATGATTTTTGCTTAATTAAAGGCTTAACCGACCGAATCAGTCCAAATTGAGGCCACCAATGGGTCCGGAACGATTAAAACTACAGGGTAGAAGTGTTTTATTAGAATGGGTATGCCCATATGGAATTTAATTTCATGATTTGTGAAACCGGGGACTAAATTGAAAGGCAATTGTGCAATTAGGTCCTTTTGGTTAAAATTGACCAAATTGAAGGGTAAATCGACACAATTTTACTTCAAGGTTCTTGGTACCAATGTCATGGCTTGTCCAAAGCAGAAATTGAAAATTAAAAGACTCAAAAAGCAATTTTTACGCTCAATTCGAGTGTATGTTTGTGAAGGAACATAGTGACCCAAGTCGAATTTTTGAGATTTATAAAGACCAATTTGAAGAGGGAATTAAAATAAAATTGTTGAGTATTTTTGTGCATTTTTATGACCAAGAATGGTATTTTTCTGATTTTTAGGGCATTTTTATAATTAAATAAATTCAAAAAAATATTAAAAATTATGAAAACTAATTTTTGTTCAAAATTGGTTCCTAAGACTAGGCCAAGGCTTTCAAAGTTGATTTTGCAAATTTATGACTCTTTTTTGTTATTTTTAATTAATTTTAGAAATAAAATCGAAATAAAAGATGATTAAAAATCAGTTGTCAACAGCTGCCCATCTTTGAGAGTGAGCTCGTCGGAGGTTGCTCTCAAAGACAAAATGATACCTGAGTCTTAACCGACTTGACTGGGGAAAATAAAATGCTAATGACATCGGACTCTAAGAAACCTTTTGATGCAAGCTCAAATTCCAAGTTAAAAGTACAAGATGCAGAGTGAATATATTCAACTGGTTGCTTGGTCGAATGAATACATGTAGTAAACTTAATCCTGCGCTGCTTCCCAAAGATACAGTGCTCACATAAGTCTAACTTACTTATTTTCTGACCCTTTAACAAGCCCATATCACTCAGTATCGTCATACCTGCCTCATTCATGTGCCCTAAACACATATGCCATAACCGAGTCAAGTTAGAATCTGACTCACCTGATGAATTACATCAGCTTCTATCACGGTCTCTCCTAGTAGATGATAGAGAGAATTTACTTTCTTCCCTTTCATCACTGTAATGGCACCTCGAGAGATCTTCAGCACTCCACCTTCAGCGGTGTACTTACACCCGATATCATCAAGTATCCCCAGAGAAATAAGGTTCTTCTTGAGCTCCGGTACATGCCTCACATCTGTCAATGTGCGAACTACGCCATCATGCATCTGAATACGAATTGTCCCTATCCCCACAACCTTACAAGCTGTGTTATTCCCCAACATAACTCTACCACCATTTGCAGTCTGGTAAGTAGTAAACCAGTTCCTATGAGGCGTCATATGATAAGAACTCCCCGAATCTAGCACCTATTCATCTCTTGACGAACCTGTAGTCACACACAAAACAACCTCTGCATCACTAGTGCTCTCCTTAGCAATATTCGTCACACTGCTTGTGGCCTTCTGCTTATCACCTCTGTTTCTCAACTTAGGACAGTCTCTCCTGATATGCCCTTTCTCGTGACATTCAAAGCACTTCACGCATCCCTTAGACTTTCTATGGCATGACTTAGACCTGCTTTTACCTTTGCTGCTACTGGACCCTCGATGTTGCTCTCTACCCCGAATCACTAGTCCACGCGCTATATCCTGCGTTAGACTGTTATCTCGCAACTTTCTCTACCACTCTTTAGAAAACAAAGTGGACTTTACCTCCTTTGAGGTAATCGTAGTACGCCCCTGCAATAGAGAATCAGTAAAGTGCTCACACGACTCTGGTAAAGAATCCAACAACATCATGCCTTGTTCTTCATCTTCAAGAGTCTTACCGACGTTCTTCAAATCCATCATGTGTTTATTAAATTAATCTATGTGGGTTCTGATAGACGTACCTTCAGTATATCTGAACTGGAACATCCTCTTCAACATGTACAAGTGATTGTTCAAACCCTTCTTTATGTAGAGCGACTGAAACTTTGCTCACAATGCTGCGGTACCATTCTCCTCGCCTACCTCTATTAGCACTTCATCCGATAAATTCAACAGGATTTGACTCCTAGCTTTCCTCATCAACACATCCTTATCAGCATCTTACATTGATTCGGGCAACTTAGCCTTACCCTCCAATGCTTCTGCCAAACCCTAAGTTGTCAATAATGCCTCCATCTTGAGGCTCTATAATCCAAAGTTGTTCCTCCCGTTAAATTTCTCAATTTCAGCTTTCATCCCAGATATAATTACAGCAACAGAATTCCAGATAAAAACCAGACAAGCAAAAGCCCCAAATCATAATCCAGAAATTTTACCCTAAGCTCTGATACCAATTGATGTAATATTAATGCGCGGAAATAACCAGGATCTTGCAAATACGTCAATGTGCAAGCCTAGAGAAAATAACGAGGAACGATAAAGGACACCAGATATAACGTGGTTCGGTCCGAATGTCGGTATCTACATCCACGAGGAGAGCCAGCAAGAACAATCCACTATAATCGGATTTACAATCACTCAATACTCTCGTGTTTCCCGTACCTAGATAATACCCAAAACCCGAAGTGTTTACAATAAACAAATCAATTGGATATAATAGATAAAACTCACGAAGCACAAAGCTCACTGCGTCCGAACCCGTGCGACCGAAAAGAAGAAATACCAGATCGTCGTCTCTATTTTTCTCTTCTTCGCTCGCGGCTCGTTTTCTCGTTACTGTGCGGTAACTCTTTTCTTCGTGCGGCGTGGCTCGGTCTACTTTTTGCGTCTCGGCTTTTGAAGGCAATTGGAGGAGAAGAAACCTGATTGCCTTTTATTTCCTTTCATCCACTTTCCTTAGATGGGCCCCACGGAATATTACTTTCCCACTCAAGAACCTCTATGTACAGTAGCGAAGTAGTCCACAAGAAGATGTCTTGGCCAGCCGTCTAAACGTGGACACATATTATCAAGATTTCCTCTCCACAAATCCATATATATTCACAAACAATTCAAATTTGAGACATAAATCTAACACCTACGGTGCTGGCGTGCTCGCAAAGAAGAACTTGATGTACCTCTTCGGGTGCTCTCCAGGCTGCCCGATCCAGCTCAATTGCACCAAGGACGGGGATGCCCTTTTAGGGGATTTCCTGGTATAGTCCCCGTCTCCGGATGCCGTCACCATCACCATCGAGGCCAAGTGCAATCACCTGTTCGGGTCCATCGAGCGGCTCTACGGTAGCAACTATGCCCCGATGGGGAACAACGTCATCCTCCTCAACAATTGCACGAAGGCCTCCCCCTGCGATGTGCCCACTACGCAGGTAATCTAGGCCCAATTCCAATCCCTCTGCGAGCAGAGCAACAAGGCCAACACCAGCATAAGCTGCTTCTCTAAGGAGGTGAACAAGTACAGTACGACGATTCTCAACCGTAGGAGAAGCTACACGAACTCTTCGAATTTGATAGTGGACTGATCCTTCGTTGGAGAAGCTTCAGAAAATCAACTAGCCTTTGCAGACCCGTTGGAACTGTTGCAGCAGTTCCTTTTCTAACACTGATCTCTAGCAAAGCTGATGGACACTCTGTTCCTGTTTCCTGATAGATTTCCTGATCTTTTCATTGCACGTTTCTATATGCCAACGACTATAATATTTTTTCCAAAAAACATATGCACATGCTTGCCGTTCAAACATCACCAATACCCGATATTTCCAGCATCGACCTAAACATTATCACGTTTGATCTTTGGGTACATTGATGTTGTTTATGGAAAAATCATCTAGATGACTTGTGATCAATTATCCAATGATTTCTCTTGAGTATCTCAGCTTCCGAAGACGTCACTTTGATGATATAATCAGCATGATACCTTCAAGCCATTATGTACATCTCATCATCTTTGATTTGTTCTCCTCTTTGTTAAGATCTTCATCCTTGTACCTAGTCTTTGCTGAACTTACGTAGGTCATTGGTATCATCAAAATCTTCAACCATATTTGAAAGATAATTTCTCTTTGTCAAAGATTTGCTACTTCGATAGCAATCCGATGCACCCTGTGACATCCCCTCCCTAGTCCCACATTACCCAGGGGAAGGTCTTGGCTTGGCTTATAAGCCATGAGGGCTCCTTAGACTTGCATGAGGCCTTTTCCCGGCTGAGTGTTCGGAAAGCAAACAATCGTGTGGGTTGCAAAGCCCAAAGCGGACAATATCGTGCAAGTGGGACCCCGTTCGTTACAAATGGTATCAGAGCTGACCCCCGACCGTATGTGCGGACTCCCGGCCGTAGCTGGATAGCGGTGCCGTCCGTGAGCTCCAATGAGGTACGGGCACAACCGGGACGTTGTATCCGAAGGGGGGGAGATTGTGACATCCCCCCTAGTCCCACATTGCCTAGGGAGAGGTCTTGGCTTGGCTTATAAGCCTTGGGCCCTCCCTTAACTTGCAAGATGCGTAAGCCAAGACCTCCCCTTAGGCAATGTGGGACTAGAGGCAACGTGGGACTAGGAAGGGAATGTCACAATCTCCCCCCCTTCGGACACAACATCCCCGTTGTGCCCGTACCGTACTGGGGCTCACGGACGACACCGCTACCCAGCTACGGCCGGGAGTCCACACATGCGGTCGAGGGTTAGCTCTGATACCATTTGTAACGGCCGGGGTCCTACTTGCACGATATTGTTCGCTTTGGGCTTTGCAACCCGTACGATTTTGCTTTCCGAGCACTTAACCGGGAAAAAGCCTCATGCAAGTCTAAGGAGCCCCCAAGGCTAATAAGCCAAGCCAAGACCTCCCCCTAGGCAATGTGGGACTAGGGAGGGGATGTCACACACCCGATCTTTCTTCAGTCATTCTGCGCATATTGGCAAATGCAATTCCACCAAGCTATTCACCTTTACAAGTGTTATCCTGCCAAGCTACGATGAACATCATAGCTCTAGACTTGTTCATCATCACCAGGTCTATTGAACATCCCGTTCTTCTAAGCCATCACGAACATCCCACTCTTCTTAGCTTATTCAATCTCGATCAAGGACCTTCCAGATTTTCACTTTATCTGAAGATCCTTTCAACTTGTAGACATCTTCACCGCTCAATATCTTGTTCATCACAAAGATCGGCAGTGAAACCCTAAAGATCGATAGAGCACTCTAAACATTGGCAACGCACTTCTCATCTCAAAAACATCTAATGCATCATCTGCATATTGGCTTGTGCATATATAATCTGGTATAACTAAATGAATACAGATATTAGTAACATTTGATTTTCTTTGTTATCATCAAAATAAGAGTGAGTATTTTGTAACAAACAACACATTGGTGATATGCCCAACATCAAGCCTTTATACCAATCGATGGGGTTAGCTGTATCATCTAGAGAATGGTGAATGGGGGATTTTAAAGAACTAGTTAAATTAATGCCGAATTAAACAATCATGTTTAGAACCAAGTCAGAATCTGAGCATGAACAACAATATATTCATATTCACGTGTGTACAATAAATTCTCAAATGCAATAAATAAAAGTTAAGGGATATAGAAATTTGTATACGATGTTTATAGTGGTTCAGCTCATTGCAAGCCCACGTCCACTCCACGCACATAGCCTGCTAGCTGGATTTCACTAATAAATCAATAAAGGTTATAGTAGCAAGTGCTGCTTATACCCAAGCACTTCTTCTCGAAGTAGGTGTTGCTAATATACTCAAGCAGATAGGACTCTCTATCTCACTCCTAAACACAAGCTAGATATTGCTAGCACCTCTCAAAGATTTATAATTGAACATTCACGGAAGATAAATTTACAGAATTGAAGCTCTCTTTAAATTTTGAAATTTTTTATTCTTGACCATCTCGGTTTTTTCAGTACCATGGTCTCCTTTTATACTCCTCCACTTCCAAACTAGCCATTAGACAACATTCAAAGGATTACTTTCCAATCAACTCGCTGGACAAGATTGTATAAAGAAGATTTAGTAGACATTGAGAGATAAGTTGTTCTCCATGGATTCAATCGCCCATACAATTTGAATCTATATTTCAATAAATAGATTTCTTCATTATGGAAAACAACTTATCTATCATAAGAAAAAAAATGCAAGCCAGATCACTAGCCATTGTAGAAATGATTTGAGTCTAAATCTGAATGTTGCTTTTGATACTCTCCTCAAAGTCTGAGCTCGTCCTACGTCAGCGTCTGAGTCTGAATACTCTTTGAGTTTGAATATTTTCTAAGTTTGAACAGACTTCACGTAGAGTTTGAACACATTCCATGTTGTTCCAATGATATCCAAGTCATATACAATATCCACGAAGTAAATATCCAAAGGTTCAGATGTAATATCTTTATCTTCATATGCAATGTCCAGAACTTTACTTGAACTTCCTTCTTGTGGTCCCTCCAAGCGTTTTGGCAATTGCAACTCATCCTCGATGTGCATCTATCGAAGGTCCTTCCAAGCTTTACCATAACTTCTCATTCTAGGCTTGCTCACCTTGCACTCAGGTACCTCTAGCGTTTAGACACCTCTGCGCCCATGTCTTTTTCATCTTTGAAAGAAAACTCATAATATTCATATATTCTGTAAAGACAACATCTGCATAATAGATTATGTATCTTTCAATTGGCCATTCTCAACCAATTAAAGACATTAGTAGCATTTGATGATTTTGTCATTTTCAAAAGATCATGAAGGATTTTCCTTGATGCACAAAAGAAATTAAATATCAATTCTATGGCCCACACAACAACTAATTAATACCCAGAGATTTAACTTAACAGGTTCAATCCGATCATCCATCGGTAACTTAAGCAATTTGACTGTCTTTTTCCTTTACCAAAACAAGAAGTCTGATCCTATTCCTATAGAACTAAGAATGCTCAGACCTCTCCCCAATCTCATGCTCTACGATAACTGTCACGCCTCAAACCTTACGAGCACGATAACATCCCGCCAAACCATTCTGGTTTCGGTAACTTCCCAGGATCCAATGGCTAACATCTCGAGCGCTATGTGAAATACGCATGCGGAAGCGAACACAAACCCCGTACATGAATAATGCAAGATGACTTAGGATAAACATACAACAAACATTTATTGACACCTAAATTTTGATTTCTTATTTAATCATTTGTGCATAAAAAATTAGGAACTAAACTTAGTCCCTAGCAAAAATAATAATAATAATTAAGTCATCTTTCATATAATTTTCGGATCGACGACAGGTGAAGGGCATTGAGCTTAATTGAATTAACATCACAAGAGACTGCAAAGATGAAAATTTGCCCAAACACATTATCCTTTGAATGACCGAAATTTGAAATAAGAATTTTTACACTAAGATTTTGGCCGCGTGGCAATCTGAGTGGACTCCACTATGCTCGTGCATGATCAATTATTTGATGGAACAAATGTAATGGAGGGACTTGTACTCGGCCACCGTTGGTTTATGAAGAAGCCCACGTGAGCCTAAAAAAAATGAAAAAGCAAGAAAGAGAGGATTATGCGATGGATCATTCAATATTGGGTCAAGCCATTCAATGGTCGACCAAATATTCTCTGCTGGAAAAGTTGGGCAAAACAGGATTCGGCGTGTATTCATTACAGTACTATATTTGGTCATAGGAGCAAATAAGACAAGAAATAGAAGTTTGGGAATTTTTCTGCAAGAAAAGGAAAGAGGATAAAAAAGCCTCGATGCTTATTTCATCTTCAAGAATGAATCTCGCAATGGAATAGACAGAATGAATCTCGTATTCATGAAGAAAAAGAAATCATTCTTGCACTGATTGACAGCCAATCCTCAAACGCCAATCCAGCGCCATGCTTCAGTAATTAATTCCGTGAGTCCAGGCTTTCCAAAGGAGCGTGAGTGATATCTGCTATAACAAGTAGACTTCGCTCGTTGAAAAAGGGAGGAGAGGAAACGAAAAAAAAAAATTAGGAGAGGAGACTGGCGATTGTGCAGGAAGCTTATCATGCAAATCCATTGGTGTTTGAGAACACCCACGAGATTGTTTTTTTTTTTTATTCTCGTCCTCAATTCTTCAATGCCGGTCCCCTAATCCGTAAGATCAGTTCGCAAGACGAACCAAAGTTCAAATCGGGAGAGCGTATCTGTAGATCTAAAAATTCTGATTTTTTTTTTTAAAATTAAAATATTTACTTGCCAATTTCAGAAAATATTGCATATCTCGAAGATTGTTTTGTAAGATTGAATATTCAGTTGCCTTGATTGGAGGATTTGCATGTTAAATTTAGAAACCGTTAAAGATCACCAACAAAACCATTTTTGTGAAAAAGAAAGGTACCGAAAGGGCGCTCGATTAAGCTAGCTCGTAATCAAGTCCCTGGCTCGAAGTCTCTAGTTCGTAGAAATAAAGCATTTCTCCCAATTTTTTATTTAAATGTCTAATCGACCTACCATAAACAGATTCGTGGCGACTCCAAACAAAAATCTTTCGCATAAAATGATTTGAAGATCGTGAATCAGTAGTGCTTGGGAGAGTCCGAATTAGATTAGTTCATTTAATTAACCTAATAATCCGTTAACCTAAAAAATAATAATTTTTAGTTCGCGACAACATTTAGTCGATTACAACATGAAATTTCAAATTCCTAGCTGGGTTCAGAGTTAAGCGATACATAATGACAAAAGGGAAACCTCTAATAAAGTCCCACTCATCTAATCCTAAGAGGGTGCCCAAAAAGAGGGTAGATGTTACAGTTACACCTAAGCATCAGGCTTGCTGGCATTGGTCTGTCCCGATTCAGGCTCCTCATCATTAGGCCCAGGGTCAGAATCAGCTATCGATTCGTCAGGGTGGATAACCTCAGTCGGGTTTGCAGCTTCCATCATCTCATCGGGTATGACGCACTCCTCAAGCGGTCCAACATGTGTAGCACCATCCCTATACGTCCAAGCCATGTAGGTGTGGGGACTCTAGTAATCGCCTCCTACGTCGACCCAAACTATACTAGTCTTCCTAGTGTACACCTTATTCTCACCTACTGAGAAATCCGTGATTACGGTCTCGATTTCTATCGGGATCCCAAAACGTTGCGACATGGCATCCATAGTCAAGGCTTAGGGCCTTAAAATGTGGTCACACGACAGGATGAAAATAAATCTCAATAAGTCATTCCTAAACCTAAACTAGGTCAATAGTACCTCCAAACACTTTTAAAACGTGCAATTCTATAACATGGTAACTGAGACTATAGGAAAAAGGCACGACAATTAGGCGCTTCAATTCAAGTCACAATTTCACAATTAAGGCTAAGCTTCGTACTTTAGGCATTTAATCAATCAATTGGTTCTCATAAGGTACTTCTAACTATTAGCTCGATTCTCGCTATTCAGCTCTCTCCGTAGCACTCGGGACATAGCTTGATAATCACAAAGTACTAGGCAGGACCCTCGTTGTAACGCCCAAGTCGAATAAATAATTCATCTGCCTAGACCCCCCGTAGAAACACGACTCTTAGGCCGTACTTGCATTTGGCAAACGCCCTCGTTGTCACACCCAGGCTATTATGTTTACCAGGACCCTTGTGATAATAATTCTTGGGTCATGCTTAACCTTATTAGGTTAATATGTGATTTCATAAGTATATAACTCAAACCCAGCGTTATAACGCTACAGGGTAATATGTACTCATTCAATTGGCTAACTTGCTCGGGATCCAAACAATATAAATTCAGATAATAAATCATGGTACTCACTTAAGCACAAATTGAATTGCACGATGAGAACATCAACATATCATTCATGGCCAGCATTGGTAATTTGGCCACCTAACTCAATTAGGCCTAAATCCCATTTTAGACTTCATGATTGAGTATAATGAAAACAAGCAAGGCGTTTGGTCATTCCCATCCACAATTCTCCCCAAGGTTGAATATAACGTAGTCAAATAACCATTTAACTATAGATTTCTCATTTCAAGTTCCAAAACAATCAAGCACAAGTTAACCCCCAAAACTAAGATTCAGTTTCCATGTCGAGACTTGCTCTCAGTAAAAATGATATAATTCTATTTACTTTTTGAGTAATTCAACCTTAGATTCATATTCCTCATGATCTTACGGTCGCGTGGGAGAAAACAGAGCTCAATTCGGTCTCCGAACAACTTCGAACGAGCTATTTTACTTTTGACACGCGTTGAAAAACGAAAATGCGGGCTCTTGGGTCTTACGATGTTTTTTATACAAGAACATCCCCTAAAACTCTCTAAATCCAACTATAAACCATTCATTAGTAACCTAGAGTCCTAGGCTAAGTTTAGGAGCAACGTACCACAAGCTCAGGCCAAGCAAATTCACGAAACGGGCAGTGCAAAGTCACGACGCAATGCTGGTCAGTAAGGGACAGATTCGGTCCCTAGAGGGTTTGTGCAAGAATCACTCATTAAACTCCATCCAATTCACTCTAAACTCCAACCATTGTCTACCTAACAGACTAAGATAAGTTTAGAGGCCACTTACCAAGAATTTCAAGCAAGGCAAGCACGTGAAATCTCCTCTGTAACTCACGGCCAAAATTGGGGATTAGAGGGCTGGTTCGGTTCCCTTGAAGTTTCACGAGAAATCAACCATCAAAACTATCCTCAAGACCAACCATGAACCACACAACAAGCTAAACTAAGTTCTAGTGGTCACTCACATTTCAAATGGCCTAGACAAGCCAAATGAACCACCAAAATTAGTCCTCCAAACTCACGGGCAGACTTGGTCGAGTAGTGGTTCTCTCGGCCTACAGCTCCAATGGTGCTGGTCGGGGGACTTGTGGGGTGTCGCGGTGGTCCACAGTGGAGTAGGGGACGAGGTGTGGTGGCGGCATGGCAGGGCACGGCTGAGTCGAATGGAGGAGGGGGACAGCGTTGCTGAGGTGAGCGGCCAAGAGGGAACGAGAGATAGATGAGGGTGAGGGATGGTCGGGTGAGAGAAAATGAGAGAGGAAGAGTGTGTTGTGTTCCCAAGTTGTCCAAAGATTCCTCAAGAAGCTAGCATGCAAGTTGGGGGACAAGAATGTAACTAGGTGATGGGCAAGTTTCACTAGTTTTTTTTTTTTTTGCCAAAGACAAGTTTGACTAGTTGAAAAGGTAATAGATGGACACTAGTGATTGACTAGATGGTCCCACACAATCTTGAACTTTGCTTCCTTATCCATAACGTCATCTTCTCTCCTTATCCATAAATTCAAGACAATCTCTTTGACAATAATGCCCTCATAAATATCTAGAGGAATTAGCAATTATCAAGGGTAAGAGGTAATCTCTAACTTATAGCTCTAGTTCCAAATCTTATAATTATTAAGGGACGATCTTAGAACTTAATTGACCTCGATGAGGCGACGTCCAAAATATTACTGTGGGAATTCTCGAATAGCTGACGCCCAATTTCGAAGTCCAAATCGTGGTTAAAATCCATAAATAGTGATTCAGTGCACCTCAAACTAACGGGCGGCTATTAGGAGTTACGCGTATCGACCTGATTATTGTCACGTCTAAGAGTCATACGAGCCATGGAGACCTTAATTGTTATGTAATTGTGAGGGCTAATTGCAAGTTTCGAAGGACGGGATCGTTAGAATTTGGTTTAGGTTAATTCGCAAATTATATTATGGTCAAACAGAATCACCCGTGAACCAATTGCATAATGCTGGAAAATTGTTCTAAGACCAATCTTAGATCGGCCTTTGATAGACCAAAATATTCCCTCAGCAATCCTTATGGCCAAAGTACCAATCCATGGTCGCGTTTTTTTTTTTTTGGGTCATATATAGGCATTTCATTCATTCATAAGCTTTGAAATGAGTCGAAATTTAGAATGTCAGAATAATTGTCTCTTTGGCTAGATTTCTTCCGTTAAAGATTACTTGAGCAGACTTGGCACGTTGGCCCTATACTGAAATGAGTTGTCTTTATTCCGAAATAGATAGGACCAATTTGGGACTCCTCATAGATCGGCTTCTATCTGAGAATAACCTAGAAGGCAATGTTCCCATCGAGATTAGTAATCTCACAACTCTCATAAGACTTTATATTAGTGAAAACGAGCTTGTCGATCAACTGCTGCCAGATATCTCCAATGGTCGAGTTCTTGAATGGCTTACTGCAAGTGAAAATCATTTCATAGGATCAATACCGTGGGGCTTAAAAAATTGCACAAGGTTGTCTAGACTTAAGCTCCACAACAACCAGTTAAAGGGCTGTATTACTGATCCTCTCTGCTAGAGCTTTCACCGGATGGAAATCATATTTCAAAGTCTATTCCCAGTTAGATCGGAACTCTTTCAAAATTTACTGAGGATTAACATCGCAGAAAACAAGCTGAGCGGCTTGATTCCTGGATAATCGGGGGACTGCATGTACCTTAATATTTAAAATTTAGGTGGAATCAATCTTAGGAGTATTCCTGTTGAGATTGGAAATCTGCAGCCTCTCTCAGATATCTTAATCTTATTCATCTGGACGTCTTTTGCCGGCATCTTCGGATATGTTTCAAATGGTGATTGAGTAAACATAAATTCCTCGGTCATCAACTTCTTGTTGACCTCGACGTGTGCTCCCAAGTGACCTTAACACCGGCCCAGGATTCCTATTGGCTCTCAGGAGTCACCATTTCTCCATTGAGAAGAAAATTACAGTGAACTTGTATAGGCTTACGAAACAATATGTTCATGTAATTAGAAAAATGTACCAGTTAGTTTGACCAGGGCTTAGCAAAACGCATATCCTTGCCTTCTAGGCATCATCAGGTGGCGGTTCTACCTTGGTGCTAAATGGAGTCAATAAGCATGGAAGAATCGTTCAACGTTCATATGGTCATGCTTTGGCCACGACGTTGAATATACAATATAGTGTCTAGAAGAAAGGAAAAAAAGAAGAGAGAAAACAAAGAAAAGGACGTAATAGCTAATCATATCGCCATCGCACAAGATTTATTGGGAGACTTGTGATATCTCTGGTTTTTCATATTTTTCATCACGGCTAGAATAAGTCAATGTTTCCCAAGTCTTAGGAAATGGATTAAACTAAGAAGAATTTCTTTTCCAAGAACTTGAATTTTTTTTTAAACACCGACAAATGGCATCCAAGAGCATGCAGCCAACAATATCCTACTATAGTCTATAGTACTACGAATTAATCTAATAGTAAGACCTAATATTGATGAAGATGTCACGGGACGGGGTATCTATTGAAGCCATAAGGTGAGGTTGGAAGGGGAACCAATATTTTGACTTGGTCCTGGATGACTTAAAGATTCTTATAACTCGGCGCACAATCAGAACGACAACAAAGAGTAGCGAGAAAGACAAGTCGAAACGTAAATACTTATTTAGGTTCACCCTTAAATTAGGGTTATATCCAGCAGAGGATTTCGCTATAATTAGCGTCCGCATCTTTCTATTTCATGCGAAAAAGAATAAATATAACAATAGCTATGCATAGGCCATTCTACTTAGAGGCGTCAAATGGGTGGGTCGGGTCGGGTATGGGTCGGGTCGAATATGGTCCGACCCATATTGACCCATTTAACCCGTTTTGACCCATATTTATCCAATGCAAATTTAGTGATCCATACCCGACCCAACTCATACCCGACCCATACCCGACCCGACCCGTATTACTTAAATACTTATATATTTAGCTAAATTATGAAATATTTATTTCTTATAATTTATTAAGAAAAATTATATTGCTAAAACATGCAATTGAATTTTTCTGAAAAAATTTAAATTTTTTCTTTATAAAATAATTTTTTATTATAATCGGCCACCTGCGACATCTGCTCGCCACTGTTGACCGTTGCCTGCTTCCTGCCATCGTCGTCCCCTCAAACTGCTGCTCGCCACCTCCGTCGCCGAAGCTGTAGCTCTCCCCGCACGGATTGCCGCTTCTGAAGGCGTAGGGGGCGTAATCGGAGCTCGGGAAGGGAGGTGCTCCGGCAGGTTTCGACGCTGACTCGTACTCGATTCTGGTTTATCTTGCCGAGTTAAGTTAAAAGACTTCAATACTAATTGACTCGTACACGCACTGTGGCGGCGGTCGACGGCCGGCGACGGCGGAGGGTGGTGGTTGGTGATGGTGACCGGAGGTGGGCAGCGGTGACCATTGGCGGCCAAAGTAGAGCAACGGCCAAGGCAGGAGAAAAAAGAAAATAGAAAAGAAAAAAAAATTATATAAAAAACAAATTATTAAAATATTAAAAAATTAGATTTTTAAAAAAATATTCACAAAACTTATTTATGATTGCCTTAAGATTGTTTTCTTAGCTAACCCATTTATGGCCCATTTGAAACCCATTTATGACCCATAAAGTTTTTAAGCAACCCATTTATGACCCATTTAAGTACTTAAGCTAACCCATTTTTGACCCACCACCATCAAATATGGGTCAAATGTGGGTTCTAGACCCATTTTGCCACCTCTAATTCTACTGTAGCGGAACCACTCCCAAACAAAGATACACTTCATTCTACTACAAATACATCGGCCATTGAACAAGAAAAGCTCACCCTACTCATACCCTAAAACATCCAGTCAAATGGCGTCATCAGCTCAAAAACATCTCCCAATGCTCCTCCTAGTTTATGTCCTTCTCTTGCTTATTTTTATAAAAGAAGTGCCTCATCCTGCTTCACCCAACAGCTCTCCTCTAATGGCCGTCGCTCTTTCCAGTAGCCAAACGAGAGATGAGGAAGTGAAGGCACTCCTAAAGTGGAAATCTAAGCTCAATGAAGGGAGCCGCTCTATTTTGTCTTCGTGGAATGGTAGCGCCCCCTGTTCGTGGCAAGGACTTGGTTGCGATCCTCTCGGAAGCGTCGTCAGCTTGAACCTCTCGAGTTCTGCCCTCCGTGGTATGCTTCGTGATCTCGATTTATCCTCGTTGCCCAACTTGGTCACTCTTAAACTTGCCAACAACTCGCTCCTCGGGGACATCCCCTCGAGTGTCAGCAATCTTTCCAAGCTTGCTTACCTAGACTTATCTAAAAACCTCCTTTCTGGAGACATTCCAACCCAACTCGGATCATTGCGGTCTCTAAAAGTTCTGGACTTATCATCGAACAATATCACGGGTTCGATCCCCAATTCTATAGGAAGTATGAGTAACTTGACTGGCTTATACCTTCAAAACAATAACATCTCCGGGTTCATCCCTAGAGAAGTAGGAATGCTTAAATCTCTCAATGATCTGTTTCTATATAGTAACCACATCGGCAGTCGCATTCCACCTTCAATTGGAAACATGAGCAGTTTGATGAGGTTACGGCTTTTCAATAATGATCTCCTTGGGTCCATTCCAATAGAAATAGGAATGTTGGTGTCTCTTAGTGAGCTCGACTTATCAGCCAATTACCTCAATGGATCTATCCCTCCAACTCTAGGAAATTTGAGCAATTTAGCCTTTCTTTACTTCTATGAAAACCAACTCTCTGGCCCCATACCTAAAGAAGTTGGAGGAATGAAATCTCTCGTACATCTTCAGCTGTTATTCAATGATCTAACAAGTTCCATCCCGTCTTCAATAGGGAACTTAAGCAACTTAAACATTCTTTATCTTTTCCAGAATAAGCTTTCCGGTCCTATTCCTCCTGAAATCGGAAACCTTAGATCTCTCTCTGAAATCTCTATCTATGCTAATAATCTCACAGGATCTATCCCGGAAACGATCGGGAAGTTGGGCAACTTGACCCTCTTGTTCCTCTTTGAAAACAGTATCTCTGGCCCTATACCTCCTAGTATCGGGAACTTAAGCAAGCTCAATGAATTGCACCTGTACCAAAACAAGTTGTCCCGCTCTATTCCGAAAGAGATAGGAAGACTACGTCTCCTTGTTAAACTTGCTCTATATCAAAATAGCCTTGAAGGCTCTCTTCCCATTGAGTTCAACAATCTCACATCCCTCACAAGCCTACAACTATCTGATAACCAGCTTGTCGGCCAACTGCCCCCGGATATATGCAGTGGTCAAGTTCTTGAGAACTTCACTGCTCAAAACAATCACTTCATGGGACCGATAGCACGAAGCCTGAAAAATTGTTCGAGCTTGTATAGAGTTAGGCTCCAAAATAACCATCTAATAGACAACATTACTGATGTTCTTGGCTTATACCCCTATTTGGATTACCTTGAGTTGAGCAATAATGAACTTTATGGAGAGCTTCCACCGAGATTAGGTGAATGGAGCAATTTGACAAGCCTGAAAATCTCTGGCAATAAATTATCAGGCATGATACCGCGTAATGTCGGAAAGATGACTCGACTACATGAACTATACTTATCTTCAAATGAACTTACCGGGGAAATTCCGAAAGAACTTGGAAAGTTGCAGTCTCTGCTAGAGCTTTGGCTGGATGGGAACCGTCTCGCGGGCTATATTCCTCCTGAAATTGGAGCATTGTCTGAACTGGTACGAATCAACGTCGCAGGAAACAAGCTAAGTGGCTCTATCTCTAGAGAACTCGGGGAGTGTTTGAACCTTCAGTATCTAAATTTAAGCAGAAATAATCTTGAGCAGAGCATTCCAAGTGAGATCGGCAATCTGCACTCTCTTCAAAGTCTCGATCTAAGTCTAAATTTGCTTGTCGGAGCCATACCTCCACAACTTGGAGAATTGCTCAGTCTGGAAACACTCAATCTCTCACACAATCAACTCTCGGGTTCAATCTCACCGACTTTCGATGACATGACAAGCCTAACATCCATTGATGTATCCTATAATGAGTTAGAGGGTCCTTTACCAGACATTCCAGCGTTTCATAATGCCACAATTGCCACTGTAAGAGAGAATAAAGGCTTGTGCGGAAACATTGTAGGTCTGACACAGTGCCCGGCGTTGGCGAGGAATAGGCAAAACAGAGACAAGAATTTGCTGCTCATTTTACTTCCTACTTCTGGTTGCGTGCTTGCGCTGTTTCTTGTAGTTGGAGTTTCAAGCATTTTACACCGAAGAGCAAGGCACGGAGAGAACAATTTGACAAAAGCGAGCAGTGAAAATATGTTTGAAATCTGGGGCTATGATGGAAGAATGGTGTACGATAACATTATTGAAGCCACCGAGGATTTCGATGATAAATATTGCATCAGCATGGGAGGACATGGGAGTGTCTATAAGGCCAAGCTGCGATCGGCTGAGATTGTTGCAGTAAAGAAGCTTAACGAAGCACTGGATGTTGAAATGGCCAGTCGAAAAGCATTCGAAAGAGAGATTCAAGCTTTGATGGAAACCCGACACGGGAATATCGTCAAGTTGTACGGCTTTTGCTCGAGCTCTCGCCACTCCTTTCTGGTGTATGAGTTTCTTGAATTGGGTTCCTTGCAGGGTATACTGAAAAACGAACAAAGGATAACAATGTTCGACTGGAGTAAGAGATTGAATGTCGTTAAAGGTGTGGCTTATGCATTGTGCTATATGCACTTTGAATGCTCTCCTCCTATAGTACATCGAGACATATCGAGCAAGAACATTTTACTAGATGATGAATATGAAGCTCACGTTTCTGATTTTGGCACGGCTAAGGTTCTACAACCTTGCTCATCCAATTGGACTTCCTTTGCAGGCACCTTTGGGTATGCAGCTCCAGGTTAGTTGGTTTCTTCGAAATTTCATCCCATTTCAACTTTATAGATCAGAAAAAGCTTATACAAGATCCTCATTCCTAACTACCTTTCTTTAAACTTATAAATACCTAACACCGATTCCAAAGCTATTCATAAGATTTGAAAATTCGAAAATGGATTAACTAAGATTTCGGCAGCCGATTAACAAGGGAAACTTTTTTCCAAAAGAAATGAAAAATCTAAAATGCCATTGGAATCTAAAGAATGTGTTGATTTATACTTAATTCTTTATGTAGAACTGGCATTCACTATGGAAGTGAATGAGAAATGTGATGTTTATAGCTTTGGAATGGTGACATTGGAAGTAATCATGGGAAGACATCCGGGCGATCTCATATCATCTCTTGTGTCCACATCTCCATCATCCTCGCGCCATTCAACAGACTCTTGGCCGCTGAAAGAAGTTTTAGATCAGAGAATTCCGTACCCGAAAGGCAATGTGCTGGGGGAAGTGGTTTTGGTGACAAAGATGGCACTTTCGTGCTTAAGTCCCAAACCAGAGCTTCGTCCGAGCATGCAGCAAGTTTCCCGAGCGATTTCGGCACATAGCCCGATCGTGTTAACCGCATCAGCGGACATTAAGTTGGAAGAACTAGCTGATCCTACATGCTTCACTCATTGAGATATATCGGTCATTATGTAGCAGCCAAATGCCACAAGGAGAACGAAGTTACTTCTGGCACTGCTTTGCTCCTTGCTGTCATATGATAACGCATATATACTTGTAAATCTCAGGTATTCTTAGTCATTTCACGTTGATGTCTCTGGTAATTTCTTCTTCTCGTGTCAGATTTAAATGCATATTTTTCATAGATGATGATTGTTAGTTGATCAGTTCATTAGTATAATCAGAACGAGCAAAACAGGTCACTCTCTTTGTCTCTCTCTTTTATCTCTAATGAAAAATTCAGTTCGTTTAATAAAGCATGCATCCACAAATGCGTCACAATACATGCGCACCTTTTTAATTCTTTATAGGTATTTTTACTTTTTTAACGTTTTTCATTATTTATTTACATCTCCATATTTTATTTTTGCTTTTTTTATTTGATATGACATTTTATCATACTAACAAATTAGCATGGAGAGCTTGAAAGTTGGTTAAATGAGTGGGTATTTATTTTCATACGCAAAAATATGTATGGATGTGTTTTAGGATACGGGTCGGGTTGGGCATGGGTCAAGTCGAGGTTGGGTCTGGTATGGGTAGTCAAAATTGTATTGCGTTGGTATGAGTTGAACCATATTCGATCCAAACCAAACTCAACTTGATCCACCCTTTTGATACCTCTAACATAGACTAGATTATTTTGATGCAAAAACCATATAGAACCTCGAGTAATTAAAGAAAAGTATTAGAGATTCTAGGGACCATGACAAAAGTCCAGTTTTTTCTTTCATAATTTCACTCTCTTTCCTTTCAATTCCTATTGACATCTAAATATTTACTAATATTTTTCCATTAGAACTATTTTTAGTTCTAAACAAGACCAAAAATAATCAATTTAAGATTCATATTTAATTTTTGTTAGCATGCATTATCATTGTGCACTTCATAGCAGATGAGAAACGACGAGTCGAAAGATCAAAGCCCATTAGAAAATTCGGTTGAAGCATGGGAGGTTGTGGACTCTAATTGGGAAATCTTCATGGGTTTAATTCGGTCTTCAGTTCTGCCTCATTTTAAGCCTAAGTTATTGAGCGGCCTTGAATTCAAATTGCACGATGAATTCGTAGACAAAATCATGGAAAAGCAAAAGAGTTCGGCCCATCTTTTCATATATGCGTGGGTTGACCTGAGATTAATCAAAAGATAATAATTGATTTTTTTTTTTATACTGCGAAAGGGAAGCGGAAGATTAGCCTTTTGGTTGAACGAAACCCTAAGCTTTATTATATATGTGTGTGTATGTGTGTGGGTCTTCGTTCACAGGAAGAGGTCCACAGAATTGACGTTGAGAATTTTCAGAGAAAAAAAAGGGTAAGAGCTCCACACTGGCGGCTCACCCAACGATGGTGATTTTCCTGCATCCCCGTGCCGACGTTTGCCACGCCTACGAGCTCCCGACCCTGACACCGTTTCTGCTAGTTCAAGACAAAGTCATTGCACCGACGTGATCCGTAGTAAGTCCCTCTAGCACGAGCAGTCCGTGAGATCCTCACTGGGGGCGACAGTCGTTGCTGCATAGTCCAAGTTTCAGCCTTTATTCAATGACGAATCGCCCGCAGTCCAGAGATGTTCTCAGTCCAAAACAGCATTGTTTTGGATGACTTTTGCTAATTAATTAGTGCAGGTTTTTGGCTTATCGTTTGGTGCCATCTGTGAGCTGCGACTATAATCCGTATGCAGGGACCCAAGATCATCACGTATAGATTCACGAATCACTAATCTATAGAGTTAAAGAATTGACGCACCTGTTTTCAGATCCATTATTCTTGATGCGGAATTACGACGATCCTGTGCTCAAGAGCTTCTCTTCTATGAACCTCATTTATCACCGACTTCAATGAGACGATCCCTCACATATCGCTTCAGACGACTCTAGATGTGAGGTTATGTGGACATCAGGGTTTAGAGGATGAACTTGAACTCTATTTATGGAGAATAAAACATATCTCCTCATCAAAGATTATGTTTATCTCGGCCCACACTATCTAGCCCCATATCCAACTAGAATTTGGAAACTGTATATATCTTTCTTTAATAAACCAATTAATTTACAATAATAATTAATAAAGCCCACACGAATATATTATAATATATTTAAACATTCTCCCACTTGGGCTATATTAATTGAAATTGTATTGTATATGCACATCTTTATATTGGTCTAGAGATAATTCCCAACAGTCAATCCGAACCGCACCGGAACATGGTAGTAACTGCATCAGAAGACACAAAACCATCCACGATCATAAATACTCTTAACTTTACTGATATGGATTTGATATGGTAGTGTAGCAATCGGATAACATCTCAAATATTAGAGACACCTTATATGTTATCCTCCTTATCAGTCACCATTCTCTCACTTTATGTGTCACTAAACCGGATGTGTCACGAGACAATATTTTTACGGTTTCAATGAACCAACATATGTCTTACATTTGTAGTTAACTATACTTTACGTGTAACGAGACATATGATTTCAGCTAAAATTAAATGCCCCAGCCATCACTCAAGGTTTACACGATGCCTTGAGATTTTCAACTGGTATATGTATTCAACTCACCTTAATTATAAAATGCTTTATTGCATGCAATAAAGTTGATACATACCTAAATGTTACAAAATATAACAAACACATATGTAAACTTTATTAGAGCAAATACCGAAAACAATTTCCACTGAACAACAACATCTCATTATGCTACTTAGCCCATCAATTAACATGTCATATCAGCATTTCACGATGCTTTTATGTCTGTGACATGTCATCCAAATGCGTATGGGCAAAGATCTTAAGTTAGTGAGCTACAGCCTTATCATCTGTGTAATAAGCTCTATTGTAGTGTCACTCTTACATTTGTTACATTTATGGTCAAAAACTTGATCGACAGATGTTTAGACCACTGAGACTTCTACTGCTGTTGATAAACAATACTGCAGAGTTATAGTCACAATATAACTATATGGGTCTATCCACAAAATTAAATACAGTCAACTCTTTAAGGAGATTCCAGATCCAAATAACCTTAAGAGCAGTTGAAAAACATACTACAAACTCTGCTTTCTTGATCGAGGATTATATAAATTTATGTTTACACTTTTCTGTAATACTGCACTTCTCTTCAGATGTATAAATGTCTGCAGTTGCCAACTTCACATCATGCTAACAGCTAACAAAGCCTGAATCTGAATGCCCTACTAGCTGCGGGTCCTGAATATGTTTGTAAATTAGCATATAGTCTTTTGTTCTCTTTAAGTACCTCAAAACTGATGCTTTTGAGCGCACCATGATATGGCACATTCTTTATTTGGGTTTTCTTCATAACTTTATGAAGATACTATGACAGATTCAGTCTATAGCTCTTAATGATAGGAGCAACTCCTGACTTGCAACACTTTATACCAAATACAATCAATGTGTGTCCTTTAGAAATAACCCAACATGTGGCGAGAATGATCCATATGAATCTCAATGTCTAGAACAAAATATTCATTTTTAAGATCAATCATGTCAAAATGCTTTGACAATATCTGCTTCACCTTTTATAGTAATTCAAGAAAATCACTTTCAAGTAAGATATCGTTAGTATAAGACACAAGGAAAATAAATTCCTCCCACTGATCTTGTAGTATATAGTAATTTACTTTGTTATTGATAGATCGTTATGAAACTTCAAGCAACAATTGTCTAAAAGCTTACTTAAACCCATAAACAGACCTTTCAGTCTAGAATGCCCATGAATATGTTCAAACTGGTTTATCCGAATCATCTGCTACAAAACCTTCGGGTTACATAATATAGACTTCCTTGAAGTATCCAATTAAAAAAAGTTTTAATATATGTATGATAAAAATCCTTATAATAATGAGCTATTAATACCTTAATCATTCTGAAAAACTCTTTATGAGAGAATGAATAAAAATTATTTTAAGTCTACTCATTCTTTACGAGTGAAAAAATTTGGCTACCAATCTGTTTTTAAAATTCTCAAATCAAACACTGATCAAAGTATAATTGGATATAATAAAGTAGATAAAAACTTTCATCTGGAGTCCCTTTAAGTTATACACACCCAATTGCAGTAGATGGACTTGTGACCTTGAGGCATAGTAATAAGCTTTCAAACACCGTATGTTTCATAGTCTGTATCTCATCTACCATGCACCCAACCACAGTTCTAATTAAGAATAAGAAGTAGCAACTGTATAAATTACTATATCAATTACATAGTCGATTTTGTAGTCATGCTCTTTTGGATAGACTACTATACAGTATGACTTAATACAACTGATCGCCTATGCCTGATATATATATATTAAAAGAGATATTTTAACATTTATTCTGCACTTGTGGGGTCTGATAAACTTCATCCGGAATTGTTTTAATAACAAGATCCTAAACCCCAATAGAATCAAACCGTAATTTAGAATGCTCCATGATCATATGTATATGCAGGAAAATAGCACAGTTATCCCTAACACACCATTACCTTTAATAGTCTGTGAGCAACTACACTTATTCGGCTACATCAAGCTCTAACAATTTAGCTATCTGTCATTCCACAATTCTTGTTCTTTTTTTTAATGATAAATCAATACCCCTTTAGATGATATGGGTAAGGTACGAAGTAAAACTGAATGGTTCTGGAATCCAACTTATCTAATGTTGGATTATGTAACTTTATTTCTGCATGAACACCTCAAACCTTAATATGATTCTAACTAGATTAACGTCCGGTATTTTTTTGTAAAAACTTGATGGGTTGCTTTCAAAGTTTCACCCCACAGAAAATCATATAAGTTGTTTTTACAAATCATACTCTTCATCATATCCATAGGATGTGATTTTGCCATTCGGTCGCACCTTTTGATTCAAGAACATTAAGAATAGTAAACTAAGTCACTATCCCATGATCTTTTTAAGTATTCGATAAATGGCTCTTTAAGCTCTCTAGCATTGCCATGTCAACCATAATACTCACCACCTTGATCAAATCTGACAATTTTTTTTTAAGTTTATTGACTATAATCATAAATATATTGAACTAGTCACGGAAATTAAACCTTTATTTAATCAAGTACAAAAACATATAGAGAAAAATCATCATTTAAATGTGATAAAAACTCTACACAATATTGCCATATAGGATCCACTTATACCAGTATAAATGACCTTCAATAGGTCATAAATATCGACTATAGTTTCATCCTTTATCTTAGTTATCTTACCTATGCTTCAATATACGCATGTGTCTAGGTCACTTTTAAGAATGAGTATAATGCTTCTTTTATCAGTCTTTCCACTCTTTTTTTACTGATGTGACCAAGAAATTTATTCCATAATGTGCATGATTGTTCCTTAGGCAGAGATCTTTTGCAAACAACGTTTCAACTGTGTAAGCGACGTATAATTCATTGGCAGATAAACATAATATGTACAATCCATTAGACATAAAGTAGTACCCAGCTTTATTTTAATTAAAAAAAAAGTAATTGCTTTATTTGAAATCTTAAAAAAGCAACTGCACTTGTCCAAACTTGATACAGAAAATAAATTCTGTCTTTAAGGAGAATACATAAAATATGTTTCTTAATGACATTAAAACCAGAATCCGGAATGTAATTCCCATCAATTCAACGTCAGCTATATAGTTGTTTCTATAGTGAGCTTGATTCATCCTGATTTGGTATCTTTCAGTTTATGAATTCCTATATGGTAAACGCAACATAATATGTTGTACCGCTATCTACCCATCACAAATCAGATGAGACTTTAGATAGAATAAATTCACAAATCAATACCAAAGAATCATTACTTTATACTCATATTTAGATAACCAAGTCTTTGTATTAACTGTAGTCTTTCTTTATGTGACTGTTCTTCTTATAAAAGATGTTGCGATCACCATCCTTCTTAAATGATGCTTTCAATGGACCCAAATAGTCAAAATGGCCGATGGTTTATGTATTTCTTTATGAGTATGATTTTTGGAACCACTTAATATGCAATTCTACCAACTTTAAGACGTAATCTTTAATCTTAATAGAATCATCACACTTGATTAAGGAGTCATTGCATATTTGTATCACTCTCTGTAATAGACGAGATATAATGTCAAAGCCTTTAAGACTTACATTATTTACTTAGCAGTGCAGTTAACTGGCAAAAACGCTTTTCAAGTGTTCTTTAATAAATCGCTTTAGATCAAATAAGCAAATCCGATCGCTCTTTACCTAGTAAGCACATAATACTTTTGAAAGTTCTCACTAACAAAACTGAGAACTACATGATCTTTCTTGACAAGAGCAATATAAATATTTGCCAATCATGTGTAAACAGAAAATCCTCATTGAGTTCTCAAAGCTTGAACCCAAATAAATCTCAATTCTAACAGAGTCGCCGTTCACAGAAAATGTGACTAAAAAATAACCAATATTTTCAATTAGCATAATGTGAAATTTCACCTTGAGAGATATATACATCATCATATAATCATCTTTGGGCAGAAATTCTTCACACGACACCCGACAATCAATCAATTTTGTCATCTTTGATTTAGGCAGAATGCTCAAACAAATGTGCTCAAAGACTCAGCCCAAGGCTTTTTTCATGCTAAATCATGCAGTTTTGAGTTCACACAGGTCATATGAATGCACAACCTCATAACCAGGCTTGTGCCCGACACGGACGATGAAACACTCAGAAATTCAATCATGTCACATCACAATCAATCAACTACACTCAGTCAAGCAGTCAAAACACGATCGATTAACCAATTCAATTAATCAAACGGCATTGATTAATCCCAATTTCATTAAATTATCGATCGATCGTTTGGTTCTGAACTATCGCTCGCTCGCGATCAAACAACGGCAATCGATGCCCAATCAGTCAATCAATCGATTCTAACAACCAACTAGCCACAGACGACCAAACTAAATCAACTAAATTAATTAATCGTGACTATTTACCCTAAACCTAGTTTCTATCTAAACCGACCATGATTATTCTAACTAAGTACCCTAATCGACTAATTAACTAATCCTAGATGCAATTAGCGCCCTAATCAAGGATTATGGGTTAACTCACAATTCAACTAGCTCGGGCGGTCCCCGCGACAACGATACAGCTGCGACAACGAACGGCGATAGCAACGAATCCCGAGCTCAATGAATTCCCCAACGGTTCCTTAAGACAATCTTCGATTCCTCAAGGGTTTTTGACTTCTCGAAGCTCACCGGACCTAATGTCAACAAATCAAGCTCGTGCGACCTTGTGGAGACGACGACAGAGGCTCGCGGTGGTCGGAATGGCTCCGACCAGAAGTGAACAGCCTCAGAATAGTGGCAAAAATAGGGGATCCAATGGACATCGGGCTGGTTTGAGGGATTTCTAGCTGTACAAAGGCCGATGAGAGGATTGGCCAAGGTCGGTGGTCTCCGGATGGTTGAGGGTTGCTGTGATTGGCGATAATGACGGCGGAGGATGGTTGGAGGCGGCGGTGACGTCGGGGACAGAAGAGGAAAACAAGGTAGGGGTCTCGGGTCAAAACAAGGGAGGGTAGTCGGGGGCTTTTCGAGGCTCCATAGGCAACGACCGGCTTCCACAATGTCTAAGGGTCGATAGGGAGGTCACAGGTGGTCATCAGGGTGGTGGTGAGTGGCAGAAGGCAGCGACACAATGGCGAGGGACAGTGGAACAGACAAGCTCGAAACAGGGCACTCCTGACTCTCACAATCGTTTAGCGGTCCTGGAGAGGCGTCCGATGGTTACTCGGTGGCCTGGCTGTCGGAGGGGAGTAAGAAAGGTGGTCCGTGGTGGTCGGGAACGACAGCAAGGGCTGGCGTGGCTCGACCGGCTCACGGCACTGAAACAGGGCAAGGGAGTCGGGCGACTGTTCTGGGCCTTCCAACGACCTGCGAGTTGACGGTGACGGTGACAGTGACAAAGTGACGTCTAGCTGGAAGTAGGGTGGAAGGGTGGCTGGTGGTGGTTGGGAACGGCCGTTGGCCGTTATCGAAGCTCAAGCAAACCCCGGACGCGAAAACAGAGCAGATCAGGCTTGGGGCTGTTCGCGGCCGATCGACGGCCCAACGGCGGTCGGAGTGAGGCGGAGTGGCGGCGACGGGTTGGTGGAGGAGCGAAGGAGGTTCGGTGGTGGTGGTGGCACAAAGAAATCACACAAGGAAGAGGAGGAGTCTCGGTCGTGGGAGAGGTCTCCTGTGAACAGGGATGGGAGTAAGAGAGAGATCTGCTAAGGGTGAAATAGAGTTGCACATGGGAGAGAGAAGAGTGGATGGGGTTGATTGGTAGGTGGGAGTGGTGCTTGGGGAACTTGACCAAGGTGGGGCCCACATTGGATTTGAATTCTTTGTCCTTTAGTGAATAATTGAGGGGCATTTTGGTAATTTGACATTTTAGGACTGAATGAAATTTTGTATACTGGATGAAGGGCATTTTGGTCTATTTTACAGGTTAGGCTCGGGCACGAGGATTTCGATTCAAATTCGCAGCAACTAAGATTTTCGAAGCCTAACTTAATTGACTTCCAATTTCGAGAAACGTCCAAAATTCATCTCTTAATTCCTTACGGCCCAAAATTTCATACCGACAGAAATTCAATTCCTTTCCTTTTTATTGAATTCAGGCCATTTACAAAAGATGAATTTCTAGGGCGTCACATAAGCCCTTTTTTGGTGTCATTTCAGTCCTAAGCCTTTTACATTTGTGTCAATTCAATCTTAAACCTTTTGTATTAGTGCCAATTTAGTTCTAAATATTTTGCATTTATGCCAATTAAGTTAATTCAGCCAATTTTGATCGAAAATCACTATCATGGATGTCAATTATCCTATGTGGAATGGCTGGCGCTAACATGAATAATGAGCCACCCTCTATAGTAAGCTATAATTGAATTGATTCGATTAATGTAAAAGGTTTAGGATTGAATTGGCACAAAAAAGAGGTTTAGGACTGAATTGGCACTATCGCAATATGTTTAGAACTTTTTTGACACTAATCCCGAAGGAAAACATTAGAGACGTCTAGTTGAAGAATGAGCCATCCTCTAGAGTAAGCTACATCAAGGACTGTACAAATGGCGACTGGTTTTGGTAGTGGGTTGAATGTCTTTGTATAGTCAATTCCCGATTGTTGGTAATAGCATTTAACAACTAATCGAGCCTTGTGCCTTTCAAGGGAGCCATCAGACTTGAGCTTGACTTCGAAAATCCATTTGCAGCCGATGGGGCAGACATGAAAATGTGGTGGTACAAGTTTCCAAGTTTCATTTTATATTAAGGCGTCAGATTCTATCGCCATAGTTGCTCGCCAATTTAGATCTTGGGACGCCTACGTGAAGCAAGTAGGCTCGACAGGATTATGCGTGCCTATAGTCAAAGCAAAAGTTTGATTTTTTGTGAGTGATCGCCGATGAATTGTGCCATCTCTCAATCGAGTGACCATGGATGTGCTGAAACTGAGGTGGAAATCCGAAGTAGAGAAGTTGGAAGTGTCAGTCTCCGAAGCCATGGTAGGAGTTATAGATAGAGGTGGTGAGAGAGATGGTGTGGACTCAGAGTCAAGGTCTAGGTAGAGGCAATATTACATTTGTAGGTGGAGAAGTAGAACATGGTGATGAAGAAGATGGATCTCCAAATGGAAAGGTGTACTCATCGAAAATCGCATCAGCCGCAATGAAGATTTTACCCGTTCGTGGGCAGTAATATCAATAGCCTCTGTACCCTGGAGGATAGCCAAGAAAGATGCAGCGTTGAGATTTGGCGCAAGCTTGTGAGTAGCATAGGGACACAAATATAGGAAAACTGTACACCCAAAAACCCTGAGGTGGGAAATCTCTTGTGGCATTTTGAATAGTGTCTGCCAGGGTGTAAGACTGTTGAGGAGAGGACTCGAAGTATTGTTGATCAAATGTACCACCGTTTCAATGGCATACTCCCAAAACTGGTAGGAAACTGAGGCATGGACATAAGCATGAGGCTTGTCTTGACAATGTAGCGATGTTTGCGTTCTGCTGTGCCATTATGAAATGAGGCATAGGGACAAGATACTCGTTGATGTATGCTATGTTGCAGGAGATGGATGCGCACTTCAGTAGAGCGGCGAAATTTTGGTGTGCCAACACGCTGAATTTTCTGAAGTTGACGTTGTAATTGAATTTCTACAAATTTGTTGAAAGCTTTGAAAATATTTTCAAATTGGTCATGAGTGGTAAATGGATAATACCAAATGAATATGGAATGATTATCGACAAAATCGACATAATATTTATATCCCGAAACAGAAATGACAGGGGATGGGCCTCAAACATCAAAGTGAACCACTTCAAGAGGAAATTTAGCTCTAGACAGAAAAGGGGGTTGGGGTTAGCATTTACTCTGACTAAGAGCACATGTCGTACAATGTGAGGGAGACAACATGTAAAATTTAGTTTAGGGGGACTGGAGAAGACATGCTACTCTATATGACACATGACCCAAGCGTTGATGCCACAAATTGAAGGAGCTAAGAAAGGCTGAAGGAGACTTGTTAGAAGTGGAGATCCAATAAAGACCATTCTCAAGATGACCTCAGAGGAATGTTGACACCTAAATTTTGACTTTTAGAAAATTCATTTATTTAAACATAAAAAGAGAGTTAACCATAATTCTCACAAAAAAATAAATTCACATGCATTGCATATTTATTTCCTTCATGCATTTACATTCATGGTCGATGCCAAAGATTTGCGCTTAAACTAATGAGTGATCGCATGGCATGAAGAAATCCGACTAAGGAGAGTGCCGAAAATATTAACGGGGATTGGACCTATTTTTAATATTAAATCAGCCCATTTTACTCATGTAATTGTTAAAGGCCTTCATTTAATCGTTTCTTAATTAATTAAGGCCCATGTGAATTGGAGGTGATTAAGGGCCTTGAACTTCAAGCTAATAGAGCCTATTAACCCTTAATGAGATTTGGCGTGAAGCCTTTTAGTCCAATCAAACCCTAGTTATTTTGCTATAAATACATGCTTAGGGTTCACGCACAGAAAAAAAAAAAAGGCCACATAATCTACACATACGGCTGAGTGAGAGAGAAAAAAAAAAAGAGTGTTCTTGGAGGCCACCTATTGTACAGAATATTAAGAGAAGGCACAGAGGGATATAGATGAATAATGTGGGGGAGAGATCTGGGAGCGAGTCACTTCTTTTGATTCCTCGGTCAAAAGAAGGTGGTCCCTGCCTAATACCGTTCGAGTCCTTCATCAAGAACACTTCTCGGACGATGATTCCTGGGTAGTTTCCAGGAGATCAAGTCGAGCGCCAATAAGTCTAGCGAGCTCTAGCAAGCGACCCTCGAGCCCTGTGACGGACAGCCGCGATTTCTTTTGGTGATCCGGTATTTTTTTTTTGCAGGATCTCCGACGAATTCTGCGCAATGACCAGCCGATGCTTTCCCCTTGGTTCAACCAGCAATAGGTTCAGTGATGCCTACCATCAAGCGAATTCCAGCGCCTAGCCCCATCATGTCTCCTGCATCATCTTCGACAATTTTCAGTGACCTAAGAGGTGGGGATCCGATTAACACAAGAAGGTCTTAGAGCACAAGAGACAAAAGAGAAGTTTTTCCCAAAGCTGTCCTCAACTGACCAACATTTAACGCATGAGCTTAACCATGTGTGAAGGAGGAGAGAGCAACTATAAAATTCTGCTTGCGTCGCATGCGAATTGGCTTCTTTGATTTTTCTTTCTGAATGTTACTTCATGGTTTCTCTGCTCTCCACTAAAGTTTTCCTTTGTAGACTAAAATGGAGCTCTAAGAAAATATCTCCTTCCGTGCGCGATGCTAAGGAGCTCAGTTCGCCGCTCATGGATTAATTCTCGTAATCGATCCCGGCAGTCTCCCATTAATTCCATATTGATGAGGTAGCCTAGCGAGATCGGCGAAGTCGATCAGTTCCAATGGTTCTTCAGACGTGAACCCCCAACTACGTACGGCGTTAGCCTTGCCATCTTTGGGAACGCATTCTGTGTTCTTCACTTTGCAGGTTCTTGGAAGTGTCACTCATTTTAATAAAAGGGATCGTGAAGGAGGAAAATCTATGGTCAAGAGCAAAAGTCCAAGAGGTGGGTGGACATCATAAAATATGCTTTTCTCTAAGGCACACCTCTAGTGGAATTCGTCAAGCGGTGGGCTTTGGATTTAGCTTGTAGTCCTCACTGTTGATGGCCATTGCTTTCCTAGGGAGAGTAGTGTTCAAAATCAATACCATGCACTTTCACTTTTCGGCATTCTCATTGAAGTCAAGAAGTGCCTTCTAAGATCAACGATATTCAAAATCACCATTGATCGACCACAATAGTCCGAGCATCCTTCTCTTATGTTCATTTTGAGTCCCTCATCGGAAGAGCCATGATCCGCAAGCCGCCATCGGCCTGAGTTCAAATTTGGAAGGTGATTTGCAAATTAGGTAATTATCCTATCTTAGAATAATTTGGATATTACATTGCCTAGTTTAAATTAATTGCTATCTTGCAGGTATACTTTCCTAACTTGAATTATTTGCATATCTCTAACGATTTCTTGCATATATTATTGCATATTTTTGAAAGGATCTAAATCCTTATTGATAGGGTAATACTGCGTTACAATTTAATGCATTATTATCTTATTGTTAAATTTGGCATATTATTTGTAGTTATCTTATTTGAATTGCATCATATCATATCCTTATATTGATTGCTTAATTTTTTTATGATATAATTTGCACATAAATAAATAATCTTTCCCATAACAGGTAACATATGACTTCGATATCGAAGTACGATCGTGCCCATACGTGTGAATTAAATATCAAATCATCAATCTTGAGAAGCGGATTGCTAATTCCCAAATAGAATTTCAAGGTTTGCCCTATGTATATAGGGACGATGGTTATTCTATAAAATATTCACTTGCTAACCCTAATCTCGGGGGATGTTGTGAATAAAATTGGATTTTCGGATTTAAAGGTGTTTTATGGGCAATATTGTTTATTTTTGTTCAAATTTTCTGTGTTTTCATGCTTAGATAAATTCCTGAAAAATCCCCAAAAAATGCCATGCTTTTTCTTAAGTCAAATCACATTTCCTTTGACTTTAGGATAGCTTTTTCACTTCATTTTTCATATATCCGAAAATAAACAAAAAAATGTCATTTGCATTGCATATCGTATAATTTAGTTTGCCACGTCATGCATTTTGCCACGTCATCTTGTCACTATGCCAGGTCATATCATTTCACATGTCACATAGTTAAATTGCATTAGCATTGCATTTAATAAAAGAAAATCCCAAAAAATTCAATTCATCAAACTAAGGATTTTTCATGAAAATAGGGTATCGAAAGGGCATTAATTTTCAATTAATGTAACCAAGTCCACGAACTCATTTTATCTGGTTCGTAGAGATAAAATAGTTCTCCCGCTATATACGTGGTCTTTACTCAAGAACAAAGCAACCCTAAGAATATATACACACACACCAGTCCACGTTTCTTTCTTCAACTTCTAAAAAAAAAAAAACCCCACAGAATATTGCATCTAAAACGGGTCCCACGCGCTTTTGGAGATGACCTCTTCCAAAACTTGAACTTCCATATTTCTCTGATCGTGATGTCTTCATGATTTCCTTTTTTATTATTTATTGACTTTTCCTGCACAAAAGACTCAGCATGCCACCACAAGCATTATCTTATAATATATATTCTTGGACTACAAAACGGACTGCAGCAGAAGAAGAAACTGTATCTTCAATTTCCTTTTTCGTCACCGGCTCAAATTCGAGTCATCTTTTAACATGGCCTCGTCTCAGAAACAACTCTCCATATTGTTCCTTGCTTACGTCCTCCTCATGCTCGTGCATCAAATGGCTTGTCTTGCTTCGTCTCCGAGCTCTTCTCCAGCGGCCATAGCTGGTGCTAGTAACCAAACGGTAAATGAGGAAGTGGAGGCACTCCTAACCTGGAAGTCTAAGCTACACAGCCAGAGTCGCTCTACCTTGTCTTCGTGGAATGGGAGCAACGCTTGTTCATGGCGCGGGATCGGTTGCGATCATCTCGGCAGCATCACGAGCTTGAACCTTTCAGATTCTGCTATACGTGGTACGCTTTATCATCTCAATTTCTCCCGGTTGCCGAATTTGGTTGCTCTAAATCTTGCCAACAACTCCCTCTTCGGAATCATCCCTCCGACCATGGCTCATCTTGCCAAGCTTACTTATCTGGTATTGCTTCGAAACAACTTTTCGGGGAACATTCCGGCTCAATTCTGGTCGTTGGGATCTTTACAATATGTGGATTTGGGTCTTAATAATTTAAGCGGCTCAATTCCCAGTCAAATAGGTAGTTTGACCAACTTGTCCTATCTATCCTTTTCAGATAATAAGCTTTCTGGTTTCATCCCTAAAGAAATAGGAATGCTTAAATCTCTCAATTATCTCAACCTCGTGAGCAACCGCCTCACCGGTCCAATTCCTTCTTCTATTGGAAACATGAGCAACTTGTCCACTCTATTCCTAATCAACAACCGCATCACCGGTCCAATTCCTTCTTCCATTGGAAACATTAGGAAGTTGTTTGATATACGACTTTCCAATAATCAACTTGTTGGTACCATTCCAAAGGAAATAGGAATGTTGGGGTCTCTCAATCAACTTGATTTATCAGACAATGATCTCAATGGATCCATCCCTACGACTCTTGGAAATCTCAGTAATTTGGCATTTCTGTACTTCTATAGCAATCAACTTTCTGGCTCCATACCTTCGGAAGTTGGAGGAATGAGATCCCTCATAGATTTCCAACTGCTAGACAACGATTTAACTGGCCCTGTCCCGCCATCCATAGGGAATTTGACCAATCTGAATATCCTTCACCTTTACCAAAATAAGCTGTCTGGTCATATCCCCAAAGAAATAGGAATGCTCGGGTCTCTCTCTATTCTCGTGCTTATGGGTAACAATTTCTCTGGCTCGATTCCGTCCACAATAGGTAACTTAAGCAAGCTCACAAACCTGCAGCTAGGCAGCAATAATTTTGTCGGCCCATTGCCCCAAGATATTTGCGGTGGTCGAGTTCTTCAATATTTTTCCGCGTTCGATAATCACATCATTGGTCCAATTCCGCGAGGCCTCAGAAACTGCACAAGTTTGATTAGAGTCAGGCTCGAGAACAATCAGCTCAAGGGAAATATATCCGAGGGTCTCGGCACATACCCTTATTTATATTATCTTGGGTTGAGCAACAATGAACTCTACGGTGAGCTGCCCCCCAGACTGGGTGAGTATAGCAATTTGACAAGCCTGAACATCTCCAACAATCGAATCTCAGGCGTGATACCCTTTGAAGTTGGCGACATGACCCGATTACATATACTTGACCTCTCTTCAAATAGTCTCGTTGGGGAAATTCCAAAAGACCTTGGAAAACTGAAGTCTCTTCTAGAGCTTTCGCTCTATGACAATCATCTTGTAGGCAACATCCCTCAAGAACTTGGAAACTTGTCCGATCTGTCAAGCCTTAACGTCGCCGGAAATAACCTGAGTGGCTCGATTCCCAGACAGCTTGGGGAGTGTTCCAGGCTTCAGTTTTTGTATTTGAGTAGAAATGATCTTGACAGAAGCATTCCCGTCGAGATTAGCCATCTTCAATCTCTTGAAATTCTCGATTTGAGTCAAAATTTGCTTACGGGTGAAATACCTGGACAACTTGGGCTATTGCACATATTGTATACACTCAATCTCTCACATAATCAGCTCTCGGGTTCCATTGCGTCGACCTTTGACGATATGGCAAGCATGATGTCAATTGACATATCATACAATGAGTTAGAGGGTGCCTTACCAAAAATTCCAGCCTTTCTTAATGCTACAATTGATGTTGTGAGAGGAAATAAAGGCTTGTGTGGAGTTATTGCTGGTCTCAATCCATGTCCAACGACAAGGTCCAAAGGCAAAAGCAACAACAAAAAGCTGCTGCTGATCTTGGTGCCAACTTTAGCTTGCCTACTCTCTTTGCTTCTTGTTGTGGGAGGTTCGAGTATCGTACGCTGCAGAGTAAGGAAAACAGAGGGTAGTCCGAAAGATGGAACCAATGAAAACCCGTGGGCAATATTGAGTTTTGATGGAGGAATGGTCTACGAGAGCATTATTGAAGCTACAGAGGAGTTTGATCCCAAATATTGCATCGGTGTTGGAGGACATGGGAGTGTTTACAAGGCCCAGTTGCAAACAGGGCAGACTGTTGCTGTAAAGAAACTTAAGGAAGCAGTGGATGTCGAAATTGCTAGCCGAAAAGCATTTGAAAGGGAGATTCAGGCGTTGACCGAAACTCGGCACCGAAATATCGTCAAGCTCTATGGCTTTTGTTTGAGTTCTCGACATTCGTTTTTAGTGTACGAGTTCTTGGAATGTGGCAGCTTGAAGGATGTATTGAACAATGAGGAGAGGATAACAACATTTGATTGGAAGAAGAGAGTGAATGTTGTTAAAGGTGTGGCTTATGCTTTGTGCTACATGCACCACGAATGCTCACCTCCTATAGTTCATCGAGACGTATCTAGCAAGAACGTTTTACTGGATGCAGAATACGAAGCTCACGTCTCTGATTTTGGCACGGCTAAGGTTCTACAATCTTATTCATCCAACTGGACTTCCTTTGCAGGCACCTTTGGATATGCAGCTCCAGGTCAGTCGGTTTCTTCAAAATTTCACTCATTTCATTTTACTGACATGAAAATGCTTATGCAAGATCCTCATCCTTACTTACCTTACTTTATACGTCTGACTACCTAACACTAAATCCAAAGCTATTCACACGATCTGAAGGTTCAATAATAGATTGGCTGAGATTTAGGCCCACCAAATAATAAATTGGAAATTTTCCTTGGAGAAATTAAATTTTTAAAATTTTCATTTAAATCTAAACTATGCATTAATTGATACAGAATTTATTCCAAATAAGTTTAGATTAACGAAGCATGGATACTGTATAAAAGCTAGAAAAAATCTGCTCTTTTCTCTATGTAGAATTCGCATACACAATGGAGGTGAACCACAAATGCGATGTTTATAGCTTCGGAGTGGTGACACTAGAAACGATTATGGGAAGACATCCAGGTGATCTCATATCTTCTCTTGCGTCCTCATCTTCATCATCCTCGCCCCATTCAACAGCTTCTTGTCCACTGAAAGAAGTGTTAGATCAAAGAATTCCATACCCGGAAGGTGACGTGCTAGGGGAAGTGGCTTTCGTGACAAAGATGGCATTTTCGTGCTTAAGTCCCAAACCAGAGCATCGTCCGAGCATGCAACAAGTTTCTCGAGCGATATTGGCACATAACTCAACCGCGTTAATCGCGTCGGAGGACGTCAAATTGGAAGAGCTAGTTGATCCTGCATGCTTCACTTATTGAGATATATATTTTGGTCTTTTTGTTGCAGCCTGTGCAGTGTTGGAGTTGACGAATATTTCGGGGACCCTTGTTTCTCACACCGGGCACGCCCACGTGAGCTTAGGGAAACTGAAGTGTGATTCAACGACATATGACACCTGCGCACAAAATGCCCTCGAAACGGGTGTCCCGTTGTCCGATCAGCGGACGAAGATTCCGCTCGTTTGATAGATTATTGTAAGGAGTTGTGCGGCTGTAAACACAAATCATAGTGAAATCTCTTTGCAGGACGTAACCCTATTCTGGGGTGAACCTAGGTAAACTGTGCGTCATCTATTTTTCTTCTGTTATTTGTGTGTTCATTCTGAATCGGTTTGCAATACTTCTCTTCATGCAGCAAGCTGTGTCCTGTATTTTATTTTATCCTAGTCAACTTCATTATCTATCTCTACAATTTGTCAATTAATGCAAAGCACTTAAGAATTACCGCGATTTGCAATTTCAACCCGAAAGAGATGGAATACAGCGATTTACTTGTTACCATTCGTCGTTATTGGTGACTTGTGTTGTAGAATCGCAAATACTGACGGGGAAGAAGGTGATACGCTCAAAAGTTGCTAGAGCACAAATGGTATAAGCTGGCATCAAGCTTTATGGACTATCTCTACCACCATCATAAATTATACAAAAACTCAAATGCAGATTAGAGTGTCGTTTGCTTAGATCAAATTAGGTACGTCTCTCTTCAAAGAGAGAGAGAGAGAGACCATATTTTAGTAGGGGTTAACTTTTAGAGGTAAGTGCAAGATGAGTCCCAAAATTCGAAAAGTGCATGAAGTCGAAAAACTTGTCAAATTAGTAGTATTGAGTATCTCCGTAAATTTAGTCCAATTTGCCGAATGAAAAATACTGGCATGACATTTACTTATGTAATTCGAATGCACATGAGTTGCATAACTTGTCAAATTTTAAAAAAGTCATTATTGACAAGAAATGATGACCCGGATCTGTGGGAATGATAACCTGTTTCAGCTGGATTTTCGTGTATGTTTCTTAAAGTTAAGTTTAATTAGAGGTTAAATACGTGTATGCAACATCGACCGGAGATGAGCCAAAAGAGATCTTCCTCCTTATTAGGGATTGAGAAACAAGCAAATTACTTATTTTTAACTACATTGATTAGCTAGTATCTTTATTTGCATTTTTCCCTACATTGACGTCAAGTTGCAAATGTATGGGAATCCGTCCAAGTCTTTGATGTGCCGTGTCTCAGGAGTGGAGAGGATCTTCTCTAAATTACGTTATTCAAGTTCACTTTCATTTTTTTTTTTAAAAAAAAATGTAAACCTTCTTGACCTTTTTTATTTTTTTTGAATTTCTGGAATTTCATCAAGCAATACTCGACTTCATGGTCCTAATTTTGTACTATAAGTAAATCTCGGTTGTACTTCGTCCATTTCAACACATACTCGACTTCATGGTCCTCAGTGTTGTTCCTCACTTCTCTCTACTTCTCATGAAAAACGCCTTGTCTTGCTTCATCTCGAATCTCTTCTCTACTGGCTCTTGCTGGTGCTAGTAATCACACCAGAAATGAGGAAGTGGAGACACTCCTGAAAATGGAAGTCTAAGCTAGACAGTAGACAGCGGGAGTCGCTATACTTTGTCTTCGTGGAATGGATGCAGCCCTTGTTCATGGCACGGAATCAGTTGTGATTCTTTTGGGAGCGTCACTAGCTTGAACCTTTCGAATTCTGCCGTGCATGTCCGCTATGTTTGCTTAGATCAAATTAGGTAAGTATCTATACATTCTTCAAAGAGAGAGACCATATTTTAGTAGGGATTAACTTTTAGGGGTAAGTGCAAACTGAGTCTCAAATTTCGAAATGTGCAATGAAGTCCAAAAACTTGTCAAATTAGTACAAATGTGTCTCAATTAATTTCGTCCAATTTGCCCAATGAAAAATACTGGCATGACATTTACTTATATAATTCGAATGCACATGACATCGCATCAGGAAAAAAATAAAAGCTTGTGAATTTTTTTTAAAAAAGTGTCATTATTGAAAAGAAATGCCGACCCGGATCTAAGGGTATGACGATCTGTTTCAATTGGATTTCCGTGTATGTTTCATAAACTTAAGTTTAATTAGAGGTTAAACACGAGAATGCAACACCGACCGGCGAGTAGCCAAAAGACAGTTTCCTCCTTATTATAGATTGAGAAAAAAAGAAAATTTCATATTTTTAACTACATTCAATAGATAGTATAGTTATTTGCAATTTTCCCTACCACTGACGTCAAGTTGCTAATCTATGAGAATCCGTCCAAGTTTTTGATGTGCGGTACTTCACGAGCGGAGAGAATCTTCTCTAAATTACATTATTCAAGCTCACAAAAAAAAAAAATAAACCTTCTTGGCTATTAACCAATATAACTCCAAACATTGAGTTGTCCACAAATTATGGACCACAATAAAGAAAGATTTAAAATAGTACTTTTTCTGTAATTTTGTTCTATAAATAAATCTCGACTGTACTTCTTCTAGTTCAACACATATGCGCCTTAACTGGTCGATTCCTTTCGTATAATAAGCTTTGTTTCATCCCTAAAGAATTTGAAGGCTTAAGTCTCTTAATTATCCTTACCTAGCGAACAACACCATCACAGATCCAATTCCTTCTTCCATTGGAAACATGAGCAGCTTGGTGATCGTACTGCTTTTCCACAGCCAACTTGTCGGGTCCATTTCAAAGGAAATAGGAGTGTTGGGATCTCCCAATGAACTTGATTTAGCTTCCGATTATCTCAATGGCTCCATCTCTGAAACTCTAGGAAATTTGAGTACCTTGGGATATCTTTACCTCTGCAACAACCAACTTTCGAGAGCCCCATACCTCAAGAATTTGGAAGAATGAGATCCCTCATTGATCTTTAGATGCTAGTTGTCCATAGGTAACTTGAGTAATCTAAGCATTCTCGATGTTTTCAGTAACAATCTCACAGGCTCTATCCCTTGTTCTCTGGGATAGTCAAGTAAATTGACTAAACTGGTACTTTTCCACAACTGTCTAGGGCGCATTCTTAACATTGAGATCAACAAAACAAAACCAGTCTGTCATCTCCACCTTGGTGATAATGGGGCGAGGGTCATTAGGCCCTGCCTACTAAACCACATCTTCAGTTATTGACTCTTTTATGTTTAGATTTTGATTTTCCATGTAATTAGGTTTCGTACTATTATTAATGTAAGTACCGTTATTTCTGACCAAAAAACAATATCAATGGATTTTGTAATCGTTTCAAAATAATTGAAATGTTAGAGAATTATACCGGAAGCATTTCAAATATCATCACAATCATACTAGTAAGGTAGGAAAACAGATATGCGTGAAAAAAAAAAGTAAATAAAAATCTGATTGAAAAGTTTTCTTTTTTGTTCCTTGGAAGGATTGTTGGAGGGTATTCGCAATGGCACTGGCTAGAAGAACTTACAATCAAATGGCAAAGGCAAAAAGTTAAATTAGGCAGAAACACCAACGCTGAGTCGGTAGAAGCACAACACTGGATCGGCAAAAGCACTAGCTCGATGAACAATACATGAGCTGATATTAAATCAGAACTAAACACACTGAAATTACAATGACAAATCTAAAAAATGAAAATGACACAAATATTGAGGCATGTCTACACAGTTTCCTTAAGACAGATTCGTCCCCTCCCGTATGTGCTTTGAGGTTTCGTGAACGTCTGTCTCCCAAGATACAACGGTAAAACAGCTACAGAGATAAGCACGGTACTCCAGAGCTTTCGGCAAACTTGACCAAATGCAAACACCATCAAAATCGATGCAAGTGCATAGGATAGAAAGAGATGGAAGTTATTTTTTCTTTTTTTATATCTCTCAAAATCTTAGAATGGGAGATCACACACACACACACACACACACACACACACACACACACACACACACACACACACACACACACACATACATACATATATATATATATATATATATATATATATATATATATATAAGGTCAATGAGAGCATTTCGAAGATAAGGAATAATGGCTCAATAAATCTGTCGTTATAACTTTAATTATGTAACAGCAGAACCATAACGGTAGAATCCTAATAGCAGAATCGTTATGCTTCTGTAACGGCAGCAGAGCCATTATGCTTCTGTTAACGGCAGAGCCATAATTACAGAACCGTTATGCATTCAATTATGTAACAGCAGAATCATAGTAGCCGTTACTTAGTTAATACTATTAACATGCCGCTAATTAGCTCAACAGCTATTACGTAAAATTTGTAATGGTTTGAGTTGGAAAAAATTAAAATAGAAGGCAAAAATGGGCTTGTCGTAGGGCCCATTACTGGTCTTGCATTTGCGTACGCAGGTTGTGTGCTTGCGCCCAAATTTCAACTTGTCGAGCGTCTGTCGGGGTTTGGGATTTGCACCCCCCCCCCCCACGCATGCGCGTGAGCCATAGCGCATGTGTTATGAAAGTTACCACTCTAAAGGAGTGAAACTCTATATAAAGCACTCACAAGCCTTCTTTCTTTCCTATGTGGAACTAGCATAATTTCACTTCCCACTTCCAACTCAATAGTGTTCTTTGAGAAATAATTTCTCATTCACTCTCCCATCAAAATATCTCAATTTTTCAACAATCCCCCACATGAATGAAATTTGTTTTGGTTTTGACTTTGTGATAGTGTTCACCAAATGAAACCTGCATAGGATAGGTATGTGTCACCCTTTAAACCTACTTAATTTACCGGTGTCGCGACCCGCCCTCGATTTTCGACTAATAAATCGAGAAAGGCAAGCTAATGGATTGCCAAGAGAGGGCCTCGAGTGCAGGCTCCCTTTTGGCTCGGGCTCTCCCAAGCCCATACCAAGTCGCAACGTCGGAAAATTCGTATTCTAGTATGATCAGATGGCATGTACGAGTGTACACACAAAAAGGGAGTCGCCACCGATCTTTCGAGGAGGGTAGATCGGAAACCCTATTGAGCGGTTAGGAGGGACTGCTCAATTCTACGCAACCAGAGATTTTCTTGGGTTCGGGGATTAATTTACCCTAGTACATCTACTAAAGCCCTTGCGGTTACCGCGAGATTGATTGTTGCCTAACGTGATCATGTTCCTAATCATATTTTTACAACCATGCTAAGCATTCACGCAAAATGGTATTGTAGGGGTTTATTTTATGATATTCTTCTAATTTTCGAACTTTATCTTAAAAAGAAAAATCAACCAAAGTATTCCAAGGGCATAAAGAAGAAGGATAAAGAGCTATTCTAAAACGATAAATAAAAACCCGTGGCCCTCAGGTATTTGGATACAAACCCGCAAATAAAATGAAATAAAGCTCAACAATAAAGTCGGGTGTACAAAAGAAACGAACCGGAATGGACATCGGCCATTCACCATCGCGGGAGAGGGTCTTAAGATATTAATTAGACTAAATATCCAAGAAAACAATTTTTTTTAAAATTTTCAAGAATTTTCTCTAATTAATTAATTTTTTGATTTTATAATTCTGAAAATGGTGATCCGGATTGGGCTTCTAAACCCAACCCTTCTAGAGCCCCAAGCCTAGGAGGGAGCCGAGAGCCCAAATGAAAATTAAAACAAGAGAGGCCGACTTTTTCTAAAGCCCAATTAACCTAAAGCTGGACCAATCTTCTTTCTGAATTCTCTTCCAAAAGCCCAATATCTGCAGATTTTAAAATAAGCCTAGCGCCAGCCCAATAGCAATTTAGACTCAAATCCACGCACACCTAATCTGCACATCCACCTTGTTTATTTGTTTTGGCTATTTTTTATTTTAATTTCTTTTAATCTATTTTTTTTACGTTGTCTTCTTCCCCGGACTTCTTCTTCTTCATCGGTCCTTCTGTTCAGACGCCTCCCTCCATAAACATCACAGCTCAATACTTCAGTCACCCGCCACTTCGTCTTTCGCCGACCGCCGCCGACACCGACGATCACCACCATACTCGTTCACATAAAAAAAAAAATCCATGGACTTGACAGACAGCCCTGGCACCACCATGACCATCGCCGACCACTACCAGGGCTGACGATCGCCATCAAACTCGCTTTCATCAAAAGTGTCCGTCGAATCCGACACTGCGACAGACTCCATAGAACCAACACCAGTGGCATGCCGCTTGCTAGCCTCCGGATCCGACCCTCGTCTAGCGTCACCAGACCACCCCCTTTATCTATTCATCTATTGACGCGACGACTAGATGCAAAAGGCTCGACAAAGAAAATTTTAAAAAAACAAAAAAAAAAATACCAGGATACATGCATGAGTTTAAGATTTTCGCCAAATACGCGATGGAAGAGGAGTGAAACGTGAGCATTTTAGACTTGCAACGTTGAGACTTCAAACACCACATATACATACTGGACATCGGCAAATGGCAGCCCGAAATAGAAGAAACAAACTCGCGTATAGACGGAGACTTGATTCTCGCCTTACCCAAAACAAGGCTGAAAAGAGTGATAGAAGTTACCTCGTCAAGAACGTACTCCGGGTTGCGTTGAAGCTTGAGTGCTTTGACAGAACCGAGTGAGAATGAGGGTTGGTGAGGAAGGTCCGGCAAGTACCATTTCAGTTCGCGACCTCTGGATACGGTAACGGAGGAACGGGGCTTCCGGTGACCAAGAAAGTTGAGCGACGGACGGCGACTGTAGAGGACTGAGACTTAAGAAAGGGAGTTCTCTTTTTTTTTTTTACTCCATCTCTTTCTCTGTTTGGTCTCAGCCTCTTTTCTCTTTACGCTTTTTTTTTCTTTATGGAACCCAGAACCACCTGTTAAGAGGAGGAGAATGTCTGGGAGTTGTATCACCTTCTTCTCTTTTCTTTTAGAATCTCACCGACGAAGACCCCTCGAAGAACCCTCTTTCCCCACTCTATCTTGCATTTTTCTCTATTTTTCTCTTCGTGAACCCCCTTTTGGTTCTCTCTATGTATGTTTTTTTGTTTTCTTTCAATCGGAAATCCTTTCACACTCCTGGCTTCCCCCAAAAGAAGAACCTCCTTCACCACTCAACCTGGAATGCTCTCTCAATTTTTTTCGAAAAACATCCCCCAACTCTACCCTATTCTCATGGTTCACTCATTTTTTGTCCTTTTTTTATACGAGAACCAAGCCTCCTCTTCTTCAACTACCAGACCCTTCACGAGCTCCTCTCTCTCTCTCTCTCTCTCTCTCTCTCTCTCTCTCTCTCTCTCTCTCTCTCTCTCTCTCTCTTTGTTTTCTTTTCCCAAATCCTCCCCCTGGAACTCCCTCTTTATCTCTCACGGTTCCCTCATTTTTTTTCTTTTTGGAATACAAGAACTAGACATCTCTTCATCTCCATTCTCCCATCTGGCCGGAAGCGAGGTTTGTTGGGTCAGCGGTCGTCAAGCGAGTTGAGGCGACTGGTCAGACACGATAGAGGCGGCGACACGTGAAAGAACGTTGCTTTTTTTTTTTGTTCGAACCTCTCTAGCCTCTGTGGTACTAACCCCACCAAGAGCAGCCTTTTCCTTCTCACTAGTCACTCTGTCTCTCTTTGTTTTTGTTGGAAAAACAGTATTAAAAATGAACAATACTATTTTATAGATATAGAGCATACTTACAATTCGAATGACAATAATAAATGTAAGCAAACTGCCTTAAATATGAAAACACTAAGTTGGCAGAAGCACAGAATCTGAGCCTTTAGAAGGAGGTCAGAAGCAAGTCAGAAGCAGAAAAAATTGAACTATCAGATGCTGGTCAAAAGCAGGTCAGAAGCAGAAAAACTGAACTATCATATGCAGTGTTCAAAACTCGTCAGATGCAACTGCATCTGAACCCGTCAGATGCACTGTTCGAAACTCGTCAGATGCAACTCAGATGCACCCGTCAGATGCAGTTCCTTCTGAACCCGGTCAGAAGTAGTTCCTTCTGAACCCGATCAGAAATAGTTCCTTCTGAACCTTCAAAAGCAGCTTCAGAAGAACTGAATCTGAACTCGTCAGAAGCAATGAATCTGACCCTTCATGAGGATAAAAGCTCAACATTCAAAAGAACAAAATCTGCACGAAAATACAACAGTATAAAAAGAAATTGAATTAATAACGAATACCGAGGTCTGTGTTCGACACAGTTTCCTTAAAGCAGATTCGTCTCCTTCAGTACGTGCTTTGAGGTTTCGTGAACGTCTGTCTCCTAGGATACAATGGTTAAGCAGCAATAGAGGCAAGCACAGCACTCCAAAACTTCCGGCGAACTTGAACAACACGAGAACACTATCGAAAACAATGCAAATGCAGATAATTCAAAAGAGGGAGAAGTGATTTTCGTAGTCCGTAGTTCTTATGTCGTGTATGAAACAGAATAGGAAGCCATCTATTTATGGGCTAAGCGGGGCATTGCGAAAATAAAGAATAACGGCTAAATAAATTCTGCCGTTTAGAGCCGTTAGGTATTTAATTCTGTAACCATAGAATTATAACAGCCGTTACTTAGTTAAAACCATTAACACACCGGTAAATAACTTAAGAACGGTTGTCGGGACCCTCCTCTCGAGCGCGTGAGGGGGGGCTAATGGGTCGCCCGATCGCTGCATGATCGGACGCGGGCCTCTCCCAAGGTCCATTACCCAAATCGCAACGGCTGGATATACGTGGTAGACCTTCGGTATGGTCTAGTGACATGTGATACGTGTACATGCCAATGAGTTGCCACCAATCGTTTCGTGGAGGGTACAATCGGAAACCTTATCGAATAGTTGGGAGCGGTCTATTCGATTCTGCGGAAACTAGAGAAATGGGTTCGGGGACTTAGTTACGCCAACTGTCAAAGTTGACGCCCTTTCGGTACCTAAGTTGAATGGTTTATCTGATCCTAGGATTTCATACAGACGAGTGGGGTACAGATCCTAAATCTAGGAGTTCATGCAGATGGGAATGGCTACCCTATCACTCACAATCAGTAGAAATAAACGCGCAAATCAAGGATCCAGAGCATGCGGATAAAACGCATGAAAGTAGCATGGCATCCCTAATGAGGCCCTATTAGGTAAAAGAAGCGGAGACAAGCCTGGGCGAGACGAGCAGGTATGCTATCCCCACAAACACGGCGCTCCTGGCCATAAAAGGGGACTGCCTGTTTGCTCACTCAAGCCCATTCTTGAAGCTCAACCCTCAAGGTGCCAGATATTTCTGGTTCAACAGGTTCCACATAGTGGCAAGTTGAAGAGCATACTAAACCAAACCAATCGTACTACTGAGTCAACAAGAGGATTCAGATATGCGAAAGATCATGCTTATAGGAAAGGAGAAGAAAGGAAACTTAGAAACTCATATTGGAAGCACACTGATATTTCACAAAGGTTTTTTTCCTCCTCCCCAAGGGTCTTGAGTGAAAGGAGGACAAAAAAAACATCGTCGAAACTGAGTTAAGATTAGTATTCTTATATTCTTAGATCTGCTGAAGGGAAAGGAGAAATCCAAACTCTCATGGGAAACTCCACAGATATTTCAGCTCCAGTTCAGTTAGAAACTACCATCTCACTACCACCACCACCCGAACTCCGCAAATCCACTTCCTCAAAAATGGATTATCTCTATGAGGTATCCTATGTGAATGATGATCGCAAAATCTCCGAAACACAACTCCCACTCATGAACCCATATTCTGCTTTTTACAAACCACCATCATTTTCCCCCATTCGCTCCATCAAACATCTCATCAAACAAACCCCTCACTCTGTCAAAGAGTATGTCCAGTCCACTAAATTTGACTAGCACCCCATCCTGTCTACGCAACAAGAGCAGTTTGTAACTCTCCAAATTCCACCTGAGTTCCCTGCCCAGTGGGCTCAACAGGGTTACACCCACCTCCACTTTGGTGCCATCCGTTTGGCCCTATCCCTGCATGGACGAAAAGGCTTGCCCGTAGTTGCTCGGGTTGCTCTCCTCGATACTCGTTTCTTGGATTACCAACATGCTTGCATTGGCACTGTTCAGACCACGCTGAACGCAGGCACAGTATTTGTGACTCTCTTCCCAAATTTCAATATGGCCTTGGCAGATCCCAACCTTCTCTCTGCTTTGAAGGTTCAGTTGCAGATCATTGGTGCTCCTCAAACCACATCAGCCATAATTGCTACTCTACACTACCAGATGGTGTACAGAGTACAAAACCATGCCATTGATATCAACCTACCAAGTGCAGATGATGCTCTGCTTATCTCTGTTGACAATGACCAGACTTCATGTATCCACATCCCTCGTCAACTTCCAAGAGATCAGCTTGTCAAACTCCTTCCTGACAGTTGGGTAACCAACTATGAAAAACTCCACCAAAATTCCCGACCTGTCCAGTCCTCTGAGCCACAATACACCAAGAAAAAAGATGGAACTGTCACCATTAAATTCGCAAAAGAAAAGGAAGACACTTCTTCCTCTGTTTTTCCATCATTCCCCACCATCCTGTGTTTCACCCCATGTTCATCTGAATCTGTCAGTATGGAAGACCCAGATCCTAAAGCCCTTGTCCAATCCTTTGATGACCATGGACGACCCATCCATTATTACAAGGATCCCTCCGGACACTGCTTTTGGGATGTGGACTGTTCATGTTCCTCATGTATAAAGCAAGATGATGACGATGACAGACCGTCCACCAGAAAGAAGAAGAAGAAAGATTCACTTTACCAAAGGTACCTAGACGGTGATCCAACCGTGGGTCCTCTTGGTGAAGACGGCGGACGCTGGCAGTATATTGTTGAGTATGGTTCTCCCAAACCTCCTCAAATTACTGCACCTCTACCTGTTTGTCCCCCAGATGAACCAAAGCCGCCACCACCACCACCAAAGAAACCCATCACTTCTCCATTCTACAAACCCATCCTCAAATGGGTAAAGAAAAACTCTTGTCCCATCATACTCCCTCAGCCATACACTTGCAATCCTAAACCTGAACCACCTCCTGTTTTACCCAGTATTTGTATGTTCCGACCAGAAGACTTCCCACCTTTACACCCTGCCCCATCTGAAGAAAGTTCAGCCACTATCAGATTCCCTCCTGCTGAAAGTTTCTCTGATGCACAGCAGAAATACTTCCATTCCCCAAAGATCACAACTCCACATGATGTCGATCTTCATGGAAGACGGAAAGGCCCTACACCGGTTGAAGCCGTTCTAAATTGGCAGACAGAGAATGCTCTGGCCCATAATGTAGCAATAAACACAGTGGCTACTTGTCTTGACAAGGTAGACCATGCTACATCTGTCTCTAAGAAGATGTTGGAAGATTTCCAGAAGAGGCTGTACCTGATGGAGACAAAACAGATTCCTACAAGTCATTATCTGGAAGACCAAACTCCTGAGATTGAGAAGCTTAGACGCCAGGTCCAGATACTGCAAGAACAACAAGCTCTCCTTGAGCAAAGGAATCTACAAGCCCTTGATCCATTTTTCTTTCCAACAGCAACTCCAAATCCTACATCCTTCATGTCCAGTTCCTCAGACCCCAACTCTTTTGCTGCTCTACTCAGCACAGCACCACCTCCTCCAAAGACGAACTTCCTTGCTCTTCGGGATCGTCTTAAAAAGCTAGACCAAGAGAAAAAAGCAAAAAGCAAACAGACCTTTTTCCCACCTCCTTCAGCACCACCAGAAAAATCTCCTCCTTCATCCCCTCCTCATAAACCTTCCCACTCTTACATGGTTTCAAATCCCTTGGAAAATTTCCTTCGAAACCAGGTTCCCACCATCTCCACAGTGAAACCCATAAATCCTTCACCCCCAGCTACTCCTGAAATCTCTATCAGTGAGTCATCTTCCATTCTAGATACTGAATACTATGATTCTAGCACCCAGTCTGTTGTGGCAGACGTAATGATGGCTGACCCTGCAGAGCCAATCATTGAAGAAGAAATGGAAGATCAACCTGAAGTTGAGCATCCACCTCCACCTTCCCAGCCTTACCAAGACCCATCGTCATCGACCTATAAATCCTATTCGTCCAATTTCTTCACTTTGGATGATATCCCTTACCACAAATGGGCAGAAAGGCTCCAAGAGTTTCATTCTTGGTTGATTACCAGAAATCTAAAGGAACACAGTTCTTATGATGTTCTCCTTGAGTTTGTCACTTGATTCACCGGTTCCTTGAAAGATTGGTGGAAATTAGCCCCAGAAAGAGACCAACTCCAGTTTCTTACCATGTCCTTTGATGAAGCAATTCAGCTGATTCATCTTTTCTTTATTGGCCAACCTCAAGATTCGAAAGAACTCAAAAGAAAAGAATTTTTTGAAAGAAAATGCTGTTCTCTGGCCAAAAAAGACCTGGATCGACACTTCCGAGAAATGATCAAGCTTTTCTACCAGCTTGGTTCTGATCCTAATCTCAAGTCCGTATTCCTGGCTTCCATTCCTAAAGAGATTAGTCAAGTTGTTGAGAAAGCCCTGAAGCTAAAAAACAAGACCATCACAGATGCGACTTTTGGAGAAATCCAACAGTCTGTCCACCTTGCCATTGAAGAAATGTGCCACAGAAGAGAGGTCTTCAGAAGTTACCTCCAGGAGAATCGTTCTCTCGAAAAGAATTGTGACAATCCTCATTGGAAGATCAAGTGCTCAAGAGATTTCAGTGATCCCTCTTGTACTGGCAATAAGAAGCGCAAGCACTTCAAAAAGTTCTCCTTTGAGAAATTCTCGTTTGGCAGATGAAGACCTAGGAGAAGCAAGTGGAAGTTCCTTCGAAAAAAGAAGCGGCATCACTCCTCTGCTTCTGGTTTCAAGAAAAAGAAGAAATCCGACCGATGCTACATCTGTAGCAAGAAGGGGCACTTTGCAAAAAACTGTCCTCAGGCAAAGCGTCAAGGGAGTTACATGATCCAAAAGATTTCCTCCACCACAGGAATCCCTTTGGATGACGAAGATATTGAGTCTGTCTTCTCTGTTGAAGATGAGCCTTCACCCGACACACTGTTTGCCCTCCAAACTTATTCCTCAGACTCTGATGAATCCCCAGGTGATATCTTTGCATTCTTCCCTGATAATATCCCCGACTCCTTCCATGTCCAGCCCGTATTCCACTCTCCATATATCCCCATCCAAATCCACACCCCAGAAAATGACAAACCTGTCCAAGTCATTGCTCTCATTGATACCGGCGCGGCAGCATCACTCATGGATATAAAAGTACTCCCAGAAGAATTCTGGACGCCTTACACAAGGTATTTCCATTCTGCCTCTGGTGATACTTTTACCACAAAATTCCGCAGCAAAACCATCACACTCCAAATACTTCCAGGCTGTTCCATATCCACAAAAATCCTTGGTTGTAATTCCCCAAATAAAGACCTCATCATTGGTTGGGATGTTCTAGCCCAGCTATCCCAGCTAAGAATCAAACCCACTGGTTTACAGTTTGGTGACTAGTTTCGTGAGTATGTGGATATCCAGAGACTTTTCATCATTCAGCAAGAAATCCTTGATCCAATTACCCAAAGTCTCTTATCCTGCTGTTCTGAATCCCATTCCTAGTTTATCCAAACCTGTTCAAACCCTCTTTGGAAAAACTCTGACTTCTTTGTCAAACTCCCATTCAAGAAAAGTGAAGATGTTAATCCCACAAAAGCCAATCATTCTGGTATGAATCCTGAACATCTTGCTTTGGCCCAGAAGGAATGTGCTGAGCTACTCTCGCAAGGTCTCATTGAACCCTCTGATTCACAATGGGCTTGTGAAGCCTTTTATGTGAACAAGCGAGCAGAACAGAATCGTGGTAAGCTCAGATTGGTGATCAATTATCAGCCCTTGAACAAATTCCTTCAAGATGACAAATTTCCTTTGCCTCACAAAAACTCTTTGTTTGGTAGCCTAGCCCAGGCTAAGATCTATTCAAAGTTCGACCTGAAAGCAGGTTTTTGGCAAATTGGCATTCATCCTGATGACCGTCCTAAAACTGGTTTTTGCATTCCAAATCAGCACTTTCAATGGACAGTCGTCCCCTTTGGTCTTAAAACAGCTCCTGATGACCGTCCTAGTACTGCTACAGTGATTTTGCTATAGTACCGTGAACAGTGCCATGAACAGTACAATGAACAGTACAGTGAACAGTAATTTTCGCAAAAAAGTCTTCTAATCTGCAGATCCTTATTCTACCATGCATACCTATTGCTTATGACTTTTTAGCACACCTACTAATAATAATGCACGAGGGTTTTTACAACATTCTGACAAACGACGACAAAGTCATCTCAGACTTTTATTACATGCACGTGAAACTGGGTAGTTCAAAGCCGACGACGATCTGGATCTGGGTGATAATTGGCATCGTCAGAGTCAGAGCTGTCTGGGCCGTCTTTGTCTTTTTTGAATTTATTCCAGTACCACTGTTCTTCGAGGTGGGACAGTCCAACGTCTAGGTCTTCGTCTTCAGTGAGTGAGGGACTATCTTCTTGTTCTGTCACGTGTCGTTCGCCTGACAAAATATCTTCCATAGTGACTGGGTCTGGTGGATTTTGTCGCGTGCCTTGATTAGAGCTGGATGGCATCTGAGGCTGGGGCCATAATTGGAGCTGAGGCCACTTGTACGAGCTGGAAGGCTGGTCCTGGGTGCTAGATGCAATGTCTGCTGTAGAGTATGGATTTTGTGACAAATGTCCTCCCCAAGGGTCTTGAGTGTCAAGAGTGTCGGTATCCATAGAAGAACCTGGCTGGTTGCTTCTATAATCTCCAAGAGCTTGACGTACCTGGGGGTGCATTTTGGGCCTATCCCACGAGTGGTTCATGTGATGGTATGGCCAAATTTCAGGGGGAATTTCATGATTTTCTTGGCATAGGACTCGTTGGAGTTCTCTATATTCATACCGCATCAGTGTGATGGACTTGGGAAGTGTTGTATAGATCCGAAAGACTTGTCGATGGAGATTGGGCTTGAATGTAGTGGTGCCATAATACAAAGCCTTTTCTCGAATATCTCCGGTTGGGCTGAAGAAAACCCAAGGCCTGTGAAAAAGGACTGTGGTGTGTCTTTCTGGGTCAGGTATTCCACAATTTCGCTGAAAGATGAAGTGTTGTTTCCACGCTGCTAAAGGCTGGAACCAAGTGAGCATTTCTGTCAAAGTCTTTTGGTTTGAGAAATCTCCCATGAGTGCTCTGGACAGGACTCGGACAATCTTGTCTGTGGGAAATTCAATGGCAACAGCATATACATTGAGAAAATACCAAAAGAACCATTTGAGATCTTCAGGGAAATCTTGATCAGGAGACCACCGCAAGACATGGATAAATGGATAATCAGGATTAAGACCATGCGGTCCTAACATTAATCCACCATAAGTGCTGAATATGCGGTTTTGGTACTCATTCATGTAATACTTCAAATTCTCACAGAAATTATTTTCTGCAACTTGTCCTGGGACTTCTGGAGGATAGCTGAGAGTATTCCATGGTGTATCTCGTATTGGTGTGGTACGAAATCTTCTTGCATCCAATGGATTCCTGCGGACGTACATGTTGATGGATTCAACTGGGTGCTTCGGTCGGGACAGAAAATCTGCGAAGACATTCTTTTTGCCTGCTATGTGTTTAGCATCAAAAGAATATTTCGAGAACCATTCGGCCCACCTTAACAATTGCGGATGGGGAATCTGTTTCTGCTTGAAATTGAGCATTTGGGGAAATGAAGACATATCCATTTCGACCAAAAAGTGATGCCCAATAAGGTGGTATTCAAACTTCTTGATGCCATATTTGACTGCGAGAATCTCCTTAAAAGTGGAATGATAATGCATCTCTGCGGGAGTGAATCGTCCACTTTTGTAAGCACAGATGAAGCGCTTACCTTTGATTTCTTCAAGGAGAATGGCTGCCCAATACTTATCACTAGCATCTGTTTGCAAAATTCTTTGACCAGTGGAAGGAATTTGCAAAGGGGGGAGATGCTGCAGAATTTCTTTGAGATGAGCTACAGCCTGTGTCTGCTTCGGTCCCCATGGAGGAGCATCTTTTTTCAACATCCTCTGAAGAGGATAGAGTGCTTTAGAGATTTTTGGCACAAAGTCTCGGAGATAATTGACAATTCCAAGAAAAGCCTGGATTTGGCTAACTGTCAAATTCTCAGAGGGAAATTTTTGGAGTTCTTCTGCAAGGTGAGGACCTGGACAGTAGGTCCCTTCTTTCAAATGCATACCAAGGAACTCAATTTCTTTTTGAGCAAGGATCATTTTCTTTTGGGAAAGCATGATTCCATGTTTCTGGACAATTTCAACAAACTGGGAGAGTAATTTACAATGGGATTCCTCATCAGGACAGTAGAGGAGAATATCATCAATGTAAATCTGGGCATGTGGGAGAATGGGCTGGAAAATTCTACACATGGCTTTTTGAAAAATAGACGGAGCTGTTTTAAGACCAAAGGGGACGACTGTCCATTGCAAGTGCTGGTTTGGAATGCAAAAGCCAGTTTTAGGACGGTCATCAAGATGAATGCCAATTTGCCAAAAACCTGCTTTCAGGTCGAACTTTGAATAGATCTTAGCCTGGGCTAGGCTACCAAACAAAGAGTTTTTGTGAGGCAAAGGAAATTTGTCATCTTGAAGGAATTTGTTCAAGGGCTGATAATTGATCACCAATCTGAGCTTACCACGATTCTGTTCTGCTCGCTTGTTCACATAAAAGGCTTCACAAGCCCATTGTGAATCAGAGGGTTCAATGAGACCTTGCGAGAGTAGCTCAGCACATTCCTTCTGGGCCAAAGCAAGATGTTCAGGATTCATACCAGAATGACTGGCTTTTGTGGGATTAACATCTTCACTTTTCTTGAATGGGAGTTTGACAAAGAAGTCAGAGTTTTTCCAAAGAGGGTTTGAACAGGTTTGGATAAACTGGGAATGTGATTCAGAACAGCAGGATAAGAGACTTTGGCTAATTGGATCAAGGATTTCTGGCTGAATGATGAAAAGTCTCTGGATATCCACATACTCACGAAACTGGTCACCAAACTGTAAACCAGTGGGTTTGATTCTTAGCTGGGATAGCTGGGCTAGAACATCCCAACCAATGATGAGGTCTTTATCTGGGGAATTACAACCAAGGATTTTTGTGGATATGGAACAGCCTGGAAATATTTGGAGTGTGATGGTTTTGCTGCGGAATTTTGTGGTAAAAGTATCACTAGAGGCAGAATGGAAATACCTTGTGTAAGGCGTCCAGAATTCTTCTGGGAGTACTTTTATATCCATGAGTGATGCTGCCGCGCCGGTATCAATGAGAGCAATGACTTGGACAGGTTTGTCATTTTCTGGGGTGTGGATTTGGATGTGGATATATGGAGAGTGGAATACGGGCTGGACATGGAAGGAGTCGGGGATATTATCAGGGAAGAATGCAAAGATATCATCTGGGGATTCATCAGAGTCTGAGGAATAAGTTTGGAAGGCAAACAGTGTGTCGGGTGAAGGCTCATCTTCAACCAATCTTTCAAGGAACCGGTGAATCGAGTGACAAACTCAAGGAGAACATCATAAGAACTGTGTTCCTTTAGATTTCTGGTAATCAACCAAGAATGAAACTCTTGGAGCCTTTCTGCCCATTTGTGGTAAGGGATATCATCCAAAGTGAAGAAATTGGACGAATAGGATTTATAGGTCGATGACGATGGGTCATGGTAAGGCTGGGAAGGTGGAGGTGGATGCTCAACTTCAGGTTGATCTTCCATTTCTTCTTCAATGATTGGCTCTGCAGGGTCAACCATCATTACGTCTGCCACAACAGACTGGGTGCTAGAATCATAGGATTCAGTATCTAGAATGGAAGATGACTCATTGATAGAGATTTCAGGAGTAGCTGGGGGTGAAAGATTTATGGGTTTCACTGTGGAGATGGTGGGAACCTGGTTTCGAAGGAAATTTTCCAAGGGATTTGAAACCATGTAAGATTGAGAAGGTTTATGAGGAGGGGATGAAGGAGGAGATTTTTCTGGTGGTGCTGAAGGAGGTGGGAAAAAGGTATGTTTGCTTTTTTCTTTTTTCTCTTGGTCTAGCTTTTTAAGACGATCCCGAAGAGCAAGGAAGTTCGTCTTTGGAGGAGGTGGTGCTGTGCTGAGTACAGCAGCAAAAGAGTTGGGGTCTGAGGAACTGGACATGAATGATGTAGGATTTGGAGTTGCTGTTGGAAAGAAAAATGGATCAAGGGCTTGTAGATTCCTTTGCTCAAGGAGAGCTTATTGTTCTTGCAGTATCTGGACCTGGCGTCTAAGCTTCTCAATCTCAGGAGTTTGGTCTTCCAGATAATGACTTGTAGGAATCTGTTTTGTCTCCATCAGGTACATCCTCTTCTGGAAATCTTCCAACATCTTCTTAGAGACAGATGTAGCATGGTCTATCCTGTCAAGACGAGTAGCCATTGTGTTTATTGCTACATTCTGGGCCAGAGCATTCTCTGTCTGCCAATTTAGAACGGCTTCAACCGGTGTAGGGCCTTTCCGTCTTCCATGAAGATCGACATCATGTGGAGTTGTGATCTTTGGGGAATGGAAGTATTTCTGCTGTGCATCAGAGAAACTTTCAGCAGGAGGGAATCTGATAGTGGCTGAACTTTCTTCAGATGGGACAAGGTGTAAAGGTGGGAAGTCTTCTGGTCGGAACATACAAATACTGGGTAAAACAGGAGGTGGTTCAGGTTTAGGATTGCAAGTGTATGGCTGAGGGAGTATGATGGGACAAGAGTTTTTCTTTACCCATTTGAGGATGGGTTTGTAGAATGGAGAAGTGATGGGTTTCTTTGGTGGTGGTGGTGGCGGCTTTGGTTCATCTGGGGGACAAACAGGTAGAGGTGCAGTAATTTGAGGAGGTTTGGGAGAACCATACTCAACAATATACTGCCAGCGTCCGCCGTCTTCACCAAGAGGACCCACGGTTGGATCACCGTCTAGGTACCTTTGGTAAAGTGAATCTTTCTTCTTCTTCTTTCTGGTGGACGGTCTGTCATCGTCATCATCTTGCTTTATACATGAGGAACAGGAACAGTCCACATCCCAAAAGCAGTGTCCGGAGGGATCCTTGTAATAATGGATGGGTCGTCCATGGTCATCAAAGGATTGGACAAGGGCTTTAGGATCTGGGTCTTCCATACTGACAGATTCAGATGAACATGGGGTGAAACACAGGATGGTGGGGAATGATGGAAAAACAGAGGAAGAAGTGTCTTCCTTTTCTTTTGCGAATTTAATGGTGACAGTTCCATCTTTTTTCTTGGTGTATTGTGGCTCAGAGGACTGGACAGGTCGGGAATTTTGGTGGAGTTTTTCATAGTTGGTTACCCAACTGTCAGGAAGGAGTTTAACAAGCTAATCTCTTGGAAGTTGACGAGGGATGTGGATACATGAAGTCTGGTCATTGTCAACAGAGATAAGCAGAGCATCATCTGCACTTGGTAGGTTGAGATCAATGGCATGGTTTTGTACTCTGTACACCATCTGGTAGTGTAGAGTAGCAATTATGGCTGATGTGGTTTGAGGAGCACCAGTGATCTGCAACTGAACCTTCAAAGCAGAGAGAAGGTTGGGATCTGCCAAGGCCATATTGAAATTTGGGAAGAGAGTCACAAATACCGTGCTTGCGTTCAGAGTGGTCTGAACAGTGCCAATGCAAGCATGCTGGTATTCCAAGAAACGAGTATCGATGAGAGCAACCCGAGCAACTACGGGCAAGCCTTTTCGTCCATGCAGGGATAGGGCCAAACGGATGGCACCAAAGTGGAGGTGGGTGTAACCCTGTTGAGCCCACTGAGCAGGGAACTCAGGTGGAATTTGGAGAGTTACAAACTGCTCTTGTTGCGTAGACAGGATAGGGTGCTGGTCAAATTTAGTGGACTGGACATACTCTTTAACAGAACGGGGGGTTTGTTTGATGAGATGTTTGATGGAGCGAATGGGGGAAAATGATGGTGGTTTGCAAAAAGAAGAATATGGGTTCATGAGTGGGAGTTGTGTTTCGAAGATTTTGCGATCATCATTCACATAGGATACCTCATTGAGATAATCCATTTTTGAGGAAGTGGATTTGCGGAGTTCGGGTGGTGGTGGTAGTGAGATGGTAGTTTCTAACTGAACTGGAGCTGAAATATCTGTGGAGTTTTCCATGAGAGTTTGGATTTCTCCTTTCCCTTCAGCAGATCTAAGAATATAAGAATACTAATCTTAACTCAGTTTCGACGATATTTGGCTCTGATATCAGTAAAGGAAGCGGAGACAAGCCTGGGCGAGACGAGCAGGTATGCTATCCCCACAAACACGGCGCTCCTGGCCATAAAAGGGGACTGCATGTTTGCTCCGGAAGCACACTGATATTTCACAAAGGTTTTTTTTCTCCTCCTTTCCTATAAGCATGATCTTTCGCATATCTGAATCCTCTTGTTGACTCAGTAGTACGATTGGTTTGGTTTAGTATGCTCTTCAACTTGCCACTATGTGGAACCTGTTGAACCAGAAATATCTGGCACCTTGAGGGTTGTGCTTCAAGAATGGGCTTGAGTGAGCAAACAGGCAGTCCCATTTTATGGCCAGGAGCGCCGTGTTTGTGGGGATAGCATACCTGCTCGTCTCGCCCAGGCTTGTCTCCCCTTCCTTTACTGGTATCAGAGCCAAACATCATCGAAACTGAGTTAAGATTAGTATTCTTATATTCTTAGATCTGCTGAAGGGAAAGGAGAAATCCAAACTCTCATGGAAAACTCCACAGATATTTCAGCTCCAGTTCAGTTAGAAACTACCATCTCACTACCACCACCACCCGAACTCCGCAAATCCACTTCCTCAAAAATGGATTATCTCAATGAGGTATCCTATGTGAATGATGATCGCAAAATCTCCGAAACACAACTCCCACTCATGAACCCATATTCTGCTTTTTGCAAACCACCATCATTTTCCCCCATTCGCTCCATCAAACATCTCATCAAACAAACCCCCCACTCTGTTAAAGAGTATGTCCAGTCCACTAAATTTGACCAGCACCCTATCCTCTCTACGCAACAAGAGCAGTTTGTAACTCTCCAAATTCCACCTGAGTTCCCTGCTCAGTGGGCTCAACAGGGTTACACCCACCTCCACTTTGGTGCCATCCGTTTGGCCCTATCCCTGCATGGACGAAAAGGCTTGCCCGTAGTTGCTCGGGTTGCTCTCCTCGATACTCGTTTCTTGGAATACCAGCATGCTTGCATTGGCACTGTTCAGACCACTCTGAACGCAAGCACGGTATTTGTGACTCTCTTCCCAAATTTCAATATGGCCTTGGCAGATCCCAACCTTCTCTCTGCTTTGAAGGTTCAGTTGCAGATCACTGGTGCTCCTCAAACCACATCAGCCATAATTGCTACTCTACACTACCAGATGGTGTACAGAGTACAAAACCATGCCATTGATCTCAACCTACCAAGTGCAGATGATGCTCTGCTTATCTCTGTTGACAATGACCAGACTTCATGTATCCACATCCCTCGTCAACTTCCAAGAGATTAGCTTGTTAAACTCCTTCCTGACAGTTGGGTAACCAACTATGAAAAACTCCACCAAAATTCCCGACCTGTCCAGTCCTCTGAGCCACAATACACCAAGAAAAAAGATGGAACTGTCACCATTAAATTCGCAAAAGAAAAGGAAGACACTTCTTCCTCTGTTTTTCCATCATTCCCCACCATCCTGTGTTTCACCCCATGTTCATCTGAATCTGTCAGTATGGAAGACCCAGATCCTAAAGCCCTTGTCCAATCCTTTGATGACCATGGACGACCCATCCATTATTACAAGGATCCCTCCGGACACTGCTTTTGGGATGTGGACTGTTCCTGTTCCTCATGTATAAAGCAAGATGATGACGATGACAGACCGTCCACCAGAAAGAAGAAGAAGAAAGATTCACTTTACCAAAGGTACCTAGACGGTGATCCAACCGTGGGTCCTCTTGGTGAAGACGGCGGACGCTGGCAGTATATGTTTGAGTATGGTTCTCCCAAACCTCCTCAAATTACTGCACCTCCACCTGCTTGTCCCCCAGATGAACCAAAGCCGCCACCACCACCACCAAAGAAACCCATCACTTCTCCATTCTACAAACCCATCCTCAAATGGGTAAAGAAAAACTCTTGTCCCATCATACTCCCTCAGCCATACACTTGCAATCCTAAACCTGAACCACATCCTGTTTTACCCAGTATTTGTATGTTCCGACCAGAAGACTTCCCACCTTTACACCCTGCCCCATCTGAAGAAAGTTCAGCCACTATCAGATTCCCTCCTGCTGAAAGTTTCTCTGATGCACAGCAGAAATACTTCCATTCCCCAAAGATCACAACTCCACATGATGTCGATCTTCATGGAAGACGGAAAGGCCCTACACCGGTTGAAGCCGTTCTAAATTGGCAGACAGAGAATGCTCTGGCCCAGAATGTAGCAATAAACACAGTGGCTACTTGTCTTGACAGGGTAGACCATGCTACATCTGTCTCTAAGAAGATGTTGGAAGATTTCCAGAAGATGCTGTACCTGATGGAGACAAAACAGATTCCTACAAGTCATTATCTGGAAGACCAAACTCCTGAGATTGAGAAGCTTAGACGCCAGGTCCAGATACTGCAAGAACAACAAGCTCTCCTTGAGCAAAGGAATCTACAAGCCCTTGATCCATTTTTCTTTCCAACAGCAACTCCAAATCCTACATCCTTCATGTCCAGTTCCTCAGACCCCAACTCTTTTGCTGCTGTACTCAGCACAGCACCACCTCCTCCAAAGACGAACTTCCTTGCTCTTCGGGATCGTCTTAAAAAGCTAGACCAAGAGAAAAAAGAAAAAAGCAAACAGACCTTTTTCCCACCTCCTTCCGCACCACCAGAAAAATCTCCTCCTTCATCCCCTCCTCATAAACCTTCCCACTCTTACATGGTTTCAAATCCCTTGGAAAATTTCCTTCGAAACCAGGTTCCCACCATCTCCACAGTGAAACCCATAAATCCTTCACCCCCAGCTACTCCTGAAATCTCTATCAGTGAGTCATCTTCCATTCCAGATACTGAATCCTATGATTCTAGCACCCAGTCTGTTGCGGCAGACGTAATGATGGCTGACCCTGCAGAGCCAATCATTGAAGAAGAAATAGAAGATCAACCTGAAGTTGAGCATCCACCTCCACCTTCCCAGCCTTACCATGACCCATCTTCATCGACCTATAAATCCTATTCGTCCAATTTCTTCACTTTGGATGATATCCCTTACCACAAATGGGCAGAAAGGCTCCAAGAGTTTCATTCTTGGTTGATTACCAGAAATCTAAAGGAACACAGTTCTTATGATGTTCTCCTTGAGTTTGTCACTCGATTCACCGGTTCCTTGAAATATTGGTGGAAATTAGCCCCAGAAAGAGACCAACTCCAGTTTCTTACCATGTCCTTTGATGAAGCAATTCAACTGATTCATCTTTTCTTTATTGGCCAACCTCAAGATTCGAAAGAACTCAAAAGAAAAGAATTTTTTGAAAGAAAATGCTGTTCTCTGGCCAAAAAAGACCTGGATCGACACTTCCGAGAAATGATCAAGCTTTTCTACCAGCTTGGTTCTGATCCTAATCCAAAGTCCGTATTCCTGGCTTCCATTCCTAAAGAGATTAGTCAAGTTGTTGAGAAAGCCCTGAAGCTAAAAAACAAGACCATCACAGATGCGACTTTTGGAGAAATCCAACAGTCTGTCCACCTTGCCATTGAAGAAATGTGCCACAGAAGAGAGGTCTTCAGAAGTTACCTCCAGGAGAATCGTTCTCTCGAAAAGAATTGTGACAATCCTCATTGGAAGATCAAGTGCTCAAGAGATTTCAGTGATCCCTCTTGTACTGGCAATAAGAAGCGCAAGCACTTCAAAAAGTTCTCCTTTGAGAAATTCTCGTTTGGCAGACGAAGACCTAGGAGAAGCAAGTGGAAGTTCCTTCGAAAAAAGAAGCGGCATCACTCCTCTGCTTCTGGTTTCAAGAAAAAGAAGAAATCCGACCGATGCTACATTTGTAGCAAGAAGGGGCACTTTGCAAAAAACGGTCCTCAGACAAAGCGTCAAGGCAACTACATGATCCAAAAGATTTCCTCCACCACAGGAATCCCTTTGGATGACGAAGATATTGAGTCTGTCTTCTCTGTTGAAGATGAGCCTTCACCCGACACACTGTTTGCCCTCCAAACTTATTCCTCAGACTCTGATGAATCCCCAGGTGATATCTTTGCATTCTTCCCTGATAATATCCCCGACTCCTTCCATGTACAACCCGTTTTCCACTCTCCATATATCCACATCCAAATCTACACCCCAGAAAATGACAAACCTGTCCAAGTCATTGCTCTCATTGATACCGGCGCGGCAGCATCACTCATGGATATAAAAGTACTCCCAGAAGAATTCTGGACGCCTTACACAAGGTATTTCCATTCTGCCTCTGGTGATACTTTTACCACAAAATTCCGCAGCAAAACCATCACACTCCAAATATTTCCAGGCTGTTCCATATCCACAAAAATCCTTGGTTGTAATTCCCCAGATAAAGACCTCATCATTGGTTGGGATGTTCTAGCCCAGCTATCCCAGCTAAGAATCAAACCCACTGGTTTACAGTTTGGTGACCAGTTTCGTGAGTATGTGGATATCCAGAGACTTTTCATCATTCAGCCAGAAATCCTTGATCCAATTACCCAAAGTCTCTTATCCTGCTGTTCTGAATCCCATTCCCAGTTTATCCAAACCTGTTCAAACCCTCTTTGGAAAAACTCTGACTTCTTTGTCAAACTCCCATTCAAGAAAAGTGAAGATGTTAATCCCACAAAAGCCAGTCATTCTGGTATGAATCCTGAACATCTTGCTTTGGCCCAGAAGGAATGTGCTGAGCTACTCTCGCAAGGTCTCATTGAACCCTCTGATTCACAATGGGCTTGTGAAGCCTTTTATGTGAACAAGCGAGCAGAACAGAATCGTGGTAAGCTCAGATTGGTGATCAATTATCAGCCCTTGAACAAATTCCTTCAAGATGACAAATTTCCTTTGCCTCACAAAAACTCTTTGTTTGGTAGCCTAGCCCAGGCTAAGATCTATTTAAAGTTCGACCTGAAAGCAGGTTTTTGGCAAATTGGCATTCATCCTGATGACCGTCCTAAAACTGGTTTTTGCATTCCAAACCAGCACTTTCAATGGACAGTCGTCCCCTTTGGTCTTAAAACAGCTCCGTCTATTTTTCAAAAAGCCATGTGTAGAATTTTCCAGCCCATTCTCCCACATGCCCAGATTTACATTGATGATATTCTCCTCTACAGTCCTGATGAGGAATCCCATTGTAAATTACTCTCCCAGTTCGTTGAAATTGTCCAGAAACATGGAATCATGCTTTCCCAAAAGAAAATGATCCTTGCTCAAAAAGAAATTGAGTTCCTTGGTATGCATTTGAAAGAAGGGACCTACTGTCCAGGTCCTCACCTTGCAGAAGAACTCCAAAAATTTCCCTATGAGAATTTGACAGTTAGCCAAATCCAGGCTTTCCTTGGAATTGTCAATTATCTCCGAGACTTTGTGCCAAAAATCTCTAAAGCACTCTATCCTCTTCAGAGGATGTTGAAAAGAGATGCTCCCCCATGGGGAGCGAAGCAGACACAGGCTGTAGCTCATCTCAAAGAAATTCTGCAGCATCTCTCCCCTTTGCAAATTCCTTCCACTGGTCAAAGAATTTTGCAAACAGATGCTAGTGATAAGTATTGGGCAGCCATTCTCCTTGAAGAAATCAAAGGTAAGCGCTTCATCTGTGCTTACAAAAGTGGACGATTCACTCCCGCAGAGATGCATTATCATTCCACTTTTAAGGAGATTCTCGCAGTCAAATATGGCATCAAGAAGTTTGAATACCACCTTATTGGGCATCACTTTTTGGTCGAAATGGATATGTCTTCATTTCCCCAAATGCTCAATTTCAAGCAGAAACAGATTCCCCATCCGCAATTGTTAAGGTGGGCCGAATGGTTCTCGAAATATTCTTTTGATGCTAAATACATAGCAGGCAAAAAGAATGTCCTCGCAGATTTTCTGTCCCGACCGAAGCACCCAGTTGAATCCATCAACATGTACGTCCGCAGAAATCCATTGGATGCAAGAAGATTTCGTACCACACCAATACGAGATACACCATGGAATACTCTCAGCTATCCTCCAAAAGTCCCAGGACAAGTTGCAGAAAATAATTTCTGTGAGAATTTGAAGTATTACATGAATGAGTACCAAAACCGCATATTCAACACTTATGGTGGATTAATGTTAGGACCGCATGGTCTTAATCCTGATTATCCATTTATCCATGTCTTGCGGTGGTCTCCTGATCAAGATTTCCCTGAAGATCTCAAATGGTTCTTTTGGTATTTTCTCAATGTATATGCTGTTGCCATTGAATTTCCCACAGACAAGATTATCCGAGTCCTGTCCAGAGCACTCATGGGAGATTTCTCAAACCAAAAGGCTTTGACAAAAATGCTCACTTGGTTCCAGCCTTTAGCAGCGTGGAAACAACACTTCATCTTTCAGCGAAATTGTGGAATACCTGACCCAGAAAGACACACCACAGTCCTTTTTCACAGGCCTTGGGTTTTCTTCAGCCCAACCGGAGATATTCGAGAAAAGGCTTTGTATTATGGCACCACTACATTTAAGCCCAATCTCCATCGACAAGTCTTTCGGATCTATACAACACTTTCCAAGTCCATCACACTGATGCAGTATGAATATAGAGAACTCCAGCGAGTCCTATGCCAAGAAAATCATGAAATTCCCCCTGAAATTTGGCCATACCATCACATGAATCACTCGTGGGATAGGCCCAAAATGCACCCCCAGGTGCGTCAAGCTCTTGAAGAGCATACTAAACCAAACCAATCGTACTACTGAGTCAACAAGAGGATTCAGATATGGGCTTAAGAGTGATTTGGACATGATTTGCCCATGAGGGGCAAAATCGTAATTTGAAACAATTTCGGGACGATTCACCTTGAAAGGAAAAATTTATTATTTTAGATGAATTGTAGGGTCAAAAGACGATGGAAATAGGATTGGCCATCAATCCAACCCATTTACTATTTTTCGAGAATTTCCGGAATTTTTCTGGAATTAAAATGTGATTTTACCCATGGAAGGGTAAAGACGTCATTTTGGACAAAGATGAGAACTGAAAATCTCAAATATTATGGTTGGTCACCCACCTGACCCAAACCCTAACTTTAAGCAATTTTCAGGACTCGACTGGAATGGGAAAGACGATTTACCCTTTGAGGGGTAAAATCGTCATTTCAGGAAAAATGATGAGATTCGAAAACCCAAGCAAAAGGATTCGCCACCTAACTGGCCCTATCCTAATCTAGGAATTTTCGACCTATCTCAAAATACATAGCAGGGACGAATTACCCCTAAAGGGCATTGTCGTTAATTATCGGAAGAACGAATAAGAAATCCCAAAAATAGGGCTGACCAGTTGTCTGTGGTCAATCCTCGATTTTTGGGGATTTCTGGAGTGTCTAGGATTTTCTCACAATTTTTTCACATTTTTCTGGGATTTTCTAGCATTTTTAGGATTTTCTAGGATTTTTTTGATTTTTTTTGATTTTTTTAAAATCATTTTTTTAATTTTTTATTTAAAAAAATATTTTTTTATCCGGACTGGGTTGGGTGACCCGGCCCACGACCAGCGGGCGGGCGGTCCGACCCACTCGGACCCAACCCGAAACGGCGCCGTTTCAATCACCCCCGCTCAAATTTTATTTCCCGCCCAAATCGAACGAGTGGCCCTTATTGCGCCACGTGGCGGACGCGCGGTTGGCCTGATCTTTGGCAAGAAACCGACGGTCCAGATTGAAATACTAGATTAAATCATGACCGTCCGATCTAAGGGATTTTTAATTTCTGAAAATCATTTTTATTTCCAAAAATGTGAGATCGCGACACGTGGTAAACTCTCCACCGTCCGATCAATTCTTTTTTTTTTGTTATTCTGTTATAACAACCGATGCTGACGTGGCTGCCACGTGGGCGCCACGTCAGCGCCACGTGGGCGTTGACCTGGTCAACCGCCGTTGACCGGTCAACGACCCACCGGAGAAGACGACCGGTGCCGGCACTATCTCGTCGGCGTCTCGTCGGAAGGCCATATCTCCGCATTCCGATACCCAAATCTCGCGAAACCAACGCCATTTGACTCGTGTCGTTGAGCTCTACAACATATAGGAAGCTTGATACAGCAGAATCACATTTCGTCAAGCTGCAAACCTACGCCGGAGCTAATCTCCGGCGAGAGTCTGCCCTACCATTCTACACGTAGCATGACTAATCTAAACCATCAGGAAGCATCCAAGGAGTTCGAAAGGACTTACCTGACCATCGTGGAGCTTTGGTTTGGTCGAAATGAGCCGTGGAGCTCGTGACCGATAGGTCATGGTGGGGGGCAGACTCGACGATTTAGGCGATGGAATGACATGCGATCAAAAGCAAAAATGCTCAGGGAAGCAAGACAAACAGATTGCAACCAAAATCGTAGCAAATGGATGGCTCTAACTTAAGTTGCCATTGGAGGCCGAGAGAAAGCTCGAAGGAAGACCTCACCTGTTTTGGCGATGAAATTCGACACCGCTTGGTTCTGGAGATTCCTTGGGGTGTCACGAAGCTCGGAGGATGTACCCGAAGCTTCCGTTTCGCGCCGCTCGCCATGGTCGAGCCTTCGAAGCTCACGGTTTCCTTCCTCCCACGGCGCCGATCTCTCTCTATCTCTCTCTCTCTCTCTCTCGGTCCTCTCATCTTCGAGCTCCTTGTTCTTGTTTTGTTCTTCCAAAAATCCTCTCAACCGAATCCGTTCTCTTTTTCTTCTCTCCCGAAGCTTAACAGAAAAAATTTTCCGTTATGCCAGTTGGGGACGTGAACTATTCGCACGTCGTCGTAGCTAGCCAACGTCGGTGTGGCTTCCGTAAGCCACCGGAGCTCGATCGTTGTTGTTGGTCAGCCCATTAGAGTTCCCATTTTTGCTTTCCTTCCCCTGGTTTTCCTGCACCTACTCCAAGAAGAAGAATGAACAGGGGGCCTCCTGTTTATTTTGCTCTCACTTTGGTCAATGGGTTGACTGGGTTGGGTCAACCCGACCCAGTTGACCCAATTTGGCATTTGTTTTACAAATTAGGTGTCCTAATGTGCAAATATCACAAAATTGACACTAAATTAGACTCCATGGCACAGACTTCATCTAAAAATGTGATTTTCATGACAAATACATCTCGAATTGATTGAAAACCCTAAATGTAGAGTATGATTCGAAATTGATTTTTGCCAAATTGATATTCTTAATGGACGAATCGACCCCAATTGAGCCCACCATTAGATTCAGGGGGTCAAAACCTATAGGAAGGAAGTATTGGGGTTCTATGGGTGTCCCTCAGAAAAGTTTAATTTCATAATTGGCATTATAGGGACTAAAATGAAAAGATTTTCATGCAATTAGGTCCCTAAAGCCAAAATTGATCAAATCAGCGCACAATTGAACCAAATTGAAATGTGGGGCGATCAAGTCGAATGTCAGGATTCTAAAAATGCATAATATTGCAATTAAAAAGACTCAAAACATATTTTTTGACCAATTCAACCATGTGTGTTACAAAGAAACACACAAAATTAAACTTGAATTTCGACTCTTGATGAGGTCAAAATGATAAGAAAATTAAAATAAAAATATTGACTATTTTCCTATATTTTTGTGACCTCAAATACTATTTTTGTTGATTTTTCTAGTATTTTCCTATTTTCTAAAAATACTAAAAAATATGAAAAATATAAAAAAAAAAATTATTTTTTAGTCAAAAATGGTTCCTTAGGCTTGGCCAAGGCTATCAAAGTTGATTTTGTAATTTTTTGACTTTTTATGGATTTTTTGTGATTTTTCAAAATAAGACTGAAAAAGACTTGGTCAAAAATCAGGTTTCAACAGCTGCCCCTCTTTGAGGGGAATCTCGTGAGAGGTTTCACTCAAAGACAAGTGGCACCTGAGTTTAGACCGACTCGACTGAGTTTAAACCAACTACATCCAATCTTTCTTGTCCTGCCGGCGAATGCTCTGCTCATTCTGTTTTAGTTGATGTGAGAGAAAGTAGAGAGACCCACCTGCTATTTACCTGTTGCTCACCTGCCTAATGCTCGTCCGGCGTGCGCAGCCTATAACGGGTTCAAGTGGATACCTAGGGACTCGTCTTTTGAGCATCCTAGGACAATTAAACTCTAGCCTGTATGGTTGGCCGTACCAGAGTGGGATTCCTATACTTGACAGGAACCTGTGAATGATGCATCCAGTCTCTTAGGGATTGTCAGGGTTTTGATCCGTATGGTGGATCGAACCATGAATATGACTCCTCTTTGCTAGGAACCTACGGATGACGCACCCAGTCTCTTAGGGATTGTCATAGGTTTTGATCCGTATGGTGGATCGGACCATGAATAGGACTCCTATCTATCAGGAACCTATGGATGACGCACCCGTTCTTTAGGGATTACCGAAAGTTTTGATCCGTATGGTGGATCAGACCATGAATAGGACTCCTATCTATCAGGAACCTATGGATGACGCACCCGTTCTTTAGGGATTGTCAAAAATTTTGATCCGTCGGGGGGATCAGGCCGAGAATAGGACTCCTTTCTGCTAGGAACCTATGGATGACGCACCCGTTCTGTAGGGGTTGTCGAACATTTTGATCCGCCAGGGGGATCAGGCCGTGAATAGGACTCCTTTCTACTAGGAACCTATGGATGACGCACCCGTTCTGTAGGGATTGTCGAACATTTTGCTGATCCTATATTCTAAGGAATTAACTAGGGTCTATACAAGTGAGGTGTACATAACTCTTAGGTTTACCAAATGAGCTATTATGGGTCTAGGGATTACCTAGAACCTTACAGAAAGCTGGTTTTGAAAATTGTCCTATTGACATGCAATGTGTTATTCTTGGACTTGGAGACTCCAAGTGTCCTGCAGAAATCTCAAACCTGCAAAAACATTGATAAGATTTTTCTGGGATTTAGGGGTTACCTGAAACCTCGCAGAAAGACGATTCTGAAAATTGTCCTTTCGACATGGGAGGTGACATTCTTGGATCTGGGGATTCCAAGCATCCTGCAGAAAGCTCAAACCTACAAAAACTTTGATAAAATTCTTCTGGGATTTTAGGGGTTACCTGAAATCTCACAGGAAGAAGATTCCGAAAATTATCCTTTCGACATGGGAGGTGACATTCTAGGATCTGGGGACTCCAAGCATCCTGCAGAAAGTTCAAACCTACAAAATCTTTGATAAGATTCTTCTGGGATTTAGGGGTTACCTGAAATCTCATAGGAAGAAGATTTTGAAAATTGTCCTTCGACATGGGAGGTGACATTATGGGATCTGGGGACTCAACCATCCTGCAGAAAGCTCAAACCTACAAAAGCTTTGATAAAATTCTTCTGGGATTTAGGGGTTACCTAAAATCTCACAGGAAGAAGATTCTGAAAATTATCCTTTCGACATGGGAGGTGACATTCTGGGATCTAGGACTCCAAGCATCCTGCAGAAAGCTCAAACCTACAAAAGCTTTGATAAGATTCTTCTGGGATTTAGGGGTTACCTGAAATCTCACAAGAAGAAGATTCTGAAAATTGTCCTTTCGACATGGGAGGTGACATTCTGGGATCTGGGGACTCCAAGCATCCTGCAGAAAGCTCAAACCTACAAAAGTTTTGATCGAATTTTTCTGGGATTTAGGGATTACCTGAAATCTCACAGAAAGACGATTCTGAATACTGCCCTTTCGACATGTGAGGTGGCATTCTAGGATCTGGGTACTCTAGGTATCCTGCAGAAAATTCCATCATGCAAACATTTCATCAAAAGATATTTTTCGGGGATATGGGGTTACCAATGATCCTTTAGAAAAGTAAGCTTGAAAGCTCTTCTTCACAGAGCAATGCATCCTTCTAGAATCTGGGGCTACCATGAGTTCTGTAGTAGTTTAGCCAAGAAAGATAGCATTCTGAGATCTGGGGTTACCAGAAATCCGTCAGAAGCTTAGTCATATAAACTTTTCTTCTCAGAGAAGGGTGTCATTCTAGGACTTAGGGTTGTCACGAGTCATGCAGAAATTTAAACCAAGAGAGATAGCATTCCGGGATCTAGGGTTACCAAGAATTCGTCGTCAGAAGCTTAGTCATATAAACTCTTCTTCTCAAAGAAAGGCGTCATTCTGGGACCTAGGGTTGCCACAAGTCCTGCAGAAATTTAAACCAAGAGAGATAGCATTCCGGGATCTGGGGTTACCAAGGATTCGTCAGAAGCTTAGTCATACAAATTCTTATTCCCAGAGAAAGGTGTCATTCTGGGACCTGGGGTTACCACATGTCCTGCAGAAGTTTAAACGAGCAAATTTTCTTTACCAAGAAATATGTCCTTCTAAGATCTGGGGTCATCAGAGATCCAAGAGAGCTTGTGTTCTTTTGAGATCTGGGATCGCCAGGAATCCTGCAAAAGCTTAAACAAGCAAATTTTCTTTACCAAGAAATATGTCCTTCTAAGATATGGGGTCATCAGAGATCCAATAGAGCTTGTGTTCTTTTGAGATCTGGGATCGCTAGGGATCCTGCAGAAGCTTAAACAAGCAAATTTTCTTTACCAAGAAATATGTCCTTCTGGGATCCAAGGTTACAAGAAATCCAGCAGAAGCTCAAACTTGAAAGTTATTCTTCATAAAAGAAGTAGCATTCTGAGGTCTGGGATACCAGGGATCCTACAGAAGCTTGAACATGTAAATTCTTTCTTACCAAGAGAGGTTGTATTCTTCTGAGATATGGGATTACCAGGAATTCTACAGAAGCAAGAGAGGTAGTGTTCTTCTGGGATTTGGGGTTGCCAAAAATCCTGCAGAAGTTTGGGCATGTAAATTGTTTCTTACCAAGAGAGCTACAAGCCATTCTGGGAGCTGAAGTCATCAAGAATCTTGCAGAAGCTCCAATCTGAAAATTTTCTCACCAATGGCACATCAATAATCTTTAAGTGGTATCTAATGTCAAACTGTCATCACTTTATGACTTATATCGTAGTTATGAAAAATTTCAATGAATGCATTATGATGCTGGAGGTTATCCAAAACACCTTGCAACATACGAAAGTGATCAAAAATTCCTTGTGGGGAAAGTTTGAATCAAACAATCTAAAATTACCAAAAGAGTTTGGTTAAAACGTCCATTGGAGTATTCTCATCAAAAAGGACTTCTCGTCGTTTTTGAGATAATGGTCTCTTATCAAGAATACACTCGAATTTCCTATCAAACCTGTGCCTAGGGTTCAGGATCATTCGTAGTGAATACACCTCGATCGATCAGGAGGACTTCCAAGGGACCGTAATGTTGGGCTTGGTCAACGGTTTTCAAAGGGGGACTTGCAAGCAAGTCAAGGATTTTGAAGAGAAGTCTTCAACGTCTGCTCCGGGTTTACAAGTCAAGAAACCTGCAAAATGAGAAAGAAATAATCTTGCTCGAACTTCTTCGAGCTAAGCTTAGACATTAAACCCTATGTCACTCCAAGTGCCTTAATCAGAAAAGGCTTTTCAGGGTTGTTGCGTAGGTAGGATTGGGGACTAAAAAAATGCTTGTTTTTGGCTCAGAATACGCGAAGGGTTTAACATTGGTGATCACTGCAGGTTTGCCGCCGATCTTATCCCTTTTGGGTTCAAAGAGCGTCTTCAGTCTTCGAAGTGCATTGACAGTCTTTGAAGAGCATCGTCAGTCATTTGAGAACACTTTTTGTGTTCGGAGAGCATTACTGATCTTCGGAGAGCATCATCAGTCTTCGAGGCGCACATTTGTTTTTAAAGAACATCTTTCTCATGTTAAGACGGCGTCAATATCTTGTCTATGCTTTTGTCATCTGAATGTGACATAATCTGGGAGTATCTTTCACAGTCCAGCTCCCATGGGATCTTCTTTTATAACCAGATCTCACTAGAGACCTATACAAATGTATCATGACATCTTTTGGCATTTACAAGATCAAACACATGATTCACAAGTGTACAAGCATTTGGATGGGCATTGGCCTTGCTTTTACCAAGCACTTTGCTTTTTCTTGTTGCCCAAGATTTGATTTTTCTCTCTTTTTTCTTTTTCTCATCTTTTGTTGAAATCCCACCTTTTTCTTTCTTTTGGGAACCAGGATTTTCAAATGAGTGTGCTAGATGTACAACTTGAATCTCAGCACTCAAACATTAACCCATGAATTTTTCATAATTCCTATCTTTCGAACTCATCCGTTCTTGAAGTGACGTCGCTTCCGTCTTGGAATATGCAATGATCACCAACGGGTTTGTGAAACGAACGTATAAGCTCAACTGGGCTGTGCAAAGGGTAAAAGTGTATAGGATAGAGAAACGAATGCTTTTCGCCATCCTAAAGCACCTGAATTACCATAGAATTTAAAATGACAAGCAACACACGAAGATTGATGCAAGTCCGAGCAAGAGAAATTCTAACCATTTATCTCCTGATACTGCTGGACCTACCTCTATTTGGCCCCAATGCGGGGTGTCTCTTGACAGGGGTAAAGAATGAAACCGCCGTTCAAAGGGTCATCAATGGTCACCTGTAGTGTTTATGATAGAGAAACGAATGCCTCGGTCGTCCCAATCCATGTAATCAATGCGAATAATCCCTACGTTCGTAGGTCAAGGTCTTGCTATCCTTACCACTCCACTCTTCTCTCAAGTGTGTATAGGACGTGTTTGGATCAGGTTTGCCTCTTATCTAAGGAAACATCCTTTTGAACAATTTATACAACTCTTGTTGGAAAAGTTCATTTTGCTTTCTCCAAAACTTACCCTCTAAGGGGATTTATGATGCACGATGCATATTTCAATCATGTTTAGATAACCTCCAAGTTTAAACACGAATGCCAACGACGTGACTGTGAAAATTTGGTGCTTTTCTAGACATGAGAATTGAATGCATGCTAGATTCCAAGAAGCCTTCAAATTCTAGTAATAAGGATTCTGAAAGTTTTTAAAACCTAAGAGATTGGGAAATGAGTACTTACCTGCCCAGCGTGGTTAGGGATCCCTGAAAATATAAAAGGAAATATGTCAGTGTACGCTCTTGAATTTCAGAAAATTAGAACGATACACCTTACCCTTGATCATGCATTCGAATGGAAGTACATAGATAAAATCTGCATGATACTTAACAACACAGAATGGTTAAGTATTTTCAAATTTCTTGAAATTCTCAGTCTTTGAAGAGAAAAGACATGCACCTGACCATCACAACGTTAGGTTTCCTAGATCATGCATTCCAATCTAAATGCTGATGTGCGGATTACAGAAATCGGCCATTTTGACCTATGGCGATGATCCCTTTGTCTGATTAGGTAATAAATTCTGCTCGATGACTCCATTCATCCTTTTGGGTTTGTTCCATACCACTCTTCGAAGTTCCTTATTCAAGGAAAAATGAATTCTTATCAAAAGGTATGTTAAAGCATGTGGTGTGGAAGCGATACTTTTTACCCTCCACTCGATCTTATAGCCAAAGATCATTTCATGAATGTTTGACTTCCGAAGCTATTATCTCCAAAGATCATTTCGCCTTGAATTTGAGTCAGCGAGTTCTTTCCCTTTGAGTCCTTTTGAATGCCAATAATTTTCTGTTGAAATTAGGGCAAATTCATATTAGGAGAAAGATCATTGAGGATCAAATTAGAACGACACAAAGTTACCCTTCACTCAAGTTTGTATCTTGAGGTTTGACTCTGATGTGAACGAATCTTCTATCACGTTCATTGATCTTGCTGGGAATGAAATGCCACTTTTTCATCTGGTCGCGCAGATGATTCACTTACCCCGGTTAGGCATGACTTGTCATGGCTAGGTAATGCTTGCCCCAGCTAAATGGCTCTGTTCATTTTTGCATTTTCATGCAATACCCTGTCCAATTTGGGATATTTCTTACTTGGATCTTCCCTTTATTTTTCACCTTTGAGGTGTCATCATTCCAATGTTTGAGAAGATCATTTGCTTCAAGCGTCTTATCACTTGTGACCATCCTTGTGATGTTCTCCTCTTATTGGAACCATGATAATGTCCTATCGGCGTATTCTGCCACAAATGCGAGAAAAAGAGGTAGATTGGATACGACACCCAACTACCATTCTCTTGTCAATTGTCGACATTTCTCTTTTGATCGAGTCCATTCCAATATTATATACGGATATGGACAACATTTATCGAGTCTCTCCATCCATGCTTGAAAGTGTTGGTAACATCAATCATCCATTTGCCCCAGTTGGGCGATGTCTATCTTGGCCAAATGCCTTAGTACTTTTCATATCTTTTGATGATTTCCAATCTTATTTGAAGAGGTCTTTGCACCTGTACATGAAGAAATGAGTATTCATCCATGTTTGACTTTATTTGAGTCACTTAAGAACATGATACTCCCTTTGAGGTATCGCATTTCCGTTGATCAAGGAAATCATCTTTTTCGGTTGCTTTGTCCCAATAGGGCATGTCTTGACGTTTGTTGTCTTTGGGCTTGATAACTTGCTCCAATATGCTATCTTGGTGGCACATGAGAATCTTGCCTCTAACTTGGGTCTTTGACAAGAAAAGAAGTGTTTGCCCCGATGAATTTCCTTTGTTGACTTTACTCATCTATCTTGATCGCCAGAATCTTTGATTGTTTTCGTTTGTCTCTTGGTAGCTTGACAACTTTGGAATTTTTCCCATAGCAACTTGGCGGGTCCCTCAATCATAGTCGCCCTCGAAGTGCCAGATGTTTCCCTATCAAAGGAAATAAGGGTCATGTTTAAATTGCATATAAAATGGACCATTGGAGTTGATACAATTTACCCTTCACATTCGTCTTTTGGGTCTTGGAATTTTCCTTTCATTTGGATTCTTTTGCCTTGACCTGTCAACATCTTTCATGGAAGAATATGCATGTAAATGATGTATGCATGATATGTATGATGCAAGTGATCTAAGATGATTCGTGTTTGCAACGAAAAATGGATTCGTGCCTTTCACTTTATCCACAGAAAGCATCTCTTTATCTAGTATGCCAATCTATAAAGTTTGAATTCTTTCTTTTCAAATGCTCTTTTCAAAGAGATTTCTAATTGTTAAGAAACTTTTTCAAGTTTTCTCGAGAATTTTGTTCACAATTTGAGCCATTACGATGTTCTTGAAATCATTTGTCCTAAATGCATGTATGAGATACATGAAAATGGGTACTCCCTGCTCTGTCCTTTGAAATCGTTGCTTCTTGGGTGTCTTGACTCTGTTCATCACCTGTGAGGAAAAAGATAAGAAATATTATTCCCACATCTGATTGAAACTTATTTAGGAACGATACGTCCTTTTCTATCAATAGGGATGGCTCGGCATCATTCTTCTTGGAAGCGTTGTTGCTATGGCGAAATGCTTTTTGTATTCAATGGATGGATTTCATTTGATTACGTTCCATGAGTGATAACCATCGTTTCGGGGGCTTGCCCCACGTATCACCATGATGAATATGATGTCTTCGGCTTTGGCATGCTTTCTAGATAGGGAAATGATTGGCCCCCAGCAACTGAGTATTCCACCTTGAGTTAGCTGATTTAGCCATATGAAGCTCCATTGTATCATTCTAATGCCTTCCCTGTTGGTTGAGTCAATCACTTTCATGTCAGGTGATTTTGGCGTTTGACATCCTTCAATCTATTCTGACACCTGTCTTAAACTAACATTCTCTGTATATGAAAGAGAAATATCTCGGTCATTTGTATGAAATGAAATCAGGATAAGGGACAATTTACTCCCTTTTTGTGACATCAGAGGATAAAACTACATCGTAATGATCTGAAGGTTTCGGCATTTGATGTTCCACGATGTTCGACACTATTTGGGTTCTGTCACTCTCCTTGAGATTGGGTGATCTTTCGCCACTTTCGCTCTATTGATGCATTTCAATCTGTTTAGAGAGAAAGAAAAATGTTTGACATTTGATTATGAAAATCAATTGCTAAAACAAGTACTCCCTCTTGATTCAAAGATGGGCAACGATCATCTCTTCGTGGTCTTTTCGATTTGTCATGGCTGCATGACGCTCCTCAAGCACCGTATTACTCGTGATCCACAAGTGTAGATTTATCTCTATTTGTGTACATTTACACCTTGAAGTGTTGCTTCGCAAATAAGCATTCAGTTTTCTTCATCCCTACATATAGAAAATGAGATGATCATTTCATATCTTGAGAGGATTAAAATGAGAAACGATATACACCCTTTTGTGGTTGAGTGATCATCAATCTCATGGTGAGAAACACGAGTATTTGCACTCCTTGAGACGTGCTTCAATTGGTGATCGTGCCATGTCACATTGGTCTCCAGTTTTGAGGGTCCACAATTGAGTCTTTTTTAAATAGACAAATGTCGACCTCACATTATCCTTTTATTTCACCTACATGATAGAAGGGATGAATAAGTCAATTGTTGCACAAAAAGCTCAAATTGAAACGATCACTTACTATCCCCAGAGCATATTTCCTCAGCTCCCATTATTTTGAGCATCAGGGATGAAGAAATGTTCCTTAACGATCCCCACTTACTTTTTATAATCACCTGCAAGTGTGAGTAACCATGTCATCCTATAAGCAAATCAATTTAATTTGGAACGAATACATCTTTTTCGACTTAGAGAGGTCGACCCAAATCAGGTTGTCTCTTTTTCAGGTTGTCTTTTTGGGCTTATCATAGTCGATTCATCTTATTTTGGAAACCCAATGGGTGGCGCCTGATGAAGGCGCATTTCCTTTCATTTTACAGGGAAAACAAGTCTCGCATCATTGGCCTTCAGCCATTTTGACCTGTTGGCAAAAGAAATAACCGAGCAAGTCAAGTATAACACTCGAAGTTTTTATTGGAACGATTACAGTTTTACCATCGTTCGATCACATCTCGCATGCGATTAGATGAAGAAATCTTCAATAAATGTCTGTCATATATAACATGTCAGAAAGGAGACACACTTAGCATTTTACATAGCAAAGACATCTCTCAATGAGGTCGTCTCTTATAATGAAAGCAAGGTGACAATACATATCCCATACTCCCTATTTACAGGTTTCTAATTTCCGCCAAGATTTCAAAATAAGCAGAGACATCATTAAAAGATCGATCCAGGGTCATCAATCGAACGCCCATTCAATTTCAAGGATTTTACATACAAATGGGGGCATTAATCTTGAAAGATTACTTTGTCACATTTTTCTAGTAAAAATCATGTGATCCTTGTTTTAAGAAATCACTATAAAAAATGTGATTGCAAACATGGCTTTAACTTTGTGCCCCAAAATCTTGAATTGTAAGAATTTTAGACATGAAAATTGTCATCTTAATCCCTGATTGAAAATTTGAATGAACCATCTATTCCGTAGGGACGGCTTAGAAGTGTTCCAATTTTGTATCTAAAATTCATTGTCAAAAATTTTCGTTTGTAAACTCAAACACCTAGGGCATTCGGTTGATTTCCATGAATTTCATATCATGAAATTTCACTAGGAAATGAACAAGTAGAGGGAGAAACCATACTTACAGTGATCCCAAGATTTTTTTTTTGTTTTAGGTATACCAACCTTCCATATACATGCGCATGAGACAAGTTGGGGGGTATACTCTAAAAATCGAAAATCAGGTGAGGAACCTGTGGCTCAGGCCCCCACGATCCAAATGAGGCAGATTCCTCCCCAAGGGTATCCACCCGAGAGGGATAGATATCGCCAATTTGGATTGTGAGCGGGAACGAACACGAAAGTCTCAAGTGCCATCAAACACGAGATTATTTCGCATCTTTTCCCTATCTAAGGTAACCTAGAGGTAGTTTGCAATCGGGGTTTGACCGCCAGTGTGTGCGATGTGTCATGATCATCACAATGCAAAGTCATGCATAGCAATTTGTATCAAAACACAGCTTCAGTATGTGCGTAAGATAAACATACATTCCCAACTCCAACCTGCAGGAAAGATGTTAACAATCACTTCACCCCTTATTTCTCCAATCTGTAAAAATATTTAACACAATAGTTAGCGTACGTACCTCACCTTCGAGAGCATCTGCAGAAAATGAGGTCAGATAAACCAATCAACTTTTTAATCGGCTCAAGTCCTCTGGAATTCGTAACCAGAGATTCTGGTTTAGAATAGTCCCAAGTGGAGTAGCCAGTCTGTCGCGACCCTCCTCTCGAGCGCGTGAGGGGGGGCTAATGGGCCGCCCGATCGCTGCATGATCGGACGCGGGCCTCTCCCAAGGTCCATTACCCAAATCGCAATGGCTGGATATACGTGGTAGACCTTCGGTATGGTCTAGTGATATGTGATACGTGTACATGCCAATGAGTCGCCACCAATCGTTTCGTGGAGGGTACGATCGGAAACCCTATCGAATAGTTGGGAGCGGTCTATTCGATTCTACGGAAACCAGAGAAATGGGTTCAGGGAATTAGTTACGCCAACTGTCAGAGTTGACGCCCTTTCGGTACCTAAGTTGAATGGTTTATCTGATCCTATGATTTCATACAGACGAGTGGGGTACAGATCCTAAATCTAGGAGTTCATGCAGATGGGAATGGCTACCCTATCACTCACAATCAGTAGAAATAAACGCGCAAATCAAGGATCTAGAGCATGCGAATAAAACACATGAAAGCAGCATGGCATCCCTAATGAGGCCCTATTAGCCTAGAGAAGTATCAATCAAGGCTTAAGAGTGATTTGGACATGATTCGCCCATGAAGGGCAAAATCGTAATTTGGAACAATTTCGGGGACGCTTTGCCTTGAAAGGGAAAATTTTTTATTTTACATTAATTGTATGGTCAAAAGACGATGTAAATAGGATTGGCCATCAATCCAACACATTTCCTATTTTTCAGGAATTTCTAGAATTTTTCTGGAATTTAAAGATGATTTTACCTTCGGAAGGGTAAAGTCGTCATTTTGGACAAAAATGAGAACTGAAAATCTCAAATATTAGGGTTGGTCACCCGTCTGACCCAAACCCTAACTTTAAGCAATTTTCAGGACTCGACTGGAATGGGAAAGACGATTTACCCTTTGAGGGGAAAAATCGTCATTTCAGGGAAAATGATGAGATTCGAAAACCCAAGCAAAAAGATTCGTCACCTAACTGGCCCTATCCTAATCTATGCATTTTCGACCTATCTCAAAATATAGAGCAGGGACGAATTACCCCTAAAGGGCATTGTCGTTAATTATCGAAAGAACGGATAAGAAATCCCAAAAATAGGGCTGACCAGTTGTCTATGGTCAATCCTCGATTTTTGGGGATTTCAGGAGTGTCTCGGATTTTCTCACAATTTTTTCACATTTTTCTGGGATTTTCTAGCATTTTTAGGATTTTCTAGGATTTTTCTGATTTTTTTTATTTTTTTAAAATCATTTTTTTTGAATTTTTTATTTTAAAAAAAGATTTTTTTTTATCCGGACCGGGTCGGGTGACCGGCCCACGACCCGCGGGCGGGCAGTTCGACCCGCTCGGACCCAACCCGAAACGGCGCCGTTTCAATCTCCCCTACTCAAATTTTAATTCCCGCCCAAATCGAACGAGTGGCCCTGATTGCGCCACGTGGCGAACGCGCGGACGACCTGATCTTAGGCAAGAAACCGACGGTCCAGATTGAAACACTAGATTAAATCATGACCGTCCGATCTAAGGGATTTTTTATTTCTGAAAATCATTTTTATTTCCAAAAATGCGAGATCGCGACACGTGGCAAACTCTCCACCGTCCGACCAATTCTTTTTTTTTTATTCGATTATAACAACTGATGCTGACGTGGCTGCCACGTGGGCGTTGACCTGGTCAACCGCCGTTGACCGGTCAACGACCCACCGGAGAAGACGACCGGCGCCGGCACTATCTCGTCGGCGCCTCGTCGGAAGGCAATAACTCGGCCTTCCGATACCCAAATCTCGCGAAACCAATGCCATTAGACTCGTATCGTCGAGCTCTACAACATATAGGAAGCTTGATACATCAGAATCACATTTCGTCAAGCTGCAAACCTAGGCCGAAGCTAATCTCCGGCGAGAGTCCGCCCTAGCCATTCTACACGAAGCATGACAAATCGAAACCATCAGGAAGCATCCAAGGAGTTCGAAAGGACTTACCTGACCATCGCGGAGCTTCGGTTTGGTCGAAAATGAGCCGTGGAGCTCACGACCGATCGGTCATGGTGGGGGGCAGACTCGACGATTTAGGCGATGGAATGACATGCGATCAAAAGCAAAAATGCTCAGGGAAGCGAGACAAACAGATTGCAACCAAAATCGCAGCAAATGGATGGCTCTAACTTAAGTTGCCATTGGAGGCCGAGAGGAAGCTCGAAGGAAGACCTCACCTGTTTTGGCGATGAAATGCGACACCGCTTGGTTCTGGAGATTCCTTGGGGTGTCATGAAGCTCGGAGGATGTACCCGAAGCTTTGGTTTCGCGCTGCTCGCCGTGGTCGAGCCTTCGAAGCTCACGGTTTCCTTCCTCCCACGGCGCCGATCTCTCTCTCTCTCTCTTCTCATCCGCGAGCTCCCTGTTCTTGTTTTGTTCTTCCAAAAATCCTCTCAACCAAATCCGTTCTCTTTTTCTTCTCTCCCGAAGCTTAACAGAAAAATTTTTCCGCTATGCCAGTTGGGGACGTAAACTATTCGTACGTCATTGTAGCTAGCCAACGTCGGTGTGGCTTCCGTGAGCCACCGGAGCTCGATCGTTGTTGTTGGTCAGCCCATTGGAGTTCCCATTTTTGCTTTCCTTCCACCGATTTTCCTGCTCCTGCGCAAAGAAGAAGAACGAACAGGGGGCCTCCTGTTTATTTTGCTCTCACTTTGGTCAATGGGTTGACTGGGTTTGGGTCAACCCGACCCAGTTGTCCCGATTTGGCATTTGTTTTACAAATTAGGTGTCCTAATGTGCAAATATCACAAAATTGACACTAAAATTAGACGCCATGGCACATACTTCATCTAAAAATGTGATTTTCATGACATATACCTCTTGAATTGATTGAAAACCCCAAATGTAGAGTATGATCCAATTTATTTTTTTTTGCCAAATTGATATTCTTAATGGACGAATCGACCCCAATTGAGCCCACCATTAGATTCAGAGGGTCAAAACCTATAGGGAGGAAGCATTGGGGTTCTATGGGTGTCCCTCAGAAAAGTTTAATTTCAGAATTGGCATTATATGGACTTAAATGAAAAGATTTTCATGCAATTAGGTCCCTAAAGCCAAAATTGATCAAATCAGCGCACAATTGAACCAAATTGAAATGTGGGACGATCAAGTCGAATGTCAAGATTCTAAAAATGCAGAATATTGCAATTAAAAAGACTCAAAACATATTTTTTGACAAATTCAACCATGTGTGTTACAAAGAAACACATAAAATTAAACTTGAATTTCGACTCTTGATGAGGTCAAAATGATAAGAAAATTAAAAGAAAAATATTGACTATTTTCCTATATTTTTGTGACCTCAAATACTATTTTTGTTGATTTTTCTAGTATTTTTCTATTTTTTAAAAATACTAAAAAATATGAAAAATATAAAAAATTATTTTTTGGTCAAAAATGGTTCCTTAGGCTTGGCCAAGGCTACCAAAGTTGATTTTGTAATTTTTTAACTTTTTATGGATTTTTTTGTGATTTTTCAAAATAAGACTGAAAAAGACTTGATCAAAAATCAGGTGTCAACAGCGGTTAACGGCTTGAGTTGAAAAAAATTACAACAGAATGCAAAAATGGGCTTGTCGCGATGCCCACTTTTCGGTTCTGCATTCGCGTACGCAGGTCGTGCGCTCGTGCCCAAGTTCAACTTGTCGGGCCTCCGTCGGGGTCCGGGATTTGCAACCCCATGCGCGTGCGCGCAAGGTATTGTACTTATTACAATAGTTACCACTCAAAAGAAGTGTAACCACATATAAAGCACTTCAAGGCCTTCTTCATTTCCTATGTGGTACTAGTGCCTTGTCACTTCCCACTTCCAACTCAATGGTGTTCTTTGAGAAACAATTCCTCATTCACTCACCCATCAAAATACCTCATATTTTCCAACAATCCCCCACATGAATGAAAATTATTTTGGTTTTGACTCTGTGATAGTGTTCAACAAATGAAACCTGCATAGGATAGGTAGGTATCACCCTTTGAACCTTCCCTTGTGAAAGTATATTTAATTTACCAGCTGTTCAGTAGACATGATGTCCTTGAACTGTCCTGCTTTCTTAGTAAATGACCCATACACTTCACACAGGAATCATCTAAACGTTTGTTCAGTTCTCATGAGTATGTTCGTTTTGGCCATGAACTTCTTCCTAGTTCTGCGAGAGTTTCTAAAGAATTCAGCCCTCAATAATTCTCCTTTGAAGCGGCTCCACTTCTCTCTCACATAGATGATTACTTAATCTTGAGTAATCGATTTACTCTACTTAAGAATCATTAAAGCATAATTGCTATCTTTTTCCTGATAAACCCCCACAATAATTGATTTTTCTCCACATATGTGAGATATATCAAACCATTGTTTCTTTTATAGAAATGGTTTGAGGGATAGACCCCCACAGTGATATCATTCAGTTCATATAATTAGGTTGTCCCTTTGAACCTAGATCTTGGGATCTCCAGTCAGCTAGGTTGGGTTTTCTTTTATATCAACTTTTTCTGTAATGGGCTTCAGTCCCATTCCTATTGTTGACTTTTCAACTAACTCTCTGTTTAACCCTTTGGTTAGCGGATCCGCAATATTATCCTTTGACTTTACGTAGTCAATAGAGATAATTCCAATTGAGAGTAGTTGTCTAATGGTATTGTGTCTACGACGTATATGTCTAAACTTACCATTATATATGTTACTCTGTGCTCTTCCAATCGCAGATTGACTATCGCAATGTATACAGATTGGTGGAACAGGTTTTTGCCATTTTGGAATATCCTCTAGGAAATGGCGTAGCCATTCAGCCTCTTCGCCACATTTATCCAAAGCTATAAACTCAGATTCCATTCTGGATTTGGCTATAATAGTTTGTTTACAGGATTTCCAAGATACAGCCACACCTGCCAATGTGAAAATATATCCACTATTAGATTTTGAGTCTTTTATATCAGATATCCAGTTTACATCACTGTATCCGTCTAATACAGATGAATACCTAGTATAGAGCAGGGCATGATTCCGAGTATACCGTAGGTACCTGAGTACTCTTACTATTGGTTTTCAATGGTCAGCAATCGGGTTGCTCGTATATCTACTCAATCTACTAACCGTATAGGCAATATCTGGTATAGTATAACTCATTAAGTACATTAGACTTCCAATAATTCTGGAGTATTCTACTTGAGAAATACCCTCTCCTCTATTCTTGGATAGATGAAGAGTATTGTCTAATGGTGTTCTAGCAATACCAGAATCATTCTTCCTGAATTTTTCAAGAATCTTGTCCATATAGTGTGATTGGTTTAAAACTAAACCTTCTGACGTTCTTGTTATCTTAATCCTTAAAATCACATCATCAAGTCCCATATCTTTCATGTCAAATCTTGAATTCAACATATTCTTGGTAGATTTGATCATTCTGTCATCACTACCAATAATGAGTATGTCATCTACATACAGACATAGAATGTCATATCCATTCTCTGTCTCTTTAATGTAGACACATTTATCACATTCATTGATTTTAAAACCATTGGTAATCATTGCTTTATCAAACTTTTCATGCCACTGTTTTGGCGCTTGTTTTAGACCGTACAACGATTTTACCAATTTACAGACTTTCCTTTCATGTCCTGGAACTACAAAACCTTCAGGTTGTTCCATATAGATTTCTTCATCCAAATCACCCTTTAGGAAAGCTGTTTTTACATCCATTTGATGTACTTCTAGATTTCCCAATGCTGCAATTGCAAGTATCATCCTAATGAAGTTTATTCTCGTCACAGGAGAATAAGTATCAAAGTAATCTAAGCCTTCTCATTGTCTGTATCCTTTGATTACAAGTCTGACTTTATACTTATCAATGGAGCCATATGCTTTCATCTTCCTTTTAAAGATCTATTTGGACCCTAAAGGTTTACAACTAGGAGGAAGATCCACTAGCTCCCAAGTATGATTCTGCAAAATAGAATCAACTTCACTTTTTATTGCCTCTTTCCATAGAGGTCCCTCAGAAGAACTCACAGCTTCTGTATAAGTTAGTGGTTCTTTTTCTAACAAATAAGTTAGAAAATCATTTCCAAATGATTTTTCCACTCTTGCTCTTTTGCTACGTCTTAGTTCATGATCTGAAATATGACTTTCATCATTCATAGTTTCATTCGTTCGTTTAGACGAACTTGAACCATAATTGGATTTATAAGGAAATACATCTTCAAAGAATGAAGCTTTCCTAGACTCCATGATCGTATTCTTGTGTATATCTGGAATCTTAGATTCATGCACAAGAAATCGATATGCATTACTGTTATGTGCATAGCCTATAAAGATACAGTCCACCGTTTTAGGACCTATCTTAGTTTTCTTTAGTATTGGAACAATTACTTTAGCAAGGCACCCCCACACTCGTAAGCAATTGTAGGATGGTCTCCTACATTTCCATAGCTCATAAGAGGTTTTATCCTCTTTCTTTCGAGGTACCTTATTTAAAAGATAATTGCTTGACAAAATAGCTTCACCCCACATATTTTGAGGTAAGCCTGAACTTAGTAACATCGCGTTCATCATTTCTTTCAATGTGCGATTTTTACGTTCAGCAACACTATTTGATTGAGGTGAATAAGGCGTAGTTACCTCATGTATAATTTCGTGTTGTGCACAGAATTCACCAATTGGTACTTCAAACTCACCGCCTCTATCACTTCTCAATCTCTTGATTTTCTTATCAAGTTGATTTTCAACTTCATTCTTATAGAGAATAAATTTCTCTAAACCTTCATCTTTGCTTTTAAGCAAATACAAATAGCAGTATTTAGTGCTATCATCGATAAAGGTAATAAAATATTTATTACCAACTCTTGTTTGTACGAATTTCAAATCACAAACATCACTATGAATCAATTCAAGAGGTACGGTACTTCTGTCAATCGATTGAAACGATGATTTCATTAATTTTGTCTCAACACAAATTTCACATTTGTGTTTTGAATCAATTTGGAATGAAGGTATATGTTCCAAGTTAATTAATCTACGCAATGTATCATAAGTAACATGTCCAAGTCTACAATGCCACAAATTGGAGGACTCAAGCAAATAAACGGAAGGCTTATTATCTTTATTGATAATTGTCATAACATTGAGCTTAAAAATCCCATCAGTTACATATCCCTTCCCCACATACATTCCATATTTAGACAAAATAACTTTATCTGACTCGAAGACCATGCGAAATCCATACTTGTTCAACAGTGATCCGGAGACCATATTCTTTCGAATTTCCGGCACATACAATACATTATTCAGAGTCAGCTCTTTCCCAAAAGTCATCTTCAGAAGCACCTTCCCTTGGCTTTCAACCGCAGAAGAGGCAGAGTTTCCCATGAACACTTTCTCCCCATCAATTGGTACGAAAGTTGTGAACATGTCCTTATTGGAGCACATGTGCCTAGTTGCCCCAGTGTCAATCCACCATTCCTTTGGATTGAACCCAATTAAGTTCACTTCAGAAATCATTGCAGAGAGGTTTATGTCTGACATGTCTTTAGTCATGTCATTCACCATATTTGTCTCATAATTCTTCCTTTTTGGAAGTCTGCAATCCACAGATCTGTGACCCGTCTTGCCATAGTTGAAGCATTTTCCTAGAAACTTGTTCTTGGAAACTCCTCCTTTTGGTCCCAACTTCGGCTTGGCGACCTTCTTATTCTTGTGGCCATGCTTATGCTCCACAACATTTGCCTTAGCTGTAGCAGGATTGAATCCTTTGCGTTCAGAGCTTCTGTTGTATTCTTCAATTCGAAGTCTAACATTCAGCTCCTCCGGGTTCATTTCCTTTCGCTTGTGCTTGAGATAGTTCTTGAAATCCTTTCACCCAAGAGATAGCTTCTCAATAATCGCAGCCACTTGGAAGGTTTCACTCAAGTTCATTCCTTCAGCCTGAATCTCATGCAAGATCACCTAAATTTCTTGCACTTGACTGATTATAGCCTTAGAATCCACCATCTTATAATCAAGGAATCGACCGATAATAAATTTCTTTGCTTGGCATCCTCTGTTTTATATTTTCGGTCTAAGGATTCCCATAACTCCTTTGCCGTCTTTATTGCACAATAAATATTGTACAATGAGTCATGTAGTCCATTCATGACATAATTCCTACATCGGATACCTTAGGAGGTTCCTCAGTCAAGAATCTCGCAAGATTCCGTATTGTTAAATAAAACAACATCTTCTGCTGCCACCTTTTAAGTTCGATCCGTTGAACTTTTTAGGTTTCTCACCATGGTGGAAAGAAGGCGCAGCAGAAGTAGAAGATGATCCAAGCTGATGAACAGTAGAGGTAGAGCTTTTGGTGATGTCATCAACATGCACATCAACGTCTTTTCCAGTAGCCATTCGAATTGTAAGTGTCGAATCGAATCGAAATGAATCTGTTTTAAGATTGTTGGAAAAATAGTGTTAAAAATGAACAATATTGTTTTATAGATATGGAAGATACTTACAATTCGAATGACAATAATAAACGTAAGCAAACTGCCTTAAATATGAAAACACTAAGTTGGCAGGAGCACATAATCTGAGCCTTCAGAAAGAGGTCAGAAGCAAGTCAGAAGCAGACAAAACTGAACCATCATATGCAGGTCAGAAGCAGAAAAATTGAACCATCAGATGCAGTGTTCAAAACTCGTCAGATGCAACTGCATCTGAACCCGTCAGATGCACTGTTCAAAACTCGTCAGATGCAACTGCATCTGAACCCGTTAGATGCAACTGCATCTGAGCCCGTCAGATGCAACTCAGATGCACTCGTTAGATGCAGTTCCTTCTGAACCCGGTCAGAAGCAGTTCCTTCTGAACCTCCAGAAGCAGCTTCAGAAGCACTGAATCTGGACTTGTCAGAAATAGTAAATCTGACCCTTCATGAGGATAAAAGCTGAACCTTCAAAAGAGCAAAATCTGCACGGAAATACAACAGTATAAAAAGAACTTGAATTAATAAAGAATACCGAGGTCTGTGTTCGACACAGTTTCCTTAAAACAGATTAGTCCCCTCCAGTACGTGCTTTGAAGTTTCGTGAACGTCTGTCTCTCAGGATACAACGGTTAAGCAGCGATAGAGGCAAGCACAACACTCTAAAGCTTCCGGCGAACTTGAACAACACGGGAATACTATCGAAAACAATGCAAATGCAGATAATTCAAAAGAGGGAGAAGTGATTCTCGTAGTCCGTAGTTCTTGTGTCGTGTATGAAATAGAACGGGAAGCCATCTATTTATAGGCTAAGCGGGGCATTGCGAAATAAAGAATAACGGCTAAATAAATTCGATCGTTTAGAGCCGTTATGTATTTAATTCTGTAACCACAGAATTATAACAGCCGTTACTTAGTTAATACCATTAACACACCGGCAAATAACTTAAGAACGGTTAACGGCTTGAGTTGGAAAAAATTAAAACAGAAGGCAAAAATGGGCTTGTCGTGAAGCCCACTTTTCGGTCCTGCATTCGCGTACGCAGGTCGTGCGCTCGCGCCCAAGTTCAACTTGTCGGGCCTCCATCGGGGTCCGGGATTTTCACCTCTCTGCGCGTGCGCGCAAGGCATAGTACTTGTTACAATAGTTACCACTCAAAAGAAGTGTAACCACATATAAAGCACTTCAAGGCCTTCTTCCTTTCCTATGTGGGACTAGTGCTTTGTCACTTCCCACTTCCAACTCAATGGTGTTCTTTGAGAAACAATTCCTCATTCACTCACCCATCAAAATACCTCATATTTTCCAACTGTTTTTTGCACTCTCCGGAAGCTCACCCCCCACAATCGCTCCTCTCTTTGGTGCGCTCTCTTGGTTTGCTCTTTTTTTAACAATCGAGATCTCCCCTCTACTATTGTGGACGAGCTCCTGTATATGCTGGAGCCTCGTCGGATCCCCCCAAAGGACCTTCACGCGCTCATGTCCTCTAAATAGGGACTGATTTTCTAATTTTTGTCGCGGGCGCCATTTTCATTTTCTGCCCACTGTCCCCTGTTCCTGTACGTGAAAGAGAGCAGGGAATGTTCCCTGTTGTAGACCCTGTTCAGTCGGGTTGGGTCGGGTTTGACCCGACTGATCCGGTTATAAATTTTCGATCAATTGAGTCTGTAATTGACCGTTTTTCATGAAATTGATACCAAAATCGGACTCCTCGACATGTTTTCCATCTAAAATGGGTATTTTCGCGAACAATTGAATCGGAATTTAGCGAAAACCCCAAATTATGCCTAGGATCCGAAAATGATTTTTGCTTAATTAAAGGCTTAAACGACCGAATCAGTCCAAATTTAGGCCACCAATGGGTCCGAAACGATTAAAACTACAGGGTAGAAGTGTTTTATTAGAATGGGTATGCCCATATGAAATTTAATTTCATGATTTGTGAAACCGGGGACTAAATTGAAAGGCAATTGTGCAATTAGGCCCTTTTGGTTAAAATTGACCAAATTGGAGGGTAAATCGACACAATTTTACTTCAAGGTTCTTGGTACCAATGTCATGGCTTGTCCAAAGTGGAAATTGAAAATTAAAAGAATCAAAAAGTAATTTTTACGCTCGATTCGAGTTTATGTTTGTGAAGGAACATAGTGACCCAAGTCGAATTTTTTATATTTATAAAGACCAATTTGAGGGTTTTTTTTTTCGATTTAATTCTTACAAAACTTATTTACAAAACTAAGTCTAAAAAAAAAAGTATTTACGGATTTAGGTCTCGCGCGCTAGTCTGACTAGCGCGCTAGTTCGGCTAGCGCGCAACGCTTACGCGCTAGTATAACTAGCGCGCAAGAGCTGGGTGCAAGCAAGCTTTTGCTTGCTTGCAGCAAGTGTTTTTTAATTTTTTTTTATTGTATAAATTTTTTTCTACAATAAAAAACTTATATTTATTATTAATTTCCGATAAATTTTATTATGGACTAATTTTATTAGCGATGAATTCTACGACGAACGTGTTGTTGGAAATGTACACTATATATTTTACGACGAAATTTGCAATAAATTTGACGCTTCATTGCAAATTAGCGAGGGATTTTTTTTTTTATCGCTAATTTTCCGTAGCTAATTTTTTTTTCAATTATTTTATATTTTGGATATTTTTTTGTATTTGTCCCCAATATGCAATGAATTTCTAAGCTATATATTTTGCGACAAACGTACCGCAAATTTCGTCGTGCGACACGTTTATATTTTGCGACAAACTCATGTGACACATTTCTCGTTGAAAATGTACACTTTATATTTTGCGACAAACGTGTCGGAAATTTCGTCGTCCAACACTTTTATATTTTGTGACAAACTCATGCGACACATTTGTCGTTGAAAATGTACGCTTTATATTTTGCAACAAACATGTCGCATGAGTTTGTCGCAAAATATAAACGTGTCGCACGACGAAATTTGCGGTACGTTTGTCGCAAAATATATAACTTAGAAATTCATTGCATATTGAGGACAAATACAAAAAATAATAATTTTTTGTCTAAAAATATAAAATAATTGAAAAACATAAAAAGAAAAGGATTTTAGCTACAGAAAATTAGCGAAGAAAAAAATTCCTCGGTAATTTGCAACGAAACATCAAATTTATTGCAAATTTCGTCGTAAAATATATAGCGTGCATTTCCAACAACACGTTCGTCGTAGAATTCCTCGCTAATAAAATTAGTCCATAATAAAATTTATCGGAAATTAATAATAAATATAAATTTTTTATTGTAGAAAAAAATTTATGCAATAAAAAAAAATTAAAAAAACACTTGGTGCAAGCAAGCAAAAGCTTGCTTGCACCCAGCTCTTGTGCGCTGGTATAACCAGCGCGCAAGAGCTGACGCGCTAGTGAAACTAGCGCGCAAGCGTTGCGCGCTAGCCGATCTAGCGCGCCGGTCTCGCGCGCTAGTCAGACTAGCGCGCGAGACCTAAATCCGTAAATACTTTTTTTTAGACTTAATTTTATAAATAATTTTTTTTAAGAATTAAATCGGAAAAAACCCCCCAATTTGTAGAGGGAATTAAAATAAAATTGTTGAGTATTTTTGTGCATTTTTATGACCACGAATGGTATTTTTCTGATTTTTTGGGCATTTTTATAATTAAATAAATTCAAAAAATATTAAAAATTATGAAAAATATTTTTGTTCAAAATTGGTTCCTAAGACTAGGCCAAGGCTTCCAAAGTTAATTTTGCAATTTTATGACTCGTTTTTGCTATTTTTAATTAATTTTAGAAATAAAATTGAAATAAAAGATGATTAAAAATCAGGTGTCAACAGCTGCCCATCTTTGAGAGTGAGCTCGTCGGAGGTTGCTCTCAAAGAAAAAATGACACATGAGTCTTAACCGATTTGACTGGGGAAAACAAAATGCTAATGACATCGGACTCTAAGAAACCTTTTGATGCAAGCTCAAATTCCAAGTTAAAAGTACACGATGCAGAATGAATATATTCAACTGGTTGCTTGGTCGAATGAATACATGTAGTAAACTTAATCCTACGTTGCTTCCCAAAGATACAGTGCTCACATAAGTCTAACTTACTTATTTTCTGACCCTTTAACAAGCCCATATCACTCAGTATCGTCATACATGCCTCACTCATGTGCCCTAAACGCATATGCCATAACCGAGTCAAGTTAGAATCTGACTCACCTGATGAACTACAGCAGCTTCTATCATGGTCTCTCCTAGTAGATGATAGAGAGAATTCACTTTCTTCCCTTTCATCACTGTCATGGCACCTCGAGATATCTTCAGCACTCCACCTTCAGCGGTGTACTTACACCCGATATCATCCAGTGTCCCCAGAGAAATAAGGTTCTTTTTGAGCTCCGGTACATGCCTCACGTCTGTCAATGTGCGAATTACGCCATCATGCATCTGAATACGAATTGTCCCTATCCCCACAACCTTACAAGCTGTGTTATTCCCCAACAGAACTCTACCACCATCTGCAGTCTGGTAAGTAGTAAATCAGTTCCGATGAGGCGTCATATGATAAGAACTCCCCGAATCTAGCACCTATTCATCTCTTGACGAACCTGTAGTCACACACAAAACAGCCTCTGCATCACTAGTGCTCTCCTTAGCAATATTCGCCACACTGCTTGTGGCCTTATGCTTATCACCTCTGTTTCTCAACTTAGGACAATCTCTCCTGATATGCCCTTTCTCGTGACATTCAAAGCACTTCACGCATCTCTTAGACTTTCTATGGCATGACTTAGACCTGCTTTTACCTCTGCTGCTACTGGACCCTCGATGTTGCTCTCTACCCCGAATCACTAGTCCACGCGCTACATCCTGCGTTAGACGGTTATCTCGCAACTTTCTCTACCACTCTTTAGAAAACAAAGCGGACTTTACCTCCTCTGAGGTAATCGTAGTACGCCCCTACAATAGAGAATCAGTAAAGTGCTCACACGACTCTGGTAAAGAATCCAACAACATCATGTCGTGTTCTTCATCTTCAAGAGTTTTATCGACGTTCTTCAAATCCATCATGAGTTTATTAAATTAATCTGGGTGGGTTCTGATAGACGTACCTTCAGTATATCTAAACTGGAACATCCTCTTCAACATGTACAAGCGATTGTTCCAACCCTTCTTTACATAGAGCGACTGAAACTTTGCCCACAATGCTGCGGTACCATTCTCCTCGCCTACCTCTATTAGCACTTCATCCGATAAATTCAACAGGATTTGACTCCTAGCTTTCCTCATCAACACATCCTTATCATCATCTTTCATTGATTCGGGCAACTTAGCCTTACCCTCCAATGCTTCTGCCAAACCCTGAGTTGTCAATAATGCCTCCATCTTGAGGCTCCATAACCCAAAGTTGTTCCTCCCGTTAAATTTCTCAATTTCAGCTTTCATCCCAGATATAATTGCAGCAACATAATTCCAGATAATAACCAGACAAGCAAAAGCCCCAAATCATAATCCAGAAATCTGACCCTAAGCTCTTATACCAATTGATGTAATATTAATTCGCGGAAATAACCAAGATCTTGCAAATACGTCAATGCGCAAACCTAGAGAAAATAACGAGGAACGATAAAGGACACCAGATATAACGTGGTTCGGTCCGAATGTCGGTATCTACATCCAGGAGGAGAGCCAGCAAGAACAATCCACTATAATCAGATTTACATTCACTCAATACTCTCGTGTTTCCCGTACCTAGATAATACCCAAAACCTGAAGTGTTTACAATATACAAATCAATTGGATATAATAGATAAAACTCACGAAGCACAAAGCTCACTGCATACGAACCCGTGCGACCGAAAAGAAGAAATACCAGATCGTCGTCTCTATTTTTCTCTTCTTCGCTCGCGGCTCGTTTTCTCGTTACTGTGCGGCAACTCTTTTCTTCGTGCGGTGTGGCTCGGTCTGCTTTTTGCGTCTCAGCTTTTGAAGGCAATTGGAGGAGAAGAAACATGATTGCCTTTTATTTCCTTTCATCCACTTTCTTTAGATGGGCCCCACGAAATATTACTTTCCCACTCAAAAACCTCTATGTACAGTAGCGAAGTAGTCCACAAGAAGATGTCTTGGCCAGCCATCCAAACGTGGACACATATTATCAAGATTTCCTCTCCATAAATCCATATATATTCACAAACAATTCAAATTTGAGACATAAATCTAACACCTACGGTGCTGGCGTGCCCGCGAAGCAGAACTTGATGTACCTCTTCGGGTTCTCTCCAAGCTGCCCGATCCAGCTCAATTGCACTAAGGACGGGGATGCCCTTTTAGGGGATTTCCTGGTACAGTCCCCGTCTCCGGATGCCGTCACCATCACCATCGAGGCCAAGTGCAATCACCCGTTTGGGTCCATCGAGCGGCTCTACGATAGCAACTATGCCCCGATGGGGAACAACGGCATCATCCTCAACAATTGCACGAAGGCCTCCCCTTGCGATGTGCCCACTACGCAGGTAATCCAGGCCCAATTCCAATCCCTCTACGAGCAGAGCAACAAGGCCAACACCAGCATAAGCTGCTTCTCCAAGGAGGTGAACAACTACAGCACGACGATTCTCAACCGTAGGAGAAGCTACACGAACTCTTTGAATTTGATAGTGGACTGATCCTTCGTTGGAGAAGCTTCAGAATATCAACCAGCCATTACAGACCCATTGGAACTGTTGCAGCAGTTCCTTTTCTAACACTGATCTCTAGCAAAGCTGATGGACACTCTGTTCCTGTTTCCTGATAGATTTCCTGATCTTTTCATTGCACGTTTCTATATGCCAACGGCTATAATATTTTTTTTCAAAAAACATATGCACATGCTTGCCGTTCAAACATCACCAATACCCGATATTTCCAGGATCGACCTAAACATTATCACGTTTGATCTTTGGGCACATTGAGGGGTACATTGATGTTGTTTATGGAAAAATCATCTAGATGACTTGTGATCAATTATCCAATGATTTCTCTTGAGTATCTCAGCTTCCGAAGATGTCACTTTGATGATATAATCAGCATGATACCTTCAAGCCATTATGTACATCTCATCATCTTCGACTTGTTCTCCTCTTTGTTAAGATCTTCGTCCTTGTACCAAGTTTTTGCTGAACTTACGTAGGTCATTGGTATCATCAAAATCTTCAACCATATTTGAAAGATAGTTGCTCTTTGTCAAAGATTTGCTGCTTCGATAGCAATCCGATACACCCTGTGACATCCCCTCCCTAGTCCCACATTGCCCAGGGGGAGGTCTTGGCTTGGCTTATAAGCCATGAGGGCTCCTTAGACTTGCATGAGGCCTTTTCCCGGCTGAGTGTTCGGAAAGCAAAAAACCGTGCGGGTTGCAAAGCCCAAAGCGGACAATATCGTGCAAGTGGGACCCCGGTCGTTACAAATGGTATCAGAGCCGACCCCAGACCGTATGTGTGGACTCCCGGCCGTAGTTGGATAGCAGTGCCGTCCGTGAGCCCCAATGCGGTACGGGTACAACGGGGACGTTGTATTCGAAGGGGGGAAGATTGTGACATCCCCTCCCTAGTCCCACATTGCCTAGGGGGAGGTCTTGGCTTGGCTTATAAGTCTTGGGCCCTCCCTTAACTTGCAATATACGTTTTTCGGCTGTTGTATGGGCGACGCTCGGAGGAACAAAACCATGAGGACTGTGTGTCCAAAGCGGACAATATCTTGCAAAGTGGCGCAGCGGTGCACGGTGGGCCTAGGCTGTTACAGTTGGTATTCAATCCTAGGACCTGTGGGTTATGGGTCCACCACGCTTCCACTGCGCCACTTTGCAAGATATTGTCCACTTTGGGTACACAGTCCTCACGATTTTGTTCCTCCGAGCGTCGCCCATACAACGGCCGAAAAACGCGTCTTGCAAGTTAAGGGAGGGTCCAAGGCTTATAAGACAAGCCAAGACCTTCCCCTAGGCAATGTGGGACTAGAGGCAATGTAGACTAGGGAGGGGATGTCACAATCTCCCCCCTTCGGACACAACGTCCATGTTGTGCCCGTACCGCACTGGGGCTCACGGACGGCACCGCTACTCAGCTACGGCCGGGAGTCCACACATGCGGTCGAGGGTCAGCTCTGATACCATTTATAACGGCCGGGGTCCTACTTGCACGATATTGTCCGCTTTGGGCTTTGCAACCCGCACGATTTTGCTTTCCGAGCACTCAACCGGGAAAAAGCCTCATGCAAGTCTAAGGAGCCCTCAAGGCTTATAAGCCAAGCTAAGACCTCCCCCTAGGCAATGTGGGACTAGGGAGGGGATGTCACACACCCGATCTTTCTTCCAATCATTCTGCGCATATTGGCAATTGCAATTCCACCAAGTTATTCACCTTCACAAGTGTTATCCTGCCAAGCTACGATGAACATCATAGCTCTAGACTTGTTCATCATCACCAGGTCTATTGAACATCCCGTTCTTCTAAGCCATCACGAACATCCCACTCTTCTTAACTTATTCAATCTCGATCAAGGTCCTTCCAGATTTTCACTTTATCTGAAGATCCTTTCAACTTGTAGACATCTTCACCGCTCAATATCTTGTTCATCACAAAGATCAGCAGTGAAACCCTAAAGATCGATAGAGCACTCTAAACATTGGCAACGCACTTCTCATCTCAAAAACATCTAATGCATCATCTGCATATTGGCTTGTGCATATATAATCTTGTATAACTAAATGAATACAGATATTAGTAACATTTGATTTTCTTTGTTATCATCAAAATAAGATTGAGTATTTTGTAACAAACAACACATTGGTGATATGCCCAACATCAAGCCTTTATACCAATCGATGGGGTTAGCTGCATCATCTAGAGAATGGTGAATGGGGGATTTTAAAGAACTAGTTAAATTAATGCCGAATTAAACAATCATGTTTAGAACCAAGTCAGAATCTGAGCATGAACAACAATATATTCAGATTCACGTGTGTACAATAAATTCTCAAATGCAATAAATAAAAGTTAAGGGATATAGAAATTTGTATACGATGTTTATAGTGGTTCAGCTCATTGCAAGCCCACGTCCACTCCACGTACATAGCCTGCTAGCTGGATTTCACTAATAAATCAATAAAGGTTATAGTAGCAAGTGCTGCTTATACCCAAGCACTTCTTCTCGAAGTAGGTGTTGCTAATATACTCAAGCAGATAGGACTCTCTATCTCACTCCTAAACACAAGCTAGATATTGCTAGCACCTCTCAAAGATTTATAATTGAACATTCACGGAAGATAAATTTACAGAATTGAAGCTCTTTTTAAATTTTGAAATTTTTTATTCTTGACCATCTCGGTTTTTTCAGCACCATGGTCTCCTTTTATACTCCTCCACTTCCAAACGAGCCATTAGACAACATTCAAAGGATCACTTTCCAATCAACTCGCTGGACAAGATTGTATAAAGAAGATTTAGTAGACATTGAGAGATAAAATCAGAATCTCCATGGATTCAATCGCCCATACAATTTGAATCTATATTTCAATAAATAGATTTCTTCATTATTGAAAACAACGTATCTATCATAAGAAAAAAAATGCAAGCCAGATCACTAGCCATTGTAGAAATGATTTGAGTCTAAATCTGAATGTTGCTTTTGATACTCTCCTCAAAGTCTGAGCTCGTCCTATTTCAGCGTCTGAGTCTGAATACTCTTTGAGTTTGAATATTTTCTAAGTTTGAACAGACTTCACGTAGAGTTTGAACACATTCCATGTTGTTCCAATGATATCCAAGTCATATACGATATCCACGAAGTAAACATCCAAAGGTTCAGATGTAATATCTTTAACTTCATATGCAATGTCCAGAACTTTACTTGAACTTCCTTCTTGTGGTCCCTCCAAGCGTTTTGGCAATTGCAACTCTTCCTCGATGTTCATCTATCGAAGGTCCTTCCAAGCTTTACCATAACTTCTCATTCTAGGCTTGCTCAACTTGCACTCAGGTACCTCTAGCGTTTAGACACCTCTGCGCCCATGTCTTTTTCATCTTTGAAAGAAAACTCATAATATTCATATATTCTGTAAAGATAACACCTGCATAATAGATTATGCAGATGTCAATTGGCTATTCTCAACCAATTAAAGACATTAGTAGCATTTGATGATTTTGTCATTTTCAAGGATTTTCCTTGATGCACAAGAGAAATTAAATATCAATTCTATGGCCCACACAACAACTAATTAATACCCAGAGATTTAACTTAACACGTTCGATCCGATCATCCATCGGTAACTTAAGCAATTTGACTGTCTTTTTCCTTTACCAAAACAAGAAGTCTGATCCTATTCCTATAGAACTAAGAATGCTCATACCTCTCCCCAATCTCATGCTCTACGATAACTGTCACGCCTCGAACCTTACGAGCACGATAACATCCCTCCAAATCATTCTAGTTTCGGTAACTTCCCAGGATCCAATGGCTAACATCTCGAGCGCTATGTGAAATATGCGTGCAGAAGCGAACACAAACCCCGTTCATGAATAATACAAGATGACTTATAATAAACATACAACAAACATTTATTGACACCTAAATTTTGATTTCTTATTTAATTATTTGTGCATAAAAAATTAGGAACTAAACTTAGTCCCTAGCAAAAAAAAATAATAATAATTAAGTCAGCTTTCATATAATTTTCGGATCGACGACAGGTGAAGGGCATTGAGCTTAATTGAATTAACATCACAAGAGACTGCAAAGATGAAAATTTGCCCAAACACATTATCCTTTGAATGACCGAAATTTGAAATAAGAATTTTTACACTAAGATTTTGGCCACGTGGCAATCTGAGTGGACTCCACTATGCTCGTGCATGATCAATTATTTGATGGAACAAATGTAATGGAGGGACTTGTACTCGGCCACCGTTGGTTTATGAAGAAGCCCACGTGTGCCTAAAAAAAATGAAAAAGGAAAAAAGAGAGGATTATGCAATGTATCATTATTCAATATTGGGTCAAGCCATTCAATGGTCGACGATTCGGCGTGTATTCATTACAGTACTATATTTGGTCATAGGAGCAAATAAGACAAGAAATAGAAGTTTGGGAATTTTTCTGCAAGAAAAGGAAAGAGGATAAAAGAGCCTCGATGCTTATTTCATCTTCAAGAATGAATCTCACAATGGAATAAACAGAATGAATCTTGTATTCATGAAGAAAAAGAAATCATTCTTGCACTGATTGACAGCCAATCCTCAAACGCCAGAACGACAATAAAGAGTAGCGAGAAAGACAAGTCGAAACGTAAATATTTATCTTGGTTCACCCTTAAATTAGGGTTATATCCAGCAGAGGATTTCGCTATAATTAGCGCCCGCATCTTTCTATTTCATGCGAAAAAGAATAAATATAGCAATAGCTATGCATAGGCCATTCTACTGTAGCGGGAACCACTCCCAAACAAAGATACACTTCATTCTACTACAAATACATCGGCCATTGAACAAGAAAAGCTCACCCTACTCATACCCTAAAACATCCAGTCAAATGGCGTCATCAGCTCAAAAACATCTCCCAATGCTCTTCCTAGTTTATGTCCTTCTCTTGCTTATTTTTATGCAAGAAGTGCCTCATCCTGCTTCACCCAACAGCTCTCCTCTAATGGCCGTCGCTCTTTCCAGTAGCCAAACGAGAGATGAGGAAGTGAAGGCACTCCTAAAGTGGAAATCTAAGCTCAATGAAGGGAACCGCTCTATTTTGTCCTCGTGGAATGGTAGCGCCCCCTGTTCGTGGCAAGGACTTGGTTGCGATCCTCTCGGAAGCGTCGTCAGCTTGAACCTCTCGAGCTCTGCCCTCCGTGGTATGCTTCGTGATCTCGATTTTTCCTCGTTGCCCAACTTGGTCACTCTTAAACTTGCCAACAACTCTCTCCTCGGGGACATCCCCTCGAGTGTCAGCAATCTTTCCAAGCTTGCTTACCTAGACTTTTCTCAAAACCTCCTTTCTGGAGACATTCCAACCCAACTCGGATCATTGCGGTCTCTAAAAGTTCTGGACTTATCATCGAACAATATCATGGGTTCGATCCCCAATTCTATAGGAAGTTTGAGTAACTTGACTGGCTTATACCTGCAAAACAATAACATCTCCGGGTTCATCCCTCGAGAAGTAGGAATGCTCAAATCTCTCAATGATCTGTTTCTATATAGTAACTGTGATATCCCTCCCCTTAGTCCCACATTGCCTAGGGGGAGGTCTTGGGATAGGCTTATAAGCCTTGGGCTCCCTTTCACTAGCAAGACGCGTTTTCCGGGCTGAGTGCTCGGAAAGCAAAACCGTGCGGGTTGCAAAGCCCAAAGCGGACAATATCTTGCAAGTAGCCGCGCAGCGGTGCGCGGTGGGCCCGGGCTGTTACAGTTGGTATCAGAGCGGACCCCCGACCGCATGTGTGGACAGCGGCGGAGTCCGGGGACGTTACGGGCACAACGGGGACGTTGTGTCCGAAGGGGGGGAGATTGTGATATCCCTCCCCTTAGTCCCACATTGCCTAGGGGGGAGGTCTTGGGATAGGCTTATAAGCCTTGGGCTCCCTTTCACAAGCAAGACGCGTTTTCCGGGCTGAGTGCTCGGAAAGCAAAACCGTGCGGGTTGCAAAGCCCAAAGCGGACAATATCTTGCAAGTAGCCGCGCAGCGGTGCGCGGTGGACCCGGGCTGTTACAGTAACCACATCGGCAGTCGCATTCCACCTTCAATTGGAAACATGAGCAGTTTGATGAGGTTACGGCTTTTCAATAATGATCTCCTTGGGTCCATTCCAATAGAAATAGGAATGTTGGTGTCTCTTAGTGAGCTCGACTTATCAGCCAATTACCTCCATGGATCTATCCCTCCAACTCTAGGAAATTTGAGCAATTTAGCCTTTCTTTACTTCTATGAAAACCAACTCTCTGGCCCCATACCTAAAGAAGTTGGAGGAATGAAATCTCTCGTACATCTTCAGCTGTTATTCAATGATCTAACAAGTTCCATCCCGTCTTCAATAGGGAACTTAAGCAACTTAAACATTCTTTATCTTTTCCAGAATAAGCTTTCCGGTCCTATTCCTCCTGAAATCGGAAACCTTAGATCTCTCTCTGAAATCTCTATCTATGCTAATAATCTCACAGGATCTATCCCGGAAACGATCGGGAAGTTGGGCGACTTGACCCTCTTGTTCCTCTTTGAAAACAGTATCTCTGGCCCTATACCTCCTAGTATCGGAAACTTAAGCAAGCTCAATGAATTGCACCTGTACCAAAACAAGTTGTCCCGCTCTATTCCGAAAGAGATAGGAAGACTACGTCTCCTTGTTAAACTGGCTCTATATCAAAATAGCCTCGAAGGCTCTCTTCCCATTGAGTTCAACAATCTCACATCCCTCACAAGCCTACAACTATCTGATAACCAGCTTGTCGGCCAACTGCCCCCGGATATATGCAGTGGTCAAGTTCTTGAGAACTTCACTGCTCAAAACAATCACTTCACGGGACCAATAGCACGAAGCCTGACAAATTGTACGAGCTTGTATAGAGTTAGGCTCCAAAATAACCATCTAATAGACAACATTACTGATGTTCTTGGCTCATACCCCTATTTGGATTACCTTGAGTTGAGCAATAATGAACTTTATGGAGAGCTTCCACCGAGATTAGGTGAATGGAGCAATTTGACAAGCCTGAAAATCTCTGGCAATAAATTATCAGGCATGATACCGCGTAATGTTGGAAAGATGACTCGACTACATGAACTATACTTATCTTCAAATGAACTTACCGGGGAAATTCCGAAAGAACTTGGAAAGTTGCAGTCTCTGCTAGAGCTTTGGCTGGATGGCAACCGTCTCGCGGGCTATATTCCTCCTGAAATTGGAGCATTGTCTGAACTGGTACAAATCAACGTCGCAGGAAACAAGCTAAGTGGCTCTATCTCTAGAGAACTCGGGGAGTGTTTGAACCTTCAGTATCTAAATTTAAGCAGAAATAATCTTGAGCAGAGCATTCCAAGTGAGATCGGCAATCTGCACTCTCTTCAAAGTCTCGATCTAAGTCTAAATTTGCTTATCGGAGCCATACCTCCACAACTTGGAGAATTGCCCAGTCTGGAAACACTCAATCTCTCACACAATCAACTCTCGGGTTCAATCTCACCGACTTTCGATGATATGACAAGCCTAACATCCATTGATATATCCTATAATGAGTTAGAGGGTCCTTTACCAGACATTCCAGCGTTTCATAATGCCACAATTGCCACTGTAAGAGAGAATAAAGGTTTGTGCGGAAACATTGTAGGTCTGACGCAGTGCCCGGCGTTGGCGAGGAATAGGCAAAACAGAGACAAGAATTTGCTGCTCATTTTACTTCCTACTTCTGGTTGCGTGCTTGCGTTGTTTCTTGTAGTTGGAGTTTCAAGCATTTTACACCGAAGAGCAAGGCACGGAGAGAACCATTTGACAAAAGCGAGCAGTGAAAATATGTTTGAAATCTGGGGCTATGATGGAAGAATGGTGTACGATAACATTATTGAAGCCACCGAGGATTTCGATGATAAATATTGCATCGGCATGGGAGGACATGGGAGTGTCTATAAGGCCAAGCTGCGATCGGGCGAGATTGTTGCAGTAAAGAAACTTAACGAAGCACCAGATGTTGAAATGGCCAGTCGAAAAGCATTCGAAAGAGAGATTCAAGCTTTGATGGAAACCCGACACCGGAATATCGTCAAGCTGTACGGCTTTTGCTCGAGCTCTCGCCACTCCTTTCTGGTGTATGAGTTTCTTGAATTGGGTTCCTTGCAGGGTATACTGAAAAACGAACAAAGGATAACAATGTTCGACTGGAGTAAGAGATTGAATGTCGTTAAAGGTGTGGCTTATGCATTGTGCTATATGCACTTTGAATGCTCTCCTCCTATAGTACATCGAGACATATCGAGCAAGAACATTTTACTAGATGATGAATATGAAGCTCACGTTTCAGATTTTGGCACGGCTAAGGTTCTACAACCTTGTTCATCCAATTGGACTTCCTTTGCAGGCAGCTTTGGGTATGCAGCTCCAGGTCAGTTGGTTTCTTCGAAATTTCATCCCATTTCAACTTTATAGATCAGAAAAAGCTTATACAAGAACCTCATTCCTAACTACCTTTCTTTAAACTTATAAATACCTTAACACCGATTCCAAAGCTATTCATAAGATTTCAAAGTTCGATAATGGATTAACTAAGATTTCGGCAGCCGATTAACAAGGGAAACTTTTTTCCAAAAGTAATGAAAAATCTAAAATGCCATTGGAATCTAAAGAATGTGTTGATTTATACTTAATTCTTTATGTAGAACTGGCATTCACTATGGAAGTGCATGAGAAATGTGATGTTTATAGCTTTGGAATGGTGACAATGGAAGTAATCATGGGAAGACATCCGGGCGATCTCATATCATCGCTTGTGTCCACATCTCCATCATCCTCGCGCCATTCAACAGACTCTTGGCCACTCAAAGAAGTTTTAGATCAGAGAATTCCGTACCTGAGAGGCAATGTGCTGGGGGAAGTGGTTTTTGTGACAAAGATGGCACTTTCGTGCTTAAGTCCCAAACCAGAGCTTTGTCCGAGCATGCAGCAAGTTTCCCGAGCGATTTCGGCACATAGCCCGATCGTGTTAACCGCATCAGCGCACATTAAGTTGGAAGAACTAGCTGATCCTACATGCTTCACTCATTGAGATATATCGGTCATTCTGTAGCAGCCAAATGCCACAAGGAGAGCGAAGTTACTTCTGGCACTGCTTTGCTCCTTGCTGTCATATGATAACGCATATATACTTGTAAATCTCAGGTATTCTTAGTGTGATATCCCTCCCTAGTCCCACATTGCCTAGGGGGAGGTCTTGGGTGGCTTTATAAGCCTTGGGGGTGCCCTTGATTTGCATGAGGCCTTTTCCCGGCTGAGTGCTCGGAAAGCAAAATCGTGCGGGTTGCAAAGCCCAAAGCGGATAATATCGTGCAAGTGGGACCCCGGCCGTTACAAATGGTATCAGAGCGGACCCCCGACCGCATGTGTGGACCCAGCTAGCTAGCTAGCGGTAGCGGCGGAGTCCGCGAGCCCGTGAGCCCCAGTGCGGTACGGGCACAACGAGGACGTTGTGTCCGAAGGGGGGGAGATTGTGATATCCCTCCCTAGTCCCACATTACGAGGACGTTGTGTCCGAAGGGGGGGAGATTGTGATATCCCTCCCTAGTCCCACATTGCCTAGGGGGAGGTCTTGGGTGGCTTTATAAGCCTTGGGGGTGCCCTTGATTTGCATGAGGCCTTTTCCCGGCTGAGTGCTCGGAAAGCAAAATCGTGCGGGTTGCAAAGCCCAAAGCGGATAATATCGTGCAAGTGGGACCCCGGCCGTTACAAATGGTATCAGAGCGGACCCCCGACCGCATGTGTGGACCCAGCTAGCTAGCTAGCGGTAGCGGCGGAGTCCGCGAGCCCGTGAGCCCCAGTGCGGTACGGGCACAACGAGGACGTTGTGTCCGAAGGGGGGGAGATTGTGATATCCCTCCCTAGTCCCACATTGCCTAGGGGGAGGTCTTGGGTGGCTTTATAAGCCTTGGGGTGCCCTTGATTTGCATGAGGCCTTTTCCCGGCTGAGTGCTCGGAAAGCAAAATCGTGCGGGTTGCAAAGCCCAAAGCGGACAATATCGTGCAAGTGGGACCCCGGCCGTTACAAATGGTATAAGAGCGGACCCCCGACCGCATGTGTGGACCCAGCTAGCTGGCTAGCGGTAGCGGCGGAATCCGCGAGCCCGTGAGCCCCAGTGCGGTACGGGCACAATGAGGACGTTGTGTCCGAAGGGGGGGAGATTGTGATATCCCTCCCTAGTCCCACATTGCCTAGGGGGAGGTCTTGGGTGGCTTTATAAGCCTTGGGGTGCCCTTGATTTGCATGAGGCCTTTTCCCGGCTGAGTGCTCGGAAAGCAAAATCGTGCGGGTTGCAAAGCCCAAAGCGGACAATATCGTGCAAGTGGGACCCGGCCGTTACACTTAGTCATTTCACATTGATGTCTCTGGTAATTTCTTCTTCTCGTGTCAGATTTAAATGCATATTTTTCATAGATGATGATTGTTAGTTGATCAGTTCATTAGTATAATCAGAACGAGCAAAACAGGTCACTCTCTTTGTCTCTCTCTTTTATCTATCAAGAAAAATTCAGCTCGTTTAATAAAGCATGCATCCACAAATGCGTCACAATACATGCGCACCTTTTTAATTCTTTATACGTATTTTTATTTTTTTTTAAGTTTTTCATTATTTATTTACATCTCCATATTTTATTTTTTCTTTTTTTATTTGATATGACATTTTATCATACTAACAAATTAACATGGAGAGCTTGAAAGTTGGTTAAATGAGTGGGTATTTATTTTCATACGCAAAAATATGTATGGATGTGTTTTAGGATACGGGTCGGGTTGGGCATGGGTCAAGTCGAGGTTGGGTCTGGTATGGGTAGTGAAAATTGTATTGCGTTGATATGAGTTGAACCATATTCGATCCAAACCAAACTCAACTCGATCCACCCTTTTGATACCTCTAACATAGACTAGATTATTTTGATGCAAAAACCATATAGAACCTCGAGTAATTAAAGAAAAGTATTAGAGATTCTAGGGACCATGACAAAAGTCCAGTTTCTTCTTCCATAATTTCACTCTCTTTCCTTTCAATTCCTATTGACATCTAAATATTTACTAATATTTTTCCATAGAACTATTTTTAGTTCTAAACAAGACCAAAAATAATCAATTTAAGATTCATATTTAATTTTTGTTAGCATGCATTATCATTTTGCACTTCATAGCGGATGAGAAACGACGAGTCGAAAGATCAAAGCCCATTAGAAAATTCGGTTGAAGCATGGGAGGTTGTGGACTCTAATTGGGAAATCTTCATGGGTTTAATTCGGTCTTCAGTTCTGCCTCATTTTAAGCCTAAGTTATTGAGCGGCCTTGAATTCAAATTGCACGATGAATTCGTAGACAAAATCATGGAAAAGCAAAAGAGTTCGGCCCATCTTTTCATATATACGTTGGTTGACCTGGAGATTAATCAAAATATAATAATTGATTTTATTATTATTATTATTTCGAAAGGGAAGCGGAAGATTAGCCTTTTGGTTGAACGAAACCCTAAGCTTTATATATGTGTGTGTATGTGTGTGGGTCTTCGTTCACAGGAAGAGGTCCACAGAATTGACCTTGAGAATTTTCAGAGCAAAAAAAAGGGTAAGAGCTCCACACTGGGGCTCACCCAAAGATGGTGATTTTCCTGCATCCCCGTGCCGACGTTTGCCACGCCTACGAGCTCCCGACGCTGACACCGTTTCTGCTAGTTCAAGACAAAGTCATTGCACCGACGTGATCCTTAGCAAGTCCCTCTAGCACGAGCAGTCCGTGAGATCCTCACTGGGGCCGATAGTCGTTGTTGCATAGTCCAAGTTTCAGCCGTTATTAAAGGACGAATTGCCCGCTGTCCAGAGATGTTCTCAGTCCAAAACAGCCTTGTTCTGGATGACTTTTGCTAATTAATTAGTGCAGGTTTTTGGCTTATCGTTTGGTGCCATCTGTGAGCTGCGACTATAATCCGTATGCAGGGACCAAGATCATCACGTATAGATTCACGAATCACTAATTCATAAAGTTAAAGAATCGACACACCTGTTTTCAGATCCATCGTTCTTGATGCAAAATTGCGACAATCCTGTGCTCAAGAGCTTCTCCTCTATGAACCCCATTTATCACTGACTTCAATGAGACGGCCCCTCACATATCACTTCAAACGACTCTAGATGTAAGGTTATGTGGACATCAGGGTTTAGAAGATGGACTTGAGCTTTATTTATGGAGAATGAAACATATCTCATCATCAAAGATTAGGTTTATCTCGGCCCACACTATCCAGCCTCATATCCAACTAAAATTTAGAAACTGTATATATCTTTCTTTAATAGTCCAATTAATTTACAATAATAATTAATAAAGCCCACACGAATATATTATAATATATTCTAATATTCTCTCACTTTGGCTATATTAATTGAAATTGTACTGTATATGCACATCTTTATATTGGTCTAGAGATAATTCCCAACAGTTAATCCGAATCGGACCATGCCAATAACTGCATCAGAAGACACAGAACCATCCACGATCACAAATACTCTTAACTTTACTGATATGAATTTGATATGGTAGTGTAGTAATCGGATAACATCTCAAATATTAGAGACACATTATATGTTATCCCCCTTATCCGTCACCATTCTCTCACTTTTTGTGTCACTAAACCGGATGTGTCACGAGAGAACATTTTTACGATTTCAATGAACCAACATATGTCTTACATTTATAGTTAACTATACTTTACGTGTAACAAGACATATGATTTCAGCTAAAATTAAATGCCCCAGCCATCACTCAAAGTTTACACGATGCCTTGAGATTTTCAACTGGTATATGTATTCAACTCACCTTAATTATAAAATGCTTTATTGCATGCAATAGAGTTTATACATACCTAAATGTTACAAAATATAACAAACACATATGTAAACTTTATTAGAGCAAATACCGAAAACAACTCCCACAGAACAACAACATCTCATGATGCTACTTAACCCATCAATTAACATGTCATATCAACATTCCACAACGCTTTTATGTCTGTGACATGTCATCCAAATGCGTATGGGTAAAGACCTTAAGTTAGTGAGTCTACAGCCTTATCATCTGTGTAATAAGCTCTACTGTAGTGTCACTCTTACATGTGTTACCTTTATGGTAAAAAACTTGATCGACAGATGTTTAGACCCTTGAGACTTCTACTGCTGTTAATAAACAATACTGCAAAGTTATAGTCACAATACAACTGTATGGGTCTATCCACAAAATTAAATACAATCAACTCTTTAAGGAGATTCCGGATCCAAATAACCTGAATAGCAGTTGAAAAACATACTACAAACTCCGCTTTCTTGATCGAGGATTACATAGATTTCTGTTTACACTTTTATGTAATACTGCACTTCTCTTCAGACATATAAATGTCTACAGTTGCCAACTTCACATCATGCTGATAGCTAACAAAGCTTGAATCCGAATGCCCTACTAGCTGCAGGTCCTGAATATGTTTGTAAATTAGCATATAGTCTTTTGTTCTCTTTAACTACCTCAAAACTGATGCTTTTAAGTGCACCCTGATATGGCGCATTCTTTATTTGGGTTTTCTTCATAACTTTATGAAGATACTATGACAGATTCAGTCTATAGCTCTTAATGATAGGAGCAACTCCTGACTTGTAACACTTTATACCAAATACAATCAATGTGTGTCCTTTAGAAATAACCCAACATGTGGCGAGAATGATCCATTTGGATCTCAATGCCTAGAACAAAATATTCCTTATTAAGATCAATCATGTCAAAATGCTTTGACAATATCTGCTTCACCTTCTATAGTAATTCAAGAAAATCACTTTCAAGTAAGATATCGTATATATAAGACACAAGGAAAATAAACTCCTCCCACTGATCTTGTAGTATATAGTAATTTACTTTGTTCTTGATAGATCGTTATGAAACTTCAAGCAACAATTGTCTAAAAACCTCCTTAAACCCATAAACAGACCTTTCAGTCTAGAATACCCATGAATATGTTCAAACTTTATTCCATGGCATTGTATGGGTTCATCTTTCTTTATGCATAAGTTTATCCGAATCATCTGCTACAAAACCTTCGGGTTGCATAACATAGATTTCCTCGAAGTATCCAATTAAAAGAAGTTTTAATATATGTATGACAAAAATCCTTATAATAATGAGCTATTAATACCTTGATCACTCTGAAAAATTCTTTATGAGAGACTGAATAAAAATTATTTTAATTCTACTTATTCTTTACGAGTGAAAAAATTTGGCTACCAATCTGTCTTTAAAATTCTCAAATAAAACACTGATCAAAGTATAATTTGATATAATAAAGTAGATAAAAACTTTCATCTTGAGTCCCTTTAAGTTATACACACCCAATTGCAGCAGATGGACTTGTGACCTTGAGGCATAGTAATAAGCTTTCAAACATCGTATATTTCATAGTCTGTATCTCATCTACCATGCGCCCAACCACAGTTCTAATTAAGAACAATAAGTAGCAACTGTATAAATTACTAGATCAATTACATAGTCGATTTTGTAGTCATGCTCTTTTGGATAGACTATACAGTATGACTTAATACAACTGATTGCCTATGCCAGATAGATTTTTTTTTAAAGAGATATTTTAACCTTTATTCTGCACTTGTGGGGTCTGATAAACTTCATCAGGAATTGTTTTAATAACAAGATCCTAAACCCCAATAGAATCAAACCGTAATTTAGATCATCTGTATAGGCAGAAAAACAACACAGTTATCATTAACACACCATTACCTTTAATAGTCTGTGAGCAACTACCCTTATTCGGCTACATCAAGCTCTAGCAATTTAGCTATCTGTCATTCCACAATTCTTGTTCTTTTTTTTTTTATGATAAATCAATACCCCTTTAGATGATTTGGGTAAGGTACGAAGTAAAACTAAGTGGTTCTGGAATCCAACTTATCTAATGTTGGATTATGTAACTTTATTTCTGCATGAACACCTCAAACCTTAATATGATTCTAACTAGATTAACGTCCGGTATTTTTGGTAAAAACATGATGGGTTACTTTCAAAATTTCACCCCACAGAAAATCATATAAATTGTTTTTATAAATCATACTCTTCATCATATCCATAGGATATGATTTTGTCATTCGGTCACACCTTTTGATTCAAGAACATCAAGAATAGTAAACTAAGTCACTATCCCAGGATCTTTTTAAGTATTCGATAAATGGCTCTTTAAGCTATCCAGCATTGCCATGTCAGCCATGATACTCACCACCTTGATCAAATTTGACAATTTTTTTAAGTTTATTAACTATAATCAGAAATATATTGAACTTGTCACGGAAATTAAACCTTTATTTAATCAAGTAAAAAAATATATAGAGAATAATCATCTAAAATGTGATAAAAACTCTACACAATATTGCCATATAGGATCCACTTATACCAGTATAAATGGCCTTCAATAGGTCATAACTATCGACTACAGTTTCATCCTTTATCTTAGTTATCTTACCTATGCTTCAATCTACGCATATGTCTAGGTCACTTTTAAGAGTGAGCAGAATGCTTGCTTTTATCAGTCTTTTCACTCTTTCTTTACTGATGTGACCAAGAAATTTATTCCATAATGTGCATGATTGTTCCTTAGGCAGAGAACTTTTGCAAACAACATTTCAAATGTATTAGCAACGTATAATTCATTGGAAGATAAACATAATATGTACAATCCATTGGACATAAAGTAATACCCAGCTTTATTTTAATTAAAAAATAGTAATTGCTTTATTTGAAATCTTAAAAGAGCAACTGCACATGTCCAAACTTAATACGAAAAATAAATTTTTTCTTTAAGGAGAATACATAAAATACATTTCTTAATGTCACATTAAAACCAGAATCCGAAATAACATTCTCATCAATTCAACGTCAGCTTTATAGTTGTTTCTATAGTGAGCTTAATTCATCCTGATTTGGTATCTTTCATTTTATGAATTCCTATATGGTAAACGCAACATAATATGTGGTACCGCTATCTAGCCATCACAAATCAGATGAGAGTTTAGATAAAATAAATTCACAAATCAATACCAAAGAATCATTACTTTATGATCATATTTAGATATCCAAGTTTTTGTATTAACTGTAGTCTTTCTTTATGTGATCGTTCTTCTTATAAAAGATGTGGCGATCACCATCCTTCTTAAATGATGATTTCAATGGACTCAAATAGTCAGAATGGCCGGTGGTTTATGTATTTCTTTATAGTATGATTTTTGGAACCACTAAATATGCAATTCTATCAACTTTAAGACGTAATCTTTAATCTTAATAGAACCAACACACCTGGTTGAGGAGTCATTGCAGATATGTACCACTCTCAGTAATAGACAAGATATAATGTCAAAACCTTTAAGACTTCCTTTATTTACTTAGCAATGCAGTTAACTGGCAAAAACGCTTTTCAAGTGTTCTTTAATGAATCGCTTTATATCAAATAAGCGAATCCGATCGCTCTTTACCTAGTAAGCACATAATACTTTTGAAAGTTCTCACTAACAAAACTGAGAACTATGGGGTCTTTCTTGACAAGAGCAATATAAATATTTGCCAGTCATGTGTAAACAGAAAATCCTCATTGAGTTCTCAAAGCTTGAACCCAGATAAATATCAATTCTATCAGAGTCGCCGTTCATAGAAAATGTGACTAAAAAATAACCAATATTTTCAATTAGCATAATGTGAAATTTCACCTTAAGAGATACATACATCATCATATAATCACCTTTGGGCAGAAATTTTTCACATGACACCCGACAATCAATCAATTTTGTCATCTTTGATTTAGGCAGGATGCTCATACAAATGTGCTCAAAGACTCAGTCCAAGGCCGTTTTCATGCTAAATCATGCAGTTTTGAGTTCACACAGGTCATATGAATGCACAACCTCATAACTAGGCTTGCGCCCGACACGGACGATGAACACTCAGAAATTCAATCATGTCACATCACAATCAATCAACTGCACTCAGTCAAGTAGTCAAAACACGATCGATTAACCAATTCAATTAATCAAACAGCATTGATTAATCTCAATTTCATTAAATTATCGATCGATCGCTCGGTTCTGAACTATCGCTCGCTCGCGATCAAACAACGGCAATCGATGCCCAATCAGTCAATCAATCGATTCTAACAGCCAACTAGCCACAGACGACTGGCTAAATCGACTAACTTAATTAATCGCAACTATTTACCCTAAACCCGATTTCTATCTAAACCGATCACGATTATTCTAACTAAGTACCCTAATCGACTAATTAACTAATCCTAAGTGCAATTAGCTCCCTAATCAAGGATTAGGGGTTAACTCACAATTCAACTAGCTTGGGCGGTCCCCGTGACAACGATACAGCTGCGACAACGAACGACGATAGTAACGAATCCCTTAAGACAATCTTCGATTCCTCAAGGGTTTTTGACTTCTCGAAGCTCACCGGACCTAATGTCAACAAACCACAGCTCGCGCGACCTCGTGTAGACGATGACGGAGGCTCGCGGTGGTCGGAATGGCTCCGACCAGAAGTAAACAGCCTCAGAATAGTGGTAAAAATAGGGGATCCAGTGGACATCGGGCTGGTTTGAGGGATTTATAGCTGTCCAAAGGCCAATGGGAGGATTAGCCAAGGTCGGGGGTCTCCGGGTGGTCGAGGGTTGCTGTGATTGGTGATAATGACGGCGGAGGATGGCCGGAGGCGGCGGTGACGTCTCGAACAGAAGAGGAAAATAGGGTAGAGGTCTCGGGTCAGAACAGGGGAGGGTAGTTGGGGGCTTTTCGAGGCTCCACAGGCAACGATCGGCTTCCACAAGGTCTAAGGGTCGATAGGGAGGTCACAGCCTCACAGGTGGTCGTCAGGGGTGGTGGTGAGTGGCGGAAGGCGACGACACAACGGCGAGGGACGGTGGAACAGATCAAGCTCAAAACAAGGCACTCCCGACTCTCGCAGCCGTTCAGCGGTCCTGCAGAGGCGTCCGACGGTTGCTCGGTGGCCTGGCTGTCGGAGGGTAGTAAGAAAGGTGGTCTGTGGTGGTCGGGAAAGACAGCAAGGGCTGGCGTGGCTCAGCCGACTCACGGCATTGAAACAGGACAAGGGAGTCGGGCGGTTGTTCTGGGCCTTCCGACGACCTGCGAGCTGACGATGATGGTGACACAGTGACGTCAGGCTGGTAGCAGGGTGGTAGAGTGGCTGGTGGTGGTCGGGAACTGCCGTTGGCCGTTATCGAAGCTCAAGCAGACCCCGGACGCGAAAATAGAGCAGATCGAACCCGGGGCTGTTCGCAGTCGATTGACGGCCCAACGGCGGTCGGAGTGAGGCGGAGTGGCGGCGACGGGTTGGTGGAGGAGCGGAGGAGGTTCGGTGGTGGTGGTGACGCAAAGAAATCACACACGAAGGAGGAGGAGTCTCGGTCGTGGGAGGGGTCTCGTGTGAACAAGGAGGGGAGTAAGAGAGAGATCTGCTAATGGTGAAATAGAGTTGCACGTGGGAGAGAAAAGAGTGGATGGGGTTGATTGGTAGGTGGGAGTGGTGGTTGGGGGACTTGACCAAGGTGGGGCCCACATTGGATTTGAATTCTTTGTCCTTTAGTGAATAATTGAGGTGCATTTTGGTAATTTGACATTTTAGGATTGAATGAAATTTTGTACACTGGACGAAGGGCATTTTGGTCTATTTTACAGGTTAGGCTCGGGCGCGAGGATTTCGATTCAAATTCCCAGCAACTAAGATTTTCGAAGCCTAACTTAATTGACTGCCAATTTAGAGAAACGTCCAAAATTCATCTCTTAATTCCTTACAGCCCAAAATTTCATACCAACTGAAATTCAATTCCTTTCCTTTTATTGAATTCAGGCCATTTACAAAAGATGAATTTCTAGGGCGTCACATAAGCCCTCTTTTTGTGTCATTTCAGTCATAAGCCTTTTACATATGTGCCAATTCAATCCTTAACCTTTTGCATTAGTGCCAATTTAGTCCTAAATATTTTGTATTTATGCCAATTGAGTTAATTCGGCCAATTTTGATCAAAAATCACTAGCATGGATGTCAATTATCCTCTGTGGAATGGTGGCGCTAACATGAATAATGAGCCACCCTTTAGAGTAAGCTATAATTGAGTTGATTCGATTAATGCAAAAGGTTTAGGATTGAATTGGCACAAAAAAGTTGTTTATGACTGAATTGGCACTATCGCAATAGGTTTAGAACTTTTTTGACACTAATCCTAAAGGAAAACATTAGAGACGTCTATTTGAAGAATGAGCCACCCTCTAGAGTAAGCTACATCAAGGACTGTACAAATGGTGACTGGTTTTGGTAGTGGGTTGAATGTCTTTGTATAGTCAATTCCCGGTTGTTGGTGATAGCATTTAACAACTAGTCGAGCCTTGTACCTTTCAAGGGAGCCATCGGACTTGAGCTTGAGTTCGAAAATCCATTTGCAGCCGATGGGGCAAACATTAAAAGGTGGTGGTACAAGTTTCCAAGTTTCATTTTATATTAAGGCGTCAGATTCTATCGCCATAGTTGCTAGCCAATTTAGATCTTGGGACGCCTATGTGAAGCAAGTAGGCTCGACAGGATTATGCATGCCTATAGTCAAAGAAAAAGTTTGATTTTTTGTGAGTGATCGTCGATGAATTGTGCCATCTCTCAATCGAGTGACCATGGATGTGCTGAAACTGAGGTGGAAGTCCAAAGTAGAGAAGTTGGAAGTGTCAGTCTTCGAAGCCATGGTAGGAGTTATAGATAGAGGTGGTGAGAGTGATGGTGTGGACTCAGAGTCATGGTCTAGGTAGAGGCAATATTACATTTGTAGGGGGAGAAGTAGAACATGGTGATGAAGAAGATGGATCTCCAAATGGAAAGGTGCACTCATCGAAAATCGCATCAGCCGCAATGAAGATTTTACTCGTTCGTGGGCAATAACATCAAAAGCCTCTGTACCCTGGAGGATAGCCAAGAAAGATGCAGCGTTGAGATTTGGGGCAAGCTTGTGAGTAGCATAGGGACACAAATATAGGAAAACTGTACACACAAAAACCCTGAGGTGGGAAATCTCTTGTGCCGTTTTGAATAGTGTCTGCCATCCTGTAAGACTGTTGAGGAGAGGACTCGAAGTATTGTTGATCAAATGTACCACCGTTTCAATGGCATACTCCCAAAACTGGTAGGAAACTGAGGCATGGACATAAGCATGAGGCTTGTCTTGACAATGTAGCAATGTTTGTGTTCTGCTGTGCCATTATGAAATGAGGCATAGGGACAAGATACTCGTTGATGAATGCTATGTTGCAGGAGATGGTTGCGCACTTCAGTAGAGCGGTGAAATTTTGGTGTGCCAACACGCTGAATTTTCTGAAGTTGACGTTGTAATTGAATTTCTACAAATTTGTTGAAAGCTTTGAAAATGTTTGCAAATTGGTCTTGAGTGGTAAATGGATAATACCAAGTGAATATGGAATGATTATCGACAAAATCGACATAATATTTATATCCTGAAACAGAAATGACAGGGGATGGGCCTTAAACATCAAAGTGAACCACTTCAAGAGGAAATTTAGCTCTAGACAGAAAAGGGGGTTGGGGTTAGCATTTACTCTGACTAAGAGTACATATCGTACAATGTGAGGGAGACAACTTGTAAAATTTAGTTTAGGTGGACTGGAGAAGATGTGCTACTCTATATGACACATGACCCAAGCGTTGATGCCACAAATTGAAGGAGCTAAGAAAGGCAGAAGGAGACTTGTCAGAAGTGGAGATCCGATAAAGACCATTCTCAAGATGACCTCAGAGGAATGTTGACACCTAAATTTTGACTTTTAGAAAAATCATTTATTTCAACATAAAATGAGAGTTAACCATAATTCTCACAAAAAAAAAAATCACATGCATTGCATATTTATTTCTTTCATGCATTTATATTCATGGTCGATGCCAAAGATTTGCGCTTAAACTAACGAGTGATCGCATGGCATGAAGAAATCGGACTAAAGAGAGTGCCGAAAATATTCACGGGGATTGGACTTATTTTTAATATTAAATCAGCCCATTTTACTCATTTAATTGTTAAGGGCCTTCGTTTAATCGTTTCTTAATTAATTAAGACCCATGTGAATTGGAGGTGATTAAGGGCCTTGAATTTCAAGCTAATAGAGCCTATTAGCCCTTAATGAGATTTGGCGTGGAGCCTTTTAGTCCAATCAAACCCTAGTTATTTTGCTATAAATACATCCTTAAGGTTCACGCACAGAAAAAAAAAGGGCCACATAATCTACACATACGGCAGAGTGAGAGGAAAAAAAGAGTGTTCTTGGAGGCCACCTATTGTACAGAATATTAAGAGAAGGCACAGAGGGATATAGACGAACAAAGTGGGGAGAGATCTGGGAGCGAGTCACTTCTTTTTATTCCTCGGTCAAAAGAAGGTGGTCCCTGCCTAATACCGTTCGTGTCCTTCATCAAGAACACTTCTCGGACGACGATTCCTGGGTAGTTTCCAGGAGATCAAGTCGAGCGCCAATAAGTCTAGCGAGCTCTAGCAAGCGACCCTCGAGCCCTATGATGGACAGCCGCGATTTCTTTTGGCGATCGGCTCTTTTTTTTTTTGGCAGGATCTCCGACGAATTCTGCGCAACGACCAGCCGATGCTTTCCCCTTGGTTCAACCAGCGATAGGTTCAGTGATGCCTACCATCAAGCGAATTCCAGCATCATGTCTCCTGCATCATCTTCGACAACTTTCAGTGACCTAAGAGGTGGAGATCCGATTAACACAAGAAGGTCTTAGAGCACAAGAGACAAAAGAGAAGTTTTTCCCAAAGCTCTCCTTAACTGACCAACATTTAACGCATGAGCTTAACCATGTGTGAAGGAGGAGAGAGCAACTATAAAATTCTGCTTGGGTCGCATGCGAATTGGCTTCTTTGATTTTTTCTTTCTGAATGTTACTTCATGGTTTCTCTGCTCTCCACTAAAGTTTTCCTTTGTAGACTAAAATGGAGCTCTAAGAAAATATCTCCTTCCTTGCGCGATGCTAAGGAGCTCAGTTCGCCGCTCATGGATTAATTCTCGTAATCCCGGCAGTCTCCCATTAATTCCATATTGATGAGGCAGCCTAGCGAGATCGGCGAAGTCGACCAGTTCCAATGGTTCTTCAGATGTGAACCCCCAACTACGTACGGTGTTAGCCTTGCCATCTTTGGGAAGGCATTCTGTGTTCTTCACTTTGCAGGTTCTTGGACGTGTCACTCATTTTAATAAAAGGGATCGTGAAGGAGGAAAATCTATGGTCAAGAGCAAAAGTCCAAGAGGTGGGTGGACATCACAAAATATGCTTTTCTCTTAGGCACACCTCTAGTGGAATTCGTCAAGCGGTGGGCTTTGGATTTAGCTTGTAGTCCTCACTGTTGATGGCCATTGCTTTCCTAGAGAGAGTAGTGTTCAAAATCAATACCATGCACTTTCACTTTTCGGCATTCTCATTGAAGTCCAGAAGTGCCTTCTAAGATCAACGATATTCAAAATCACCATTGATCGACCAAATTAGTCCGAGCATCCTTCTCTTATGTTCATTTTGAGTCCCTCATCGGAAGAGCCATGATCCGCAAGCCGCCATCGGCCTGAGTTCAAATTTGGAAGTTGATTTGCAAATTAGGTAATTATCCTATCTTAGAATAATTTGGATATTACATTGCCTAGTTTAAATCAATTGCTATCTTGCAGGTATACTTCCCTAACTTGAATTATTTGCATATGTCTAATGATTTCTTGCATATATTATTGCATATTTTTCAAAGGATCTAAATCCTTATTGATAGGGTAATACTGCGTTACAATTTAATGCAGTATTATCTTATTGTTAAATTTGGCATATTATTTGTAGTTATCTTATTTGAATTGCATCATATCATATCCTTATATTGATTACTTAATTTTTTATGATATAATTTGCACATAAATAAATAATCTTGCCCATAACACATGCTCCCCAATTGTGCATTGTCCCTCGGAAAACGTACATTAAAGGCAACATATGACTTCGATGTCGAAGTACGATCGTGCCCTGTACGTGTGAATTAGATATCAAATTATCAATCTTGAGGAGCGGATTGCTAATTCCCAAATAGAATTTCAAGGTTTGCCCCATGTATATAGAGACGACGGTTATTTTATAAAATATTCACTTGCTAACCCTAATCTCGGGGATGTTGTGAATAAAATCAGATTTTCGGATTTAAAGGTGTTTTATGGGCAATATTGTTTATTTTTGTTCAAATTTTCTGTGTTTTCATGCTTAGATAAATTCCTGAAAAATCCCCAAAAAATGCCATGATTTTTCTTAAGTCAAATCACATTTCCTTTGACTTTAGGATAGCTTTTTCACTTCATTTTTCATATATCCGAAAATAAACAAAAAAATGTCACTTGCATTGCATATCGTATAATTTAGTTTGCCACGTCATGCATTTTGCCACGTCATCTTGTCACTATGCCATGTTATATCATTTCACATGTCATATAGTTAGATTGCATTAGCATTGCATTTAATAAAAGAAAATCCCAAAAAATTCAATTCATCAAACTAAGGATTTTTCATGAAAATAGGGCACCGAAAGGGCATTAATTTTCAATTAATGTAACCAAGTCCCCGAACTCATTTTATTTGGTTCGTAGAGATAAAATAGTTCTCCAGCTATTTTATATAGGTTTCTAATCAACCTACCATAAATGATTAGTGGCGGCTCCAACTGAACATTTTTTATGAATGAACCTAAGTTGCGATTTGGTAGGACTTGGGAGGGTCCGAGTTAAGTTAGTTGATTTAATTGACCTAATAATCCATTAGCCTAATTTTAGGTCGCGACAAGGAATACCTGACCAGTATGAGCACATAGAGCAACAAATGAGGAAGGGTAAAATAAGAAAAAAAAGAAATTGTTAACGCGAGAAAATTTAGAAATTGACGGCAGATTTTTCATAATATTAGGAACAACCAAAACATCAAAGGGACAAAATTGAGGACCTGATGAAGGCACAAATGTACATTGTAATTGATGGGAGGAGAAAACTCCATCACCCACAGTCAATTGTTGGTTGCCTATGTACGGAGTGACCTGGGAAAGACCGAAAATGTTGTTGGTGATGTGGTGGGTGGCCCTTGAATTTGGATACCATGACTGGATATCCATGGCAGAAGGTGTAGCACCCGGGTCTACGGTCCTTCTTGACGATGCCGACCAGGGTAGGATTGCCACATCCAACGACCTGAAAAGGGTAAAGTAATACAAGGATGAGCTTACTAGCTCAGTAAGGAACATTCTAACCTCGCCACCTAGCCAGGTTTTATTCAATTAATATTTAACCAATTAGTCTCAAGCACAGCATTCGGCCATATGTTCCCCATGGATAGCCACACCAGCTCAACTCATCTCATGAAAGTTTCAAAATAGAATCATGATCATAACAAAGCAACTCCATCAATAAACGATCACAAGCCCTGTTGTCACCCGCGCAGAAACTAGAAACAACTCCCGCATATGTCTCAGAAATGTCTCCCGCACATGGTTCAGGATTGTCTCCGCATATGGCTCGGGAATTTCTATAATTCATGGCACTCCTGCACATAGATCAAGAACAATTCCCGCACATGGCTCAGGTACATCTCCTGCACATGGCTCAAGATTGTTTCCCGCATAAGGCTCAAGGTGCCAATCATTCTCAATAACCATGGAGTAACATGCATCATGTACATAAAGCCAGTGCTGAACATTAGGCATTAGTATACGAGCCCATCATACGTCGACAAACTAATATGAGTACTTGTCCTTTAGTCACTTTCTTTACAATGTGTCGCGTTATTAGGCTAATGGATTATTATGTCAATTAAATTAACTAACCCAATTCAGACCCTCTCAAGTCTTACCAAATCGCAACTTATGTTATTTATGAAAAAATGTTCAAACGGAGGCGCAACTAATCATTTACGGTAGGTTGATTAGAGACTTATATAAAATAGCGGAAGAACTATTTTATCTCTACGAACCAGAGAAAATGAGTTCGGGGACTTGGTTACATTAATTAAGAAAATTAATGCCCTTTCGGTACCTAATTTTCATAAAAATCCATAGTTTGATGACTTGAATTGTTTTGGATTTTCTTTTATTAAATGCAATGATAATGCAATCTAATTTTATGACATGAGTAATGACATGGCAAAGATGTATAATATGGCATAATGACATGGCACATACGCATGATGGCGTGACAAATATGCATGACATAGAAAATGTGATGATGCAAGCTAAGTTATATGCTATGCAATGCGAATGACATTTTTTGGTATTTTTTTGTGTATTTTCGGATTTGTAAAAAATGAAGTAAAATGCTATCCTAGAGTCAAAGAAAATGTGATCTAACTTAAGAAAAGCATGGCATTTTTTGTATTTTTTTTTTTGGGAAATTAATTTAAGCATGAAAACAATGAAAATCTGAACAAAAAAAATAATATTGCCCATAAAACACTTTTAAAATCGAATTTTCAAACAATTCACTTATCCCCAAAGATCTAGGTTATAGAATAATTTTTATTTGCTACATCCTCGAAGATTCGAGCCAGTATGCGAATAGAGATATAAAACAACAACGTCCCTTTTGCCAAATGGAAAAAACATGAAGCCTTATACTAAATTGCCATCTCATTCCATGAGATCATGGCCAAGGCATGCAATTTAATTTTCCAAAGGGTCTAGGCACAAAGGGAGCATGTGTTATGGGCAATATTGTTTACTAATGTTCAAACTTTATAGCAAACGAGTTAAACATGAATAAACAAACAAGATAAGATGCAATTCAAATAAAGGACCAAATAACTAAAGATAACATGCCAAAGTAAACTATTGGATAATATCGCGCCGTCTCTAACGATAACATTACCCAATATATAAGGATTTAGATCCTTTCAGGATAGGCAATAATAATATGCAGAGAATCATTAAAGATAGCAATAAACTCAAACTAGGTGTTGTAATATTAGGATATTCTGGATATTTCGGATAAGCTTGTTACCTAATTTGCGAATAATGTTTCCAAATTCGAATGGATTCTCGACGGATCGCCGGGATTAGATGAATTTCGGATCGGCTCAACTGCGGAGGTTCAATGACAATGGCTCATGGCAAGAACGGCGGCTGTTCGGCATTACTCCGAGGTATGGCTCGGTCACTTGTTTGTGTATTAGCGTGACACCACGAATTTGCTACTTGCTTTACAGATCTTTGTTTGTCTTTCTCTACCAACTTGAGCACCTTTTCCAAGCAATTTACAACCCACGCGCAAGTTGGAAATTTGCCCAAAGTAGCACTTTTTGGACCCGATTTGCCAGAGGCTGCTCCCAAACGTTCTTGCCCAATCATAAAAAAGGTTAGACTTTAAATAACGGCAAAATAAAGAATAATTGACCTTAAACCAACCCCGAACTGTGGCAATTTATGGCTGGACAGAGCTGGATTGTGCTAACTGAGCAAAGCACTTCATCAGTGGGTGCTCCGGCGGACGCGTAAAATTCGACTATGCTCAGCAACACAGAATTCTTGATGGATGTCTTTGACTTGTGGATATTGCTTTAATCCCACCAAAGTCTTAGATTCGTACTTCCCTTCTATTTTATTTTCCTTCTTTTATGGCTTAGAACCATAAATCACGTGGCTATGAACCCCTTTGACTAGATATTCTTGGTCATGGTCAACAAGGTGTAATAGAAAGGAAACGAAGGAACTCACCTCTTGGACTAACAGCCTCCATCCTTCAATTCGGTGAACATTGGAGTCTTGGACTCATGGTCGGAGAAATCGAAGGTAAGGCTGGTCATCGCTGGTGTTGCTTTAGAGCCCGCGATCGCCTTTTAATGCCGAGTAAGACTCGCACTTGGAGGGGCGCACAATGGTGTGTGCTAAGTCAGTAGAGTTGCTTGAGCTTCGCTAGCAGTAAAAAGAACGAGGGAACACGTTATTCAAGTAATCAGTGAGTTGTCATGTTTGGTTTCTTCGCGGGGAGCACGGTAGTTACGACCAAAAGCTTATGAAACCGCAAGGCGAGCAACGAATGTGGCACAGATTCGTCGTCAGAGGGGCTCGAACGGGTAAACCACGGGATCCTCTCTTTCTCTCCACACTCTTTTTCTTCTTCTCTAGACGAAGATTCTCTTCACTTTTTGTGTCATGTGATGGCAGTTGTGTCGCCTCTCAAAACTACCGTATGTGAAATTTTTTGGCCTCCTTCAATCCTAGAGTATAATGACATATTTATAGAGCAAGGGTTTACTAAACCTAACGTTACTAGGACTCAATCTAAGCCGTTAGATTAGTAATCCTAATAGGATCAATTCTTAGTCGTAGGATTTAAAATTCTGAAATTCAAGAGTCCTATTCCATTAAAATATCAGGGAATTTTCCATGAGAGCATGGAGATGGATTGGCGGAGAATTCCAAAGCATTATGGGTCCAATTGCGCAAATTTGAGCTCAAATTGGGCTTTAATTAATCAATAATCAATTAAATAAAAGCCTTGAACATTTAAATGAGCTAAAATGGGATGAATTGAATTAAAAATAAACTAGAACCAGGTCCCATTGATTTTTCGGCACTTTCTATCCCATTATAGCCAAAAATCGACTGATTATTGCTCTAGTCCAGTTGCTTGTCAAATCAATCTCGCATTGCCGATGCAGGTAAATGCTTATGCGATGCATGAGTGAGAAAAATTAAATATGTTATGCATGAAAATTAAAGCAATTATTTTTTTGTGAGAACTAAAATTAATTCTCAATTTATAAGAATAAATAACTAAAAAAATTTAGTCAAACTTTAGGTATCAACACAATGGTAAGCAAGAGATTTGCAAGTCTCGAGAATTTAGCATCCACAATAAATCCCATGGGTAACATCACAATTCTAACCAAGGCGGGTCTTCTAACTCGGTGTAAGAAAGCAATCCTGAAATCAATGGCTCTAGTAAGCATTCGGTTAAGGCTCTCGAGCCTTGAGGACATTCTGGGGTCAGTCAATCTCACGAGATTCACGATCTTAGATCCCAAATGAACTCCCAGACCATTCTGAATTTTTGGATACCGAGCCTCACTGAGTCCCTAAATCATAATCGGAACTACTATTCTACGGTTCCTAGGTAGTCTGAAGCAGCCTTAACCAAGCTCGCCTTCTCTCCTAGTACCTTCCCTTCTTCATGACCGAACCAACACATCCATCCCCTCTATTCCGAGTTTAGGTAAACATAACGCTTTCGACGCATCTAAACTGGAATTTAAGCTCCTACTATTCGACCCCTTAAAGTTGGTTCATCAAACAGAAATTCAGTTCTGTATGGTTAACGGAAGTTACTACCTTCAGATTAGCTAATGAGCTCCAAAAATCACCAAATTTTAATATGATGTATCTAAGACATAGATGAACATCGTTTCAAGAATCATAAGCTGATTCGAACTAGAAAAATTGCAGTAATTCACACACTCTGGAGGAAATCTGACCTTCAGAGAAAATCAATGGAAACTTCAAAGAAGCAGCCTTGTTTCATTAGCTTAACGGGTCTATAAAAATCCAAACTTTTTATATGTTGTAGTCCAAGATGTCTTCTTAAAATTTTGTGAAGATAAGTTGATTCAGTTCATTTTTCTAAAATTTGTAGAAAATCACGAACTGATAGAGGTCACAGCTAAACTCACCAAAAACAGACAGAACCCATGAGGTTCTAAATGAATTACAAATTCTAATTCAATCCCAAAAATTTTGATATTAAATTATGTTATAGCCAAGAATGTTATGAACAAGTTTCATGATGAAGGTTGGTCAAATTTTTGACACACGGAGCTTTGTAAAATTCACAATCTAGTAGACTCAGTGTAGATCCGATCTGAACAGCACACTGTTTCTCATACCAGCCCGACTTCAAACCAATCTCAGCACTAAGATATACTCTATTCTAACATTCTAGCAATTATAGGAAAGAGTTCGAATGATTCCTTGTCTGGATTTGTGAATAGGAGTTGAGTATAGCCTTGATTGTCCCTCAATTTCTCTCGGTTCCAGCCCCTAGTTGACAGAACGGGTTCTGTCCTTCCTCCTCCTTTTAGTCCTCTGCTGGCAAACGTGAGGAGATGGAGAGGGGATGAGGAGAGCCAAAAACCTTCTTCTCACCTCAAGCACACCCTTATATAGAGCTGGGTAAGGGAAAAACTTGAGGACGAAGTTTCCGTGACACTTGTCCCCTTTCCGTCGACATTTCGCGGACATGCGGCGAGCCAATTCGCCATTTGATCTTTAGTCCTTGCATGCATGCCGCTTGTAGGGATGCACACTAAATTCTCCTCTGGTCACCACCTCTTTTCTCTTTACTCGACACTTGGCTTTCCCCTAGGACACTTGTGAGACATGCACCGACATTGAACCTGTCACGCAAGCACGCCCAGGTCCATTTTCATCCAAACTGACTAAGTTTTCTCCACTTTCTTGACAAACAAACCTCAAATTCATGTTCCTCATGATCTTACGGTCGCATAGGAGAAAACAGAGCTCAATTCGGCCTCCGGACGAGCTCGAACGACCCATTTTACTTTCGACGTGTGCTGAAAATCGAGAATACGGGCTCTTGGATCGTGGGTCCTTCTTCATGCAACTTTACTTCAATTCAAGGCTTGGTCTAATTCCTTGACTCACCAATGGGCCGACACATGTAGTCACGCTATCCTATGGCCATTCCTTCAATTCATGATGGCGTCCATCTCACACCTTACCAATGCCCTTGATGATTCTTAACTTTGTTAACAAAGGATTCTTATATCCTTAATCTGTAGCCATATAAACTTCCGTGTCTCGAGTCAACTCTCAATTCCATCTCGGTCTTCCTTGACCTTTTGAGAGCCACTGAAAATGGGATGCCACAGAAGGTGGATTATTAAAAGGGGCATAGTAAGTCGCTAATTGAGCAGCTTCGGTTGGGATTGAATAATTTGTCTGAGGTGGTGGTAGTGTACAAACTGGGGATTAAAGCGCTCCCTGCAATTGTTGGCTCATGGCCTTGGCGGTAGCATATCTGACAAAATGGCCCAATGTTGTTGCGTTGCTTGCCACCTCCACCAAACGACCGATGGTTGGGAGACCCTATTGGTGTCGGTTGGAGTGGACTGGTGTTGGATGCTCCTGCGATGGATGGATCGAAATTTTGAGAGCCTTCTTTAGCTTGTTGATGTGTAAATCATGTCTGGTGAGAAATAAAAGGAGCATGTAGAGGAGCATTGGAGGTCATTTTGCTCAACTATAGTCTTCATTCATGTTGAAGTAGCAATTTGTGAAGAGCGTTGTATGAGAGCACCCCCAATTGAGAGACGACAGAGATCGATGTGTCTAATCCGAAAAATTCTAGGCCAAGACCACGAAAGATATGCGTATGGTATTCATTGGCTGAGAGAGATTCTCCAATAGTTTCCAATTGATATGCGATGGTTGCTGCCTCTTGAAGGAACTCTATAATTGTGCGGCTTCCTTCAGTGATGGATTGAAATTGAAGCCTCAAAACCAATGCTCGTGCTGTTGATTGTGCTACATAGGACTCGGAGAGGAATAAAAATGGAAAGTAAACATCTGATTTGATTATTGATGTAGAGGAGGAAATTTTGGTATCTAATTCGGTGGAGCTTGATTGTTGCTGATTGATATATGATTTAGTGGAGCTTGGTTGTTGCTGATTTGATTCTGTGGAGGAACGTGATTTTGTTAACAGTTGGAAAACACTTGAACGATTGCATGCTCTGTAATCATCAAATTTACAATCGATTTCTTGAAGATCGCTTCTTTCCATGGAGTTGATACTAGCACTCAAATCGATCCACATAAAACTCGAGAAAAGTACCAAAATAGTCCTAAACCTATTGCATTGGTACCAATTCAATTCTAAACCTTTCAATTGGACAAATTTATTCCTAAACTTTTTTGCATTTGTATCAATTCAGTCCATCCGACCAATTTTAGCAGGAAATCGCTGACGTGAGCGATGGTGATGCCATGTAGAACGATTAGTTCTGACGTGGTCATTATTTAACAATAATTTTTTTAAAAATATATATTTTAAAATTTGTTTTTCTTTTAATCTAAAACTTGGGGTTTGGTCTACGAGGATGGCCGACAAACCTCATTGGCCCTGAGCAAGGGTTATGACCCTCCTCGCTCAGAGCCATTGCGGCCTCGCGCGCAGCGAGAAAGGCCGCAATGTCCTTGGCGGAGGTGGCCCTCGCTAGCATCCGGCCCTCACCCACGGGTCGACAAGGGTGGCCGGTCTTTGAGTTTCAAAGTAAAAAAAGAAAAAATTGATTAAAAATTAATTTAAAAATATTATTAAATAATGGCCACGATAGTGCCAGCCATTTTCCGTGGCATCGCTGACATCCACGTCAACAATTTCTAGCCAAAATTGATCGGATGGACAAATTGTTAACAATGCAAAAAAAATTATGACTAAATTAGTCCAATTGAAAGGTTTATGACTGAATTGATACCAATGCAATAGGTTTAAAAAAGAAATTATGCTTTTTCTCATAGAATTCTAATGTTTTTTTATCGTCTGTCGTTGATTTATCTTGTAAGTTGTCTTCCAACGTTAGAACTTATAGCTACATATCATGGCAAGTGATTACTTTGGTCAAATTACTCTCGTTGGTCAATAAACTTGGTTCCATTCTTGCCTCTTCCAATAGGATGACTTTTAAGTGGAGATCTTTTCAATGTATTCCTCCTGGGATATACCCTACTCAACATTATCGAAATTTGTTTTCGTCCCAAGATAGCTTGAATTCGTAGATCGATTCACGGCAATGTAGCTTTACTACATACAGGGATGACATTATCGAAATTTCATGAATTCCAAGTTGCTCTATAATTTCGTATAAAATATAAGTACACACTCGACGGAGGGTTCCTCGGATATTCTGCAAATTAAGTTAGTTCGATGTGGAATTCAGGACCTCCCGTTACCGAATGACTTTTCTTCGGTCTAGGCACGCAAGAAGGCTCTGTTTGGCAATGTTCATGTTTCTTGTTTCTGTTCCCGTGTTTCTGTTCCTCAGTGTTTCTGTTCCCGGATGATTTTTGAGAATCAGAACGCGTTTGGTAACTGCTAAAATTTTTGTTCCAGGAACATAAACGCGTTTAGTAACTGCATAAAATTTTTGTTCCCAATTTGCATTTAAATTAAATAATTAAATAATTATATTTGATGACAAAGAAAAGATAAAATAATTAAATCAAATAGTGATTAAGAAAAAGAAACGAAAAAATAAAAAAGAGTTGCGAAAAAGAAAGTTAATCTTTTTTAGATTTAAAAATACCATCTTGAAGAGGAAATTGAAATAAAAATATCAACTATATTTGTGTATTTTTCTAACCACGAATGATATTTTTCTAATTTTTTGGGTATTTTATAATTAAATAAATTTTAAAAATTAAAAAAATATGAAACCTATTTTTAATTCAAAATTGGTTCTTAAGGCTCATCCAAGGCTTTCAAAGTTGATTTTGCAATTTTTATGATTTTTTGTTATTTTTAAATTAATTTTAAAAATAAAAATAATTATAATTATAATTATAATTATAAATCATGTATCAACAAGAACTGAAAGTATCAAGGAAAAATTCATAGAAGTATATCGTGGAAAACATTGATTTACAAAAGTGTTCTGGAACACAAAAATCAAATTTTTTTTGTTTTGAAAAGTGTTCCGGAACACAGAATTAGAATCATAATTATTTGCATTACCAAACATGTTTCTGTTCTTTACTGTTCCCGAGAACAGAAACAGAGAAACGAGAACAATGTCAAACAGACCCGAAAAGTCCCAACTGCCTTAATTGACCCCAGTTTCTTTCCCCAATGACTTAACTTGGAAGATTCTCTTCTTGGTGTCTTACACGGTTCGCTATGCTTGTACGGACTGGTGATCATGTCTGCTTCCCGGTGGGTATGAAAAGGAACGCTATGTGGGTGATGAGTAGGGTCGGGTCAATCCCACAAGAGTGCCCTGCAAAAACCTCTAATTAAAAGCTATCCCATTGGAAGGGGGAACCGTGGAGCCACTTAGGACCCGTTTATTTCGACTTTGAAAATGAGTTTTAGGAAAATACAAAGACTTTTATTTTAAGGGATTTTGAAAAAATGCAAATTATATTTGATAAAACATCTATTGTAAAGCAACTTTGAGTTAAAATAGTGTTTGACAAAAAAGAAAAATTGCAAATGGCTTTGGCTTTAATTTACTTTTTTTATAAAAATAAAAATAAAAAGCCCAATGCTAATCCCTATCAATATTGAGCTTTCAACCTTTTCAAGGATAGCATTTAGCCAAGTGTCCCTTGAAAAGATTTGCCAAACACTCCAAAAGTTTCCCAAGGAACTTTGGAGGCCAACAACCCATTGGAAAAGTTAAACCAAATGCACCTTAGCTCAAAAGGGCGGTTTGACATGACATTTCATGAAATAGCCACCAGTCATGGCATATAGCCAGAGCAATAATTAGGCCACCGTGTGCCGATCAACATCCCATGACCAAAATAATTCACACTTTGAAATACTAAGAAAACAACTTAGGTAAGCTTCTTCTTCCTCATTTAATAGAGAGTGGATACACTCTCCTCTCCAATTACATTGGATGATAATGGGCTGCTCTTCTATTTACCATTAATCAAGCCATGGAGTTCTAAAATGCAATCGATCATCAGTGGGTAGAGCAAAAAACTGAGCAATGGCCGTGCTGTACCAGGCCCTGGTCCCGAAGCCGGGTCTCTAAGCTGAGGCCGGGACCGCGATCGGGGTTGAGGCCTGGTCCTGAGGTCGGGGCCTAGTCCTGAGGTCGGGGCCTGGTCCTAGGGCCGAGGCCGGGGCCTGGTATCGAGGCCGGGTCCCAGGGACCGAGGCCGGGGGTCGGGGCCATGTCCGAGACCCGAGGCCGGGTCCCGAGGCCAAGGTCAGGGGTTGGGACCTGTTCCGGGGCCGGTGGACCGGGGTCGAGATCGGGGTCGGTGCCGGGGCCGGGGATCCGGGATGGGGCCGGGGGCCAGGGATTAGGGACGGGGCTGGGCAAGGCCAGTGCAGGGACCGGAGTCAGGAAATATTTTAGTAATATTATTTTTTTAAAATATTATTGTGTTTTGATAATATAGGTCAAAACGGGTCGGGTCGGGTTTTGGTCGTTAAATATAAGTCAATATGGGTCGGACCATATTCGACTCGACCCAAACCCGACCCAACCCCGACCTAACCCACTCATTTGCCACCTCTACTTTTAAGTGGAGATCTTTTCAATGTATTCCTCCTGGGATATACCCTACTCAACTTAACACCTATATATCGTTTGTGTAGCCATTCCTGTCGAGAGCACATATGATCAACGATCCAGATAAACTTGACGTGTAAGACATTGAGAAGAGAATCGAATTAAGTCATTGTGGAATGATCGATCAAAAAATTGAAATCAATTAAAGCAGTTCGAACTTTCCTTCTGCGCCAATGTGTATGTACTATTCTACGTACCACTTTCTAATAACTTTGGACTCGTGTTTCATACTCCATGTACATGAGGAATTTGTCCAATGTTCTATGCCGTGTTTCATCGAGCGGAGAAATCTTCTTCCAAATCGCTATCATTTTAAGTGGGATGTGAACTTTAATGTCACTTTCTCTTCCCATCACATCCCCTTTCCTGGACGGATTTCGTAATTTTGTCTTCTCATGTTAGTACTTGTGTATACGCATTAAGGCAAGCGCTTGGTCCTAAGCAAGACCTTAAGAGGTTTCATCTAAACTTTGAGACATGCGAGGGTATTCTTTAGGATGAAGGGAAGAAAAATATTTTCTCTCAACTTGGGAGTGTAGTTGGAGAAGCTAAACTCAACGTCATTCTTCGGAATGGCTACTTCTGGATAGACTCGTATAGTAGCGATCCGCGTCTGGAATGAGATATCAGAGCTAAGACTTCCCATACACTTATTCTTTCTAAGAAGGAAAAAGAAAAACAATTCGAGAGAAGGACTTTTGGTGTGCATTTGTTGTATTTCATGATTGTCCAGTAGCGAATTTATAATTTATTGGCAATATTAAATTTTTGAGGTACAATTATTTTCTTCATACACTGTTTGGCCATTTTCTAACGCCACATTAAGGGTCCCTTTTGTTGGCACCTGATTTTTGACCAAGTCTTTTTCAGTTTTATTTTTGAAAAAATCACAAAAAATTCATAAAAAGTCAAAAAATTACAAAATCAACTTTGGTGGCCTTGGCCAAGCCCAAAGAACCATTCTTGACCAAAAAATAATTTTTCATATTTTTCACATTTTTTTTGTATTTTTAGAAAATAGGAAAATACTAGAAAAATCAACAAAAATACAATTTGAGGTCACAAAAATATGGAAAAATATCCAATATTTTTCCTTTTAATCCCTTGTATTTTTGACCTCGCAAAAAAAAATCCAAAATCAGATTCAATCTTAGGTGTTCCTTTGTAGCCCGCACCATTGAATTTAAGAAAACAAATACCAATTGAGTCTTTTAATTTGCCATTTTGGCATTTTTTAAGATCTTGACATTCAATTTAACTGTCCCCTATTTCAATTTAGCCCAATTGTTTTCGCAATTTGCTCAATTGCACGGATTTGACAAAATTACATACTAAAATTGCATTTTAGTCCTTGAAATTAAGCATAATTGAAATTACTTTCAATTCAAGGGCTATCATTGCAAATTAAACATGTTACCCAATGGATTTCACCATTTTAAATCGATTTGAACAGGTGGTTTGACTCAATTTGATCATTTGCACCCTCAATTACACGATCCCCAATTTCCAATTAAATGAAAATTTGGGGGTTTTGTAGAAATTGATGAAAACTTTTGGGCAAAACCACATTTCTAGATAGAATTCATGTTCTAGATTCGATTTTGAGGTTCAATTGCAAAATTTTTCCATCAATTTGGGATTAATTTGAAAAATCCTGTTCGGAACCGGTTCAGACCGGCGGTCGGACCGGTCGAACCGGTCCAGAACAGTGTCATCTTCCCCGCTGAGCCTCCGTGCAGATGAACAATGACTGACTAAGTTTCCAAGCCCAAATTGAAGGTCAATTCGCAACTAATTGAAAGAGGAACGGTGGGCGTTTTGTTCCTCTCATCTTCCCCCGTCGATTGACATCGACGGCACTATCCGACGTCGCCGGAGGAGGGAGCAATTGGCCAGTCAAACCTTCGGACCTGCAAAAGTCAACAAAGGCAAAAACAGCTCAAATCCTTGCCAAATTCGTGCGAAATGAAGCTCACCGCGGAACCAAAAGGGACTGAGCGAAATGCCCATCTTCCCCGACTTCGTTTTGACCCAATTGCACGTGACTACACGTGCCAAACCAAGTCAGTTGGAGATCCACCGTTCGGCGCCAAAAATCAAACAAGCTATATAAGCTAATAGGCCTTCGCGAAGAGGGAGGTGGTTGGATTCAGTTCGAGGGGAAGAAACTGAATTGAGAGAGAGAAAGAAAGAGAGAGAAAGAGCTCACCTTCCCTCGCGGTGGTCGAAGGTTGGAGCTCAAAATTGCAGAGCGCCGGTTGGGCCTTCCGAGGCAAAACCAAAGCTCCACGAGGTCGCCGAGAGATCGCCCGAAGTCTCCTGAAGTGATCGCCGCCGGCCGCGCCCAGTGAAATTGCAAGAACATGTGAGTCTCAGTCCCGAGTTTTTCTTCAAGCTTTCATGGCGATTCGTGCATTCCTTAATTATTCATACAATTAGTGTGTGCCTTTCGTTCCTTGGACATCACTGACCATGTTCGCGTCTTGATTTTGCATCGATTTCGTTCACAACCCCTGAATCGAGTCTTCACACTTAACCTCCACAGCTGATTCTTGCCCAGCCAAACCTGGGTTGAACGGGCTCAATCGGAGCCTGAGGTAAGTCTCCTGAACCTCCTGCCATGTTAATCCGTGAAATAATTGATCTGATTTAGCGTAACCTGTGCGATTGAGTCTCCATGGCCGTACTCGGTAGTTCGCGCGATACTCTCGATTCTGCAAGTAGGTTGCCTCGATTCTAAGATATGTTAAGATAGAGATGATTGCGAATCGATTCCCGTCAGTTTCATGAGATTTCATCGAGAGTTCATCGTCAGATCATCATCGGAGAACTACAGCCGTCCATTCCGCCGGAGTCGCGAGGTTGAAGACGAAGCTGACATGGCGCGGTCAACTAGTCAAAATTCCAGATGTCATCCCATGATTAGTCCACGTGTTAGCCCAGTCAGCATGGCCGTTGAGTTTGTTATTCAAATAAAAGAATCCAACGGCCGAGAATAATCGAATCTAATAAATGGTGACCGTCCGATTAGAAATTAGGATTATTCGAAAATGATTTTAATCGTAAAATCAAACAGAATAAGAAACGGTGCCGTTTAGAGGAAGGATTAGGTGACGTCGTTTTAGGTTAATGAAAATAGACGGCTCAGATCAGGTTCCACATTCTAATCGTGGCCGTAGATTTAAGTAATTAGATCAGACGGCCCTGGTCGAGTCTCCATTCAATCTGAGCCGTAGGTTTCGGTAAGTCAATTCGAAGACCCTGAGTCAGCCACGCGGCGCAATGAAGGCCGTTAGATCAAATTCGACAATTCAAAAATAAAAAGCATCAAACAGCGTCGTTTTGGTCTTCGATTTCACGGATCCGGGTCTGGGCCGGGTTCCGACCCGAGTGGGTGGGGTCGACCCGACCCCAATAATATTTTTTTTTAAATAAAAAAAATCAGAAAATGATTTTAAAGAATAAAAAAAAATCAGAAAAATCCTAGAAAATCCAAAAAATGCTAAGAAATTCCAGGAAATTCCAAAAAAAAATAATAATAGAAAAATTGTGGAAAAATCCTAAACACTCCAGAAATCCCCAAAAATCGAGGATTGACCACAGACAACTGGTCAACCCTATTTTTGGGGTTTCTTATCCGTTCTTCCGAGACTTGACGATATTACCCTTTAGGGGTAAGTCGCCTCTGCTGCATATGCGTGGTAAGGCCGATAATGCCAAGGTAAGAATTAGGGTCGGGTAGGCGACCAATTCTTAGGTTTGGGTTTTCGAGTCCCGCCTCTTTTCTCAAAATGTCGATTTTCCCCTTTAATGGGAAAATCGTCTTTCTTGTCTCAATCGAGTTCTGAAAATTGCTTGAAGTTGGGGTTTGGGTCAGGTGGACGACCAACCCTAATGTTTGAGATTTTCAGTTCTCATCTTTGTCCAAAATGACGACTTTACCCCTCCAAGGGTAAAATCACTTTTAAATTCCAGAAAAATCCTGGAAATTCCCGAAAAATAGGAAATGGATTGGATTGATGGCCAATCATATTTCCCCTGTCTTGTGACTTCCCAATTTGTCTAAAATGACAGATTTACCCTTTTAAGGGTAAATTTTCCCGAATTATTCAAAATTATGATTCTGCCCCTCATGGGCGAATCATGTCCAAATCACTCCTAAGCCTTGCTGATTTCATGTGTTTTATCCGCATGTACTGGATGCCATGCTGATTTCATGTGTTTTATCCGCATGTACTGGATCCTTGATTTGGGCACTTATTTCTATTTTTGGTTGTGAGTGATAGGATATTATTTCCCATCTGCATGAACTCCTAGATTTAGGATCTGTACCCCATTCATCTGTATGAAATCCTAGGATCAGATAAACCATTCAGCTTAGGTACCGGAAGGGCGTCAACTCTGACAGTTGGCGTAACTAAGTCCCCGAACCCATTTCTCTGGTTTCCGCAGAATCGAATAGACCGCTCCCAACTATTCGATAGGGTTTCCGATCGTACCCTCCACGAAACGATTGGTGGCGACTCCTTGGCATGTACACTCTTCACATGTCACTAGACCACACTGAAGGTCGACCACGTATATCCAGCAGTTGCGATTTGGGAAATGGGCCTTGGGAGAAGCCCGCGTCCGATCCAGCCAGCGATCGGGCGGCCCATTAGCCCGCTCCCACCTCCGAGCTCGAGAGAGGGTCGCGATAGACTGGCGACTCCGCTGGGGACCTTATTCTAAACCAGAATCTCTGGTTACGAATTCTAGAGGATTTGAGCCAATTAAAAAATGGTTTGGTTTATCTGACCTTGTTTTCTGCAGATGCTCTCGAAGGTGAGGTACGTACACTAATCATTGTGTTAAATGTTTTTGCAGATTGAAGAGATAAGGGGTGGAGTGATTGTTGACATTTTTCCTGCAGGTTGGAGTTAGGAATGTATGTTTTTCTTTATGCACATACTGAAGCGGTGTTTTGATACAAACTGCTATGCATGACTTTGCATTGTGATGATCACGACACATTGCACACACTGGCGGTCAAACCCCGACTGCAAACCACCTCTAGGTTACCTTAGATAGGGAAAGGGTGCGAAAAGGATCTTGTGTTTGATGGCACTTGAGACTTTCGTATTCGTTCCCGCCCACCATCTGCATTGGCGATATCTAGCCCTCTTGGGTAGGTACCCTTGGGGAGGAATCTGCCTCGTGTGGATCGTGAGAGCCTGAGCCGTAGGTTCCTCACCTGATTTTCAATTATCTTTAGAGTATACCCACTGGTCGCATGCGCATGTCCATGGATGGTTGGTATACCTAAAACCACCCATTGATACAGGGGGCATTCCACATCCCCCAGAGTGTGGTTGGTAAGACATTTATCTCTAAACGTACTTTATTTCCTGCTCCATGATATGACTCATACATTGCATACATCCATATGCATTCGCATCATGAAGATTACTCGAGTGACTAATGAGAACAACAATGATTTTGGGGTAGGATGTCGTTGTTCCCTAATAGCTCGACGGAGTTGGTGACCTTCGAGTACTTGAGAAAAGTTACTCGCCCCGGACCAAACACGAGGCTACACTTTACTAGATTCGTGTATGGTCGGGAACTGACTGGACGTAAGCTGGGGTATGCTGAGGACTGTCAAACCCGCTACTAAGCTGATAATCTCAGATTCAAGCGGCAATCAGACGAAATGATGAAGGATTATTTGGAGATGAAGAGACAACGTCGCAACCAGCTAGCTAGGGAAGCGTACGCCCGCAGGAAGGCTGAATTGCTAGCCAAAGAGAACATATCCATGATTACTTCTTGGGGTAGGAAGAGACGCCCTGCGATCAAGACCAAGCCAAGGCGTATCACAATCAAGAAAGTGGAACCCGAGAAGGCTTCCGAAGTCATCGTACCCTGGACTAGAGAGTGGCCGAAGGAACTACAACCTCTCGACCAAACCACTGAAGATAACTCCCCTACCCTAGATTAAGGGAGAGTTCCCGACCGACTGTTGTTGACACCTGATTTTTGACCACCTTTTATTTTAGTTTTTATTTCTAAAATTAATTTAAAATAGTAAAAAAGGTCAAAAAATTGCAAAATCAACTTTGGAAGCCTTAGCCTAGCCTTAGGAACCAATTTTGAACAAAAAATATTTTTTGAATTTTTTAATATTTTTTGGAATTTATTTAATTATAAAAATACCCAAAAAATCAGAAAAAATACCATTCGTGGTCAGAAAAATACACAAAAATATTCAATAATTTTATTTTAATTTGGCTCGATTCATGGGGTTCCTTCACAAACCTAAAACCGAAACGAGCCTAAAAAATCCCTTTCGAGTCTTTTAATTTTCAATTCTTGGTTTTTATAAGCTATGACATTGGATTCTAAAGTCTTGAAGTGAAATTGGGTCAATTTGCCCTCCAATTTGATCAATTTTAGCCAAAAGGGCTTAATTGCATAAAAATCTTTCAATTTAGTCCCCGGTTTTACAATTTTTGAAATTAAATTTCACACGGGCACACCCATTAAAATTAAACACCTCTACCCTATAGTTTTCATCATGAGGAATCCATTGGTGGGCTCATTTTTGATTAATTCGATCGTTTGGCCCCTCAATTTGGCGAAATTCATTTTCGGATCCTAGGGACAATTTGGGGTTTTTATAAAATTTCAATCAATCGATTCACGAAAATACCCATATTTGATAGAAAACATGTCAAGGAGTCCGATTATGCCATCAATTTCATGAAAATAGGTCAATTTGGGGTCCAATTTGAGCAATTTGGTCGAACCGGGCCGGTCGGGTCAGACCCGACCCGACTCGGTCCGATCGGGTCTGCAACTCAGTTGCAGACCCGTGCGACGCACCGAGCAGGGGCAAAACAGAGCAACGTGGGGCGCATTTTTTGAAGAAAAAAAAGGCAGCCGAGCGTGGGAGGCAGTTGGCAGAGCGTGTCCGACTTTGGCAGAGGTTGTGGACGTGCCGAGGCGGGCGGTCGGCCACGCGAAACCGGGAGATTCTCGGTTAAAACCGAGTTTTGGCCGAGAGAGAGGGAGGGAGATTTTTCGAGCAAAAACCCGGAGAGAGGAGCGACCGAGGACCTTCAGCAGACCTTACTGACCACCACCGGTTCCTTAGCCGTCGTCGACAAGCCACGACCAGGTCGGTTTTCCTCTCCGACTTCTATTTTGGTAGCGCATGTCAAGTGTTCGACGAAATGCCCGATTCGGCTTGGTGACTTTTGGCTCTCGGCCGTGTGGTCTCGGGGGTCTAGGGTAGCTAGTTTCGCCTCAAGTCTTCACTAGAACCGACCCTAACCTCGTGTTGACGTTCGTTTTGCATCGGAAACCGCCGAGAGCGGCGGTCCGAGCTTCGCCGGCCGCGGTCCAAACCGGGAGCTTGGCGAGGGGATTTCGGCGGCCGCCGAGCCGCAGGCGGCCTCAGGTAAGTCCCTAGACTTTGTTTGGATGCTGTGTGATCAATAGAAATCGGGTTTAGTTGCAAAAAAATTTCTAAAAAAATCTTCGCCGGCGCCGGTCGGGGGGAGGCTCGGTTCGCCTGTTTTCCACGTCGTCATGGCTTTATTTTTAGCTGAATCGTGTTGCTGAAGTCTTAGAGAGTCGAATGGTGTCAAAAGGGTGAAAAAACACTGAGGTTTGCCTCGGTTTGGCGGTTCTCCGGCGAGATTCCGGCGAAGTCGCCGGAATTTGTACTATTCATCGTCTTCTCCGGCGACTTCGCCGGCGGGTCAACGGTCAAAGGCTGACGTGGCGAGCCACGTAGGCGGCCACGTCAGCAGGCGGGGGCCACGGCCGGGCTTAATGAGGGTGGACGGTTCGGATCGCGACACGTGTCGCGATCCTGTTTTTTTGGAAAATATTAAAATGATTTTCAGAATTAATAAATTTATTTTCGGAATATTAATTAAATTCAATCCGACGGTCGATGTTGTGCCAAGTGGCACTCCGTGGGACGTCTGATCTAGTCCAAGATCGGACGCACCGAGAGTCGCCACGTGGCACGATCCGGAGCGTCCGTTTTAGTGGATTTTTCTAAAACGAAAATAAATTGATTTTTGATCTGATGGTTAAGATCGAGCCACGTGGCTCCCTCCGAAGCGTCCGATCTAGTGGAAGATCGGACGCACAGGATGATGCCACGTGGCGCAATGACAGCCGTCGGATCCGGAGAATTTTCGGATAATTAAGCAAAATAGATAAAAAATCATAAAAATTGTTAAAAAATGGAAAAATGTTTAAAAATATAAAACGGCGTCGTTTTAGGCCGGTTTCGACCCCTAGGGTCGGGCCGGGCGCCCGAGAGACGTGGGCCGGGTCTGACCCGGCCCGGAAAATATTTTTAAATATTTAAAAAAATCAGAAAATAATAAAAAAATAATAAAAAATTCAAAAAATCAATAAAAAATAGAAAATAATAAAAAAATCCGAAAAATTCAGAAAAATTCTAAAAAATTCCAGAAAATAGGAAATGGCCACATTCAACTGGCCATGACTTGTTTCGGGTCCTTCGACCCCCGGTATTTTCAGAAATGACGGTTTTGCCCTTCCGGCAAACCATCTTCCAAAAAAATTCTAAAAATCCAGGAAAATCCCAAAAAATAGGAAATGGCCACAATCAACTGGCCAAGGCTCATCCCGGGTGTTTTGAAGCCCGAACCTTCTTAAAAATGACGATTCCGCCCTTTGGGCGAATCGTCTTCCAAAAATTGAAGAAAAATCAAGAAATTCCAAAAAAAATTCTCAAAAATGGGAAATGGCCACAATCAACTGGCCATGGAATATTTTGGGTAATTAGGTATCCAAACCTTCCAAAAAATGACGATTTTGCCCTTCGGGCTAATTGTCCCAAAATCTTCTCATTTTACCCCTAGCCCTAAATCACATCTTCCCTAAGCCCTTATGGCTATACTAGGAGGCCAATGATTGAAATTGATATGCATCGACATGATTCATTTATGTAATTGACTGCGCTTTCATTATACTGATTGTGATTGATAGGAATAGTCTTCCAATCTGCATGAAACCCCGAATCAAACCTATCTCACCCAAAATTGCGCCTGCATGAAATCTTAATTAGGAAAATCACTCGCGTTAGGTACCGAAAGGGCGTTGGTAATGACACCGACGTAACCAAGTCCCCGAACCCAAAATCTCTGGTTCCGCAGAACTGATCGATCTCTCCCAATCGGTCAGTAAGGTTTCCGGTCTACCCTCCAAGAAAGACCGGTGGCGACTCCAAACGCATGCACAAGTTGCACATGCCACCACGACCACACTAAGGTCGAAAGAGATCGACTTTTATCGTCGAATCCCTCAAAAGACATACTCCCGCCGCGATTTGGTATGGGCCTGGGAGGGCCCGCGCCGATCTAAGGCCCGCGATCCACATTCGAGAGTGGGGGTCGCGATCGGCAATCCATTAGCCGCGTCCGTTGATTTCGGACGGGTCGCGACAACTGTCATTTGGGTAGACTTCTGAAGAAAGAGTGATTTAGATCCTCACGTTCCATTGTCTTTTATGGCTTTATTGTTTGAAAAATAAAACCTTTCTTTACCGTTCTTCTATTAGACATCTTGATTGTAATAAAAGTACATCCCACTTTGTTCCTTTGATGTATTAACCAATGGAACGTGACATTGCTGTTCCCTTTAGTCACTGAGTAAACCTGACTAAATTGCATAATTCACTTCCCTGAAATGCAAATTAGGCTTTGAGTCAGGCTTTCAAGACCTGAAAAAGGGTCCTAATCTCCATTTCTTCAAATTGAACTATGCAATCAAGTTAGCTCATGCATGCTTCATGACATCTGCATAATTCATACATTTAAAGTAATTTCTGGCGATTGACCTTTTAAAATCATTTGCATATTTTAGACTTGATGGGAAAGAGTGATATTCAAGTGTTCAAGATCCCCAGAGCTGAACTCCAATCATGGTGGGATGGCATGGGCGAAGCCAGCCAGAAGTATGCGGAGTCACGACTAGGGTACCTACTGGACCTATTGAAGATTGAGTGCCCACCTGCCTTTATTCAAGCCATGGCGCTCTACTGGGATCCTACCACCGCTACATTTTGCATGGAAGGATTAGAGGTCACTCCCACTATCGAGGAATACAGCGCTGTCATCGGAGTTGAATTCACCCCTACGCTCGTCCGACCCCCTATAGGACTTGAACCCCTAAGTCAGGTGGCTGAATTCCTTGACACAAACCTAAATGAAGTCAAAGCAGATGCGAAAAACAATTCTGGACGCGTTTCCCTGTCTTTCCTTATAGACCGATTTTCCCGCCTTCCTACTTCTAAAGGAACCAAATCTGGTAGAGCCTTTATCTTGGCATTCTTTAGCTTTGTGCTATCCCCAATCTCAACTGTCACCTTCGACCTTATCATGGCTATAATAACTAGGCAAGTCTGTTGTAGGTGGGATTACTCAAACATCCTTCTTGCCGAAACCTTCCTCTCCCTAAATCGTTTCAAGAAAAACAAAAAGGTAATCTTTAGAGCTTCTAGTGATCTGCTGTATCTGTGGTTCACATCCCATATCAGACAATTCCACATCCGCATGGGTTTCACTGAAATCAGCCCCAACGCACACCCTCTTAAAACATTTGCTAGAACCCATACACGTGTTCCTAAGTTCAACTTCATAGAATGGAAGAACTTCCTCAAAGTCCTAAAACCCGAACAACTCCGATGGCGGCTAAGGTTGCCGACGCTAAACAGGGTCAGATTGACCTGCGATGACGGGAGTCCAGTCCCCCTGCTAGGATTCACGGGCGCAACTGCATACTATCCAAGGAGGGTGATTCGGCAGTTTGGAGCACTACAAGAGATCCCTTCTCCACCGCAACCTGATATCTTCTCCTTTGACATACCGAGCAAGACCCTCACGGAAGAGGAGAAAAGACAGTTTGAAGCCAAGGTGGCATCCATCACACGCTCTTTGAAGAATTCCCAAACTGAAGAAATAAGTTGGCCAGAAGACATGACTCGAGAAGAAAACACTCATAGAGCCACCACATAATACATTCAACACTTCAAAGCGACCCGACGAAGCCTTGTCGAGCCCTACATACCCGAATACATCGTGCCGTACGTACCAGGAATAGAGCCGTACATACCTGAAGACATAGGACCACTGTCGTGTTCAGAAGAGGAGGGCCCCCAAGCTGAAGAGGGGAATCCATACTGGGATGATGAGGATACCTCGGGCCTCAAACGTCCTAGACTTGAATAGGTTATTCTGTCAAGTGTAAAATAAGCAAGCATTGTGATGCCTTCTCATACATTCTCATTTCTGTGGAATACTATCTTGGACACATGAGCATGAATGTGAACATGTTTTGCAAATGCATAAAAACTATCGTCAGAAATTACGCTTCTTTTAATTCCATGAGTTCTTGTCGGGAAATGATTAAAAGAACTACTTACATGAGGCTAAGGCTCATAAGGTAGCCCTTTTTCTCATCTAACTGGCAAGAAGCATGCAACTGAAAGAATTAACTGCTTCTTTTTGCTAAAATAAGCGAAGCACTCACAGAGATCTTTTTAAACAGGTATGCTCTCATCACGGAATTTCCCACACATCGCTTCCGAACTCGCCTTAAGACAAGAATGGAGCAGCAAGAGTTGACTCCGCGCGTAGGCATGCTGGAATCTCAGATGAATGCCTTAGCAACTGTGATGGCTGACATTAAGGCCATGCTAGAGACATCCCAAGCTAAACAGACGACGACTCACAACCAGAACAACGCTGGTACTTCTTTCATACCTGATACGACAGATAAAGAGTTGACGAGAGATACACAGCGTACAGTGGAAGACGTTCATGAATCAAATAGCCGGTCACAACAAAAAGCCTCGCCTGTTGTTATCAACCTTGAAAAAGAGGAGAAAGGAAAACAGACCGTGAAAACAGAGGTAGAGGCTAAGAGATTGGCTAAGATCGAAGAATGCCTGAGCAGCCAAGGTTACGAGTTAGCCCGCTTCGACAAGATATCTCCTTTTGCTAAAGTGGAGACTCCTCCTGACTATAAAGAACCAGAGTTCGTAAGGAAATACAATGGGACAGATTGTCCCCGTGCCCACCTCAAATACTACCTGCGCAAGATGGCGCACTATTCAGATTACATTCCACTGTTGATGAACACATTCCAAGAGAGCTTGGCTGGCCCCGCTCTGGCCTGGTTCATTGAACTAGATTTGGAAGATTACGACGGATGGGAAGATCTCGCAGAAGACTTCCTCAGGCAGTACAAATTTAACACGACTACAGCCCCAACAAGAGAAGACCTTCTACGAACTTCAAAAACAAGGGGTGAATCGATCAAGACATATGCTCAGAAGTGGCGAGCCTTGGCTACCCAAGTAAAGCCTTCAATCCCGGAAGAGGAGCTGATCGACTTATTCCTGAAAGCACTCCCCTATGAGTACTTTGACAGACTGAACACTTCTGGATGTCAGACATTCGCACACCTGATTAAGGTTGCTGAGAGGCTGGAATGGGCCTTGAGAGAAAGAAGGCCTCAGGAAACTCCCACTAGGAAGCAGTATCCTCTGAGAAAGGAGAGAGAAGCCGGACTTGACATAGCATTTATACCAGATCCCCACAAGTTAAAGCCATTTGGCAATTCTAATCAGGCCAAAGGCGGATCATCATGGTCAGCGCCAAAGGTACCAGAGCCTAGAAGAAAGCAACCCCAAAGGCAATTCTCTCAGCTCCCGAGACCTTTATCCAAGCTACTCCCGATGCTGTTGGAGCAACACTTGGTGGCGAAAGAACCACCTAGGGCAAACCCTCCAAGGTATCCTGGCTTTGATGAAAGCCAGACCTGTGCCTACCATATGGGCGAAAGAGGGCATAATGTGGATAACTGCTATATCTTGAAGCTGAAAGTGCAAGCCCTAATTGATAGTCAGATTTTGAAATTTGACAACGCAGCCCCAAATGTGCAAGAAAATCCGTTGCCAGATCATCAAACAGTAGGGGCAATATTCGCTGAAGAAGAAGAGGACTACCTTAAACTGAAGATAGATGTGTCTAAGCTGGCCGACCTGCTAACAATCGCTTCATCACACCCAAAAGAAGGGGAGATATCAACCGACCAAAAGAAGTTGTGTATCGACAAGATGATAAGCCTAGGGATAATGTCTGATAGTACTGATGAAGAATTTGAAGGGATTGAAGCATCTCTATCTTTGAAAGGAAACCACTTCTTGATCACAGTTGAGCAGAATAGCACCTATGGTACCTCACATAAGAAATTGGCAAACGATCTGGGGCCGGCCACTCAATCAGAAGAAGAATTTGAAGAAGACGAAATAGAAGTCAGGAGGAGAAGTCTAGCAGACCTCAAGTTTATGGCTGACACACTTGAGAAGGGCGAAATTATAGACAACCTGGGTCAAGATTCTGGAGGATACAATTTCAAGGTGAAATATTCGGCCCCTCCCAGATTTTATCAGAAGATTGAAAACATCATACCGGACGGATGAGGAGGTATGGATGATCTCTCTCAACTAGGAACCTCAAACGGTATGGAAGAACTCGACAACGCCATATTGATGATCGAAGTAGCCACGGCCGTGGTGATTAGATTGGATGAACTGGATAACCTGAACAAGGTGGAAGATTGCCCAGTTAAGCCTGTCGTGATTCAACTACCTCAAGAAGAAGAGGGCAACACGTCAGGACCAGAGATACCTCATCTGACAACTATAACCATAAAAGTCCCCCCAACAGAAGAGTACGATCCTAAAGCAGTCCATTGGGACTACGGGACCACACAAGTAGATGCAGTAATGAGGTCCGGAAGATTTTACGCCCCCAGAGAGGATGAACCTGAAAAAAGGGAGGTCTCCAAGGAAGATGCCGAAAAGCTCATATCGATCATCAAAACCAGCGAGTTTGAAGTAATAGAGCAGCTAAGAAAGATGCCCGCTTAGATATCCCTATTAAACCTATTCATCAATTCAGAGAAGCACAAGAACGCGCTGTTGAAGGTGCTCAACGAAGTACATGTCCCTGAAACAATTAATGAGGTGCAACTAGGGGACTTTGTAGGAGCAATTCTTTTGAAAGACCAATTAAGCTTCTCTGACGAGGACTTCCCCATGGAAGGGAGAGGGCACAATAAGGCCTTATACATCTCCGCCCAATGTAACGGCAAAAGAATGGCACACGTACTGATCGATAATGGATCAGCCTTTAACATCTGCCCTTTGGCTACCATAAGGAGGCTGGGAATCAATGAAGAGATGATCAAGGCATCCAAGACAGCTGTAAGAGCATTCGATGGCATGAAGAAGACGCTAGAGGGTGAGATCGAGCTTGACGTATTCATAGGCCCGACGAAGTTCTCCATAAACTTCCAAGTGATGGATCTGCCCAGTGCATTTGGGTTCTTGCTAGGAAGACCTTGGATCCATACAGCAGGAGCTGTCCCTTCGAGCTTACATAAAAAAGTACGTTTCGTTGTAGATGGGAAGGTGATTACTGTACATGGGGAAGTCGACCTCCAGACGTACCAGAATAGTGCCATTCCCTATGTTGAGCCTGAAGAGAAAACAGAAGCAAGCTATCATTCCCTAGAATTGGTGGCAACAGTTCATACCCCAGCCGGGACGAAGTTGAGAACCCCCTACATCTCAGAAGCCAGTCTTCTACCAGCTAAGATGCTGCTGGCATACGGGTTCAATCCCAAAAAAGGCCTAGGCAAACATAATCAGGGTATAAATACCCCGTTACAGTTAAAGGCTAATCCACATAAAATGGGCTTGGGGTACCAGAAATATCCCTCCAATGAATCTATCCCGAAAGCAACAGGCAGAGGCCGAGGTAGAAACCTGGGACACCGGGGAGGCGAAAGCAGCCCGAATAACTCATTCATCGGTTCTCCAACCTGGAAAGGCAGGTTTCGAATGTTCAGAAATCCCTTAAATGCCTACTTCAACCAGAACTCCAAATGGCTATCTGAAGAGGATGTCACTTCACCGATAGAACCAGATCTGACAAACCCTTTTCTTGAAGATGACTCTGTGAATGTCATCTTGGAGTGGTTGGACAATGAAGCCACTTCTTCTGAGTAAAGAGACTCTTCCTTTATCTCTAAATACTGCATTTAGAACTTTCTGCATTGCATTGTATTTTCTTTCCTTGTTGTATGCATAGGAAAACGCCTTTGGATCCCCGGCCGTTGGTCCAAATAGCACATCTTGTAACGCGGCCCTTCTTGCATTCAATAAAACTACGCATGTTTTGTTAAGGACATGTGGAACCACGAATCAGCCCGATGATGATAATGGTCTTCCATACAGAAGCTTGAGGCCTGATTTGCCATATGATTCCTAATCTTCAAAAAAAATTTCATGGGGCCGGGATATCCAATGACATGAGGATTAGTCCCCTTTGTACCTACATCTGTTTCGAAAACTTTTTCGAAAAGTCTTTACATGATCATGCATGTCATTTTTACTGAGCACAAACTAACCATACTCATGACATTTCAAGCATATCATCTCAAACATGCATACCAGGTTGTTACAAAATTCAGATCCCTCCATTAACCACTCATATAACATCGAGGAAGAGGAAGACGGTGATTATACATCTATCAGAAGAGATTGGAACACCTTTGAAGAATCAAAGCCTCCTACTTCAGAAGAACCAGTCGTTATTAATTTGGGAGACACCGCGAACGTCAAAGAGGTCAAGATCGGCGGACACCTATCCCGAGATGAAAGGCTCGAATTCACCAAGCTACTAAAGAATATCAAGACATCTTCGCATGGTCTTACGCGGATATGCCAGGCCTTGATCCTAAGATTGTGGAACATGCATTACCCACAAACCCCAGCATCAAACCTGTCAAACAAGGCAGTAGGCGGATGAAAGCAGAGTTAGAAGATAAGATTAAGGAAGAAGTCATGAAACTTCTTAGGGTAGGCTTCATTGAAGCTATCCCATATTCAGACTGGATTGCGAATATAGTCCCGGTCATGAAGAAGGATGGAAGGGTTCGGATCTGCGTAGATTACCGGGATCTGAATAGAACAAGTCCAAAAGATGATTTTCCACTCCCCCACATTGATGTATTGGTGGATAGTACGACAGGTTATGAATTATTCTCATTCATGGATGGATTCTCGGGATACAACCAAATCTTCATGAAACAAGAAGACAAACCCAAGACTGCATTTACCACACCATGGGGAAATTTTTGCTACAAAGTCATGCCCTTTGGATTGAAAAACGCCGGGGCTACCTACCAGAAGGCTATGGTCACGTTATTCCATGATATGATCCACAAAGAGATCGAAGTATATGTCGATGATATGATCGCTAAATCCAAAGAAGGACAAGATCACATTCGGGTGTTAAGGAAGCTGTTTGAACGCTTGCGCAAATACAAGTTAAAGCTGAACCCCAACAAATGTGTGTTTGGGGCAAGATCCGGGAAACTCCTTGGGTTCATAGTCAGCAACAGAGGCATTGAAATTGATCCCTCAAAAATCCAGGCCATCCACGATTTATCAACTCCATCCACAGTAAAAGAAGTGAGAAGCCTTCTAGGGAGATTGAACTATATTGCCAGGTTCATCAATCAGATGTCTGATGTGGCTAAGCCAATCTTCAGATTGCTTAAGAAAGGCGCGAAAATAACATGGGATGCCGAGTGCAGCAAGGCATTCCAAATGATGAAAAACTATTTGATCACACCACCGGTGCTTGTGCCACCAATTCCTGGTCACCCATTGACCTTATACCTGACCATACGACAAGAGTCCTTGGGAGCCTTACTTGCCCAAACAAACCCGATAGATGGAAAAGAGAGGGCCATCTATTATATGAGTAAGAAATTCACGCCATCTGAAGTAAAATATATACCTGTTGAAAGGGCATGCGTAGCAACGATATGGGTACTTCGCAGACTGAGGCAGTATACCCTACACCACCATATACAGCTCATAACAGAGAACGATCCTGTCAAGTACCTCCTGGAGAAACCCGCTTTAATTGGGAAATTGGCAAAATGGCAAGTAATGTTGTCTGAATTTGACATCAAATGTTCTCCACAAAAGTCGGTAAAAGGGAGAGCTATAGCTGACATGTTAGCAGAAAACCCATCAAGCGGTGAGTCACCTGAAGTAATGAACACAGAAAGCCAAATTCTGAGCGTAACAGAGGGTAAGTGGATCATGTATTTTGATGGTGCTGTCAATCTATCAGGGGCAGGCACCGGGGCAGTGCTGATATCCTCAGATGGTCAACATTACCCTGTCGCGGCAAAGATAACTTTTCCTTGTACCAACAACATTTCGGAGTATGAGGCATGCATTCTGGGCCTACGACTGGCCATTTCTATGAGGATACCTAAGTTGCAAATTTTTGGAGATTCCATGCTCATCATTTTACAGACACAGGGGGAGTGGAAGACGAAAGACGCAAAGCTCATCCCCTATCACAAATACCTTGAAGAATTGATACTCAGATTCGAAGAAGTGTCATTCGAGTACCTACCAAGGTCTCACAATTAATTCGCAGATGCATTAGCCACCCTAGCCTCGATGTTACGAACAACTGAAGGGTTGGATGTAGAACCCCTGAGGATCGGTATTGTTGAAAAGCCAGCTTATTGTATGCTAATCGAAGAAGAATTTGACGGAGAGCCATGGTACTACGACATCAAGAATTACCTCTCAAAAGGGGAATTCCCTGAAGGATGCCAGTCAGGAGACCGAAAATACATAACCAAGATGGCCAGCAAGTTCTTCCTCAATGGACAAATTATGTATAAGAGATCGTTTGATTCTACTCTGTTAAGATGCGTAGATGCCAGAGAAGCAAATATTCTCATGAAAGAGATCCATGAAGGTGTGTGTGGGCCTCACATGAACGGCCACCTCCTTGCCCGGAAGATCATGCGACTTGGTTATTATTGGATGACCATCGAGTCAGACTGCTGTCAGCACGTCCGGTCATGCCACAAATGCCAAATATACGGTGATAAGATCAATGCACCCCCAAACGAACTACACCAAATGTCTGAAGTTTGGCCTTTCGCTATGTGGGGCATAGACATGATAGGGCCTATTAATCCTGTGGCTTCGAATGGTCATCGCTTCATCTTGGTAGCGATTGATTACTTCACCAAATGGGTAGAAGCCAGCTCTTACAAGAATGTCACTGCAAGAAATGTGGCAAAATTCGTCAAAAGAGATATCATATCCCGGTACGGTACCCCGCAAGCGATCATCACAGATAATGGGTCCAACCTGAACAACAAGATTGTCGATGATTTGCTGGATCACTTTAGCATTCGACATCTGAATTCATCTCCTTACCGTCCACAAATGAATGGGGCAGTGGAAGCAGCCAACAAAAACATCAAGAGAATATTGGCCAAAACAGCAGAAAACTACAAGGACTGGCACGAAAGGCTGCCCTTCGCCTTGATGGCTTACCGAAAGTCGATCAGGACTTCTACAGGAGCAACTCCCTACAGTCTGGTATATGGAATAGAAGCAGTTCTACCAGTGGAAGTTAAGATTCCCTCTTTGAGAATCTTATCCGAAGATAAACTCTCTGAGTCAGAGTATTTCAAGCACAGATATGAACAGCTGAATTTAATAGACGAGAAACGTCTTAAAGCCATTTGCCATGGACAAACTTACCAGAAGAGGGTAGCCAGGGCGTTTAATCGAAAGGTCAAGACCAGAAACTTCGAAGTAAATGACTTGGTAATTAGGAAAGTTTTGCCGAGTACTACCCATCCAGGGGGAAAATTCACTCTGAATTACGAAGGTCCCTACATTGTTAAGAAGATCCTCACGGGAGGAGCATTAATTCTTGTAAACTCCGAGGGAGAAGAACTGGGGCACCCTGTGAATTCAGATGCTGTGAAGAGATATTACCCTTGAAATAAAAATCAGATTCCGGTCATATACCCTGCCTCGAATTGAGCCTACTCTTCATAATAGTCTTTGCATAAGCATGTCATGCATCCATGCATACATTAGCATGTGTTCAATATTGTAGGACCCAAGGAAGCAGGGTCGCGATAGATTGGAATGCATGATCAAGAAGACTTACTGTCGCAATGGTCAGGTGCAAATCCTTTCTCTTCAAAAACTAAGGATTTCAAGATATTTTAGAACACTTAACCATCTGGTGTTGTTAAGAAAAATGCAGATTTTCATTAATCTATTCACTTCCATTGGAGTGCATGATCAAGGGTAAGGCGTATCGTTCTAATTTTCTGAAATGCGAGAGCATACACCGACATATTCCTTTTATATTTTTCAGGAATCCCTAGCCGCGCTGGGCAGGTAAGTATTCCTTCCCTAATCTTTTAGGTTTATAAGACTATCAGAATCCTTATTGATAGAATTTGAAGGCATCTTGGAATCTAGCATGCATTCAAATCTCATGTCTAGAAAGACGCAAAATTCTCACAGTCATGTCATTGTCACTCATGTTTAAACTTGGAGGTTATCTAAACATGATTGAAATATACATTATGCCTCATAAATGCCCTTGGAGGGTAAGTTTTGGAGAAAGCAAAAATGAACTCTTTCAACAAAAGTTGTTTAAATCGTTCAAAAGGATGTTTCCTCAGACAAAGAGGCAAGCCTGGTCCAAACACGTCCCATACACACTTAAGAGATAAGTGGAGTGGTAAGGATAGCGAGACCTTGACCTACGGACGTAAGGGTTATTCGCAGTAATTACATGGATTGAGACGACGGAGGCATTCGTTTCTCTATCATAAACACTACAGGTGACCATTGATAACCCTTTGAACGACGATTTCATTCTTTACCCCTGTCAAGAATCACCCCACAGTGGGGCAAACTGGAGGTACGCCCAGCGGTATCAGGAGATAAATGGTTAGAAGTTCTCTTGCTCAGACTTGCATCAATCTTCGCGTGTTGCTTGTCATTTTAACTTCTGTGGTAATTCAGGTGCTTTAGGATGACGAAAAGCATTCGTTTCTCTATCCTATACACTTTTACCCTTTGCACTGCCCAATTGAGCCTATACGTTCATTTCACAAACCCGTTGGTGATCATTGCATATTCCAAGACGGAAACAACGTCCCTTCAAGAGCGAAAGAGTTCAAAACACAGGATTTGTGAAAAATTCATAGATTAATGTTTGAGTGCTGAGATTCAAGTTGTACATCTAGCACACTCATTTGAAAATTCTGATCCCCAAAAGAAAAGAAAAGGTGGGATCTCGACAAAAGACGAGAAAAAGAAAAAAAAAGAAAAAAATCAGATCCTGGGCAGCAAGAAAAAGCAAAGTGCCTGGTAAAAGCAAGGCCAATGCCCATCCAAATACTTATACACTTGTGAATCAGGTATTTGATCTTGTAAATGCCAAAAGAGGGCATGATACCTTTGTATAGGTCACTAGTGAGATCTGATTGTAAAAGAAAATCCCAAGGGAGCTGGACAGCAAAGGATGCTCCCAAATTATGTCACACTCAGATGATGAAAGTGTAGACAAGATGTTGACACTGTCTCAGCACAAAAGAGATATTCTCTAAAGACGAATGTGCGCTTCGAAGACTGACAATGCACTTCAAAGACTGAAGACGTTCTTCGAACCAAAAGGGACCAGATCGGCGGCAAGCCTGCAGTGATCACCAATGTAAACCCTTCGCATATTCTGAGCCAAAAACAAGCTTTTTTTTGGTCCCCAATCCCACCTACGTTACAACCCTGAAAAGCCTTTTCTGATTAAGGCACTTGGATTGACATAGGGTTTAATGTCTAAGCTTAGCTCGAAGAAGTTCGAGCAAGATTATTTCTTTCTCATTTTGCAGGTTTCTTGACTTGTAAACCTGGAGCAGACATTGAAGACTTCTCTTCGAAAGCCTTGTCTTGCACGCAAGTCCCCTTTGAAAACCGTTGACCAAGCCCAAGATTACGGTCCCTTGGAAGTCCTCCTGATCGATCGAGGTGTATTCACTACGAATGATCCTGAACCCTAGGCGCAGGTTTGATAGGAAATTCGAGTGCATTCTTGGTAAAAGACCATTACCTCAAAACGGTGAGAAGTCCTCTTTGATGAGAATACTCCGTTGGACATTTTAACCAAACTCTTTTGGTAATTTTAGATTGTTTATTTAAAACTTTCCCCACAAGGAATTTTTTATCACCTCCGTATGTTACAAGGTGTTTTGGATAACCTCCAGCATCGTAATGCATCCATTGAAATTCTTTCATGACTATGATATAAGTCATAAAGTGCTATCAGTTTGACATCAGATATCACCTGAAGACCATTGATGTGCCTTTGGTAAGAAAATTTTCAGATTGGAGCTTCTGCAAGATTCTTGATGACCTCAGCTCCTAAAATGGCTCGTATCTCTCTTGGTGAGAAACGTTTAACATGTCTAAACTTCTGCAGAATTCCTAGCAATCCCAGATCTCAGAAGAACACAACCTCTCTTGATTCTTGGATACCTAGAGCTCCCAGATCCCAGAATGTCACCTCAAATGTCAAAAGGACAATTTCCGAAATTATCTCCCTATGTGAGATTCCAATATTACAGGTTTGATCTTTCTACAGGATGCCTGGAGTACCCAGATCCCAGAATGTCACCTTCAATGTCGAAAGGACAATATTCAAGATAGTCTTTCTGGGAGATTTCAGGTAGCCCCTAGATCCCAGAAGAATCTTATCAAAGTTTTTGCAGGTTTAAGTTTTCTGCAGGATACTTGGAATCCCCAAATCCCAGAATAACGCATCGCATGTCGAAAGGACAATTTTCAGAATCAGCTTTCTGTGAGGTTCTAGGTAACCCCTAAACCCAGAATAGCTCATTTGGTAAAGCCTTAAGGTCAGGTACACCTCATTTGTATAAATCCTAGTTAATTCCTTAGAATATAGGATCAAAATGTTCGACAATCCCTAAGAGACTGGGTGCGTCATCCATAGGTTCCTAGCAGAAAGGAATCCTATTCTCGGCCTGATCCCCCTGACGGATTAAAATGTTCGACAATCCCTAAGAGACTGGGTGCGTCATCCATAGGTTCCTTGCAGAAAGGAATCCTATTCTCGGCCTGATCCCCCTGACGGATTAAAATGTTCGACAATCCCTAAGAGACTGGGTGCGTCATCCATAGGTTCCTAGCAGAAAGGAATCATATTCTCAGCCTGATCCCCCTTACGGATTAAAATGTTCGACATTCCCTAAGAGACTGGGTGCGTCATCCATAGGTTCCTAGCAGAAAGGAATCCTATTATCGGCCTGATCCCCCTTACGGATTAAAATGTTCGACAATCCCTAAGAGACTGGGTGCGTCATCCATAGGTTCCTAGCAGAAAGGAATCCTATTCTCGGCCTGATCCCCCTGACGGATTAAAATGTTCGACAATCCCTAAGAGACTGGGTGCGTCATCCATAGGTTCCTAGCAGAAAGGAATCCTATTCTCGGCCTGATCCCCCTGACGGATTAAAATGTTCGACAATCCCTAAGAGACTGGGTGCGTCATCCATAGGTTCCTAACAGACAGGAGACCTATTCACGGTCTGATCCACCATACGGATCAAAATCCCTATTCATGGTCTGATCCACCATACGGATCAAAATCCCTATTCATGGTCCGATCCACCATACGGATCAAAACCCTGACAATCCCTAAGAGACTGGGTGCGTCATCCATAGGTTCCTAACAGACAGGAGTCCTATTCACGGTCTGATCCACCATACGGATCAAAATCCCTATTCATGGTCTGATCCACCATACGGATCAAAATCCCTATTCATGGTCCGATCCACCATACGGATCAAAACCCTGACAATCCCTAAGAGACTGGGTGCGTCATCCATAGGTTCCTAACAGACAGGAGTCCTATTCACGGTCTGATCCACCATACGGATCAAAATCCCTATTCATGGTCTGATCCACCATACGGATCAAAATCCATATTCATGGTCCGATCCACCATACGGATCAAAACCCTGACAATCCCTAAGAGACTGGGTGCGTCATCCATAGGTTCCTAACAGACAGGAGTCCTATTCACGGTCTGATCCACCATACGGATCAAAATCCCTATTCATGGTCTGATCCACCATACGGATCAAAATCCCTATTCATGGTCCGATCCACCATACGGATCAAAACCCTGACAATCCCTAAGAGACTGGGTGCGTCATCCATAGGTTCCTAACAGACAGGAGTCCTATTCACGGTCTGATCCACCATACGGATCAAAATCCCTATTCATGGTCTGATCCACCATACGGATCAAAATCCCTATTCATGGTCCGATCCACCATACGGATCAAAACCCTGACAATCCCTAAGAGACTGGGTGCGTCATCCATAGGTTCCTAACAAACAGGAGTCCTATTCACGGTCTGATCCACCATACGGATCAAAATCCCTATTCATGGTCTGATCCACCATACGGATCAAAATCCCTATTCATGGTCCGATCCACCATACGGATCAAAACCCCGACAATCCCTAAGAGACTGGGTGCGTCATTCACAGGTTCCTGTCAAGTATAGGAATCCCATCCTAGTACGGCCTACCATACAGGCTAGAGTTTAACAGCCCTAGGATACTCAAAAGACGAGTCCTTAGGTATTCACTAGAACCCGCTATACACCGCGCATGCCGCACGAGCATCAGGCAGGTGATCAACAGGTGAGCAACAGGTAAGCATCTCTATCCCGTCTTTCTCTCACAGTAGCCAAAGCAGAACAAACAGAGCGTTCACCGGTGGGACAAGAAAGATTGAGTGTCAAGATTCGTTTTTCTTTTCCCCAATCGAGTCGGTCTAGACTCAGGTGTCACCTGTCTTTGAGCGAAACCTCTCACGAGATTCTTCTCAAAGAGGGGAAGCTGTTGACACCTGATTTTTGACCAAGTTTTTTTCAGTTTTATTTTTGAAAAAATCACAAAAAATTCATAAAAAGTCAAAAAATTAAAAAATCAACTTTGGTGGCCTTGGCCAAGCCCAAAGAACCATTCTTGACCAAAAAATAATTTTTCATATTTTTCACATTTTTTTGTATTTTTAGAAAATAAGAAAATACTAGAAAAATCAACAAAAATACAATTTGAGGTCACAAAAATATGGAAAAATATCCAATATTTTTCCTTTTAATCCCTTGTATTTTTGACCTCGCAAAAAAAAATCCAAAATCAGATTCAATCTTAGGTGTTCCTTTGTAGCCCGCACCATTGAATTTAAGAAAACAAATACCAATTGAGTCTTTTAATTTGCCATTTTGGCATTTTTTAAGATCTTGACATTCAATCTAACTGTCCCATATTTCAATTTAGCCCAATTGTTTTCGCAATTTGCTCAATTGCACGGATTTGACAAAATTACATACTAAAATTGCATTTTAGTCCTTGAAATTAAGCATAATTGAAATTACTTTCAATTCAAGGGCTATCATTGCAAATTAAACATGTTACCCAATGGATTTCACCATTTTAAATCGATTTGAACATGTGGTTTGACTCAATTTGATCATTTGCACCCTCAATTACACGATCCCCAATTTCCAATTAAATGAAAATTTGGGGGTTTTGTAGAAATTAATGAAAACTTTTGGGCAAAACCACATTTCTAGATAGAATTCATGTTCTAGATTCGATTTTGAGGTTCAATTGCAAAATTTTTCCATCAATTTGGGATTAATTTGAAAAATCTTGTTCGGAACCGGTTCAGACCGGTCAGACCGGCGGTCGGACCGGTCGAACCGGTCCAGAACAGTGTCATCTTCCCCGCTGAGCCTCCGTGCAGATGAACAATGACTGACTAAGTTTCCAAGCCCAAATTGAAGGTCAATTCGCAACTATTTGAAAGAGGAACGGTGGGCGTTTTGTTCCTCTCATCTTCCCCCGTCGATTGACATCGACGGCACTATCCGACGTCGCCGGAGGAGGGAGCAATCGGCCAGTCAAACCTTCGGACCTGCAAAAGTCAACAAAGGCAAAAACAGCTCAAATCCTTGCCAAATTCGTGCGAAATGAAGCTCACCGCGGAACCAAAAGGGACTGAGCGAAATGCCCATCTTCCCCGACTTCGTTTTGACCCAATTGCACGTGACTACACGTGCCAAACCAAGTCAGTTGGAGATCCACCGTTCGGCGCCAAAAATCAAACAAGCTATATAAGCTAACAGGCCTTCGCGAAGAGGGAGGTGGTTGGATTCAGTTCGAGGGGAAGAAACTGAATTGAGAGAGAGAAAGAAAGAGAGAGAAAGAGCTCACCTTCCCTCGCGGTGGTCGAAGGTTGGAGCTCAAAATTGCAGAGCGCCGGTTGGGCCTTCCGAGGCAAAACCAAAGCTCCACGAGGTCGCCGAGAGATCGCCCGAAGTCTCCTGAAGCGATCGCCGCCGGCCGCGCCCAGTGAAATCGCAAGAACAGGTGAGTCTCAGTCCAGAGTTTTTCTTCAAGCTTTCATGGCGATTCGCGCATTCCTTAATCATTCATACAATTAGTGTGTGCCTTTCGTTCCTTGGACATCACTGACCATGTTCGCGTCTTGATTTTGCATTGATTTCGTTCACAACCCCTGAATCGAGTCTTCACACTTAACCTCCACAGCCGATTCTTGCCCAGCCAAACCTGGGTCGAACGGGCTCAATCGGAGCCTGAGGTAAGTCTCCTGAACCTCCTGCCATGTTAATCCGTGAAATAATTGATCTGATTTAGCGTAACCTATGCGATTGAGTCTCCATGGCCGTACTCGGCAGTTCGCGCGATACTCTCGATTTTGCAAGTAGGTTGCCTCGATTCTAAGATATGTTAAGATAGAGATGATTGCGAATCGATTCCCGTCAGTTTCATGAGATTTCATCGAGAGTTCATCGTCAGATCATCATCGGAGAACTACAGCCGTCCATTCCGCCGGAGTCGCGAGGTTGAAGACGAAGCTGACATGGCGCGGTCAACTAGTCAAATGTCCAGATGTCATCCCATGATTAGTCAACATGGCCGTTGAGTTTGTTATTCAAATAAAAGAATCCAACGGCCGAGAATAATCGAATCTAATAAATGGTGACCGTCCGATTAGAAATTAGGATTATTCGAAAATGATTTTAATCGTAAAATCAAATAGAATAAGAAACGGTGCCGTTTAGAGGAAGGATTAGGTGACGTCGTTTTAGGTTAATGAAAATAGACGGCTCAGATCAGGTTCCACATTCTAATCGTGGCCGAAGATTTAAGTAGTTAGATCAAACGGCCCTGGTCGAGTCTCCATTCAATCTGAGCCGTAGGTTTCGGTAAGTCAATCCGAAGACCCTGAGTCAGCCACGCGGCGCAATGAAGGCCGTTAGATCAAATTCGACAATTCAAAAATAAAAAGCATCAAACGGCGTCGTTTTGGTCTTCGATTTCACGGATCCGGGTCTGGGCTGGGTTCCGACCCGAGTGGGTCGGGTCGACCCGACCCGAATAATATTTTTTTTAAATAAAAAAATCAGAAAATGATTTTAAAGAATAAAAAAAAATCAGAAAAATCCTAGAAAATCCAAAAAATGCTAAGAAATTCCAGGAAATTCCAAAAAAAAAATAATAGAAAAATTGTGGAAAAATCCTAAACACTCCAGAAATCCCCAAAAATCGAGGATTGACCACAGACAACTGGTCAACCCTATTTTTGGGGTTTCTTATCCGTTCTTCCGAGACTTGACGATATTACCCTTTAGGGGTAAGTCGCCTCTGCTGCATATGCGTGGTAAGGCCGATAATGCCAAGGTAAAAATTAGGGTCGGGTAGGCGACCAATTCTTAGGTTTGGGTTTTCGAGTCCCGCCTCTTTTCTCAAAATGTCGATTTTCCCCTTTAATGGGAAAATCGTCTTTCTTGTCTCAATCGAGTTCTGAAAATTGCTTGAAGTTACGGTTTGGGTCAGGTGGACGACCAACCGTAATGTTTGAGATTTTCAGTTCTCATCTTTGTCCAAAATGACGACTTTACCCCTCCAAGGGTAAAATCACTTTTAAATTCCAGAAAAATCCTGGAAATTCCTGAAAAATAGGAAATGGATTGGATTGATGGCCAATCATATTTCCCCTGTCTTGTGACTTCCCAATTTGTCTAAAATGACAGATTTACCCTTTTAAGGGTAAATTTTCCCGAATTATTCAAAATTACGATTCTGCCCCTCATGGGCGAATCATGTCCAAATCACTCCTAAGCCTTGATTGATATTTCTCTAGGCTAATAGGGCCTCATTAGGGATGCCATGCTGATTTCATGTGTTTTATCCGCATGTACTGGATCCTTGATTTGCACACTTATTTCTATATTTGGTTGTGAGTGATAGGATAGTATTTCCCATCTGCATGAACTCCTAGATTTAGGATCTGTACCCCATTCATCTGTATGAAATCCTAGGATCAGATAAACCATTCAGCTTAGGTACCGAAAGGGCGTCAACTCTGACAGTTGGCGTAACTAAGTCCCCGAACCCATTTCTCTGGTTTCCGCAGAATCGAATAGACCGCTCCCAATTATTCGATAGGGTTTCCGATCGTACCCTCCACGAAACGATTGGTGGCGACTCCTTGGCATGTACACTCTTCACATGTCACTAGACCACACTGAAGGTCGACCACGTATATCCAGCAGTTGCGATTTGGGAAATGGGCCTTGGGAGAGGCCCGCGTCCGATCCAGCCAGCGATCGGGCGGCCCATTAGCCCGCTCCCGCCTCCGAGCTCGAGAGAGGGTCGCGACACCTTTGTTTTACAATAATTAAATAATTTAAAATACATTTTTTCATTGCTTGTATTGCTCGAAATAAATGGAGCCTAAAATTTATTTTTATTTTTACCAAAAGCATAAATAATTTAAAAGATATTTTTTCATTGCTTGTATTGCTCGAAATAAATGGAGCCTAAAATTTATTATTTTTTTACCAAAAGCATGGGATGATAATCACCTAAAGTCCATTTTTTCACGGATGGCCCAGATCTCCTATTTTTAGGGGGCAATTTTTTAAATTTTTTATATATATTTTTGTTAGTAATAATTTGGGCCGTCCATTCATTATACGGACGACCCGGATTTCAAGGGCAAGACCTAACCTTCTGAGGCAATCCCTTTCCATGATAATCACTGTATGATCAGATATGATTTATCCAATTGCACCGGTAACACCTCACGCCAAAGTTGTTATTTCTTGATGATAGAGTCTACGTTGTACGGCATCGATCTCAACATTAAAACAGAGAGAAAATATAGCTCAAAACAACCATCGGTTTTTTTTATATAAAAAATTACAATAAAAAGAAAGAGAATCGAAAATAGGGCTGCCTGATGCGTTTATTGAATTTCATGCTTTTCCGGCCACCAATACGAAATTAAATTAGTGCAGCATCGTATGGTATCTCGGCAATATTAAGTCCTCGCGTTGTTGACTTACATCCCAGTCCTTGCTCTAAAACAGACTGATAATTAAGTCTATGCAAATAACGGGCCATACTGATTAAATATGACATGTGCAATTTGTGATGTGAAATGTGAAAGGGTCACTAGCAGTATATTTCTTTGTTTTATTCATGGAAACAAAGAAAATTATGCAAATTGTTCTATTCTAATTCCTGCTTGCTCGTATTGAGAAAACGAGAAACTAACTAACAGGACAAACCTTGGATTGGTCAATATAGAAGAATGTCATTTGATAGGAAAACCAGCATCCATGTATTGTCAGTTCACTCTCAATCTCCAAATGTTTAAGTGAAAAATTGCAATTTCTTATTTTTTTTTCTTATTGTTAATTTATTACTCTCGTGGATGGCGTTATCATAATTATTTTCCCTAACTATTGACACATTAACGCTAACAGTCATAGTCAAGAAGCTTATTCACACGAAATATGTCGTGGTTAGATAACAAAGCTCGAGCCGTTCGTCATCTTGCTCACACGCGAATGAAACTCGCGACCTCGTGGAAGAAAAATGTGTCCAGTTCACCAATTGCCAACCACCTTGATGGTTTGTCGAGAAGAAGACTGCATAGTATTAAAGATGGCAAAATCTATTGAGTGCTACGAAATTACTCGCGGGTTAGATTAAGACTATGCCATTTTTTGCCTACACACTGATGATCCCATTGCATTTTAGCACTCTATGGCCTGATTAATTGGTAAATAGAAAAGGAGCCCATTATCATCCAATGTAATTGGAGAGAAGAGTGTATATAGGGAAGTATTAAATGAGGAAGAAGAGGCTTACCTAAGTTTCTTTCTTGGTACTTCAAAGTGTTAATTATTATGGTCATAGGATGTTGATCGGCACGCGGTGGTCCAATTATTGCTCTGGCTATATGCCATGACTCGTACCGCCCTTTGGAGGGTTTGGCGAGTCTTTTCAAAGGGCATCTAGTCTTGGAAAGGTTGAAAACCTAATACTAATAGGAATTAGCATCGGGCTTTCCACATTTCCGGAATGCTGAAAGCCTCATCACGAATATTAGTCAGTTACCTATTTTGCTGGCTGAATTCCGTAAAAAACCCCAAACGTTTGGTTTTGTCCCAAATATATCCTAAACTTTTTTTTATCTTGGAAAAAACCCTGAACTTTGACTATAGTCCCAAATCTACCCTACTTAGTCATCCCTAAAAAAACCACCGTTAAATCACTTGACGTGGCAATTCCACGTCAGAATTTGACGCGGAAAAATATTACATAAAACGACGATGTTTTCTACGCGAAGAGAGAACGCGATCTTAGGGCTTGCTTGCTTCTTCTTCAATTCGCGCTCTAATACAACACGGTCGCTCGCTCAGTCTCTACCCAGCGAAGCCAGAGCAACGAGCTTCTTCTTCCCACGGAGGGGAACCGGGGGAATTAAGGCTTGCTGCTACTTCTACTTCAATTTCGATCAAAGAGAGAACCCTCGATCACTCCCCAAGTATTAGATTTGCTCTCGACACAAAGTCAGAGCCAGCGAGCTTCTGTGTCCTCCGCGCATCAACACTTCTCCTTGCGTTGGCCTCTCGACTCCTTCCACTCAAAGGAATTAATCGCGGAGAAGAGGAATTCTTCGATGAATCGGCTGGCTAGGAGCAAGTCTGTGGCGCCCTTCGTGAAGGTAACCTCTATATTTGGATGGCATTCATGTTTGCATTGTGTCTGTTCATTTTAGTGGTGCTTTTCTCTTGTCCTTTTTTCCCAAAATTTAACATCGAAATGCTAATTAAGTTATGAATAAATTTATCTTGTATTTGTTAGTTTTTACTATTCTTGTTATGTGTATGGTTTTGATTGGAAGCTACATGTTCGGGGCTTACTGTTGTTGTTTCCTTGTTGTTTATTAGTTAGCACCTTGTGTTGTTTTCTCGTGGTCATCCGAAGATGTGAATTGTATCGTTCAATAGCGCTTCAATCAATGCGATGTTTGACATTGAAATTGCAGGTTAACAGTCGTTTTTCTTGCAAGTTTTGCTAGTAGAAAGTTGGAGTGTTATTAGGTTGAAACGCAAGTAATGATGAGTTGATTCCATTGTTGACTCTTTACGTCCGAATAGTGTTTTTAGTTATCAGCTTCTGATTTTGCGTGTTTTTTTAACAGAATGAAGTTACAATTATAGCTCATTGGACTGGAGTGATAAAGAATCAAATATATCAGATGATAAAGAGTTGTGTGTTTTTTTAACAGAATGAAGTTACAATTCTAATTCCTGCTTGCTTGTACGTAATTGAGAAAAAGGGTAACTAATTAACAGGACAAACCTTGGATTGTCCAATATAGAGATATGTTATTTGATGGGAAAACCAGCATCCATTTATTGTCATTTCACTCTCAAACTCCAAATCTTTAAGTGAAAAATTGCAATTTCTTATTTATTTTTTCTTCTTATTGTTAATTTATTACTCTCGCGGATGGCGTTATCATAATTATTTTCCCTAGCTATCGACACGTAGACGCTAACAGTAATAGTCAAGAAGCTTATTCACACGAAATATGTCATGGTTAGATAACAAAGCTCGAGCCGTTCGTCATCTTGCTCACACGCGAATGAAACTCGCGACCTCGTGGAAGAAAAATGTGTCCAGTTCACCAATTGCCAACCACCTTGATGGTTTGTCGAGAAGAAGACTGCATAGTATTAAAGATGGCAAAATCTATTGAGTGCTACGAAATTACTCGCGGGTTAGATTAAGACTCTGCCATTTTTTGCCTACACACTGATGATCCCATTGCATTTTAGAACTCTATGGCCTGATTAATTGGTAAATAGAAAATGAGCCCATTATCATCCAATGTAATTGGAGAGAAGAGTGTATATAGGGAAGTATTAAATGAGGAAGAAGAGGCTTACCTAAGTTTCTTTCTTGGTACTTCAAAGTGTTAATTATTATGGTCATAGGATGTTGATCGGCACGCGGTGGTCCAATTATTGCTCTGGCTATATGCCATGACTCGTACCGCCCTTTGGAGTGTTTGGCGAGTCTTTTCAAAGGGCATCTAGTCTTGGAAAGGTTGAAAACCTAATACTAATAGGAATTAGCATCGGGCTTTCCACATTTCCGGAATGCTGAAAGCCTCATCACGAATATTAGTCAGTTACCTATTTTGCTGGCTGAATTCCGTAAAAAAACCCCAAACGTTTGGTTTTGTCCCAAATATATCCTAAACTTTTTTTTATCCTGGAAAAAACCCTGAACTTTGACTATAGTCCCAAATCTACCCTACTTAGTCATCCCTAAAAAAACCACCGTTAAATCACTTGACGTGGCAATTCCACGTCAGAATTTGACGCGGAAAAATATTACATAAAGCGACGATGTTTTCTACGCGAAGAGAGAACGCGATCTTAGGGCTTGCTTGCTTCTTCTTCAATTCGCGCTCTAATACAACACGGTCGCTCGCTCAATCTCTACCCAGCGAAGCCAGAGCAACGAGCTTCTTCTTCCCACGGAGGGGAACCGGGGGAATCAAGGCTTGCTGCTGCTTCTACTTCAATTTCGATCAAAGAGAGAACCCTCGATCACTCCCCAAGTATTAGATTTGCTCTCGACACAAAGTCAGAGCCAGCGAGCTTCTGTGTCCTCCGCGCATCAACACTTCTCCTTGCGTTGGCCTCTCGACTCCTTCCACTCAAAGGAATTAATCGCGGAGAAGAGGAATTCTTCGATGAATCGGCTGGCTAGGAGCAAGTCTGTGGCGCCCTTCGTGAAGGTAACCTCTATATTTGGATGGCATTCATGTTTGCATTGTGTCTGTTCATTTTAGTGGTGCTTTTCTCTTGTCCTTTTTTCCCAAAATTTAACATCGAAATGCTAATTAAGTTATGAATAAATTTATCTTGTATTTGTTAGTTTTTACTATTCTTGTTATGTGTATGGTTTTGATTGGAAGCTACATGTTCGGGGCTTACTGTTGTTGTTTCCTTGTTGTTTATTAGTTAGCACCTTGTGTTGTTTTCTCGTGGTCATCCGAAGATGTGAATTGTATCGTTCAATAGCGCTTCAATCAATGCGATGTTTGACATTGAAATTGCAGGTTAACAGTCGTTTTTCTTGCAAGTTTTGCTAGTAGAAAGTTGGAGTGTTATTAGGTTGAAACGCAAGTAATGATGAGTTGATTCCATTGTTGACTCTTTACGTCCGAATAGTGTTTTTAGTTATCAGCTTCTGATTTTGCGTGTTTTTTTAACAGAATGAAGTTACAATTATAGCTCATTGGACTGGAGTGATAAAGAATCAAATATATCAGATGATAAAGAGTTGTGTGTTTTTTTAACAGAATGAAGTTACAATTCTAATTCCTGCTTGCTTGTACGTAATTGAGAAAAAGGGTAACTAATTAACAGGACAAACCTTGGATTGGTCAATATAGAAGAATGTCATTTGATAGGAAAACCAGCATCCATTTATTGTCATTTCACTCTCAAACTCCAAATCTTTAAGTGAAAAATTGCAATTTCTTATTTATTTTTTCTTCTTATTGTTAATTTATTACTCTCGCGGATGGCGTTATCATAATTATTTTCCCTAGCTATCGACACGTAGACGCTAACAGTAATAGTCAAGAAGCTTATTCACACGAAATATGCCGTGGTTAGATAACAAAGCTCGAGCCGTTCTTCATCTTGCTCACACGCGAATGAAACTCGCGACCTCGTGGAAGAAAAATGTGTCCAGTTCACCAATTGCCAACCACCTTGATGGTTTGTCGAGAAGAAGACTGCAAAGTATTAAAGATGGCAAAATCTATTGAGTGCTACGAAATTACTCGCGAGTTAGATTAAGACTATGCCATTTTTTGCCTACACACTGATGATCCCATTGCATTTTAGCACTCTATGGCCTGATTAATTGGTAAATAGAAAAGGAGCCCATTATCATCCAATGTAATTGGAGAGAAGAGTGTATATAGGGAAGTATTAAATGAGGAAGAAGAGGCTTACCTAAGTTGCTTTCTTGGTACTTCAAAGTGTTAATTATTTTGTTCATAGTATATTGATCGGCACGCGGTGGTCCAATTATTGCTCTGGCTATATGCCATGACTCGTACCGCCCTTTGGAGTGTTTGGCGAGTCTTTTCAAAGGGCATCCAGTCTTGGAAAGGTTGAAAACCTAATACTAATAGGAATTAGCATCGGGCTTTCCACATTTCCGGAGTGCTGAAAGCCTCATCACGAATATTAGTCAGTTACCTATTTTGCTCTCAAAACCTTACTAAATGTTCATGTTTACCCATTCTTTAAAATGAAACCTTAGATTGTTGTTGTTTATCTTCTTCTTCTTTAGGTTGATTGGCGAAGGACTGGCATAGGGCCGCCGAAAGGCCGACAAGACCAGATCTACCTGGCGAAGTCACGGGACGCTTGGGGTGGCGTGACCCCATGACAGCCGTCGACTATAAATCTGGCTCATTGGTGGCCAGAGGCCTTTGCTAGAGAGTCTTTATTTTAATTTTTGAAAAAAAAAAATTAAACACAAAGTCCTTTGCAATTTTTTTTTTTACCAAACAATATTTTCACTCAAAGTCACTTTACAATAGATGTTTTACCAAATATAAATTGCATTTTTTCAAAACCCTTAAAATAAAGTCTTTATATTTCCTCGCAACTCATTTTTAAGGTTGAAGCAAACGCGTCCGAAGTCGCTCCACGTTTCCCTTTCCCAATGGGACAGCTTTTAATTAGAGGCATTTTCAGTGTACTCTTGCCGGATTGACCCGATTCTACTCACTCCCACGTAGGGCCCCTTTTCATACCCGTCGGGACAACAGTCCGTACAAGCTTGGCGTACCATGTAAGACATCGAGAAGAGAATCTAAGTCAAGTCACTGGGGGGAAAAAACTGGGATCAATTAAAGCAGTTGGGCCTTTTCTTCCTTCGGTAATGGGTGGTCCTGACTTCCACGCCCAACTAACTTAATTTGCAGAATATCCGAGGAACTCTCCATCGAGATCGAGTGTGTATTTATATTTTATACAAAAATATTGTGCTGCAAAATGCATCGATTGGGCAACAGCGGGGTAGTGGAAATGGTGGAGCGCAGATGGACCGCGGCTTCTCGTTAATGAACAGAAACAAGTTAATGCTCTTGAGGAACCAAGTTGCGGACTTCGACCACACACGGTGGCCATGGAAAGAACACCAGGAGGATGCGTGTGATGATGGAATGAGCATTGAAGATTTCATATAGGAATCTTACAAGCCTCTCAACATGAAGTGAAAGGTTTTTCCTAATGTGGGCTAACTTATATTAATTGAGATTGTAATTTATGTTTTACGGGATTAATTTACCATTTAAAGTGATCTTGTAGGGTAAGATATAAGGATTCTTATCCAGTCTAATATGGACCCGACATTACGTGGGCTGAGCTAAGCTCGGACAATGATGAGAGGGCCATGTTTGGAAACTCTATAAATAGCACTATAATTCATCCTCTAAATCTAACAAACTCATAACAACTTCATATAAGGAACGCATACGGATTGATGTCGATGATGAGCTATCTCATTAAGTCAGGGATATAAAGGATAGAAAAGAAGTACTTGAGCTTTGGATGGTCGTATTCAGCATAAAAAATGATGGATCTCAAATCAAGTACACAAATTCTTTTAGACCATTATTGTGTTTCTAAATTCTAGCTATCTTGATCCTAGGATGTCATTCTAAGGCTTTTAGCAGCTGACAGGAAGATCAAGATTCAATCAGGTGTTCTTAGCCCTAACATGTTAATATGTATAATTGAAACTCTGTGACAATTCATAAACAACAAGAGGAAAATAAGGACATCAAAAACATGGAAAGAAAGAATTCTCTGTCAGAGAAGAAGAAAAAAGGTGGGACCCCCAAAGCAAAGCTCTCGATATTTGCTTGAGATTATATATGTGATGAAAGTGATTGCACTTCGAATAATCATGTCATGTCCATGCGGCTATAACTTTTCTCCTTGGACTGTATTAGGCGATGTACTGTTTATTATATTAGTCCGTTTTCAATCGGTTTAAGTATTGAGAGAAAATAATTTATCTAACCTGCCTAAAAGTCACGATTATGGATTTTTTTTTCTTTTTGGTCGGAACGATTATGGACTTTGAAACTCCTTATTTTAGCTCCAGCTTTTTCTAATTTGCTTCTTTTTTTTTTTTACATGTCGGTATCCATTTGATATGGTCACGTACACATGTCGAGTTTTACACGTAACACGCTACTCCTCACATGGCCCACTCCAAGGAAAATGGAGTGCCGGTCCTGTCCATATTGGCAGAATCTGTGCAGTCTTCTTCAATGCCTTGATTACACTGCAGGGAACACACTTGTTCGGTTTTTTTGCAACAAAGAAAATTTTTCATCGAAATTCGTTCTTCAATTTTTATTAAGTAGGTCTATGGCTCAATCCTCAAAGAAGCATGGTGAAAAATGACAATGGATGAACAAGGATTTGAGTTAAGTTACAATACTCTTAGGAAAGCTTGTAAATTACAGATAAAGCAAATGGCCTTGCCAAATGTAACGATACGGGAAATGTAAAGGATTGGAAGCTAAATAGCATAAGAAATTGAGTTGTTTTGGATGTATCTTGATCTGTCCCCTTCTTTCTCTCAAAACATAGGTATTTTGACCAAAAACATGTAGCTCAAAACACTCAAGTATTGAGTTTTCGCTTAATAGGACTACGTCGTGCATTTATTAAAGCTGCTTTGGATTATATTTCAGTGGCATTAAGTTTTAGCCCTGTTGACTTACATCCCTGTCTTTGTTCTATGCAAAAGTCTCCGCAAATAGAGGGCCGCGCATACTAAACGGTGAAGGGATTGTCTGCCCATTTCTCATAAGGGCAAGCCCTACCCTTGGAATCCGAGCCGTCCGTGTCATGAATGGACGGCCCAGATTATTACTAAAAAAATAAAAAATAAAAAACCCAAAAAGTTACTCCCTAAAAATAGGAGATACGGGTCGTCCGTCTAAAAATTGTCCCCAGGCAAAGCGCCAAGAAAGCTACATGATCCAAAAGATTTCTTCCACCACAAGTATCCCATAGGATAATGAAGATATCGAGTCTGTCTTCTCTGTTGAAGATGAACTTTCACCCGACACACTTTTTGCCGTTCAAACATATTCCTCAAACTATGATGAATCACCTGGTGATATCTTTGTATTTTTCCCTGATGCTATCTCTGATTCTTTCTATGTCCAACTTGTTTTCCACTCTCATATATGCCATCCAAATCCACACTTCAGAAAATGATAAAGTCATTGCCCTCATTGATACCGGCACGGCTGCATCTCTCATGGATGTAAAAAAGTACTCCCAGAAAAATTATGGATGCCTTATACGAGGTATTTTCATTCTGCTTCCGGTGATACTTTTACCACAAAATTTCACAGCAAAACCATCACACTCCAAATCTTTCCAGGTTGTTCCTTATCCACAAAAATCATTGGTTGTAATTCCCCAGATAAAGACCTTATCATTGGTTAGGATGTTCTTGCCTAGCTTTCCCAGCTAAGAATCAAACACTAGCTTACAGTTTGGTGACTAATTTCGTAAGCATGTGGATATCCAAAGACTTTTCATTATTCAGCCAGAAATGCTTGACCAATTTACCCAAAGTCTCTTATCATGTTGTTCTGAATCTCACTCTCAATTTGTCCAAACTTGTTCGAACCCTCTTTGGAAAAATCCTGACTTTTTTTGTCAAACTCTCATTCAAGAAAAGCGAAGATGTTAGTCCCACAAAAGCTAGTCATTCTGGTATGAATTCTGAACATCTTGCTTTGGCCTAGAAGGAATGTACTGAACTCCTTTCTCAAGGTCTCATTGAACCTTCTGATTCACAATGGGCTTGTGAGCCTTTTATGTGAATAAGCGAGCCGAACAGAATCGTGGTAAGCTCAGATTGGTGATTAATTACCAACTCTTGAATAAATTCCTTCAAGATGACAAATTCCCTTTGCCTCACAAAAATTCCTTGTTTGGTAGCCTAGCCTAGGCTAAGATCTATTTAAAATTCGATCTGAAAGTAGGTTTTTGGCAAATTGAAATTCATCCTGATGGCAATCCTAAAACTGGTTTTTGCATTCCAAACCAGCATTTTCAATAGACAGTTGTCCCTTTTGGTCTTAAAACAACCCTTCTATTTTTCAGAAAGCAATGTGTAGAATTTTTCAGCCCATTCTCCCACATGCCCAGATTTACATTGATGACATTCTTCTCTACAGTCCCGATGAAGAATCCCATTGCAAATTGCTTTCCCAGTTTGTTGATATTGTCCAGAAACATGGAATCATGCTTTCCCAAAAGAAGATGATTCTTGCTCAAAAAGAAATTGAGTTCTTAGGCATGCATTTGAAAGAAGGCACCTACTGTCCGGGTCCTCACCTTGCAGAAGAACTTCAAAAACTTCCCTCTGAGAATTTGACAGTTAGCCATGTCCAGGCTTTCCTTGGAATTGTCAATTATCTCTGAGACTTTGTGCCAAAGATCTCTAAACCACTTTTTCCTCTTTAGAGGATGTTGAAGAAAGATGCCCCCATGGGGACCAAAGCAGACACAGGCTATAGCCCATCTCAAAGAAGTTTTGCAGTATCTCTCTCCTTTGCAAATTCCTTCCACTGGCCAGCGAATTTTGCAAACAGATGCTGGTGACAAATATTGGGCAGCCATTATCCTTAAAGAAATCAAAGGTAAGCGCTTCATTTGTGTTTACAAAAGTGGAATATTCACCCCTGCAGAAATGCATTACCACTCCACTTTTAAGGAGATTCTCGCAGTCAAATATGGCATCAAGAAGTTTGAATACCACCTTATTGGGCATCACTTTTTGGTCGAAATTGATATGTCTTCATTTTCCCAAATGCTCAAATTCAAGCAGAAACAAATTTCTCACCCACAGCTGTTAAGGTGGGCCGAATGGTTTTCAAAATATTCATTTAATGCTAAACACATAGCAGGAAAAAAGAATGTCCTTGCAGATTTCTTGTCCAGGCCGAAGCAACCGGTTGAATCCATCAACATGTATGTGCGCAGAAATCCATTGAACACGAGAACATTTCGCACTACACCAATGCGAGATACACCATGGAATTCTTACAATTACCCTACAGAAGTTCCAAGAGAAGTTGCAGAAAATAATTTCACTGAAAATGTGAAATATTATATGCACATGTACTACTACCGCATATTCAGTATCCATGGAGGATTGATGCTAGGACCGCATGGTCTTAATCCAGATTATCCGTTTATCGATATTCTGAGTGGTTATTATTTTCCTGAAGATCTTAAATGGTTCTTTTGGCATCTTCTCAATGCATATGCTATTGCCATTGAATATCCCACAGACAAAATTGTCCGAGTCCTGTCTAGAGCACTAATGGGAGATTTCTCAAACCAAAAGGTTTTGACAGAAATGCTCACTTGGTTTCAGCCTTTAGCAGCATGGAAGAATAATTTCATTTCCCAAAGACGTTTTCGAATGGATGAACCAGAAAGGCACATCACAGTCATTTTTCACAGGCCTTGGGTTTTCTTTAGCCCAACAGAAGATGTACGAGATCAGGCATTGCACTATGGCACTGCTACTTTCAAGCCCAATCTTCACCGGCAAATTTTTAGAATCCACACCACAACTCCCAAATCCATCACACTGATGCAGCACGAGTATAGAGAACTCCAAAGGATTTTATGTGAAGAAAATCAACAAGTTCCTCCTGAGATTTGGCCATACCACCACATGATGAATCTCTCGTGGGATAGGCCAAAAATGCATCCTCAAACCATTCAAGCTTTAGAAGAATATAGAAGAAGCCAGCCGGATTCTTATATGGATATTGACACTCAAGACCCTTGGGGAGGACCGTTGTCACAAAATCCTTATCCTACACAGGATATTGCATCCAACACCCAAGACCAGCTATCTAGCTCGTATACGTGGCATCAGCTCCAACAATGGCCCCAGCTTCAAATGCCGTCTAGCTCTAATCAAGTCCTTCAACAAGATCCGCAAGACCTAGTCACTATGGAAGATATTTTGTCAGTAGAAAGGCACGCGGCGGAATAAGAAGATAGTCCCCCACTATTTGAAGACTCAAATATCAGACTGTCCCAATTTGAAGAGCAGTGGTATTGGAATAAATACAAAAAAGAAAAAAACGGCCCAGACAGTTCCGACTCTAACGACGCCAATTATCATCCAGACCCAGATCGTCGTCGGCTTTAAACCACTCAGTTACGTGTGTGTTGAATATGTAAAAGTTTGTCAAAGTCTTTGTGCGTCAAAGTCCTTGTTTTAAATAAGCAGATAAGAGTAGGTACAAGTTAGTTCGTGGCCTGACTTTTTTGCAACCTTCGAAAAACTTTTTCGGGAAAAGTACAGTTCATGTACTGTAGCAAAAGTTACTGTAGCAGTGACACTATAGCCTGTAGCAGTACTGTTCACCTGAAGACTTTTTCAGTTTTTACTCGTGAATTTGTGTTTTTTTTTCAGAAGTCCTGTTGAAGTGTTATAAGCCTATAAAAGGCATCCGAATGCGTTGTAATCAGCAAAAGCTGCCTTATGTGAAATATCAGTGTGTTTTCTAAAAAAATCATGAGTTTCTAAGTTCCCTTTCTTCTTCTTTCCTATAAGCATGGTTCTTTGAAGATCAGAATCCTCTTGTTGATTCAGTAGTACGATTGTTTGGTCTAGTATGCTCTTCACTTGCCACAATGTGGAACCTGTGAAACAGAAATATCTGGAACCTTAAGGGTTAAGCTTCAAGAATGAGCTTGAGTGAGCAAACAGGCAGTTCCCCTTTAAGGCCATGAGCGCCGTGTTTGTGGGATAGCATACCTACTCATCTCGCTCAGGCTTATTTAAAATAAGGACTTTAACGCACAAAGACTTTGACAAATTTTTACATATTCAACACACACGAGACTGAGTGGATCTTTTTTTGCCAGAGAACAACATTTTCTTTCAAAGAATTCTTTTCTTTTGAGTTCTTTTGAATCTTGTGGTTGGCCAATAAAGAAAAGATGAATGAGCATCAGAGCCAAACATCGTCGAAACTGAGTTAAGATTAATATTCTGATATTCGAGACCTGTTGATGGGAAAGAAGAAACTCATACTCTCATAGAACCCTCCACAGATATTTCAGCGCCTGTCTAGTTGGAAACCCCCATTTCCTTACCTCCACCACCTGAACTCCGCAAAACCACTTCATCCAAATTGGATTACCTCTATGAAGTATCATATGTGAATGATGATCGCAAGTTCTCAGAAACACAACTCCCACTCATGATTCCTTATTCAGCTTTTTGCGAACCACCATCATTCTCTCCCATCCGCTCCATCAAACACCTCATCAAACACACCCCTCGTTCTGTCAAAGAATACGTCCGGTCCACTAAACTTGACCAGTACCCTATCCTGTCTACGCAGCAAGAGCAGTTTATAACTCTTCAGATTCCACCTGAGTTTCCTACTCAGTGGGCTCAACAAGGTTACACTCACCTTCATTTCAGCGCCATCTGTTTGGCCCTATCCTTGCATCGACGAAAAGGCTTGCCCGTAGTTGCTCGGGTTGCTCTCCTTGATACCCATTTCTTGGAATACCAGCATGCTTGCATCGGCACAGTTCAGACCACTCTGAATGCAGGCACAATGTTTGACACTCTCTTCCCAAATTTCAACATGGCCTTGGCAGATCCCAACCTACTCTTTTCTTTGAAGGTCCAGTTACAGATCACTGATGCTCCTCAAACTACATCAACCATAATTGCTACTCTTCACTACCAAATGGTGTATAGAGTACAAAACCATGCCATTGACCTTAACCTTCCCAGTATTGAAGATGCTTTGCTTATCTCTATTGACAACGACCAGACTTCATGTATCCATGTCCCTCATCAACTTCCAAGCGATCAGTTTGTCAAACTCATTCCCGACAGTTGGGTGACCAACTAGGAAAAGCTTCACCAGAATTCTAGACCTGTTCAATCTTTTGAGCCACAGTACACCAAGAAAAAGGATGGTACTGTCACTACAAATTCACTAAAGAAAAGGAAGACACTTCTTCCTCTGTTTTCCCATCATTCCCCACCGTCCTGTGTTTCACCCCATGTTCAACTGAGTCAGTCAGTATGGAAGAACCCGATCCTAAAGCTCATGTCCAATCTTTTAATGACCATAGACGACGCATCCATTATTTTAAGGATCCCTCCGGACATTATTTTTGGGATGTTGATTGTTCATGTTCCTCCTGCTTAAACCCAGATGATGAGGATGACAGACCTTCCTCCAGGAAAAAGAAAAAGAAGAAAAATTCTCTTTACCAAAAGTACCTAGACGGTGACCCGACCGTATAATTGAAGTGACATTGGCAAATAATTGAAGTTTTTTTTAAAAAAATATGTATATTAACAAAACTACCCATTCATGGGTAGCTCAGTTGGTTAGGGTGCACTTGAGATTGTGCGGTTAGGTGCACTAGTCCCAGGTTTGATTCCCCATATGAGCACATGTGATTTAAGTGAGGGGCCATGGCGGTGATTGCTGTGCTAGTCTCCCCCGAGGAATAGTCGAGGTGCGCGCAAGCTGGCCCGGACGCCTTGATTATAAAAAAAAAGTTCTTCACAAAATGTAGTTTTTACCAAACATCATTTAGGTCAAAGTTGCTTCCCAATGTATTTCTAAAATACATTCTACCAAACACTGTTTGCATTTCCAAAAATCCCTTAGCGCAAAGGAATTTGCATTTTTCCAAATATATTTCCCCACAGCAGAACCAAACAGACCCGGAGTCGTCGAACAGTAAACATATATAGACAAATCTCCTAAATGAAGGACAGAGGTTAGCGAGAGCCAAGAGCGCAGTAGGCTTTGATTTTCAATATTACTCATCCTTTTACATTTTAAATTCACAATAAGTTAAAGAGTTCCAAATTCCCTGTTAATATGAAGGATGTAATATCGTAGATTTGCTTCAACGTGGCCTGAGTGAGACGTGTCATCTACTTGACTCCTCATATTCTATTTTGAGTTTGCACATGCTTGAGGCGATGTTTAGTGCATAAAACCGTCTTTGACCAGAAATATTAACCTTCCCAATTGATTTTCCATTTCTTGACGCTCCAAAACATCCCAAAGTTCAGGAAACAAATTCACGAAAATTCTTTTCAACTAAATTAGTACACCGTAAAGTGAATTTCTTTTTCAGAGAGTTGAATTTGGGTATTGCCAGTAGGGGCGTGCATCGTCCGGGCCGCTCCGATTCCGACATGGAACCGAAAACCGAATCAGTAGTCTCGGTCCTCATATTTTCGAGACCAGGGATCTGACCGGGAAGACCGGTGGTCCGGTCCGATCCTGTCCCAGCCCAGTAAGACCGCTAACACTAACCAACTGCTTATAAAAAGCTAGTCCTTAGAATAAAATATATTTTGGTTGCATGTTAATTTACAATTTATAACATCAATTGAATGAAAATGCAGGTAAGTTTTTTTTAATCATTGTTTTTTTTCAAATATTTCTATTTCTTTTTTTTAATTGTTTGTGTGTGTGTATATATAAATATATATTATAGGCGGTCCGGTCCGGGCCGGGATGATCCGGTCCTAACACATGGAATCGGAGATCGAACTGCCCGATCATCGGTCCCATTTATTGAAACCGGGGATCGGACCGTCTACCTCAAGGACGGAACCAATCCGCCCAGTCCGGTCCGGTCTCGATCTGGTTCAGACAGATCTGATCCAGTTTGCACACCCATAATTTCCAGTACTAACAAGGGACTTTCGTGATCACAAAATGGCAAGACTTACTGACAGAAAATGTAAGTGAAGAGGGAATACTGAAAATTTCTTCACTTGTTGCATTGTGTATTCAGTACATGCCAATATTTATAGTACAAAAGAATAATCAAATAAAGAATACATGATACATTTTCCTAATTAATCATGATTGACTGAATCAATTAATTGTCAATCTCCGTGATTAGAATCAGAGTCAAGGATCAAATCGGATCTTTCTCCAACACTCCCCCTCAAGCTGGTGGCTTATATATGTCAAGGATGCCTAGCTTGCTTAGGAGTTATGCATGCTGTCCCTTGCACAAAGGCTTAGTGAAGATGTTTGCAGGCTGCTCCACAGTTCTAATTCCTCGAGTGATAACCATCCCTTCTTGAATTTTTTCTCGAGTAAAATGACAGTCAATCTCTATGTGTTTCGTTCTTTCATGAAAAACTGGATTAGCTGCCAATTTGAGTGTTGCATCATTGTCACAAAATAATTTACACGCTCCATCGACTTGTACCCCAAGATCTGATAGCAAACCCCGTATCCACAGTATCTCGCAAACAGTTTTTGCCATATCCCAATATTCTGATTCAGCTGATGATAAAGAAACAGTTGATTGTTTCTTTGTCTTCCATGAGATTAAAGATCTTCCTAATTTAATGCAAAAAACCTGTGATAGATCTTCTGGTCATTGGACAAGTCGCATAATCTGTATCACAATAAGCTGTCATTTCCATGTTGCAATCACGTGATAATAAGATTCCAAATCCTGGACATCCTTTCAAATACTTCACAACTTTTAGTGCTGCATTCATATAACAATCGGGTTATGCATAATTGGCTGAGTATCTGCACTGCATAACATATATCAGGCCTGGTCATGGTGAGATAAATCAATTTTCCCATGAGTCGCTGATATCCTGATGGATCTCTAAGTAACGGGTCTTCATTGGGTGACGTGGAGCTCTTATCATATTCAAGTGTTGTGAGCTTAACATTCTGCTCAACGGGAATAATGGCTAGTTTACATCCCGATAATCCTGCTTCAGATATGATCTCCAATACAAATTTTCGGTGACTAAGACATATTCCCTTGTCAGATCTGGCTATCTCAATACCAAGAAAATATTTGGGAGGTCCCAAATCTTTGATATGGAAGGTAGAGTGCAAATAATCCTTAAATCTTGTAATAGCAGAATCATCATTTCCCATAATGAGTATATCATCAACGTATATCAATAAATAAATTGATGAAGTACCTTGGGTCCATGTGAACAATGCATAATCATGCTTAGAATGCTTAAAACCCGCATTTGTGAGTGCAGTAGTGAATTTGGCATACCATTGCCTAGAAGCCTGTTTGAGACCATATAGGGATTTACGGAGACGACATACCCGAGACTCCCCCTGTCTGCGTAAACCCTGTGGGAGTCCATGTATATTTCTTCGTCTAGATCCCTATGAAGAAAAGCATTATGGACATCTATCTGATGTAATTTCCAATCACGAAACGCATCAACTGATAGAAAAGAATGGACAGTTACCTCTTTAGCAACTGGAGAGAAGGTTTCATGATAATCAAAACCGTCTCGTTGCGTGAAACCTTTAACAACTAGCCGAGCCTTGTAACGTTCAATGGAACCATCTGCCTTGTATTTGATTTTATATACCCATTTGCAGCCAATGGGTCTTCTGTGTGGAGGCATAGGAACTATTTCCCAAGTATAATTATCCATAAGGGCACGTAATTGATGCCGGACAACTGGCGTATAATATTCGGAAAACGCAATATTACGATTTTAGATAAAGTTTTAGGTATTTTGCTTTTTTAAGAATTTTAGCGATATTCATAATCGCGATATTTGATTTAAATTCCGTTTGATTAGATTAGATTTGATTTGTCATATGTTATCTTTGAGCAATTCTATTTCCTAAAGGAGTCATATCTCTATATATAGGACATCCGTCTTTGTAATCGATACATTATCATTATTATTCAATCAAATTCGTACATCCTTTGGAATTGTTTTCCAAGATATCTTCTCTCTGCGTCAATTGGTATCAGAGCAGGTTTCTCCTGTGACGATAACTCATAACGTGAATATCAATCTCCCCGTTGATGTAACTAGCAATATCTCCTAGAGGGGGTGAATAGGAGATTCTGAACTCAATTGAAATTTCTTGCGGAATGAATAAAGTTCAGAGTACGATTAGGAACAAAAGCAGTATAGCAGTATGCAGAAAATCTAAACACAAAGGTAAGAGTTTAGAGAAGAGGATATTGCACACGATATTTATAGTGGTTCGGCTTAGATCAAGCCTACGTCCACTCTCCCACGATGACAGCCGATTGGCTGGATTTCACTATGAAGAATCAAGAGGATTACAATCACTCAAGTGTTTTTCCCTCTCACACAGATTTTCACTGTGAAGGATTTTGAATACACATAATACTCTCTTTGATGAAACTCAAATTATGCTTGCACTTTGGATTGTTGTTCGCACGTCTTTTTCTTTCAGTCAAACATTATTCTTCTTTTATACTCCCCTGCTTCCGAACTAGCCGTTGGAATCCAGCCAAGGGATCGCTCTTCAATTCTTGATTGGACGTCATCAATCGTGATTGAACGAGACTGTATCTTCAGAAGATATGTAGACCGTTGGGTAAGACATTGAACCCTTCTGATTCAGTCGCCCATACAACTGAATCTCCAGCTTCCATAAGTGTGATATGATTGAGTTGATTCTCGAGGATATATTCCTTAGGAGATGATATCACATTATAGAAAGTCCCTTAATTGATTAGAGGGGATATCAGGATAATTGAATATCACTTGCCTTGATCGGAAACCTACCATACGTGGGTCTTCGTGTTTTGTAAAATGCAGAAACTGATCTTTCTTCAAATTCGCCTAAGAGAGATTTGATCAGTTGGCACGGAATGGTAATACGGAGATTTGATGTGATCCATCCGTCACTGTTTGGATCGTCAGGAGCACTTCCATCTGACCCTTAGTCAGAAGTACTTCCATCTGACCCTTCGTCAAAAGCACTTCCATCTGACCCTTAGTCAGGAGTACTTCCATCTGACCCTTAGTCAGCGCGACAGAATTGGAATCACTCAACCTGCTGCTTACACATTCTTCCTGCATCACATTTCATTAAACAATATCTTTTGAATGTTTTGTCAGAATCAAAATATAGGAGAATTTCCACAACAATCTCCCCATTTTTTATGGTGACAAAACTTCTCCAGTTGCAAATTTAAAAGTGAATTTAACCAGTGATAATATATAAAAAAAAATAGCCATCACATTTGCTCCTGTAGGTAATCATCATTAGAGATCCTGTAATGAAAGTGTTCTCATAGGAGAGCATGATTAGAGTGAGATTATCCTGCAATAATCCTGCATGAAACTAAACTTCTTAGAAGATTGTCTTGCAAAACAGTAGATTAGGTCTTCTCCTCCTTTCCTCTAAATTGAAATATAATTAGAGATAATCTATTGAGACTGCATAAATAATCTATTGAGACTGCATAAGAGTAATTTCAACTTCTCCCCCTTTTTGTCAACATCATAAAGAAATATGTAAAAAAAAGTTTGAAATTATGACGTGTTCGAGAAAATGAAAAAGGGAAAAGGTAGGTGAGTTTTTAAGAAGAATGATGATCTTCAGGCTCAATATCAGCCTCCCCTCGGGAAGGTCCAGCAAAGCTTCTTCCCATCATCTGAGCATGGTCTCTTACAGCTTGAGAAGAGGGCTGGTGTGAAGCTGCTCTGTCCGTTCTGACCAGTGTGTATGTAGGCAGGTTGGCTATCTCATCACAAAACATTCTCCCATAGAGGTCAATGGACTTTTCCAACTTAGTCACCTGACTAGTCAAACCCTGCAGCTTCATATCTGTCGTCTGTTCAAAAGACTGCATTTGCTGATCAAATTTTGTTTCCATGGCAGACATCGTCTGAAGAAGAGTATTTTGGAGATTTTCAAAAAGCACTTGAAGTTCCACTGGTGGTTGTGAAGGTGCAGGTTCGTGAGTCTCCCCCTCAATTTGTGCCTTGGTGAAAGCTTGAGAGGCTTGGACTTCAGTGAGAAAAACATCTGATGTAACAGGCACAGACTCTTTCTCCCCCTAATTTATAGCCCGTTTCCCTTTGTTGTTTGAGCTTGGCACGGAGACTATTTCCTCATCAATGTCCATTGGAATGGACTGTGCACTTGACAGCTGATCTTCTCGTGCAAATGCTGAAGCTAGACTTGCAGCATCTTTATGAAGTGTTCCTCTGGTGGAAGAGACAGAGTAAGCTCCAATGTCATCTTGTTCTTCCTCTTGTTCTTTTGACCCCAACGTTGCTAGAACTTGTGCTAGCAGTTGCTCATGATCACAGTTGACATTTGTGATGTTATACTCTGTGTCATCTTCAATTCGTGCAGCTTGCTCCTCATCCCACATTGTGAGGAATTCTTCCTCAGTCAGATCACAGGGATACATAACTTTTTCTTGTAGTGGTATTCCTGTTTCATCGCCTTCTTCCTCATTTCCTTCAGCATTTTGATTTTCGGACTGACCATCTGCATCTGATCCACCTGGAGATTGAGTGGCTTCAGAATCATATTCCCATGTTTCTTCCTTACTTGCTTATGAGTCCTTATCATTAGGACTGTCTGATTGTTGTCCCTTAACAGCCATGACTTCTCTTCTTTGGAGATTTCTGCTTGGACTCTTCCTCGAAGTCCACAATGACTGGTTCATTGTTCTTTGTTCTCCATCCAGCAGGGGTCATCTTGTACCCCATCTTTGTTACCATAGTCTCTCCAGCAGTCATTAGAGGAATTTCTTGCTCGACAAAGGCACCTAGGCCATCAATCTTGAAATAATTGATTATTTTGAAGATCAATGCCGCATAAGGAAGTTGACCCTTTGGCTTGAGAGCTGATCTGTACATATGCAATAGTACAGTATCAGCAAAAGAAATCATCTGTCCTGTCAAGATTCCCCATAGCAACTTTGCCTCGTACTTTGATATATCTGTCTTTGATGCTGCCTTGGGTCTGAGACATTCGATGATCATCTTGTGCATCATGATATGTTTCAAGGGAAAGTCCGTGTATGCAATATGTGACTTTGATTCCCTTGAGAAACTCGATTTGCCAGTTAGGAAGCAGAAAGCTTCACTTGCAGTGACATCTAAGGGTTTGAAATCTCCCTTTCTGGTTCCCATGATTGAAGCCAATTCATCAACAATCAGAAAATACTGCTTTCTTTTGACTGTGAAAGCCAGAGAGTTGAAGTTGACAAACTGAAGATTTGAATAGAAGTAAGTTACCACATCAGAAAAAGTGTAGCCTCGCTGTTGACACCTGATTTTTTTTACCATTTATTATTGTGATTTTTATTCTTTAAAATTAATTAAAAATATCAAAAAAGGTCATAAAATCACAAAATCAACTTTGGAAGCCTTGGTTTAACCTTAGGAACCAATTTTGAACAAAAAATATTTTTCGGTATTTTTAATATTTTTCGAGTTTATTTAATTATAAAAATACCCAAAAAATCAGAAAAATACCATTCGTGGTCAGAAAAATACCCAAAAATATTCGATAATTTTGTTTTAATTTCCTCTTCAAGTGTGTCACTTTAAATCTCAAAAATTCGGCTCGGGTCACTATGTTCCTTCACAAACATAAACCCGAACCGAGCCTAAAAAAAATCATTTTCGAGTCTTTTAGTTTTCAATTCTCACTTTTTATAAGCTATGACATTGGATTCTAAAGTCTTAAAGTGCAATTAGGTCAATTTGCCCTCCAATTTAATCAATTTTTACCAAAAGGGCTTAATTGCACATTTTTCTTTCAATTAGTCCCCGGTTTCACGGATGTATATGTATGCTCTACGTATTTATACGTCATACGTATTTATACGTTATGCATATTTGTATTGTTTGGTAACCTCTTTAACTCTTGTAATAATAATAATGGTTATTATTTTTAACACCTTTGTTAGTGCCTTTTTTAGCATTTTTGTATTGTGAGTGCTATTGCTAGTGCTATTTTTAAATAGCATTTTTTGTATTATAAATTGTGAGTGCTATTGTTAGTGCTATTTTTAAATGACATTTATTTATCATAAATTGTGAGTGCTATTGTTAGTGCTATTTTTAAATGGCATTTATTTATCATAAATTGTGAGTGCTATTATTAGATAGAATTTATAATTGTTAGTGCTATTTTTAAATAGAATTTTTGTATTATAAATTGTGAGTGCTATTGTTAGTGCTATTTTTAAATAGCATTTTTGTATTATAAATTGTGAGTGCTATTGTTAGTGCTATTTTTAAATGTCATTTATTTGTGAGTGCTATTATTAGATAGAATTTATAATTGTTAGTGCTATTTTTAAATAGAATTTTTGTATTATAAATTGTGAGTGCTATTGTTAGTGCTATTTTTAAATAGCATTTTTGTATTATAAATTGTGAGTGCTATTGTTAGTGCTATTTTTAAATGTCATTTATTTGTGAGTGCTATTTTTAGATAGAATTTATAATTGTTAGTGCTATTTTTAAATACAATTTATTGGAAGGTATTTTTGGCTATAAAAGGATGGCAAGAGTTTTGAGGTTGAAGGGGAGAGACATTTTGTAGAGTGTGCAAATTTTTGAGAGCTTAGAGAGAAGAACACAAACACTCTCTATATTCTCATAATCTTGAGCGAGCAAAATATACTAAGTTCGGAATATTGATTCCGCATATTGCTAGCACAATTGTTGTGGAGTTATTAGTCGTCTCCCCGTTCGTCAATTGGTGGTGCGTCCGAACTAGATGCCTAACACTTGTGGAGGCTGAGATCGAAGAACATCGAACCGACACCTCCGTTCAAGCACGCTACGAGAGGTAATCTATTTACTCCCTTTGAGACTTTGTGATTTTTTTCGATTGAAATGCACGAAGTACGCCTCTGGAGATACATGTGTGGGTTGTTATTTATTTCCGCTACGTGTTACGTGGATCCCAACAGTGGTATCAGAGCCAATCCTTAGGTGTTTTCGTGCATTTAATTGATTTTTCGCAATTTTTGCAATACTATGGCCAATATGTATTAACGAATTGTTCGTCTTACATGGCTAATGGAGATTGATTATTTTATATGATAAATTAATCAACGTAGCAAAAATTGAGACTAAATTAATTTTGAATCGAAAATTTATGGCTATCTTATTTTACGTAAAAATTCTGAATATGATTCAACGTAGAATTTTTATTGTGCCTTCCTAAGTTTTAAATTGTGAATTTATTACTTACGTGAAAGGGTGGTGATCATGGAAAAATCCCTAATCAATGTGATTGATGTATATATGAATGTATGATGATTATTTATATATTTGGGGTTGTAATTATTAAATGGAGGCTGCGTACTCCTTTTATTTTTCATGTAATCTTTATTTTTAGCATAGTCAATTGTTGATGTAAATGCTACGAGGATTACGTGGAGGAGCCTTTTAAGTCGGCGAGCTCTTTGGGGCCCAATTCTTGAAGAGTTCAAGAAACCAAGAAGAAGCGAAGAGCGGTTCTCCGTTATTAAAATATTAAAATGATTATATGTGGTCTCATTGGCTCGAGACCCATTAAATCATAATTCCATGATCACCACGTAGGATAGATATTTATGTGATTGACATCTATTTATTTATTATGATTACGTGAGCATGTTAAACTGGTTAATGTGCAAAGTCAGACTTACCTCACCCAAAATTGTGCCTGCATGAAATCCTAGTTAGGAAAATCACTCGCATTAGGTACCGAAAGGGCGTTGGTAACGACACCAGCGTAACCAAGTCCCCGAACCCAAAATCTCTGGTTCCGTAGAACTGATCGATCTCTCCCAATCGATCGGTAAGGTTTCCGGTCTACCCTCCAAGAAAGACCGGTGGCGACTCCAAATGCATGCACAAGTTGCACATGCCACCACGACCACACTAAGGTCGAAAGCGATCGACTCTTATCGTTGAATCCTCCTGAAAAATACTCCCGCCGCGATTTGGTATGGGCCTGGGAGGGCTCGCACCGATCCAAGACCCGTGATCGGTAATCCATTAGCCGCGTCCGCTTCCGGATGGGTCGCGACAGCTGGCGACTCCACTGGGGACTTGTTCTAGAAACTATGGTTCTAGACCTCAAGTGGACTTAGGCCGTAATAAAAATTGAGTGATTTTTCTAACCCTACAGGCGCTCTTGAAGGTGAGGTAAGTCCGCTCACGATAGGTGTTATATGTTTTTGCAGATTGGAGTAATAAGGGGTGTAGTCTGTGATTAACTTTATTTTACGCAGGTGTGGCGTAGGAATGTATGTTGTGTGGATGATTTGAAGTGCTGATTGATAAATTGTTGTGCATGACTTGCATTGTGATGATCACGACACATGGACACACACAACCGCGCCTAAAACCCCAGGCGCCGCCTTTAGGAACACAATAGAAGGAATTGAAAATGGAATCTCCGTGAGGAAAAACACGGGGTAATCCACTTCTCAATTCCGCTCGCTTCGAACTATGGATTGAGTCCCAATGCAACGATAGTTGTGCAATGGAATCGGCTCTTTCTAGAACTCGAGGTGGGAACCTTAACCTTAGGTGCCAAACCCTCTGATTTTTAGAAGTTCACCATCACTTGTCTCATGCGCATGTCTTTGGGCGGTTGGTACACCTAAAATCGCACATAAGTCGACGAGTTGGGTTGGTAAGACTCTCTATCCCTCAAAACTATTACAGTTCATATAAATATAGGCATTTCATTCATTGCATTCTGGTGATTAGATTAAATGCCATTTCAAGGATAGATGCATGTGTTTTTCCCAAACGTCCTTGATAGAAGACGAGGAGGATGATATCCCATGGCGAACACCGAGTGAGCAACAAAGGAGCCTACTATGGACATTATTGAGATATCGTCCAATGAAGATGACGAGTTGGGGCAAGTGATCCGAAAGTCACAGATCGAACTTGGGGCATCCTTAAACGTTAGGATCACATTCCTTGGTTTCATTTTCCATTACTAGTCCTCTTGTATAGGGTTTATTTTTATCGAGGCTTTCTCTATCTCACCCCTTAGAGTGATTGTATTAGGGATCTATTGGTGTATACATTCAGATGGAACTCGGTTGTATTTCTTTTGACGGGTCATGGGAATGTGATAGTGGCATTTTCTCTAATCATCCGAATACTCCCAAGTCAAGTTTATAATTCCTTTAGAGGAAACTAAAGTTGAAAATCTTACACGACCTTTTTGGTCGTACAGGGTAATCCAACCCCAATTTCGCTAGAAGGAATTATACACTTGAATTGGTCCATGCATGTCATACGTCACTAGTAATCCACGATAATTGATCAAGAGTATTGACGTTATTTCGAATTTAATGACGAGATAGATGTCCAAATTGCTCTCGTTCTTAACAAAACGGCCTTGATTTGGATGCCGTATCTTCAATTAAATTTAAAAACACGTCGTTATGCCTTGCATTTTTGACTAATTCGCTCTTCTGAATATTGGTCAAAAGCAATTATCGTGAATTACATTCCTTTCAATAGTATGATTTCTTTCGAGGAATTTTGATAAAAACTTTTCGCACAAGATTAAAACCCTTGTAAAAGTTCTTGTCATTATTAATTACGAGCAAGCATAAGATTGAAAGGGGTCTATGCTTTCTTTTTCAGATTATTCCTTTTGACTCGGTCTTTTCATTTGCAGGTGAAAAACAAGTAGCATAGAGAAATCTTTTCTTGGATAAGTCTGAGGCTATTCTTTCATCTGACCATGAGTGAGTTAGAAAATCAGAACACATCTACTCGACTTATTATGGATCGGCTCATCCAAGTCTAAGATGTCCGGATGCTCGAAGAAATGGATCATATAAAAGCTAAAACAAACACAGGGGCTTTCATTCATTCTTGCCCAAACCAGATCATACAATTCATTGGGGTGGAAAAGTAAAGCAGAAGTGAGCCCTAATCAACGACACAAAGGAGCCCAGCTGGCCCTCCAGGTTATGGATGCTTTGTTTATACGCACCACTCCGCGTATCATGGTCCGCAAGCCTGAGGTGGAGGCGTCTGCGTTCATCATTGACTGCAACAACCTGAGTCTCGTGATCTTCGGCGACTGCTTCCAAGTCCCGAACAAGTCCATTCTCACGAGTTATATCCTCGTTTATGCCGTTGAGCCTTTCTTCCAGCCACTCGCTCCGATTCCTTAGCAGGGCATTACGTCGATCGCGCTCATAGGTAGCCAGAGATAGAGCTAAGTCCTCCACAAGATTCCTCCTCTCGCGTAGCAATGTCGAAACCCGCTCTTTGGCGAACTCAACAGCCTTTTTGTGACTATCGGCCAGGTAGTCAGCCAACGCTAGGCGGTCGGACTGATCCTCATAACGGGCTCGTAAGACACGAGCCACGGTAACTCCCCGATGAGCAGCGCGGTAGACCTCCAAGGAGTTCGTAAAGAGCGTTGGAAAAATACTGTATTCCCTCCCCAACGCGGTACCCTCGAGGGAGGTGATGTCCAGGTCCCCGAACATGACTCTGATCTCATCCTCGGTTTCGGGATGATCGGCTATGTGAGCGTAGCCTCGACCCAAGAGGTTATAGAACTCTTTCCATCGAGTCAAAGCTTCGGCTGAGAAAGTGTGAACTTGGGAAGAAGCCATTTTTGACGGAGATGTGTGTAGTGGAGCGATTAGAGGATGGAAGCAAATTATATGAGAGCGTTAATCTCCCAAACACCAACTCCTCATTTTATAGCGTCTCGAGAGTGGAGAAAAGTTGCAGCAATAATGCTTGTGGAGCCGGGTTAATTAATGTAAAGCGAGGGCTGCTCCTCCCGTGAATCATCAGACATGTCCTGATCCGCAATTTCAGGCCTGACAAATTCGGTCTCGCCATTATTAAAGCTGGGAGGGAGGCGAGCGCAACTATCGAAGAAGCCGCGAAAGGATTGTGTTGTTCCATCACGCATGAAGCTGGGCGGCGAGTGAAAAGAGAAGACAGTGCTGAACAGGCATGACTATTGAGGAAAAGTGAAAGGCGAGCGCAACTATCGAAGAAGCCGCGAAAGGATTGTGTTGTTCCATCACGCATGAAGCTGGGCGGCGAGTGAACAGCTCTGCCACTTAAAAAGAGAAGACAGTGCTGAACAGGCATGACTATTGAGGAAAAGTGAAAGGCGAGCGCAACTATCGAAGAAGCCGCGAAAGGATTGTGTTGTTCCATCACGCATAAAGCTGGGCGGCGAGTGAACAGCTCTGCCACTTAAAAAGAGAAGACAGTGCTGAACATGCATGACTATCGAGGAAAAGTGAAAGGCGAGCGCTACTATCGAAGAAGCCGCGGAAGGATTTGGTTACCCCTTCGTGTCGGAAAGCTGAGCAGGAGGTAAACAGTTCCGTCGTTTCAAAAACAGAACGCTGAACAGACCTAGCTTTCGAGGAAAAGGAGGCAACAAATCGAAAGAGCGAGTATACAAAAGAGAACAGAGAACCCCGAGTGACGAGTTCGTTGAAAGACCTCAAATTCTCTAGAATCAAATTCGACATCGAAGCCATGGAACTCAACATCGCCGGTGACGAACATCAAGATCGCAGTGGTGACGACGGCAGTGGCCACGACGCTCAACCCCGGAAAAGAAAAAGTCGCCAGCGCTACGCTCGGAAAGAAATCCAGGAGCTTGAAGCTTTCTTCGATGAATGCCCTTGCCCAAACGAGGAACAAAAGATTGAATTGGGCCAGAAGCTGGGAATGAATCCTATGAGAATCCATTTTTGGTTTCAGAATAAACGTTTCAGACTAGGTGTCCAACACAGGCGTAAGGAGATCACGGCCCTAAAAGAGCAGAACCAAAACCTTCGAATGGAAAACATGCGGTATGAGAAAATCCTCAGTACTATTACCTGCCCTGACTGCGGTGGCCCTACCACCCTCAGTAAATTGTTCCCCGGTAAGCCTTCTACGAGGATGGAAGGTGCTCATTCATCCCCCTGCTCCCTTGAGCCATCTCCGGCACAATCAGATCCTGCTAATGGCGCGCATGAGGAGATCGATCCCACAGAAATTATACCAGTGTCTTCGGAGGAAGAAGATACGTGTCATTATGATTGGAGTCACCTCATCGAAGCCCATGAATCTCCTCCACAACAGTTTCCGGTAAGATCAGATACAGTTCAAGAGGAGTTAGAGATTAGTCGGCAGGCTATCAGCGCCACTCTGGACGACGAGAAGAAGAAATTCATTTGGCCCCCGGAGCTTCATCTCAAGTTCTTAGACGCAGTTCGACAGATAGGACTCGACTTCATAGGTCCGACGAGCATACTTAGGGTCATGAAGGTATCGGGACTTACCAAGCAATTAGTCGCGAATCACCTTGGTTGCTACAGAAGGGCGTTAGGACAGCGTTATACAGAGCTGAATCCGAGCAATAGACTCGGCTGCGAGCCCAGCACCCCTATGTCAAAGGAGGCCCGGTCGAATCTGGACGACTATTGGGGATTTGATCAGGATATCCTCGCGAGTCATTTCAATATTCCTCAAGAACACGCATCACAAGTGCAGCGAGTAAGCACTCCCCCGTCCGAGCAGCAGCTAGTCAGTGTTCATCCTGTCGCAGATCAGCCCACCACGCTCAGTGCTCAAGGGTTTGCCCAATCGGAGCACGTGGCTTCAGATGACCTAATGGGAGAATGCTTGGAGCATTTTTATTTCCCTAATTCCCAAGTGGGAGATGCTTGTGGTAGTCAACCGATCAAATCTCCTCTTATAATCCCAAATAAGGATGGGGGTTCCAGTTCGAAGAATCCGTCGGGCGATGCAGCTCAACCTATACATCAATCGTTCGAGGGGTCAGGTGATTTCTTCGATGAAGGACTTGATACCTGGTTCGATCAGTTGGAAGCTATTAAAGATTGGCAACCATGATCTGCAGTCGGTAATGGCACACCTAAGCCGAGGCCAGATTGGTTGGTCATTGTACATGCCCAAAGAAAGAAGGGGATGTACGCGAGAAGGATGTATCTCCTATTGTAAAGTTCTCATCGGTGCACGCGATTGTTTCTTCAATAGCTAGAGTTGATTTTGCATAATTTTTTTCGCGAACGTCATCTCGTGTGTATACGGTAATTCCTTGTTATTAAGTTCAAGGTAAAATCAGCCCCGACGCGTGAAGGCAGAATTGATAGCATGAGTTACTAGCAGAATGTGATCGAGCTCGAAAGCGAAAGATTACTAGCGGCCCCAAACGCCGTGACCACAAAATCAGGGGCAATCTTTAAGTTTCGAGCAACTACAAATCTATTTCTCACGAGGCATTCAAGTCAATCAAATATAAAGCGTCGGGCTGTGAGAATGATGCGTAGTCAAGCTGTTGACACAGACGAAAAAGGAGTCGCGTAGATCCGAAAGCAAAAACCTTTCTCGGCTAGTCAACAATGCAGAATGAAAGGGCATATATAAACAAACTCGCATTTATTTCATTCAGTAGGAAAGTTTACAAGTGGATCACTGAGGGGGAGCAGTAAACCCAAAATGAGTTCTGACAAGCATCACAAAAAAGCTTAATTGACTCTCCATGCTATCCATGCCTTGCTTACAACCCACACTCCGGGAATCGAGGTCTACAAGCTTGAAGAAAAGGAGACGTCATTTCTCCTTAAGTTCGTTCACCTTGGTCTCATAGTACTCGAACTCAAGCTCTAAGTCCTGAACCAGCACCCTCCCGCGAGCTATATCCATGCTCAGGTCTTCAAGCCTTTCCTCCAACCAGGCACACTGGAACCTTAGCACGAAGTTGTGCTGGTCTTGCTCAAAGGCGGTGTCAAAAAGAGCCAGATGCTCCACCAAGTTGTCCCTCTCACGGACCAGCATCGAAACCTGGGCGTGGGCGTATTCAACAGCCCTTTTATGGTTATCGGCCGTCAGCATGGCCAACATCAGGGACTCAGTTCGGTCCTGATAACGGGCTCGCACGATACCAGCTAAAGTGACCTCCCGGCTAGCAACTTCGTAAGCCTGCAGGAAATTGTTGAAGAGAGTTGGGAAGATCACAAACTCCATTTGCAGTTTCGTACCTTCAATACACACAGTATCCAGGGCCGGAATCAGAGTACGAACTTCAACCTCAGCTTCAGGATGATTGTTTATGTAGCCATAACCTCTACCCAAGAGGTGGTAAAATCTCTCCCATTGGGTCGAAGCTTCAGCTAAGGCAGCAGGCACAGAGGAGGAATCCATATGCGATGGAATGACGGAGATGAGGGTGGAAATGTGAAGAGTGTTTGAGAGGCTGAGTCTGATAAGGCTAAAGTGTTAATCTTCTTGACGTCAATCTATCACCTTATAAACGCTCGAGTAAGCAGGGAGAAGTGGTAATAATAGTATGTGCAGTAGATCCAAACGGGTTTCGTTAATGCATCCCCGATGAGTCACGAATCCACCACCGTCCTGTGATCTCGGGTTTTACGAAACATAATGGCGCCGAAAGGTGGGGAGGCTTGTTACTCTAGAGACTGGGCCAGGGGGACAAGCGTAGTGCTCGACAAAACGAAATCAACGCAAGAGATCTTCAGGCTCCGTTCACGTAGAAAAGAGCAAAAAAGGACAAAGTGGGAATTACGAAGCCTCGAGAAGAACGCTCGTCAGGTAGCCATCACAAAAGACGAAGTGGGAATCTCGAAGCATTGAGAAGAGCGCTCGTCGGGTAGCCATCACCTTTGATCAAAGAACAGTGATCCGACCCCTTTAACCTTTCAGAATTTGCAGAGAAAGTGAGGATCCAAGGAGGAACAAAGAAAGCTGAGTTAACGGAAAATCAAGCAGTGATATTTCGATCAAAATGTTCAAGGGGTTCTGTCATTTACTGGAAGCGCCAGACTTGGAGGTCTCCGAGCTTGAGCTGCTGGAAGAATTTGAAGATCTCAGGACCGAACCTGACACGGGGGCCATGGAGACCGATCCTTCTAATGATGAAACCCGCGGCTTGGTTAACGAGAACAATACCCGCGACGGCGATCAGCGTCAGAAAGGGGAATGTCTCCAACGCAACACTTCAGGTCAAGTCCATAAACTCGAATTGTTTTTCAGAGAATACCCCTATCCGGACATGGAACAGAGAATCAAAATGGGCCAGGAGATAGGGTGGGAGCCTCGGAAGGTCAAGTGCTGGTTTGAAAACAAACGAACCCGGCTGAAGCAGCAACGCGATCGGCACGAGTTAGCGATTGCGAGGGAGGAAAATGAAAAGCTTCGAATAAAAAACATTCAGTACAAAAAAGCTCTAAGCATCGCTATTTGTCTTGAGTGCGGTAACCCTATTCCCACGGACGGAGTATTCACTGAAGAGCCAGATCTGGGGGTTCATAATGCTCATTTGTTGCAATGCCCTTCGCAACATCTTTCGAAACAGGCGGGTACCGCCGAGGATCTACAAGAGGAAACTAGTGCTATAAGATCAAAGTCGACGCCCATTGTGGAAGGGAACATGCGTCATGACAAGTCAGGTCCGCTCAATGATGAACTCACCATCGTGACCAGCCGATCTGAGACCACTAAATCCCCTCCAGAGCAACCTCCAACACGACCAGATTCCGAGAAGAGTAACCGCCAAATGGCTGGCACTACTTCGGCTAGCAAGAAAATAAGATTTCGTTGGACCCCGGAGTTTCATAGCAAATTTATTGATGCAGTTCAACAGTTAGGGATCAATTTTGCTCGCCCATCGCGCATACTCGAAATCATGAACGTGCCGGGATTGGCAAAAAATATGGTCAAGAATCACCTTTGGCGCTACAAGAAACTACTGAGAGATGGACGAGCGTCGCTAGACCAAGATAGAGGCGGTTCAACACGACCAGATTCCGCGAAGAGTAGCCGCCGAGTTGCCAACACTACTTCGGCTAGCAAGAAAACAATGTTTTATTGGACCTCGGAGCTTCATAGCAAATTTGTTGATGCAGTTCAACAGTTAGGGATCAGTTTGGCTCGCCCATCGCGCATACTCAAGATCATGAACATGCCGGAGCTGGATAGAAATAAAGTCAGGAACCACCTTTGGTGCTACAGAAGACTACTGAGAGATGGACGAGTGGCGCTAGACCAAGATAGAAGCGGTTCAAGTTTAAACGATGAGCATGGCTGTGATCGCAATCCTCATGAAGCAGGAAGCATCCAATCACTTCTCAACACCGATGGGACTGGCAATCACACGGTCGATTGTTCAGGCATCAATCAGAGTACTCCCCTGTGTTATCCTAGTACTCCTCAGGAGTATGTACCGCAATTTCAGCAAATCGGGACTCCCCAGTCTGAGCACCGACTGGCCGGTAATGCTAGTCCTACAGCGGATCTAACATTGGCAGGAGATGCACATACAATCTTGCGAGACAATTACGGGGATTCCGGCTGGAAGAATCAGGTGGTCCATGACGAAAATGGTGAAAAGATTCCTTCTCCAATAGTTGACAATACTCAACCTGAGTGTCAGTCGCTCGATGGTTCAGATGATCTCCTTGAAAACATCTATTCTTGGTTCGATCGGCTGAATTCCCCCCTGAGTTACCCCGGTACTCCTCAAGAGTATGTACAACAATTTCAGCAGGTATGGACTCCCCAATTTGAGCACCAACCGATCGTTAGTGTTATTCCTACGGCGAATCCAGCATTGGATACAAACCTACTGGACAACGATGAAAGTACCAACTCGAGAAGTGAGGTTGTTCATGCCGAAAGTAGTGTGAGGAATCCATCGCCAACGGTTGAGGATGCCCGACTTGGGCGTCAATGGCTTGAAATTTCAAGTGAGTCCCTCAGTGAGCAACTCGGCGTGTGGATCACGCATAAACCGATGAACCGGGTTGTTCGTGCCGAAAATGAGAGAAGTCCGTCACCCGCAATTAAGGATGCTCAACTTGAACGACTCGAACAGTCAGACGATCTCCTGAATGAGCAACTCAGCCTATGGGTCAAGCATTTTGGAACAAGTGCATCTTCGCAGTCGTGACCGGTACCGGCGACCAGACGTCTGGTTCTAAGCTCGTATGCAAAATCATTAGAAGGCTCAGGAGAGTGAGAGGCGAATACGTCGAAGGAATGTGTTACGAATCTCGTTGTAAAGTTCCCGCGGGAACATTTTAATTAACGCTTAAAACTAACCGCTCTGAGTGTCACCCTTTGAACATCTTCGAGCCAAGGGCCGTGGATTAATCACTTAATCTGTGGAGCAAGTTCCATGAATGATGACTATCACCCGCGGAGCATAGTGGGATCTACCCCATTCAGCACGAAATACGTTTGGTCACGAAGCCTCCTATTTGGTAAAACGATGTATCGTTCCTAAACGATCTTCAACCGAATACCAAAGTAATATCTCCTTTCTTTCCCTTCTCAGGTGATAAACGTGGGTAAATCACTCAAGGAGCCATCTATTCAAATAACAGAATAGACGTTGCCTAACTGGGGGCAGAGGAACCATTGATGTTACAAACACTCCAAGGATGGATAGGCGGATTCGATAGATGTTATTCATATCAAAAACGCAACATCAGAACATGATGAGAACCAAGAGTAAAGTTGTATCGTCCTAATTTATCTTGAATTTGGGAACATGAATTGACACTTATTATTTATCCTTGACAGGAACTCGTCATCAAAGCGGGCAGATTTCCTACAAACCTGGTATACTCGTTAGAGTATATGACCAAGGGTAAGATGTATCGTTCTAATTTTTTGAAAAATTCGTGAACATACAATAACATGTTTCTTCCGCATTTTCAGGGATCTCCAGCCGCGGGAGACAGGTAAGTATCCCTTTCCCCAATCCATGGAAGATGTTAAATAAAAAACAGAGAGAAAAAGAAAAAGCTTTCAAAATCTGATGTCTAGAAAAGGCATGGAATTCTAACTTCATTGGCATTCATGTTTTGAAACACGAGGTTGTCTGAACATGCATTGTGCACCATAAAATCCCCTTGACGGGTAAAATTTTTGGGAAAACGAAAGAGATTTGTCCAATCAAAAGTTGTTCAAAACTCTCAAAAGGATGTTTCCTCAAAAGAGAGGCAAGCTCAAATCCAAACACATCCTACATACACTTGAGAGATGAATGGAGCGAATCAAATAGTAAAATCTGGACCTACGGAGGTAGGGACCATTTGCAGCGATTACATGGATTGAGACGACGGAGGCGTTCGTTTCATATCATAAACACTACAGGTGACCGTTGGCAACCCATTCGAACGGCGGTTTTCATTCTTAACCCTGTCAAGAACCACCCTACATCGGGGCAAAATGGATGTGAGTCCAGCGGCATCAGGAGTAAATGGCTAGAAATTTTCTTGCTCGGACTAACATCAATCTTTGTGTGCTGTTTATATGGTAATCCAAGTGCCATAGGATGACGAGAAGCATCCATTTCTCTATCCCACACACTATATCCTTTGCATAGCCAAGTTGAGCCTGCAAATTCGTTTCATGAACCCATTGGTGATCATTCCAAGACGGATGCTGCACCACTTCAAAAATGGAAGAGTTCAAGACTCAGGGATTACGAAAGAGAAATCCCGGACTGATATTTAAAGCATGTTTAGACTATATGTCTAACACGATCCCATGAAAAAAAATGGGATTTCAAAAGTGAATGAGAAAAATCCACGGCATCGAGAAAAAGCAAAGTGCCTGGTAAAAGCAAGGCCGATGCTCGTGTAAGTTGTTTGATTGATCCACAATGAAGCCGGATGGGAAAAGAAGAAATCCCTGAAGGAGCCAAATCCAAAAGGATTGCTCCCCAAATGGTGCCGAGCGCAGAACAAAGACATAGAGAGAGTTCTCGTTCTCTGAATGCAACAAGAGGGGCTCTCTAAAGAGTTGGTGTACACCTCAAAATCAGTTGCGCACCTCAAAGACTAAAGATGCAGAAAGGAAAGGACAGGTGTCAAATCTGCGATGATCACCAATGTCAATCCCCTCATAAATTCTGAGCCAAAAATAAGCTTGTTTCGGTCCCCAATCCTACCAATGTTACAACCCCGAAACAGTCTTCTCTGACTAAGACACTTGGGTTAACATATAGCTTAGCTCGAAGAAGTACGAGCAAGACTATTTCTTTCTCATTTTGCAGGGTTCTTGACTTGTAAACCCGGAGCAGATGGTGAAGACTTTCATTCAATGGCCTCGACTCCAAAGCGAGTCCCCCTTGAAAGCCAATATCCAAGCCTAACATTACGGTCCCGTGGAAGACCTCCCGACAGATCAAAATGTATGCGCTGCGAATGAGCCTAAAACCTAGGCACAGGTTAGTAGGGAATTGAGTGCATCCCCTATAAAAACCACATCTCAAAACAGGTGAGAAGACCTCCTTGTCGAGAAATATTCCAATTGACGTTTTGAACAAACTCTTTTTGGAATTTTCAAACTGTTGATCCAGATTTTCCGTGCAAGGGATTTGTGATCACATTTGCATGTTGCAAGAATGCTTTGGATGACCTCCAGCATCAAAATGCCCATTTCATGATTAAAACTTAAATCATACGATTTTGTCAAATGGACAGCCGTGGTTTTCCCAAAGATTACTAACGTTTTCTTAGTGAAGAAAAATATTTCAGGCTCAAATTTCTGCAGGATACCTGGAGAACCCAGCTCCCAGAATGTCGCCTCAACAGACTCAAGTGAAGCTTTGTCAAAATAAAATCTTTCACTGCTTCAAAAACTGAATTCCCGACAAACTTCGGGGTCTCTAAAAAAGAGGGGAAGAAAAACCCTTTTAAAAGAAAAGTCCTATCAGACGTGGAGAACCCTCGTCCCAGGACCCATTTTCAAAATATCAAACAGTCTCATCGGACGTGGAGAACCCTCGTCATGAGACCCCTTTTCATAATTTAGGCAGTCTCATCGGACGTGGAGAACCCTCGTCATGAGACCCCTTTTCAAAAATCAGACAGTCTCACCGGACGTGGAGAACCCTCGTCATGAGACCCCTTTTCATAATTTAAACAGTTTCATCGGACGTGGAGAACCCTCGTCATGAGACCCATTTTCAAAAATCAGACAGTCGCATCGGACGTGGAGAACCCTCGTCATGAGACCCCTTTTCATAATTGTCGCGACCCATCCGGAAGCGGACGCGGCTAATGGATTACCGATCACGGGTCTTGGATCGGTGCGAGCCCTCCCAGGCCCATACCAAATCGCGGCGGGAGTATTTTTCAGGAGGATTCAACGATAAGAGTCGATCGCTTTCGACCTTAGTGTGGTCGTGGTGGCATGTGCAACTTGTGCATGCATTTGGAGTCGCCACCGGTCTTTCTTGGAGGGTAGACCGGAAACCTTACCGATCGATTGGGAGAGATCGATCAGTTCTACGGAACCAGAGATTTTGGGTTCGGGGACTTGGTTACGCTGGTGTCGTTACCAACGCCCTTTCGGTACCTAATGCGAGTGATTTTCCTAACTAGGATTTCATGCAGGCACAATTTTGGGTGAGGTAAGTCTGACTTTGCACATTAACCAGTTTAACATGCTCACGTAATCATAATAAATAAATAGATGTCAATCACATAAATATCTATCCTACGTGGTGATCATGGAATTATGATTTAATGGGTCTCGAGCCAATGAGACCACATATAATCATTTTAATATTTTAATAACGGAGAGCCGCTCTTCGCTTCTTCTTGGTTTCTTGAACTCTTCAAGAATTGGGCCCCAAAGAGCTCGCCGACTTAAAAGGCTCCTCCACGTAATCCTCGTAGCATTTACATCAACAATTGACTATGCTAAAAATAAAGATTACATGAAAAATAAAAGGAGTACGCAGCCTCCATTTAATAATTACAACCCCAAATATATAAATAATCATCATACATTCATATATACATCAATCACATTGATTAGGGATTTTTCCATGATCACCACCCTTTCACGTAAGTAATAAATTCACAATTTAAAACTTAGGAAGGCACAATAAAAATTCTACGTTGAATCATATTCAGAATTTTTACGTAAAATAAGATAGCCATAAATTTTCGATTCAAAATTGATTTAGTCTCAATTTTTGCTACGTTGATTAATTTATCATATAAAATAATCAATCTCCATTAGCCATGTAAGACGAACAATTCGTTAATACATATTGGCCATAGTATTGCAAAAATTGCAAAAAATCAATTAAATGCACGAAAACACCTAAGGATTGGCTCTGATACCACTGTTGAGATCCACGTAACACGTAGCGGAAATAAATAACAACCCACACATGTATCTCCAGAGGCGTACTTCGTGCATTTCAATCGAAAAAAAATCACAAAGTCTCAAAGGGAGTAAATAGATTACCTCTCGTAGCGTGCTTGAACGGAGGTGTCGGTTCGATGTTCTTCGATCTCAGCCTCCACAAGTGTTAGGCATCTAGTTCGGACGCACCACCAATTGACGAACGAGGAGACGACTAATAACTCCACAACAATTGTGCTAGCAATATGCGGAATCAATATTCCGAACTTAGTATATTTTGCTCGCTCAAGATTATGAGAATATAGAGAGTGTTTGTGTTCTTCTCTCTAAGCTCTCAAAAATTTGCACACTCTACAAAATGTCTCTCCCCCTCAACCTCAAAACTCTTGCCATCCTTTTATAGCCAAAAATACCTTCCAATAAATTGTATTTAAAAATAGCACTAACAATTATAAATTCTATCTAAAAATAGCACTCACAAATAAATGACATTTAAAAATAGCACTAACAATAGCACTCACAATTTATAATACAAAAATGCTATTTAAAAATAGCACTAACAATAGCACTCACAATTTATAATACAAAAATTCTATTTAAAAATAGCACTAACAATTATAAATTCTATCTAATAATAGCACTCACAATTTATGATAAATAAATGCCATTTAAAAATAGCACTAACAATAGCACTCACAATTTATGATAAATAAATGTCATTTAAAAATAGTACTAACAATAGCACTCACAATTTATAATACAAAAAATGCTATTTAAAAATAGCACTCACAATACAAAAATGCTAAAAAAGGCACTAACAAAGGTGTTAAAAATAATAACCATTATTATTATTACAAGAGTTAAAGAGGTTACCAAACAATACAAATATGCATAACGTATAAATACGTATGATGTATAAATACGTAGAGCATACGTATACATCCGTGAAACCGGGGACTAATTGAAAGAAAAATGTGCAATTAAGCCCTTTTGGTAAAAATTGATTAAATTGGAGGGCAAATTGACCTAATTGCACTTTAAGACTTTAGAATCCAATGTCATAGCTTATAAAAGTGAGAATTGAAAACTAAAAGACTCGAAAATGATTTTTTTTAGGCTCGGTTCGGGTTTATGTTTGTGAAGGAACATAGTGACCCGAGCCGAATTTTTGAGATTTAAAGTGACACACTTGAAGAGGAAATTAAAACAAAATTATCGAATATTTTTGGGTATTTTTCTGACCACGAATGGTATTTTTCTGATTTTTTGGGTATTTTTATAATTAAATAAACTCGAAAAATATTAAAAATACCGAAAAATATTTTTTGTTCAAAATTGGTTCCTAAGGTTAAACCAAGGCTTCCAAAGTTGATTTTGTGATTTTATGACCTTTTTTGATATTTTTAATTAATTTTAAAGAATAAAAATCACAATAATAAATGGTAAAAAAAATCAGGTGTCAACAGCTGCCCCTCTTTTAAAAGAAATCTCGTTAGAGGTTTCTCTCAAAGATAAGGTGGCACCTGATTCCTAACCGACTCAACTGGGAAAATAAGAGAAGAAATGTTATGACATCGGATCCTTAAGCCTATTGATAAAAGCTCAAATCAATCCCCGGTTTGCTCTAACAATTTGAACATGGGCCGGAGTGAGAGAGGCTTACCTGAAGCTCACCTGTCGGATGCTGCCGGTTGCGACGACTTTCAAGAAGATGCCTAGGACTCGTCATTCAGAATATCCCAGGGAGATTAAGCTCTGACCTGTATGGTAGGTCATACCATGATGGGATTCCTAACTTGTAGGAACCTAAGGAAGGCGCATCCCACGCTTTGGGATTTGCCAAGAATTTTGATCCGTATGGTGGATCAGACCTTTGTGTTGATCCTTACTGCGATATTTATCAATGAGTGGACCCTTATGCGGTTTCTACCATATGTGACCCTTCAGGCGGTTTCTACCATTAATGTGATCCCTCAGGCGGTTTCTACCTTGGTTTGACCATTCAGGCGGTTTCTACCTTGAGTTGACCCTTCAGGCGGTTTCTACCTTTGATTTGACCCTTCAGGCGGTTTCTACCTTGTGTTGACCCTTCAGGCGGTATCTACCATGTGTTGACCCTTCAGGCGGTATCTACCTTGTGTTGACCCTTCAAGCGGTATCTACCTTTGATTTGACCCTTCAGGCGGTATCTACCATGAGTTGACCCTTCAGGCGGTTTCTACCTTGTGTTGACCCTTCAGGCGGTATCTACCATGTTTGAAAAGGGGTCTCATGACGAGGGTTCTCCACGTCCGATGAGACTGTTTGATATTTTGAAAATGGGTCCTGGGACGAGGGTTCTCCACGTCTGATAGGACTTTTTCTTTTAAAAGGATTTTTCTTCCCCTTTTTTTGAGACCCCGAAGTTTGTCGGGAATTCAGTTTTTTGAAGCAGTGAAAGATTTTATTTTGACAAAACTTCACTTGAGTCTGTTGAGGCGACATTCTGGGAGTTGGGTTCTTCAAGTATCCTGCATAAGTTTGAGCCTGAAAGATTTTTCTTCACCAAGAAAACGTTAGTAATCTTTGGGAAGACCACGGCTGTCCATTTTGACAAAACCGTATGATTTAAGTTTTAATCATGAAATGTGCATTTTGATGCTGGGGGTTATCCAAAGCATTCTTGCAACATGCAAATGTGATCACAAATCCCTTGCACGGAAAATCTGGATCAACAGTTTGAAAATTCCAAAAAGAGTTTGTTCAAAACATCAATTGGAATATTTCTCGACAATGAGGTCTTCTCACCTGTTTTGCGATCGTGTTTTTTTATAGGGGATACACTCGATTCCCTACTAACCCGTGCCTAGGTTTTAGGCTCATTCGCAGCGCATACATTTTGATCGGTCGGGAGGTCTTCCACGGGACCGTAATGTTGGGCTTGGATATTGGTCTTCAAGGGGGACTCACTTTTGAGTCAAGGTCATTGAATGAAAGTTTTCACCATCTGCTCCGGGTTTACAAGTCAAGAACCCTGCAAAATGAGAAAGAAATAGTCTTGCTCGTACTTCTTCGAGCTGAGCTGTATGTTAACCCAAGTGTCTTAGTCAGAGAAGACTGTTTCAGGGTTATGACGTTGGTAGGATTGGGGACCGAAAAAGGCTTGTTTTTGGCCCAGAATTCATGACGAGTTTGACATTGGTGATCATTGCTGATTTACCTCCTGTCTTTTCCTTTCTGCATCTTTAGTTTTTGAGGTGTACAACCGATTTTGAGGTGTGCACCAGCTCTTTATAGAGCGTCCCTTGTTGCATTCAGAGACCGACTCTCTCCATGTCTTTGTTCTGTGCTTGGCAGCATTTGGGGAGCAGCTTTTTTTATTTGACTCCTTTAAGAATTTTCTTTTTTTTTTCTTTTTTTTTTTCATCCAAGTTTCACTGGGGATCAAGCAAACAGCTTTCATGAGCATCGGCCTTGCTTTTACCAGACACTTTGCTTTTTCTCGATGCCGTGGATTTTTCTCATTCATTTTTGAAATCCCACTTTTTCTCATCTTCATAGGATCGCGTTAGACCTATGATCAAAGGTCTAACAAGGTTAAACATTAACTTAGGAATTCTTTTGCAAACCCTAAGTCTTGAACTTCTTCGTTTCTGAAGTGATGCTGCATCCGTCTTGGAATGTGCAATGATCACCAACGGGTTTATGAAATGATTCTGCAGGCTCAACTTGGCTATGCAAAGGATTCGGTGTGTGGGATAGAGAAATGAATGCTTCTCATCATCCTATGGCACTTGGATTACCATATAAACAACACACAAAGATTAATGTTAGTCCGAGCAAGAAAATTTCTAACCATTTTCTCCTGATGCTGCTGGACTCACCTCCATTTTGCCCCGATGTGGGGTGGTTCTTGACAGGGTTAAGAATGAAAACCGCCGTTCAAAGGGGTTATCAACGGTCACCTGTAGTGTTTGGGGGATATGAAACGAATGCCTCCGTCGTCCCAACCCATGTAATCGCTGCGAATGGTCCCTACTTCCGTAGGTCCAGATTCTGCTGTCTTATCCGCTCCATTTCTCTCTTAAGTGTGTATAGGACGTGTTTGGACTAGGCTTTGCCTCTCGTCTTTTGAGAAAACGTCCTTTTGAAAGTTTTGAACAACTTTTGATTGGAAAAATCTCTTTCGTTTTCTCCCAAAATTTTACCCGTCAATGGGATTTTATGATGCCCAATGCATGTTCAGATAACCTCATGTTTCAAAACATGAATGCCAATGAAGTTAGAATCCTATGTCTTTTCTAGACATCAGATCCTAAAAGCTTTTCTTTTCTTCTCTATTTTTTATTCAACATTTTCAATGGATTGGGGAAAGGGATACTTACCTGTCCCCCGCGGCTGGAGATCCCTGAAAATGCGGAAGAAACATGTTATTGTTCGTTCATGAATTTTTCAAAAAATTAGAACGATACATCTTACCCTCGGTCGTGTGCCCCTGCGAGTGCACACAGGTTGTCAAAATTTGTCCTCCTTGATGGTGAGTCCCTATCAAGGATAAATAGCAAGTGTTAACTCATATTCCCAAATTGAAGACAAATTGGGACAATACAACTTTACTCTTGGTTCTCATCCCGTTCTGACGTCGCGTATTGATATGAACCACGTCTATCAAATCCGCTTATCCATGCTTGGAATATTTGCAATATCAATGGTTCAGCTGCCCCCGGTTGGGCAACGTCTGTTTTGTTATTTGAACAGATGGCTCCTTGGGTGATTTATCCACGTTTAACACCTGAGAAGGGAAAGAAATGAGACATTACTTTGGTATTCGGTTGAAGATCGTTTAGGAACGATACATCGTTTTACCAAATGGGAGGCTTCGTGACCAAACGTATTTCGTGCTGAATGGGGGTAGATCCCATTATGCTCCGCGGGTGATAGTCATCGTTCATGGAATTTGCTCCACGGATTAAGTGATTAATCCATGGCCCTTGGCTCGAAGACGTTCAAAGGGTAATGTTGACACTCAGAGCGGTTAGTTTTCAGCATTAATTACAATGTTCCCGCGGGAACTTTACAACGAAATCCGTAACACATTCATTCGATGTATTCACCTCTCACTCTCCTGAGCCTTCTAATGATTTAGCACACGAGCTTCGAACCAGATGTCCGGTCGCCGGTACCGGTCACGACTGCGAAGATGCACTTGTTCCAAAATGCTTGACCCATAGGCTGAGTTGCTCATTCAGGAGATCGTCCGACCGCTCGAGTCGTCCAAGTTGAGCATCCTTAATTGCTGGTGACGGACTTCTCCCATTTTCGGCATGAACAACCTGGTTTCTCGGTTTATGCGTGATCCACACGCCGAGTTGCTCACTGAGGGACTCGCTTGAAATTTCAAGCCATTGACGCCCAAGTCGGGCATCCTCAACCGTTGGCGATGGGTTCCTCACACTACTTTCGTCATGAACAACCTCACTTCTCGAGTTGGTATTTTCATCGTTGTCCAGTAGGTTTGTACCCGATGTTGGATTCGCCGTAGGAATAACACTAACGATCGGTTGGTGCTCAAATTGGGGAGTCCATACCTGCTGAAATTGTTGTACATACTCTTGGGGAGTACCAGGGTAACTCAGGGGGGAATTCAGCCGATCGAACCAAGAATAGATGTTTTCAAGGAGATCGTCTGAACCATCGAGCGACTGACACTCAGGTTGAGTATTGTCGACTACTGGAGAAGGAATCTTTTTGCCATTTTCGTCATGGACCACCTGATTCTTCGAGCCGGAATCTCCGTAATCGTCTCGCAAGATTGTATGTGCATCTCCTGCCAGTGTTAGATCCGCTGTAGGACTAGTATTAACGGCCAGTCGGTGCTCAGACTGGGGAGTCCCGATTTGCTGAAATTGCGGTACATACTCCTGAGGAGTACTGGGATAACCCATGGGAGTACTCTGATTGATGCCTGAACAATCGACCGTGTAATTGTCAGTCCCATCGGTGTTAAGAGGTGATTGGATGCTTCCTGCTTCATGAGGATTGCGATCACAGCCATGCTCATCGTTTAAACTTGAACTGCCTCTCTCTTGGTCTAGCGCCACTCGTCCATCTCTCAGTAGTCTTTTGTAGCACCAAAGGTGGTTCCTGACTTTATTTTTATCCAATTCCGGCATGTTCATGATCTTGAGTATGCGCGATGGGCGAGCCAAACTGATCCCTAACTGTTGAACTGCATCAACAAATTTGCTATGAAGCTCCGAGGTCCAATAAAACCTTGTTTTCTTGCTAGCCGAAGTAGGGTTGGCAACTCGGCGGCTACTCTTCGTGGAATCTGGTCGTGTTGAACCGCCTCTATCTTGGTCTAGCGACGCTCGTCCATCTCTCAGTAGTTTCTTGTAGCGCCAAAGGTGATTCTTGACCATATTTTTAGTCAGTCCCGGCACGTTCATGATTTCGAGTATGCGCAATGGGCAAGCAAAACTGATCCCCAACTGTTGAACTGCATCAACAAATTTGCTATGAAACTCCGGGGTCCAACGAAATCTTATTTTCTTGCTAGCCGAAGTGGTGTCAGCAACTTGGCGGTTACTCTTCTCGGAATCTGGTCGTGTTGGAGGTTGCTCTGGAGGGGATTTAGTGGTCTCAGATCGGCTGGTCATGATGGTGAGTTCATCATCGAGCGGACCCGACTTGTCATGACGCATGTTCCCTTCCACAATGGGCGTCGACTTTGACCTTATAGCACTAGTTTCCTCTTGTAGATCCTCGGCGGTACCCGCCTGTTCCGAAAGATGTTGCGAAGGGCATTGCAACAAATGAGCATTATAAACCCTCAGATCTGGCTCTTCAGTGAATACTCCGTCCGTGGGAACAGGGTTACCGCACTCCAGGCAAATAGCGATGCTTAGAGCTTTTTTGTACTGAGTGTTTTTTATTCGAAGCTTTTCATTTTCCTCCCTTACAACCGCTAACTCGTGCCGATCACGTTGCTGCTTCAGCCGGGTTCGTTTGTTTTCAAACCAGCACTTGACCTTCCGAGGCTCCCACCCTATCTCCTGGCCCATTTTGATTTTCTGTTCCATGTCCGGATAGGGGTATTCCCTGAAAAACAATTCGAGTTTATGGACTTGACCTGAAGTGTTGCGTTTGAGATATTCCCCTTTCTGACGCTGATAACCGTCGCGGGTACTGTTCTCGTTAACCAAGCCGCGGGTTTCATCATTAGAAGGATCGGTCTCCATGGCCCTCGTGTCAGGTTCGGTCCTGAGATCTTCAAACTCTTCCAGCAGCTCAAGCTCGGAGACCTCCAAGTCTGGCGCTTCCAGTAAATGACAGAATCCCTTGAACATTTTGACCGGGATATCACTGTTTGATTTTCCGTTAACTCAGCTTTCTTTGTTCCTCCTTGGATCTTCACTTTCTCTGCAAATTCTGAGAGGTTAAAGGAGCCGGATCACCGTTCTTCGATCAAAGGTGATGGCTACCCGACGAGCGCTCTTCTCAATGTTTCGAGATTCCCACTTCTTCCTTTTGTGATGGCTACTTGACGAGCGTTTTTCTCAAGGCTTCGTAATTCCCACTTTGTCCTTTTTTGCTCTTTTCTACGTGAACGGAGCCTGAAGATCTCTTGCGTTGATTTCGCTTTGTCGAGCACTACGCTTGTCCCCCTGGCCCAATCTCTAGAGTAACAAGCCTGCCCACCTTTCGGCGCCATTATGTTTCGTAAAACCCGAGATCACAGGACGGTGGTGGATTCGTGACTCATCGGGGATGCATTAACGAAACCCGCTTGGCTCTACTGCACATAAAATATTATTACCACTTCTCCCTGTACTCGAGCATTTATAAGGTGATAGATTGATGTCAAGAAGATTAACACTTTAGCCTTATCAGACTCAGCCTCTCAAACACTCTTCACATTCTCACTCTCTTCTCCGTCATTCCATCGCATATGGATTCCTCCTCTATGCCTGTTGCCTTACCTGAAGCTTCGACCCAATGGGAGAGATTTTACCACCTCTTGGGTAGGGGTTATGGCTACATAAACAATCATCCTGAAGCTGAGGTTGAAGTTCGTACTCTGATTCCGGCCCTGGATACTGCGTGTATTGAAGGTACGAAACTGCAAAGGGAGTTTGTGATCTTCCCAACTCTCTTTAACAATTTCATGCAGGCTTACGAAGTTGCTAGCCGGGAGGTCACTTTGGCTGGTATCGTGCGAGCCCGTTATCAGGACCGAACTGAGTCCCTGATGTTGGCCATGCTGACGGCCGATAACCATAAAAGGGCTGTTGAATACGCCCACGCCCAGGTTTCGATGCTGGTCCGTGAGAGGGACAACTTGGTGGAGCGTCTGGCTCTTTTTGACACCGCCTTTGAGCAAGACCAGCACAACTTCGTGCTGAGGTTCCAGTGTGCCTGGTTGGAGGAAAGGCTTGAAGACCTGAGCATGGATATAGCTCGCGGGAGGGTGCTGGCTCATGACTTAGAGCTTGAGTTCGAGTACTATGACACCAAGGTGAACGAACTTAAGGAGAAATGTCGTCTCCTTTTCTTCAAGCTTGTAGACCTCGATTCCCGGAGTGTGGGTTGTAAGCAAGGCATGGATAGCATGGAGAGTCAGTTAAGCTTTTTTGTGATGCTTGTCAGAACTCATTTTGGGTTTACTGCTCCCCCTCAGTGATCCACTTGTAAACTTTCCTGCTGAATGAAATAAATGCGAGTTTGTTTATATATGCTCTTTCATTCTGCATTGTTGACTAGCCAAGAAAGGTTTTTGCTTTCGGATCTACGCGACTCCTTTTTCGCCTGTGTCAACAGATTGACTACGCATCATTCTCACAGCCCGACGCTTTATATTTGATTGACCTGAATGCCTCGTGAGAAATAGATTTGTAGTTGCTCGAAACTTAAAGATTGCCCCTGATTTTGCGGTCATTGCGTTTGGGGCCGCTAGTAATCTTTCACTTTCGAGCTCGATCACATTCTGCTAGTAACTCATGCTATCAATTCCGCCTTCACGCGTCGGGGCTGATTTTACCTTGAACTTAATAACAAGGAATTACCGTATACACACGAGATGACGTTTGCGAAAAACATTATGCAGAATCAACTCTAGCTATTGAAGAAACAAACGCATGCACCGATGAGAACTTTACAATAGGAGATACATCCTTCTCGCGTACATCCCCTTCTTTCTTGGGGCATGTCCAATGACTAACCAGTCTGGCCTCAGCTTAGGTGTGCCATTACCAAGTGCAGATCATGGTTGCCAACCTTTAATAGCTTCCAACTGATCGAACCAGGTATCAAGTCCTTCATCGAAGAAATCACCCGACCCCTCGAACGATTGATGTGTAGGTTGAGCTGCATCGCCCGACGGGTTCTTCGAACTGGAACCTCCATCTTTGTCTGGGATTATAAGAGGAGATTTGATCGATTGACTACCACAAGCATCTCCCACTTGGGGATTAGGGAAATAAGAGTGCTCCAAGCTTTCTCCCATTAGATCATCTGAAGCCATATGCTCTGATTGGGCAAACCCTTGAGCACTGGGCGTGGTGGGCTGATCTGCGACAGGATGAACACTGACTAGCTGCTGCTCGGACGGAGGAGTGCTTACTCGTTGCACTTGTGATGCGTGTTCTTGAGGAATATTGAAATGACTCGCGAGGATATCCTGATCAAATCCCCAATAGTCGTCCAGATTCGACCGGGCCTCATTTGTCATAAGGGTGCTGGGTTCGCAGCCGAGTCTATTGCTCGGATTCAGTTCTGCATAACGCTGTCCTAACGCCCTTCTGTAGCAACCAAGGTGATTCGCGACTAATTGCTTGGTAAGTCCCGGTACGTTCATGACCCTAAGTATGCTTGTCGGACCTATGAAGTCGAGTCCTATCTGTCGAACTGCGTCCAAGAACTTGAGATGAAGCTCCGGGGGCCAAGTGAATTTCTTCTTCTCGTCGTCCAGAGTGGCGTAGATAGCCTGCCGACTAACCTCTAACTCCTCTTGAACCGTATCTGATCTTACCGGAAGCTGTTGTGGAGGAGATTCATGGGCTTCGATGAGGTGACTCCGATCATAACGACACGTATCTTCTTCCTCCGAAGACACTGGTATAATTTCTGTAGGATCGATCTGCTCATGCGCGCCATTAGCAGGATCTGATTGTACCGGAGATGGCTCAAGGGAGCAGGGGGATAAATGAGCACCTTCCATCTTCGTAGAAGGCTTACTGGGGAACAATTTACTGAGGGTGGTAGGGCCACCGCAGTCAGGGCAGGTAATAGTACTGAGAATTTTCTCATACCACATGTTTTCCATTTGAAGGTTTTGGTTCTGCTCTTTTAGGGCCGTGATCTCCTTACGCCTGTGTTGGACACCTAGTCTGAAACGTCTATTCTGAAACCAAAAATGGATTCTCATAGGATTCATTCCCAGCTTCTGGCCCAATTCAATCTTTTGTTCCTCGTTTGGGCAAGGGCATTCATCGAAGAAAGCTTCAAGCTCCTGGATTTCTTTCCGAGCGTAGCGCTGGCGACTTTTTCTTTTCCGGGGTTGAGCGTCGTGGCCACTGCCGTCGTCACCACTGCGATCTTGATGTTCGTCACCGGCGATGTTGAGTTCCATGGCTTCGATGTCGAATCTGATTCTAGAGAATTTGAGGTCTTTCAACGAACTCGTCACTCGGGGTTCTCTGTTCTCTTTTGTATACTCGCTCTTTCGATTTGTTGCCTCCTTTTCCTCGAAAGCTAGGTCTGTTCAGCGTTCTGTTTTTGAAACGACGGAACTGTTTACCTCCTGCTCAGCTTTCCGACACGAAGGGGTAACCAAATCCTCCCGCGGCTTCTTCGATAGTAGCGCTCGCCTTTCACTTTTCCTCGATAGTCATGCCTGTTCAGCACTGTCTTCTCTTTTTAAGTGGCAGAGCTGTTCACTCGCCGCCCAGCTTTATGCGTGATGGAACAACACAATCCTTTCGCGGCTTCTTCGATAGTTGCGCTCGCCTTTCACTTTTCCTCAATAGTCATGCCTGTTCAGCACTGTCTTCTCTTTTTAAGTGGCAGAGCTGTTCACTCGCCGCCCAGCTTCATGCGTGATGGAACAACACAATCCTTTCGCGGCTTCTTCGATAGTTGCGCTCGCCTTTCACTTTTCCTCAATAGTCATGCCTGTTCAGCACTGTCTTCTCTTTTTAAGTGGCAGAGCTGTTCACTCGCCGCCCAGCTTCATGCGTGATGGAACAACACAATCCTTTCGCGGCTTCTTCGATAGTTGCGCTCGCCTCCCTCCCAGCTTTAATAATGGCGAGACCGAATTTGTCAGGCCTGAAATTGCGGATCAGGACATGTCTGATGATTCACGGGAGGAGCAGCCCTCGCTTTACATTAATTAACCCGGCTCCACAAGCATTATTGCTGCAACTTTTCTCCACTCTCGAGACGCTATAAAATGCGGAGTTGGTGTTTGGGAGATTAACGCTCTCATATAATTTGCTTCCATCCTCTAATCGCTCCACTACACACATCTCCGTCGAAAATGGCCTCTTCCCAAGTTCACACTTTCTCAGCCGAAGCTTTGACTCGATGGAAAGAGTTCTATAACCTCTTGGGTCGAGGCTACGCTCACATAGCCGATCATCCCGAAACCGAGGATGAGATCAGAGTCATGTTCGGGGACCTAGACATCACCTCCCTCGAGGGTACCGCGTTGGGGAGGGAATACAATATTTTTCCAACGCTCTTTACGAACTCCTTGGAGGTCTACCGCGCTGCTCATCGGGGAGTTACCGTGGCTCGTGTCTTGCGAGCCCGTTATGAGGATCAGTCCGACCGCCTAGCGTTGGCTGACTACCTGGCCGATAGTCACAAAAAGGCTGTTGAGTTCGCCAAAGAGCGGGTTTCGACATTGCTACGCGAGAGGAGGAATCTGGTGGAGGACTTAGCTCTATCTCTGGCTACCTATGAGCGCGATCGACGTAATGCCCTGCTAAGGAATCGGAGCGAGTGGCTGGAAGAAAGGCTCAACGGCATAAACGAGGATATAACTCGTGAGAATGGACTTGTTCGGGACTTGGAAGCAGTCGCCGAAGATCACGAGACTCAGGTTGTTGCAGTCAATGATGAACGCAAACGCCTCCACCTCAGGCTTGCGGACCATGATACGCGGAGTGGTGCGTATAAACAAAGCATCCATAACCTGGAGGGCCAGCTGGGCTCCTTTGTGTCGTTGATTAGGGCTCACTTCTGCTTTACTTTTCCACCCCAATGAATTGTATGATCTGGTTTGGGCAAGAATGAATGAAAGCCCCTGTGTTTGTTTTAGCTTTTATATGATCCATTTCTTCGAGCATCCGGACATCTTAGACTTGGATGAGCCGATCCATAATAAGTCGAGTAGATGTATTCTGATTTTCTAACTCACTCATGGTCAGATGAAAGAATAGCCTCAGACTTATCCAAGAAAAGATTTCTTTATGCTACTTGTTTTTCACCTGCAAATGAAAAGACCGAGTCAAAAGGAATAATCTGAAAAAGAAAGCATATACCCCTTTCAATCTTATGCTTGCTCGTAATTAATAATGACAAGAACTTTTACAAGGGTTTTAATCTTGTGCGAAAAGTTTTTATCAATATTCCTCGAAAGAAAGCATACTATTGAAAGGAATGTAATTCACGATAATTGCTTTTGACCAATATTCAGAAGAGCGAATTAGTCAAAAATGCAAGGCATAACGACGTGTTTTTAAATTTAATTGAAGATACGGCATCCAAATCAAGGCCGTTTTGTTAAGAACGAGAGCAATTTGGACATCTATCTCGTCATTAAATTCGAAATAACGTCAATACTCTTGATCAATTATCGTGGATTACTTAGTGACGTATGGCATGCATGGACCAATTCAAGTGTATAATTCCTTCTAGCGAAATTGGGGTTGGATTACCCTGTACGACCAAAAAGGTCGTGTAAGATTTTCAACTTTAGTTTCCTCTAAAGGAATTATAAACTTGACTTGGGAGTATTCAGATGATTAGAGAAAATGCCACTATCACATTCCCATGACCCGTCAAAAGAAATACAACCGAGTTCCATCTGAATGTATACACCAATAGATCCCTAATACAATCACTCTAAGGGGTGAGATAGAGAAAGCCTCGATAAAAATAAACCCTATACAAGAGGACTAGTAATGGAAAATGAAACCAAGGAATGTGATCCTAACGTTTAAGGATGCCCCAAGTTCGATCTGTGACTTCCGGATCACTTGCCCCAACTCGTCATCTTCATTGGACGATATCTCAATAATGTCCATAGTAGGCTCCTTTGTTGCTCACTCGGTGTTCGCCATGGGATATCATCCTCCTCGTCTTCTATCAAGGACGTTTGGGAAAAACACATGCATCTATCCTTGAAATGGCATTTAATCTAATCACCAGAATGCAATGAATGAAATGCCTATATTTATATGAACTGTAATAGTTTTGAGGGATAGAGAGTCTTACCAACCCAACTCGTCGACTTATGTGCGATTTTAGGTGTACCAACCGCCCAAAGACATGCGCATGAGACAAGTGATGGTGAACTTCTAAAAATCAGAGGGTTTGGCACCTAAGGTTAAGGTTCCCACCTCGAGTTCTAGAAAGAGCCGATTCCATTGCACAACTATCGTTGCATTGGGACTCAATCCATAGTTCGAAGCGAGCGGAATTGAGAAGTGGATTACCCCGTGTTTTTCCTCACGGAGATTCCATTTTCAATTCCTTCTATTGTGTTCCTAAAGGCGGCGCCTGGGGTTTTAGGCGCGGTTGTGTGTGTCCATGTGTCGTGATCATCACAATGCAAGTCATGCACAACAATTTATCAATCAGCACTTCAAATCATCCACACAACATACATTCCTACGCCACACCTGCGTAAAATAAAGTTAATCACAGACTACACCCCTTATTACTCCAATATGCAAAAACATATAACACCTACCGTGAGCGGACTTACCTCACCTTCAAGAGCGCCTGTAGGGTTACAAAAATCACTCAATTTTTATTACGGCCTAAGTCCACTTGAGGTCTAGAACCATAGTTTCTAGAACAAGTCCCCAGTGGAGTCGCCAGCTGTCGCGACCCATCCGGAAGCGGACGCGGCTAATGGATTACCGATCACGGGTCTTGGATCGGTGCGAGCCCTCCCAGGCCCATACCAAATCGCGGCGGGAGTATTTTTCAGGAGGATTCAACGATAAGAGTCGATCGCTTTCGACCTTAGTGTGGTCGTGGTGGCATGTGCAACTTGTGCATGTATTTGGAGTCGCCACCGGTCTTTCTTGGAGGGTAGACCGGAAACCTTACCGATCGATTGGGAGAGATCGATCAGTTCTACGGAACCAGAGATTTTGGGTTCGGGGACTTGGTTACGCTGGTGTCGTTACCAACGCCCTTTCGGTACCTAATGCGAGTGATTTTCCTAACTAGGATTTCATGCAGGCACAATTTTGGGTGAGGTAAGTCTGACTTTGCACATTAACCAGTTTAACATGCTCACGTAATCATAATAAATAAATAGATGTCAATCACATAAATATCTATCCTACGTGGTGATCATGGAATTATGATTTAATGGGTCTCGAGCCAATGAGACCACATATAATCATTTTAATATTTTAATAACGGAGAGCCGCTCTTCGCTTCTTCTTGGTTTCTTGAACTCTTCAAGAATTGGGCCCCAAAGAGCTCGCCGACTTAAAAGGCTCCTCCACGTAATCCTCGTAGCATTTACATCAACAATTGACTATGCTAAAAATAAAGATTACATGAAAAATAAAAGGAGTACGCAGCCTCCATTTAATAATTACAACCCCAAATATATAAATAATCATCATACATTCATATATACATCAATCACATTGATTAGGGATTTTTCCATGATCACCACCCTTTCACGTAAGTAATAAATTCACAATTTAAAACTTAGGAAGGCACAATAAAAATTCTACGTTGAATCATATTCAGAATTTTTACGTAAAATAAGATAGCCATAAATTTTCGATTCAAAATTGATTTAGTCTCAATTTTTGCTACGTTGATTAATTTATCATATAAAATAATCAATCTCCATTAGCCATGTAAGACGAACAATTCGTTAATACATATTGGCCATAGTATTGCAAAAATTGCAAAAAATCAATTAAATGCACGAAAACACCTAAGGATTGGCTCTGATACCACTGTTGAGATCCACGTAACACGTAGCGGAAATAAATAACAACCCACACATGTATCTCCAGAGGCGTACTTCGTGCATTTCAATCGAAAAAAAATCACAAAGTCTCAAAGGGAGTAAATAGATTACCTCTCGTAGCGTGCTTGAACGGAGGTGTCGGTTCGATGTTCTTCGATCTCAGCCTCCACAAGTGTTAGGCATCTAGTTCGGACGCACCACCAATTGACGAACGAGGAGACGACTAATAACTCCACAACAATTGTGCTAGCAATATGCGGAATCAATATTCCGAACTTAGTATATTTTGCTCGCTCAAGATTATGAGAATATAGAGAGTGTTTGTGTTCTTCTCTCTAAGCTCTCAAAAATTTGCACACTCTACAAAATGTCTCTCCCCCTCAACCTCAAAACTCTTGCCATCCTTTTATAGCCAAAAATACCTTCCAATAAATTGTATTTAAAAATAGCACTAACAATTATAAATTCTATCTAAAAATAGCACTCACAAATAAATGACATTTAAAAATAGCACTAACAATAGCACTCACAATTTATAATACTAAAATGCTATTTAAAAATAGCACTAATAATAGCACTCACAATTTATAATACAAAAATTCTATTTAAAAATAGCACTAACAATTATAAATTCTATCTAATAATAGCACTCACAAATAAATGACATTTAAAAATAGCACTAACAATAGCACTCACAATTTATAATACAAAAATGCTATTTAAAAATAGCACTAACAATAGCACTCACAATTTATAATACAAAAATTCTATTTAAAAATAGCACTAACAATTATAAATTCTATCTAATAATAGCACTCACAATTTATGATAAATAAATGCCATTTAAAAATAGCACTAACAATAGCACTCACAATTTATGATAAATAAATGTCATTTAAAAATAGTACTAACAATAGCACTCACAATTTATAATACAAAAAATGCTATTTAAAAATAGCACTCACAATACAAAAATGCTAAAAAAGGCACTAACAAAGGTGTTAAAAATAATAACCATTATTATTATTACAAGAGTTAAAGAGGTTACCAAACAATACAAATATGCATAACGTATAAATACGTATGATGTATAAATACGTAGAGCATACGTATACATCCGTGAAACCGGGGACTAATTGAAAGAAAAATGTGCAATTAAGCCCTTTTGGTAAAAATTGATTAAATTGGAGGGCAAATTGACCTAATTGCACTTTAAGACTTTAGAATCCAATGTCATAGCTTATAAAAGTGAGAATTGAAAACTAAAAGACTCGAAAATGATTTTTTTTAGGCTCGGTTCGGGTTTATGTTTGTGAAGGAACATAGTGACCCGAGCCGAATTTTTGAGATTTAAAGTGACACACTTGAAGAGGAAATTAAAACAAAATTATCGAATATTTTTGGGTATTTTTCTGACCACGAATGGTATTTTTCTGATTTTTTGGGTATTTTTATAATTAAATAAACTCGAAAAATATTAAAAATACCGAAAAATATTTTTTGTTCAAAATTGGTTCCTAAGGTTAAACCAAGGCTTCCAAAGTTGATTTTGTGATTTTATGACCTTTTTTGATATTTTTAATTAATTTTAAAGAATAAAAATCACAATAATAAATGGTAAAAAAAATCAGGTGTCAACAATAATTTAGGCAGTCTCATCGGACGTGGAGAACCCTCGTCATGAGACCCCTTTTCAAAAATCAGACAGTCTCATCGGACGTGGAGAACCCTCGTCATGAGACCCCTTTTCATAATTTAGGCAGTCTCATCGGACGTGGAGAACCCTCGTCATGAGACCCCTTTTCATAATTTAGGCAGTCTCATCGGACGTGGAGAACCCTCGTCATGAGACCCCTTTTCAAAGTCAAAACTGATGGTAGACACCGCCTGAAGGGTCAAAACTATGGTAGATACCGCCTGAAGGGTCAACACAAGGTAGATACCGCCTGAAGGGTCAGCTCAAAGGTAGATACCGCCTGAAGGGTCAAATGAAGGTAGATACCGCCTGAAGGGTCAAATCAAGGTAGATACCGCCTGAAGGGTCAAAATATGGTAGATACCGCCTGAAGGGTCAAAATATGGTAGATACCGCCTGAAGAGTCAAATCAAAGGTAGATACCGCTTGAAGGGTCAACACAAGGTAGATACCGCCTGAAGGGTCAACACATGGTAGATACCGCCTGAAGGGTCAACACAAGGTAGAAACCGCCTGAAGGGTCAACTCATGGTAGATACCGCCTGAAGGGTCAAATCAAAGGTAGATACCGCCTGAATGGTCAAAATCAAAGGTAGATACCGCTTGAAGGGTCAACACAAGGTAGATACCGCATGAAGGGTCAACACATGGTAGATACCGCCTGAAGGGTCAACACAAGGTAGAAACCGCCTGAAGGGTCAAATCAAAGGTAGAAACCGCCTGAAGGGTCAACTCAAGGTAGAAACCGCCTGAATGGTCAAACCAAGGTAGAAACCGCCTGAGGGATCACATTAATGGTAGAAACCGCCTGAAGGGTCACATATGGTAGAAACCGCATAAGGGTCAACTCATTGATAAATATCGCAGTAAGGATCAACACAAAGGTCTGATCCACCATACAGATCAAAATTCTTGGCAAATCCCAAAGCGTGGGATGCGCCTTCCTTAGGTTCCTACAAGTTAGGAATCCCATCATGGTATGACCTACCATACAGGTCAGAGCTTAATCTCCCTGGGATATTCTGAATGACGAGTCCTAGGCATCTTCTTGAAAGTCGTCGCAACCGGCAGCATCCGACAGGTGAGCTTCAGGTAAGCCTCTCTCACTCCGGCCCATGTTCAAATTGTTAGAGCAAACCGGGGATTGATTTGAGCTTTTATCAATAGGCTTAAGGATCCGATGTCATAACATTTCTTCTCTTATTTTCCCAGTTGAGTCGGTTAGGAATCAGGTGCCACCTTATCTTTGAGAGAAACCTCTAACGAGATTCCTCTCAAAGAGGGGCAGCTGTTGACACCTGATTTTTTTTACCATTTATTATTGTGATTTTTATTCTTTAAAATTAATTAAAAATATCAAAAAAGGTCATAAAATCACAAAATCAACTTTGGAAGCCTTGGTTTAACCTTAGGAACCAATTTTGAACAAAAAATATTTTTCGGTATTTTTAATATTTTTCGAGTTTATTTAATTATAAAAATACCCAAAAAATCAGAAAAATACCATTCGTGGTCAGAAAAATACCCAAAAATATTCGATAATTTTGTTTTAATTTCCTCTTCAAGTGTGTCACTTTAAATCTCAAAAATTCGGCTCGGGTCACTATGTTCCTTCACAAACATAAACCCGAACCGAGCCTAAAAAAAATCATTTTCGAGTCTTTTAGTTTTCAATTCTCACTTTTTATAAGCTATGACATTGGATTCTAAAGTCTTAAAGTGCAATTAGGTCAATTTGCCCTCCAATTTAATCAATTTTTACCAAAAGGGCTTAATTGCACATTTTTCTTTCAATTAGTCCCCGATTTCACGGATGTATATGTATGCTCTACGTATTTATACGTCATACGTATTTATACGTTATGCATATTTGTATTGTTTGGTAACCTCTTTAACTCTTGTAATAATAATAATGGTTATTATTTTTAACACCTTTGTTAGTGCCTTTTTTAGCATTTTTGTATTGTGAGTGCTATTGCTAGTGCTATTTTTAAATAGCATTTTTTGTATTATAAATTGTGAGTGCTATTGTTAGTGCTATTTTTAAATGACATTTATTTATCATAAATTGTTAGTGCTATTGTTAGTGCTATTTTTAAATGGCATTTATTTATCATAAATTGTGAGTGCTATTATTAGATAGAATTTATAATTGTTAGTGCTATTTTTAAATAGAATTTTTGTATTATAAATTGTGAGTGCTATTGTTAGTGCTATTTTTAAATAGCATTTTTGTATTATAAATTGTGAGTGCTATTGTTAGTGCTATTTTTAAATGTCATTTATTTGTGAGTGCTATTATTAGATAGAATTTATAATTGTTAGTGCTATTTTTAAATAGAATTTTTGTATTATAAATTGTGAGTGCTATTGTTAGTGCTATTTTTAAATAGCATTTTTGTATTATAAATTGTGAGTGCTATTGTTAGTGCTATTTTTAAATGTCATTTATTTGTGAGTGCTATTTTTAGATAGAATTTATAATTGTTAGTGCTATTTTTAAATACAATTTATTGGAAGGTATTTTTGGCTATAAAAGGATGGCAAGAGTTTTGAGGTTGAAGGGGAGAGACATTTTGTAGAGTGTGCAAATTTTTGAGAGCTTAGAGAGAAGAACACAAACACTCTCTATATTCTCATAATCTTGAGCGAGCAAAATATACTAAGTTCGGAATATTGATTCCGCATATTGCTAGCACAATTGTTGTGGAGTTATTAGTCGTCTCCCCGTTTGTCAATTGGTGGTGCGTCCGAACTAGATGCCTAACACTTGTGGAGGCTGAGATCGAAGAACATCGAACCGACACCTCCGTTCAAGCACGCTACGAGAGGTAATCTATTTACTCCCTTTGAGACTTTGTGATTTTTTTCGATTGAAATGCACGAAGTACGCCTCTGGAGATACATGTGTGGGTTGTTATTTATTTCCGCTACGTGTTACGTGGATCCCAACAGTGGTATCAGAGCCAATCCTTAGGTGTTTTCGTGCATTTAATTGATTTTTCGCAATTTTTGCAATACTATGGCCAATATGTATTAACGAATTGTTCGTCTTACATGGCTAATGGAGATTGATTATTTTATATGATAAATTAATCAACGTAGCAAAAATTGAGACTAAATCAATTTTGAATCGAAAATTTATGGCTATCTTATTTTACGTAAAAATTCTGAATATGATTCAACGTAGAATTTTTATTGTGCCTTCCTAAGTTTTAAATTGTGAATTTATTACTTACGTGAAAGGGTGGTGATCATGGAAAAATCCCTAATCAATGTGATTGATGTATATATGAATGTATGATGATTATTTATATATTTGGGGTTGTAATTATTAAATGGAGGCTGCGTACTCCTTTTATTTTTCATGTAATCTTTATTTTTAGCATAGTCAATTGTTGATGTAAATGCTACGAGGATTACGTGGAGGAGCCTTTTAAGTCGGCGAGCTCTTTGGGGCCCAATTCTTGAAGAGTTCAAGAAACCAAGAAGAAGCGAAGAGCGGCTCTCCGTTATTAAAATATTAAAATGATTATATGTGGTCTCATTGGCTCGAGACCCATTAAATCATAATTCCATGATCACCACGTAGGATAGATATTTATGTGATTGACATCTATTTATTTATTATGATTACGTGAGCATGTTAAACTGGTTAATGTGCAAAGTCAGACTTACCTCACCCAAAATTGTGCCTGCATGAAATCCTAGTTAGGAAAATCACTCGCATTAGGTACCGAAAGGGCGTTGGTAACGACACCAGCGTAACCAAGTCCCCGAACCCAAAATCTATGGTTCCGTAGAACTGATCGATCTCTCCCAATCGATCGGTAAGGTTTCCGGTCTACCCTCCAAGAAAGACCGGTGGCGACTCCAAATGCATGCACAAGTTGCACATGCCACCACGACCACACTAAGGTCGAAAGCGATCGACTCTTATCGTTGAATCCTCCTGAAAAATACTCCCGCCGCGATTTGGTATGGGCCTGGGAGGGCTCGCACCGATCCAAGACCCGTGATCGGTAATCCATTAGCCGCGTCCGCTTCCGGATGGGTCGCGACACTCTCCTAGTTATAAACTGATCTATCTTCATCTTTTCTAGATGCTTCCTCAGATAGATGCCATTGCTGTCAAAGTACTTTAACTCAAATACCATTTGAGGTATAATACCTCTCTGTTTCATTGCTTCAAACCTTTCTTTGTGAGCCTGATTCTGGAACAATGGATCAGGAAAGCTTTTATCCAAATTAAAGCCTATATTTTTCACAAAGTCATTGAACAGAATGTCATCATCATCTTCCACCTTTGCCTTCGAACCGCCAGGTCTAATCGGGGATCGTCTTCGTTTCGAACTTGTCTCTGCCACTTTCTCCTTTCCTTTTCTAGAGACAGATGCAGGTTTTTCTACAGCAAGTGGTTCAACGATTTTTCCAGGCAAGTTAAGAAACTCCAAAAGTTCGCCCTCACTATCGAAATGATGAGTGTTTAGCAGTTTTCTAAGTTCGTTGCCAAAATCTCCTGCGGCATTTATCCTATCATACATTGGCTTAATAGAATGAGCCATAGATTCTTTTCCTTCAAAAGCAGACAGAGACAGACCTTTTGTCAGGCGGAGTGCTTCTCGCTGTTCGTTGATTTGGGTTTCTGTGAGTTCCGCGCCGCTTGCAGTTGAGGCGGAGAACTTCCTCTTCGACTGAGGCGTCTTCTTCGAGTCAGAGGCTGATTTTGGAGCCATTGATGCGTAGAAAGTTTGAAACTTTGAGTGAAAGAGTGTTGCTTTGAGGAGGAAATCGAGAGCGAGAGATTTTCAACACGGTTTTAGGGTTTTGATTTGAGAGGATTTTGAAAGTGAGAGAACAGAGGTGACGGTTCAGCGTTTTTATAAAAGAGGCGGTTATTTTTGGAAACACAAAAGAGAATTTTGATTTAAAAAGAAATTCTTTTAATAATAAAAAAAAATATTCACGGTCAATCAGATATTAGGAGATATCTATTCATATGAGGAACTTACCTAAAAGATAGCTTTTAGAGATAACTGACCTTTTTTTTTTTTAAGAAAGTGTGAATTTTTCCTTACGCGCCTTTTTGACGTCCCTTCTGATGCTCCTTCTGATGCTTCTACTGACGCTCCTTCTGACTCTCCTTCTGACGCTCCTTCTGACTCTCTTTCTGAAGCTCCTTTTGACTCTCATTCTGACGTTCCTTCTGACTCTCCTTCTGACGCTCCTTCTGACCTCCTTCTGACGCTCCTTCTGAAACTCCCTCTGACGTACCCTGTTCTAAGGTATACTTAAGAAGGAAGGTTAATAATAGATAATTCATTTCTGATAAAATTAAAACTCTGTTTATCAAGTGGTTTAATAAAAATATCTGCAAGTTGATTTTTCGTATCAATGTATTGAATGTTGACATCACGGTTTTGAACATGATCACGTATGAAGTGATGCTTGATCTCAATATGCTTTGTTCTTCAGTGAAGTACAGGATTCTTTGTGAGATTTATGGCACTTGTGTTGTCACATAGGATTTCCACAGTTGATTCTTCAACACCATAGTCTTTGAGCTGCTGTTTTAGCTAAAGTATTTGAGTGCAGCAACTTCCAAGAGATACATATTATGCTTCAGCTGTACTGAGTGCCACTATATTTTGCTTCTTTGAGTACCATGAGACAAGCATATTTCCCATGAGCTGACAGGTTCCAGATGTACTTTTTCTATCAATTTTGCAACCTGCAAGATCTGCATCTGAATATCCCTTTAGTATAAAATCAGAAGATTTAGAATACCACAAACCATAGTTGGGATAAGTCCATATGTATTTGATTATTCTCTTGACTGCTGATAGGTGTGATTCTCTTGGACTTGACTGAAATCTTGCACATAAGCAGACACTATATAGTATGTCGGGTCTTGAAGCTGTGAGATAGAGTAATGATCCAATCATACTCCGATATAGTTTGGGATCGACTTCCTTTCCATCTTCATTCTTATCTAATTTGGAAGAGTGAGACATATGAGTTTCTGTCTTCTTGCCATTCTCCAGACCAAACTTCTTCACTATTTCCAATGCATACTTCTCTTGAAATATGAAGGTTCCTTTCTGAGATTGATGAATTTGAAGACCAAGAAAGAACCGTAATTCTCCCATCATACTCATCTCAAATTGATCCTGCATTGTTTTAGAGAATTTCTTGTAGAGAAGTTCATTAGAAGAGCCGAATATAATATCATCAACATAGATTTGAACTAAAATGATATCTTTACCTTTTCTTTGAATAAAAAGAGTGGTGTCTACATTACCTTTAGTGAAACTGTGTTGAGATAAAAAGTTACTTAACCTTTCATACCAGGCGCGGGGTGCTTGTTTCAATCCATAGAGTGCCTTTTTTAAGACATATACCATATCCTTTTCTTTAGGTTCTTCGAAGCCAGGAGGTTGTTCAACATATACCTCTTCTTTGATGTAGCCGTTTAGGAAGGCACTTTTCACGTCCATCTGAAAAAGTTTGAAGTCATTGTAACAAGCATAAGCAAGAAGTAGCCTAATGGCTTCTAACCTGGCAACCGGTGCGTAGGTTTCATCATAGTCTATTCCTTCTTCTTGAGAATATCCTTTTGCTACAAGTCTTGCTTTGTTTCTCACAACTTTTCCTTTGTCATCAAGTTTGTTTCTGAATACCCATTTTGTTCCAATTACTGGACGATTTTTGGGACGATTGACTAGTTCCCAAACATTGTTGACTTTGAACTGATGTAGCTCTTCCTGCATTGCATTTATCCAGTTTTCATCTGCTAATGCATCTTCAATCCTTTTTGGCTCCAATTCAGATACCAAGGCTATGTTGCTCATTGCTTGCTTGAACTTGGATCTTGTTTTTACGCCATCACTTATGCTGCCTATGATAAGTTCCTTTGGATGACTTGACTTATGCTTCCAGTTTTTGTCAAGGCCATCATTTGAGGATATTGTGGATTCATTCTGATCATCTTCTAGTCTTTCTTCAGCTGAGGAAGTTTCCTTCTGAACATTCTCCGAACTCGTATTCACATCTGATTCTGCTGGTGAGTTCGTGACTTGATGAAATGTATGCATTTGAATGGATTCAGGTTCATCATCCTGGTTGCTTTCATCAAACTTGATGTTCACTGATTCCTCAACAATACGAGTGTTCTTGTTGTAGGCTCTGTAGGCTTTGCTTGTTGTTGAATATCCCAGGAAAATTCCTTCATCTGAGCTTTCATCAAACTTTCCAACTCGATCATTAGCATTCTTTAGAATAAAACATTTGCAACCGAATACATGAAGGTATGCAACATCAGGCTTTCTTTCTTTGAAAAATTCATAGGGAGTTTTCTCAGAAAAAGGTCTGAGGGAAATTCGATTTAAGATATAACATGCTGTTGAAACGGCATCAGCCCAAAAGTTAGAGGCAATTTTACTTTCAATAAGAATAGTTCTGGCCATTTCTTGCAACGATCTGTTTTTCCTTTCTACTACCCCATTTTGTTGTGGAGTATAAGGTGCAGAGAAGTTATGCTGAATTCCGAACTTAGTGCAAAAATCTGAGAAACTTTGATTCTCAAACTCTCCCCCATGATCCGTTCTCAAACTGGAAATAGTGTAACCCTTTTCATTTTGAATTCTTTTAGCAAGTTTTGAGAAGGATATGAAAGCTTCGTTTTTGTGAGCAAGAAATGAAACCCATGTAAATCTAGAGAAGTCATCAACTATGACAAGGCAATATTTATTACCTCCAATGCTTAGAGTTCTATTAGGTTCGAAGATGTCCATATGAAGTAGCTGCAGACAACGCTTAGTTGAAACTTGATTTAAGGACTTAAAAGAACTTCTTACCTGCTTACCCAGTGTGCATGCACGACATAGTCCACTTTTCTCAAATTTTGTTTGAGGTAGTCCTCGAACAAGTCCCTTCTTGGAAAGCTTTGAAATATGTTTTACACTAATATGACCTAACTTTCTGTGCCAAAGATCAGATTCATCCTTAACAGAAATAAGACATTTAGAATGTTCATAGTCAGCATTAATATCTAAAAGATAAATGTTCCCATGCCTTCGTCCCGTGAAGGATTGCTTCTTATCCTTACTCATACCTGTGCATTTTAGATCTTGGAATCGAATATCATATCCAGAGTCACAGAGTTGACTTATAGAAATCAAGTTGTAGTTCAATCCTTTGACTAGAGAGACATCTTTAACGATCAGATTTCCAATCTTTACATTTCCTTTCCCGATCACTTTTCCCTTGTTCTTTCCTCCAAACGACACGCTTCTTCCATCATAATCTGAGAGGGATATAAATACATCTGGATTTCCAGTCGTGTGACTTGAACAACCACTGTCCAGAAACCACTTGTTTTTCCTTCTCTTTGGTACCTGCAATAGATAACCAACTTACTGTTTCTTTGGTACCCATGTTTTCTTGGGTCCTTCTGTGTTAGTATATTTTGACCTTTTAATAGGTCTCCAAATTTTCTTGCAGTAATCCTTAGTATGGCTAGGATCACCACAATTCACACAAGGTTGTCGAATGTAGGATCTAGTAAAATGCTTATGAAAATGATGCTTGTAATCGGAAAACGTTGGTTTTCGAAATTCAGTTTTAAGGATTTTTTTTTTTTTACTTTCCTTTTTAAAACCTAACCCAGATCGATCATTGAAGGGTATTGTTGACACCTGATTTTTGACCATCTATTATTGTGATTTTTATTCTTTAAAATTAATTAAAAATATCAAAAAAGGTCATAAAATCACAAAATCAACTTTGGAAGCCTTGGCCTAGCCTTAGGAACCAATTTTGAACAAAAAATATTTTTTGGTATTTTTAACTATTTTCCGAATTTATTTAATTATTAAAAATACCCAAAAAATCATAAAAATACCATTCGTGGTCCGAAAAATACACAAAAATATTCAATAATTTTGTTTTAATTTCCTCTTCAAGTGTGTCACTTTAAATCTTGGAAATTCGGCTCGGGTCACTATGTTCTTTCACAAACATAAACCCGAACCGAGCCTAAAAAAATCATTTGCGAGTCTTTTAATTTTCAATTTTCACTTTTTTTAGCTATGCCATTATATTCTAAAGTCTTGAAGTGCAATTAGGTCAATTTGCCCTCCAATTTGATCAAATTTAACCAAAAGGGCTTAATTGCATAAAAATCTTTCGATTTAGTCCCCGGTTTCACAATTGTTGAAATTAAATTTCATACGGGCATACCCATTGAAATTAAACATCCCTACCCTATATTTTTCATTATGATGAATCCACTGGGGGCCTTAATTTGGACTGATTCGATCGTTTGGGCCTTCAATTTGGCGATAATCATTTTCGGATCCTAGGGACAATTTGGGGTTTTCATCAAATTTCAATCAATTGATTCATGAAAACACCCATGTTTGATAGAAAACATGTCAAGGAGTCCGATTTTGCCATCAATTTTAGGAAGATGGGATGATTTGGTGCCAAATTTGGCGAAATGAGGTCGAACCGGGCCGATCGGGTCAAGCCCGACCCGACCCGGTCCGACCGGGTCTGCAACAAAGTGTTGGTAACTTTCGATTTTGTACGTGTATCCTCCCGACTTCGATTTTGTACGTGCACACCACATGCTCGACGAATTGTATCAATGAGTATCTTGTTTTGTAACTTTCGGCCGTACCTTCTCCGGCCCCGTTTCGCATGATTCTAGTCTTCAAACACTGTTAGGACTATCTCTAAACTGTTCCTTGCCATTATTTTGCATCGGAAACCGCTCAGAGCGACGGTCCGAGCTTCGCCGGCCGCGATCCGAACCGGGAGCTCGACGAGCGAGCTTCGGCGGTCGCCGAACCTCCAACGATCTTCAGGTAAGCTTTCTAACCTTCATGGATGCTTCCTGATTGATCATAACGAAGGTTCAAACACAAAAAAATTTTCTGCAATTGCTTGCCGGCGCCGGGACGGGGAAGCTCCGGTTCGTCGCCATTAGGACGTGCTTCGTGCCATGTTTCCATTGTATGTTGATCTAGGCATGATACAGATCGTTTTTGTGTCGAAATCCCGCTTCGATCCCGACGTTTTTACGTCGGAATCGAAGCTCCGGCGAGGCGCCGGCGGTCGTCTTCTCCGGCGGACTGAGACTCGGTCAACGAGTCAACTGCTGACGTGGCATGCAACGTCGGCAGCCACGTCAGCGTAGGGGGGTCCACGGCCGTTTAAAACAAAACCCAGATCGGACGGCCGTGGTTCAGCCACGTGTCGCGATCTGGGATTTTCTAAAAATAAAATTGAATTTTCATAATTAATAAATGATTTTCGAGATAAATATAAATAAAATCAATCGGACAGTTGATATTCGGCCAAGTGGCTCTCTAAGGAGCGTCCGATCTTGTCTGAGATCAGACGTACCAGAAGAGGCCACGTGGCACATTGAAGACCGTCCGATCTGTGGATTTTCTGATAAATTAAGAAAATGATAAAAAAAAATTCAATAAACCAAAAACGACACCGTTTTGATCGCGAGGGAGGCGGACCGGGTCTGGGTCGTGGATCTGGGCGTGGGCCGGGTCATCCGACCCGGTCCGGATAATTTTTTATATATATTATTATTTTTAATAATAATAAAATAATAATAAAAAAAAATTCAAAAAAATCAATAAAAAAATAAAAAATCATAAAAAATTCAGAAAAATTCGGAAAATTCAGAAAAATTCTAAAAACTTCCAGAAAATAGGAAATGGCCACATTCAACTGGCCACGACCTGTTTCGGGTCATTTGACCCCCGACCTTCCAGAAATGACGGTTTTGCCCTTCCGGCAAACCGTCTTCCAAAACAATTCTAAAAAATCCAGGAAAATCCCAAAAAAAAAAAGGAAATGGCCACAGACAACTGGCCAAGTCTCATTCCGCGTGTTTTGAACCCCGACCCTTCTTAAAATGACGATTTCGCCCTTTGGGAGAATCGTCTTCCAAAAATTGATTGTGATTGATCGGAATAGTCGTCCAATCTGCATGAAACCCTGAATCAAACCTACCTCACCCAAACTTGCGCCTGCATGAACTCTTAGTCAGGAAAATCACTCGCGTTAGGTACCGAAAGGGCGTTGGTAATGACACCAGCGTAACCAAGTCCCCGAACCCAAAATCTCTGGTTCTGCAGAACTGATCGATCTCTCCCAATCGAACAGTAAGGTTTCCGGTCTACCCTCCAAGAAAGACCGGTGGCGACTCCAAATGCATGCACAATTTGCACATGCCAGCATGACCACACTGAAGGTCGAAAGCGATCGACTCTTATCGTCGAATCCTTTGAAAAATACTCCCGCCGCGATTTGGTATGGGCCTGGGAGGGCTCGCGCCGATCCAAGACCCGCGATCGGTAATCCATTAGCCGCGTCCGCTTCCGGACGGGTCGCGACAGCTGGCGACTCCGCTGGGGACTTTGTTCTAGAAACAATGGTTCTAGACCTCAAGTGGACTTAGGCCGTAATTAAAATGCTGAGTGATATTTCTAACCCTGCAGGCGCTCTTGAAGGTGAGGTAAGTCCGCTTATGATAGGTGTTATATGTTTTCGCAGATTGGAGTGATAAGGGGGGTAGTCTGTGATTAACATTGTCTTATGCAGATTGACGTAGGAATGAATGATTGTGTGTATGTTTTATATTGAAGCGGTGATTGTTAAATGAGATGCATGTTTATCGCTTTAACACGACACCGAAAATACACACAACCGCGCCTAAAACCCCGGGCGCCGCCTATAGGAAAACAATAGAAGGGATTGAAAATGGAATCTCCGTGAGGAAAAACACGGGGTAATCCATTTTTCAATTCCGCTCATTTCGAACTATGGATCGAGCCCCAATGCAACGATAGTTGTGCAATGGAATCTGCTCTTTCTAGAACTCGAGGTGGGAGCCTTGACCTTAGGTTCCAAACCCTACCTTGATTCTTAGAGTCAAACCTCACTTGTCTCATGTGCATGTCTTTAGATGGTTGGTATATCTAAAACCACCTAAAAAAAAATAAAATCAGTGATCCTGGAGTCACATCTCGAAGACTGGAACTGGGGCATCTCCAAGTGTTCGGACCACATTCCTTTGATTGATTTGACATTCTTAGTTCTCTTGTATAAGATTAATTTTGCTGAGATCCTCTATATCTCGTCCCTTAGATTGATTGTATTAGGGATCTATTTGTATTGTATACATCTTGATAAGGCTCATTTCTATCGAAAATGGGGGCAAATTCCCCAAACCCGTGGAGCATAGTGGAATTCGTCCCTTCAGTGCAAAATACATTTGGCCGCAGAGCCATTCGTTTGGTGAAAGGACGTATCGTTCCTAATTGATTTTTAATCAGATCTGGGGATAAGTTTTTCTCCATTTTTTTTTATCTCAGGTGATAAAAGAGACAATGCACCCAAAAGCTCATGCATTCAAATGACAAAACAGACGTCGCCCAGCTGGGGCAAATGAACCGTAGGCGTTGCAAATACCTTCAAGCACGGATGGAGGAATTTGATAGATGTTGTTCATATCAATAGGCAACATCAAAACGGAGTGCAAATCAAGTGTAGAAGGACATATCGTTCCAAAATGATTATTTTCTTGATATGGGAATAATGCTTCCTTTCTTTTTCCTCTCAGATGATGATCAAGAGCAGAGGACGCAGGATGTAATGCTTTCAAATAACAAACAGGGAACATCAAATACCTCAAATGGCGACTGTGATCGAGAGAATCACCAAACCGCCACATGACGAATCCCAAGAATATCAAGCTGTCTTGAGACAGATAAAATTGATCAAGGACTCTGACAATCGAGATGGATGATCAGAATCTGCAAAAATCAATGGGAGCAGGTTCCCCCCATTTGCTTTGAGGAGCCAAACCGGGGGCAAACTCTCATGATCCCCCATGAAAGCGCATCAGACCAGGGTCATCGAATCCAAAGATGACAAACAGCAAAACCATGCCTAACTGGGGCAAGTGAATCATTTGTACGCCGAACGTTTCTCCTCTGACAAAGTCAATGGACGCAATAACAGAGTCGTCCGCATCAGAATCAAACCCCAAGATACGAATTTGGGTGAACGGTAACCTTGTATCGTTCCAATTTGGTCTTCGAAGACCACATGCCTAACATGGGTTTTTACTCATTTTACAGGAAGTTGTTGGCGCTGAAAGCCTCAAATGAAAAGAGCGCGCTAACAGGGAGGCGAATAGAATCATTGGCCTTAGAAGTCAGGATTCCAGGAGATGGTCTTTGATTATAAGACCTAGTGGATGGTAAAAAGTATCGCTCCTACGTCACATGCTTTGACATACATTTTGATAAAATCTTCTTTTTTTCCTTGAATAAAAGGAACCTTGAAGAATGGCGCTGGAGTGCGCCCAAAAACACAAATGGATCTTCTCTGGGGCAAATTCTTGAGAAGGATTCGTCGCCCAACCAGATGGGAGATCAAGGACACAAGATAGAGGGCCAAATTATGCAAGCCGCGCGTTTGTGCTCAAATGGAAACACAAAACAAGAATAAGGCTGTATCGTTCCAATTTACCTTGAATTTTGGAACGCAAACTGACGCCTAATTCCCGTCTTTGACGGGGGATCGCCATCAAGGCAAAACAGGTTTTCATACCCCATGAATTACCCGTTGGAATACACGACCAAGGGTAAGATGTATTGAAGGTGTTAAATAAAAAGAAAAGCTTTCAGAATCTAATGTCTAGAAAACACATAGAATTCAAATTTCATTGGCATTCATGTTTTGAAACAGGAGGTTTTTTGAACATGAATAAGAACATGCGTGGGGCATCATAAAAATCCCCTTTGACGGGTAAAATTTTTGGAGAAAATGAAAGAGATTTTTTCCAATAAAAAATTGTTCAAAACTTTCAAAAGGACGTTTTCGCAAAAGACGAGAGGCAAAGCCTAATCCAAACACGTCCTATACACACTCGAGGGAAAAGTGGAGCAGATCAGCTAGTGAAATCTGGACCTACGGAAGTAGGGATTGTTCGCAACAATTACATGGATTGGGAAGGCGGAGGCATTCGTTTCATATCCCCGAACACTACAGGTGACCATTGACAACCCCTTTGAACGGCGGTTTTCATTCTTAACCCTGTCAAGAACCACCCCACATCGGGGCAAAATGGAGGTGAGTCCGGCAGCATCAGGAGAAAATGGTTAGAAATTTTCTTGCTCGGACTAACATTAATCTTTGTGTGTTGTTTATATGGTAATCCAAGTGCCATAGGATGAGGAGAAGCATTCATTTCTCTATCCCACACACTGAATCCTTTGCATAGCCAAGTTGAGCCTACAAAATCATTTCATAAACCTGTTGGTGATCATTGCACATTCCAAGACGGATGCAGCATCACTTCAGAAACGAAGGGGTTCAAGACTTAGGGTTTGCAAAAAAAATTCCTAAGTTAATGTTTAACCTTGTTAGACCTTTGATCATAGGTCTAATACGATCCCATGAAGGTGAGAAAAAGTGGGATTTCAAAAATGAATGAGAAAAATCCACGGCATTAAGAAAAAGCAAAGTGCCTGGTAAAAGCAAGGCCGATGCTCGTGTAAGTTGTTGGATTGATCCACAATGAAACCAGATGGGAAAAGAGGAAATCCCTGAAGGAGCCAAATCCAAAAGGGCTGCTCCCCAAATGGTGCCAAGCGCCGAACAAAGACATAGAGAGAGTCGCTCTCTGAACGCAACAAGAGACACCCGCTAAAGAATTTTTGCACACCTCAAGAGCGGTTGCACACCTAAAAAAAAAACTGAAGGTGCATAGAGGAAAGGGCAGGTGGTAAATTTGCAATGATCACCAATGTCAAACCCTTCGTAATTTCTGGGCCAAAAACAAGCCTTTCTCGGTCCCCAATCCTACCAACATCATAACCCTGAAACAGTCTTCTCTGACTAAGACACTTGGGTTAACATATAGCTTAGCTCGAGGAGGTATGAGCAAGACTATTTCTTTCTCATTTTGCAGGGTTCTCGACTTGTAAACCCGGAGCAGATGATGGAGATTTTCATTCAATGGCCTCGACTCCAAAGCGGGTCCCCCTTGAAAACCAATATCCAAACCCAACATTACGGTCCCGTGGAAGACCTCCCGACCAGTCAAAATGTATGCGCTGCGAATGAGCCTAAAACCTAGGCACAGGTTAGTAGGGAATTCAGTGCATCCCCTATAAAAACCACTATCTCAAAACAGGTGAGAAGACCTCCTTGTCGAGAAATATTCCAATTGATGTTTTGAACAAACTCTTTTTGGAATTTTCAAACTGTTGGATCCAGATTTTCCGTGCAAGGGATTTGTGATCACATTTGCATGTTGCAAGAATGCTTTGGATAACCTCCAGCATCAAAATGCACGTTTCACAATTAAAACTTAAGTCATACGGTTTTTGTCAGATGGACAACTGTCGTCTTCCCTAAGATTGCTAATGTTTTCTTGGTGAAGAAAAATTTTTCAGGTTTGAACTTTCTGCAGGATACCTGGAGAACCCAGCTCCCAGAATGTCGCCTCAACAGACCCAAGTCCTAGCATGACGTGGAGAACCCTCGTCCTAGGACCCATTTTCAAAAATATCAAACAGTCCTAGCGTGACATGGAGAACCCTCGTCCTGGGACCCCTTTTCAAAAATATCAAACAGTCCTAACATGACGTGGAGAACCCTCGTCATGAGACCCCTTTTCAAAATTTAGGCAGTCTCATCGGACGTGGAGAACCCTCGTCATGAGACCCTTTTTCAAAGAAAAACCAAGGTAGATACCGCCTGAAGGGTCAAACCAAAGGTAGATACCGCTTGAAGGTTCAAAACTAAGGTAGAAACCGCCTGAAGGGTCAACTCAAGGTAGATACCGCCTGAAGGGTCAAACCAAGGTAGAAACCGCCTTAAGGGTCAACTCAAGGTAGAAACCGCCTGAAGGGTCAAATCAAGGTAGAAACCGCCTTAAGGGTCAACTCAAGGTAGATACCGCCTGAAGGGTCAAACCAAGGTAGAAACCGCCTGAAGGGTCAACTCAAGGTAGAAACCGCCTGAAGGGTCAAACCAAGGTAGATACCTCCTGAAGGGTCAACATGAAGGTAGAAACCGCCTGAAGGGTCAAACCAATGTAGAAACCGCCTGAAGGGTCAACACAAAGGTAGATACCGCATGAAGGGTCAAACCAAAGGTAGATACCGCCTGAAGGGTCAAACCAAAGGTAGATACCGCCTGAAGGGTCAAAACCATGGTAGAAACCGCCTGAAGGGTCAAACAAAGGTAGAAACCGCCTGAAGGGTCAAATCATGGTAGAAACCGCCTGAAGGATCAGCCTAATGGTCCGATCCACCATACGGATCAAAACCTTGACAAATTCCAGACACGGAAGGAGTCGTTTCCCTAGGTAAACCTTACAGTAGGTGAACCATTTCTGGTCCGATCCACCATACGGATCAAAATCCTTGGCAAATCCCAAAGCGTGGGATGCGCCTTCCTTAGGTTCCTACCAGTCAGGAACCCCATAATGGTATGACCTACCATACAGGTCAGAGCTTAATTTTCCTAGGGTGTCCTGGCAAGCCCTAGGTATCTTCTTGAAAGTCGTCGCAGCCGGGAACATAACGACGAACCCTCAGATTCTGCAAGCACATCATCCGACAGGTGAGCTTCAGGTAAGCCTCTCTCATCCCAGCCCATGATCCAATGGTTAGAGCAAACCAGGGATTAATTTGAGTTTTTATCATGAGCCTTAAAGATTCAATGTCGTAGCATTTCTTCACTCATTTTCCCAGTCGAGTCGGTTAGGAATCAGGCGCCACCTTATCTTTGGGAGAAACCTCTGACGAGATTCCTCTCAAAGAGGGGCAGCTGTTGACACCTGATTTTTGACCATCTATTATTGTGATTTTTATTCTTTAAAATTAATTAAAAATATAAAAAAAGGTCATAAAATCACAAAATCAACTTTGGAAGCCTTGGCCCGGCCTTAGGAACCAATTTTGAACAAAAAATATTTTTTGGTATTTTTAAATATTTTCCGAATTTATTTAATTATTAAAAATACCCAAAAAATCATAAAAATACCATTCCTGGTCCGAAAAATACACAAAAATATTCAATAATTTTGTTTTAATTTCCTCTTCAAGTGTGTCACTTTAAATCTTGGAAATTCGGCTCGGGTCACTATGTTCCTTCACAAACATAAACCCGAACCGAGCCTAAAAAAATAATTTGCGAGTCTTTTAATTTTCAATTTCACTTTTTTTAGCTATGACATTATATTCTAAAGTCTTGAAGTGCAATTAGGTCAATTTGCCCTCCAATTTGATCAAATTTAACCAAAATGGCTTAATTGCATAAAAATCTTTCGATTTAGTCCCCGGTTTCACAATTTTTGAAATTAAATTTCATACGGGCATACCCATTAAAATTAAACATCCTTACCCTATATTTTTCATCATGATGAATCCACTGGGGGCCTTAATTTGGACTGATTCGATCGTTTGGGCCTTCAATTTGGCGATAATCATTTTCGGATCCTAGGGACAATTTGGGGTTTTCATCAAATTTCAATCAATTGATTCATGAAAACACCCATGTTTGATAGAAAACATGTCAAGGAGTCCGATTTTGCCATCAATTTTAGGAAAATGGGATGATTTGGTGCCAAATTTGGCGAAATGAGGTCGAACCGGGCCGGTCGGGTCAAGCCCGACCCGACCCGGTCCGACTGGGTCTGCAACAAAGTTGCAGACCCACCGCGCCGACCGTGAAGGCATAGAAAACAGGGGTAGTGCGGGGCGCGAATTGTTTAAAAAAAGGGGAAGAGCGAGTGCGGGGGACCAAAAGGGAATGGTCGACAATCGTTTTGGCGATGGAGGGACCAAGAGAAAAGCGGGGTTGGCCATGAAAAGGGGAGCTCGGACCGAGAGGGAGGAGGAGAATTTGGCCGAGGAAAAGGGAGTTTGGGCAGAGCGAGTTCGGGAGAGAAGACCTTGAGGGAGCTCCAGGGAACTTGAAGCATCATCGCCACAGTATCCATAGCAGTCGGCGATCCTCAAAACAGGTCGGTGTATCCTCCCGACTTCGATTTTGTACGTGCACACCACATGCTCGACGAATTGTATCAATGAGTATCTTGTTTTGTGACTTTCGGCCGTACCTTCTCCGGCCCCGTTTCGCATGATTCTAGTCTTCAAACTCTGTTAGGACTATCTCTAAACTGTTCCTCGCCATTATTTTGCATCGGAAACCGCTCAGAGCGACGGTTCGAGCTTCGCCGGCCGCGATCCGAACCGGGAGCTCGACGAGCGAGCTTCGGCGGTCGCCGAACCTCCAACGATCTTCAGGTAAGCTTTCTAACCTTCATGGATGCTTCCTGATTGATCAGAACGAAGGTTCAAACACAAAAAAATTTTCTGCAATTGCTTGCCGGCGCCGGGACGGGGAAGCTCCGGTTCGTCGCCATTAGGACGTGCTTCGTGCCATGTTTCCATTGTATGTTGATCTAGGCATGATACAGATCGTTTTTGTGTCGAAATCCCGCTTCGATCCCGACGTTTTTACGTCGGAATCGAAGCTCCGGCGAGGCGTCGTCTTCTCCGGCGGACTGAGACACGGTCAACGAGTCAACTGCTGACGTGGCATGCCACGTCGGCAGCCACGTCAGCGTAGGGGGGTCCACGGCCGTTTAAAACAAAACCCAGATCGGACGGCCGTGGTTCAGCCATGTGTCGCGATCTGGGATTTTCTAAAAATAAAAATGATTTTTCAGAATTAATAAATGATTTTCGAAATAAATATAAATAAAATCAATCGGACGGTTGATATTCGGCCAAGTGGCTCTCTGAGGAGCGTCCGATCTTGTCTGAGATCAGACGTACCAGAAGAGGCCACGTGGCACATTGAAGACCGTCCAATCTGTGGATTTTCTGATAAATTAAGAAAATGATAAAAAAAATTTCAATAAACCAAAAACGACGCCGTTTTGATCGCGAGGGAGGCGGACCGGGTCTGGGTCGCGGATCTGGGCGTGGGCCGGGTCATCCGACCCGGTCCGGATAATTTTTTTATATATATTATTATTTTTAATAATAAAAAAATAATAATAATAAAAAATTCAATAAAATCAATAAAAAATAAAAAATCACAAAAAATTCAGAAAAATTCGGAAAATTCAGAAAAATTCTAAAAAATTCCAGAAAATAGGAAATGGCCACATTCAACTGGCCACGACCTGTTTCGGGTCATTTGACCCCCGACCTTTCAGAAATGACGGTTTTGCCCTTCCGGCAAACCGTCTTCCAAAAAAATTCTAAAAAATCTAGGAAAATCCCAAAAAAAATAGGAAATGGCCACAGACAACTGGCCAAGTCTCATTCCGGGTGTTTTGAACCCCGACCCTTCTTAAAATGACGATTTCGCCCTTTGGGCGAATCGTCTTCCAAAAATTGATTGTGATTGATCGGAATAGTCGTCCAATCTGCATGAAACCCTGAATCAAACCTACCTCACCCAAACTTGCGCCTGCATGAACTCTTAGTCAGGAAAATCACTCGCGTTAGGTACCGAAAGGGCGTTGGTAATAACACCAGCGTAACCAAGTCCCCGAACCCAAAATTTCTGGTTCTGCAGAACTGATCGATCTCTCCCAATCGATCAGTAAGGTTTCCGGTCTACCCTCCAAGAAAGACCGGTGGCGACTCCAAATGCATGCACAATTTGCACATGCCACCATGACCACACTGAAGGTCGAAAGCGATCGACTCTTATCGTCGAATCCTTTGAAAAATACTCCCGCCGCGATTTGGTATGGGCCTGGGAGGGCTCGCGCCGATCCAAGACCCGCGATCGGTAATCCATTAGCCACGTCCGCTTGCGGACGGGTCGCGACAGCTGGCGACTCCGCTGGGGACTTTGTTCTAGAAACAATGGTTCTAGACCTCAAGTGGACTTAGGCCGTAATTAAAACGCTGAGTGATATTTCTAACCATGCAGGCGCTCTTAAAGGTGAGGTAAGTCCGCTTATGATAGGTGTTATATGTTTTCGCAGATTGGAGTGATAAGGGGGGTAGTCTGTGATTAACATTGTCTTATGCAGATTGACGTAGGAATGAATGATTGTGTGTATGTTTTATATTGAAGCGGTGATTGTTAAATGAGATGCATGTTTATTGCTTTAACACGACACCGAAAATACACACAACAGCGCCTAAAACCCCGGGCGCCGCCTATAGGAAAACAATAGAAGGGATTGAAAATGGAATCTCCGTGAGGAAAAACACGGGGTAATCCATTTTTCAATTTCGCTCATTTCGAACTATGGATCGAGCCCCAATGCAACGATAGTTGTGCAATGGAATCTGCTCTTTCTAGAACTCGAGGTGGGAGCCTTGACCTTAGGTTCCAAACCCTACCTTGATTCTTAGAGTCAAACCTCACTTGTCTCATGTGCATGTCTTTATATGGTTGGTATATCTAAAACCACCTAAAAAAAAAATAAAATCGGTGATCCTGGAGTCACATCTCGAAGACTGGAACTGGGGCATCTCCAAGTGTTCGGACCACATTCCTTTGATTGATTTGACATTCTTAGTTCTCTTGTATAAGATTAATTTTGCTGAGATCCTCTATATCTCGTCCCTTAGATTGATTGTATTAGGGATCTATTTGTATTGTATACATCTTAATAAGGCTCATTTCTATCGAAAATGGGGGCAAATTCCCCAAACCCGTGGAGCATAGTGGAATTCGTCCCTTCAGTGCAAAATACATTTGGCCGCAGAGCCACTCGTTTGGTGAAAGGACGTATCGTTCCTAATTGATTTTTAATCAGATCTGGGGATAAGTTTTTCTCCTTTTTTTTTTTTTATCTCAGGTGATAAAAGAGACAATGCACCCAAAAGCTCATGCATTCAAATGACAAAACAGACGTCGCCCAGCTGGGGCAAATGAACCGTAGGCGTTGCAAATACCTTCAAGTACGGATGGAGGAATTTGAGACAGATAAAATTGATCAAGGACTCTGACAATCGAGATGGATGATCAGAATCTGCAAAAATCAATGGGAGCAGGTTCCCCCCATTTGCTTTGAGGAGCCAAACCGGGGGCAAACTCTCATGATCCCCCATGAAAGCGCATCAGACCAGGGTCATCGAATCCAAAGATGACAAACAGCAAAACCATGCCTAACTGGGGCAAGTGAATCATTTGTACGCCGAACGTTTCTCCTCTGACAAAGTCAATGGACGCAATAACAGAGTCGTCCGCATCAGAATCAAACCCCAAGATACGAATTTGGGTGAACGGTAACCTTGTATCGTTCCAATTTGGTCTTCGAAGACCACATGCCTAACATGGGTTTTTACTCATTTTACAGGAAGTCGTTGGCGCTGAAAGCCTCAAATGAAAAGAGCGCGCTAACAGGGAGGCGAATAGAATCATTGGCCTTAGAAGTCAGGATTCCAGGAGATGGTCTTTGATTATAAGACCTAGTGGATGGTAAAAAGTTTCGCTCCTACGTCACATGCTTTGACATGCATTTGGATAAAATCTTCTTTTTTTCCTTGAATAAAAGGACCCTTGAAGAATGGCGCTGGAGTGCGCCCAAAAACACAAATGGATCTTCTCTGGGGCAAATTCTTGAGAAGGATTCGTCGCCCAACCAGATGGGAGATCAAGGACACAAGATAGAGGGCCAAATTATGCAAGCCGCGCGTTTGTGCTCAAATGGAAACACAAAACAAGAATAAGGCTGTATCGTTCCAATTTACCTTGAATTTTGGAACGCAAACTGACGCCTAATTCCCGTCTTTGACGGGGGATCGCCATCAAGGCAAAACAGGTTTTCATACCCCATGAATTACCCGTTGGAATACACGACCAAGGGTAAGATGTATCGTTCTAAATTTTTGAAAAATTCGTGAACGTACAATAACATGTTTTCTCTGCATTTTCAGGGATCTCCAGCCGCAGGGGACAGGTAAGTATCCCTTTCCCCAATCCATTGAAGGTGTTAAATAAAAAGAAAAGCTTTCAGAATCTAATGTCTAGAAAACACATAGAATTCAAATTTCATTGGCATTCATGTTTTGAAAAAGGAGGTTGTTTGAACATGAATAAGAACATGCGTGGGGCATCATAAAAATCCCCTTTGACGGGTAAAATTTTTGGAGAAAATGAAAGAGATTTTTTCCAATAAAAAATTGTTCAAAACTTTCAAAAGGACATTTTCGCAAAAGACGAGAGGCAAAGCCTAATCCAAACACGTCCTATACACACTCGAGGGAAAAGTGGAGCAGATCAGCTAGTGAAATCTGGACCTACGGAAGTAGGGATTGTTCGCAACAATTACATGGATTGGGACGGCGGAGGCATTCGTTTCATATCCCCGAACACTACAGGTGACCATTGACAACCCCTTTGAAGGGCGGTTTTCATTCTTAACCCTGTCAAGAACCACCCCACATCGGGGCAAAATGGAGGTGAGTCCGGCAGCATCAGGAGAAAATGGTTAGAAATTTTCTTGCTCGGACTAACATTAATCTTTGTGTGTTGTTTATATGGTAATCCAAGTGCCATAGGATGAGGAGAAGCATTCATTTCTCTATCCCACACACTGAATCCTTTGCATAGCCAAGTTGAGCCTGCAAAATCATTTCATAAACCCGTTGGTGATCATTGCACATTCCAAGACGGATGCAGCATCACTTCAGAAACGAAGGAGTTCAAGACTTAGGGTTTGCAAAAAAAATTCCTAAGTTAATGTTTAACCTTGTTAGACCTTTGATCATAGGTCTAACACGATCCCATGAAGGTGAGAAAAAGTGGGATTTCAAAAATAATGAGAAAAATCCACGGCATTAAGAAAAAGCAAAGTGCCTGGTAAAAGCAAGGCCGATGCTCGTGTAAGTTGTTGGATTGATCCACAATGAAACCAGATGGGAAAAGAGGAAATCCCTGAAGGAGCCAAATCCAAAAGGGCTGCTCCCCAAATGGTGCCAAGCGCCGAACAAAGACATAGAGAGAGTCGCTCTCTGAACGCAACAAGAGACACCCGCTAAAGAATTTGTGCACACCTCGAGAGCGGTTGCACACCTAAAAAAAAACTGAAGGTGCAGAGATGAAAGGGCAGGTGGTAAATTTGCAATGATCACCAATGTCAAACCCTTCGTAATTTCTGGGCCAAAAACAAGCCTTTTTCGGTCCCCAATCCTACCAACATCATAACCCTGAAACAGTCTTCTCTGACTAAGACACTTGGGTTAACATATAGCTTAGCTCGAGGAGGTATGAGCAAGACTATTTCTTTCTCATTTTGCAGGGTTCTCGACTTGTAAACCCGGAGCAGATGATGGAGATTTTCATTCAATGGCCTCGACTCCAAAGCGGGTCCCCATTGAAAACCAATATCCAAGCCCAACATTACGGTCCCGTGGAAGACCTCCCGACCGGTCAAAATGTATGCGCTGCGAATGAGCCTAAAACCTAGGCACAGGTTAGTAGGGAATTCAGTGCATCCCCTATAAAAACCACTATCTCAAAACAGGTGAGAAGACCTCCTTGTCGAGAAATATTCCAATTGATGTTTTGAACAAACTCTTTTTGGAATCTTCAAACTGTTGGATCCAGATTTTCCGTGCAAAGGATTTGTGATCACATTTGCATATTGCAAGAATGCTTTGGATAACCTCCAGCATCAAAATGCACGTTTCACAATTAAAACTTAAGTCATACGGTTTTTGTCAGATGGACAACCGTCGTCTTCCCTAAGATTGCTAATGTTTTCTTGGTGAAGAAAATTTTTTCAGGTTTGAACTTTCTGCAGGATACCTGGAGAACCCAGCTCCCAGAATGTCGCCTCAACAGACCCAAGTCCTAGCATGACGTGGAGAACCCTCGTCCTAGGACCCATTTTCAAAAATATCAAACAGTCCTAGCATGACGTGGAGAACCCTCGTCCTAGGACCCCTTTTCAAAAATATCAAACAGTCCTAACATGACGTGGAGAACCCTCGTCATGAGACCCCTTTTCAAAATTTAGGCAGTCTCATCGGACGTGGAGAACCCTCGTCATGAGACCATTTTTCAAAGAAAAACCAAGGTAGATACCGCCTGAAGAGTCAAACCAAAGGTAGATACCGCCTGAAGGGTCAAAACTAAGGTAGAAACCGCCTGAAGGGTCAACTCAAGGTAGATACCGCCTTAAGGGTCAAATCAAGGTAGAAACCGCCTGAAGGGTCAACTCAAGGTAGATACCGCCTGAAGGGTCAAACCAAGGTAGAAACCGCCTGAAGGGTCAACTCAAGGTAGAAACCGCCTGAAGGGTCAAACCAAGGTAGATACCTCCTGAAGGGTCAACATGAAGGTAGAAACCGCCTGAAGGGTCAAACCAAGGTAGAAACCGCCTGAAGGGTCAACACAAAGGTAGATACCGCCTGAAGGGTCAAACCAAAGGTAGATACCGCCTGAAGGGTCAAAACCATGGTAGAAACCGCCTGAAGGGTCAAACAAAGGTAGAAACCGCCTAAAGGGTCAAATCATGGTAGAAACCGCCTGAAGGATCAGCCTAATGGTCCGATCCACCATACGGATCAAAACCTTGACAAATTCCAGACACGGAAAGAGTCGTTTCCCTAGGTAAACCTTACAGTAGGTGAACCATTTCTGGTCCGATCCACCATACGGATCAAAATCCTTGGCAAATCCCAAAGCGTGGGATGCGCCTTCCTTAGGTTCCTACCAGTTAGGAACCCCATAATGGTATGACCTACCATACAGGTCAGAGCTTAATTTTCCTAGGGTGTCCTGGCAAGCCCTAGGTATCTTCTTGAAAGTCGTCGCAGCCGGGAGCATAACGACGAACCCTCAGATTCTGCAAGCACATCATCCGACAGGTGAGCTTCAGGTAAGCCTCTCTCATCCCAGCCCATGATCCAATGGTTAGAGCAAACCAGGGATTAATTTGAGTTTTTATCATGAGTCTTAAAGATTCAATGTCGTAGCATTTCTTCACTCATTTTTACTGTCGAGTCGGTTAGGAATCAGGCTCCACCTTATCTTTGAGAGAAACCTCTGACGAGATTCCTCTCAAAGAGGGGCAGCTGTTGACACCTGATTTTTGACCATCTATTATTGTGATTTTTATTCTTTAAAATTAATTAAAAATATCAAAAAAGGTCATAAAATCACAAAATCAACTTTGGAAGCCTTGGCCTGGCCTTAGGAACCAATTTTGAACAAAAAATATTTTTTGGTATTTTTAAATATTTTCCGAATTTATTTAATTATTAAAAATACCCAAAAAATCATAAAAATACCATTTGTGGTCCGAAAAATACACAAAAATATTCAATAATTTTGTTTTAATTTCCTCTTCAAGTGTGTCACTTTAAATCTTGGAAATTCGGCTCGGGTCACTATATTCCTTCACAAACATAAACCCGAACCGAGCCTAAAAAAATCATTTGCGAGTCTTTTAATTTTCAATTTTCACTTTTTTTAGCTATGACATTATATTCTAAAGTCTTGAAGTGCAATTAGGTCAATTTGCCCACCAATTTGATCAAATTTAACCAAAAGTGCTTAATTGCATAAAAATCTTTCGATTTAGTCCCCGGTTTCACAATTTTTGAAATTAAATTTCATACGGGCATACCCATTGAAATTAAACATCCCTACCCTATATTTTTCATCATGATGAATCCACTGGGGGCCTTAATTTGGACTGATTCGATCGTTTGGGCCTTCAATTTGGCGATAATCATTTTCGGATCCTAGGGACAATTTGGGGTTTTCATCAAATTTCAATCAATTGATTCATGAAAACACCCATGTTTGATAGAAAACATGTCAAGGAGTCCGATTTTGCCATCAATGTTTGGAAAATGGGATGATTTGGTGCCAAATTTGGCGAAATGAGGTCGAACCGGGCCGGTCGGGTCAAGCCCGACTCGACCCGGTCCGACCGGGTCTGCAACAAAGTTGCAGACCCACCGCGCCGACCGTGAAGGCATAGAAAACAGGGGTAGTGCGGGGCGCGAATTTTTAAAAAAAGGGGAAGAGCGAGTGCGGGGGACCAAAAGGGAATGGTCGACAATCGTTTTGGCGATGGAGGGACCAAGAGAAAAGCGGGATTGGCCATGAAAAGGGGAGCTCGGACCGAGAGGGAGGAGGAGAATTTGGCCGAGGAAAAGGGAGTTTGGGCAGAGCGAGTTCGGGAGAGAAGACCTTGAGGGAGCTCCAGGGAACTTGAAGCATCATCGCCACAGTATCCATAGCAGTCGGCGATCCTCGAAACAGGTCGGTGTATCCTCCCGACTTCGATTTTGTACGTGCACACCACATGCTCGACGAATTGTATCAATGAGTATCTTGTTTTGTAACTTTCGGCCGTACCTTCTCCGGCCCCGTTTCGCATGATTCTAGTCTTCAAACTCTGTTAGGACTATCTCTAAACTGTTCCTCGCCATTATTTTGCATCGGAAACCGCTGAGAGCGACGGTCCGAGCTTCGCCGGCCGCGATCCGAACCGGGAGCTCGACGAGCGAGCTTCGGCGGTCGCCGAACCTCCAACGATCTTCAGGTAAGCTTTCTAACCTTCATGGATGCTTCCTGATTGATCAAAACGAAGGTTCAAACACAAAAATTTTCTGCAATTGCTTGACGGCGCCGGGACGGGGAAGCTCCGGTTCGTCGCCATTAGGACGTGCTTCGTGCCATGTTTCCATTGTATGTTGATCTAGGCATGATACAGATCGTTTTTGTGTCGAAATCCCGCTTCGATCCCGACGTTTTTACGTCGGAATCGAAGCTCCGGCGAGGCGTCGTCTTCTCCGGCGGACTGAGACTCGGTCAACGAGTCAACTGCTGACGTGGCATGCCACGTCGGCAGCCACGTCAGCGTAGGGGGGTCCACGGCCGTTTAAAACAAAACCCAGATCAGACGGCCGTGGTTCAGCCATGTGTCGCGATCTGGGATTTTCTAAAAATAAAAATGATTTTTCAGAATTAATAAATGATTTTCGAAATAAATATAAATAAAATCAATCGGACGGTTGATATTCGGCCAAGTGGCTCTCTGAGGAGCGTCCGATCTTGTCTGAGATCAGACGTACCAGAAGAGGCCACGTGGCACATTGAAGACCGTCCAATCTGTGGATTTTCTGATAAATTAAGAAAATGATAAAAAAAATTTCAATAAACCAAAAACGACGCCGTTTTGATCGCGAGGGAGGCGGACCGGGTCTGGGTCGCGGATCTGGGCGTGGGCCGGGTCATCCGACCCGGTCCGGATAATTTTTTTATATATATTATTATTTTTAATAATAAAAAAATAATAATAATAAAAAATTCAAAAAAATCAATAAAAAATAAAAAATCACAAAAAATTCAGAAAAATTCGGAAAATTCAGAAAAATTCTAAAAAATTCCGGAAAATAGGAAATGACCACATTCAACTGGCCACAACCTGTTTCGGGTCATTTGACCCCCGACCTTCCAGAAATGACGGTTTTGCCCTTCCGGCAAACCGTCTTCCAAAAGAATTCTAAAAAATCCAGGAAAATCCCAAAAAAAATAGGAAATGGCCACAGACAACTGGCCAAGTCTCATTCCGGGTGTTTTGAACCCCGACCCTTCTTAAAATGACGATTTCGCCCTTTGGGCGAATCGTCTTCCAAAAATTGATTGTGATTGATAGGAATAGTCGTCCAATCTGCATGAAACCCTGAATCAAACCTACCTCACCCAAACTTGCGCCTGCATGAACTCTTAGTCAGGAAAATCACTCGCGTTAGGTACCGCAAGGGCGTTGGTAATGACACCAGCGTAACCAAGTCCCCGAACCCAAAATCTCTGGTTCTGCAAAACTGATCGATCTCTCCCAATCGATCAGTAAGGTTTCCGGTCTACCCTCCAAGAAAGACCGGTGGAGACTCCAAATGCATGCACAATTTGCACATGCCACCATGACCACACTGAAGGTCGAAAGCGATCGACTCTTATCGTCGAATCCTTTGAAAAATACTCCCGCCGCGATTTGGTATGGGCCTGGGAGGGTTCGCGCCGATCCAAGACCCGCGATCGGTAATCCATTAGCCGCGTCCGCTTCCGGACGGGTCGCGATAGGTATTTGTTTTGAAATAATGCTATTTAGAGTTACTGAGCTTTGTGAAAACCTTTTTGATATAGTAGAAATTTTTTCTTTCAAGGAAGCATTTTCTTTTGAAACTAAATCATGATTTTCTTTTATCTGGTGAAACTCTTGTTGTAGAAAACCAATTTTTTCTTCTTGGGACAAATTTTGTTGTTTTAAAGAAGCATTTTCCTTTTTCAAACAAGAAACATTCTCATGAGCTTCTTTGTAGTTTCTACACAATTCATCAATATATTCAATAACTTCATCAGGGAGTTCAGATGAACATACCTCAGTTTCTGAATCTGAACTTGAGTCTGATTCGGCCATGAGACAGATATTTGCATAATCATTTTCGCTTTCATCAGAATCACTTAAAGTTTCTGCCTTTAGAGCCTTCTTGTACTTCTCATACTTGAGTTTGTCCTTCTTCAAAATTGGGCAGTTCGGTTTGATATGTCCTGCTTTCTTACAGTGGAAGCAAATCACGTCTTTGCTATCTTGTGAGTCGTTACTTGATATTTTTACCTCACTCTTCTTCCAAGGTTTCTTTCCTTTGATGTTTCTGCCTTTCCGAGCCATCTTCCTAAATTTCTTGACCATGAGGGCTAGTTCTTCATCATCCTCATCTTCATCATTTGTGCCAGAAAAACATTGATTAATTTGACTTTTTAAGGCAATAGATTTTTTACCTTTCTGTTCTCCCTTTTTGTTTGCTCGTTCTGTTTCATAGGATTGCAAAGTGCCGACTAGCTCATCCACCGAGAGTGGTCTAATTGTTTGGCATTCTTGAATTGATGGCTTGATGTAATTCCAATCATCTGTGAGTCCACGTAGTATCTTCCTGACTTGCATTGGTTCAGCAATAGGTGCACCTTGTCTTGCAAGTCCACTTGCCAAAGTTTGAAACCTGTCTATCATATCTGCAATAGATTCATCAGGCTTCATTTCAAATGCTTCATAATCACTCAGTAAAATACTGAGCTTTGTTTCTTTCACACAATTTGTTCCTTGAAAGGTAACATGAAGTCTATCCCATATTGCCTTAGATGATTCTTCCTCTGAGACACGATTATAAAGAGGAGTAGATAAGGCACAAAAGAGAGCATTGACAGCTTTAGAATCAAGGCCTTTTCTTTTAGCCTTTTCAGCATCAGTCATTGTTGTGACAGTATTTACTCCTTCAGCAGAGGTTGGATTTGTAGTATTTGCAGGAACTATTCCATTTGTAACGACATCCCACATCAGATCATCATAGGCTTTGAAGAACCACTTCATCTTGTTACTCCACATATTGTAATCCTTTCCATCAAAGTATGGAAGGCTTGTTGGCAAAGTGCGAATCGCTTGTTCCTGAAGAGTGATTGCTAGACATAGTAGATCGTTAACTCTGAAGTCAATAAACACTTCGTAAAATGAGCAACCTGCTCTGATACCAATTGATGTAACCAGCAATATCTCCTAGAGGGGGGTGAATAGGAGATTCTGAACTCAATTGAAATTTCTTGTGGAATGAATAAAGTTCAGAGTACGATTAGGAACAAAAGCAGTATAGCAGTATGCAGAAAATCTAAACACAAAGGTAAGAGTTTAGAGAAGAGGATATTGCACACGATATTTATAGTGGTTCGGCTTAGATCAAGCCTACGTCCACTCTCCCACGATGACAGCCGATTGGCTGGATTTCAGTATGAAGAATCAAGAGGATTACAATCACTCAAGTGTTTTGTTTCCCTCTCACACAGATTTTCACAGTGAAGGATTTTGAATACACAGAATACTCTCTTTGATGAAACTCAAATTATGCTTGCACTTTGGATTGTTGTTCGCACGTCTTTTTCTTTCAGTCAAACATTATTCTTCTTTTATACTCCCCTGCCTCCGAACTAGCCGTTGGAATCCAGCCAAGGGATCGCTCTTCAATCCTTGATTGGACGTCATCAATCGTGATTGAACGAGACTGTATCTTCAGAAGATATGTAGACCGTTGGGTAAGACATTGAACCCTTCTGATTCAGTCGCCCATACAACTGAATCTCCAACTTCCATAAGTGTGATATGTTTGAGTTGATTCTCGAGGATATATTCCTTAGGAGATGATATCCCATTATAGAAAGTCCCTTAATTGATTAGAGGGGATATCAGGATAATTGAATATCACTTGCCTTGATCGGAAACCTGCCATACGTGGGTCTTCGTGTTTTGTAAAATGCAGAAACTGATCTTTCTTCAAATTCGTCTAAGAGAGATTTGATCAGTTGGCACGGAATGGTAATACGGAGATTTGATGTGATCCATCCGTCACTGTTTGGATCGTCAGAAGTACTTCCATCTGACCCTTCGTCAGAAGCACTTCCATCTGACCCTTAGTCAGGAGTACTTCCATCTGACCCTTAGTCAGCGCGACAGAATTGGAATCACTCAACCTGCTGCTTACACATTCTTCCTGCATCACATTTCATTAAACAATATCTTTTGAAGGTTTTGTCAGAATCAAAATATAGGAGAATTTCCACAACACCCGTAGCTGAGGGCCGTGAAAACATGCCTATACACGGGCTGAGTTCAATCGATTCGTGGATCAAACCGATCGGAGGTTTCAAGAATTCCTTGAAGCCATACAACGTTTGTCCACAAACCCCATACCTGGCATCTTCCAGCCGAGCGAATTTCTGTCGCTTGTGATCCCGAAGTAGCTATGGATCGTGGGACAAATCACCGACATCATCGACAAATGTGACAAGTCTATGTCGAGGATTTTGAAGAAGAGGATTTCCAGGACATGCCTATTCATGGAGGTCGCCGTTATGGAAGATTCCATGATGAGCAAGTTTGTGAGAATCGCCGACATGGAGGTTATCGACGATATCCCGAAAAATATCAATTGAAAGTTGATCTCCCTACCTTCAATGGCAACTCAGATATCGAAGACTTTCTGGAGTGGCTCTGGGAGGTTGAGGAGTTCTTTGAAGCCATGGAGATCGATGAAGAAGAGCAAGTAGAATTCGTGGCGAGAAAGTTGAGGCGCGACGCTCTAGCTTGGTGGGAGCGGACACAAATATCCCGACGTCGTCAAGGAAAAGCTCCTATCCGAACATGGAGACGGATGAAACGAATGCTAAAGTTCGATTCCTTCCACCTGCCTATGAACAAGATTGGTTAAATTCAAACCACTCGCTAGATTCTTTGTACCCTTCTTTCTCCTATTCTCCCGCTAAGACATCCGAAGTTCCTGTCAAGGGCAAGAACCAACTTTTCAAGAAATTAGAGGAGGAATCAAAGGTGAGAGAAGGAACGAAGCAAAAAATCACTCTTCGTCCTTTAAATGAAGATGTACGTGTTTCGCGGGCTATCCAAAAGAAGAACAAAGCTGACTTTGGAATTGCAACGGAGGATCCTATGGTAGAAAAATTATACCGCTTTGACACAATACAACCATGTCTTTCTATCGCCCCCAAGAAACAACCAAGCTGCTCCACCTATGTCGTCTGGGTTATTTTTAGAATCTGCAATTGTTGAAGATTTAGTAAAACCAGAAGGGCCATATGTGGAGTACCACTGCAATTCTTGTTCCACTGATTGTTCTCGGAAGCATTACCATTATCAAAAGCAGGTGGACTTTGATTTATGTACTGACTGCTTTAATAGAAGTAAATTCGGGTCAGGTATGTCTTCATCAGACTTCATTCTTATGGAACCTGCGAAGTTGCATGTTGTAATCAATGGAAATTGTACTGATCAGGGGACATTGCTTCTCTTGGGAGCATTGAAACCTCACGAAGAAAACTGGAGTGAGATTGCTGAGCATGTAGCAACAAAAACAAAAGTTCAGAGCATAATTCAGGATGCTTTTCTTGATTGTGATGATGATGTTGATGCGACTTCTAAGGGAAGTACAGATCTTACTATGACAAATGATGATGTATCCATTAGTAGAGATACCCTACAAATGACTGAAGGTAAGAGTGACTCAGTTGAGGATCGACCCCAGACTTCACCTATGGATATATCAAAAACAAAGGATACTCATGATGGGACAATTGTTATTGTGAAGCCCAATATCAAGGTAGGTGATTATGTCCCCATACTCGATGTTACTGACGAATATGTCACGCCAGGTGAGATTGATCCGCACATTCATCTTGCTACGGGGCTTATGGGGGGTCAGATAATAGATGACTTCTTTAGTGGTCAGGCTACAGCATTAGCTAGTGGAATAACAATGCACATTGATTTTGTGATACCGGTCAAAGAGAGTTTAATTGCAGGCATTGAAACATATGTGACAAAAGCAATGCAATCTTGTATGGATTATGGTTTTCACATGACAATCACAAAGTGGGAAGCTGACAGTACTGCGATGGGATTTTACCAGCGACCCGCTCAAGCAATCATGTTTTTTAAAAGGAATAGGTGGAGACATTGGAAATACAGGAGGAAGCGGATCCAGACACCACATTATAACTCGAGGACGAGTTTTTCTGAAGAGGAAGAGAATGATGCCGGACAACTGGCGTATAATATTCGGAAAACGCAATATTACGATTTTAGATAAAGTTTTAGGTATTTTGCTATTTTAAGAATTTTAGCGATATTGATAATCGCGATATTTGATTTTAATTCCGTTTGATTAGATTAGATTAGATTTGTCATATGTTATCTTTGAGCAATTCTATTTCCTAAAGGAGTCCTATCTCTATATATAGGACATCCGTCTTTGTAATCGATACATTATCATTATTATTCAATCAAATTCGTGCATCCTTTGGAATTGTTTTCCAAGATCGTTTCTCTCTGCGTCAGTAATTCAGCTTCCATAGCTTGTTGCCATCGCAGGTTAGATGCTGCTTCTTCATAAGATGAAGGTTCCTGTTCCTCAGATATGCGACTAATACAGCACATATGTTCTGCTGACAGTCGATTAAAGGAGACATAAGAAGATACAGGATATTGTGTACCTAGAGAATCTAGCGTGGGACAAATGTAATCTTTTGTCCATGTAGGAGGACGAATTTGACGTCCGGATCGCCGAGGTGGTTCGACAATTGGTCGTTCTAATAAAGAGGGAGACGACTGATCAATATGCTGCTGTGCAAATGAAGATGGAACTGACAATTCTTCCTCCTCGGTGGATGGCATAGGTGACTCCATTGTTTGCCTTAAGTATTCAGGAGCTTCTGTCGTTTGATCAGGAGAGACCAAAACATATGGTGAAGTCATAGACAAATCTTCTTCAGATAAGAATTGATGATGTTTTGACTCCGATATGGTAGTTTGAGAGGAACATCCCGATCCCTGAAATGAGAATATATCTTCATGGAAAGAAACGTCTTGACTAACAAAGAACCTTCATGTGGATATTTCCATATCCATGTAACCTTTCTGGAGGAGAGAATATCCCATGAATACACACCGAATGGCACGAGGATCCATTTTGTGCCGAGGACCCACATTTGTTGCGTAACATAAGCAGCCAAAAACTCTCAGATGTCTAATTTCCGATGATTTATTGAAAAGTACTTCAAAAGGAGATCTTCCCTCAAGAATTCTAGTTGGCATGCGATTAATCAAATAAGCCGCTGTGACCACACAATCACCCCAAAAAATTTCAGGAATAGAGGCATCATATTTTAAGGCTCGAGCTACTTCTAACAGATGGCGATGTTTGTGCTCTACAACCCCATTTTGTTGGGGGAGTGTAGGTGCAATATGTTTCATGAATTATCCCATGAGAAGCAAGGAAAGATTGGCACTCTGTAGTGAAAAATTCACGTCCATTGTCTGTCCGAATTTTATGCATAGACTTGCCGAATTGATTTTTGATTAAGGAAAAGAAATTCGACAATTTGGAGAATGTTTGACTCTTGGATTGCATGAGGAAAACCCAAGTAACGCGAGTGTGATCATCAACTATTGTGATTGTTTTGCCAAGGGACAAATTTGACAATTTGGATGAGGAAAATGAGCACTATGACCCAAACATTGATGAAGAAGAGAATTTTTATTGCTGGTGGTAGCATTACAGGATAAATCGAAACCCTTTGGAAAACTAATCCAAAAATACAATCCTTGTGCGGCACTACCCAAGCCCATCAATTTGCCAGTCGAATGGTCCTGAAAGAAACAATTTTCGAAATTGAATATGACATGACAAGAGTTGTCTTCACAAGTCCTGGAAACTGATATAAGATTGAATTCAAATTCAGGAATGTAGAGAACATTTTTAAGGGTAATGCTTGAACTAAGGTGAACTGTTCCAATTTTTGTGACATGGGTAATAGTACCATTGGGAAGACGAACAGATGCATCAGGATTTGTTTGCTGGTGATCATAAAAAATTTGCTCATCACAGATTATGTGGTCACTAGCTCCAGAGTCGATTATCCATGCAGCAACTGAAAAACTATTATTCTTGAGAAAGGAAGTACCTGAAAAACTTGTTGTCTTGTCTGTGATCTTTAATTGATTCAATGCCCTCATGATATGCTGGCATTGATCATTAGTAATAGTCTGATGTGCCCTATCAGTCCCTTGTATCAAAACCTGATAAGTAGAAAAATCTTTCGCTCTTTTCTCTTTATCGTTTGGTTTTCCATGTAACTTCCGGCAGGTATCAATAGTGTGATGTGGACGTTTGCAATAATCACAATATTTACCTTTATTTTTAAAATTCTGTCCATTTTCTCTTGTCGATGTGGTGCTTCGTGGGCCATAGGATTTGGACTGATGAGAGCCGCCCGATTCACCCTCCTGGATGAGAGAAAAAGAGCCGTCTGATCCCTTCTTGTAATCTGGACCGTCCATCCGCAAAACCCTACCTTTTGGGTTCTCTTCATCCCAACGTGCAGCCTCTCTCTCATACAACCCGATGGAGGCCTGCACTTGCGGCAACACTGGCCGTCCCAACGCATTTGACGGTCGCTGAGGTGTCCTTCTCGGAGCAGCGAACGTCACGCTCTCTCCCACCTTCACGTACTCCGTTGTGGCCAGCCGCTGATTTTCTTCTTGTACCGCTAGCTGATAGATCCGGCCAAGCGGAGGGACGGGATCCATGGCAAGGATTTGGGAACGAAACTGTGAGTAATTTTCGTTTAGAATCAACAAAAAATGAGTTACCTTCTCTCTTTCTCGGATTTCTCTGTACTGTTCCAATGTCGATTCGGGCCCTTGAAGCTCCTTTTCAGCAGCCTCGAGATCGTTCCATAGAGCCGAGAGAAGGTTGAAGCAAGCGGTAACCGAGAGGTTCCCTTGCTTGAACTCTGATAGGGCTTGTGTGAGCGAGAAATGCTTCGCTCGATCCATTTTTCCGTACATTTCCCGAATGCTATCCCACATCTTTTTTGAGTCCTCGGTCGGTGGGTGACCTGCGGCGATGTCGGGGGCTATGCAGTTCCCGATCCAGGTGCGAACAAGTTGGTTGCATTTGCGCCAATATCGCTGTGTCCGTTCATCGATTGGAAGAGGCACGATTCCGTCAAGGAATCCGTCCTTGTCTTTGGTCACAAGGGCTCGCCGGAAATCCCGAGCCCATGTATTATAGTTATCGGGACCGGTGAGTTGCAAGTTAATAAGCCGGAGCTCCGGTCCATCGGCCAGCGATGTGTAAAACGCGTCGCTGGGTTCTGGACGGCCGCTAGCGGCCGAAAGAGGGTACGGGTAGAAACTAGGTTGCAGTCCCAGGTAGGGATTCATCCATTGACCCGGTAAAGTGAAGTCAGGTCTGTGGTCCAAACGTGACAGTCCGGATCCAGTTGACAGGGCTTCTTGTTGATTGAACCTAACACTCCATTGGCCTTGAACTGGAATCCATTGTGTTGGCAGCCACTGGACATGACTGGAGGGCTGGATTGGAGTTGGTGCTGGAGCCGAGGGATGCTGTGCAGGATTTTCTTCGTGGTGCATCGAATCATCTTGCTGTAAGGTCTGATTCTGAGGTGAATTGTTGGATGATTCCTCCATCGTAGGTAGGATTGTTTGTTGACTGTTTGGCATGTATGCAGGTGTTTGAATTCCTACCCGATGTGCTAATTCGTCTTGCCGGAGGGGATTTGCAACAACGAGATTAGAGAGCTATCGGGGGCAATTCTGAAGAATTTTTTTTGTGGAAGCTAGGTCAGAACCGAAAGCTCTGATACCATGACAGAAAATGTAAGTGAAGAGGGAATATTGAAAATGTCTTCACTTGTTGTATTGTGTATTCAATACATGCCAATATTTATAGTACAAAAAAAGAATCAAATAAAGAATACATGATACATTTTCCTAATTAATCCTGATTGACTGAATCAATTAATTGTCAATCTCCATGATTAGAATCAGAGTCAAGGATCAAATCGGATCTTTCTCCAACACTTACTGTTACGAAGGCAATGTAGGCCAGTTGCGGGTCTTGTTTGCGTTTATTTGATTTTAATGTTGTGGGCTCTTCTTCACTGGTCTTGACAGTGAAAGCTCTCTTGCCACTGTCTATGACTTCCAAGAAAGAACAGTACTAATGAAAACTTGTCTTTCAACTAGGACTCTACGTAGGTACTAGGTCGGTGAAACCGATGGATCGAGCATAAATGACTCGAAGATCTATGCATAGTTGACCCAGTCACTTGCGAGTATTCACTTGAGAAAAAAAAATTGTTCAAACGGGACACATGCAGAAGTCCATCTTTAGTTCGAGCCACTGAATTTCACCGAAGCCCCCTTCCCTCTCTGCTGCAGGCCACGAAAGCTCCCCTATTTCTGTCTGCTCTTGTGCTTCTACTCCTCCTAGAATTCCTGACATGGTGTCGAAAGCTCCATAAGTTCAAAGCTTTTGCTTCGCCATGTTATTTGCATCTTGACGATTGTTTCTTTGGCAGACTGGGTTGCATCTGTGAGCTTGAAGGATGGATTCCGGACGGGCACTAAACTATCAACCATCGAAGTTTTCAAATTCTGTGCGATGATAAGCCACTGCTCGGACTGCAACCTTTTGGGAAGTACCTTGTCGATTATGATAATCAACCTATAGAAATTGTTTATGATATGATCGGGAAAGATTTACGGTCGTGCCAAATTTGTGTTTTCATAAATATAGGTCGAAGATTAAAAAAATAAAAAGAAAAAGGACTTTTTTGCGCATTTGTTGATTTTCATGCTTTTATGGCAACGAGTGCATAGTCAATAATGCAGGTTGGGATTGTACTCCAGCAAGCAATATCAAATCCTTGCTCTGAAGAAGACTAAGAAGTCTTTGCAAATAGAGGGATCCGGATCGCCTAACATTGAGATTTCCGTGACATGCGTAACATTACTTAAATCAGACCGTCCATTTTTATTTAGACAGCTTGATTTGAGTAATGTCACACATGTCACGGAAACCCCAATGTTATGCGATCCAAATCCCAAATAGAGCGCCTCACATGTCAGATGAACGGTGAACAACTCGTCATGACGTGCGATCACGATTACGAGATGATGTGTATCGCTTTGCTGATGACCGTCGGCTCATCCGTCCAAGTCAAAGCCGTCTAATGACGTTCCAATTTATCCAAATAAGAAGCATTTTCTACATCGATATGATCTATTAAAGTGGATCAGTATTGGCCAACTAATGAAAGCACGGTTGAGGCTTCTACTTTTCTTTGGTCCCAACATGACCGCCCAAGCGTAAGGGCCGCGTGGTCTGCTGAAAGAATGAAGCTTCCTAGAGTAACAAAAGCAAAGGAAAAATTCGGATATTGAAATGGACAAATGTTGCGACTGTCAATTTAACAGCATAAATGTTGGGGGGATGGAGGAAAAAATCCACGTGAGTAATTTGGCCATTTTCTTATTTCGTTACTCTCGTCGACAGCGTTACTATAATCTTTTCTAACTATCGACACATTGGCGCTATAGATAACTCAGTCCAAGCCGTTCGGCATCCTGCTCACACGCGATGGAACTTGTGACCTCGCGGAAGTAAAATGACCGGTTCACCAATAAGCCAACCACCTTGATGGTTTGTCAAGAAGAAGACTCCAAAGTAGCAAAGATGGAAAAATCTATTGAATGCTACAAAATTACTTGTCAGTAACACCATGCCATTGCTCAGTTTTTTTGCCCACCCACGGATGATCCGTTGCATGATTAATGGTAAATAGAGGAGGAGCCCATTATCATCCGATGTATCAAACTTGTGGTTCTCGCGGTGAGCCTCGGTGTGCGGATTTTGATCCGGATTGGCTGGCGTAGGAATTTATCGAGCAATTTCGAATTCATCCATCGTCCTTGTAAGCAATAAAGCTACAGTACTATGAATTGACGAATGAAAACAAGGGATCAGAGACGCACAACCAAAGCTGATGCCAAAAGACCCAGAAGTCGGAAAAAGAACGGGAAAATGAAAAAGTTAAACTGATCAAAACAAAACTCTCAACGCTTGTTTTGAGATCATACATGACATGCCAAGGAAGCCATCGCAGTTCGAATAATCTTTGTCGTGTCCATGTGGATTTGATCTTTCTCCATGGACGGTGTTGTTGGATATACTATATATTCATATTATACCATTTCCAAATGGTTTTAAGTTTGGGGAAAGAAGACAATTCGTCTAACAGGATGTCACGATGATAACAGGCCACGATTACGTCATGGATGAATCTTGACCGGTCCCAGCGATCTCTGGCTCGCTCGAGGCCTGCTAGCCACGAGCTCACCAGATCGAAGAATCTGTGTGAGTAATTTGTTCCAATGAGTCCAGGCCTCCCATTGTCACTGGTGCAACTTGGCGTATAACTTGGATGCTGATTGCGCAAGCAAAGCAAATAGTACACATCCCCTCCTTTCTTTTCTTTTCTTTTTTTTTTTGGCTGGACAGGCCATGCTACGGGCTGGCATTTGGATGGCTGGATCTTGCGGGTCGTGGCTCGCCAGCCTTGGGCGACCTCGAGATCGTTGTGACTAGCCAAGCCTCGAGCTCGCTCACATCATGGCTGATCGCCGGACGGATGATTGTCGCCGAGGTCCGCAGTCAGCAGAGGAAGGAGGAAGCAGCGGAGGGCGGAGCAAGGTGGAAAAAGGAGAAAAGAAAAGAAAAGAACTAAATTTTTTATTTTTTTTAAAATAAGTAAAAAAATGAAAAGAGGAAAGAAAGATGAGGAAAATGTTTTCGCTTAATAGGACGTCGTTGTGCATTTATTGAAGCTGTTGGGATTATATTTCAGCAGCATTAAGTTTTAGCCTTGTTGACTTACATCCCAGTCTTCGGTCTACGGAAGTGACAAAATGAAGTAATTGCGTAATATTGATAATTCAAGAGATTTGTGGATCGTTTCACATTGGCCAGGAAGAAAGTAACTTGTTTGTAGACTTTATGGTCCCTATTCTTCTATAAATACGTTGGTTATACTTGGTTCATTTCAACACACATGCACAACCTCGAAACGAAGAACAGCCACCCCTTTAAACCTGTCGTGGCCTCGTCTCAGAAACAACTCTCCATGTCGTCCCTCGCTTACGTCCTCCTCATGCTCGTTCATCAAATGCCTTGTCTTGCTTCGTCTCCGAGCTCTTCTCTAGCGGCCATCGCTGGTGCTAGTAACCAAACGGTAAATTAGGAAGTGGAGGCACTCCTAACCTGGAAGTCTAAGCTAGACAGCCAGACTCGCTCTACCTTGTCTTCGTGGAATGGGAGCAACGCTTGTTCATGGCGCGGGATCGGTTGCGGTCCTCTTGGCAGCATCACGAGCTTGAACCTTTCAGATTCTACCATACGTGGTACGCTTTATCATCTCAATTTCTCCCGGTTGCCGAATTTGGTCGCTCTAAATCTTGCCAACAACTCCCTCTTCGGAAACATCCCTCCGACCATGGCTCATCTTGCCAAGCTTACTTATCTGAACTTTTCTCGAAACCACATTTCGGGGAACATTCCAACTCAACTCGAGTCGTTGGGATCTTTACAATTCCTGGATTTGGCTCTTAATAATTTAACCGGCTCAATTCCCAGTCAAATATGTAGTTTGACCAACTTGTCTTTTCTATCCTTTATAGATAATAAGCTTTCTGGTTTCATCCCTAAAGAAATCGGTATGCTTAAATCTCTCAATTATCTCTTCCTAAAGAACAACAGCATCACCGGTCCAATTCCTTCTTCCATTGGAAACATTGGCAAGTTGTCTGATATATGACTTTCCAGTAATCAACTTGTTGGTTCCATTCCAAAGGAAATAGGAATGTTGGGGTCTCTCAATCAACTTGATTTATCAGACAATGATCTCAATGGATCCATCCCTACGACTCTTGGAAATCTAAGTAATTTGGCATCTCTTTACCTCTACGACAATCAACTTTCTGGCTCCATACCTTCGGAAGTTGGAGGAATGAGATCCCTCATACATTTAGAGCTGCTAGACAATGATTTAACAGGCCCTATCCCGTCGTCCATAGGGAATTTGACCAATCTGATTACCCTTTATCTTCATATAAACAAGCTGTCTGGTCCTATTCCCAAAGAAATCGGAATGCTTGGGTCTCTCGTGGGTCTCGTGCTTTTCTATAACAATCTCTCTGGCTCGATTCCGTCCACAATAGGTAACTTTAGCAATCTCAGAAACCTGCAGCTAGGCAGCAATAATTTTGTCGGCCACTTGCCACAAGATATTGGCAGCGGTCCAGTTTTTCAAATGCTTTCCGCGAGTGACAATCACTTCACTGGTCCCATTCCGCGAGGCCTCAGGAACTGCACAAGTTTGATTAGAGTCAGGCTCGAGAACAATCAGCTCACGGGAAATATATCCGAGAGTCTCGGCACATACCCTTCCTTACTTTATCTTGAGTTGAGCAACAATGAATTTTATGGTGAGCTACCCCCTAGACTGGGCGAGTATAGCAATTTGACAAGCCTGAAAATCTCCAATACCCGAATCTCAGGCGTGATACCCTTTGAAGTCGGCAACATGACCCGATTACAAAGACTTGACCTCTCTTCAAATAGTCTTGTTGGGGAAATTCCAAAAGAACTGGGAAAACTGAAGTCTCTCGGTGAGCTTTCACTCTGTGACAATCATCTTGTAGGCAACATACCTCAAGAACTTGGAAATTTGTCTGATCTGTCAAGCATTAACGTGGCCGGAAATAAACTGAGTGGCTCAATTCCTGGACAACTTGGGCACTGTTGGAAGCTTCTGTTTTTGAATTTAAGTAGAAATGGTCTTGACAGAAGCATTCCCGTCGAGATTAGCAATCTTCAATCTCTTGAAACTCTCGATTTGAGTCAAAATTTGCTTACGGGTAAAATACCTGGACAATTTAGGCTATTGAACAAATTGGAGACACTCAATCTCTCACATAATCAACTCTCGGGTTCCATTGGGTCGACCTTTGACGATATGGCAAGCTTGATGTCAATTGACATATCGTACAATGAGTTAGAGGGTGCCTTACCAAAAATTCCAGCCTTTCGTAATGCTACAATTGATGTTGTGAGAGAAAACAAAGGCTTGTGTGGAGTTATTGATGGTCTCAATCCATGTCCAACGACGAGGTCCAAAGGCAAAAGCAACAACAAAAAGCTGCTGCTGATCTTGGTGCCAACTTTAGCTTGCCTACTCTCTCTGCTTCTTGTTGTGGGAGGTTCGAGTATCGTACGCCGAAGAGTAAGGAAAACAGAGGCTAGTCCGAAAGACGGAACCAATGAAAACCCATGGGCATTATTGAGTTTTGATGGAGGAATGGTCTACGAGAGCATTATTGAAGCTACAGAGGAGTTTGATCCCAAATATTGCATCGGTGTTGGAGGACAGGGGAGTGTTTACAAGGCCCAGTTGCAAACAGGGGAGACTCTTGCTGTAAAGAAACTTAAGGAAGCAGTGGACGTCGAAATTGCTAGCCGAAAAGCATTTGAAAGGGAGATTCATGCGTTGACCGAAACTCGGCACCGAAATATCGTCAAGCTCTATGGCTTTTGTTTGAGTTCTCAACATTCGTTTTTAGTGTACGAGTTCTTGGAATGTGGCAGCTTGAAGGATGTATTGAACAATGAGGAGAGGATAACAACATTTGATTGGAAGAAGAGAGTGAATGTTGTTAAAGGTGTGGCTTATGCTTTGTGCTACATGCACCATGAATGCTCACCTCCTATAGTTCATCGAGACGTATCGAGCAAGAACGTTTTACTGGATGCAGAATATGAAGCTCATGTCTCTGATTTTGGCACGGCCAAGGTTCTACAATCTTATTCATCCAATTGGACTTCCTTTGCAGGCACCTTTGGATATGCAGCTCCAGGTCAGTTGGTTTCTTCAAAATTTCACTCATTTCATTTTATAGACATGAAAATGCTTATGCAAGATCCTCATCCTTACCTACCTTACTTTATGAGTCTAAGTACCTAACACTAAATCTAAAGCTATTCACACGATCTGAAGGTTCAATAATAGATTGACTGAGATTTAGGCCCACCAATTAACAAATTGGAATTTTTCCTTGGAGAAATTAAATTTTTAAAATTTCCATTTAAATCTAAACTATGCATTAATTGATACAGAATTTATTCAAAATAAGTTTAGATTAATGAAGCATGGATACTGTATAAAAGCTAGAAAAAATCTGCTCTTTTCTCTATGTAGAATTCGCATACACAATGGAGGTGAACCACAAATGTGATGTTTATAGCTTCGGAGTGGTGACACTAGAAACGATTATGGGAAGACATCCAGGTGATCTCATATCTTCTCTTGCGGCCTCATCTTCATCATCCTCGCGCCATTCAACAGCTTCTTGTCCACTGAAAGAAGTGTTAGATCAAAGAATTCCATACCCGGAAGGTGACGTGCTAGGGGAAGTGGCTTTCGTTACAAAGATGGCATTTTCGTGCTTAAGTCCCAAACCAGAGCATCGTCCGAGCATGCAACAAGTTTCTCGAGCGATATTGGCACATAACTCAACCGCGTCAATCGCATCGGAGGCCGTCAAATTGGAAGAGCTAGTTGATCTTGCATGCTTCACTTATTGAGGTATTTTGGTCTTTTTGTTGCAGTCTGCGCAATGTTGGAATTGGCGAATAATTGGGGACCCTTGTTTCTCACAAAAACTGAAGTGTGATCCGACGACATATACACCTGTGCACAAAATGTCCCCGACATGGGTGCTCGCTGTCCGGTCAGCGGACGGGGATTCCGCTCATTTGATAGATTATTGTAAGGAATTGTGCGGCTGTAAACACAAATCATAGTGAAATCTCTTTGCAATACGTAACCCTATTCTGGGATGAACCTGGGTAAACCGTGCGTCATCTATTTTTCTTCTATTATTTGTGTGTTCGTTCTGAATCGGTTTGAGATACTTCCCTTCATGCAGCAAGCTGTGTCCTGTATTTTATTTATCCTAGTCAACTTCATTATCTATCTCTACAATTTGTCAATTAATGCAAAGCACTTAAGAATCACCGCGATTTGCAATTTCAACCCGAAAGAGATGGAATACAGCGATTTACTTGTTACCATTCGTCGTTATTGGTGACTTGGGTTGCAGAATCGCAAATACTGATGGTGAAGAAGGTGATACGCTCAAAAGTTGCTAGAGCACAAATGGTATAAGCTGGCATCAAGCTTTATGGACTATCTCTACCACCATCATAAATTATACAAAAAATCAAATGCAGATTAGAGTGTCGTTTGCTTAGATCAAATTAGGTACGTCTCTCTTCAAAGAGAGAGAGAGACGGGCAATTTTCCAAAATAATTTTTTTTAAACAAATATTTACCAAAATAATAATAAAAAATAATAATTACCGAATTGGGTCCCAATCGGCGGCCCAAGTGCCGATTGGGGCAATTGGGGCACCCAATCGGCGGCCCAAGTGCCGATTGGGGCCGAAATTTATTTATTTTTTATTTTATTTTATTTTTTATTTCAATGGATTAGTCTCGAAAAATTATGCGAAATAAAAAAAAATCGTTCCAAACGGATACCTGAATGATGAGATATGTCCTTTCAAAGTATTATTCTATCGAATTTTTAAAACTTTGCCAATTTAGGCATCCATTTAAACGAATAAATTATAAAAGTATCAATTAAATAATAAATTATATTGAAATTACGTAAAATTTGAGGAAAACAAAACACTACATAATTCATATTCCACCATTAAAATTGACTTTTAATTTATATTTTTTATAAAAGTTTTCAATTGATGCCTAAATTATTAATAAAATTTCAATTATAATTTATTATTTAATTGATACTTTTATAAAAAAAATATATATATAAATTAAAAATCAATTTTAATGGTGGAATATGAATTATGTAGTTTTTTTTCATCAAAGTTAACGAAATTTCAATATAATTTATTATTTAATTGAAAATTTTTATAACAAATATAAATTAAAAGTCAATTTTAATGGTGGAATATGAATTATGTAGTGTTTTTTTTTCCTCAAAGTTTACGTAATTTCAATATAATTTATTATTTAATTTATACTTTTATAATTTATTCGTTTAAATGGATGCCTAAATTAGCAAAGTTTTAAAAATCCGATGGAATAATACTTTGAAAGGGCATATCTCATCGCTCGGGTGTCCGTTTGGAACGATTTTTTTTTTATTTCGCATAATTTTTCGAGACGAATCCATTGAAAAAAAAGAAAAAATAAATAAATTTCGGCCCCAATCGGCACTTGGACCGCCGATTACTTTGCCAATTTAGGCATCCATTTAAACGAATAAATTATAAAAGTATCAATTAAATAATAAATTATATTGAAATTACGTAAACTTTGAGGAAAAAAAAACACTACATAATTCATATTCCACCATTAAAATTGACTTTTAATTTATATTTTTTATAAAAGTTTTCAATTGATGCCTAAATTATTAATAAATTTTCAATTATAATTTATTATTTAATTGATACTTTTATAAAAAAATATATAAATTAAAAATCAATTTTAATGGTGGAATATGAATTATGTAGTTTTTTTTCCTCAAAGTTAACGTAATTTCAATATAATTTATTATTTAATTAAAAACTTTTATAAAAAATATAAATTAAAAGACAATTTTAATGGTGGAATATGAATTATGTAGTGTTTTTTTTCCTCAAAGTTTACGTAATTTCAATATAATTTATTATTTAATTGATACTTTTATAATTTATTCGTTTAAATGAATGTCTAAATTAGCAAAGTTTTAAAAATCCGATGGAATAATACTTTGAAAGGGCATATCTCATCGCTCGGGTGTCCGTTTGGAACGAATTTTTTGTTGATTTCGCATAATTTTTCGAGACGAATCCATTGAAAAAAAAGAAAATAAAAAAAATAAATTTCGGCCCCAATCGGCGGCCCAAGTGCCGATTGTGTGCCCCAATTGCCGATTGGCACCCAATTCGGTAATTATTATTTTTTTACTATTATTTTGGTAAATATTTTTTTTAAAAAAATTTCTTTTGGAAAATTGCCCGAGAGAGACCATATTTTAGTAGGGATTAACTTTTAGAGGTAAGTGCAAGATGAGTCCCAAAATTCGAAAAGTGCATGAAGTCGAAAAACTTGTCAAATTTGCTGAATGAAAAATATTGGCATGACATTTACTTATGTAATTCGAATGCACATGACGTTGCATAAAAAAAAAATTGTCAATTTTTTTTAAAAAAAGTCATTATTGAAAAGAAATGATGACCCGGATTTGAGGGAATGATAACCTATTTTAGCTGGATTTTCGTGTATATTTCTTAAAGTTAAGTTTAATTAGAGGTTAAATACGTGAATGCAACATCGACCGGAGATGAGCCAAAAGAGATCTTCCTCCTCCTTAGGGATTGAGAAAAAAGCAAATTACGTATTTTTAACTACATTGATTAGCTAGTACCTTTATTTGCATTTTTCCCTACATTGACGTCAAGTTGCAATGTGTGGGAATCCGTCCAAGTCTTTGATGTGCCGAGTCTCACGAGTGGAGAGAATCTGTTACGTTATTCAAGTTCACTTTAATAAAAAAAAAAAAAAAAAAAAACCTTTTTGACTTTTTTTTTTTTGAATTTCTGGAATTTCATCAAGCAATGCTCGACTTCATGGTCTTAATTTTGTTCTATAAGTAAATCTCGGTTGTACTTCGTCCATTTCAACACATATTCGCCAAATAATCTAAACAACCTGCCATGGCCTCATCTCAAAAACAATCCTCAGTGTTGTTCCTCACTTCTCTCCTTCTCGTGAAAAACGCCTTGTCTTGCTTCATCTCGAATTTCTTCTATACTGGCTCTTGCTGGTGCTAGTAATCACACCAGAAATGAGGAAGTGGAGACACTCCTGAAAATAGAAGTCTAAGCTAGACAGTAGGCAGTGGGAGTCGCTATACTTTGTCCTCGTGGGATGGAAGCAGCCCTTGTTCATGGCACGGAATCGGTTGTGATTCTTTTGGGAGCGTCACTAGCCTGAACCTTTTGAATTTTGCCGTGCATGTCCGCTATGTTTGCTTAGATCAAATTAGGTAAGTATCTATACATTCTTCAAAGAGAGACCATATTTTAGTGGGGATTAACTTTTAGGGGTAAGTGCAAACTGAGTCCCAAATTTCGAAATGTGCAATGAAGTCCAAAAACTTGTCAAATTAGTACAAATGAGTCCCAATTAATTTCGTCCAATTTGCCGAATGAAAAATACTGACATGACATTTACTTATTGTTGACACCTAAATTTTGACTTTCCTTTTAATAATTTATTTTGCATATAAAAATCAGGAATTAAATTTTAATTCTTACGAAAATAATCAGATCATTTTTCATATTTATTTTTAGCATTCATGCATTGCGTTAGCATTGTTTTGGATCGGCGGTGTCGAAATGAGCAAAATTGACAAGAGGTTGGGCTAGAACTCATTTTGAAATTCAGCTAGCATGGAAGAAGTAGTGCCGAGAAACCTTAAGGTAATTAGGCCTTTATTGGTCTAATTTAAGCTTGAGACATCCCATTAAAATCTCTTCAGGAAAAGGCCTCAAATATTAATTTACATTGTTCGAATAAGGCCTATTATACAGGGGCTGAATTGTACAAGGTTTAAATGGATTTGTTGGACCTAATTTGGTCCAATTTACCCATTAGGATTTAATGGCCTTTTTGGTATTAAAGCTTTTTATTTTAAATGGCCAAAGTGGAAGCATGTGATTTGACCTAGTTAAGCTCTATATAAGCATGGTAATGCTTCACGTTTTGAGGGGGGATTCGGCCATTAAAAAATCTTTGAAGGCTTCCACTAGATTTTGGAGGCTTGCCAAGAAAAAGAGAACCGAGCGATCTAGGCGAGCGAAGAACCTTGGTTGAGATCTTCCTTTGAACGTATGCAAGCTACTCCGCCTCTACCGCACCTCGCAACATTCCCATCGGCAGTCTAGCTCACTCTGATCTTACTTCAACCCTACTGGAGTTGACGCCTATCAAGCCGAGCCGCTATCCAGATTTTTGGCGCCACGTTGCAGCCTTGTTTTCAAGGTCAGTTCATCTCCCCTTTGGTTAAATCCAACTTTCTAACGAGGTGATTGTTTGGTGCTAAGAATTTATAAATTCGGAGTTCAATTCGCTGCAAAGTGGAGCAAGAAAAGAACTGTCTTCAGTGTGAATTACGGCTTGCACGTTTCTAGAGAATTTGCTAAAAAAAGGTACGATTTTTATACCCCAAGCTATGCACGTTTGATTTGAAAATATGTGTACATGTGTTGTTGCACAGATGAGCATGTGAGATTCGTAGTTAAAAAGATGAAAATTTAATCTTTGTTCATCAATCCATGTCAAGAACCGAAAATTAAAGCCATATCCGACGCAGAAATTCTGATTTTTTTTTTTTATCAAGCTTAACTCACTCATGAATTGGTTAGTTCATAGGACGTTCTTTTGAGAATTGATTAAATAAACTTGGAATCTTTCTTTTCTCAGAAGGCTGAATTGGACTAGCTTAAAAAAAAATAGATTTCTATGAATTTCGGTGCCTACATGCTGTTATGCTTTAGACCCTCAAGTTGAATGCTCGGCTTATTTAGTTGGTTTGGGATAATTCTCATGTAGAACAAGTCAGTGTTCTTGGCGTGCATATCTTGTCATGATCCAATTGCCATGGGTACTCATGAATGAATGTTTCTTGTTTTGGCTAATGGTTATTCTGTTGTTAACAACTATTTGGATCTCAAAGGTTCATCCTTAACTATCTTCGGGCGAGAATGCTTATCAATTAATTGACCGGATTTATCTCATAATTTTCTGGTAATGTTCCATCATTAGAGATAATTTTGGTTAGAGTATGTCTGAAAATTTTGAAGATTATCAAAGATTAACTTCATCGTCGGCCTTAAAGATAATTCCTCAAACCAAATTTGATGAGATTCCACCCGGACTGAAGATATCTTTAAAAATCTGGAGAATTATCTAAAAAATTCACTTCATATCTTGAAAGATAATTTTCCTAATTTAAATGATGCAATCCTTTGTGGATAGGGGCTTACCCCCTTTAAAATTTCGGTACCTACCTTAGATTGGCCGAAAGTCACTTTGATTGGGAGATTTTTTTTAAAATATTTGCACACTTTTAAACAAGCATGCCTATAATATAGGCTCCCCTTGTGTCTAGTCCCTTCGAAAAATTAAATCATATGCCTTACCCATGATCTTGTGGGGTGGGATGATGATTTAGTATAAGACCACGTATTCCTTCCCTTTGGCCAGAGGAACGTTGTCGTCTTATACACGTACTCGCATACTGACTCGAATCTTCGAGGATGTAGCGTTAAAAATTCTACTATAATCCGAATCATCGGAAATGAGTGAATTATCGGAAATTCGGATATTAAGGTATATTATGGGCATTCTTGTTTGATTTTGTTCAAATCTTTTTTTTTAAGAAATTCGAAAATAAAAAAAAATAATAAAACAAAAAAAGTCCAAAAACATTTTAAGTTACATGAACCAATCGAAAAGGGCATTGTCATGAAAATGGTACCGAAGGGGCGTTAATTTTTAATTAACGTAATCAAGTCCCCGAACTCATTAACTCTGGTTCGTAGGAATAAGGAAGTTCTCCCACTATTTTATTTAGGTTTCTAATCTACCTACCAAGAAAAGATAGTGGCGGCTCCTAAATTAAAAAGTCATGAAATCTAAGTTGCGAATTGGTAGGGTTTGGGAGAGTCCGAATTAGGTTAGTTAATTTAATTGGCCTAATAATCTATGAACCTAAATTTTAAGTCGCAACACTTATATAATTCGAATGCACATGATATCGCATCAAGAAAAAATAAAAGCTTGTGAATTTTTTTTTTAAAAAAGTGTCGTTATTGAAAAGAAATGCCGACCCGGATCTAAGGGTATGACGACCTGTTTCAGTTGGATTTCCGTGTATGTTTCATAAAGTTAAGTTTAATTAGAGGTTAAACACGAGTATGGAACATCGACCAAAGAGTAGCCAAAAGATAGTTTCCCCCTTATTAGAGATTGAGAAAAAAAAAGAAAATTTCATATTTTTAACTGCCACTGACGTCAAGTTGCAAATCTTTGAGAATCCGTCCAAATCTTTGATGTGCCGTGTTTGGCGAGCGGAGAGAATCTTCTCTAAATTACATTATTCAAGCTCACCAAAAAAAAAAAAATGTAAACCTTCTTGGCTATTAACCACTATAACTCCAAACATTGAGTTATCCACAAATTATGGACCACAATAAAGAAAGATATAAAATAGGACCCTTTTTTTTTTTTTTGCATTTCTGAAATTTCATCAAGCAATACTTGACTTCATGGTCCCAATTTTGTTCTATAAATAAATCTCGGCTGCACTTCTTCCATTTCAACACATATGCGCCTACAATCAGAAGAAAACCCTACCCCAAATAACCTAAACAATCTGCCATGGCCTCATCTAAAAAACAATCCTCAGTGTTGTTCCTCACTTGTCTCCTTCTCATGAGAAATGCCTTGTCTTGCTTCATCTCGAATCTCTTCTCCACTGGCTCTTGCTGGTGCCAGTAACCAAGCCAGAAATGAGGAAGTGAAGGCACTCCTAAAAATGGATGTCTAAGTTAGACAGCGGGTGTCGCTATACTTTGTCTTCGTGGAATGGAAGCAGCCCTTGTTCATGGCACGGAATCGGTTGTGAACCTTACAGGAGCATCACCAGCTTGAACCTTTCGAATTCTATCATACACGTTATGATTCACCATCTCAATTTCTCTTAGTTGCCCAACTTGGTTTTCGTTAGACTCGCCAACAACTCACTCTTCGGGAACATCTCTCCGAGCATTGGCGATCTTTCCAAGCTTACACTTCTTAACTTTTCTCAAAACATTCTTTTGGGAAACATTCCACCTCAACTGGGGATGTTGCGATCTTTGCAAGTTCTAGAGCTTTCAAATAATAATTTCACCGAACCAATTCCCCATGAGATATGTAGATTGAGCAACTTAACTGGTCTATTCCTTTCGTATAATAAGCTTTGTTTCATTCCTAAAGATTATGAAGGCTTAAGTCTCTTAATTACCTGTACCTAGCGAACAACACCATCACAAATCCAATTCCTTCTTCCATTGGAAACATGAGCATCTTTGTTAGAATATGTCTACATGTCTTGAGTTTAAGCCCAAAGCGAAAATTTGAATTGCGGAAATAAATAAGGAGTTAGCTATATATCACGTTGGATATTTCATTCGGATTGAGATCTTTTAGAGATGGGATAAAATTCTGTTGAATATGTTTCGCATATGCTTCCTTGGTTTATTTTTCAACGTGAGAAAAAAAGAGAGACAAAACAAGGAAAGTCAATATTGGATATCATTGACCGAACTTCCCGAGATTCTGTTTATTCCTCCAATCCTTGCATGGCTTGTTTATATATATTCAAGTGTGCTGTTGTTGAAAAATTAGAGAAAGCAATCTTTGTGCCGTCCATATCCAGAGAAAACAAAGGGAATTCTTGAAGCGCCGTTTTTCAAACGAGGGCTTGCTATTGGATCTTTGTTTTGTTCGTGGAATTACATCAACAATTCAAATGTTAAAGCCGATTAAATCTTCAGGTTAGATTTGTGTTTTAATTCCTTTGCGAGATTGAGAAATTATTTCGTTAGGAATTGTGGGCTAAACACTATGTACAAAATTAGATGTAATTGGGGCTTGGAAAATACTGAGAGTATTTGTGTAACTCGAGTGATCTGTATTCTCTGTGTATCGCTTTTTCTATAGTGAAATTCGTTGCTGCTCTCCCCGTAGACGTAGGTCTCTATGACCGGACCACGTAAATTTGGTGCCCGATTTGCTTTACTCGTTCTGTCTATTTATTTGATCGATCGCTTGTTCTGTGCAACAATTAGTATCACAGCCAAGCTTGCTTGAATTGAAGTGAATCGATGGTGACATAAGAAGCTAAAGTAAAAATCGACAGATTTGAAGGGAAGGACTTTGGTTTCTGGAAGATGCAGATAGAAGATTATTTATATCAGATGAAGCTGCACGAGCCCCTGTCCGAGAAGAAGCCAGATACGATGAAGCAAGCCGATTGGGAATTTGCTTGACAGACGAGTGATGGGTGTTATTCGGATGACGTTGGCTTGTAACGTCGCGTTTAACATCGTTAAAGAGAAGACCACTGCGGGTTGGATGAAAGCCTTGTCGGACATGTATGAGAAGCCCTCTACTATCAACAAGGTCTATTTAATGCGACGTCTGTTTAACTCGAAGATGAGCGAAGGTGCGTTAGTTGCTAATCATATCAATGAATTCAATGTGATCGTTAGTCAATTGAGTTCAATTGATATTGACTTTGAAGCTGAGATACATGCATTGATTCTATTATCATCATTGCCTGATAGTTGGAATACTACTGTTACTGCTGTTAGTAATTCCTCTAGATCAACAAGTTTGATGTTTGATGGGATTCGAGATTTAATTCTGAGTGAGGATATCTGTAGAAAAGAATCTAGCGAATTTGTATATGCTGCTTTCGTAGGTGAAAGTGGAAGAGCTAGTATTCGTGTTAGCAGAAGTAGTATAAACATGAATAGACGCAGTCAGTCTTGGACTAGCGATGATGTCTGTTGGAACTGTGGCAAGAACGGGTATCTTAGGAGAAATTGCTTAAAGTTGAAAAACGAAAGGGTTAAGGGTATTAGAGTTGAATCTGCGGATGATATTGCAACTGTAGCTGAAAATTCTGATGGTGTTGATAGTGTCTTGTCTGTCTCTGGGGATTCTTCATTTGATGGATGGATTGTAGATTATGGATTCTGGTTGTTCTTCTCATGCTACACCAAATAGGAACTAGTTTGCTACTTATCAATGCACAGATAGTAGTAAAGTACAGTTGAGAAACAACGGCGAATGCGATGTTTTGGGTGTTGGTGATGTAAAAATCAGAATGCTTGATGGTATTGTGAGGACATTGACTGGAGTACGATATGTTTCAGAATTGAAAAAGAACTTAATTTTCTTGGGTGCTCTAGATTTAGCTGGATGTAGGTATTTTTCAAGATATTGAGTTCTGAAGATTGTTCGAGGTGCCCTGGTGATAATGAAAGGAATCAAGCATGATGGCATGTATGAACTTAAAGGTGAAACATTGATAAGTTTCGCTCTTGAGACGTCGACATCTGTTCGAGAGTCTAATGGCTACTCGAGGAAGGCCTGGGTGATTGTGCTAATGCACAAGTTTGATGCTGTTGTCAGGAATACGCGGTCGAGAGCTTTGATCGAAACAAAGACTGGTAAGTTGATCAAGCATGTGTGAACTGACAGTAGCATGGAGTCCTGCTCAAAACTGGTAAATAAATTCTGCATGAAAAAGGGCATAGTGAAACACCACAATAGTGCTAGTAAACCACAACAATTTGCAGAATTAATGAGCAGAACGTTACTAGAGACGGCCTGTAAAAAGATCTCTAGTGTTGGTATGGCTAGGAGAATTCCAAGAGATGCGCTTAGTATGATGAGCTACTTGGTGAACAATCTCCATCGACTACGATCGGATATTGGACTCTCGAAGAAGTGTGGTCAGGTAACGTTGCTGATAATTCTATTTTTAGAATGTTTAGAACAGATCTCCATCGACTGCGATCGGCTTGGTGCTGTCTCCAAATCTGAATAAAGCAGGCAACTCCTCTTTATCTGCTTCGTGACCTCCTGCTTGTAATCACCAACTCTGGACTCGGAGACCGTCCACAGCATGCCCTCCCTCATCTTCTTCAACCTCTTGCCCACCCTCGTCTTGAGCCTGCGGAACCTGATCCTCAAGATAGACGGCCTCCTCGTCCGAGACTCGCCGTCCGCCGTCTCCATCGACTGCGAACGGATAAGAAAAAAAGTTTAAAGTCCGAAAGTGTGGACGCACTACTAAAAAAATACGAATTTAGCGACGAAAATTTGCGACGAAACAAATTCGTCGCTAATTTGCGACAAAATTAGCGACGAAAAACATTCGTAGCTAATTTGCGACGAAACAAATTCATGGCAAATTAGCGACGAATTTAGCTACGAAAACAATGTTCGTAGCTAATTAGCCACGAATTTAACAACGAAACTACTTTCGTAGCAAATTAGCTACGAAATTAGCGACCAAAAAACATATTCGTCACAAATTTAGCAACAAAAAATGATTTTCGTCACTAAATCTTTATTTTTATTAAATTAATTTAGTGATGAAATCAAGAATTCGTCGCTAAACATCTATTTTTTATTAAAATTTCTTAAATTTTGCGACGAAAAAAACATTCATCGCTAAATAATATTTTTAACAAAAACAATTAACCGACGGAATAAATAATTCGTCGCTAAATAATTATTTTTATATAATAATTTCTCAAATTTTTCTACGAATTCCGTATTTCGTCGCAAAATCATTATTTTAAATTAAATTAATTTAGCGACGGAATAACGATTTCGTCGCTAAATATTTATATTTATTTTAAATTTTTTAAATTTTACGACGAAATTAGTAATTCGTCACAAATTTAGCAACGAATTATATTTTTTGTCCCAAACTCATTGTTTTTTAATTTAGCGAAGAAATAATTTTTCGTTGCTAAATATTTATTCTTATTTTAAAATTTCAAATTTTGCGACGAAATTACGAATTCGTCGCAAAATAATTATTTTAAATTAAATTAATTTAGCTACGGAATAAATAATTCGTCGCTAAATATTTATTTTTGTTTTAAATTTGTCAAATTTTGCAATGAAATAATGGATTCGTCGCAAATTTAGCGACGACTTATATGTTTCGTTGCAAAATCATTATTTTAAATTTAATTAACTTAGCGACGAAATAGTGAATACGTTGCTAAATATTTATTTTTATTTTTATTTTTCGACGAAATGAGGAATTCCTCGCAAATTTAGCGACGGAGTCTATTTTTTTGTAGCAAAATCATTATTTTATTTAAAATTATTTAGCGACGAAATAAATAATTTTTCGCTAAATAATTATTTTTATTTAATAATTTCTCAAATTTTGCGATGAATTCCGTATTTCGTCGCAAAATCATTATTTTAAATTGAATTAATGTAGCGACGTAACAACGATTTTGTCGCTAAATATATATTTTTATTTTAAATTTTTCAAATTTTGCGACGAAATTGGTAATTCGTCGCAAATTTAGCGACGAATTATATTTTTCGTCGCAAAATCATTATTTTAGATTAAATTAATTTAGCCACAAAATAAATAATTAGTCGCTAAATATTTATTTTTGTTTTAAATTTCTCCAATTTTGCGACGTAATGAGGGATTCGTCGCAAATTTAGCCATGAATTATGTGTTTCGTAGCAAAATAAGTTTCGTACTGGGTGGAAACAGTTTATAGACTTTGCTCCCAGTTACAAATCATTCTCAATTACATTATTGCTATTGATCTTAATTTTGCGACGAAATTTCTTTTTCGTCGCTAAAATGACATAAATAAAATTTAAAAAAAACTATGTTATTCAATTTTAGCAATGAAAATAGGAGTTCGTCGCTAATTCGTCGCAAAACCTGAGCTATTATTAAAAAAAGTAAAATATATTAAATTTTATTTCGTTCACGTCTTATTTTAGATATATCTATATGTGGGAATTGATCCATCTTCCATAAAGGAGCTGAATGAAATCAAAGTTTCATGTTCGATTTTGAATTAGAGACGTTAAAAATGATGAATCGACGTCGACTATAACCTATAGCCTTCCAAGCTAACTATGCGAGTTCGATTCCCTCTACCCACTATATTCTATACTCTCTATCTATACTAGATTGACATGTATTCGAATATATATTTGAATTTGAATATTTTTCAAATTAATATATCTAATTGGATTATTTAATTATATTAATTCATCTTTGAATTGAATACGCAATTCCCAAAAGTCTATTCTCTTAATGAAATTTTTTATCTTTTTATCATAATTATTGTTATTAATATTGTTATTGTTGATTATTATTATTTGTCTATATGTTTTTAGTTTTTTCCTTTCCCGCGGCAAGTGTTGTGGTTAATTTTGTCGCTAATTAGCGATCAAAATAGTTCATCGCAAAATAATTCATCGCTAATTTCGTCATGATATTAAGCTAATATCTAATCACCAGAAACATATATTGTAATTGTGTCATTCGGAAAAATGAAATCAAGTGATTCTTTTCTTTTTAGCAAGGTATGAAATCTATCATCAAGTATTCAATGTGATTCTATAAGGTATAGTTTCGTTCAATATTAGTAATAAGGATTTAGAATATCACACATTAATCAACCAAATAGAGATTCAATAACTAAAAGAAACATTGATTCTTTGGGATCCTTGCTTTCTTTAAACGTCGAACAACTTAAATAAAAAATGACTTAAAGGAAGATCGATTCTTTGGAAGGATAAGCTTATTTATGTTTTTTCTTATATTATATTTTATATTAATTTACATTAATTATTTTTAATAGATAAATGAAAATAGAGAGAATATTCTTTAAATTTAAAAATCAAATATATTATTAATTAGCATAAATGAAGAGCGATCAATTTATTTATTTCTATTGTCCTTGTTCATGAATTAGAAAGTATTCCTTCTGTTCCTGGATAGTTTCCTCCAAAGGGCCTTCTGCTTCCTCAGTGAATGCTTTAACAAAGGATATAATTTCTTGGAATCGAGGCTTATTCGTTTTTACATAAGTGCGTAGCTCAACAAGTCCTTACCTATCAATTTCTAATAAATCAAGACAACTATTCATTATTATCACTATTAATGTTATTATTATTCACTACAAAAAAAAATTAGCCATGAAAAATTAGAGATGAACAAGTGATCCGTCACTAATTTGCGACGAAATTACAAATAGGATAGAATTTCAAATTCAAATTCCTCTTAAATTCTATTTTCTTTCAAAAATAAAAATAGAAAGAAAATATTCAATAATAATTCCCCCCCTTTTCACAGGCGCCAATTTAGCGAGCAAAATTTCACAGGGCCCAATCGAGCAAAATTCCCTCCCCTTTCATTCCAAAATTTCACTTCTCGCTAGGTTTGATTCACACTGTCGCAGTTATCACCCTTCATCGTCTTCTCTCGACTCTCTCTCGCCTCACCTCGAGACCCACCAAGGCCACATCCAGCCCCCCTCGGCCTCGAGCACTCAGCCGCGTCGCCTCACCCGTTCGTCGCTCCGTCACGTCCCATCGCTGGCCTCCGACCCTAGCCCTGACCGACAACCCAGCCGCGCCCTCTGTCCTCGAGCGCAAACTCTTCATCACTTCTCGATTCTCGATTTTGGTTGCTGCGAGCATGGCCGATTTTGTATATTCGGATCTTAGCTTCGGTTTGCTCGATTTTTTGCAGGCCGTCCTAGATCCAGGACATGTAGCTGTCAAATTCTCAGGTACCGGTGTGGAATTGTAGAGTCTGGGTTGCTTATGCGAGTAGGAATGTGCTGTGATTGAGGAGATCCTTAGTGTTTTGCCTTCTGCTCTGCGCTTGACTGCTGAAAACACGGTTGAATTTGTTTTTGTCTAAGATGAGGCTGTCTATGCTTTGAGTTTGGTACGAAGTCCGCTTTTGCCATGCGTAGATAGCTATGTCATGAATCAGGCACGATTAGGAAGAGGAATGGTGGATAATTCAGGTCTGTTATCTGTAGGACTTATCTTTTTCCAAAGCCAATCCTGTGGTGTTCGTCATACTTAGTGTTTTGCTGTTCATGAGATTTAGGTTGTCTTTTATGGGCAGAGAAAACGTGGGAAAGCCCGACTTGGGTAACTCTTGCGGGAGGATAGTTCTATTGTTCAAGTCAATGATATGCTGCGTAGGTTTGATCAAAGGATCACTTCAGCTCGTCCAGTTCTGAATTCAAAGTCCACTCAGCCTTCGTTGAGATTATCTCATGGAAATTGATGTCTTTATTGTTTGACATCAACATCATTATGTTTTTCTTTGGAGCCCAATAGAATTGATCTTTTCTCAGATTCCCATCTCCAGATTTTCCCTCCATCCGATGCAAAAGGGAAGATATCTGGTGGCTCTGGTCCTCCTCGAGATGCCGATGGTATGCAACACATCATCATACTTTGTTTTGTGTGTTTTTGGGGCTTATGATAATTATGTTGTGTTGCTACTACCTTTCTTTCATACTTGTGAAAGGCAAAATGAGGCAAGCTTATTATTAGATTCCATTCGTCTAGCTTTTGTTCATAGCTAAACAAGCTCTGTTTAATGAGACACAATCTTGTTGATTTATAGAGTGTTCGAAGAGAAAAGGCAGTACGTGCTTGGAAATTTATATCTTAGCTTCTGTTCCAACAATTACATATTTTCTTGCTTTTGCAAGGTACTTCATTCATGTTTCCCTCTCGAGAAAAATGATACATGTTTTTAATTATAGAAAGCATGACGACTTTAATGTTTTTTTCATACAATTGACCTATTTACTTAGGTGATTACGACTTGAAGGTCATGCGCCAAGAGTACTACCTTAATCGACAGAAGATGGTAAGGTTACCTGACTTTACATCTTTTATACTGTCTTCAGAATAAGCATTGCTACTGTTACTTTCACTTGGAATTATTGAACATCCTTAAGTCTTCAAGTTCCTGTGTTCTTTAGGGTGGTTGGGGCTGCACCTATGTGTTGAAATTCTCGGCCAAATGATCTTTCTAGCTGTTGAGATCATCTAGAAGTGCCTGTTTTTCTTGTGCTTATTGTTTGCCATACCTTAAGTGACATTGCTGCTGAATTTTGAATCTTTTAGACATGTGACACGGTCCGGGAGAAAGAGGATCGTCCAGGAGGGTTTTAACACGAAGATCGTGGCACGTTCAAGGAAGAAGTCCCTGGCTAGTTCTTGAGGAATCTAGAGTCTTCCAAGGGCGGACGATATGGGAAATTCTCGTGTTTGTATTTATTGTGGATAGTTAGGGAGTTGGTAGATACAATCTCCACCGTTAGATCGAGGAGGCATCTACGGTCTGTAATCCACGAGTCTTTGTATATAAGGGGACCTCCACCCCCTCATTGTATCATCTCATTCTCACGAGTTATAGAAATCCAAAGCTTCTCTCTCTAGAGTGTGGTGAGTTTGAGTGGAAAGGCTGACTTAGGGAGCGGAGTTCCTAAGTGCCGCGCGAGTCTGATTGAGTCTTGAATCGATCGGCCCGTGACAAGTGGTATCAAAGCCGAGTTCCAACCAGCATAGCCAGGTGTTCATCCAACGAGACGTGATGGATTCCACTGATGCTCGTGTCCAAGGCGAGGAGGTCGCGGACGGGACGAGGGGGAAGAACGCCGATGTCGTGGAGAAGTCGAAGAAAGGCCGTCCCAATTCCAAGGAGTTGATGGGCAACTTGGAGTCTCGCATCGCGCGAATTGAGGTTGCGCTTGCGGAAGTCCAAGGCACGGTTGGGGACATAGTCAATGACTCTGACGAAGACAAGCCAGACAAGGTGGTGCTCACGGCTGAAGTCCAAGAGCTAAAGTCCGGCATGGGATAGCTTCGTGGAGAAATGATGGGAACCCTGACGTGCACTTCTGACAAACTGCGGCAGCAAGTAAACGACTTGAGGACCTTGGTGGAAGCTATGCGTGGCGAATTGGATGCGGTCAACGTGAGACTTGATCGTTGTGAAGCGGATGCACCCGTGAATGTGGTCATCACAGTGCAACCAGCTCCTTGAGTTGAAGCCCCGAAGCCTAAGGAGTTCAAAGGCACAAGGGTGGCTAAGGATGTTGACAACTTCCTGTGGTACTTGAACCAGTACTTTAGGGCTATGGCGATCATTGATGAAGCATTGAAGGTAAGTACCGCTGCTATGTACCTTACTGAGAATGCAATGGTCTGGTGGCGTCGCAGATGCGATGAACGGGTCGGTGATCCCATTACTACTTGGGAAGTGTTCGAGGCAGAGTTTAGGCGCCAGTTCTACCCGGCCTATGCAGAAGAAGAAGCAAGGGACGAACTTCGCTGACTCGAACAGAAAGGAGGTGTCCGAGACTATGTGAGACGATTCTCGGAACTGCTACTCCAAATTCCATCGATGAATGACCGAGAAGCCCTTCATCAATTTGTTGATGGTCTGAAACCATGGGTGAAGAATGAGATAAGGCGGTCTCATGCGGAGGATCTAGCATCGGCCATGGCTGTGGCCAAAACCATGGTGGAATTCAAGACAACGGTGACGTCTATAAACAAACCAGACATTCGTCCAAAGGACAATGGCATAGATGGGGGAGAACGTGGCAAACCTCACTATGCCAGTTCATCAAGCAAGGCGTCTTCAGCTCCTCCTAAGGCGAAGGGCGAGTCGAAGGCTGAATCAAGCGGAAAGGATCGTGGAAAGAAACGATTCCATGTCAAGTGCTTCATCTGTGACGGCCCACATTTTGCTCGCGACTGTTCATCAAAAGGCCAAATTGCTGCTGCTGTCAAAGAATTGGAAGAAACCAAGAAGCGGAAAGAAAAGGAGGAGGCACGACTGGGAGCGTTGCGCATCCTCAATTCGATCAAGTCGAAGAAGGCTGATAAGTCCAAAGGCTTGATGTTCACCGATGTAAATATCGGCGACAAGGTGATTAAAGCACTGGTGGACATTGGAGCGTCCCACCTCTTTATGTCCGAAGAAACCACGAAGAAACTCAATCTCCGAGTCGAGAAGGGAAGTGGTTTTCTGAAGACGGTGAATTCCAAAGAGGTCCCCATGGCTGGCATAGCGAAGGATGTGGAGATCCATATCGGGCCATAGGCGAGCAAAGAAGACATCGAGGTATTCCCTATAGATGACTATGATATGGTAATTGGTTTGCAATTCCTGGATAGAATCAGTGCCTTGGTCATTCCATTTGCGGATTGTTTATGTATTCTGGATAATCGGAATCAATGTGTGGTTCCCATTACGCGTGGGTCGAGGAACAAGGTGCTCTTGGCCATGCAACTGTCGAAAGGGGTGAAGAATGGAGAAGAAACTTACCTGGCCGTCCTGAAGGAGGAAGATCCCCGAGTCGATGAAGGAGATGTCCCGATGGAGGTGACTCATGTCCTCGAGTCATTCAAGGATGTGATGCCTCCCGAGCTGCCAAAGGTATTACTGCCTCGAAGAGAGGTGGACCACAAGATTGAGCTTGTGTCTGATGCACGACCACCCGCCATGGCTCCGTATCGCATGGCGTCCCCAGAACTGGAAGAACTGAGGAAACAGCTGAAGAATCTGCTCGATGCTGGTTACATCCGCCCATCCAAGGCTCCGTTTGGTGCCCTGGTATTGTTCCAAAAGAAGCAAGATGGTTCGCTACGAATGTGTATCGATTACTAGGCACTGAACAAGCGGACCGTGAAGAACAAATACCCGATCCCTTTGATTGCGGATCTCTTCGACCAACTTGGTGGTGCTCGCTGGTTCACCAAGCTGGATCTTCGATCGGGTTATTATCAAGTAAGGATAGTGGAAGGGGACGAGCCAAAGACAACCTGTGTCAAGGATAGCGGAAGGGGACAAGCCAAAGACAACCTGTGTCACGAGATACGACTCATTTGAGTTCTTGGTCATGCCTTTTGGCCTGACAAATGCCCCAGCAACGTTCTGCATGCTGATGAATAAGGTACTCCACCTATTCCTTGATCAATTTGTTGTGGTGTACCTGGACGACATTGTCATATACAGCATGACATTGGAGGAGCACATCGAGCATATCAAGAAGATCTTCCAGGTGTTGCGTGAAAATGAACTTTACGTCAAGCGCGAGAAGTGTGCTTTTGCTCAGCCGATGGTGCCTTTGCTTGGGCACATCGTGGGGGAAGGTCGAGTACGGATAGATTCGACCAAGATTGAAGCGATCGTGGGTTGGGAGCCGCCAAAGAAAGTTCCCGAGCTGCATTCCTTCCTTGGCTTGACTAACTACTACAAGCGGTTCATGAAGGGTTACTCGAGCATTATCGCTCCGCTCACCGATATGATGAAGAAAGACAAACCATGGGAGTGGATGGATCGATGCCAAAGAGCGTTTGAGCAACTGAAGCTGGCCATGATGGAAAAGCCCGTGTTGGCGTTGCCCGATCACTCGAAGTCATACGAGGTAGAGACTGATGCCTCCGATTTTGCGATTGGTGGTGTCTTGATGCGGGATGGTCATCGCGTGGCTTACGAGTCGCGGAAGCTCAACGAGACCGAGTGAAGATACACCGTCTAGGAGAAGGAGATGACGGCTGTGGTGCATTGTCTACGAACTTGGCGTCATTATTTGCTGGGAACACGGTTCATGGTGCAAACGGACAATGTGGCCACGAGCTATTTCCAGACCCAGAAGAAGTTGAGCCCGAAGCAAGCCCGGTGGCAAGACTTCTTGGCAGAGTTCGACTACGTGGTGGATGCGCCAAGTCCAATTCCGTGGTGGATGCGCTAAGTCGAAAGGCGGAGTTGGCCGCCATGAGTCGACTAGAATGCCCATTGGTCGACAGGATTAAAGAGGGATTGATGCATGATCCCACCGCGAAGGCTCTTCTTGGTTACGCGAAAGAGGGTAAGACCTGAAGATTCTGGTGCGAAGATGGCCTGATGTACACGAAAGGGCGTCGACTCTATGTCCCGCTCCATGGGAAGCTTAGAAAAGAAGTTGTGCGAGAGTGCCGCGACTCAAAATGGGCCGGCCATCCAGGTATGCATCGCACCCTTGCTCTAGTCGAGGAGCATTACTTTTGGCCACACATGAGCGACGATGTGGAGGCGTATATTCGAACGTGTCTAGTGTGCCAACAAGACAAGTTGGAGCAGAAGTCACCAGCTGGTCTTCTGGAGCCACTGTCGGTTCCGGAGCATCCATGGGAGAGCGTCTCCATGGACTTTATCGTGGGATTGCCAAAGTCCGAAGGCTGTCGGACGTTGATGGTCGTGGTGGACAGGTTTTCTAAGTATGCGACGTTCGTGCCTGCGACGGATGACTGCCCAGCCGAAGAAGCGGCCAAGCTGTTCATGAGGCACATCGTCAAGCTTTGGGGAGTTCCACGCACCATTGTGAGCGATCGAGACCCTCGGTTCACAAGGAGGTTTTGGACCGAGCTATTCAAGCTACTAGGGACGAACTGGAATTTCTCTACGAGTCTACATCCGCAGACCGACGGTCAAACGGAGCAGGTGAACAACTTGCTGGTGGGATACTTGCGACACTACGTGAGTGCGACTCAAAAAGGTTGGGTGAAGTTGATCGACGTAGCCCAGTTCTCCTACAACCTACAGTGTAGTGAATCGACCGGGAAGAGTCCGTTCGAGCTGGTCATGAGGCAACAACCGCTCACACCAAGCGCGATTGCCACAAGTCATAAAGGAAGCAGCCCCGCCGCACACAAATGTGCCATGGAGTGGCACGAGCAAGCTGATCTCGCTCGTACGTGTTTACACAAGGCATCGAAGTTGATGAAAAAGTGGGCAGATCAGAAAAGGCGGCATGTGGAGTGTTGTGACGAACGCGGAAAACAAATACAGAACAACACGGATTTACGTGGTTCGATCAAGGTGATCTACGTCCACGGGCGAGGCAAAACGAGATTCCACTATAATCAAGGAGAATACATATTACAAAAGTCGTTCTCAGCGACTGAACAAAGCTCACGGCTCACAAATCTCTCAGATGACGAAAAACCGCCGTACACCAAAAAACCCTAGCCGCAGTAGTAACTAGGGTCCAAAAATTTTTCTCGGGGGCTTCGCCCTCGAACCTCCTTTGCGATCTGTCGTACCCCTATCGCCCCAACTCTCTATCGGCCCAACTCTCCGCGTCACGAACCAAATCTCAATTTTCTTTCCAATTTTGGGTCGCACAAAAAATATGTCGGGTCGGGTGATGAACCTGGCCGAGTACATAAAATTCAAGACATATTTAACAAATCTCCACCTTGGCTTGAATTTAAAGAAAACAGTCAAGAAGCCGAACACATTCTCCCATCATCCCTAAGCCTACGTGAGCTAACTTGGTGTAGGAAATAAGGGATGCAACGAAAGAACATATCCACTTCATCAAAAAAATGTAGAACTTTCATTTACCTCACCACTAGGCCCTAGAAAGGGCAAAGCTCAACCAAGCATGCCAATCAAGTTCAAGCAATGCTTAAACTTGTTGGCGGAGACTGACTTGGTCAACATATCAGCATGATTGTCAGCAGTACCAATTTTCTTTACCATCATATTTCTCTCAGCAAATGCTTCTCAAATAAAGTGGTACCTGATATCAATGTGCTTAGTCCTCTCATGATATGCTTGATTTTTAACCAAGTATATAGCACTTTGATTGTCACAAAAGACAACTGAATTGTCTTCCTGCTGGAGCCCAAGTTCCTGAACAAGATTCCTTAACCAAATAGCTTCTTTTACCACTTCTGCTGCTGCCATATACTCTGTCTCTGTAGTAGACAAAGTAACTGTCGACTGTAGGGTTGACTTCCAACTAATAGCCGAACCAGATAGTGTGAAAAGATAACCAATCAAAAATCTTCTCTTATCGTGATCACCTGCAAAATCAGAATCCACAAATCCCACAAATGAGGTACCGTTGGAACTGTTTCTATCAAACACTAGGCCCAGCTCTGCGGAACCTCTAAGATACCTAAGTATCCATTTCACTGCCTGCCAATGGACCTTTCCAGGGTGTGCCATATATCTACTAACCACACTAACTGCATGCGCAATGTCGGGACGAGTACATACCATGGCATACATCAGGCTACCAACTGCACTGGAGTATGGGACATGAGACATCGCAGTCTCCTCGACCTCTGATTGAGGTGACTGTATAGCCGAGAATCTAAAATGAGATACTAACGGTGTACTGACAGGCTTAGCATTTTGTATGCCAAACTTATCAAATACCTTGTCAATATAACTCCTCTACGAGAGATATAACTTCCCTGCTTTCCTGTCCCTCTTAATCTCCATTCCTAAGATCTTCTTGGCAGAACCCAGATCTTTCATCTCAAACTCCTCGCTGAGACGTTTCTTCAAGATCAACACATCTGATATGTTCTTTGCAGCAATGAGCATGTCATCCACGTATAAAAGAAGATAGACAAAAGATCCATCTGAACCCTTCCTGAAGTAGACACAACTATCATAGCTGCTCCTATGATAACCACTCCCTATCATAAAGTTGTCGAATCTTTTATACCACTGTCTTGGAGACTGCTTCAAACCATACAAGGATTTCTTCAATCTACAAACATGTTCTTCCTTGCCTTCTACATAATAGCCCTCGGGCTGGGCCATATAAATAGTCTCCTCAAGCTCACCATGTAAAAAAGCAGTCTTCACATCAAGTTGCTTAAGCTCCAAGTCAAATTGAGCAACTATAGCCAGCAACAAACGAATGGAAGTGTGTTTTACCACAGGAGAGAACACTTCATCATAATCAATTCCCTCCTTCTGATTGTAGCCTTTAGCTACAAGCCGTGCCTTGCATCTAGCATTTTCTACACTTGGAATGCCTTCCTTTTTCTTGAAGACCCATTTATACCCAATGGCTCTTTTTCCCTTTGGCAACGGCACCAAATCCCAAGTCTGGTTCTTGTGGAGTGATTCAAGTTCTTCAGCCATAGCAATAGCCCATTTTTCTGATTCTGTGCAAGTAATAGCTTCAGTATAGGTGGAAGGTTCCTGAATACCCATATCTTCTGCTATCGTAAGAGCATAAGCCACCATATCAGAGAACCCATATTTTTGAGGAGGACGAGTCTGCCTCATTTCTCTGCCAGTAGCAATAGAGTATGGCTGCTCCATCTCATCTAAAACTTCCTCATCTGAACTTGAATCGACAGTAACAATTTGCTCGCTCAAATCATTTTGACACGAAGATTGTGGCATGTTCGAGGAAGAAGTCCCTAGCAAGTTCTTGAGGAATCTAGAGTCTTCCAAGGGCGGGCGATATGGGAAATTCTTGTGTCTGTATTTATTATGGATAGTTAGGGAGTTGGTAGATACAATCTCCACCGTTAGATCGAGAAGGGATCTACGGTCTGTAATCCACGAGTCTTTGTATATAAGGGGACCTCCACCCCCTCATTGTATCATCTCATTCTCACGAGTTATAGAAATCCAGAGCTTCTCTCTCTAGAGTGTGGTGAGTTTGAGTGGGAAATGCTGACTTAGGGAGCGGAGTTCCTAAGTGCCGTGCGAGTCTGATCGAGGATCGAGTCTTGAATCGATCGGCCGTGACACATGTCTCTTCAACCTGGCATGAAATTTCCACTACTGTTGTACTGTACTAAAAACCATTTAAAGAGTAGGGAAGAGAAGAATCTAGTCTTGATTTTTGCATATACAACTACGGATGAGAATTACTCTTCATTTTTTCCCTCTTGTTCCAGCTCTATCTGAGATTCGACTTTGGATCTATAATAATTAACTTTGATTGTAGGATTGTCTATTCTTTGACCTGACTTAGTTGCAAGGCTGCTGCTAAAGTGGATTGCGTTTGGTTGGATATACAGTATATGAAATAGTAGTCTTTATTCAACAATCCAATGCACAAAGCACTTGGAAGTACCTTTCCTTTGACATTTAAGACTGTCATTCTTTACACTGCTGGCGAAGATATTAATAGAATATATTATAAATTTTTCTAATTGATATGCATACTTGATGTTCTGTCCTTGAATGAGTTAACAGGTCATAGTCAACAGGTTTCCGTTGTTCGATTTGCTTTCCTACTTTGTGTTTCTCTTTCAAGTAGGTTTCTCATTCATAACCTATCTCTGTAAACAGTAATGGTCAACAGTAGTGTGCCACTAGATGCCCTAGTTTCATCACATTTCTTGCAGATCTTCGGGACATCTGAATAAGAGCATTTAGCTAAGAGCATTTCTCACAAATCTTCAGGTTGCTGCTTGGGTAGCAGATAAGAAGAAAGTTAGTCCATATGCCACAAACTTGCTACAGATTGACAATGGTGTTGTTGTTCCTCCTTCTGGTTGGAGATGTGCCAAGTGTGACAAGACAGAGAATCTATGGCTCAATTTGACTGATGGAATGATTCTGTGTGGACAGAGAAATTGGGATGGAACTGGTGGCGACAATCATGCTGTTGAACATTACAAGGAGACTGGCTACCCTCTAGCTGTGAAACTTGGCACTATAACTGCTGATCTGGAAGGAGCATGTAATGCAGCTATGTGATAAACATGCTTAGACAAATGGATGAGGCATTCTGTACTGCTTAAATCAGAGTTAGTTGTGCAATAGAGATTTATTTATAGTTTTTTGACAAGCATTTGAGAAGAAACTTATTTCCCTTGGAAAGCTCTTTCATTTTGCTCTTCCCAAACCAACTAAAATACAGAAAGACGTAGTATCCTACGACAAGGGATTTGAATGCCCTGCTATACCTATAAATTTATGTTAAATTAGTAGCAGCTTCTGCCTCTGCCAAGAGGAGGAAGGCAGAGAACCCGAAGGAGGCGCCTGCGGAGGTGGAGCAGCAGCAGCAGCTCAACAGTTATGCCAATGAGAGTTTCAATGATGCCGGCAAAGAGCCGATCAAGGATAGCGTCCCTTCGACGAATGCTCGTGCCGACGACGGCAGTCATGAGGAGTCGGAGTGCCGGTTCGTTGGGGCTCCAATCCCTACCGAGGAAGCTCGCCAGAAATGGCCGAAACGTTACCTTGGTTTGGGCCAAGTAGTCTTTCGTTTTATTCCTTTTCTATCTAGTCATTTTCTCTCAAATCTGATTCATCTCAATGACTTGCCATTGAGTTTTGGCGCTGGTTTGTTTCTGCTTGTTGAAATGTGTTACTTTAGAGGTCGTAGTTCTACTATTCGAGAAGGATGTCTAGAGAAGATATGATTTTTGAACTGTATGCTTAGATTCTGCACCTTCAAAATGTGAAGCCTTATCTTTTGGTCCCTGTCGCGACCCTCTCGAGGTTCGCCATGGGCTCTCGAGGGCTAATGGGCCGTCCAGTCTGGTCGGACGCGGGCCTCTCCCAAGGCCCGTTACAAAAATCGCAACGGAGGTATGCGTAGTCGACCTTCAGTGTGGTCTAGTGCTATGTGCTAAGTGTGCATGCCATGGAGTCGCCACCAATCATTTTTTTCGGAGGGTATGATTGGACCACCCTATTGAATAGTCGGGAGTTTCTATTCAATTCTGCGATAACCAGTGAAATGGGTTCGGGGACTTAGTTACGTCAACTGTCAGAGTTGACGCCCTTTCGGTACCTAAGTTGACAGAGTTTTCTGACTTAAGATTTCATGCAGATGAGTAGGGTACGAGTCCTAAATCTAGGAGTTCATGCAGATAGGAATGACTATCCTAGCAATCACAATCAATAATAAAGTGCACAAATCAATGAATTCAAATGTACAAATAAATCACATGGCATTCCTAATAAGGCCATATTGGCCTAGAGAAGCATCAATTAGGCTTAGGAATGATTTAGACATGATTTTACCCATCAGGGGCAAAATCGTAATTTTGAGACAAATGGGATAATTTGCCCAAAAAGGGCAAAATCATCATTTCGGAATGAATCCGGAGTAAAACAATGTCAAGAATAGGTTTGGTCACTCAATTGACCCATTTCCTATTTTTTGCAATTTTTATGATTTTCTGAAATTTTAGAAACCGATTTACCATTCGAATGGTAAAATCGTCATTTTCTAAAAGTGGGAATGAAATGTGGAAATCTTAGACATAAGGTTTAGCTACCCATCTGGCCCATCACCAAATTCTAAGCAATTTCCACAAGTCATTGGAATATCAAAGACGATTTACCCTTTGAGGGGTAAAATCGTCGTTTTGGATTAAACGGGAGAAAAACCTGAAAAACGACAACAAATCAATTTCTTTTGGTCATTTTCAGCCTTGGAAATTTTTAGAAATTTTTTTTAGGAATTTTCTGTAATTTTTCTCATTTTTTTTTTTAATTTTTCCTTAATAATTCATTTTTTTGGATTTTTTTTTTATTCTGAAAAACCCCAATCGGACGGTCTAGAATGCGCCACGTGGCGTCTCGATGACAATCGAATCATTTTAATTTTTGTAAAATTCGAAATTCATTTCTTTTAATACTAAAAATATTTTTTTATTCTGAAAATCATCGGATCACGACACGTGGCTCATCTGCAGCCATCCAATCTAGCATTTTTTTTTGTTTTTGTTTTTATAGGACGCAACACAATGCAAAAAATACAGAAGATATTAAGTCATTATACAACATAAACATAAGCAAAGGAGATGGGATCCGGTGAATTTTACGACGTCGGAGTCCGTCGGTGCTCGTGCAACAATGTGTGGGGGTATAAACCACCAGCAGGAGGCTCGGCCTTCCGATTCTGGGGTAGCACAATATAATTTACAGAAAATAAATGAATAGAATGCATTGGACACCAATAGGAGGCTCGGCCTTCCGATTCTGGGTCTAATAAGTAAAATGTAGAAAATGCCCACTTTTATTAAATGCAATACAACACAAATTAACTATATGATGCATGAAATGCTAGGACATAAAGTAAATACGCAGCAAATATTCAGACACCAACAGGAGGCTCGGCCTGAAGATTCTGGGTCTAATAAGTAAAATGTAGAAAATGCCCACTTTTATTAAATGCAATACAACACAAATTAACTATATAATGCATGAAATGCTAGGACATAAAGTAAATACGCAGCAAATATTCAGACACCAACAGGAGGCTCGGCCTTCCGATTCTGGGTCTAATAAGTAAAATGTAGAAAATGCACACTTTTATTAAATGCAATACAATACAAATTAACTATATGATGCATGAAATGCTAGGACATAAAGTAAATACACAGCAAATATTCAGCAACCTTAAAACTCCAGAACATAGCCTATCCTCTTAGGAAGCCATCACCGAAAATTTCACCTTAAAAGGAGTCCAAATGAGTGAGATATGACCACAATACCTCAGTTCGCTCGATTTTCGTCGACTGTATTTCAAAAAATCACCATAATTTAACCGGACCTCGAAAATTCATGAAACCAACGGGAAATTGTTAAGGACATCTTAACTTAACCTGTGGTGGTCAGAGGGAGTCGGAAAGGTCGCCGGAATGGCTGATCGTGGAGGACGACGGCGGCGGCAGAAACTGGTCGGTACAGGGTCAGCAGCGACCTTTGCTCATTCAAACGGCTCTACAAGGCAAATGGCTGGGCCAAATTGGACTCACAATATGTCGTTAGAACGGCAAGAGAATAATCTTTCTAACAGTATATGGCTCGTTCTCATACGATTCCTAACGAAAGAGTTATGGCCGAAAAACCGGACGGTTTTGGGTCTGGGCGGCGAGCTGAGCGAGAGAAATAAAAAACGAAAATGAAAGAGAGAGTTGAGGGAGATGATGAGGGGGATTGCGGTATCCAGGAGCTCCACGATGCCGCGATAAAAAGCAAGACGGACGGGATCTCGGCACGGCGTCGGAGGGTGGCGGAGCAAGGTGGTGGTGAGGGTGGTCGGCGTAATCCAAGGGAGGAAAAAAAATGAAGAACCAAAAACTAGGAAGAGGACGGAGGAAGAAGAAGAAGAAGAAGAATGAAGAGGAGGCCACGGATGATCGTGGGAATGGTGAGATGAGGGAGTAAAATAATAAAAATAAAATAAAATAATAAAATAATAATAAAATAAAATACTAAAAAGTAAAAATAATAATAAAATAATTAAAAGCAAAGATAAAATGATGAGTTCCCTTTTCCTTTTGAATGATGATATTTTCACTCCTTTTCCTTTTAATCATTACTAATATTTTTGCCAAATTCAATTTTATGATGATCAGAGAACACCTAAAATCGAACCTGAATTTTACTGTTTTATGAGGTCCTAAAGTAAAGAAAAATAAAAAATACCAACTATTTGTATATATATATATATATATATATATATTTTTACCTCAAATATTATTTTTCTTGATTTTCTTCTTTTCTTTTTCTTTTTTTTCTTTTTTTTTGTATTTTTCGAAAATATATTAAAAAAATGAAAATTATGAAAATTATTTTTTTGGTCAAAATGGTTCATTTAGCTTGGCTAAGGTCACCAAAATTGATTTTTCAATTTTTCAACTTTTTATGGATTTTCTATGAATTTTCAAAAAAATAAAAAAAAAAGGAAAAAAAAAAGTTGATCAAAATTTAGGTGTCAACAGCTGCCCCTCTTTGAGAGGAATCTCGTTGGAGGAATCCCCTCAGAGGTTTTTCTCAAAGACAAGGTGACACCTGAGTCCTGATCGACTCGACTCGTGAAACTAAAGGAAAATGAGTTATGACATCCAGTTTTTCATGTTCGTCGATGTATGCTCTTTCTTGAAGGGGGGAACATTCATTTGACATGAGAGAGTGAGATAATATAGAGACATACCTGCCACTTACCTGTTCGATGTTTGTGCGATTTTCGCGGTGTTTGATGGATTCAAGAGAATTTCTAGGAACTCGTTACTGGAGTATCCTAGAGAGGTTAAGCTCTGACCCGTATGGTAGGTCAAACCATAATGGTATTCCTAACTGATAGGAATCTAAGGAAGACGCGTCCCATTTGGGATTTGCCAAGGATTTTGATCCGTATGGTGGATCGGACCATTGAGTTGACCATTTAAGTGATTTCCACTATTGGATTGACCCTTTAAGCGGTTTCTACCATGAGTTGACCCTTCAGGCGGTTTTTACCTTTGGTTTTGACCCTTTAGGCGGTTTCTACCTTTGTTTTGACCCTTTAGGCGGTTTCTACCTTTGTTTGACCCTTTAGGCGGTTTCTACCTTTGTTTGACCCTTTAGGCGGTATCTACCTTTGTTTTGACCCTTTAGGCGGTTTCTACCTTTGTTTGTTTTGAAAAGGGGTCTCATGACGAGGGTTCTCCACGTCCAATGAAACTGCTTAAATTTTGAAAAGGGGGTCTCATGACGAGGGTTCTCCAAGTCTGATGAGACTGTCTGATTTTCGAAAAGGGGTCTCATGACGAGGGTTCTCCACGTCCGATGAGATTTCCTGAATTTTGAAAAGGGGTCTCATGACGAGGGTTCTCCACGTCCGATGAGACTGCTTAAATTTTGAAAAGGGGTCTCATGACGAGGGTTCTCCACGTCCGATGAGATTTCCTGAATTTTGAAAAGGGGTCTCATGACGAGGGTTCTCCACGTCCGATGAGACTGCCTAAATTTTGAAAAGGGGTCTCATGACGAGGGTTCTCCACGTCTGATGAGACTGCTTGATTTTTGAAAATGGGTCTCATGACGAGGGTTCTCCACGTCCGATGAGACTGTTTAATATTTTGAAAATGCGTCCTGGGACGAGAGTTCTCTGCGTCTGCTGGGACTGTTTGATATTTTGAAAATGGGTCCTAGGACGAGGGTTCTCCACGTCTGATAGGACTTTTTCTTTTAAAAGAGTTTTTTCTTCCCCTCTTTTTTTTTTAGAGATCCCGAAGTTTGTCGAGAATTCAGTTTTTGAAGCAGTGAAAGATTTTATCTTGACAAAGCTTCACTTGGGTCTGTTGAGGCGACATTCTGGGAGATGGGTTCTCCAGGTATCCTGCAGAAGTTTGAGCCTGAAAGATTTTTCTTCACCAAGCAAACGTTAGTAATCCTTGGGAAGGCCACGGCTGTCCATTTGACAAAACCGTATGATTTAAGTTTTACTCATGAAATGTGCATTTTGATGCTGGAGGTTATCCAAAGCATTCTTGCAACATGCGAATATGATCACAAATCCCTTGCACGGAAAATCTGGATCAACAGTTTGAAAATTACAAAAAGAGTTTGTTCAAAACATCAATTGGAATATTTCTAGACAATGAGGTCTTCTCACCTGTTTTGCGATAGTGGTTTTATAGGGGATGCACTCAATTCCCCACTAACCTGTGCCTAGGTTTTAGGCTCATTCGCAGCGCATACATTTTGATCGGTCGGGAGGTCTTCCACGGGACCGTAATGTTGGGCTTGGATATTGGTTTTCAAAGGGAGACCCGCTTTGGAGTCGAGGCCATTGAATGAAAGTGTTCAACATCTGCTCCGGGTTTACAAGTCAAGAACCCTGCAAAATGAGAAAGAAATAGTCTTGCTCGTACTTCTTCGAGCTAAGCTATATGTTAACCCAAGTGTCTTAGTCAGAGAAGACTGTTTCAGGGTTATGATGTTGGTAGGATTGGGGACCGAAAAAGGCTTGCTTTTGGCCCAGAAATTACGAAGGGTTTGACATTGGTGATCATTGCAAATTTACCACCTGCTCTTTCCTCTCTGCACCTTCAGTTTTTTTTTTGATGCGCAACCGATTTTGAGGTGTGCACCAGCTCTTCAGAGAGCGTTTCGTCGCAGTAAGAGACTGATGACTCTGTCTGCGTCTCTGCTCCACGCTTGACACCATTTGGGGAGTAGTCTTTTTGATCTGACTCCTTTAGGGATTTCCTCTTTTCCCATCTGGCTTCATTGCGGATCAATCAAACAACTTACACGAGCATCGGCCTTGCTTTTACCAGGCACTTTGCTTTTTCTCGATGCCGTGGATTTTTCTCATTCATTTTTGAAATCCCACTTTTTCTCATCTTCATGGGATCGTGTTAGACCTATGATCAAAGGTCTAACAAGGTTAAACATTAACTTAGGAATTTTTTTTGCAAACCCTAAGTCTTGAACTCCTTCGTTTCTGAAGTGATGCTGCATCCGTCTTGGAATGTGCAATGATCACCAACGGGTTTATGAAATGATTTTGCAGGCTCAACTTGGCTATACAAAGGATTCGGTGTGTGGGATAGAGAAATGAATGCTTCTCATCATCCTATGGCACTTGGATTACCATATAAACAACACACAAAGATTCATGTTAGTCCGAGCAAGAAATTTTCTAACCATTTTCTCCTGATGCTGCTGGACTCACCTCCATTTTGCCCCGATGTGGGGTGGTTCTTGACAGGGTTAAGAATGAAAACCGCCGTTCAAAGGGGTTATCAACGGTCACCTGTAGTGTTTGGGGGGATATGAAACGAATGCCTCCGTCGTCCCAACCCATGTAATCGCTGCGAATGGTCCCTACTTCCGTAGGTCCAGATTTTGCTATCTGATCTGCTTCATTCATCTCTCCAGTGTGTGTAGGACGTGTTTGGACTAGGCTTTGCCTCTTGTCTTTTGAGAAAACGTCCTTTTGAAAGTTTTGAACAATTTTTTATTGGAAAAATCTCTTTCATTTTCTCCAAAAATTTTACCCGTCAAAGGGGATTTTATGATGCCCCATGCATGTTCTTATTCATGTTCAGACAACCTCCTGTTTCAAAACATGAATGCCAATGAAATTTGAATTCTATGTTTTTTCTAGACATTAGATTCTGAAAGCTTTTCTTTTCTTCTCTATTTTTTATTCAACATCTTCAGTGGATTGGGGAAAGGGATACTTACCTGTCCCCCGCGGCTGGAGATCCCTGAAAATACGGAAGAAACATGTTATTGTATGTTCACGAATTTTTCAAAAAATTAGAACGATACATCTTACCCTTGGTCGTGTGCCCCTGCGAGTGCACACAGGTTGTGAAAATATGTCCTCCTTGATAGCGAGTCCCTATCAAGGATAAATAACAAGTGTTAACTCGCATTCCCAAATCCAAGATAAATTGGGACGATACGACTTTACTCTCGATTTGCAATCCGTTTTGATGTTGCATATTGATATGAACAACATCTATCAAATTCCTCCATCCGTGCTTGAAGGTATTTGCAACGCCTACGGTTCATTTGCCCCAGCTGGGCGACGTCTGTTTTGTCATTTGAATGCATGAGCTTTTGGGTGTATTGTCTCTTTTATCACCTGAGATAAAAAAAAATGGAGAAAAACTTATCCCCAGATCTGATTAAAAATCAATTAGGAACGATACGTCCTTTCACCAAACGAGTGGCTCTGCGGCCAAATGTATTTTGCACTGAAGGGACGAATTCCACTATGCTCCACGGGTTTGGGGAATTTGCCCCCATTTTCGATAGAAATGAGCCTTATCAAGATGTATACAATACAAATAGATCCCTAATACAATCAATCTAAGGGACGATATAGAGAGGATCTCAGCAAAATTAATTTTATACAAGAGAACTAAAAATGTCAAATCAATCAAAGGAATGTGGTCCGAACACTTGGAGATGCCCCAGTTCCAGTCTTCGAGATGTGACTCCGGGATCACCGATTTTTTTTTTAGGTGGTTTTAGATATACCAACCATCTAAAGACATGCACATGAGACAAGTGAGGATAAAACTTCTAAAAATCAAAGGATTTGGCACCTAAGGTCAAGGTTCCCACCTCGAGATCTAGAAAGAGCCGATTCCATTGCACAGCTATCGTTGCATTGGGACTCGATCCATAGTTCGAAGTGAGCGGAATTGAAAGGTGGATTACCCCGTGTTTTTCCTCACGGAGATTCCATTTTCAATCCCTTCTATTGTTTTCCTATAGGCGGCGCCCGGGGTTTTAGGCGCGGTTGTGTGTATTTTCGGTGTCGTGCTAAAGCGATAAACATGCATCTTATTTAACAATCACCGCTTCAATATAAAACATACACACAATCATTCATTCCTACGCCCAACCTGCATAAAACAGAGTTAACAAGTACTCCACCCCTTATTTCTCCAATCTGCAAAAACATTTAACACCTCAAGGGTTAAAGTACGTACCTCACATTGAAGAGCATCTGCATAAAACATGTTAGAAAAATCAATCAACTTTTTAATCGGCTCAAGTTCTCTAAAGTCCCCAGTGGAGTCGCCAGTCTGTCGCGACCCTCTCGAGGTTCGCCATGGGCTCTCGAGGGCTAATGGGCCGTCCAGTCTGGTCGGACGCGGGCCTCTCCCAAGGCCCGTTACCCAAATCGCAACGGAAGTATGCGTAGTCGACCTTCAGTGTGGTCTAGTGCTATGTGCTAAGTGTGCATGCCATGGAGTCGCCACCAATCATTTTTTTCGGAGGGTATGATTGGACCACCCTATTGAATAGTCGGGAGTTTCTATTCAATTCTGCGATAACTAGTGAAATGGGTTCGGGGACTTAGTTACGTCAACTGTCAGAGTTGACGCCCTTTCGGTACCTAAGTTGATTGAGTTTTCTGACTTAAGATTTCATGCAGATGAGTGGGGTACGAGTCCTAAATCTAGGAGTTCATGCAGATATGAATGACTATCCTAGCAATCACAATCAATAATAAAGTGCACAAATCAATGAATTCAAATGTACAAATAAATCACATGGCATTCCTAATAAGGCCATATTGGCCTAGAGAAGCATCAATCAGGCTTAGGAATGATTTAGACATGATTTTACCCATCAGGGGCAAAATCGTAATTTTGAGACAAAGGGGATAATTTGCCCAAAAAGGGCAAAATCATCATTTCGGAATGAATCCGGAGTAAAACAATGTCAAGAATAGGTTTGGTCACTCAATTGACCCATTTCCTATTTTTTGCAATTTTTATGATTTTCTGAAATTTTAGAAACCGATTTACCATTCGAATGGTAAAATCGTCATTTTCTAAAAGTGGGAATGAAATGTGGAAATCTTAGACATAAGGTTTAGCTACCCATCTGGCCCATCACCAAATTCTAAGCAATTTCCACAAGTCATTGGAATATCAAAGACGATTTACCCTTTGAGGGGTAAAATCGTCGTTTTGGATTAAACGGGAGAAAAACCTGAAAAACGACAACAAATCAATTTCTTTTGGTCATTTTCAGCCTTGGAAATTTTTAGAAATTTTTTTTAGGAATTTTCTGTAATTTTTCTCATTTTTTTTTTAATTTTTCCTTAATAATTCATTTTTTTGGATTTTTTTTTTATTCTGAAAAACCCCAATCGGACGGTCTAGAATGCGCCACGTGGCGTCTCGATGACAATCGAATCATTTTAATTTTTGTAAAATTCGAAATTCATTTCTTTTAATACTAAAAATATTTTTTTATTCTGAAAATCATCGGATCACGACACGTGGCTCATCTGCAGCCATCCAATCTAGCATTTTTTTTTGTTTTTGTTTTTATAGGACACAACACAATGCAAAAAATACAGAAGATATTAAGTCATTATACAACATAAACATAAGCAAAGGAGATGGGATCCGGTGAATTTTACGACGTCGGAGTCCGTCGGTGCTCGTGCAACAATGTGTGGGGGTATAAACCACCAGCAGGAGGCTCGGCCTTCCGATTCTGGGGTAGCACAATATAATTTACAGAAAATAAATGAATAGAATGCATTGGACACCAATAGGAGGCTCGGCCTTCCGATTCTGGGTCTAATAAGTAAAATGTAGAAAATGCCCACTTTTATTAAATGCAATACAACACAAATTAACTATATGATGCATGAAATGCTAGGACATAAAGTAAATACGCAGCAAATATTCAGACACCAACAGGAGGCTCGGCCTGAAGATTCTGGGTCTAATAAGTAAAATGTAGAAAATGCCCACTTTTATTAAATGCAATACAACACAAATTAACTATATAATGCATGAAATGCTAGGACATAAAGTAAATACGCAGCAAATATTCAGACACCAACAGGAGGCTCGGCCTTCCGATTCTGGGTCTAATAAGTAAAATGTAGAAAATGCACACTTTTATTAAATGCAATACAATACAAATTAACTATATGATGCATGAAATGCTAGGACATAAAGTAAATACACAGCAAATATTCAGCAACCTTAAAACTCCAGAACATAGCCTATCCTCTTAGGAAGCCATCACCGAAAATTTCACCTTAAAAGGAGTCCAAATGAGTGAGATATGACCACAATACCTCAGTTCGCTCGATTTTCGTCGACTGTATTTCAAAAAATCACCATAATTTAACCGGACCTCGAAAATTCATGAAACCAACGGGAAATTGTTAAGGACATCTTAACTTAACCTGTGGTGGTCAGAGGGAGTCGGAAAGGTCGCCGGAATGGCTGATCGTGGAGGACGACGGCGGCGGCAGAAACTGGTCGGTACAGGGTCAGCAGCGACCTTTGCTCATTCAAACGGCTCTACAAGGAAAATGGCTGGGCCAAATTGGACTCACAATATATCGTTAGAACGGCAAGAGAATAAGCTTTCTAACAGTATATGGCGCGTTCTCATACGATTCCTAACGAAAGAGTTATGGCCGAAAAACCGGACGGTTTTGGGTCTGGGCGGCGAGCTGAGCGAGAGAAATAAAAAACGAAAATGAAAGAGAGAGTTGAGGGAGATGATGAGGGGGATTGCGGTATCCAGGAGCTCCACGAGGCCGCGATAAAAGGAAAGACGGACGGGATCTCGGCACGGCGTCGGAGGGTGGCGGAGCAAGGTGGTGGTGAGGGTGGTCGGCGTAATCCAAGGGAGGAAAAAAAATGAAGAACCAAAAACTAGGAAGAGGACGGAGGAAGAAGAAGAAGAAGAAGAATGAAGAGGAGGCCACGGATGATCGTGGGAATGGTGAGATGAGGGAGTAAAATAATAAAAATAAAATAAAATAATAAAATAATAATAAAATAAAATACTAAAAAGTAAAAATAATAATAAAATAATTAAAAGCAAAGACAAAATGATGAGTTCCCTTTTCCTTTTGAATGATGATGTTTTCACTCCTTTTCCTTTTAATCATTACTAATATTTTTGCCAGATTCAATTTTATGATGATCAGAGAACACCTAAAATCGAACCTGAATTTTACTGTTTTATGAGGTCCTAAAGTAAAGAAAAATAAAAAATACCAACTATTTGTATATATATATATATTTTTACCTCAAATATTATTTTTCTTGATTTTCTTCTTTTCTTTTTCTTTTTTTTCTTTTTTTTTGTATTTTTCGAAAATATATTAAAAAAATGAAAATTATGAAAATTATTTTTTTGGTCAAAATGGTTCATTTAGCTTGGCTAAGGTCACCAAAATTGATTTTTCAATTTTTCAACTTTTTTATGGATTTTCTATGAATTTTCAAAAAAATAAAGAAAAAAGGAAAAAAAAAAAAGTTGATCAAAATTTAGGTGTCAACAGTCCCTCTTGCATTTGTTTTTTTTTAGAAGGTAAAACTAGGCTCCGATTGACTTAATGGTTTGTCAGAATGCTCTCATCCATTGTAATCTAAACTGTTAAGACTTGAATCATTAGACATTCAAGGCATCTATCATTTGTGGAAGGTATTGAAGCTTACTTCTGATGAAGTTTTGTACTCCCAAGTAGCTCATTAAAGGGGCTTACTCATCTGTTCCTTGGTGTAATTTTCGATCCTTTAGCCTGGAGGATAATTACCTAAACTAAACTAGCTAATTTAGTGATGGCATTTGTTCATGGCGGGAGAGTCAGTCAAAACAGAGGAATAATGGAAATGTCATGAATAATTTGTCTCAAACCAATGACTTTTGCAATGTCATGTTCACATTCCAGCTCTCTAGTGTGTAGATGAATAATGGAAATGTCATACAAGGTCAACTACATAAAGGCAAAGAGCCCTTACTTCCATTCTACTTGAGATTATCAACATGCAATTTCATTTGTTGCTTTGAATATTCCTTTTTTGCTATGCTAATATCAATATTTCATTATATTATTTGTATTGATACATTGCCATTGTGCCTTTTCTATCTTGCAGAAGAAAACGGTGGTCAGCAGCAATAAAGAGTAATATTAGATTTGAAAACATGCTCATTTTTTTCCGAGATTGGTTGGTCTTCTTTTCTTTGCCAACAATATTATTTCCTACACGTTCTAATATTACATTTCATCTAATAGAGGGGATAACGATATTATGCAAGCTAAGTGCCACTTCACAAAGGCACAGGTCGATGGGGCTTGGTGTGATATTGGGGACGATGCTTATGTAAATGTGAGTTATTAAACACTTTTTTTCTAATATTGCAACTATAAATATTTTGCAATTATTAGAAATCAGGTCAATGTAATAAGAGGTTTACCTATAGAAGTGAATTTTGTTCTAGCAATGATTTCATTATAGCTTCAATGACCACTCTTTCTTGCTTGTTTGAAATTCCGCTAATGTTATTTGTACCGCCACAGATGAGATATAGCAATTCTGTTTGGTGTATATCTTTCAATGCATGTTGCTCGTACTTTTCTTTTTTGGATAAGGAAAAGGGTGGGAAGAGGTGACCAACACATGTTGCTATACATAATCTCTATTGATAGGTTGGTTGGAAATAATAGACACTCATTTTTTTTCTGAAATGGTGCGTTATATATGTCTTATCCATAGTATCACATATTCAGGTCTGTTAAGTTAGTTGAGTAAGTGTGTTACTTAAAAGGAATTAGTTTGGAAAATCTGATCATGTTGCAATCTCCAAGGATACATTTGTTTGATTTTGATACTTCCTTATCAGTTTTTCTCAAGCTGGTTATACCACAGATCATGTTTTTCCTCCTTTCTTAATCATCCAACTTTAATCATCTCAGGCATTAACTAGGGATGCAATAATAGTCGTAAGATATGAGAGGTCAAGGAACATGTTGGAGCAAAGTTTGGGCAACTACAAAATATGGTTCCTGTATTGTTGGCCATAGAGGTTATTTATATACTTTGTATCTAGAACTTTTTCTTGCCTATGCCGCACGAGCTGCAGAAACCGATTAATGTATTTCGTTTTCATATTCTTATAATATTTGGATCTTGTTATTTGTTTAATCAATGGTAAATATCAAGTTTTAGAAATTAATTTTGTTGTAATTAAATTTAAAATTAAAAAAATAAAATAAATTATTTTATCCTACCAACACCAAAGTTCGACGCAAAACCCATCCTGTGATCGGTCGTCACAAATCGAAAAACAAAAGAAAATTATTTTGGCAAAATAATAATAATAATAATGAAAAAATTAAGCAAAATTCGTTGCTAATTGATTTTGCGATGAAAAAAAATTTGTAGCTAATCCCGCGTCGCAAATTTTAGCGACCAATACGCTTTTTCGTGGCAAAATTTGACGACGAAACATCATTTTCGTCGCAAAATTCGTCGCAAATTTGCGACGAATCCGGTTTTCATCTCAAAATTTGCTACGAACAGCGATTCGTAGCAAAATTTGCTATGAACAGTGATTCGTCGTAAAATTTGCTACGAATATAGTTTTCGTCGCAAATTTGCTACGAATCAATATTCATCGCAAATTTGCTACATATAGCCAAATTTTCATCGCAAATTTTGCGACGCAGAGTTAGCTACGAATTTTGCTTGTGTCGCAAAATTCGTCGTAAAACCCTTTTGCTATGAATTGTGGCGAAATTTTTGTCACAAAAATCATAGCAAAATGTTTTTTTTTTGTAGTGACGTACGAAGACGGAAAATGAACGTTGCGGATGAAGCTGGTTCATACATTTTTTTTTAAAGGTGTTAGATCAAAAGGATAAAGTCCAACTTGGACTTTTGAATCCACGTGAATCAATCTTCATGATTGAAAAGGAAAGAAGATAATGGCAACTAAAGAAATAGAGAAAGGAGATTAGCTTTCTTGCTTTATTGAAAAAGGTGGCGTGGTGAATAGAGAAAGGAAAAAAGAGTGGACTTAGTCAAAGATTGTATTATGTGGGTTGTGTGCACGCAAGGATATGTTTTCATATGTGTGGGTCTTCGTGAAGAAGTTAGCGCGCAGAGAATTCGTCCGTGAAGGCTTCCTCTGAGGCGTGCACCGTTTGTTGATTAAGGAGGGCGTGCAGAGAGGGACTTCGTTGTGGAGTCGTCGTTGATGCGAAAAGAAGTCTTGAAGCGCCGTTTAATTTACGAGCGCTTGGCGGTTGATATTCTCATGGAATTGTATCAAAAATTTAAGTGTCAAAGCCGATTAAATCTTGAGGTTAGATTTATGTTTTAATTCATTTGCGAGATTGAAAGATTATTTCACTAGGAATTGCGGGCTAAACACTGTGTGCGTTCTTGGATGTAATTGGAGCTGGGAAACACCAAGAGTGTGTTTGTGTAACTCGAGTGATCTGTAATCTCCATGTATCGCTCGTTCTATAGTAGAATTCGTTACTGCTCTCCCCGTGGACGTTGGTCTTTACAACTGAACCACATACATCTAGTGTTCGATTTACTTTACTCGCTTTGTCTATTTATATCGTTCGATCGCTTGTTCCGCGCGACACAAATCATGAAAGCAGTTGAATCGTTTTTGTCAATCCATATTGACTCCTAAAGACAGATTTGACTGCTCTGTTACGTACAATAATACACATCTGTTTTTATCAACTATATGGCCTAGTCAACTTCGAACATTTGTGGATATGCTTCTACTTTGATATTTTCATTAAATCTAAATCTTGCGATTGACCTTTTCTTTGCTCGGACCACTGGAAACTTTCACAACAGACAAATATTTTCACATTCATTCAGATCTAATTTTTCACAAAATGTTTATAATTTGCTTTATGGAAAAAAACACAAAGAAACAGATCCAATGATTCGAATAGCATCAGCTAAACACGGGATAAGTTATCCATTCTGGGAACTATGTTACTAGTATTGATAGAGTTTTGCAAATGGGTTTTGGGATCTAAAGTCACAGTGTTTTTCATTTTTTGTTCAACTTTGAGGAAATGCAATTGCATTTGGAAAGTAGCATTCTTGGAATGAAAATAGATGTTTTTATTCTTCCAACTTTAACATCACTCAAGTTTCATAATTTTGGAAATGATTTCGAAAACCCTAATTTCTCGGCCAAGGCCTCAACTTCCAACGAGCAGCTGGCAAACCAAATTGACCGCCAACTAGCCTCGCCTGAGGCGCGAACTGCCGATTTGGCTCCCTGGTGGCTGAGTTACACTGGCAAATAATTGAAGATTTTTTTTTTTAAAATATGCATATTAACAAAAGTTCTTCACAAAATGTAGTTTTTACCAAACATAATTTAGGTCAAAGTTGCTTCCCAATGTATTTCTAAAATACATTCTACCAAACACTATTTGCATTTCAAAAAATCCCTTAGCCCAAAGGCATTTGCATTTTCCCAAAGATATATCCCCAGAGCAGAACCAAAAAGACCCGGAGTCGTCAGATAGTAAACATATATCGACCAATCTCCTTAATGAAGGATTGAGGTTAGCGAGAGCCAAGAGCGCAGTAGGCTTTGATTTTCAATATTACTCATCTTTTTACAGTTTAAATTCACAATAAGTTAAAGAGTTCCAAATTCCCTGTTAATATGAAGGATTTAATATCGTAGATTTGCTTCAACGTGGCTTAAGTGAGACATGCTCGAGGCGATGTTTAGTGCATAAAACCGTCTTTGACCGGAAATATTAACCTTCCCAATTGATTTACCATTTCTTGGCGCTCCAAACATCCCAAAGTTCAGGGAAAAAAAAAATTCACGAAAATTCTTTTCAACCAAATTAGTACACCGTAAAGCGAATTTCTTTTTCAGAGACTTAAATTTGGGTATTGCCAGTAGGGGCGTGCATGGTTCGGGCCGGTCCGATCCCGGCATGGAATCGAGGATCGGACCAGTAGTCTCGGTCCTCATATTTTCAGGACCAGAGACCGGACCGGGAAGACCGGTGGTCCAGTCCGGTCCGATCTTGTCCCGGTCCAGTAGAACCGCTAACACCAACCAACTGTTTATAAAAATCTAGTCCTTAGAATAAAATATGCTTCGATTGCATGTTAATTTATAATTTATAACCTCGGTTGAATGAAAAGGTAGGTAAGTTTTTTTTAATCATTGTTTTGTTTTGTTTTCAAATATTTATATTTCTTTTTTCTAATTGTGTATATATAACTATATATTATAGGCAGTCCGGTCCGAGCCGGGCTGGTATGGTCCGGTCCTAATACATGAACCGGGGATCGGACCGCCCAATCATCGGTCTCATTTATTGGAACCGGGGACCAGACCGTCTACCTTAAGGACCGGACCAATCCGCCCGGTCCGGTCCGGTTCGGGCCGGTTTGGTCCAGTTTGCACACCACTAATTGCCAATGCTGACAAGGGACTTTCGTGATCACAAATAGACAAATGGCAAGACTTACTGTTGACGAAGGCAATGTAGGCCAGTTGCGGGTCTTGTTCGCGTTGAATTGATTTGAATGTTGTGGCCTCTTCTTCACTGGTCTTGACAGTGAAAGCTCTCATGCCACTGTCTATCTCTTCCAAGAAAGAACAGTATAAATGAAAACTTGTCTTTGAACTGGGACTCTACGTAGGTACTAGGTCGGTAAAACCGATGGATCGAGCATAAATGACTCGAAGATCTACGCATAGTTGACCCAGTCAATTGCGAGTATTCACTTGAGAAAAAAAAAATTTGTTCAAACGGGACACATGCAGAAGTCCATCTTTAGTTCGAGCCACTGAATTTCACCGAAGCCCCCTTCCCTCTCTGCTGCAAGTTCAAAGCTTTTGCTTCGCCATGTTATTAGCATCTTGACGATTGTTTCTTTGGAAGACTGGGTTGCATCTGTGAGCTTGAAGGATGGATTCCGGACGGGCACTAAACTATCAACCATCGAAGTTTTCAAATTGAGTGCGATGATAAGCCACTGCTCGGACTGCAACCTTTTGGGAAGTACCTTGTCGATTATGATAATCAACCTACAGAAATTGTTTATGATATGATGGGGAAAGATTTACGGTCGTGCCAAACTTGTGTTTTCTTGATGATGGTTTCTATATTTATGATATGAAAATGGGAGAAAATATAGGTCAAAGATAAAGAAAAAATAAAAAGAAAAAGCAGGACTTTTTTGTGCATTTGTTGATTTTCATGCTTTTATGGCAACGAGTGCACAGCCAATAATGCAGGTTGGGATTGCACTCCAACGAGTGCATAGTCAATATCAAATCCTTGCTCTGAAGAAGACTAAGAAGTCTTTGCAAATAGATGGATCCAGATCGCCTAACATTGAGATTTCCGTGACATGCGTGAAATTACTCAAATCAGGCCGTTCATTTTTATTTGGACGGCAAGATTTGAGTAATATCATGCATGTCACGGAAAGACAATCCAAATACCAAATAGAGCGCCCCACATGTCAAATGAATGGTGAACAACTCGTCATGACGTGCGGTCACGATTACGAGATGATGGGTATCGCTTTGCTGATGACTGTCGGCTCATCCGTCTAAGTCAAAGTCGTCTAATGACGTTCCAATTTATCCAAATCAGAGGCATTTTCTACATCATCTATTAAAGTGGATCGGTATTGGCCAACTAATGAAAGCACGGTTGAGGCTTCTACTTTTCTTTGGTCCCAATATGACCGCCCAAGCGTAAGGGCCGCGTGGTCTGCTGAAAGAATGAAGCTTCCTAGAGTAGCAAAAGCAAAGGAAAAATTTGGATATTGAAATGGACAAATGTTGCGACTTGTCAATTTAACAGCATAAATGTTGGGGGGATGGAGGAAAAAATACACGTGAGTAATTTGGCCATTTTCTTATTTCGTTACTCTCGTCGACAGCGTTACTATAATCTTTGTCGCTAACTATCGACACATTGGCGCTATAGATAACTCAGTCCAAGCCGTTCGGCATCCTGCTCACACGCAATGGAACTTTGGTAGAATAGAGGAGGAGCCCATTATCATCCGATGTATCAAACTTGCGGTTCTCGCGGTGAGCCTCGGTGTGCGGATTTTGATCTGGATTGGCTGTCCTAGGAATTTATCGAGCAATTTCGAATTCATCCTGTTGCGCGGAACCAAGCGGTCGAACAATAAAATAGACAGAATGAGTAAAATAAATTGGAGCAGCAATGAATTCCACTCAATATTTTAAACGGCTTCGACACTTGAACTCTTGATGTAATTCCGCGAACAAACGAAGACCCAATGTCAAGCACTCGCTCGTAAAACGGCGCTTCAAGACCCACGTTCGAGCACTCACATATGCGGTGCTTCAATTGATCACGATCTTCACGTCTTCGCTTCCTCCGAACTTACGAAAACCCCCTTGCTGCGATGATCTTCGTCTAACGAGCAAAATAGATATATATATATACACACACGTATATGTCACTCTTCACGTGAAAAACCAGAAGAAGAAGAAAAAAAAAAAAAGGAAACCTCCATGTAATATACAGTCAATTCCATGGCCGAATATTTTGTAACCCAAAAAAGGAAATCAACTTTATCACGTTTCTCGTATCTCTGCTCTAGGAGATCCGAAAACAAACTTCTCAAGATACGCCTTTTCGCATATTTGATTTCGTTTTTATATGCCCTGTTGACCATGACTGCGCCATCGGACTTCCCTTTTCTTGATGTCAACATAACATTGAAAAAAAAAATATTTCAATATCTTTACTGTCAACAACGGCGCCTTTCCTTTTGACTTTTTTTTTTCTTTTCGTCATGACAATCTTTAACACATCCATCGTCCTTGTAAGCAATAAAGCTACAGTACTATGAATTGATGAATGAAAACAAGGAGAAAATATTAGGTACTCCCGGAGCAATGCTCCTTTACCAATTAAATCCCGACATCTGGATCAATGGGTCCCACATTAACTCGCGATTATTTCTGTCGTTACTTTTTCTCTCTCCCCCTTTCTGCCGTTACTTTTTTTCTCTCTCCCCCTTCACTTTCATTCTTCTTCCTCTCTCGCGCGAAGCTCATGGCCACAGATCTCAAGCTCCATAGCCATGGCAGCCGCGAGCTCCATAGCCATGGTGGCCGTGAGCCGTGCGCTCCAGCTTCGCACCCAAGACTGAAAACTTGTTGGTGGCAAAGGAGGCCGCGAGTCGTGAGCTCAAGCTCCGTGATTGGGAACAGAGAAGACGTCGGCCATGGACCCATTAGACGAAGCTTCGGCAGGAGGAGAGAGAGCAGATGGGAGAGATGAGCAGGTCCCTGTGGCGTCACCAACGCCTTCCATATCCATAGCCGCCATGGCTGTGGAGCTCGAGGTCTATGGCCATGGCTGTTGCCGGCTTGAGCTCTCGAAGGCATGGGAGCCGCGAGCCTGCGAGGGTTTGGCTTGGACGCGACGCCGATGACTCTGCTGGGGCGACGGCAAGTGGAGGTTCTGCAACACCAACGAAGCAAAGAAGCTTCGGTCGTCGGGGTGTTCATCTGGATAGAGGAGAAGGATAGAGGAAGAAGAAAAGAGAAAAAGTAACGAGATATTTACATAAATGGTCCCTGAACTTTGACAGAATGTGCAATCCGGTCCCTAAACTTTTAATTTGTTCAATTTAGTCCCTGAACTTTGGTAGAATGTGCAATTTGGTCCCTAAACTTTTGACTTGTTCAATTTAGTCCATACACTTTTAGTGTATATTCAATCTAATCCTTGAATTATAGGAAAATGTTCAATATAGTCCTTTTATTAATTTAAGATCAGGGATAACGTTGAATATTTTCATATAGTCCAGGGACTAAATTGAACATTTACTAAAAGTTCAGAGACTGAATTGAACAAGTTAAAAGTTTAGGGATCAAATTGTTCTTTCTGCCAAAATTCAGGGACTAAATTGAACAAATTAACAGTTTATGGACCAGATTGCACATTTTGCCAAAGTTTAAGGACTATTTGTGTCATTTTGCCAAAAGTAAAAGGGGAGAGAGAAAAAAAAGTAACGAGAAAAACGGGAGTTAATGTGGGACCCATTGATCCAGGTGTCGCGATTTAATTGGTAAAGGAGCATTGCTCCGGGAGTACCTAATATTTCCTCGAAAAGAAGGGATCAGAGAGACGCACAACCAACGCTGATGCCAAAAGACCCAGAAGTCGGAAAAAAAAACGGCAAAATGAAAAATTCAAACTGATCAAAACAAAACTCTCAACGCTTGTTTTGAGATCATACATGACATGCCAAGAAAGCCATCGCAGTTCGAATAATCTTTGTCGTGTCCATGTGGATTTGATCTTTCTCCATGGACGGTGTTGTTGGATATACTATATATTCATATTGTACCATTTCCAAATGGTTTTAAGTTTGGGGAAAGAAGACAATTCGTCTAACAGGATGTCACGATGATAACAGACCATGATTACGTCATGGATGAATCTTGACCGGTCCCAGCGATCTTTGGCTCGCTCGAGGCCTGCAAGCCACGAGCTCACCAGATTGAAGAATCTGTGTGAGTAATTTGTTCTACTGAGTCCAAGCCTCTCATTGTCACTGGTGCAACCTGGCGTGTAACTTGGATGCTGATTGCGCAAGCAAAGCAAATAGTACACACCCCCTCCTTTCTTTTCTTTTTTTCTTTTTTTTTGGCTGGACAGGCCATGATACGGGCTGGCATTTGGATGGCTGGATCTTGCGGGTCGTGGCTCGCCGGCCTTGGGTGACCTCGAGATCGTTGGGACTAGCCAAGCCTCGAGCTCTCTCACGTCATGGCCGATCGCCGGACGGATGATCGTCGCCGAGGTCCGCGGTCGGCAGAGGAAGGAGGAACGAGCGGCGGGCGGAGCAAGGTGGAAAAAGGAGAAAAGAAAAAAAGAAAAAGAAAAAGAAAAGAAAAGAACTAAATTTTTGAATTTTTTTAAAATAAGTAAAAAAATGAAAAGATAGGAAAAAATAATTATAAAGAAAGGGTGTGAGAAAGAGAGGAGGAAAGAAAGATGAGGACAATGTTTTTCTCGTCTCAAAAAGAGGAAAATATTTTCCCTACTTTTGAAGTTTTTTTCATCGGTGGAATTTTTTTTTTTCTAGACTAACTTATTGTCCGAGAACCAAATACGGGAAAATTCAGAAAACATTTTTCAGGAAGTTATTTTTCGCAAAACATAGATATTTTGACCAAAAACATATAGCTCAAAACACTCATACGTGGTCTTCACTCGAGAACAAAGCAACCCTAAGAATATATACACACACACCAGTCCACGTTTCTTTCTTCAACTTCTAAAAAAAAAAAAAACCCACAGAAAATTGCATCTAAAACGGGTCCCACGCGCTTTTGGAGATGGCCTCTTCCAAAACTTGAACTTCCATATTTCTCTGATCGTGATGTCTTCATGATTTCCTTTTTTATTATTTATTGACTTTCCTGCACGAAAGACTCAGCATGCCACCACAAGCATTATCTTATAATATATATTCTTGGACTACAAAACGGACTGCAGCAGAAGAAGAAACCGTATCTTCAATTTCCTTTTTCGTCACCGGCTCAAATTCGAGTCATCTTTTAACATGGCCTCGTCTCAGAAACAACTCTCCATATTGTTCCTTGCTTACGTCCTCCTCATGCTCGTGCATCAAATGGCTTGTCTTGCTTCGTCTCCGAGCTCTTCTCTAGCGGCCATAGCTGGTGCTAGTAACCAAACGGTAAATGAGGAAGTGGAGGCACTCCTAACCTGGAAGTCTAAGCTACACAGCCAGAGTCGCTCTACCTTGTCTTCGTGGAATGGGAGCAACGCTTGTTCATGGCGCGGGATCGGTTGCGATCATCTCGGCAGCATCACGAGCTTGAACCTTTCAGATTCTGCCATACGTGGTACGCTTTATCATCTCAATTTCTCCCGATTGCCGAATTTGATCGCTCTAAATCTTGCCAACAACTCCCTCTTCGGAATCATCCCTCCGACCATGGCTCATCTTGCCAAGCTTACTTATCTGGTATTGCTTCGAAACAACCTTTCGGGGAGCATTCCAGCTCAATTCTGGTCGTTGGGATCTTTACAATATGTGGATTTGGGTCTTAATAATTTAACCGGCTCAATTCCCAGTCAAATAGGTAGTTTGACCAACTTGTCCTATCTATCCTTTTCAGATAATAAGCTTTCTGGTTTCATCCCTAAAGAAATAGGAATGCTTAAATCTCTCAATTATCTCAACCTCGTGAGCAACCGCTTCACCGGTCCAATTCCTTCTTCTATTGGAAACATGAGCAACTCGTCCACTCTATTCCTAATCAACAACCGCATCACCGGTCCAATTCCTTCTTCCATTGGAAACATTAGCAAGTTGTTTGATATACGACTTTCCAATAATCAACTTGTTGGTTCCATTCCAAAGGAAATAGGAATGTTGGGGTCTCTCAATCAACTTGATTTATCAGACAATGATCTCAATGGATCCATCCCTACGACTCTTGGAAATCTAAGTAATTTGGCATCTCTTTACCTCAATGACAATCAACTTTCTGGCTCCATACCTTCGGAAGTTGGAGGAATGAGATCCCTCATGCATTTACAGCTGCTAGACAATGATTTAACAGGCCCTATCCCGTCGTCCATAGGGAATTTGACCAATCTGATTACCCTTTATCTTCATATAAACAAGCTGTCTGGTCCTATTCCCAAAGAAATCGCAATGCTTGGGTCTCTCGTGGGTCTCGTGCTTTTAGATAACAATCTCTCTGGCTCGATTCCGTCCGCAATAGGTAACTTTAGCAATCTCAGAAATCTGCAGCTAAGCTACAACAATTTTGTCGGCCACTTGCCACAAGATATTTGCGGCGGTCCAGTTTTTCAAATGCTTTCCGCGAGTGACAATCACTTCACTGGTCCCATTCCGCGAGGCCTCAGGAACTGCACAAGTTTGATTAGAGTCAGGCTCGAGAACAATCAGCTCAAGGGAAATATATCCGAGAGTCTCGGCACATACCCTTCCTTACTTTATCTTGAGTTGAGCAACAATGAATTTTATGGTGAGCTAACCCCAAGACTGGGCGAGTATAGCAATTTGACAAGCCTGCAAATCTCCAATACCCGAATCTCAGGCGTGATACCCTTTGAAGTCGGCAACATGACCCGATTACAAAGACTTGACCTCTCTTCAAATAGTCTTGTTGGGGAAATTCCAAAAGAACTGGGAAAACTGAAGTCTCTCGGTGAGCTTTCACTCTGTGACAATCATCTTGTAGGCAACATACCTCAAGAACTTGGAAATTTGTCTGATCTGTCAAGCATTAACGTGGCCGGAAATAAACTGAGTGGCTCAATTCCTGGACAACTTGGGGACTGTTCGAAGCTTCTGTTTTTGAATTTAAGTAGAAATGGTCTTGACAGAAGCATTCCCGTCGAGATTAGCAATCTTCAATCTCTTGAAATTCTCGATTTGAGTCAAAATTTGCTTACGGGTAAAATACCTGGACAACTTGGGCTATTGCACAAATTGGAGACACTCAATCTCTCACATAACCAACTTTCGGGTTCCATTGGGTCGACCTTTGACCATATGGCAAGCTTGATGTCAATTGACATATCGTACAATGAGTTAGAGGGCGCCTTACCAAAAATTCCTGCCTTTCGTAATGCTACAATTGATGTTGTGAGAGGAAACAAAGGCTTGTGTGGAGTTATTGATGGTCTCAATCCATGTCCAACGACGAGGTCCAAAGGCAAAAGTAACAACAAAAAGCTGCTGCTGATCTTGGTGCCAACTTTAGGTTGCCTACTCTCTCTGCTTCTTGTTGTGGGAGGTTCGAGTATCGTACGCCGAAGAGTAAGGAAAACAGAGGCTAGTCCGAAAGACGGAACCAATGAAAACCCGTGGGCATTATTGAGTTTTGATGGAGGAATGGTCTACGAGAGCATTATTGAAGCTACAGAGGAGTTTGATCCCAAATATTGCATCGGTGTTGGAGGACATGGGAGTGTTTACAAGGCCCAGTTGCAAACAGGGGAGACTCTTGCTGTAAAGAAACTTAAGGAAGCAGTGGACGTCGAAATTGCTAGCCGAAAAGCATTTGAAAGGGAGATTCATGCGTTGACCGAAACTCGGCACCGAAATATCGTCAAGCCCTATGGCTTTTGTTTGAGTTCTCAACATTCGTTTTTAGTGTACGAGTTCTTGGAATGTGGCAGCTTGAAGGATGTATTGAACAATGAGGAGAGGATAACAACATTTGATTGGAAGAAGAGAGTGAATGTTGTTAAAGGTGTGGCTTATGCTTTGTGCTACATGCACCATGAATGCTCACCTCCTATAGTTCATCGAGACGTATCGAGCAAGAACGTTTTATTGGATGCAGAATACGAAGCTCACGTCTCTGATTTTGGCACGGCCAAGGTTCTACAATCTTATTCATCCAATTGGACTTCCTTTGCAGGCACCTTTGGATATGCAGCTCCAGGTCAGTTGGTTTCTTCAAAATTTCACTCATTTCATTTTATAGACATGAAAATGCTTATGCAAGATCCTCATCCTTACCTACCTTACTTTATACGTCTAAGTACCTAACACTAAATCTAAAGCTATTCACATGATGTGAAGGTTCAATAATAGATTTCTTGAGATTTAGGCCCACCAATTAACAAATTGGAATTTTTCCTTGGAGAAATTAAATTTTTAAAATTTTCATTTAAATCTAAACTATGCATTAATTGATACATAATTTATTCAAAATAAGTTTAGATTAAAGAAGCATGGATACTGTATAAAAGCTAGAAAAAATCTGCTCTTTTCTCTATGTAGAATTTGCATACACAATGGAGGTGAACCACAAATGTGATGTTTATAGCTTCGGAGTGGTGACACTAGAAACGATTATGGGAAGACATCCAGGTGATCTCATATCTTCTCTTGCGTCCTCATCTTCATCATCCTCACGCCATTCAACAGCTTCTTGTCCACTGAAAGAAGTGTTAGATCAAAGAATTCCGTACCCGGAAGGTGACGTGCTAGGGGAAGTGGCTTTCGTGACAAAGATGGCATTTTCGTGCTTAAGTCCCAAACCAGAGCATCGTCCAAGCATGCAACAAGTTTCTCGAGCTATATTGGCACATAACTCAACCGCGTCAATCGCATCGGAGGCCGTCAAATTGGAAGAGCTAGTTGATCTTGCATGCTTCACTAATTGATGTATTTTGGTCTTTTTGTTGCAGTCTGTGCAATGTTGGAATATGCGAATACTTGGGGGGCCCTTGTTTCTCACAAAAATTGAAGTGTGATCTGACGAAATATACACATGCGCACAAAATGCCCCCGACATGGGTGCTCGTTGCCCGGTCAGCGAACGGGGATTCCGCTCATTTGATAGATTATTGTAAGGAGTTGTGCAAATGTAAACACAAATCATAGTGAAATCTCTTTGCAAGACGTAACTCTATTCTGGGGTGAACCTGGGTAAACCGTGCGTCATCTATTTTTCTTCTATTATTTGTGTATTCGTTCTGAATCGATTTGCGATACTTTCCTTCATGCAGCAAGCTGTGACCTGTATTTTATATATCCTAGTCAACTTCATTATCTATCTCTACAATTTGTCAATTAATGCAAAGCACTCAAGAATCACCGCGATTTGCAATTTCAACCCGAAAGAGATGGAATACAGCGATTTACTTGTTACCATTCGTCGTTATTGGTGACTTGTGTTGTAGAATCGCAAATACTGACGGTGAAGAAGGGGATACGCTCAAAAGTTGCCAGAGCACAAATGGTATAAGCTGGCATCAAGCTTTATGGACTATCTCTACCACCATCATAAATTATACAAAAACTCAAATGCCGATTAGAGTGTCGTTTTCTTAGATCAAATTAGGTACGTATCTCTTCAAAGAGGGAGAGAGAGAGACCATATTTTAGTAGGGGTTAACTTTTAGAGGTAAGTGCAAGATGAGTCCCAAAATTCGAAAAGTGCATGAAGTCGAAAAACTTGTCAAATTAGTAGTATTGAGTATCTCCATAAATTTAGTCCAATTTGCCGAATGAAAAATACTGGCATGACATTTACTTATGTAATTCGGATGCACATGAGTTGCATAACTTGTCAAATTTTTAAAAAGTCATTATTGAAAAGAAATGATGACCCGGATCTGTGGGAATGATAACCTGTTTCAGCTGGATTTTCGTGTATGTTTCTTAAAGTTAAGTTTAATTAGAGGTTAAATACGTGTATGCAACATCGACCGGAGATGAGCCAAAAGAGATCTTCCTCCTTATTAGGGATTGAGAAACAAGCAAATTACTTATTTTTAACTACATTGATTAGCTAGTATCTTTATTTGCATTTTTCCCTACATTGACGTCAAGTTGCAAATGTATGGGAATCCGTCCAAGTCTTTGATGTGCCGTGTCTCAGGAGTGGAGAGGATCTTCTCTAAATTACGTTATTCAAGTTCACTTTCATTTAAAAAAAAAGGGTAAACCTTCTTGACCTTTTTTTTTTTTTTTGAATTTCTGGAATTTCATCAAGCAATACTCGACTTCATGGTCCTAATTTTGTACTATAAGTAAATCTCGGTTGTACTTCGTCCATTTCAACACATACTCGACTTCATTGTCCTCAGTGTTGTTCCTCACTTCTCTCTACTTCTCATGAAAAACGCCTTGTCTTGCTTCATCTCAAATCTCTTCTCTACTGGCTCTTGCTGGTGCTAGTAATCACACCAGAAATGAGGAAGTGGAGACACTCCTGAAAATGGAAGTCTAAGCTAGACAGTAGACAGCGGGAGTCGCTATACTTTGTCTTCGTGGAATGGATGCAGCCCTTGTTCATGGCACGGAATCGGTTGTGATTCTTTTGGGAGCGTCACTAGCTTGAACCTTTCGAATTCTGCCGTGCATGTCCGCTATGTTTGCTTAGATCAAATTAGGTAAGTATCTATACATTCTTCAAAGAGAGAGACCATATTTTAGTAGGGATTAACTTTTAGGGGTAAGTGCAAACTGAGTCCCAAATTTCGAAATTTGCAATGAAGTCCAAAAACTTGTCAAATTAGTACAAATGAGTCTCAATTAATTTCGTCCAATTTTCCCAATGAAAAATACTGACATGACATTTACTTATGTAATTTGAATGCACATGACATCGCATCAGGACAAAAAATAAAAGCTTGTGAAATTTTTTAAAAAAAGTGTCATTATTGAAAAGAAATGCCGACCCGGATCTAAGGGTATGACGACCTGTTTCAGCTGGATTTCCGTGTATGTTTCATAAAGTTAAGTTTAATTAGAGGTTAAACACGAGTATGCAACACCGACCGGAGAGTAGCCAAAAGACAGTTTCCTCCTTATTATAGATTGAGAAAAAAAAGAAAATTTCATATTTTTAACTACATTCATTAGATAGTATATAGTTATTTGCAATTTTCCCTACCACTGACGTCAAGTTGCTAATCTATGAGAATACGTCCAAGTTTTTGATGTGCCGTGCTTCACAAGCGGAGAGAATCTTCTCTAAATTACATTATTCAAGCTCACAACAAAAAAAAAGTAAACCTTCTTGGCTATTAACCAATATAACTCCAAACATTGAGTTGTCCACAAATTATGGACCACAATAAAGAAAGATTTAAAATAGTACCTTTTTTTTTTTGCATTTCTGGAATTTCATCAAGCAATACTTGACTTCATGGTCCCAATTTTGTTCTATAAATAAATCTCCGCTGTACTTCTTCTAGTTCAACACATATGCGCCTTAACTGGTCTATTCCTTTCGTATAATAAGCTTTGTTTCATCCCTAAAGAATTTGAAGGCTTAAGTCTCTTAATTATCCGTACCTAGCGAACAATACCATCACAGATCCAATTCCTTCTTCCATTGGAAACATGAGCAGCTTGATGATCGTACTGCTTTTCCACAGCCAACTTGTCGTGTCCATTTCAAAGGAAATAGAGTGTTGGGGTCTCCCAATGAACTTGATTTAGCTTCCGATTATCTCAATGGTTCCATCTCTGAAACTCTAGGAAATTTGAGTACCTTGGGATATCTTTACCTCTACAACAACCAACTTTCGAGCCCCATACCTCTAGAATTTGGAAGAATGAGATCCCTCATTGATCTTTAGATGCTAGTTGTCCATAGGTAACTTGAGTAATCTAAGCATTCTCGACGTTTTCACTAACAATCTCACAGGCTCTATCCCTTGTTCTCTGGGATAGTCAAGTAAATTGACTAAACTGGTACTTTTCCACAACTGTCTGGGGGGCATTCTTAACATTGAGATCAACAAAACAAAACCAGTCTGTCATCTCCACCTTGGTGATAATGGGGCGAGGGTCATTAGGCCCTGCCTACTAAACCACATCTTCAGTTATTGACTCTTTTATGTTTAGATTTTGATTTTCCATGTAATTAGGTTTCGTACTATTATTAATGTAAGTACCGTTATTTCTGACCAAAAAACAATATCAATGGATTTTGTAATCGTTTCAAAATAATTGAAATGTTAGAGAATTATACCGGAAGCATTTCAAATATCATCACAATCATACTAGTAAGGTAGGAAAACAGATATGCGTGAAAAAAAAAGTAAATAAAAATCTGATTGAAAAGTTTTCTTTTTTGTTCCTTGGAAGGATTGTTGGAGGGTATTCACAATGGCACTGACTAGAAGAACTTACAATCAAATGGCAAAGGCAAAAAGTTAAATTAGGCAGAAACACCAACGCTGAGTCGGCAGAAGCACAACACTGGATCGGTAAAAGCACTAGCTCGATGAACAATACATGAGCTGATATTAAATCAGAACTAAACACACTGAAATTACAATGACAAATCTAAAAAATGAAAATGACACAAATATTGATGCATGTCTACACAGTTTCCTAAAGACAGATTCGTCCCCTCCCGTATGTGCTTTGAGGTTTCGTGAACGTCTGTCTCCCAAGATACAACTGTAAAACAGCTACAGAGATAAGCACAGTACTCCAGAGCTTTCGGCAAACTTGACCAAACACGAACACCATCAAAATCGATGCAAATGCATAGGATAGAAAGAGATGGAAGTTATTTTTTTCTTTTCGATATCTCTCAAAATCTTAGAATGGGAGATCTCACACACACACACACACACACACACACACACACATATATATATATATATATATATATATATATATATATATATATATATATATATATATATATATATATATATAACGTCAATGAGAGCATTTCAAAGATAAGGAATAATGGCTCAATAAATCTGTCGTTATAACTTTAATTATGTAACAGCAGAACCATAACGGTAGACTCATAATAGCAGAACCGTTATGATTCTGTAACGGCAGTAGAGCCATTATGCTTCTGTTAACGGCAGAGCCATAATTACAGAACCGTTATTCATTCAATTATGTAACGGCAGAATCATAGTAGCCGTTACTTAGTTAATGCTATTAACATGCCGCTAATTAGCTCAACAGCTATTACGTAAAATTTGTAATGGTTTGAGTTGGAAAAAATTAAAAGAGAAGGCAAAAATGGGCTTGTCGTAGGGCCCATTACTAATCTTGCGCTCGCGCCCAAATTTCAACTTGTCGAGCCTCTGTCGGGGTCTGGGATTTGCACCCCCCCTACGCATGCGCGTGAGCCATAGCGCATGTGTTATGAAAGTTACCACTCTAAAGGAGTGAAACTCTATATAAAGCACTCACAAGCCTTCTTTCTTTCCTATGTGGGACTAGCATAATTTCACTTCCCACTTCCAACTCAATAGTGTTCTTTGAGAAATAATTTCTCATTCACTCTCCCATCAAAATATCTCAATTTTTCAACAATCCCCCACATGAATGAAATTTGTTTTGGTTTTGACTTTGTGATAGTGTTCACCAAATAAAACCTGCATAGGATAGGTATGTGTCACCCTTTAAACCTACTTAATTTACCGGTGTCGCGACCCGCCCTCGATTTTCGACTAATAAATCGAGAAAGGCAAGCTAATAGATGGCCAAGAGAGGGCCTCGAGTGCAAGCTCCCTTTTGGCTCAGGCTCTCCCAAGCCCATACCAAGTCGCAACGTCGAAAAATTCGTATTCAACCTTAGTGTGATCAGATGGCATGTGCGAGTGTACACACGAAAAGGGAGTCGCCACCGATTTTTTGAGGAGGGTAGATCGGAAACCCTATTGAGCGGTTAGGAGGGACTGCTCAATTCTACGCAACCAGAGATTTTCTTGGGTTCGGGGATTAATTTACCCTAGTACATCTACTAAAGCCCTTGCGGTTACCGCGAGATTGATTGTTGCCTAAGATGATCATGTGAGGTTTAATTGCTTTTTAGTTCCTAATCATGTTTTTACAACCATGCTAGGCATTCACGCAAAATGGTATTGTAGGGGTTTGTTTGATGATATTCTTCTAATTTTCGAACTTTATCTTAAAAAGAAAAATCAACCAAAGCATTCCAAGGGCATAAAGAAGAAGGATAAAGAGCTATTCTAAAGCGATAAATAAAAACCCGCGGCCCTCAGGTATTTGGATAAAAGCCGCAAATAAAATGAAATAAAGCTCAACAATAAAGTCGGGTGTACAAAAGAAACGAACCGGAATGGACATCGGCCATCCACCATCGCGGGAGAGGGTCTTAAGATATTAATTAGGCTAAATATCCAAGAAAACTATTTTTTTTAAAAAAATTCAATAATTTTCTCCAATTAATTAATTTTTTGATTTTATAATTCTGAAAATGGTGATTCGGATTGGTCTTCTAAACCCAACCCTTCTGAAGCCCCGAGCCTCGGAGAGAGCCTAGAGCCCAAATGAAAATTAAAACAAGAGAGGCCCACTTTTTCTAAAGCCCAATTAACCTAAAGCTAGACCAATCTTCTTTCTGAATTCTCTTCCAAAAGCCCAATATCTGCAGATTTTAAAATAAGCCTACGCGTCAGCCCAATAGCAATTTAGACTCAAATCCACGCACACCTAATCTGTACAACCACCTTGTTTATTTGTTTTGGCTATTTTTTATTTTAATTTCTTTTAATCTATTTTTTTTACGTTGTCTTCTTCCCCGGACTTCTTCTTCTTCATCTGTCCTTCTGTTCAGACGCCTCCCTCCATAAACATCACAGCTCAATACTTCAGTCACCCGCCACTTCGTCTTTCGCCGACCGCCGCCGACACCGACGATCACCACCATACTCGCTCGCATAAAAAAAAATCCATGGACTTGACGGACCGCCCTGGCACCACCATGACCATCGCCGACCACTACCAGCGCCGACGATCGCCATCAAACTCGCTTTCATCAAAAGTGTCCGTCGAATCCGACACTGCGACAGACTCCATAGAACCAACACCAGTGGCATGCCGCTTGCTAGCCTCCGGATCTGACCCTCGTCTAGCCTCACCAGACCACCCCCTTTATCTATTCATCTATTGACGCGACGACTAGATGCAAAAGGCTCGACAAAGAAAATTTTTTTAAAAAAATAACCAGGATACATGCATGAGTTTAAGAATTTCGCCAAGTACGCGATGGAAGAGGAGTGAAACGTGAGCATTTTAGACTTGCAACGTTGAGACTTCAAACACCACATATACATACTGGACATCGGCAAATGGCAGCCCGAAATAGAATAAACTAACTCGCGTATGGGCGGAGACATGATTCTCGCCTTACCCAAAACAAGGCTGAAAAGAGTGATAGAAGTTACCTCGTCAAGAACGTACTCCGGGTTGCGTTGAAGCTTGAGTGCTTTGACAGAACCGAGTGAGAATGAGGGTCGGTGAGGAAGGTTCGGCAAGTACCCTTTCAGTCCGCGACCTCCGGATACGGTAACGGAGGAGTGAGGCTTCCGGTGACCGAGAAAGTTGAGTGACGGACGGCGACTGTAGAGGACTGAGACTTAAGAAAGGGAGTTCTTTTTTTTTTTTACTCCATCTCTTTCTCTGTTTGGTCTCAGCCTCCTTTCTCTTTACGCTTTTTTTTCTTTATGGAACCCAGTGATGTATCTAGCAATATCTCCTAGAGGGGGGGTGAATAGGAGATTCTGAACAAAATTGAAATTTCTTGCGGAATGAATAAAGTTCAGTGTACGATCAGGAACAAGAACCGTATAACATTGTGCAGAAAATCTAAACGCAAGGGTAAGAGTTTAGAGAAGAGAACATTGCACACGATATTTATAGTGGTTCGGCTTAGATCAAGCCTACGTCTACTCTCCCACGATGACAGCCGATCGGCTGGATTTCACTATGAAGAATCAAGAGGATTACAACCACTCAAGTATTTTGTTTCTCTCTCACACAGATTTCACAGTGAAGGATTTTGGGTACACAGAATACTCTTTGGATGAAACTCAAATTATGCTTGCACTTTGGATTGTTGTTCTCCTTCTCCCCTTAGTCCATCATGATTCTTCTTTTATACTCACATGCCTCCGAACTAGCCGTTGGATTCCAGCCAAGGGATCGCTCTTCAATCCTTGATTGGACGTCATCAATCGTGATTGAACGAGACTGTATCTTCAGAAGATATGTAGACCGTTGGGTAAGACATTGAGCCCTTCTGATTCAGTCGCCCATACAACTGAATCTCCAGCTTCCATAAGTGTGATAAGTTTGAGTTGATTCACAAGGATATATTCCTTAGAAGATGATATCCCATTATAGAAAGTCCCTTAATTGATTAGAGGGGATATCAGGATAATCGAATATCACTTGCCTTGATCGGAAACCTGCCATACGTGGGTCTTCGTGTTTTGTAAAATGCGGAAACTGATCTTTCTTCATATTCGTCTAGAAGAGATTTGATTCTTACTATATCAGTTGACACGGAATGGTAATACGGAGATTTGATGTGATCCATCCGTCACTGTTTAGATCGTCAGAAGCACTTCCATCTGATCCTTCGTCAGAAGCACTTCCATCTAACCCTTCGTCAGAAGCACTTCCATCTGACCATTCGTCAGGAGTACTTCCATCTGACCCTTGGTCAGCGCGACAGAATTGGAATCACTCAACCTGCTGCTTACACATTCTTCCTGCATCACATTTCATTAAATAATTTCTTTTGAAGGTTTTGTCAGAATCAAAATGTAGGAGAATTTCCACAACAATCCCCCCCTTTTTGATGGTGACAAAACTTCTCCAGTTGCAAATTACAAATGAGTGATTAAAGGAAAATTTAACCAGTGATAAAATAATAAAAGTGAGTAACCATCACATTTGCTCCTGCAGGTAATCATCATTAGAGATCTTGTAATGAAAGTGTTCTCATAGGAGAGCATGATCAGAGTAAGATTATCCTGCAATGATCCTGCACGAAACTAAACTTAATAGATTATCCTGCAAAAAGGTAAGTTAGGTTCTTCTCCCCCTTTCTTCTAAATTGAAATATAATTAGAGGTAATCTAATGAGACTGCATAAAAGTAAATTCAACTTCTCCCCCTTTTTGTCAACATCAGAAAGAAATTTGTATAAAATTTAAAAGTTGCTTAAAATAATAACGCGTCCCATAAGAATAGAAAATGAAATAAGGAGAATGTGGGTGAGTTTTTAAGAAGAGGGATGATCTTCAGGCTCATTATCAGCCTCCACTCGGGAAGGTCCTTCATAGCTACTTCCCATCATCTGAGCATGGTCTCTTACAGCTTGAGAAGATTGCAGGTTTGAAGCTATTCTGTCCGTTCTGACCAGTGTGTATGTAGGCATGTTGGCGATCTCAGCACAAAACATTCTCCCATAGAGATCAATGGACTTTTCCAGCTTAGTCACCTGACTAGTCAAACCCTGCAGCTTCCTATCTGTCTTCTGTTCAAAAGCCTGCATTTTCTGATCAAATCTTGTTTCCATTGCAGCCATAGTCTGAAGAAGAGTATTTTGAAGATTTTCAAAATGCGCTTGAAGTTCCATTTGTGGTTCCTAAGGTGCAGGTTCTTGAGTCTCCCCCTCAGTTTGTGCCTTGGTAAAAGCTTGAGAAGCTAGGACTTCAGTGAGAAAAACATCTGATGTAACAGGCACAGGCTCTTTCTCCCCCTGATTTATAGCCCTTTTCCCTTTTGCTTTTGAGCTTGGCACGAAGACTATTTCCTCATCAATGTCCATTGGAATGGACTGTGCACTGGACAATTGATCTTCTCGGGCAATTGCTGAAGCTAGACTTGTAGCATCTTTGTAAATTGTTCCCCTGGTGGAAGAGACAGAGTAAGCTCCAATGTCATCTTGTTCTTCCTCCTGTTCTTTTGACGCCAACTTTGCTAGAACTTGTGCTAGCAATTGCTCATGATCACAATTGACAATTGTGATGTCATACTCTGTGTTATCTTCAATTCGTGCAGCTTGCTCCTCATCCCACATTGTGAGGAATTATTCCTTAGTCAGATCACAGGGATACACAACTTTTTCTTGTGGTTGTATTCCTGTTTCATCTCCTTCTTCCTCATCTCCTTCAGCACTATGATTTTCGGACTCACCATCTTCATATGATCCACCTCGAGATTGAGTAGCTTCAGAATCATATTCCCCTATTTCTTCCTCACTTGCTTCTGAGTCCTTATCAGTATGACTGTCTGTTTGTTGCCCCTTAACAGCCATGACTTTTCTCTTCTTTGGAGATTTCTGCTTTGACTCTTCCTCGAAGTCCACAATGACTGGTTCATTGTTCTTTGTTCTCCATCCAGCAGGAGTCATCTTGTACCCCATCTTTGTTACCATAGTCTCTCCAGCAGTCATCAGAGGAATGTCCTGCTTGATAAAGGCACCTAGGCCATCAATCTTGAAATAATTGATTATTCTGAAGATCAAGGCGGCATAAGGAAGTTGGCCCTTTGGCTTGAGAACTGATCTGTACATGTGCAATAGTACTGTATGAGTAAAGGAAATCTTCTATCCTGTCAAGATTCCCCATAACAGCTTTGCCTCGTACTTTGATATATCTGTCTTTGATGCTGCCTTGGGTCTGAGACATTCGATGATCACCTTGTGCATCATGATATGTTTCAAGGGAAAGTCCGTGTAGGCAATATGTGACTTTGATTCCCTTGAGAAACTCGATTTGCCAGTCAGGAAGCAGAAAGCTTCACCTGCAGTGACATCTAAGGGTTTGAAATCTCCCTTTCTGGTTCCCATGATTGCAGCCAATTCATCAACAGTCAGAAAATACTGCTTTCTTTTGACTGTGAAAGCCAGAGAGTTGAAGTTGACAAACTGAAGATTTGAATAGAAGTAAGCTACCAAATCAGGAAAAGTGAAGCCTCTCTTAGTTATAAACTGATCTATCTTCACCTTTTCTAGATGCTTCCTCAGATAGATGCCATTGCTGTCAAAGTACTTTAACTCAAATACCCTTTGAGGTATAATACCTCTCTGTTTCATTGCTTCAAACCTTTTCTTTGTGAGCCTGATTCTGGAACAAGGGATCAAGAAAGCTTTTATCCAAAATAAAGCCTATATTTTTCACAAAGTCATTGAACAAAATGTCATCATCATCTTCCACCTTTGCCTTCGTGCCGCCAAGTCTAATTGGGGATGGTTTTCGTTTCGAGCATGTCTCTGCCACTTTCTCCTTTCCTTTTCTAGAGACAGATGCAGGTTTTTCTACAGCAATTGGTTCAACGATTTTCCCAGGCAAGCTAAGAAACTCCAATAGTTCGCCCTCACTATCGAAATAGTGAGTGTTCAGCAGTTTTCTAAGTTCGTTACCAAAATCTCCTGCAGCCTTAATCCTATCATACATTGGCTTAATAGAATGAGCCATAGATTCTTTTCCTTCAAAGGCAGACAGAGACAGATATTTTGCCAGGCGGAGTGTTTCTCGCTGTTCGTTGATTTGGGTTTCTGTGAGTTCCGCGCCACTTGCAGTTGAGGTGGAGAACTTCCTCTTCGACTGAGGCGTCTTCTTCGAGTCAGAGGCTGATTTTGGAGCCATTGATGCGTAGAAAGTTTAAAACTTTGAGTGAAAGAGTGTTGTTTTGAGGAGGAAATCGAGAGCGAGAAATTTCGAACACAGTTTTAGGGTTTTGATTTGAGAGAATTTTGAAAGTGAGAGAACAGAGGTGACGGTTCAGCTTTTTTATAAAAGAGGCGGTTATTTTTGGAAACAAAAGAGAGAATTTTGATTTTCTAAAGGGAAAAAAAATTCCTTTAATAAAACAAATATTCACCGTCAATCAGATATTCGGAGATATATATTCATATGAGGAACTTACCTAAAAGATAGCTTTTAGAGATAACTGACCTTTTTAAAAGAAAGTGTGAATTTCTTCTTACGCGCCTTTTTGACGTTCCTTCTGATGCTCCTTCTGACGCTCCTTCTGACGCTCATTCTGACGTTCCTTCTGACTCTCCTTCTGACGTTCCTTCTGATGCTCCTTCTGACGTTCCTTCTGACTCTCCTTCTGACGTTCCTTCTGATGCTCCTTTTGCCGTTCCTTCTGATGCTCCATGTTCTAAGGTATACTTAAGAAGGAAGGTTAATGATGGATAATTCATTTCTGATAAAATTAAAACTCTATTTATCAAGTGGTTTAGTAAAAATATCTGCAAGTTGATTTTTCGTATCAATGTATTCAATGTTAACATCACCGTTCTGAACATGATCACGTATGAAGTGATGCTTGATCTCAATATGCTTTGTTCTTGAGTGAAGTACAGGATTCTTTGTGAGATTTATGGCACTTGTATTGTCACATAGGATTTCCACAGTTGATTCTTCAACACCATAGTCTTTGAGCTGCTGTTTTAGCCAAAGTATTTGAGTGTAGCAACTTCCAAGAGATACGTATTCTGCTTCAGCTGTACTGAGTGCCACTGTATTTTGCTTCTTTGAATACCATGAGACAAGCATGTTTCCCATGAGCTGACAAGTTCCAGATGTACTTTTTCTATCAACTTTGCAACCTGCAAGATCTGCATTTGAATATCCCTTTAGTATAAAATCAGAAGATTTAGAATACCACAAACCATAGTTGGGATAAGTCCCTATGTATTTGATTATTCTCTTGACTGCTGATAGGTGTGATTCTCTTGGGCTTGACTGAAATCTTGCACATAAGAAGACACTATATAGAATGTCTGGTCTTGAAGCTGTGAGATAGAGTAATGATCCAATCATACTCCGATATAGTTTGGGATCAACTTCCTTTCCATCTTCATTTTTATCTAATTTTGAGGAGTGAGACATATGAGTTTCTGTCTTCTTGCCATTCTCCAGACCAAACTTCTTCACTATTTCCAATGCATACTTCTCTTGAAATATGAAGGTTCCTTTTTGAGATTGATGAATTTGAAGACCAAGAAAGAACTGTAATTCTCCCATCATACTCATCTCAAATTCATCCTACATTGCTTTAGAAAATTTCTTGTAGAGAAGTTCATTAGAGGAGCCGAATATAATATCAACAACATAAATTTGAACTAAAAGGATATCTTTACCTTTTCTTTGAATAAAAAAAGTGGTGTCTACATTACCTTTAGTGAAGCTGTGTTGAGATAAAAAGTTACTTAACCTTTCATACCAGGCGCGGGGTGCTTGTTTCAATCCATAGAGTGCCTTTTTAAAGACATATACCAGATCCTTTTCTTTAGGTTCTTCGAAGCCAGGAGGTTGTTCAACATATACCTCTTCTTTGATGTAGCCGTTTAGGAAGGCACTTTTCACGTCCATCTGAAAAAGTTTGAAGTCATTGTAACAAGCATAAGCAAGAAGTAGCATAATGGCTTCTAACTTGGCAACCGGTGCGTAGGTTTCATCGTAATCTATTCCTTCTTCTTGAGAGTAGCCTTTTGCTACAAGTCTTTCTTTGTTTCTTACAACTTTTCCTTTGTCATCAAGTTTGTTTCTGAATACCCATTTTGTTCCAATTACTGGACGATTTTTGGGACGATTTACCAGTTCCCAAACATTGTTGACCTTGAACTGATATAGCTCTTTCTGCATTGCATTTATCCAGTTTTCATCTGCTAATGCATCTTCAATCCTTTTTGGCTCCAATTCAGATACCAAGGCAATGTTGCTCATTGCTTGCTTGAACTTGGATCTTGTCTTTACGCCATCACTTATGCTGCCTATGATAAGTTCCTTTGGATGACTTGACTTATGCTTCCAGTTTTTGTCAAGGCCATCATTTGAGGATATTGTGGATTCATTCTGTTCATCTTCTGGTCTTTCTTCAACTGAGGAAGTTTCCTTCTAAACATTCTCCGAACCCGTATTCACATCTGAGTCTGCTCGTGAGTTCGTGACTTGATGAAGTGCATACATTTGAATGGATTCAGGTTCATCATCCTGGTAGCTTTCATCGAACTTGATGTTCACCGATTCCTCAACATCACGAGTGTTCTTGTTGTAGACTCTGTAGGCTTTGCTTGTTGTTGAATATCCCAAGAAAATTCCTTCATCTGATCTCTCATCAAACTTTCCAACTCGATCATTAGCATTCTTTAGAATAAAGCATTTGCAACCGAATACATGAAAGTATACAACATCAGGCTTTCTTTCTTTGAAAAATCATAGGGAGTTTTCTCAAAAAAAGGTCTGAGGGAAATTCGATTTAAGATATAACATGCTGTTGAAACGGCCTCAGCCCAAAAGTTAGAGGCAATTTTACTCTCAATAATAAGAGTTCTGGACATTTCTTGCAAAGATCTGTTTTTTCTTTCTACTACCCCCATTTTGTTGAGGAGTATAAGGTGTAGAGAAGTTATGCTGAATTCCGAACTTAGTGCAAAAATCTGAGAAACTTTGATTTTCAAACTCTCCCCCATGATCCGTTCTCAAACTGGAAATAGTGTAACCCTTTTCATTTTGAATTCTTTTAGTAAATTTTGAGAAGGATATGAAAGCTTCACTTTTGTGAGCAAGAAATGAAACCCATGTAAATCTAGAGAAGTCATCAACTATGACAAGGCAATATTTCTTACCTCCAATGCTTAGAGTTCTATTTGGTCCGAAGATGTCCATATGAAGTAGCTGCAGACAATGCTTAGTGGAAACTTGATTTAAGGACTTAAAAGAACTTCTTACCTGCTTACCCAGTGTGCATGCATGACATAGTCCACTTTTCTCAAATTTTGTTTGAGGTAGTCCTCGAACAAGTCCCTTCTTGGAAAGCTTTGAAATATGTTTTACACTAATATGACCTAACTTTCTGTGCCAAAGATCAGATTCATCCTTAACAGAAATAAGACATTTAGCATGTTCACAGTCAGCATTAATATCTAAAAGATAAATGTTCCTATGCCTTCGTCCCGTGAAGGATTCCTTTTTATCCTTGCTCATACCTGTGCATTTTAGATCTTGGAACCAAATATCATATCCAGAGTCACAGAGTTGACTTACAGAAATCAAGTTGTAGTTCAATCCTTTGACTAGAGAGACATCTTTAACGGTCAGATTCCCAATCTTTACATTTCCTTTCCTGATGACCTTTCCCTTGTTCTTTCCTCCAAACGACACGTTTCTTCCATCACAATCTGAGAAGGATATAAATACATCTGGATTTCCAGTCATGTGACTTGAACAACCACTATCCAGAAACCACTTGTTCTTCCTTCTCTTTGGTACCTCAGTTTCTGAATCTGAACTTGAATCTGATTCGGCCATGAGACAGATGTTTACATAATCATTTTCGCTTTCATCAGAATCACTTAAAGTTTCTGCCTTTAGAGCCTTCTTGTACTTCTCATACTTGAGTTTGTCCTTCTTCAAAATTGGGCAGTGCGGTTTGATATGTCATGCCTTCTTACAGTGGAAGCAGATCACGTATTTGCTATCTTGTGAGTCGTTGCTTGATATTTTTACATCACTCTTCTTCCAAGGTTTCTTTCCTTTGATGTTTCTGCCCTTCCGAGCCATCTTCCTAAATTTCTTGACCATGAGGGTTAATTCTTCATCATCCTCATCTTCATTATCTGTATCAGAAAAACATTGATTAATTTCAGTTTTTAAGGCAATAGATTTTTTACCTTTCTGTTCTCCCTTTTTGTTTGCTCGTTCTGTTTCATAAGATTGCAAAGTCACGACTAGCTCATCCACCGAGAGTGGTCTGATTGTTTGGCATTCTTGAATTGATGGCTTGATGTAATTCCAATCATCTGTGAGTCCACGCAGTATCTTCCTGACTTGCATTGGTTCAGCGATAGGTGCCCCTTGTCTTGCAAGTCCACTTGCCAGAGTCTGAAACCTGTCTATCATATCTGCAATAGATTCATCAAGCTTCATTTCAAATCCTTCATAGTCACTCAGTAAAATACTGAGCTTTGTTTCTTTCACACGATTTGTTCCTTGAAAGGTAACATGAAGTCTATCCCATATTGCCTTAGATGATTCTTCCTCTGAGACACGATTATAAAGAGGAGTAGATAAGGCACAAAAGAGAGCATTGACAGCTTTAGAATCAATGCCTCTTCTTTTAGCCTTTTCAGCATCAGTCATTGTTGTGATAGTATTTACTCCGTCAGCATAGGTTGGATTTGTAGCATTTGCAGGAACTATTCCATTTGTAACGATATCCCACATCAGATCATCATAGGCTTTGAAGAACCACTTCTTCATCTTGTTGCTCCACATATTGTAATCCTTTCCATCAAAGTATGGTGGCATGTTGGCAAAGTGCGAATCGCTTGTTCCTGAAGAGTGATTGCTAGACATAGTAGATCGTTAACTCTGAAGTCAATAAATACTTCGTAAAATGAGCAACCTGCTCTGATACCAATTGATGTATCTAGCAATACCTCATAGAGGGGGGTGAATAGGAGATTCTGAACAAAATTGAAATTTCTTGCGGAATGAATAAAGTTCAGTGTACGATTAGGAACAAGAACCGTATAACAGTGTGCAGAAAATCTAAACGCAATGGTAAGAGTTTAGAGAAGAGAACATTGCACACGATATTTATAGTGGTTCGGCTTAGATCAAGCTTACGTCCACTCTCCCACGATGACCGCCGATCGGCTGGATTTCACTATGAAGAATCAAGAGGATTACAACCACTCAAGTATTTTGTTTCTCTCACACACAGATTTTCACAGTGAAGGATTTTGGGTACACAGAATACTCTTTGGATGAAACTCAAATTATGCTTGCACTTTGGATTGTTGTTCTCCTTCTCCCCTTAGTCCATCATGATTCTTCTTTTATACTCCACTGCCTCCGAACTAGCCGTTGGATTCCAGCCAAGGGATCGCTCTTCAATCCTTGATTGAACGTCATCAATCGTGATTGAACGAGACTGTATCTTCAGAAGATATGTAGACCGTTGGGTAAGACATTGAACCCTTCTGATTCAGTCGCCCATACAACTGAATCTCCAGCTTCCATAAGTGTGATAAGTTTGAGTTGATTCCCCAGAATATATTCCTTAGAAGATGATATCCCAATATAGAAAGTCCCTTAATTGATTAGAGGGGATATCAGGATAATCGAATATCACTTGCCTTGATCGGAAACCTGCCATACGTGGGTCTTCGTGTTTTGTAAAATGCAGAAACTGATCTTTCTTCAGATTTGTCTAGAAGAGATTTGATTTTTACTAGATCAGTTGGCACGGAATGGTAATACGGAGATTTGATGTGATCCATCCGTCACTGTTTAGATCGTCAGGAGCACTTCCATCTGACCCTCGGTCAGAAGCACTTCCATCTGATCCTTCGTCAGAAGCACTTCTATCTGACCCTTCGTCAGAAGCACTTCCATATGACCCTTCGTCAGAAGCACTTCCATCTGACCCTTCGTCAAGAGTACTTCCATCTGACCCTTGGTCAGCGCGACAGAATTGGAATCACTCAACCTGCTGCTTACACATTCTTCCTGCATCACATTTCATTAAACAATTTCTTTTGAAGGTTTTGTCAGAATCAAAATATAGGAGAATTTCCACAACACCCAGAACCACCTGTTAAGAGGAGGAGAATGTTTGGGAGTTGTATCACCTTCTTCTCTTTTCTTTTAGAATCTCACCGACGAAGACCCCTCGAAGAACCCTCTTTCCCCACTCTATCTTGCATTTTTCTCTATTTTTCTCTTCGTGAACCCCCTTTTGGTTCTCTCTATGTATGTTCTTTTGTTTTCTTTCAATCGGAAATCCTTTCACACTCCTGGCTTCCCCCAAAAGAAGAACCTCCTTCACCACTCAACCTGGAATGCTCTCTCAAATTTTTTCGAAAAACATCCCCAAACTCTATTCTATTCTCATGGTTCACTCATTTTTTTGTCCTTTTTTTATACGAGAACCAAGCCTCCTCTTCTTCAACTACCAGACCCTTCATGAGCTCCTCTCTCTCTCTCTCTCTCTCTCTCTCTCTCTCTCTCTCTCTCTCTCTCTCTCTCTCTCTCTCTCTCTCTCTGTTTTCTTTTCCCAAATCCTCCCCCTGGAACTCCCTCTCTATTTCTCACGGTTCCTACATTTTTTGTCTTTTTGGAATACAAGAACCAGACATCTCTTCATCTCTATTCTCCCATCTGGCCAGAAGCGAGGTGTGTTGGGTCAACGGTCGTCGAGCGAGTTGAGGCGACTGGTCAGACACGATAGAGGCGGCGACGCATGAAAGAACGTTGCTTTTTTTTTTGTTTGAACCTCTCTAGCCTCTGTGGTACTAACCCCACCAAGAGCAGCCATTTCCTTCTCACTAGTCACTCTGTCTCTCTTTGTTTTTGTTGGAAAAACAGTGTTAAAAATGAATAATACTGTTTTATAGATATGGAGGATACTTACAATTCGAATGACAATAATAAACGTAAGCAAACTGCCTTAAATATGAAAACACTAAGTTGGCAGAAGCACAGAATCTGAGCCTTTAGAAGAAGGTCAGAAGCAAGTCAGAAGCAGAAAAAACTGAACTATCAAATGCAGGTCAAAAGCAGGTCAGAAGCAGAAAAACTGAACTATCAGATGCAGTGTTCAAAACTCGTCAGTTGCAACTACATCTGAACCCGTCAGATGCACTGTTCAAAACTCGTTTGATGTAACTGCATCTGAACCCGTCAGATGCAACTCAGATACACCCGTCAGATGCAGTTCCTTATGAACTCGGCCAGAAGTAGTTCCTTCTGAACCTCTAGAAGCAACTTCAGAAACACTGAATCTAAACTCGTCAGAAGCAGTGAATCTGACCCTTCATGAGGATAAAAGCTCAACATTCAAAAGAGTAAAATCTGCACGGAAATACAATAGTATAATAAGAAATTGAATTAATAAAGAATACCGAGGTCTGTGTTAGACACATTTTCCTTAAAGCAGATTCGTCTCCTCCATACGTGCTTTGAGGTTTCGTGAACGTCTATCTCCCAAGATACAACGGTTAAGCAGCAATAGAGGCAAGCACAGCACTCCAAAGCTTCCTGCGAACTTGAACAACATGAGAACATTATCGAAAACAATGCAAATGCAGATAATTCAAAAGAGGGAGAAGTGATTTTCGTAGTCCGTAGTTCTTATGTCGTGTATGAAACAGAACGGGAAGCTATCTATTTATAGGCTAAGCGAGGCATTGCGAAAATAAAGAATAACAGCTAAATAAATTATGCCGTTTAGAGCCGTTATGTATTTAATTCTGTAACCACAGAATTATAACAGCCGTTACTTAGTTAAAACCATTAAAACACCAGTAAATAACTTAAGAACGGTTAACGGCTTGAGTTGGAAAAAAAATTAAAACATAAGGCAAAAATGGGCTTGTCGCGATGCCCACTTTCCGGTTCTGCATTCGTGTACGTAGGCCGTACGCTCGCGCCCAAGTTCAACTTGTCGGGCCTCTATCGGGGTCCGAGATTTGCACCCCCCTACGCGTGCGCGCAAGGCATAGTACTTGTTGCAATAGTTACCACTCAAAAGAAGTGTAACCACATATAAATCACTTCAAGGCCTTCTTCCTTTCCTATGTGGGACTAGTGCTTTGTCACTTCCAACTTCCAACTCAATGGTGTTCTTTGAGAAACAATTCCTCATTCACTCACCCATCAAAATACCTCATATTTTCCAACAATCCCCCACATGAATGAAAATTATTTTGGTTTTGACTCTGTGATAGTGTTCAACAAATGAAACCTGCATAGGATAGGTAGGTATCACCCTTTGAACCTTCCCTTGTGAAAGTATATTTAATTTACCATCTATTCAGTAGACTTGATGTCCTTGAACTGTCCTGCTTTCTTAGTAAATGACCCATACACTTCACATATGAATCATCTAAACGTTTGTTCAGTTCTCATGAGTATGTTCGTTTTGGCCATGAACATCGTCCTGGTTTTGCGAGAGTTTCTAAAGAATTCAGCCCTCAATAATTCTCCTTTGAAGCAGCCCCACTTCTCTCTCACATAGGTGATTACTTAATCTTGAGTAATTGATTTACTCTACTTAAGAATCATTAAAGCATAATTGCTATCCTTTTCCTAATAAACCCTCACTATAATTGATTTTTCTCCACATATGTGAGAGATATCAAATCACTGTTTCTTTTATAGAAATGGTTTGAGGGATAGACCCCCACAGTGATATCATTCAGTTCATATAATTACGTTGTCCCTTTGAACCTAGATCTTGGGATCTCCAGTCAGTTAGGTTGGATTTCCTTTATATCAACTTTTTCTGTAATGGGCTTTAGTCCCATTCCTATTGTTGACTTTTCAACTAACTCTCTGTTTAACCCTTTGATTAGCGGATCCGCAATATTATCCTTTGACTTTACGTAGTCAATAGAGATAATTCCAGTTGAGAGTAGTTGTCTAATGGTATTGTGTCTACGACGTATATGTCTAGACTTACCATTATACATGTTACTCTGTGCTGTTCCAATCGCAGATTGACTATCGCAATCTATACAGATTGGTGGCACAGGTTTTTGCCATTTTGGAATATCCTCTAAGAAATGGCGTAGCCATTCAGCCTCTTCACCACATTTATCCAAAGCTATAAACTCGGATTCCATTGTGGATCTGGCTATAACAGTTTGTTTACAGGATTTCCAAGATACAGCCGCACTTGCCAATGTGAAAACATATCCACTAGTAGATTTTGAGTCTTTTATATCAGATATCCAGTTTACATCAATGTATCATTCTAATACAGATGGATACATGGTATAGTGCAGGCCATGATTCCGAGTATACCGTAGGTACCTGAGTACTCTTACTATTGCTTTCCAATGGTCAGTAATCGGATTGCTCGTATATCTACACAATCTACTAACCGTATAGGCAATATCTGGTCTAGTACAACTCATTAAGTACATTAGACTTCCAATAATTCTGGAGTATTCTACTTGAGGAATACCCTCTCCTCTATTCTTGGATAGATGAAGACTATTGTCTAATGGTGTTCTAGCAATACCAGAATTATTCTTGCTGAATTTTTCAAGAATCTTGTCCACATAGTGTGATTGGTTTAAAACTAAACCTTCTGACGTTCTTGTGATCTTAATCCCTAAAATCACATCATCAAGTCCCATATCTTTCATGTTAAATCTTGAATTCAACATATTCTTGGTAGATTTGATCATTCTGTCATCACTATCAATAATAAGTATGTCATCTACATACAGATATAGAATGTCATATCCATTCTCTGTCTCTTTAATGTAGACACATTTATCACATTCATTGATTTTAAAACCATTGGTAATCATTGCTTTATCAAACTTTTCATGCTACTGCTTTGGCGCTTGTTTTAGACCATACAATGATTTTACCAATTTATAGACTTTTCTTTCTTGTCCTGGAACTACAAAACCTTCAAGTTGTTCCATATAGATTTCTTCATCCAAATCACCATTTAGGAAAGCTGTTTTTATATCCATTTGATGTACTTTTAGATTTCGCAATGCTGCAATTGCAAGTATCATCCTAATGAAGTTTATTCTCGTCACAGGAGAATAAGTATCAAAGTAATCTAAGCCTTCTCGTTGTCTGTATCCTTTGATTACAAGTCTGGCTTTATACTTATCAATGGAGCCATATGCTTTCATCTTCCTTTTAAAGATCCATTTGGACCCTAAAGGTTTACAACTATGAGGGAGATCCACTAGTTCCCAAGTATGATTATGCAAAATAGAATCAACTTCACTTTTTATTGCCTCTTTCCATAGAGGTCCCTCAGAAGAACTCACAGCTTCTGTATAAGTTAGTGGTTCTTTTTCTAACAAATAAGTTAGAAAATCATTTCCAAATGATTTTTCCACTCTTACTCTTTTGCTACGTATTAGTTCATGATCTGAAATATGACTTTCATCATTCATAGTTTCATTCGTTCGTTTAGACGAACTTGAACCATCATTGGATTTGTAAGGAAATACATGTTCAAAGAATGAAGCTTTCCTAGACTCCATGTTCGTATTCTTGTGTATATCTGGAATCTTAGATTCATGCACAAGAAATCAATATGCATTACTGTTATGTGCGTAGCCTATAAAGATACAGTCCACCGTTTTAGGACCTATCTTAGTTTTCTTTAGTGTTGGAACAATTACTTTAGCAAGGCACCCTCACACTCGTAAGCAATTGTAGGATGGTCTCCTACCTTTCCATAGCTCATAAGGGGTTTTATCCTTTTTCTTTTGAGGTACCTTATTTAAAAGATAATTGATTGACAAAATAGCTTCACCCCACATATTTTGAGGTAAGCCTGAACTTAGTAACATCGCGTTCATCATTTCTTTCAATGTACGATTTTTACGTTCAGCAACACCATTTGATTGAGGTGAATAAGGCGTAGTTACCTCATGTATAATTCCGTGTTGTGAACAGAATTCACCAATTGGTACTTCATACTCACCGCCTCTATCACTTCTCAATCTCTTGATTTTCTTATAAAGTTGATTTTCAACTTCATTCTTATAGAGAATAAATTTCTCTAAAGCTTCATCTTTGCTTTTAAGCAAATACACATAGCAGTATTTAGTGCTATCATCGATAAAGGTAATTAAATATTTATTACCACCTCTTGTTTGTTCGAATTTCAAATCACAAACATCACTATGAATCAATTCAAGAGGTATGATACTTCTGTCAATCGATTGAAACAATGATTTCATTAATTTTGTCTCAACACAAATTTCACATTTGTGTTTTGAATCAATTTGGAATGAAGGTATATGTTCCAAGTTAATTAATCTACGCAATGTATCATAATTAACATGTCCGAGTCTACCATGCCATAAATTGGAGGACTCAAGCAAATAAACGGAAGGCTTATTATCTTTATTGATAATTGTCATAACATTATTAGTTACATATCCCTTCCCCACATACATTCCAGATTTAGACAAAATAACTTTATCTGACTCGAACACCATGCGAAATCCATGCTTGTTCAACAGTGATCCGGAGACCATATTCTTTCGAATTTTCGGCACATATAATACATTATTCAGAGTCAGCTCTTTCCCAGAAGTCATCTTCAGAAGCACCTTCCCTTGGCTTTCAACCGCAGAAGAGGCAGAGTTTCCCATGAACACTTTCTCCCCATCAATTGGTTCGAAAGTCGTGAACATGTCCTTATTGGAGCACACGTGCCTAGTTGCCCCAGTGTCAATCCACCATTCCTTTAGATTGAACCCAATTAAGTTCACTTCAGAAATCATTGCAGAGAGGTTTATGTCTGACATGTCTTTTGTCATGTCATTCACCATATTTGTCTCATAATTCTTCATCTTTGAAAGTCTGCAATCCACAGATCTGTGACTCGTCTTGCCATAGTTGAAGCATTTCCCTAGAAACTTGTTATTGGAAACTCCTCCTTTTGGTCCCAACTTCGGCTTGGCGACCTTCTTATTCTTGTGGCCGTGCTTATGCTCCACAACATTTGCCTTAGCTGTAGCAGGATTGAATCCTTTGCGTTCAGAGCTTCTGTTGTCTTCTTCAATTCGAAGTCTAACAATCAGCTCCTCCAGGTTCATTTCCTTTCGCTTGTGCTTGAGGTAGTTCTTGAAATCCTTCCACCCAAGAGATAGCTTCTCAATAATCGCAGCCACTTGGAAGGTTTCACTCAAGTTCATTCCTTCAGCCTGAATCTCATGCAAGATCACCTGAATTTCTTGCACTTGACTGATTACAACCTTAGAATCCACCATCTTATAATCAAGGAATCGACCAATAATAAATTTATTTGCTCCGACATCCTCTGTTTTATATTTCCGGTCTAGGGATTCCCATAACTCATTTGCCGTCTTTATTGCACAATAAACATTGTACAATGAGTCATGTAGTCCATTCATGACATAATTCCTACATCGGATACCTTAGGAGGTTCCTTAGTCAAGAATCTCGCAAGATTCAGTGTTGTTAAATAAAACAACATCTTCTGCTGCCACCTTTTAAGTTCGATCCGTTGAACTTTTCAGGTTTCTCACCATGGTGGAAAGAAGGCGCAGCAGAAGTATAAGATGATCCAAGCTGATGAACAGCAGAGGTAGAGCTTTTGGTGATGTCATCAACAGGCACATCAACAACGTCTTTTCCAGTAGCCATTCGAATTGTAAGTGTCGAATCGAATCGAAACGAATATGTTTTAAGATTGTTGGAAAAACATTGTTAAAAATGAACAATACTGTTTTATAGATATGGAGGATACTTACAATTCGAATGACAATAATAAACGTAAGCATACTACCTTAAATATGAAAACACTAAGTTGGCAGAAACACATAATCTGAGCCTTCAGAAAGAGGTCAGAAGCAAGTCAGAAGCAGACAAAACTGAACCATCATATGCAGGTCAGAAGCAGAAAAATTGAACCATCAGATGCAGTGTTCAAAACTCGTCAGATGCAACTGCATCTGAACCCATCAGATGCACTGTTCAAAACTCGTCAGATGCAACTGCATATGAACCCGTCAGATGCAACTGCATCTGAGCCCGTCAGATGCAACTCAAATGCACTTCCTTCTGAACCCGGTCAGAAGCAATTCCTTCTGAACCTCCAGAAGCAGCTTCAGAAGCACTGAATCTGGACTCGTCAGAAGCAGTAAATTTGACCCTTCATGAGGATAAAAGCTCAACCGTCAAAAGAGAAAAATCTGCATGAAAATACAACAGTATAAAAAGAACTTGAATTAATAAAGAATGCCGAGGTCTGTGTTCGACACAATTTCCTTAAAACAGATTCGTCTCCTCCAGTACGTGCTTTGAGGTTTCGTGAACGTCTGTCTCCCAGGATACAACGGTTATGCAGCGATAGAGGCAAGCACAACACTCTAAAGCTTCCAGCGAACTTCAACAACACGAGAACACTATCAAAAACAATACAAATGTAGATAATTCAAAAGAGGGAGAAGTGATTTTCGTAGTCCGTAGTTCTTGTGTCGTGTATGAAACAGAATGAGAAGCCATCTATTTATAGGCTAAGCGGGGCATTACGAAAATAAAGAATAACAGCTAAATAAATTCGATCGTTTAGAGTCGTTATGTATTAAATTCTGTAACCACAGAATTATAACAGCCATTACTTAGTTAATACCTTTAACACACCGGTAAATAACTTAAAAACGGTTAACGGCTTGAGTTGGAAAAAATTAAAACAGAAGGCAAAAATGAGCTTATCGCAAGACCCACTTTTTGGTCCTACATTCGCGTACACAGGTCGTGCGCTCGCGCCCAAGTTCAACTTGTCGGGCCTCCGTCGGGGTCCGGGATTTTCATCCCCCTGCGCGTGCACGTAAGGCATAGTATTTGTTACAATAGTTACCACTCAAAAGAAGTGTAACCACATATAAAAGCACTTCAAGGCCTTCTTCCTTTTCTATGTGGGACTAGTGCTTTGTTACTTCCCACTTCCAACTCAATGGTGTTCTTTGAGAAATAATTCCTCATTCACTCACCCATCAAAATACCTCATATTTTCCAACAGTTTTTTGCACTCTCCGGACGCTCACCCCTTACAATCGCTCCTCTCTTTGGTGCTCTCTCTTGGTTTGCTCTTTTTTTTTTTAACAATCGAGATCTCCCCTCTGGTACTGTGGACGAGCTCTTGTATATGCTGGAGCCTCGTCGGATCCCCCCAAAGGACCTTCACGCGCTCATGTCCTCTAAAAAGGGACTGATTTTCCAGTTTTTGTCGCAGGCGCCATTTTCATTTTCTGCCCACTGTCCCCTGTTCTTGTACGTGAAAGAGAGCAGGGAATGTTCCCTATTGTAGACCCAGTTCGGTCGGGTTGGGTCGGGCTTGACCCGACCGATCCGGTTATCAATTTTAGATCAATTGAGTCCGTAATTGACCGTTTTTCATGAAATTGATACCAAAATCAGACTCCTCGGCATGTTTTCCATCTAAAATGGGTATTTTCGCGAACAATTGAATCGGAATTTAGCGAAAATCCCAAATTATGCCTAGAATCCAAAAATGATTTTTGCTTAATTAAAGGCTAAACCGACCGAATCAGTCCAAATTGAGGCCACCAATGGGTCCGAAACGATTAAAACTACAGGGTAGAAGTGTTTTATTAGAATGGGTATGCCCATATGGAATTTAATTTCACGATTTGTGAAACCGGGGACTAAATTGAAAGGCAATTGTGCAATTAGGTCCTTTTGGTTAAAATTGACCAAATTGAAGGGTAAATCGACACAATTTTACTTCAAGGTTCTTGGTACCAATGTCATGGCTTGTCCAAAGCAGAAATTGAAAATTAAAAGACTCAAAAAGCAATTTTTACGCTCGATTCGAGTTTATGTTTGTGAAGGAACATAGTGACCCAAGTCGAATTTTTGAGATTTATAAAGACCAATTTGAAGAGGGAATTAAAATAAAATTGTTGAGTATTTGTGTACATTTTTATGACCACGAATGGTATTTTTCTGATTTTTAGGGCATTTTTATAATTAAATAAATTCAAAAAAATATTAAAAATTATGAAAACTAATTTTTGTTCAAAATTGGTTCCTAAGACTAGGCCAAGGCTTCCAAAGTTGATTTTGCAAATTTATGACTCTTTTTTGTTATTTTTAATTAATTTTAGAAATAAAATCGAAATAAAAGATGATTAAAAATCAATTGTCAACAGCTGCCCATCTTTGAGAGTGAGCTCGTCGGAGGTTGCTCTCAAAGACAAAATGATACCTGAGTCTTAACCGACTTGACTGGGGAAAATAAAATGCTAATGACATCGGACTCTAAGAAACCTTTTGATGCAAGCTCAAATTCCAAGTTAAAAGTACAAGATGCAGAATGAATATATTCAACTGGTTGCTTGGTCGAATGAATACATGTAGTAAACTTAATCCTGCGCTGCTTCCCAAAGATACAGTGCTCACATAAGTCTAACTAACTTATTTTCTGACCCTTTAACAAGCCCATATCACTCAGTATCGTCATACCTGCCTCACTCATGTGCCCTAAACACATATGCCATAACCGAGTCAAGTTAGAATCTGACTCACCTGATGAATTACATCAGTTTCTATCACGGTCTCTCCTAGTAGATGATAGATAGAATTTACTTTCTTCCCTTTCATCACTGTAATGGCACCTCGAGAGATCTTCAGCACTCCACCTTCAGCGGTGTACTTACACCCGATATCATCAAGTGTCCCTAGAGAAATAAGGTTCTTCTTGAGCTCCGGTACATGCCTCACGTCTGTCAATGTGCGAACTACGCCATCATGCATCTGAATACGAATTGTCCCTATCCCCACAACCTTACAAGCTGTGTTATTCCCCAACATAACTCTACCACCATTTGCAGTATGGTAAGTAGTAAACCAGTTCCTATGAGGCGTCATATGATAAGAACTCCCCGAATCTAGCACCTATTCATCTCTTGACGAACCTGTAGTCACACACAAAACAGCCTCTGCATCACTAGTGCTCTCCTTAGCAATATTCGCCACACTGCTTGTGGCCTTCTGCTTATCACCTATGTTTCTCAACTTAGGACAGTCTCTCCTGATATGCCCTTTCTCGTGACATTCAAAGCACTTCACGCGTCCCTTAGACTTTCTATGGCATGACTTAGACCTGTTTTTACCTTTGCTGCTACTGGACCCTCGATGTTGCTCTCTACCCCGAATCACTAGTCCACGCGCTACATCCTGCGTTAGACTGTTATCTCGCAACTTTCTCTACCACTCTTTAGAAAACAAAGCGGACTTTACCTCCTTTGAGGTAATCGTAGTACGCCCCTGCAATAGAGAATCAGTAAAGTGCTCACACGACTCTGGTAAAGAATCCAACAACATCATGCCTTGTTCTTCATCTTCAAGAGTCTTACCGACGTTCTTCAAATCCATCATGTGTTTATTAAATTAATCTATGTGGATTCTGATAGACGTACCTTCAGTATATCTGAACTGGAACATCCTCTTCAACATGTACAAGTGATTGTTCAAACCCTTCTTTACGTAGAGCGACTGAAACTTTGCTCACAATGCTGCGGTACCATTCTCCTCGCCTACCTCTATTAGCACTTCATCCGATAAATTCAACAGGATTTGACTCCTAGCTTTCCTCATCAACACATCCTTATCAGCATCTTTCATTGATTCGGGCAACTTAGCCTTACCCTCCAATGCTTCTGCCAAACCCTGAGTTGTCAATAATGCCTCCATCTTGAGGCTCCATAACCCAAAGTTGTTCCTCCCGTTAAATTTCTCAATTTCAGCTTTCATCCCAGATATAATTACAGCAACAGAATTCCAGATAAAAACCAGACAAGCAAAAGCCCCAAATCATAATCCAGAAATCTTACCCTAAGCTCTGATACCAATTGATGTAATATTAATGCGCGGAAATAACCAGGATCTTGCAAATACGTCAATGTGCAAGCCTAGAGAAAATAACGAGGAACGATAAAGGACACCAGATATAACGTGGTTCGGTCCGAATGTCGGTATCTACATCCACGAGGAGAGCCAGCAAGAACAATCCACTATAATCGGATTTACAATCACTCAATACTCTCGTGTTTCCCGTACCTAGATAATACCCAAAACCCGAAGTGTTTACAATAAACAAATCAATTGGATATAATAGATAAAACTCACGAAGCACAAAGCTCACTGCGTCCGAACCCGTGCGACCGAAAAGAAGAACTACCAGATCGTCGTCTCTATTTTTCTCTTCTTCGTTCGCGGCTCGTTTTCTCGTTACTGTGCGGCAACTCTTTTCTTCGTGCGGCGTGGCTCGGTCTACTTTTTGCGTCTCGGCTTTTGAAGGCAATTGGAGGAGAAGAAACCTGATTGCCTTTTATTTCCTTTCATCCACTTTCCTTAGATGGGCCCCACGGAATATTACTTTCCCACTCAAGAACCTCTCTGTACAGTAGTGAAGTAGTCCACAAGAAGATGTCTTGGCCAGCCGTCCAAACGTGGACACATATTATCAAGATTTCCTCTCCACAAATCCATATATATTCACAAACAATTCAAATTTGAGACATAAATCTAACACCTACGGTGCTGGCGTGCTCGCAAAGAAGAACTTGATGTACCTCTTCGGGTGCTCTCCAGGCTGCCCGATCCAGCTCAATTGCACCAAGGACGGGGATGCCCTTTTAGGGGATTTCCTGGTACAGTCCCCGTCTCCGGATGCCGTCACCATCACCATCGAGGCCAAGTGCAATCACATGTTCGGGTCCATCGAGCGGCTCTACGGTAGTAACTATGCCCCGATGGGGAACAACGGCATCCTCCTCAACAATTGCACGAAGGCCTCCCCCTGCGATGTGCCCACTACGCAGGTAATCTAGGCCCAATTCCAATCCCTCTGCGAGCAGAGCAACAAGGCCAACACCAGCATAAGCTGCTTCTCCAAGGAGGTGAACAAGTACAGCACGACGATTCTCAACCGTAGGAGAAGCTACACGAACTCTTCGAATTTGATAGTGGACTGATCCTTCGTTGGAGAAGCTTCAGAATATCAACTAGCCTTTGCAGACCCGTTGGAACTGTTGCAGCAGTTCCTTTTCTAACACTGATCTCTAACAAAGCTGATGGACACTCTGTTCCTGTTTCCTGATAGATTTCCTGATCTTTTCATTGCACGTTTCTATATGCCAACGACTATAATATTTTTTCCAAAAAACATATGCACATGCTTGCCGTTCAAACATCACCAATACCCGATATTTCCAGCATCGACCTAAACATTATCACGTTTGATCTTTGGGTACATTGATGTTGTTTATGGAAAAATCATCTAGATGACTTGTGATCAATTATCCAATGATTTCTCTTGAGTATCTCAGCTTCCGAAGACGTCACTTTGATGATATAATCAGCATGATACCTTCAAGCCATTATGTACATCTCATCATCTTTGATTTGTTCTCCTCTTTGTTAAGATCTTCATCCTTGTACCTAGTCTTTGCTGAACTTACGTAGGTCATTGGTATCATCAAAATCTTCAACCATATTTGAAAGATAATTGCTCTTTGTCAAAGATTTGCTGCTTCGATAGCAATCCGATGCACCTTGTGACATCCCCTCCCTAGTCCCACATTACCCAGGGGAAGGTCTTGGCTTGGCTTATAAGCCATGAGGGCTCCTTAGACTTGCATGAGGCCTTTTCCCGGCTGAGTGTTCGGAAAGCAAAAAATCGTGTGGGTTGCAAAGCCCAAAGCGGACAATATCGTGCAAGTGGGACCCCGTTCGTTACAAATGGTATCAGAGCTGACCCCCGACCGTATGTGTGGACTCCCGGCCGTAGCTGGATAGCGGTGCCGTCCGTGAGCTCCAATGAGGTACGGGCACAACCGGGACGTTGTATCCGAAGGGGGGGAGATTGTGACATCCCCTCCCTAGTCCCACATTGCCTAGGGAGAGGTCTTGGCTTGGCTTATAAGCCTTGGGCCCTCCCTTAACTTGCAAGATGCGTAAGCCAAGACCTCCCCTTAGGCAATGTGGGACTAGAGGCAACGTGGGACTAGGAAGGGAATGTCACAATCTCCCCCCCTTCGGACACAACGTCCCCGTTGTGCCCGTACCGTACTGGGGCTCACGGACGACACTGCTACCCAGCTACGGCCGGGAGTCCACACATGCGGTCGAGGGTTAGCTCTGATACCATTTGTAACTGCCGGGGTCCTACTTGCACGATATTGTTCGCTTTGGGCTTTGCAACCCGTACGATTTTGCTTTCCGAGCACTTAACCGGGAAAAAGCCTCATGCAAGTCTAAGGAGCCCCCAAGGCTTATAAGCCAAGCCAAGACCTCCCCCTAGGCAATGTGGGACTAGGGAGGGGATGTCACACACCCGATCTTTCTTCCAGTCATTCTGCGCATATTGGCAATTGCAATTCCACCAAGCTATTCACCTTTACAAGTGTTATCCTGCCAAGCTACGATGAACATCATAGCTCTAGACTTGTTCATCATCACCAGGTCTATTGAACATCCCGTTCTTCTAAGCCATCACGAACATCCCACTCTTCTTAGCTTATTCAATCTCGATCAAGGACCTTCCAGATTTTCACTTTATCTGAAGATCCTTTCAACTTGTAGACATCTTCACCGCTCAATATCTTGTTCATCACAAAGATCGGCAGTGAAACCCTAAAGATCGATAGAGCACTCTAAACATTGGCAACGCACTTCTCATCTCAAAAACATCTAATGCATCATCTGCATATTGGCTTGTGCATATATAATATGGTATAACTAAATGAATACAGATATTAGTAACATTTGATTTTCTTTGTTATCATCAAAATAAGATTGAGTATTTTGTAACAAACAACACATTGGTGATATGCCCAACATCAAGCCTTTATACCAATCGATGGGGTTAGCTGTATCATCTAGAGAATGGTGAATGGGGGATTTTAAAGAACTAGTTAAATTAATGCCGAATTAAACAATCATGTTTAGAACCAAGTCAGAATCTGAGCATGAACAACAATATGTTCATATTCACGTGTGTACAATAAATTCTCAAATGCAATAAATAAAAGTTAAGGGATATAGAAATTTGTATACGATGTTTATAGTGGTTCAGCTCATTGCAAGCCCACGTCCACTCCACGCACATAGCCTGCTAGCTGGATTTCACTAATAAATCAATAAAGGTTATAGTAGCAAGTGCTGCTTATACCCAAGCACTTCTTCTCGAAGTAGGTGTTGCTAATATACTCAAGCAGATAGGACTCTCTATCTCACTCCTAAACACAAGCTAGATATTGCTAGCACCTCTCAAAGATTTATAATTGAACATTCACGGAAGATAAATTTACAGAATTGAAGCTCTCTTTAAATTTTGAAATTTTTTATTCTTGACCATCTCGGTTTTTTCAGCACCATGGTCTCCTTTTATACTCCTCCACTTCCAAACTAGCCATTAGACAACATTCAAAGGATTACTTTCCAATCAACTCGCTGGACAAGATTGTATAAAGAAGATTTAGTAGACATTGAGAGATAAAATCAGAATCTCCATGGATTCAATCGCCCATACAATTTGAATCTATATTTCAATAAATAGATTTCTTCATTATGGAAAACAACTTATCTATCGTAAGAAAAAAAATGCAAGCCAGATCACTAACCATTGTAGAAATGATTTGAGTCTAAATCTGAATGTTGCTTTTGATACTCTCCTCAAAGTCTGAGCTCGTCCTACGTCAGCGTCTGAGTCTGAATACTCTTTGAGTTTGAATATTTTCTAAGTTTGAACAGACTTCACGTAGAGTTTGAACACATTCCATGTTGTTCCAATGATATCCAAGTCATATACGATATCCACGAAGTAAATATCCAAAGGTTCAGATGTAATATCTTTATCTTCATATGCAATGTCCAGAACTTTACTTGAACTTCCTTCTTGTGGTCCCTCCAAGCGTTTTGGCAATTGCAACTCATCCTCGATGTTCATCTATCGAAGGTCCTTCCAAGCTTTACCATAACTTCTCATTCTAGGCTTGCTCACCTTGCACTCAGGTACCTCTAGCGTTTAGACACCTCTGCGCCCATGTCTTTTTCATCTTTGAAAGAAAACTCATAATATTCATATATTCTGTAAAGACAACATCTGCATAATAGATTATGCATCTTTCAATTGGCCATTCTCAACCAATTAAAGACATTAGTAGCATTTGATGATTTTGTCATTTTCAAAAGATCATGAAGGATTTTCCTTGATGCACAAGAGAAATTAAATATCAATTCTATGGCCCACACAACAACTAATTAATACCTAGAGATTTAACTTAACAGGTTCGATCCGATCATCCATCGGTAACTTAAGCAATTTGACTGTCTTTTTCCTTTACCAAAACAAGAAGTCTGATCCTATTCCTATAGAACTAAGAATGCTCAGACCTCTCCCCAATCTCATGCTCTACGATAACTGTCACGCCTCAAACCTTACGAGCACGATAACATCCCGCCAAACCATTCTGGTTTCGGTAACTTCCCAGGATCCAATGGCTAACATCTCGAGCGCTATGTGAAATACGCATGCGGAAGCGAACACAAACCCCGTACATGAATAATACAAGATGACTTAGGATAAACATACAACAAACATTTATTGACACCTAAATTTTGATTTCTTATTTAATCATTTGTGCATAAAAAATTAGGAACTAAACTTAGTCCCTAGCAAAAATAATAATAATAATTAAGTCATCTTTCATATAATTTTCGGATCGACGACAGGTGAAGGGCATTGAGCTTAATTGAATTAACATCACAAGAGACTGCAAAGATGAAAATTTGCCCAAACACATTATCCTTTGAATGACCGAAATTTGAAATAAGAATTTTTACACTAAGATTTTGGCCGCGTGGCAATCTGAGTGGACTCCACTATGCTCGTGCATGATCAATTATTTGATGGAACAAATGTAATGGAGGGACTTGTACTCGGCCACCGATGGTTTATGAAGAAGCCCACGTGAGCCTAAAAACAATGAAAAAGCAAAAAAGAGAGGATTATGCGATGGATCATTCAATATTGGGTCAAGCCATTCAATGGTCGACCAAATATTCTCTGCTGGAAAAGTTGGGCAAAACAGGATTCGGCGTGTATTCATTACAGTACTATATTTGGTCATAGGAGCAAATAAGACAAGAAATAGAAGTTTGGGAATTTTTCTGCAAGAAAAGGAAAGAGGATAAAAAAGCCTCGATGCTTATTTCATCTTCAAGAATGAATCTCACAATGGAATAGACAGAATGAATCTCGTATTCATGAAGAAAAAGAAATCATTCTTGCACTGATTGACAGCCAATCCTCAAACGCCAATCCAGCGCCATGCTTCAGTAATTAATTCCGTGAGTCCAGGCTTTCCAAAGGAGCGTGAGTGATATCTGCTATAACAAGTAGACTTCGCTCGTTGAAAAAGGGAGGAGAGGAAACGAAAAAAAAAAAATTTAGGAGAGGAGACTGGCGATTGTGCAGGAAGCTTATCATGCAAATCCATTGGTGTTTGAGAACACCCACGAGATTGTTTTTTTTTTTATTCTCGTCCTCAATTCTTCAATGCCGGTCCCCTAATCCGTAAGATCAGTTCGCAAGACGAACCAAAGTTCAAATCGGGAGAGCGTATCTGTAGATCTAAAAATTCTGATTTTTTTTTTTAAAATTAAAATATTTACTTGCCAATTTCAGAAAATATTGCATATCTCGAAGATTGTTTTGTAAGATTGAATATTCAGTTGCCTTGATTGGAGGATTTGCATGTTAAATTTAGAAACCGTTAAAGATCACCAACAAAACCATTTTTGTGAAAAAGAAAGGTACCGAAAGGGCGCTCGATTAAGCTAGCTCGTAATCAAGTCCCCGGCTCTAAGTCTCTAGTTCGTAGAAATAAAGCATTTCTCCCAATTTTTTATTTAAATGTCTAATCGACCTACCATAAACAGATTAGTGGCGACTCCAAACAAAAATCTTTCGCATAAAATGATTTGAAGATCGTGAATCAGTAGTGCTTGGGAGAGTCTGAATTAGATTAGTTCATTTAATTAACATAATAATCCGTTAACATAAAAAATAATAATTTTTAGTTCGCGACAACATTTAGTCGATTACAACATGAAATTTCAAATTCCTAGCTGGGTTCAGAGTTAAGCGATACATAATGACAAAAGGGAAACCTCTAATAAAGTCCCACTCATCTAATCCTAAGAGGGTGCCCAAAAAGAGGGTAGATGTTGCAGTTACACCTAAGCGTCAAGCTTGCTGGCATTGGTCTGTCCCGATTCAGGCTCCTCATCATTAGGCCCAGGGTCAGAATCAGCTATCGATTCGTCAGGGTGGATAACCTCAGTTGGGTTTGCAGCTTCCATCATCTCATCGGGTATGACGCACTCCTCAAGCGGTCCAACATGTGTAGCACCATCCCTATACGTCCAAGCCATGTAGGTGTGGGGACTCTAGTAATCGCCTCCTGCGTCGACCCAAACTATACTAGTCTTCCTAGTGTACACCTTATTCTCACCTACTGAGAAATCCGTGATTACGGTCTCGATTTCTATCGGGATCCCAAAACGTTGCGACATGGCATCCATAGTCAAGGCTTAGGGTCTTAAAATGTGGTCACACGACAGGATGAAAATAAATCTCAATAAGTCATTCCTAAACCTAAACTAGGTCAATAGTACCTCCAAACACTTTTAAAACGTGCAATTCTATAACATGGTAACTGAGACTATAGGAAAAAGGCACGACAATTATTCAAGTCACAATTTCACAATTAAGGCTAAGCTTCGTACTTTAGGCATTTAATCAATCAATTGGTTCTCATAAGGTACTTCTAACAATTAGCTCGATTCTCGCTATTCAGCTCTCTCCGTAGCACTCGGGACATAGCTTGATAATCACAAAGTACTAGGCAGGACCCTCGTTGTAACGCCCAGGTCGAATAAATAATTCATCTGCCCAGACCCCCCGTAGAAACGCGACTCTTAGGTCGTATTTGCATTTGGCAAACGCCCTCGTTGTCACACCCAGGCTATTATGTTTACCAGGACCCTTGTGATAATAATTCTTGGGTCATGCTTAACCTTATTAGGTTAATATGTGATTTCATAAGTATATAACTCAAACCCAGCGTTATAACGCTACAGGGTAATATGTACTCATTCAATTGGCTAACTTGCTCGGGATCCAAACAACATAAATTCAGATAATAAATCATGGTACTCACTTAAGCACAAATTGAATTGCATGATGAGAACATCAACATATCATTCATGGCCAGCATTGGTAATTTGGCCACCTAACTCAATTAGGCCTCAATCCCATTTTAGACTTCATGATTGAGTATAATGAAAACAAGCAAGGCGTTTGGTCATTCCCATCCACAATTCTCCCCAAGGTTGAATATAACGTAGTCAAATAACCATTTAACTATAGATTTCTCATTTCAAGCTCCAAAACAATCAAGCACAAGTTAACCCCCAAAACTGAGATTCAGTTTCCATGTCGAGACTTGCTCTCAGTAAAACTGATATAATTCTATTTATTTTTTGAGTAATTCAACCTTAGATTCATATTCCTCATGATCTTACGGTCGCGTGGGAGAAAACAGAGCTCAATTCGGTCTCCGAACAACTTCGAACGAGCTCTTTTACTTTTGACACGCGTTGAAAAACGAAAATGCGGGCTCTTGGGTCTTACGATGTTTTTTATACAAGAACATCCCCTAAAACTCTCTAAATCCAACTATAAACCATTCATTAGTAACCTAGAGTCCTAGGCTAAGTTTAGGAGCAACGTACCACAAGCTCAGGCCAAGCAAATTCACGAAACGGGCAGTGCAAAGTCACGACGTAATGCTGGTCAGTAAGGGACAGATTTGGTCCCTAGAGGGTTTGTGCAAGAATCACTCATTAAACTCCATCCAATTCACTCTAAACTCCAACCATTGTCTTCCTAACATACTAAGATAAGTTTAGAGGCCACTTACCAAGAATTTCAAGCAAGGCAAGCACGTGAAATCTCCTCTGTAACTCACGGCCAAAATTGGGGATTAGAGGGCTGGTTCGGTTCCCTTGAAGTTTCACGAGAAATCAACCATCAAAACTATCCTCAAGACCAACCATGAACCACACAACAAGCTAAACTAAGTTCTAGTGGTCACTCACATTTCAAATGGCCTAGACAAACCAAATGAACCACCAAAATTAGTCCTCCAAACTCACGGGCAGACTTGGTCGAGTAGTGGTTCTCTCGGCCTACAGCTCCAATGGTGCTGGTCGGGGTACTTGTGGGGTGTCGCGGTGGTCCACAGTGGAGTAGGGGACGAGAGGATGGCGGTGAGGTGTAGTGGCGGCATGGCAGGGCACGGCTGAGTCGAATGGAGGAGGGGGACAGCGTTGATGAGGTGAGCGGCCAAGAGGGAACGAGAGATAGATGAGGGTGAGGGATGGTCGGGTGAGAGAAAATGAGAGAGGAAGAGTGTGTTGTGTTCCCAAGTTGTCCAAAGATTCCTCAAGAAGCTAGCATGCAAGTTGGGGGACAAGAATGTGACTAGGTGATGGGCAAGTTTCACTAGTTTTTTTTTTTTTTTTGCCAAAGACAAGTTTGACTAGTTGAAAAGGTGATAGATGGACACTAGTGATTGACTAGATGGTCCCACACAATCTTGAACTTTGCTTCCTTATCCATAACGTCATCTTCTCTCCTTATCCATAAATTCAAGACAATTTCTTTGACAATAATGCCCTCATAAATATCTAGAGGAATTAGCAATTATCAAGGGTAAGAGGTAATCTCTAACTTATAGCTCTAATTCCAAATCTTCTAATTATTAAGGGACGATCTTAGAACTTAATTGACCTCGATGAGGCGACGTCCAAAATATTACTGTTGGAATTCTCGAATAGCTGACGCCCAATTTCGAAGTCCAAATCGTGGTTAAAATCCATAAATAGTGATTCAGTGCACCTCAAACTAACGGGCGGCTATTAGGAGTTATGCGTATCGACCTGATTATTGTCACGTCTAAGAGTCATACGAGCCATGGAGACCTTAATTGTTATGTAATTGTGAGGGCTAATCGCAAGTTTCGAAGGACGGGATCGTTAGAATTTGGTTTAGGTTAATTCGCAAATTATATTATGGTCAAACAGAATCACCCGTGAACCAATTGCATATCGCTGGAAAATTGTTCTAAGACCAATCTTAGATCGGCCTTTGATAGACCAAAATATTCCCTCAGCAATCCTTATGGCCAAAGTACCAATCCATGGTCGCGTTTTTTTTTTTTTTTGGGGTCATATATAGGCATTTCATTCATTCATAAGCTTTGAAATGAGTCGAAATTCAGAATGTCAGAATAATTGTCTCTTTGGCTAGATTTCTTCCGTTAAAGATTACTTGAGCAGACTTGACACGTTGGCCCTATACTGAAATGGGTTGTCTTTATTCCGAAATAGATAGGACCAATTTGGGACTCCTCATAGATCTGCTTCTATCTGAGAATAACCTAGAAGGCAATGTTCCCATCGAGATTAGTAATCTCACAACTCTCATAAGACTTTATATTAGCGAAAACGAGCTTGTCGATCAACTGCTGCCAGATATCTCCAATGGTCGAGTTCTTGAATGGCTTACTGCAAGTGAAAATCATTTCATAGGATCAATACCGTGGGGCTTAAAAAATTGCACAAGGTTGTCTAGACTTAAGCTCCACAACAACCAGTTAAAGGGCTGTATTACTGATCCTCTCTGCTAGAGCTTTCGCCGGATGGAAATCATATTTCAAAGTCTATTCCCAGTTAGATCGGAACTCTTTCAAAATTTACTGAGGATTAACATCGCAGAAAACAAGCTGAGCGGCTTGATTCCTGGATAATCGGGGGACTGCATGTACCTTAATATTTAAAATTTAGGTGGAATCAATCTTAGGAGTATTCCTGTTGAGATTGGAAATCTGCAGCCTCTCTCAGATATCTTAATCTTATTCATCTGGACGTCTTTTGCCGGCATCTTCGGATATGTTTCAAATGGTGATTGAGTAAACATAAATTCCTCGGTCATCAACTTCTTGTTGACCTCGACGTGTGCTCCCAAGTGACCTTAACAACCGGCCCAGGATTCCTATTGGCTCTCAGGAGTCACCATTTCTCCATTGAGAAGAAAATTACAGTGAACTCGTATAGGCTTACGAAACAATATGTTCATGTAATTAGAAAAATGTACCAGTTAGTTTGACCAGGGCTTAGCAAAACGCATATCCTTGCCTTCTAGGCATCATCAGGTGGCGGTTCTACCTTGGTGCTAAATGGAGTCAATAAGCATGGAAGAATCGTTCAACGTTCATATGGTCATGCTTTGGCCACGACGTTGAATATACAATATAGTGTCTAGAAGAAAGGAAAAAAAGAAGAGAGAAAACAAAGAAAAGGACGTAATAGCTAATCATATCGCCATCGCACAAGATTTATTGGGAGACTTGTGATATCTCTGGTTTTTCATATTTTTCATCACGGCTAGAATAAGTCAATGTTTCCCAAGTCTTAGGAAATGGATTAAACTAAGAAGAATTTCTTTTCCAAGAACTTGAATTTTTTTTTAAACACCGACAAATGGCATCCAAGAGCATGCAGCCAACAATATCCTACTATAGTCTATAGTACTATGAATTAATCTAATAGTAAGACCTAATATTGATGAAGATGTCACGGGACGGGGTATCTATTGAAGCCATAAGGTGAGGTTGGAGTGGGAACCAATATTTTGACTTGGTCCTGGATGACTTAAAGATTCTTATAACTCGGCGCACAATCAGAACGACAACAAAGAGTAGCGAGAAAGACAAGTCGAAACGTAAATACTTATCTAGGTTCACCCTTAAATTAGGGTTATATCCAGCAGAGGATTTCGCTATAATTAGCGTCCGCATCTTTCTATTTCATGCGAAAAAGAATAAATATAACAATAACTATGCATAGGCCATTCTACTGTAGCGGAACCACTCCCAAACAAAGATACACTTCATTCTACTACAAATACATCGGCCATTGAACAAGAAAAGCTCACCCTACTCATACCCTAAAACATCCAGTCAAATGGCGTCATCAGCTCAAAAACATCTCCCAATGCTCTTCCTAGTTTACGTCCTTCTCTTGCTTATTTTTATGCAAGAAGTGCCTCATCCTGCTTCACCCAACAGCACTCCTCTAATGGCCGTCGCTCTTTCCAGTAGCCAAACGAGAGATGAGGAAGTGAAGGCACTCCTAAAGTGGAAATCTAAGCTCAAGAAGTGCCTCATCCTGCTTCACCCAACAGCACTTCTCTTGCTTATTTTGTCCTCGTGGAATGGTAGCTGTTATCACCTATGTTCGTGTAAACAGAGTTGTAAGATAAAGACTAACATGTAGCCAACGCAAACGAGTAGCAGTATGTTGATCCGAGCCCAACGAAAAGTCGATGTGTCCTTAAGACAAATTTACCCCCTCAATCAGTACCCGACAACCTTGGACAATCGTCTCCCAGGATAGAACGGATCGCGTTCCTCTGAAGCGGTACTTCTTCAAAGGACACCGGCGAACGTAACTTCGTAGAACTATCGCACAAACAATGAAATGAATAATGAATGGTTGTCGAAAATTTCAGTAGATGAAAAATGACGGCCGGAGTTTGTATTTATAGACAATGAAGTGAAGAGTCGCGAAGCCGAACAATTCCGTTGACGAAGGAATGCGAACCAAAGGAGTTCTGTTCGAACAAACATGTTTGTTCGCTTTATTCCGAACGGATATGTATGTTCGAACTTGTTCGAACAATAATGTTCGTTCGATTTAATCTGAACCGGTTGAACTTTCATGTTCGTTCAATGTCGAGCAAACACATCTGTTTGGATGAAAAAGAATGTTCGGAAATTTCCGGACATGTCTATTCAGATTATGTCCCTTCAATTTAAAAATAGTAATATTAAATAAATAAAAATGGTGTAAAAATAATAATTAAACGCGCGGACCCCGGCCCGAACCGAACCGGCAGGCAGGCGGCGGCGCGCGCGTGTGGGCCGACCTAGCTTTGCGTAGGTCCTCCCCCGTCCACAAAAGTGCGGTGCCCCTTGGGGCCCAAACCCATTTGTGAGGTTCCAATATTTAAACCCATCCACCATCTACTCTTTATCCTATGTGGGACTCTCCATCCTTCTTTGCTCATTCACTTCTTAAGGGATTTCACAACAAAATCCCAACAATCCCCCACATGAATGAGATGTTCAGATATCACGACTCTTCGTGTATGCATGATATGCAATGTGCGATTATTCCATAAGAGAACGTTGCATTAGGATAAGTAGTCTGAGACTTTGAACTTTCCCTAGTGAGATCTATCGGACTTACTTGGTCAATCAGTAGACTTGATGTCTTTGAACTGTCGACCTTTGGTGTAAGCCTAGACAATAGAAATCACACAACTATCTCTCGAACAAAGTTAGTTCTCACTGTTGTGTTCATTTTGGCCTTGAACACCGCATGGTCTCATGAGTGTTTTAGAGAATTCGGCCTTTCAATTCTCACAGAAGCGGCTCTCACTTCACACTCACATAGGTGATTTCTGAATATTCTGTAAATTACACACTTTATTCAGAATCATTAAAAGCTTTGCTTAACCTTCACATGTTAGTACTATTTTTCATCCGGGAATGAGTAAGAATTTACAGTACTCTACACTGTCTTCATAACTTAGTTGTCCCTTTGAACCTAGATCTTGGGATCTCCAGTCAACTAAGTAGGGTTTCCGCTATGACGACTTATTTATAAGCCTTTAAACCCATTCCCCTTGATGTTTTCACAACCAACTCTCTAGTTAGGCCTTTTGTTAGTGGATCCGCAACATTATCTTTTGACTTCACATAGTCAATTGTGATAATTCCACTAGAAAGAAGTTGTCTTACAGTATCATGTCTTCGACGTATATGTCGAGACTTACCGTTATACATGACATTCCTTGCCCTTCCTATTGCCGCTTGACTATCACAATGAATACATACAGCTGGCACTGGTTTAGGCCAATTAGGAATATCTTCCAAGAAATTTCGAAGCCACTCTGCTTCTTCACCGGCCTTATCCAAAGCAATAAATTCTGATTCCATAGTAGATCTTGCTATACAAGTTTGTTTGGATGATTTCCAAGACACTGCTCCCCCACCAAGTGTGAACACATATCCACTTGTTGATTTTGTGTCTTTTGTGCCGGTTATCCAATTTGCATCACAATATCCTTCAAGTACCGCTGGATATTCTGTGTAATGCAAAGCATAGTCTTGAGTATGCTTCAAGTAGCCCAATACACGTTTCATAGCTTTCCAATGATTTTCATTTGGACTAATTGTAAAACGACTTAACTTGCTTACCGCACAAGCTATGTCTGGCCTAGTACAGTTCATGACATACATTAAACTGCCTAGTATACTAGCATACTCATTTTGAGCCTTGCTTTCACCAGTATTCTTTGAGAGATGTAAATTAACATCTATCGGGGTATTTACTGGTGCGATGCCTAGATTCTTGCATTTTTCAAGAATCTTCTCGATATAATGGGATTGAGATAGAGACAACCTTTCAGATGTTTTACGAATTTTAATTCCTAAGATAACATCTGCAACCCCCATGTCTTTCATATCAAATATGCTTGTGAGCATGCGTTTGGTTGCTTTGACAACCTCACTATTGCTGCCTAATATAAGCATATCATCTACATACAAGCATAAAATGGCAAAGTTATTATGAGTGTTCTTAACATATACACATTTGTCGCACTCATTAATCTTGAAACCATTCGACAACATGACTTGATCGAATTTAGCATGCCATTGTTTTGGTGCTTCTTTCAAGCCGTAGAGTGACTTGATAAGCCGACATACTTTTTTCTCTTGTCCTGGAACAATGAATCCTTCAGGTTGCTCTAAATATATTTCTTCTTCCAAATCCCCATTTAGGAATGCTGTTTTGACATCCATTTGATGGATTTCAAGTCCATACGACGCCGCTATAGCAATTAACATCCGTATAGATGTAATTCTCGTGACAGGTGAGTAAGTGTCAAAATAATCAAGACCTTCTCGTTGCCTGTAGCCTTTTACTACAAGCCGAGCCTTATACTTATCAATAGTACCATCTGCTTTCATTTTCCTCTTAAATATCCAATTACATTGTAGTGGCTTATTACCAGGAGGAAGATCAACCAATTCCCAAGTATGATTAGACAAGATGGATTCAACTTCACTATTGATAGCTTCTTTCCAGAGCGGGGCTTCTGGAGATGTCACAGCTTCCTTAAATGTCCGAGGCTCATTTTCTAACAAATATGTTAGAAAATCAAGTCCAAAAGATGTAGAAGTCTTTTGTCTTGTACTACGTCTAGGTTCATCCTCAATTGGATCACTTCTAGATGTAGTATCTCGAGGCCTCTTATCGTTGTTAATTGGCTTATATACTATGTTATACGGAAATATATTTTCAAAGAACGAAGCGTCCCTTGATTCAATAATCGTATTAACATGTATATCTGGGATCTCAGACTTGTGAACAAGAAATCGATATGCATTGCTATTCAGAGCATATCCAATAAAAACACAATCAACGGTTTTTGGTCCTATCTTAACCTTCTTAGGTTTAGGAACAGCAACCTTTGCTAAACACGCCCACACTTTGAGATATTTCAAATTAGGCATTCTGCCTTTCCACTTCTCATAGGGAGTTTGTTGTGTCTTTTTGTGGGGTACTCTATTTAAAATAAAGTTTGCCGTCAAAACAGCTTCTCCCCACAAATTTTGTGGTAAACCAGAACTATTCAACAATGCATTCATTGTTTCCTTTAGAGAACGATCTAACAAGTTCCATCCCGTCTTCAATAGGGAACTTAAACAACTTAAACATTCTTTATCTTTTCCAGAATAAGCTTTCCGGTCCTAGTCCTCCTGAAATCGGAAACCTTAGATCTCTCTCTGAAATCTCTATCTATGCTAATAATCTCACAGGATCTATCCCGGAAACGATCGGGAAGTTGGGCGACTTGACCCTCTCGTTCCTCTTTGAAAACAGTATCTCTGGCCCTATACCTCCAAGTATCGGAAACTTAAGCAAGCTCAATGAATTGCACCTGTACCAAAACAAGTTGTCCCGCTCTATTCCGAAAGAGATAGGAAGACTACGTCTCCTTGTTAAACTGGCTCTATATCAAAATAGCCTTGAAGGCTCTCTTCCCATTGAGTTCAACAATCTCACATGCCTCACAAGCCTACAACTATCTGATAACCTGCTTGTCGGCCAACTGCCCCCGGATATATGCAGTGGTCAAGTTCTTGAGAACTTCACTGCTCAAAACAATCACTTCACGGGACCGATAGCACGAAGCCTGAAAAATTGTACGAGCTTGTATAGAGTTAGGCTCCAAAATAACCATCTAATAGACAACATTACTGATGTTCTTGGCTCATACCCCTATTTGAATTACCTTGAGTTGAGCAATAATGAACTTTATGGAGACCTTCCACCGAGATTAGGTGAATGGAGCAATTTGACAAGCCTGAAAATCTCTGGCAATAAATTATCAGGCATGATACCGCGTAATGTTGGAAAGATAACTCGACTACATGAACTATACTTATCTTCAAATGAACTTACCGGGGAAATTCCGAAAGAACTTGGAAAGTTGCAGTCTCTGCTAGAGCTTTGGTTGGATGGCAACCGTCTCGCGGGCTATATTCCTCCTGAAATTGGAGCATTGTCTGAACTGGTACGAATCAACGTCGCAGGAAACAAGCTAAGTGGCTCTATCTCTAGAGAACTCGGGGAGTGTTTGAACCTTCAGTATCTAAATTTAAGCAGAAATAATCTTGAGCAGAGCATTCCAAGTGAGATCGGCAATCTTCACTCTCTTCAAAGTCTCGATCTAAGTCTAAATTTGCTTATCGGAGCCATACCTCCACAACTTGGAGAATTGCTCAGTCTGGAAACACTCAATCTCTCACACAATCAACTCTCGGGTTCAATCTCACCGACTTTCGATGATATGACAAGCCTAACATCCATTGATGTATCCTATAATGAGTTAGAGGGTCCTTTACCAGACATTCCAGCGTTTCATAATGCCACAATTGCCACTGTAAGAGAGAATAAAGGCTTGTGCGGAAACATTGTAGGTCTGACGCAGTGCCCGGCGTTGGCAAGGAATAGGCAAAACAGAGACAAGAATTTGCTGATCATTTTACTTCCTACTTCTGGTTGCGTGCTTGCGTTGTTTCTTGTAGTTGGAGTTTCAAGCATTTTACACCGAAGAGCAAGGCACGGAGAGAACCATTTGACAAAAGCGAGCAGTGAAAATATGTTTGAAATCTGGGGCTATGATGGAAGAATGGTGTACGATAACATTATTGAAGCCACCGAGGATTTCGTTGATAAATATTGCATCGGCATGGGAGGACATGGGAGTGTCTATAAGGCCAAGCTGCGATCGGGCGAGATTGTTGCAGTAAAGAAACTTAACGAAGCACCAGATGTTGAAATGGCCAGTCGAAAAGCATTCGAAAGAGAGATTCAAGCTGTGATGGAAACCCGACACCGGAATATCGTCTAGCTGTACGGCTTTTGCTCGAGCTCTCGCCATTCCTTTCTGGTGTATGAGTTTCTTGAATTGGGTTCCTTGCAGGGTATACTGAAAAACGAACAAAGGATAACAATGTTCGACTGGAGTAAGATATTGAATGTCGTTAAAGGTGTGGCTTATGCATTGTGCTATATGCACTTTGAATCCTCTCCTCCTATAGTACATCGAGACATATCGAGCAAGAACATTTTACTAGATGATGAATATGAAGCTCACGTTTCTGATTTTGGCACGGCTAAGGTTCTACAACCTTGTTCATCCAATTGGACTTCCTTTGCAGGCACCTTTGGGTATGCAACTCCAGGTTAGTTGGTTTCTTCGAAATTTCATCCCATTTCAACTTTATAGATCAGAAAAAGCTTATACAAGATCCTCATTCCTAACTACCTTTCTTTAAACTTATAAATACCTAACACCGATTCCAAAGCTATTCATAAGATTTGAAAGTTCGATAATGGATTAACTAAGATTTCGGCAGCCGATTAACAAGGGAAACATTTTTCCAAAAGAAATGAAAAATCTAAAATGCCATTGGAATCTAAAGAATGTGTTGATTTATACTTAATTCTTTATGTAGAACTGGCATTCACTATGGAAGTGAATGAGAAATGTGATGTTTATAGCTTTGGAATGGTGACATTGGAAGTAATCATGGGAAGACATCCGGGCGATCTCATATCATCTCTTGTGTCCACATCTCCATCATCCTCGCGCCATTCAACAGACTCTTGGCCGCTGAAAGAAGTTTTAGATCAGAGAATTCCGTACCCGAAAGGCAATGTGCTGGGGGAAGTGGTTTTGGTGACAAAGATGGCACTTTCGTGCTTAAGTCCCAAACCAGGGCTTCGTCCGAGCATGCAGCAAGTTTCCCGAGCTATTTCGGCACATAGCCCGATCGTGTTAACCGCATCAGCGGACATTAAGTTGGAAGAACTAGCTGATCCTACATGCTTCACTCATTGAGATATATCGGTCATTCTGTAGCAGCCAAATGCCACAAGGAGAGCGAAGTTACTTCTGGCACTGCTTTGCTCCTTGCTGTCATATGATAACGCATATATACTTGTAAATCTCAGGTATTCTTAGTCATTTCACGTTGATGTCTCTGGTAATTTCTTCTTCTCGTGTCAGATTTAAATGCATATTTTTCATAGATGATGATTGTTAGTTGATCAGTTCATTAGTATAATCAGAACGAGCAAAACAGGTCACTCTCTTTGTCTCTCTCTTTTATCTATCAAGAAAAATTCAGTTCGTTTAATAAAGCATGCATCCACAAATGCGTCACAATACATGCGCACCTTTTTAATTCTTTATAGGTATTTTTATTTTTTTAACGTTTTTCATTATTTATTTACATGTCCATATTTTATTTTTGTTTTTTTATTTGATATGACATTTTATCATACTAACAAATTAACATGGAGAGCTTGAAAGTTGGTTAAATGAGTGGGTATTTATTTTCATACGCAAAAATATGTATGGATGTGTTTTAGGATACGGGTCGGGTTGGGCATGGGTCAAGTCGAGGTTGGGTCTAGTATGGGTAGTCAAAATTGTATTGCGTTGTTAAGAGTTGAACCATATTCGATCCAAACCAAACTCAACTCGATCCACCCTTTTGATACCTCTAACATAGACTAGATTATTTTGATGCAAAAACCATATAGAACCTCGAGTAATTAAAGAAAAGTATTAGAGATTCTAGGGACCATGAGTTTCTTCTTCCATAATTTCACTCTCTTTCCTTTCAATTCCTATTGACATCTAAATATTTACTAATATTTTTCCATAGAACTATTTTTAGTTCTAAACAAGACAAAAAATAATCAATTTAAGATTCATATTTAATTTTTGTTAGCATGCATTATCATTGTGCACTTCATAGCAGATGAGAAATGACGAGTCGAAAGATCAAAGCCCATTAGAAAATTCGGTTGAAGCATGGGAGGTTGTGGACTCTAATTGGGAAATCTTCATGGGTTTAATTCGGTCTTCAGTTCTGCCTCATTTTAAGCCTAAGTTATTGAGCGGCCTTGAATTCAAATTGCACGATGAATTCGCAGGCAAAATCATGGAAAAGCAAAAGAGTTCGGCCCATCTTTTCATATATGCGTGGGTTGACCTGGAGATTAATCAAAAGATAATAATTGATTTTTTTTTTTTATATTGCGAAAGGGAAGCGGAAGATTAGCCTTTTGGTTGAACGAAACCCTAAGCTTTATATATGTGTGTGTATGTGTGTGGGTCTTCGTTCACAGGAAGAGGTCCACAGAATTGACGTTGAGAATTTCCAGAGCAAAAAAAGGGTAAGAGATCCACACTGGCGGCTCACCCAACGATGGTGATTTTCCTGCATCCCCGTGCCGACGTTTGCCACGCCTACGAGCTCCCGACGCTGACATCGTTTCTGCTAGTTCAAGACAAAGTCATTGCACCGACGTGATCCGTAGCAAGTCCCTCTAGCACGAGCAGTCCGTGAGATCCTCACTGGGGGCGATAGTCGTTGCTGCATAGTCCAAGTTTCAGCCGTTATTCAATGACGAATCGCCCGCTGTCCAAAGATGTTCTCAGTCCAAAACAGCCTTGTTTTGGATGACTTTTGCTAATTAATTAGTACAGGTTTTTGGCTTATCGTTTGGTGCCATCTGCGAGCTGCGACTATAATCCGTATGCAGGGATCCAAGATCATCATGTATAGATGCACGAATCGCTAATCCATAAAGTTAAAGAATTGACACACCTGTTTTCAGATCCATCGTTCTTGATGCGGAATTGCAACGATCATGTGCTTAAGAGCTTCTCCTCTATGAACTCCTTTTATCACTAACTTCAATGTGACGGCTCCTCACATATCGCTTCAGACGACTCTAGATGTGAGGTTATGTGAACATCAGGGTTTAGAGGAGGGACTTGAGCTCTATTTATGGAAAATGAAACCTATCTCCTCATCAAAGATTAGGTTTATCTCAGCCCATACTACCCAGCCCAATATCCAACTAGAATTTGGAAACTGTATATATCTTTCTTTAATAGATCAATTAATTTACAATAATAATTAATAAAGCCCACACGAATATATTATAATATATTCTAACATTCTCCCACTTGGGCTATATTAATTGAAATTGTACTGTATATGCACATCTTTATATTGGTCTAGAGATAATTCCCAATAGTCAATCCGAACCGGACCATGCCAGTAAATGCATCAGAAGACACATAACCATCCACGATCACAAATACTCTTAACTTTACTGATGTGGATTTGATATGGTAGTGTAGCAATCGGATAACATCTCAAATATTAGAGACACCTTATATGTTATCCTCTTTATCAGTCATCATTATCTCACTTTATGTGTCACTAAATCGGATGTGTCACGAGAGAACATTTTTACAGTTTCAATGAACCAACATATGTCTTACCTTTATAGTTAACTACAATTTACGTGTAACAAGACATATGATTTCAGCTAAAATTAAATGCCACAGCCATCACTTAAGGTTTACACGATGCCTTGAGATTTTCAATTGGTATATGTATTCAACTCACCTTAATTATAATATATAATGCTTTATTGCATGCAATAGAGTTGATATATACCTAAACGTTACAAAATATAACAAACACAGATGTAAACTTTATTAGAGCAAATACCGAAAATAACTCCCACTGAACAACAACATCTCATGATGCTACTTAGCCCATCAATTAACATATCATATCAGCATTCCATGACGCTTTTATGTTTGTGACATGTCATACAAATGCGTATGGGAAAAGACCTTAAGTTAGTGAGTTTACAGCCTTATCATCTGTGTAATAAGCTCTACTGTAGTGTCACTCTTACATTTGTTATCTTTATGGTCAAAAACTTGATCGACAAATGTTTAGACCCCTGAGACTTCTACTGCTGTTAATAAACAATACTGCAGAGTTATAGTCACAATACAACTGTATGGGTCTATCCACAAAATTAAATACAGTCAACTCTTTAAGGAGATTCCGGATCTAAATTACATGAATAGCAGTTGAAAAACATACTACAAACTCCGCTTTCTTGATCGATGATTACATAGATTTATGTTTACACTTTTCTATAATACTGCACTTCTCTTCATACATATAAATGTCTACAGTTGCCAACTTCACATCATGCTGACAGCTAACAAAGCCTGAACCCGAATCTTCTACTAGCTGCAGGTCCTGAATATGTTTTTAAATTAGCATATAGTCTTTTCTTCTCTTTAAGTACCTCAAAACTGATGCTTTTAAGTGCACCCTGATATGGCACATTCTTTATTTGGGTTTTCTTCATAACTTTATGAAGATACTATGACAGATTCAGTCTATAGCTCTTAATGATAGGAGCAACTCCTAACTTGCAACACTTTATACCAAATACAATCAATGTGTGTCCTTTAGAAATAACTCAACATGTGGCGAGAACGATCCATATGGATCTCAATGCCTTGAACAAAATATTCCTTATTAAGATCAATCATGTCAAAATGCCTTGACAATATCTGATTCACCTTCTATAGTAATTCAAGAAAATCACTTTCAAGTAAGATATCGTCTGTATAAGATACAAGGAAAATAAATTCCTCCCATTGATCTTGTAGTATATAGTAATTTACTTTGTTCTTGATAGATCGTTATGAAACTTCAAGCAACAATTGTCTAAAAGCTTACATAAACCCATAAACAGATCTTTCAGTCTAGAATACCCATGAATATGTTCAAACTTTATTCCATGTCATTATATGGGTTCATCTTTCTTTATGCATAAGTTTATCCGAATCATCTGCTACAAAACCTTCGGGTTACATAATATAGTCTTCCTCGAAGTATCCAATTAAAAGAAGTTTTAATATATGTATGATAAAAATCCTTATAATAATGAGCTATTAATACCTTAATCACTCTGGAAAACTCTTTATGAGAGACTGAATAAAAATTATTTTAAGTCTACTCATTCTTTACGAGTGAAAAAATTTGGCTACCAATCTGTCTTTAAAATTCTCAAATAAAACACTGATCAAAGTATAATTGGATATAATAAAGTAAAAAAAAAAACTTTCATCTGGAGTCCTTTTAAGTTATACACACCCAATTGCAACAGATGGACTTGTGACCTTGAGGCATACTAATAAGCTTTCAAACATCGTATGTTTCATAGTCTGTATCTCATCTACCATGCACCCAACCACAGTTCTAATTAAGAACAAGAAGTAACAACTGTATAAATTACTAGATCAATTACATAGTCGATTTTGTAGTCATGCTCTTTTGGATAGACTATACAGTATGACTTAATACAACTGATCGCCTATGCCTGATAGATTTTTTTTTTTAAAAAAGAGATATTTTAACCTTTATTATGCATTTGTGGGGTATGATAAACTTCATCAGGAATTGTTTTAATAACAAGATCCTAAACCCCAATAGAATCAAACCGTAATTTAGAATGCTCCATGATCATTTGTATAGGCAGGAAAATAATACAGTTATCCCTAACACACCATTACCTTTAATAGTCTGTGAGCAACTACCCTTATTCGGCTACATCAAGCTCTAGCAATTTAGCTATCTGTCATTCCACAATTCTTGTCCTTTTTTTTAATGATAAATCAATACCCCTTTAGATAATCTGGGTAAGGTACGAAGTAAAACTGAGTGGTTCTGGAATCCAACTTATCTGATGTTGGATTATGTAACTTTATTTCTACATGAACACCTCAAACCTTAATATGATTCTAACTAAATTAACGTCCAGTATTTTTGGTAAAAACATGATGGGTTACTTTCAAAGTTTCACCCCACATAAAATCATATAAGTTGTTTTTACAAATCATACTCTTCATCATATCCATAGGATGCGATTTTGCCATTCGGTCACACCTTTTGATTCAAGAACATCAAGAATAGCAAACTAAGTCACTATCCTAGGATCTTTTTAAGTATTCGATAAATGGGTCTTTAAGCTATCCAGCATTGCCATGTCAATCATGATACTCACCACCTTGATCAAATCTGACAATTTTTTTTAAGTTTATTGACTATTATCAGAAATATGTTGAACTTGTCACAGAAATTAAACCTTTATTTAATCAAGTACAAAAACATATAGAGAAAAGGCATCATTTTAATATGATAAAAAACTCTACACAATATTGCCATATAGGGTCCATTTATACCAGTATAAATGACCTTCAATAGGTCATAACTATCGACTACAGTTTCATCATTTATCTTAGTTATCTTACATATGCTTCAATCTACGCATGTGTCTAGGTCACTTTTAGGAGTGAGCAGAATGCCTGCCTTTATCAGTCTTTCTACTCTTTCTTTACTAATGTGACCAAGAAATTTATTCCATAATGTGCATGATTGTTCTTTAGGCAGAGATCTTTTGCAAACAACGTTTCAACTGTATAAGCGACGTATAATTCATTGGAAGATAAACATAATATGTATAATACATTGGACATAAAGTAGTACCCAGCTTTATTTTAATTAAAAAAATAGTAATTACTTTATTTGAAATCTTAAAAGAGCAACTGCACATGTCCAAACTTGATACGAAAAATAAATTATGTCTTTAAGGAGAATACATAAAAATATGTTTCTTAATGTCATATAAAAACCAGAATTCGGAATGACATTCTCATCAATTCAACGTCAGCTTTATAGTTATTTCTATAGTGAGCCTGATTCATCCTAATTTGGTATCTTTCAGTTTATGAATTCCAATATGGTAAACGCAACATAATATATTGTACCGCTATCTAGCCATCACAAATCAGATGAGACTTTAGATAGAATAAATTCACAAATCAATACCAAAGAATCATTACTTTATGCTCATATTTAGATAACCAAGTCTTTGTATTAACTGTAGTCTTTCTTTATGTGACCGTTCTTCTTATAAAAGATGTGGCGATCACCATCCTTCTTAAATGATGCTTTCAATGGACCCAAATAGTCAGAATGGCCGGTGGTTTATGTATTTCTTTATGAGTATGATTTTTGGAACCACTTAATATGCAATTCTACCAACTTTAAGACGTAATCTTTAATCTTAATAAAACCATCACACCTGATTGAGGAGTCATTGCAGATCTGTACCACTCTCAGTAATAGACGAGATATAATGTCAAAGCCTTTCAGAGTTCCTTTATTTACTTAGCAGTGCAGTTAACTGGCAAAAATGCTTTTCAAGAGTTCTTTAATGAATCGCTTTATATCAAATAAGCGAATCTGATCGCTCTTTAACTAGTAAGCACAAAATACTTTTGAAAGTTCTCACTAACAAAGCTGAGAACTACGGGGTCTTTCTTGACAAGAGCAATATAAATATTTGCCAGTCATGCGTAAACAGAAAATCCACATTGAGTTCTCAAAGCTTGAACCCAGATAAATCTCAATTCTAACAGAGTCGCCGTTCACAGAAAATGTGACTAAAAAATAATCAATATTTTCAATTAGCATAATGTGAAATTTCACCTTGAGAGATACATATATCATCATATAATCACCTTTGGGCAGAAATTCTTCACATGACACCCGACAATCAATCAATTTTGTCATCTTTGATTTAGGCAGGATGCTCATACAAATGTGCTCAAAGACTCAGCCCAAGGCCGTTTTCATGCTAAATCATGCAGTTTTGAGTTCACACAGGTCATATGAATGCACAACCTCATAACTAGGCTTGTGCCCGACACGGACAATGAAACACTCAGGAATTCAATCATGTCACATCATAATCAATCAACTGCACTCAGTCAAGCAGTCAAAACACGATCAATTAACCAATTCAATCAATCAAACGGCATTGATTAATCCCAATTTCATTAAATTATCGATCGATCACTCGGTTCTGAACTATCGCTCGCTCGCGATCAAACAACGGCAATCGATGTCCAATCAGTCAATCAATCGATTCTAACAACCAACTAGCTACAGACGACCTAACTAAATCGACTAACTTAATTAATCGCGATTGTTTACCCTAAACCCGGTTTCTATCTAAACCGACCACGATTATTCTAACTAAGTACCCTAATCGACTAATTAACTAATCCTAAGTACAATTAGCGCCTTAATCAAGGATTAGGGGTTAACTCACAATTCAACTAGCTCGGGTGGTCCCCGTGACAATGATACAGTTGCGACAATGAACGGCGATAGTAACGAATCCCGAGCTCAATGAATTCCCCAACGGTTCCTTAAGACAATCCTCGATTCCTCAAGGGTTTTTGACTTCTCGAAGCTCACCGGACCTAATGTCAACAAATCACAGCTCGTGCGACCTCGTGGAGACGACGACGGAGGCTCGCGGTGGTCGAAATGTAGACATGGCCGGTTCCGATTCCGCCAAAAGGTGGAACCGGCCGGTTCCTGTTCCGGTTCCGATTCCAAACTTTTAATTTTATTTTTAAATAATAAAATAAAATTAATAAATTACAAATTATAATTAAATTGTACATTGTAATAAAATTTGGGAAAAAAAAAGAGAGAATGAATGGGCTTGAACTTAATGAATTATGATTAAGCGCCTACATATCTTCTTGGGGATAGAAGAATCAAAGCCCATGTAGTTCTATTACCTTTGGTAACCCCCAACTTACCTCATCGTCAATCGTCGCTACCCGTTGTGGTGGTGGTAGTATCTCCACAGTCATCACTGAAGAATTCGTGTTCTCGATCCAGCTCTTGTTGGCGAAATTTAGCCTTTGTCCAATCATCGACACAAGCTTGACACTCCACACTTCCGGACTTAATCTTGAACGGCGAGGATCCAAAATTAATCCTCCAGCACTAAATGTTTGTTCAACCGCCACTGTTGAAGAAGGAGTCGCTAATATTTGTTTCGCGATGAGGGAGAGAACTGGAAATTGAGTTGAATGATTCTTCCACCACTCAAGAATCTTGAAATCTGCGTTGTTTTCTGAATCGCTAAACTCAAAAGAAATTGTTAAATAGCTTTCTAATTCGGAAATACTACTTGTTGATGTCCCTTTATATTTTTTTTGCCTAGTCTTGAGCATTTTATACCATTTACTAAGTAGTGAAATACCTGCATCGCTTTCTGAGACAATATGCTGGGCAGATTCATATCCACTGTCACTTAAGCCATATCTATTACAAAATTCATTATATAATGCTACTATAGCTTCTTTAACATCTACTTGTATAATTGAAATATTTATTACTTCATCCAAATGTAAACAATCATAATAATAAGCAGTCAGATAATCTAATAAACCATCTAATTTAGTACGTGGATCGAAAATAATACCAACTAAATAGACAAGAGGAATGTTCAAATAATAATGCAACTATTTTTCTCGCATTACTAAAATACTCGAAGCTAAGTCAGTATCTTTTTCATATGCATTAAAAATATTAGCAATATTAACGCACTCTATTAAAAATAAATGTGTAGTAGGATAATAAATACCAGATAAAGTTTTAGTAGCATCATTAAAAATTTTCAAACAATCTAAATTTTTTTTACAAACATCCCAATGTTGCGGAAGTAAAGCAATATCGGGAACATTATTTGAAATAAATGAACATAATAAATCTTTGTAATCAAAAGTTTGTAGAAGCATCTCGTAGGTAGAATTCCAACGAGTCGGAACATCTTTTGGAAACCTTCTTGCCGTTCTCCTATTTTCTTTACAAAATTTTCCCCACGCTTTCATAAGTTGAGGGCGGCTCCATAAAAATCTAATTGCATTATTTATTGGGTGGAGAGAAGTTACAAGAATTCGTAAACCATCTTGAACACATAAATTCAAAACATGACAAGCGCATCTAATGTGAAAAAATTGTCCGCCAAAAGAGGGTTTACATATTTTTTCTAACTCGGGAATGGAAGCAGTATTTGCGGCGGCATTATCAAAACCAATTGAAAAAACTTTATTAATCAAACCATATTCTTCTAAAACTTGCCTAATTATTCTATAAATATTATGGGCCGTATGCCTTTCGGGAAAAACTCGAAATGCAAGAAGTCTTTTTTGAATAACCCAATCATCACCTATCCAACGGCACGTGACACCCATATAAGAATTAATATTCCAAGAATCACTCCAAATATCACTACCTATATGTACACGTCCTTTGAATTCTTCAAAAAACGTTTTCAATTTATTTTTTCGATCTTTATAAACTCGTTTAAGTTCGCGTTTAAGAGTAGTTTTCGGAACAGATGGTGCTTGCGGAACCAGCGCAGTGTTTACCAAATATCTAAAATTAAAATTTTCACCAGTATTAAACAGAGCATGCTCAAGGGAAACATATTCAGCTAATGTTTCTTTATAAAGTGCATTAGTGAAACGGAATAAAGGATGAGGGTTAGGATTGGCGAACCCGGAAATTTGTTGTTGGCTGGTGTCGATGCCCACTTGCGTTGGATGTTTTTTCGTCAAATGCCGACGAAATGTTCCATAGCCATCTCTTTTACCAAGTTTGTATTTTTGCGGATAATATTTACAGCTTATATCAAATTTACCTTCATTTTCATTCCACACTTTGTCAAAGTGTAGCCATAAGTCGGATTATCGGCTCTTCCGTGCCGGCTCATTTGGTATCGACGATCCTTCGACACCAGTGGCAGTGGCAGTAGGAGGATAAAGACTCTCTTGCGTTGCGACGTGCTCGACGTCGGGATTGGGAACATCGTCGTCTTCCCAAGATGCATATTCACGATGATCATATTCATGAACAGGAAAATTGGATTCTCCCATCTCCATCGGGCTCTTTCCCTTTCTAGTATTTCTGCTTCCACTTGCCATTTTTTGAGAGAATTGATCGAAAAGTTGATTCAAAGAATTGAGATGGAATTCAGAGAGAATATCGGATCGAGAGAATTTGACTTGAGAGTTGAGACTTGAGAATATTGGAGAGAATTGAGAGAAATTGCGAGAAAAATAAAGAGGGATTGTGAGGTTTTTATAGAGTTTTTTTTTTAAAGAAAATTAGCAACGGGCCGAGGCCAACGGTCCTCGGCCCGTTGGGGAAGAGCCAACGGCTCTTCCCAAGGGGGGGTCCATTTCCCCTCACGCCACGCCCCCCCCTTTTTTTGGGCCGGTTCCGGTTGGGGCCCGCGGGCCAGGTAAACGGGCCGGCCCCGGGCCGGTTCTAGGTCCACGGGCCCAAATGGCCATGTCTATCGGAATGGCTCCAACCAGAAGTGAACAGCCTCGAAATAGTGGCAAAAATAGGGGATCCAGTGGACATCGAGCTGGTTTGAGGGATTTCTAGCTGTCCAAAGGCCGATGGGAGGATTGGCCAAGGTCGGGGGTCTCCGGGTGGTCGAGGGTTGCTGTGATTGGCGATAATGACGGTGGAGCGTGGCAGGAGGCGGTGGTGACGCCGCGGACAGAAGAGGAAAACAGGATAGGGGTCTCGGGTCAGAATAGGGGAGGGTAGTCGGGGGCTTTTCGAGGCTCCACAAGCAACGACCGGCTTCCACAAGGTCTAAGGGTCGATAGGGAGGTCACAGGTGGTCGTCAGGGGTGGTGGTGAGTGGCGAAAGGCGGCGACACAACGGCGAGGGACGGTGGAACAGATCAAGCTCGAAACAGGGCACTCTCGACTCTCGCAGCAGTTCAGCAGTCCTACAGCGGCGTCCGACGGTTGCTCGGTGGCCTGGCTATCGGATGGGAGTAAGAAAGGTGGTCTGTGGTGGTCGGGAACGACAGCAAGGGTTGGCGTGGCTCGGCCGGCTCACGGCACCAAACAGGGCAAGGCAGTCGGGCGGCTGTTCTGGGCCTTTCGACGACCAGCGAGCTAACGGTGACAGTGACAGAGTGACGTCTGGCTGGCAGCAGGGTGGCTGGTGGTGGTCGGGATCGGCCGTTGGTCGTTATCGAAGCTCAAGCAGACCCCTGACGCGAAAACAGAGCAGATCGGGCCCGGGGCTGTTCGCGATCGATCGACGGCCCAACGGCGGTCGAAGTGAGGCGGAGTGGCGGCGACGGGTTGGTGGAGGAGCGGAGGAGGTTTGATGGTGGTGGTGGCGCAAAGAAATCACACACGGCGGAGGAGGAGTCTCGGTCGTGGGAGGGGTCTCGTGTGAACAAGGAGGGGAGTAAGAGAGAGATATCTGCTAAGGGTGAAATAGAGTTGCACGTGGGAGAGAGAAGAGTGGATGGGGTTGATTGGTAGGTGGGAGTAGTGGTTGGGAGACTTGACCAAGGTGGGGCCCACATTGGATTTGAATTCTTTGTCTTTTAGTGAATAATTGAGGAGCATTTTGGTAATTTGACATTTTAGGACATAATGAAATTTTGTACACTGGACGAAGGGCATTTTGGTCTATTTTACAGGTTAGGATCGGGCACGAGGATTTCGATTCAAATTCGCGGCAACTAAGATTTTCGAAGCCTAACTTAATTGACTGCCAATTTCGAGAAACGTCCAAAATTCATCTCTTAATTCCTTACTGCCCAAAATTTCATACGGACAGAAATTCAATTCCTTTCCTTTTTGTTGAATTCACGCCATTTACAAAAGATGAATTTCTATGGCGTCACATAAGCCCTTTTTTGGTGCCATTTCAGTCATAAGCCTTTTACATATGTACCAATTCAATCCTAAACCTTTTGTATCAGTGTTAATTTAGTCCTAAATATTTTGCATTTATGTCAATTGAGTTAATTCGGCCAATTTTGATCGAAAATCACTAGCATGGATGTCAATTATCCTATGTGGAATGGCTGGCGCTAACATGAATAATGAGCCACCCTCTAGAGTAAGCTATAATTGAGTTGATTCAATTAATGCAAAAGGTTTAGGATTGAATTGGCACAAAAAATAGGTTTAGGACTGAATTGGCACTATCACAATAGGTTTAGAACTTTTTTGACACTAATCCCGAAGAAAAACATTAGAGACGTCTAGTTGAAGAATGAGCATCCCTCTAGAGTAAGCTACATCAAGGACTATACAAATGGTGACTGGTTTTGGTAGTGGGTTGAATGTCTTTGTATAGTCAATTCTCGGTTGTTGGTGATAGCATTTAACAACTAGTCGAGCTTGTACCTTTCAAGGGAGCAACCAGACTTGAGCTTGACTTCAAAAATCCATTTGCAGCAAATGGGGCAAACATGAAAAGGTGGTGGTACAAGTTTCCAAGTTTCATTTTATATTAAGGCGTCAGATTCCATCGCCATAGTTGCTCGCCAATTTAGATCTTGGGACGCCTACCTGAAGCAAGTAGGCTCGACAGGATTATGCGTGCCTATAGTCAAAGCAAAAGTTTGATTTTTTGTGAGTCATCGCCGATGAATTGTGCCATCTCTCAATGGAGTGACCATGGATGTGCTGAAACTGAGGTGGAAGTCCGAAGTAGAGAAGTTGGAAGTGTCAGTCTCCGAAGCCATGGTAGGAGTTATAGATAGAGGTGGTGAGAGAGATGGTGTGGACTCAGAGTCATGGTCTAGGTAGAGGCAATATTACATTTGTAGGTGGAGAAGCAAAACATGGTGATGAAGAAGATGGATCTCCAAATGGAAAGGTGTACTCATCGAAAATCACATCAGCCGCAATGAAGATTTTACCCGTTCGTGGGCAGTAACATCAATAGCCTCTGTACCCTGGAGGATAGCCAAGAAAGATGCAGCGTTGAGATTTGGGGCAAGCTTGTGAGTAGCATAGGGACACAAATATAGGAAAATTGTACACCCAAAAACCCTGAGGTGGGAAATCTCTTGTGGCGTTTTGAATAGTGTCTGCCAGGGTGTAAGACTGTTGAGGAGAGGACTCGAAGTATTGTTGATCAAATGTACAACCGTTTCAATGGCATACTCCCAAAACTGATAGGAAACTGAGGCATGGACATAAGCATGAGGCTTGTCTTGACAATGTAGCGATGTTTGCGTTCTGCTGTGCCATTATGAAATGAGGCATAGGGACAAGATACTCGTTGATGTATGCTATGTTGCAGGAGATGGTTGTGCACTTCAGTAGAGCGGCGAAATTTTGGTGTGCCAACACGCTGAATTTTCTGAAGTTGACGTTGTAATTGAATTTCTACAAATTTGTTGAAAGCTTTGAAAATGTTTGCAAATTGGTCATAAGTGGTACATGGATAATACCAAGTGAATATGGAATGATTATCGACAAAATCGATATAATATTTATATCTCGAAACAGAAATGACAGGGAATGGGCCTCAAACATCAAAGTGAACCACTTCAAGAGGAAATTTAGCTCTAGACAGAAAAGGGGGTTGGGTTAGCATTTACTCTGACTAATGGTGTGTTTGTTTCAAGGAAAGTGGTTTTCAGGAATTCGTTTTCTAGAAAGTGGTTTCCTGAAAACCACTTTCTCGGAAAACGATTTGTTTTCCTTTGTTTGGTAATATGTTACCGAAAATACTTTTCGTTGTTTAGTTCTCATTTGAAAAACGATTTCAATCTCATCAAAGGGACTGTCCTTGATACTGAGGAGAGGCAGATGGTCGAGAAAGCTGACGTGAACTGACCCCGCCAGGTCCCGGTCTCGACCTCGGTCCCTAGTCCCGGCCCCGGTCCCCGGTCCATCCCTTGTCCCTGCACCGGCCCTACCCGGGTCCCCGATCCCCCTCCCCGGCCCTCGGCCCTAACTCGAGCCCCGACCTGGGCCCCCGGCCTGGGCCCCAACCCCGGTCTCGATCCTCTGCCCCGGCCCCGGGTCCCCGATCCCTGGCACCGGCCCGGGCCCCGACCCGGGACCCCGACCCCGGTCCTGACCCGGGACTCCGACCCCGGCACCGGTCTCTGGACCCCGGCCTCAATCCCGCCCCAGGTCCCCGACACTTGCCCGAGCCCCGACCCGGGGCCCCGGTCCCGGCCCCGGTCTCTGTCCCCGGCCCCGACCCCTGTCCCTGTCCCGGCCCCGGCACCGGCCCGGTCCCCGGCCCCACCCCTGCACCGGCTCGGGTCCCCGGGACCCCGGCCCCGGTCTCGGTCCCCAGCCTCGGCCCCGGGTCCCCGGCCCGTCCCCTGCCTCGGTCCGGGTCCCGGTGCTCGGCCCCGCCCCGGGATCGGTCCCCGAGATCGACTTCAGTCCCGTTTTCAAAGAAAGTGAGAGACTCAAATTTGGGAAAGTATTTTCTCATTTTTATTTTGAGGAATTTACTTTCATATTTTAATGAATAAAATCTTTGTTGACTGGAAAGTACTTTCCGTGGACCAAATCATTTTCCGTGAACCAAACAGACGAAAGTCCAGAAAACACTTTCCCCAAAACAAACGCACCCTAAGAGCACATGTCGTACAATGTGAGGGAGACAACTTGTAAAATTTAGTTTAGGTGGACCGGAGAAGACGTGCTACTCTATATGACACATGACCCAAGCGTTGATGCCACAAATTGAAGGAGCTAAGAAAGGCAGAAGGAGACTTGTCTGAAGTGGAGATCCGATAAAGACCATTCTCAAGATGACCTCAGAGGAATGTTGACACCTAAATTTTGACTTTTAGAAAAATCATTTATTTAAACATAAAATGAGAGTTAACCATAATTCTCATAAAAAAATAAATTCACATGCATTGCATATTTATTTCTTTCATGCATTTATATTCATGGTCGATGCCAAAGATTTGCGCTTACACTAACGAGTGATCGCATGGCATGAAGAAATCTTACTAAGGAGAGTGCCAAAAATATTCATGGGGATTGAACCTATTTTTAATATTAAATCAGCCCATTTTAATCATTTAATTGTTAAAGGCCTTCGTTTAATTGTTTCGTAATTAATTAAGGCCGATGTGAATTGGAGGTGATTAAGGGCCTTGAACTTCAAGCTAATAGAGCCTATTAGCCCTTAATGAGATTTGGCGTGAAGCCTTTTAGTCCAATCAAACCCTAGTTATTTTGCTATAAATACATGCTTAGGGTTCACGCACAGGAAAAAAAAAAGGCCCACATAATCTACACATACGGCTGAGTGAGAGAGAAAAAAAAGTGTTTTTGGAGGCCACCTATTGTACATAATATTAAGAGAAGGCACAGAGGGATATAGACGAACAAAGTGGGGAGAGATCTGGGAGCGAGTCACTTCTTTTTATTCGTCGGTCAAAAGAAGGTGGTCCCTGCCTAATACCGTTCGAGTCCTTCATCAAGAACACTTCTCGGACGACGATTCCTGGGTAGTTTCCAGGAGATCAAGTCGAGCGCCAATAAGTCTAGCGAGCTCTAGCAAGCGACCCTCGAGCCCTGTGACAGACAGCCGCGATTTCTTTTGGCGATCGGGTCTTTTTTTTTGCAGGATCTCCGACGAATTCTGCGCAACTACCAGCCGATGCTTTCCCCTTGGTTCAACCAGCGATAGGTTCAGTGATGCCTACCATCAAGCGAATTCCAGCGCCTAGCCGCATCATGTCTCCTGCATCATCTTCGACAACTTTCAGTGACCTAAGAGGTGGAGATCCGATTTACACAAGAAGGTCTTAGAGCACAAGAGACAAAAGAGAAGTTTTTCCCAAAGCTGTCCTCAACTGACCAACATTTAACGCATGAGCTTAACCATGTGTGAAGGAGGAGAGAGCAACTATAAAATTCTGCTTGGGTCGCATGCGAATTGGCTTCTTTGATTTTTTTCTTTCTGAATGTTATTTCATGGTTTCTCTGCTCTCCACTAAAGTTTTCCTTTGTAGACTAAAATGGAGCTCTAAGAAAATATCTCCTTCCTTGCGCGATGCTAAGGAGCTCAGTTCGCCGCTCATGGATTAGTTCTCGTAATCCCGGCAGTCTCCCATTAATTCCATATTGATGAGGTAGCCTAGCGAGATCGGCGAAGTCGACCAGTTCCAATGGTTCTTCAGACGTGAACCCCCAACTACATACGGCGTTAGCCTTGCCATCTTTGGGAAGGCATTCTGTGTTCTTCACTTTGCAGGTTCTTGGACGTGTCACTCATTTTAATAAAAGGGATCGTGAAGGAGGAAAATCTATGGTCAAGAGCAAAAGTCCAAGAGGTGGGTAGACATCATAAAATATGCTTTTCTCTAAGGCACACCTCTAGTGGAATTCGTCAAGCGGTGGGCTTTGGATTTAGCTTGTAGTCCTCACTGTTGATGGCCATTGCTTTCCTAGGGAGAGTAGTGTTCAAAATCAATACCATGCACTTTCACTTTTCGGCATTCTCATTGAAGTCCAGAAGTGCCTTCTAAGATCAACGATATTCAAAATCACCATTGATCGACCACATTAGTCCGAGCATCCTTCTCTTATGTTCATTTTGAGTCCCTCATCGGAAGAGCCATGATCCGCAAGCCGCTATAGGCCTGAGTTCAAATTTGGAAGTTGATTTGCAAATTAGGTAATTATCCTATCTTAGAATAATTTGGATATTACATTGCCTAGTTTAAATCAATTGCTATCTGAAGAGAAAGAAAACTCTCCTTTCTTTATTTAATGAATATTTTTCTGTACATTTACAATATACAATCCTGTCATATATATAGGACAACAGATAACCCTAATTAGGAGATACACAATAGGAAGGATTCTATATTAGGAAGAAATATACACAATAAAACTTCCTAATAAATAGGCTAAAATTGCTCACGACCACACTCCCCCTCAAGTGGGTGCAAAGATGTCTTTGATACCCAACTTGATAAGTGAGCTATGAAACTCTCTACTTGACACAGCCTTTGTCAATATATCAGCTAACTGGTCTTCAGACTTCACAAATGGTATCTGGATCACTTTTGCATCCAAATTCTCTTTGATGAAATGTCTGTCAATCTCCACATGTTTGGTTCTATCATGCTGAACTGGATTATGAGCAATGTTTATGGCTGCTTTATTATCACAAAACAATTTAATTTCTAAACCTGGTGGATACCCGAGCTCGGTTAGCAGCTTTCGAAGCCATAGAAGTTCGCATAACCCATTTGCTACACCTCTAAATTCAGATTATGCACTAGACCTAGCTACAACCTTTTGTTTCTTACTTCTCCATGTAACAAGGTTGCCTCCCACAAATGTAAGATACCCTGATGTAGACCTCCTGTCTGTCACACTTCCAGCCCAATCTGCATCTATGTAACCCTCCACTTCAAGGTGGCCATTTTTTGCAAATAGCAGTCCCTTTCCTGGGGCTGACTTCAAATATCGAATGATGCGCAACACAGCACTCATATGATCCTCACTAGGTGCATGCATGAACTGACTCACCACACTTACTGCATGAGCAATATCAGGACGTGTATGTGATAAGTAAATCAATCGGCCTACTAACCTTTGGTATTTTTCTTTATTAGGAGACGTCTGATCAGGGTACTCTCCAAGTTTACAGTTTTGTACCATAGGGGTGTCCGCAGGCTTGCAATCTAGCATGCCAACTTCGGTCAAAAGATCAAGAACATATTTTCGCTGAGACAAGTAAATCCCTTCCTTCGACCTAGCAACCTCGATTCCTAAGAAATATTTCAAACCTCCCAAGTTCTTCATCTCAAACTCCCTAGATAATAATTCCTACAGTCTCATAATCTCGGCACTATCATTACCTGTAATAATCATGTCGTCTACATATATGATAAGAGCTGTTATTCTTCCTTGAGTACCTTTTAAGAACAAAGTATGATCTGAATTACTTTGGGAGTATCCATACTTTTTCATAGCTGAGCTAAAGCGACCAAACCATGCACGGGGGGACTGCTTCAACCCATACAATGATCTTTCCAGCTTACAAACCATGTTCGGCTGATCTGTGCATCTGTATCCAGGTGGAAGCTCCATATAGATCTCCTCCTCTAAATCTCCATGAAGAAATGCATTCTTCACATCAAATTGATGTAAAGGCCAGTCCAAGTTTGCAGCCAGAGATAACAATACTCTTATCGTGTCTAACTTTGTAACTGGAGAGAATGTTTCCTGATAATCCACCCCATAAGTCTGTGTATACCCTTTAGCTACTAGTCGTGCCTTATACCTCTCAATAGTGCCGTCTGCTTTATGTTTAACTGTAAACACCCACCTACATCCAACCGGCTTCTTATCCTCTGGTAGTTCCACAAGTTTCCAGGTTTGATTTTTCTTCAATGCCTCCATCTCTGCCTCCATCACTTGAAGCCATTTCGGATCCTTCATAGCTTCTTCAACCCTGTTTGGAACTTGAATTGAGGAAACCATGGACACGAAGGCTTGTAGTGGTGTGGACAACCTCTTAGCAGACACATAATCTGCAATAGGATATCGAGATCGGCGGTTCTCTACATCTGGAGAATATCGATTCGGTGGTTTACCCCTATTATGCCTATCATGCAACTTATAACCAGTAAGCACATCAGTATCTTCAAACGAATCAAGTACAGTAGAAGTACTTACCTCAGGTTCATTCTCAAGAGCTTGGAGTGGTACTGAAGAGGGAGAAGAGGACGAAGACAATGAGGGCTGTTGCTGTTGTGTATCTGTTGGCACCTGTTCGGTTGCTACTGCTTCTATGTCGACCGGCCATGCGCTTATCTCACGGTCGTAAGGCAGTAGCTCAGAATCGCACGGCTGTGCACACCCATCCGTTGCACACCCATCCGTCGCTCCTGTAGTCCAAAACTCCCATGCACACCCATCCGTCGCTCCTGCAGTCCCAACCTCCCACCAATGTCTAGTTCTACATTTAGTCTCCCTCTGAACAGGACACTGGGGGGAAGGAAAAGAGGATTCCATCTCGGTAAATGTTACATCCATGGTGACATATGTGCGCTTCCCGGCAAGATCATAGCACCGATACCCTTTCTGAGAAGGGCCATAGCCAAGAAACACACATTTGACTGCACAAGGGTCAAGTTTGGTCCGCTGATTTTTGTGAAGATGAACATAAGCGACACACCCAAACACCTTAGGAGGTAATGTAAGAACCGAAGGAAGAGACACATGAGCGGCAAGTGCTTGCATTGGCGTCTGATAGCGCTGAATGCGAAAAGGCATGCGATTCAACAAATAAGCAGCTGTAACTACGGCAGAATCCCAAAAACGATGGGGAACATGGCCACCCTCCAACAGTGCTCGAGTGGTTTCAAGTAGATGGCGATTCTTGCTCTCAGCAACACCATTTTGCTGAGGAGTTTGAGGGCAAGAAGTTTCATGTATCAAACCATGTTCCTGAAAATAAGCTGCAAGAGGTTTACTTAAGTATTCGACACCATTATCAGACCGGAGAACCTGAAGTTTGGCCCCAAACTGAGTTTGAATCATACGGTGGAAATTCCGAAAGATAGCTTGAGCCTCATTCTTATGTTTCATCAAATATAGCCAAGTCATACGTGTGCAATCGTCAACAAAGACGATAAACCATCGAAATCCATATACAGTAGTAATAGGAGATGCACCACATACATCAGAATGAATTAAGGAAAAAGGAGTAGAACTGATATTCAAATTGGGAGGAAAACTGGTGCGATGGCTCTTTGCCAAAATACAAGTATCACACTGAAAACTAGAGTTCGATAGACCATGAAATAACTTGGGAAACAAATGCCGTAAATACCCAAAGGATGGGTGACCTAAACGACGGTGCCATAACCAAAGTTCCTTCTCTTGAGCTAACTGTCCATGAGAATAATAGGTCCGTCCAGAAGTAATGTCATCCACGAAATACAGCCCATCCCTCTTAGTACCACGCCCAATAATCTCCTTTGTGAGAATGTCCTGAAACAAGCAAAAATCAGGGTACATAAGTACAACACAGTTTAACTCGCTGGTAAGTTGTCCAACCGATAACAAACGATTAGACAATGTAGGAACAAGTAAAGTATGAGATAGAGAGAGAGAAGGCGTAATAGACACACGCCCCGCAGCCGTCACAGGAAAGCTATGCCCGTTGGCATTGTAAATATGATCTCGACGTGGTGTAGTAGATGTAAGAAGGTCACCAGATTTCGGAGTCATATGATCAGTAGCTCCAGAATCGATTATCCACCCATGATAACCATCACCATGTCCATTAGCAAAGACAAACCCATAATTACCTTCAGGAGATTCGGCATTAGCAGATTCAGGCTCCATAGGAATTAATGACAAGCCGCTAGTAACTAAGGAGGCTTGCCCTCCATTCCTCCCCTTCTGTGAGCCCGGTTTCTTCTTCTTGGTCTAAAAATCATCCCACCAATCCGGATAACCATGTAGTTTAAAAGAAGATGCTGCTGTATGTTTAGGATTCCCACAGTGAGAGCACCCCTCAGATTGAATTTGCATACCAGGTCTAGGGTGAACTCCTGAGGCAGAAGGCACTAACTGGAGGTACGAATCACCCTTGCCTCGCTGTGACATCATGGCGGAACCAAAGGTGACCCCGACGGGAGTAGAGAGCATGACAGATTGGCGCATATCCTCTCGCCTAGCCCGTGCATAAGCTTGCTCAATAGTGGGGAATGGATCCATCTTTAGAACATCAGCACGAACATTATCTAGGCGGTCATCGAGACCGTCCAAAAAGGTATAAACTCGATCTTCATGGACAATAGCATTGTACCTATGAATATCAACCGGAAATTGCATAGGATTAGGGCGGCGGAAATCAATCTCACGCCAGAGGCCTTGAAGATCGTTGTAATATTTCTCGATGGGTCCATCGCCTTGCTTCAATCGGGAAACCTGCCTCTTAAGATCATAGATTTGGGAGGTGTCAGATCCATCAAAAAAAGTCGTTTCCACAGCATCCCATACGGCTTTGGCAGTAGGAAACCGAATAAAGTTTGGTATCAAGGCTGGGTCCATAGAATTGATAAGCCAACCTTTTACCGTCGAGTCTTTGGTCTTCCATTGTTGAAAAAACGGATCAGTCGGAATGGGCTCAGGAGAACCACCGTTCAAATAGCCCAGTTTGTCTTTGCCCGAGATATACATCTCAACAACCTGGGACCATACGCCAAAATTTTTGCCATCAAGCTTGACAGCAATCGGTGCAGCAGGAGGTTCAATGCGCGACGGCGCGGCCTGCTGGGTCAAGAGCTGCTTCATCGCAGCGGTCAGGTCTGCCAGAATGGCAGTAGCAGAGGCACTAGCATCCCCTTGGTCAGTTGTAACAATTGGCTGATCGTCGGCCATGAGATCAGGTCCGCAGAATGAATCGCTCGGATAGGACGAAGTCGACCGGCGCGAGTTGACGGCGCCATGACGAAAACGGCGCAAGAGCGGGACCGCCGTAGTCGATGATTGACGTACAGTATCCTAAGGATCAAACCCTAGGGCTCTGATACCATGAAGAGAAAGAAAACTCTCCTTTCTTTATTTAATGAATATTTTTCTGTACATTTACAATATACAATCCTGTCATATATATAGGACAATAGATAACCCTAATTAGGAGATACACAATAGGAAGGATTCTATATTAGGAAGAAATATATACAATAAAACTTCCTAACAAATAGGCTAAAATAGCTCACGACCACACTATCTTGCAGGTATACTTCCCTAACTTGAATTATTTGCATATGTCTAACGATTTCTTGCATATATTATTGCATATTTTTGAAAGGATCTAAATCCTTATTGATAGGGTAATACTGCGTTACAATTTAATGCAGTATTATCTTATTGTTAAATTTGGCATATTATTTGTAGTTATCTTATTTGAATTGCATCATATCATATCCTTATATTGATTACTTAATTTTTTATGATATAATTTGCACATAAATAAATAATCTTGCCCATAACACATGCTCCCCAATTGTGCATTGTCCCTCGAAAAACGTACATTAAATGCAACATATGACTTCGATGTCGAAGTACGATCGTGCCCTGTACGTGTGAATTAGATATCAAATTATCAATCTTGAGGAGCGGATTGCTAATTCCCAAATAGAATTTCAAGGTTTTGCCCCCATGTATATAGGGACAACGGTTATTTTATAAAATATTCACTTGCTAACCCTAATCTCGGGGGATGTTGTGAATAAAATCAGATTTTCGGATTTAAAGGTGTTTTATGGGCAATATTGTTTATTTTTGTTCAAATTTTCTGTGTTTTCATGCTTAGATAAATTCCTGAAAAATCCCCAAAAAATGCCATGCTTTTTCTTAAGTCAAATCACATTTCCTTTGACTTTAGGATAGCTTTTTCACTTCATTTTTCATATATCCGAAAATAAACAAAAAATGTCATTTGCATTGCATATCGTATAATTTAGTTTGCCACGTCATCTTGTCACTATGCCATGTCATATCATTTCACATGTCATATAGTTAGATTGCATTAGCATTGCATTTAATAAAAGAAAATCCCAAAAAATTCAATTCATCAAACTAAGGATTTTTCATGAAAATAGGGAACCGAAAGGGCATTAATTTTCAATTAATGTAACCAAGTCCCCGAACTCATTTTGTTTGGTTCATAGAGATAAAATAGTTCTCCCGCTATTTTATATAGGTTTCTAATCAACCTACCATAAATGATTAGTGGCGGCTCCAACTGAACATTTTTTATGAATGAACCTAAGTTGCGATTTGGGAGGACTTGGGAGGGTCCGAGTTAGGTTAGTTGATTTAATTGACCTAATAATCCATTAGCCTAATTTTAGGTCGCGACAAGGAAAACCTGACCAGTATGAGCACATAGAGCAACAAATGAGGAAGGGTAAAAAAAGAAAAAAAAAAGAAATTGTTAACGCGAGAAAATTTAGAAATTGACGGCAGATTTTTTCATAATATTAGGAACAACCAAAACATCGAAGGGACGAAATTGAGGACCTGATGAAGGCACAAATGTACGTTGTAATTGATGGGAAGAGAAAACTCCATCACCCACAGTCAATTGTTGGTTGCCTATGTACGGAGTGACCTAGGAAAGACCGAAAATGTTGTTGGTGATGTGGTGGGTGGCCCTTGAATTTGGATACCATGACTAGATATCCATGGCAGAAGGTGTAGCACCCGGGTCTCCGGTCCTTCTTGACGATGCCGACCAGGGTAGGATTGCCACATCCAACAACCTGAAAAGGGTAAAGTAATACAAGGATGAGCTTACTAGCTCAGTAAGGAACATTCTAACCTCGCCACCTAGCCAGGTCTTATTCAATTAATATTTAACCAATTAGTCTCAAGCACAGCATTCGGCCATATGTTCCCCATGGACAGCCACACCAGCTCAACTCATCTCATGTAAAGTTTTAAAATAGAATCATGATCATAACAAAGCAACTCCATCAATAAACGATCACAAGCCCTGTAATCACCCGTGCAGAAACTAGAAACAACTCCCCCATATGTCTCTCAGAAATGTCTCCCGCACATGGTTCAAGATTGTCTCCGCATATGGCTCGGGAATTTCTAAAATTCATGGCACTCCCGCACATAGATCAAGAACAATTCCCTCACATGGCTCAGGTACATATCCTGCACATGGCTCAAGATTGTTTCCCGCATAAGGCTCAAGGTGCCAATCATTCTCAATAACCATGGAGTAACATGCATCATGTACATAAAGCCAGTGCCGAACATTAGGCATTAGTATACGAGCCCATCATACGTCGACAAACTAATATGAGTGCTTGTCCTTCAGTCACTTTCTTTACAATGTGTCGCGATATTAGGCTAATGGATTATTATGTCAATTAAATTAACTAACCAAATTCAGATCCTCTCAAGTCTTACCAAATCGCAACTTATGTTATTTATGAAAAAATGTTCAATCGGAGCCGCCACTAATCATTTACGGTAGGTTGTTTAGAGACTTATATAAAATAGCGGAAGAACTATTTTATCTCTACGAACCAGAGAAAATGAGTTCGGGGACTTGGTTACATTAATTAAGAAAATTAATGCCCTTTCGGTACCTAATTTTCATAAAAATCCATAGTTTGATGACTTAAATTGTTTTGGATTTTCTTTTATTAAATGCAATGATAATGCAATCTAATTATATGACATGGCAAAGATGTATAATATGGTATAATGACATGGCACATACGCATGATGGCGTGACAAATATGCATGACATAGAAAATGTGATGATGCAAGCTAAGTTATATGCTATGCAATGCGAATGACATTTTTTGGTATTTTTTTGTGTATTTTCGGATTTGTGAAAAATGAAGTAAAATGCTATCCTAGAGTCAAAGAAAATGTGATCTAACTTAAGAAAAGCATGGCATTTTTTGTATTTTTTTTTGGGAAATTAATTTAAGCATGAAAACAATGAAAATCTGAACAAAAAAAAAACAATATTGCCCATAAAACACTTTTAAAATATTTTCAAACAATTCACTTATCCCCAAAGATCTAGGTTATAGAATAATTTTTATCTGCTACATCCTCGAAGATTCGAGCCAGTATGCAGATAGAGATATAAAACAACAACGTCCCTTTTGCCAAATGGAAAGAACACGAGGCCTTATACTAAATTGCCATCTCATTCCATGAGATCATGGCCAAGGCATGCAATTTAATTTTCCGAAGGTTCTAGGCACAAAGGGAGCATGTGTTATGGGCAATATTGTTTACTAATGTTCAAACATTATAGCAAACGAGTTAAACATGAATAAACAAACAAGATAAGATGCAATTCAAATAAAGGACCAAATAACTAAAGATAACATGCCAAAGTAAACTATTGGATAATATTGCGCTGTCTCTAACGATAACATTACCCAATATATAAGGAGTTAGATCCTTTCAGGATAGGCAATAATAATATGCAGAGAATCATTAAAGATAACAATAAACTTAAACTAGGTGTTGTAATATTAGGATATTCTGGATATTTCGGATAAGCTTGTTACCTAATTTGCGAATAATGTTTCCAAATTCGAATGGATTCTCGACGGATCGGATGAATTTCGGATCGGCTCAACCGCAGAGGTTCAACGACAATGGCTCATGGCAAGAACGGCGGCTGTTCGGCATTACTCCGAGGTATGGCTCGGTTTCTTGTTTGTGTATTAGCGTGACACCACGAATTTGCTACTTGCTTTACAGATCTTTCTCTACCAACTTGAGAACCTTTTCCAAGCAATTTACAACCCACGCGCAAGTTGGAAATTTGCCCAAAGTAGCACTTTTTGGACCCGATTTGCCAGAGGCTGCTCCCAAACGTTCTTGCCCAAGCATCAAAAAGGTTAGACTTTAAATAACGGCAAAATAAAGGATAATTGACCTTAAACCAACCCCGAACTATGGCAATTTATGGCTGGACAGAGCTGGATTGTGCTAACTGAGCAAAGCACTTCGTCAGTGGGTGCTCCGGCGGACGGGCAAAATTCGGCTATGCTCAGCAACACAGAATTCTTGATGGATGTCTTTGACTTGTGGATATTGCTTTAATCCCACCAAAGTCTTAGATTCATACTTTCCTTCTATTTTATTTTCCTTCTTTTATGGCTTAGAACCATAAATCACGTGGCTATGAACCCCTTTGACTAGATATTCTTGGTCATGGTCAACAAGGTGTGATAGAAAGGAAACGAAGGAACTCACCTCTTGGACTAACAGCCTCCATCCTTCAATTCGGTGAACATTGGAGTCTTGGACTCATGGTCGGAGAGATCGAAGGTAAGGCTGGTCATCGCTGGTGTTGCTTTAGAGCCCGCGATCGCCTTTTAATGCCGAGTAAGACTCGCACTTGGAGGGGTGCACAATGGTGTGTGCTAAGTCAGTAGAGTTGCTTGAGCTTCGCTAGCAGTAAAAAGAACGAGGGAACACGTTCTTCAAGTAATCAGTGAGTTGTCATGTTTGGTTTCTTCGCGGGGAGCACGGTAGTTACGACCAAAAGCTTATGAAACCGCAAGGCGAGCAACGAATGTGGCACAGATTCATCGTCAGAGGGGCTCGAACGGGTAGACCACGGGATCCTCTCTTTCTCTCCACACTCTTTTTCTTCTTCTCTCGACGAAGATTCTCTTCACTTTTTGTGTCATGTGATGGCAGTTGTGTCGCCTCTCAAAACTACCGTATGTGAAATTTTTTGGCCTCCTTCAATCCTAGAGTATAATGACATATTTATAGAGCAAGGGTTTACTAAACCTAACGTTACTAGGACTCAATCTAAGCCGTTAGATTAGTAATCCTAATAGGATCAATTCTTAGTCGTAGGATTTAAAATTCTGAAATTCAAGAGTCCTATTCCATTAAAATATCAGGGAATTTTCCATGAGAGCATGGAGATGGATTGGCTGAGAATTCCAAAGCATTATGGGTCCAATTGCGCAAATTTGAGCTCAAATTGGGCTTTAATTAATCAATAATCAATTAAATAAAAGCCTTGAACATTTAAATGAGCTAAAATGGGATGAATTGAATTAAAAATAAACTAGAACCAGGTCCCATTGATTTTTCGGCACTTTCTATCCCATTATAGCCAAAAATCGACTGATTATTGCTCTAGTCCAGTTGCTTGTCAAATCAATCTCGCATTGCCGATGTAGGTAAATGCTGATGCTATGCATGAGTGAGAAAAATTAAATATGTTATGCATGAAAATTAAAGCAAATATTTTTTTGTGAGAACTAAAATTAATTCTCAATTTATAAGAATAAATAACTAAAAAAGTTTAGTCAAAATTTAGGTATCAACACAATGGTAAGCAAGAGATTTGCAAGTCTCAAGAATTTAGCATCCACAATAAATCCCATGGGTAACATCACAATTCTAACCAAGGCGGGTCTTCTAACTCGGTGTAAGAAAGCAATCCTGAAATCAATGGCTCTAGTAAGCATTCGGTTAAGGCTCTCGAGCCTTGAGGACATTCTGGGGTCAGTCAATCTCACGAGATTCACGATCTTAGGTCCCAAATGAACTCCCAGACCATTCTGAATTTTTGGAAACCGAGCCTCACTGATGTTGACACCTGATTTTTGACCAAGTCTTTTTGCAGTTATATTTTGAAAAATCACAAAAAGTCCATAAAAAGTCAAAAAAAAATTAAAAATCAACTTTGGTGGCCTTGGCCAAGCCCAAGGAACCATTCTTGACCAAAAAATAATTTTTCATATTTTTCACATTTTTTAGTATTTTTAGAAAATAGGAAAATACTAGAAAAATCAACAAAAAATAGAATTTGAGGTCATAAAAATATAGGAAAATAGCCAACATTTTTATTTTAATTTTCTTATCATTTTGACCTCATCAAGAGTTGAAATTCAAGTTTATTTTTGTGTGTTTCTTTGTAACACACAGGGTTAAACTTGTCAAAAAATATGTTTTGAGTCTTTTTATTTGCAATCTTTTGCATTTTTAGAGTCTTGACATTTAGCTTGATTGCCCTACATTTCCATTTGGTTCAATTGTGCACTTATTTGATCAATTTTGGCTTTAAGGACCTAATTGCATGAAAATCTTTTCATTTTAGTCCCTAAAATGCCAAATCCAAAATTAAACTTTTCTGAGAGAGACCAATAGAACCCCAATACTTCCTCCCTATAGGTTTTGACCCCCTGAATCTAATGGTGAGCTCAATTGATGCCAATTCCTTCATTAAGCACCCTAATTTGACAAAATTGAATTTCGGATCCTATCTCATTTTTGGGGCTTTCACATGATTCTAAGTGTTTTAGTCACAAAAACCACATTTCCAAAGAGAAATCATGCCGTGAATAACATTGGAAGCTTCAATTTTGTGAAAAAATGCCAATTACCAGTTCAATTTGGCCATTATTCGTGAACCGGGTCTGACGGGTCGGACGGGCCCGACCCGGAGACCCGGTCACTGTTCACCATCTCCCCAAAGCTTTTCACGCTAAAAAAAAAAATAGAATGGGCGAGAGGGAACGGGGGCAGTTGAGAGGAACGAGAAATCAGTTGGAGGGGGGAGTCGGTTAGAGGAGTTCGCCAACGGACGCAATAACAAAACCGACGACGAAGAAACAAAGAAGAAGGGCAAGAACCGAACGTCCAGAGGACGGGCGAGCATAAAAGGAGAGAGAGAGGGCTCGCGGAGGAGGAGCTGGCGGAGAGAGGGAGGACGAAAACGAGAGCTCGCAAAGAGAGCAAGAGGCGGAGAGAGAAAGAAACGCACAGAGAAGAACAGAGAGCTTAGAGAGAGAGAGAGAGAGGCGGCCGAAGCTTACATGTGCAAGCTTCGTCGGATCATCCTCAGCAAAACCGACGCTGGTGATCATCGTCGTCGACTTCCTGGAGCTCCGAAGTAGCTCCCGAACCCGTTCGATCAGCCTCTGATCTCGAAGAAAGGTGAGAAACATCTTCAAGCTTGACCTCGGCCTTCAATGGCATCTCATGATTCCGTCGATCGTTTTGTCTGTTTTCGATCTTAATCTGTTCATTGAGCATGGCTGATCTCCGTTACATTTTCTTTTCGCTTGTTTGATGCATAAAACCATCAAGTCAACCCCCGACTTTGACCGACTGGCCGTGAATGCTATAACTCCTCCTAGGTTGAACCGAACCCTCGCGATGGCCAGGTAAGCTTTCTCAACCCTTCGTGATGCTTCCTGATCGATTTGTTCAGTTAAGCAACGTTAGAAACGGCTAGGACGAGTAGCCGCCGGAGCTTAGCTTCGGTCGGAGATGGCATGTGTGTGAGTTGTGATTCTGCTATGTCAAGGCTTTGATATGTTGTAGAGGAGATCGAAACGAGTTGAATGGCGGTGTTTTCGCGAGCTTTGGTGGTCCGTAGACGAAGAAATCGCTTTCTGACGAGGCGCCGGCGAGACAGAGCCGGCGCCGATCGTCTTCCCCGGCGAGTCTGTTGACTGGTCAACGAGAGTTGACCAGTCAACGCTGACGTGTCGCTGACGTGGCGCTCACGTGGAAGCCACGTCAGCATCGGTTGTTATAACCGAATAACAAAAAATGATCGGAAGGTGGATAGTTGGCCACGTGTCGCGATCTCGCATTTTTGGAAATAAAAAGGATTTTCAGAAATAAAAAAAAATACCATGGATCGAACGGTCAAGATTCAATCTTGCCTTCCAATCGTGGCCGTCGGCTGCCTACCTTAGATCAGACCGTCTGCGCGTCCGCCACGTGGCGCAATCCAGAGCATTGATCCAAGTTGGGCGGGAATTAAAAATTTGAGCGGGAGAAGCAATACGGTGCCGTTTCGGGTTGGGTCCGAGCGGGTCGGGCCGCCCGCCCGTGGGTTGTGGACCGGGTCACCCGACCCGGCCCGAATAACATTTTATTAATAAAAAAATCAAAAAATGATTTTAAAAATAAAAAAATCCGAAAAATCCTAGAAAATCCAAAAAAATGCTAGAAAATTCCAGAAAATTTAAAAAAAATTGTTGGAAAATCCTAGACACTCTAGAAATCCCCAAAAATCGAGGATTGACCACAGACAACTAGTCAACCCTATTTTTGGAGTTTCCTATCCGTTCTTCCTAGACTTGACGATATTACCCTTTAGGGGTAACTCGCCTCTGCTGTATATGCGAGATAAGGCCGATAATTCCAAGGTAAGAATTAGGGTCGGGTAGGCGACCAATTCTTAGGCTTGGGTTTTCGAGTCCCGTCCCTTTTCTCAAAATGACGATTTTGCCCCTCAATGGGAAAATCGTCTTTCTTGTCTCAATCGAGTCCTGAAAATTGCTCAGAGTTAGGGTTTGGGTTAGGTGGACGACCAACCCTAATATTTGAGATTTTCAGCTCTCATCTTTGTCCAAAATGACGATTTTACCCCTCCGAGGTTAAAATCACTTTTAAATTCCAGAAAAATCCTGTAAATTCCCTAAAAATAGGAAATGGATTGGATTGATGACCAATCCTATTTCCCCCGTATTTTGACTTCCCAATTCATCTAAAATGAAAAATTTGCCCTTTCGAGGTGAATTATCCCCGAATTGTTCAAAATTACGATTTTGCCCCTCATGGGCGAATCATGTCAAAAACACTCCTAAGCCTTGATTGATATTTCTCTAGGCTAATATGGCATCATTAGGGATGCCATGCTGATTTCATGTGCTTTATCCGCATGTTATGGATCCTTGATTTGCCCATTTATTTTCATTGATTGTGAGTGATAGGGTAGTCATTCCTATCTGCATGAACTCCTAGATTTAGGATATGTACCCCACTCGTCTATATGAAATGCTAGGATCAGATAAACCATTCAGCTTAGGTGCCGAATGGGCGTCAACTCTAGCAGTTGGCGTAACTAAGTCCTCGAACCCATTTCTCTGGTTTCCGCAGAATCGAATGGACAGCTCCCAACTATTCGATGGGGTTTCCGATCGTACCTTCCACGAAACGATTGGTGGCGACTCCTTGGCATGTACACGTATCACATGTCACTAGACCACACTGAAGGTCGACCACGTATATCCAGCCGTTGCGATTTGGGTAATGGACCTTGGGAGAGGCCCGCGTCCAATCAAGCTAGAGATCGGATGGCCCATTAGCCCTCCTTCATTGCCCCTCGCTCCGCGAGGGAGGGTCTCGACAGACTAGCGACTCCGCTGGGGATCGAACCCAGAATCTCTGGTTTCGCAGACCAGAGGACTTGAGCCGATTAAAAAGTTGTTTGGTTTATCTGACCTTATTTTCTGCAGATGCTCTCGAAGATGAGGTACGTACACTAACCATTGTGTTAGATGTTTTTGCAGATTGGAGAAATAAGGGGTAGAGTGATTGTTGACATTTTTCCTGCAGGTTGGAGTTGGGAATGTATGTTTGCTTTACGCACATACTGAAGCGGTGTTTGATACAAACTGTTGTACATGACCTTGCATTGTGATGATCACAACACATCGCACACACTGGCGGTCAAACCCCGACTGCAACCACCTCTAGGTTACCTTAGATAGGGAAATGGTGCGAAAAGGATCTTGTGTTTGATGGCACTTGAGACTTTCGTATTCGTTCCCGCTCACCATCCGCATTGGCGATATCTAGCCCTCTTGCGTAGGTACCCTTGGGGAGGAATCTGCCTCATGTGGATCGTGGGAGCCTGAGCCGTAGGTTCCTCACCTGATTTTCGATTTTTAGAGTATACCCACTTGTCTCATGCGCGTGTCTATGAATGGTTGGTATACCTAAAACCGCCCATTGATCCAGGGGGACATTCCACATTCCCCCAAGTACGGTTGTTAAGGCATTTATTTCCAATGTACTTTATTATTCACTGCTCCATGATATGACTCATACATTACATATATTCATATGCATTCGCATCATGAAAATCACTCAAGTGACTAATTGAAACAACAATGGTAATAGGGTAGGATGTCGCTGTTCCCTAAGAGTTCGACAGAATTAGTAACCTTCGAGTACCTAAGGAAAGTCACTCGCCCTGGACCAAATACAAGGCTACACTTCACCAGATTCGTGCATGGCCGAGAGTTGACTGGACGTAAGTTGGGATATGCCGAAGATTGCCAAACCCGTTACTATGTCGATAACCTCAGATTTAAGCGACAAGCGGACGAGATGTTTAAAAATTATCTGGAGATGAAGAGACAGCGTCGCAACCGGTTGGCCAGGGAGGCATATGCCCGTCGGAAGGCTGAACTACTGACTAAAGAAAGTATACCCATGATCACTTTTTGGGGAAGAAAGAGGCGCCCAGCGATCAGGACAAAGCCAAAACGCATCACACTCAAGAAGGTGAAACCCGAGAAGGCTCCTGAAGTCATCATACCATGGACCAGAGAATGGCCAGAGGAACTACGACCTTTCGACCAAAGCATTGAAGACAACCCCCTTACACTTGACTAGAGGAGAGTTCCCGACTGACTGTCATTTGGATAGACCTCTAGGAAAAGAGTAATTTAGATCCTCACATTCCATCGGCCTTTTATGGCTTTCTTGTTTGAAGAATCTCTCTTTACCTTTCTTTCATTAGGCATCCTGATTGTAATAAAAGTTCATTCCACTTTGTTCATTTGATGTATTGACCAATGGAATGTGACATTACTGTTTCCCTTAGTCACTAAGTGAACCTGACTAAATTGCATAATTCACTTCCCTGAAATTCAAGTTAGGCTTTAAGTCAGGCCTTCGAGACCTGAAAAAGGTCATAATTTTCATTTCTTCAAATTGAACTATGCAATTAAGTTAGCCCATGCATACCTCATGGCATCTGCATAATCATGTGTTTAAAGTAATTTTTGACGATTGACTTTTTAAAATCATTTGCATATTTTAGACTTGATGGGAAAGAGTGATATTCAAGTGTTCAAAGTTCCCCGGGCCGAACTCCAATCGTGGTGGGATAGCATGGGCGAAGCCAGCCAGAAGTATGCTGAATCACGACTAGGATACATGTTAGACCTGCTGAAGATTGAGTGTCCACCTGCCTTTATCCAAGCCATGGCGCTCTATTGGGATCCTACCACCGCTACATTCTGCATGGAAGGACTGGAGATTACTCCCACTATTGAAGAGTACAGCGCCGTCATCGGAATTGAGTTCACTCACATGCTCGTCCGACCCCCCGTAGGATTTGAACCCTTGAGTCAAGTGGCTGAATTCCTTGACACAAGCCTAAACGAAGTCAAAGCAGATGCAAAAAGCAATTCTGGACGAATCTCTCTATCTTTCCTTATAGATCGATTTTCCCGCCTCCCTACTGCTAAAGGGACCAAATCTGGTAGAGCCTTCATCTTGGCATTCTTCAGCTTTGTGCTATTCCCAATATCATCTGTCACCTTCAACCCTATCATGGCTATAGTAGCCAGACAAGTCTGTTGTGGGTGGGATTACTCAAACATCATCCTTGTTGAAACCTTCCTTTCCTTAACTTCAAGAAAAATAAGAAGTGAATCTTTAGAGCCTCTAATGATCTTCTGTATCTGTGGTTCACATCCCATGTCAGACAATTTCACATCCGCATGGGTTTCACTGAAATCAGCCCCGATGCACATCCTCTTAAAACCTTTGTCAGAACCCATACACGTATTCCTAAGTTCAACTTCATAGAGTGGAAGAACTTCCTTAGAGTTCTAAAGCCCGAACAACTCCGATGGCGGCTAAGGTTGCCAACGCTGGGCAAAGTCAAATTAGCCTGCGACGACAAAAGTCCAGTCCCCTTGCTAGGATTCACGGGCGCTACCGCATACTATCCAAAAAGGGTGATCCGACAGTTTGGGGCAGTACAAGAGATCCCTTCTCCGCCACAACCAGGTATCTTTTCTTTTGACATACCGAGCAAAACCCTCATGGAGGAGGACAAAAGACAGTTTGAAGCCAAGGTGGCATCCATCATACGCTCGTTGAAGAATTCTCAGGCCGAAGAAATAAGTTGGCCAGAAAACATGACTCGTGAAGAAAACATTCATAGGGCCACTATGGAATACATTCAGCACTTTAAAGCGACCAGACGGAGCCTTGTCGAGCCCTATATACCCGATTACATCGTACCATATGTACCTGGAATAGAGCCGTACGTATCCGAAGACATGGGACCGCTGTCATATTCAGAGGATGAGGAGCCCCAGACTGAAGAGGGGAATCCATACTGGGATGATGAGGACACCTTAGGCCTCAAGCGTCCTAGGCTTGAATAGACTATTCTGTCAAGTGTAAAATAAGTGAACATTGTGGTGCCATTTCATGCATATTCACTTGTACTGGATATTATTTTACACATAAGCAAGAATATACGCATGTTTTGCGAATGCATAAAAACTATCGTCAGAAATTACGCTTCTTTTAATTTCATGAATTCTTGTCAGAAAATAATTAAAAGAACTACTTACATGAGGCTAAGGCTCACGAGGTAGCCCTTTTTTCTCATCTACTGACAAGAAGCATGCAACTAAAAGAATTAGCTACTTCTTTTTGTCGAAGACAAAATAAATACTCACTGGGGATCCTTCTGGAACAGGTACACTCTCATCACGGAATTACCAACACATCGTTTCCGTACTCGTCTTAAGACAAGAATGGAGCAACAAGAATTGACTCCGCGTGTGGGCATGTTGGAGTCTCAGATGACTGCCCTAGCAACTATGATGGCCGACATCAAAGCAATGCTGGAAGCCACCCAAGCTAAACAAACAATGGCTCATAACCAGAACGACTCGGGTCCTTCTTTTGTACCTAATACAGCAGATAAGGATGTGACGAAAGATACCCAACGTACAGAGGAGGACATCCGTGAGCCAAACAACCGGTCACAACAAAAGGCCTCTCCTGTTATTATCAACCTCGAGAAGGAAGAGAAGGGGAAACAGACTGTGAAAACTGAAGTAGAGGCCAAAAGATTGGCCAAGATCGAAGAATGCTTGAGCAGCCAGGGCTATGAGTTAGCCCGCTTTGACAAGATATCTCCTTTTGCTAAAGTATAGACTCCTTCTGACTATAAGGAACCAGAGTTCGTGAGAAAATATAACGGGACAGGTGTTGACACCTGATTTTTTTTACCATTTATTATTGTGATTTTTATTCTTTAAAATTAATTAAAAATATCAAAAAAGGTCATAAAATCACAAAATCAACTTTGGAAGCCTTGGTTTAACCTTAGGAACCAATTTTGAACAAAAAATATTTTTCGGTATTTTTAATATTTTTCGAGTTTATTTAATTATAAAAATACCCAAAAAATCAGAAAAATACCCAAAAATATTCGATAATTTTGTTTTAATTTCCTCTTCAAGTGTGTCACTTTAAATCTCAAAAATTCGGCTCGGGTCACTATGTTCCTTCACAAACATAAACCCGAACCGAGCCTAAAAAAATCATTTTCGAGTCTTTTAGTTTTCAATTCTCACTTTTTATAAGCTATGACATTGGATTCTAAAGTCTTAAAGTGCAATTAGGTCAATTTGCCCTCCAATTTAATCAATTTTTACCAAAAGGGCTTAATTGCACATTTTTCTTTCAATTAGTCCCCGGTTTCACGGATGTATGCGTATGCTCTACGTATTTATACATCATACGTATTTATACGTTATGCATATTTGTATTGTTTGGTAACCTCTTTAACTCTTGTAATAATAATAATGGTTATTATTTTTAACACCTTTGTTAGTGCCTTTTTTAGCATTTTTGTATTGTGAGTGCTATTTTTAAATAGCATTTTTTGTATTATAAATTGTGAGTGCTATTGTTAGTGCTATTTTTAAATGACATTTATTTATCATAAATTGTGAGTGCTATTGTTAGTGCTATTTTTAAATGGCATTTATTTATCATAAATTGTGAGTGCTATTATTAGATAGAATTTATAATTGTTAGTGCTATTTTTAAATAGAATTTTTGTATTATAAATTGTGAGTGCTATTGTTAGTGCTATTTTTAAATAGCATTTTTGTATTATAAATTGTGAGTGCTATTGTTAGTGCTATTTTTAAATGTCATTTATTTGTGAGTGCTATTATTAGATAGAATTTATAATTGTTAGTGCTATTTTTAAATAGAATTTTTGTATTATAAATTGTGAGTGCTATTGTTAGTGCTATTTTTAAATAGCATTTTTGTATTATAAATTGTGAGTGCTATTGTTAGTGCTATTTTTAAATGTCATTTATTTGTGAGTGCTATTTTTAGATAGAATTTATAATTGTTAGTGCTATTTTTAAATACAATTTATTGGAAGGTATTTTTGGCTATAAAAGGATGGCAAGAGTTTTGAGGTTGAAGGGGAGAGACATTTTGTAGAGTGTGCAAATTTTTGAGAGCTTAGAGAGAAGAACACAAACACTCTCTATATTCTCATAATCTTGAGCGAGCAAAATATACTAAGTTCGGAATATTGATTCCGCATATTGCTAGCACAATTGTTGTGGAGTTATTAGTCGTCTCCCCGTTCGTCAATTGGTGGTGCGTCCGAACTAGATGCCTAACACTTGTGGAGGCTGAGATCGAAGAACATCGAACCGACACCTCCGTTCAAGCACGCTACGAGAGGTAATCTATTTACTCCCTTTGAGACTTTGTGATTTTTTTTATTGAAATGCACGAAGTACGCCTCTGGAGATACATGTGTGGGTTGTTATTTATTTCCGCTACGTGTTACGTGGATCCCAACAGTGGTATCAGAGCCAATCCTTAGGTGTTTTCGTGCATTTAATTGATTTTTTGCAATTTTTGCAATACTATGGCCAATATGTATTAACGAATTGTTCGTCTTACATGGCTAATGGAGATTGATTATTTTATATGATAAATTAATCAACGTAGCAAAAATTGAGACTAAATCAATTTTGAATCGAAAATTTATGGCTATCTTATTTTACGTAAAAATTCTGAATATGATTCAACGTAGAATTTTTATTGTGCCTTCCTAAGTTTTAAATTGTGAATTTATTACTTACGTGAAAGGGTGGTGATCATGGAAAAATCCCTAATCAATGTGATTGATGTATATATGAATGTATGATGATTATTTATATATTTGGGGTTGTAATTATTAAATGGAGGCTGCGTACTCCTTTTATTTTTCATGTAATCTTTATTTTTAGCATAGTCAATTGTTGATGTAAATGCTACGAGGATTACGTGGAGGAGCCTTTTAAGTCGGCGAGCTCTTTGGGGCCCAATTCTTGAAGAGTTCAAGAAACCAAGAAGAAGCGAAGAGCGGCTCTCCGTTATTAAAATATTAAAATGATTATATGTGGTCTCATTGGCTCGAGACCCATTAAATCATAATTCCATGATCACCACGTAGGATAGATATTTATGTGATTGACATCTATTTATTTATTATGATTACGTGAGCATGTTAAACTGGTTAATGTGCAAAGTCAGACTTACCTCACCCAAAATTGTGCCTGCATGAAATCCTAGTTAGGAAAATCACTCGCATTAGGTACCGAAAGGGCGTTGGTAACGACACCAGCGTAACCAAGTCCCCGAACCCAAAATCTCTGGTTCCGTAGAACTGATCGATCTCTCCCAATCGATCGGTAAGGTTTCCGGTCTACCCTCCAAGAAAGACCGGTGGCGACTCCAAATGCATGCACAAGTTGCACATGCCACCACGACCACACTAAGGTCGAAAGCGATCGACTCTTATCGTTGAATCCTCCTGAAAAATACTCCCGCCGCGATTTGGTATGGGCCTGGGAGGGCTCGCACCGATCCAAGACCCGTGATCGGTAATCCATTAGCCGCGTCCGCTTCCGGATGGGTCGCGACAGCTGGCGACTCCGCTGGGGATTTGTTCTAGAAACTATGGTTCTAGACCTCAAGTGGACTTAGGCCGTAATAAAAATTGAGTGATTTTTCTAACCCTACAGGCGCTCTTGAAGGTGAGGTAAGTCCACTCACGATAGGTGTTATATGTTTTTGCAGATTGGAGTAATAAGGGGTGTAGTCTGTGATTAACTTTATTTTACGCAGGTGTGGCGTAGGAATGTATGTTGTGTGGATGATTTGAAGTGCTGATTGATAAATTGTTGTGCATGACTTGCATTGTGATGATCACGACACATGGACACACACAACCGCGCCTAAAACCCCAGGCGCCGCCTTTAGGAACACAATAGAAGGAATTGAAAATGGAATCTCCGTGAGGAAAAACACGGGGTAATCCACTTCTCAAATCCGCTCGCTTCGAACTATGGATTGAGTCCCAATGCAACGATAGTTGTGCAATGGAATCGGCTCTTTCTAGAACTCGAGGTGGGAACCTTAACCTTAGGTGCCAAACCCTCTGATTTTTAGAAGTTCACCATCACTTGTCTCATGCGCATGTCTTTGGGCGGTTGGTACACCTAAAATCGCACATAAGTCGACGAGTTGGGTTGGTAAGACTCTCTATCCCTCAAAACTATTACAGTTCATATAAATATAGGCATTTCATTCATTGCATTCTGGTGATTAGATTAAATGCCATTTCAAGGATAGATGCATGTGTTTTTCCCAAACGTCCTTGATAGAAGACGAGGAGGATGATATCCCATGGCGAACACCGAGTGAGCAACAAAGGAGCCTACTATGGACATTATTGAGATATCGTCCAATGAAGATGACGAGTTGGGGCAAGTGATCCGGAAGTCACAGATCGAACTTGGGGCATCCTTAAACGTTAGGATCACATTCCTTGGTTTCATTTTCCATTACTAGTCCTCTTGTATAGGGTTTATTTTTATCGAGGCTTTCTCTATCTCACCCCTTAGAGTGATTGTATTAGGGATCTATTGGTGTATACATTCAGATGGAACTCGGTTGTATTTCTTTTGACGGGTCATGGGAATGTGATAGTGGCATTTTCTCTAATCATCCGAATACTCCCAAGTCAAGTTTATAATTCCTTTAGAGGAAACTAAAGTTGAAAATCTTACACGACCTTTTTGGTCGTACAGGGTAATCCAACCCCAATTTCGCTAGAAGGAATTATACACTTGAATTGGTCCATGCATGTCATACGTCACTAAGTAATCCACGATAATTGATCAAGAGTATTGACGTTATTTCGAATTTAATGACGAGATAGATGTCCAAATTGCTCTCGTTCTTAACAAAACGGCCTTGATTTGGATGCCGTATCTTCAATTAAATTTAAAAAACACGTCGTTATGCCTTGCATTTTTGACTAATTCGCTCTTCTGAATATTGGTCAAAAGCAATTATCGTGAATTACATTCCTTTCAATAGTATGCTTTCTTTCGAGGAATATTGATAAAAACTTTTCGCACAAGATTAAAACCCTTGTAAAAGTTCTTGTCATTATTAATTACGAGCAAGCATAAGATTGAAAGGGGTCTATGCTTTCTTTTTCAGATTATTCCTTTTGACTCGGTCTTTTCATTTGCAGGTGAAAAACAAGTAGCATAAAGAAATCTTTTCTTGGATAAGTCTGAGGCTATTCTTTCATCTGACCATGAGTGAGTTAGAAAATCAGAACACATCTACTCGACTTATTATGGATCAGCTCATCCAAGTCTAAGATGTCCGGATGCTCGAAGAAATGGATCATATAAAAGCTAAAACAAACACAGGGGCTTTCATTCATTCTTGCCCAAACCAGATCATACAATTCATTAGGGTGGAAAAGTAAAGCAGAAGTGAGCCCTAATCAACGACACAAAGGAGCCCAGCTGGCCCTCCAGGTTATGGATGCTTTGTTTATACGCACCACTCCGCGTATCATGGTCCGCAAGCCTGAGGTGGAGGCGTTTGCGTTCATCATTGACTGCAACAACCTGAGTCTCGTGATCTTCGGCGACTGCTTCCAAGTCCCGAACAAGTCCATTCTCACGAGTTATATCCTCGTTTATGCCGTTGAGCCTTTCTTCCAGCCACTCGCTCCGATTCCTTAGCAGGGCATTACGTCGATCGCGCTCATAGGTAGCCAGAGATAGAGCTAAGTCCTCCACCAGATTCCTCCTCTCGCGTAGCAATGTCGAAACCCGCTCTTTGGCGAACTCAACAGCCTTTTTGTGACTATCGGCCAGGTAGTCAGCCAACGCTAGGCGGTCGGACTGATCCTCATAACGGGCTCGCAAGACACGAGCCACGGTAACTCCCCGATGAGCAGCGCGGTAGACCTCCAAGGAGTTCGTAAAGAGCGTTGGAAAAATATTGTATTCCCTCCCCAACGCGGTACCCTCGAGGGAGGTGATGTCCAGGTCCCCGAACATGACTCTGATCTCATCCTCGGTTTCGGGATGATCGGCTATGTGAGCGTAGCCTCGACCCAAGAGGTTATAGAACTCTTTCCATCGAGTCAAAGCTTCGGCTGAGAAAGTGTGAACTTGGGAAGAAGCCATTTTCGACGGAGATGTGTGTAGTGGAGCGATTAGAGGATGGAAGCAAATTATATGAGAGCGTTAATCTCCCAAACACCAACTCCGCATTTTATAGCGTCTCGAGAGTGGAGAAAAGTTGCAGCAATAATGCTTGTGGAGCCGGGTTAATTAATGTAAAGCGAGGGCTGCTCCTCCCGTGAATCATCAGACATGTCCTGATCCGCAATTTCAGGCCTGACAAATTCGGTCTCGCCATTATTAAAGCTGGGAGGGAGGCGAGCGCAACTATCGAAGAAGCCGCGAAAGGATTGTGTTGTTCCATCACGCATGAAGCTGGGCGGCGAGTGAACAGCTCTGCCACTTAAAAAGAGAAGACAGTGCTGAACAGGCATGACTATTGAGGAAAAGTGAAAGGCGAGCGCAACTATCGAAGAAGCCGCGAAAGGATTGTGTTGTTCCATCACGCATAAAGCTGGGCGGCGAGTGAACAGCTCTGCCACTTAAAAAGAGAAGACAGTGCTGAACAGGCATGACTATCGAGGAAAAGTGAAAGGCGAGCGCTACTATCGAAGAAGCCGCGGGAGGATTTGGTTACCCCTTCGTGTCGGAAAGCTGAGCAGGAGGTAAACAGTTCCGTCGTTTCAAAAACAGAACGCTGAACAGACCTAGCTTTCGAGGAAAAGGAGGCAACAAATCGAAAGAGCGAGTATACAAAAGAGAACAGAGAACCCCGAGTGACGAGTTCGTTGAAAGACCTCAAATTCTCTAGAATCAGATTCGACATCGAAGCCATGGAACTCAACATCGCCGGTGACGAACATCAAGATCGCAGTGGTGACGACGGCAGTGGCCACGACGCTCAACCCCGGAAAAGAAAAAGTCGCCAGCGCTACGCTCGGAAAGAAATCCAGGAGCTTGAAGCTTTCTTCGATGAATGCCCTTGCCCAAACGAGGAACAAAAGATTGAATTGGGCCAGAAGCTGGGAATGAATCCTATGAGAATCCATTTTTGGTTTCAGAATAGACGTTTCAGACTAGGTGTCCAACACAGGCGTAAGGAGATCACGGCCCTAAAAGAGCAGAACCAAAACCTTCAAATGGAAAACATGTGGTATGAGAAAATTCTCAGTACTATTACCTGCCCTAACTGCGGTGGCCCTACCACCCTCAGTAAATTGTTCCCCAGTAAGCCTTCTACGAAGATGGAAGGTGCTCATTTATCCCCCTGCTCCCTTGAGCCATCTCCGGTACAATCAGATCCTGCTAATGGCGCGCATGAGCAGATCGATCCTACAGAAATTATACCAGTGTCTTCGGAGGAAGAAGATACGTGTCGTTATGATCGGAGTCACCTCATCGAAGCCCATGAATCTCCTCCACAACAGCTTCCGGTAAGATCAGATACGGTTCAAGAGGAGTTAGAGGTTAGTCGGCAGGCTATCTACGCCACTCTGGACGACGAGAAGAAGAAATTCACTTGGCCCCCGGAGCTTCATCTCAAGTTCTTGGACGCAGTTCGACAGATAGGACTCGACTTCATAGGTCCGACAAGCATACTTAGGGTCATGAACGTACCGGGACTTACCAAGCAATTAGTCGCGAATCACCTTGGTTGCTACAGAAGGGCGTTAGGACAGCGTTATGCAGAACTGAATCCGAGCAATAGACTCGGCTGCGAACCCAGCACCCTTATGACAAATGAGGCCCGGTCGAATCTGGACGACTATTGGGGATTTGATCAGGATATCCTCGCGAGTCATTTCAATATTCCTCAAGAACACGCATCACAAGTGCAACGAGTAAGCACTCCTCCGTCCAAGCAGCAGCTAGTCAGTGTTCATCCTGTCGCAGATCAGCCCACCACGCCCAGTGCTCAAGGGTTTGCCCAATCAGAGCATATGGCTTCAGATGATCTAATGGGAGAAAGCTTGGAGCACTCTTATTTCCCTAATCCCCAAGTGGGAGATGCTTGTGGTAGTCAATCGATCAAATCTCCTCTTATAATCCCAGACAAAGATGGAGGTTCCAGTTCGAAGAACCCGTCGGGCGATGCAGCTCAACCTACACATCAATCATTCGAGGGGTCGGGTGATTTCTTCGATGAAGGACTTGATACCTGGTTCGATCAGTTGGAAGCTATTAAAGGTTGGCAACCATGATCTGCACTTGGTAATGGCACACCTAAGCTGAGGCCAGACTGGTTAGTCATTGGACATGCCCCAAGAAAGAAGGGGATGTACGCGAGAAGGATGTATCTCCTATTGTAAAGTTCTCATCGATGCATGCGTTTGTTTCTTCAATAGCTAGAGTTGATTCTGCATAATGTTTTTCGCAAACGTCATCTCGTGTGTATACGGTAATTCCTTGTTATTAAGTTCAAGGTAAAATCAGCCCCGAAGCGTGAAGGCAGAATTGATAGCATGAGTTACTAGCAGAATGTGATCGAGCTCGAAAGTGAAAGATTACTAGCGGCCCCAAACGCAATGACCGCAAAATCAGGGGCAATCTTTAAGTTTCGAGCAACTACAAATCTATTTCTCACGAGGCATTCAGGTCAATCAAATATAAAGCGTCGGGCTGTGAGAATGATGCGTAGTCAATCTGTTGACACAGGCGAAAAAGGAGTCGCGTAGATCCGAAAGCAAAAACCTTTCTTGGCTAGTCAACAATGCAGAATGAAAGAGCATATATAAACAAACTCGCATTTATTTCATTCAGCAGGAAAGTTTACAAGTGGATCACTGAGGGGGAGCAGTAAACCCAAAATGAGTTCTGACAAGCATCACAAAAAAGCTTAACTGACTCTCCATGCTATCCATGCCTTGCTTACAACCCACACTCCGGGAATCGAGGTCTACAAGCTTGAAGAAAAGGAGACGACATTTCTCCTTAAGTTCGTTCACCTTGGTGTCATAGTACTCGAACTCAAGCTCTAAGTCATGAGCCAGCACCCTCCCGCGAGCTATATCCATGCTCAGGTCTTCAAGCCTTTCCTCCAACCAGGCACACTGGAACCTCAGCACGAAGTTGTGCTGGTCTTGCTCAAAGGCGGTGTCAAAAAGAGCCAGACGCTCCACCAAGTTGTCCCTCTCACGGACCAGCATCGAAACCTGGGCGTGGGCGTATTCAACAGCCCTTTTATGGTTATCGGCCGTCAGCATGGCCAACATCAGGGACTCAGTTCGGTCCTGATAACGGGCTCGCACGATACCAGCCAAAGTGACCTCCCGGCTAGCAACTTCGTAAGCCTGCATGAAATTGTTAAAGAGAGTTGGGAAGATCACAAACTCCCTTTGCAGTTTCGTACCTTCAATACATGCAGTATCCAGGGCCGGAATCAGAGTACGAACTTCAACCTCAGCTTCAGGATGATTGTTTATGTAGCCATAACCCCTACCCAAGAGGTGGTAAAATCTCTCCCATTGGGTCGAAGCTTCAGGTAAGGCAACAGGCATAGATGAGGAATCCATATGCGATGGAATGACGGAGAAGAGAGTGAGAATGTGAAGAGTGTTTGAGAGGCTGAGTCTGATAAGGCTAAAAGTGTTAATCTTCTTGACATCAATCTATCACCTTATAAATGCTCGAGTACAGGGAGAAGTGGTAATAATATTTTATGTGCAGTAGAGCCAAGCGGGTTTCGTTAATGCATCCCCGATGAGTCACGAATCCACCACCGTCCTGTGATCTCGGGTTTTACGAAACATAATGGCGCCGAAAGGTGGGCAGGCTTGTTACTCTAGAGACTGGGCCAGGGGGACAAGCGTAGTGCTCGACAAAGCGAAATCAACGCAAGAGATCTTCAGGCTCCGTTCACGTAGAAAAGAGCAAAAAAGGACAAAGTGGGAATTACGAAGCCTTGAGAAAAACGCTCGTCAAGTAGCCATCACAAAAGGACGAAGTGGGAATCTCGAAACATTGAGAAGAGCGCTCGTCGGGTAGCCATCACCTTTGATCGAAGAACGGTGATCCGGCTCCTTTAACCTCTCAGAATTTGCAGAGAAAGTGAAGATCCAAGGAGGAACAAAGAAAGCTGAGTTAACGGAAAATCAAACAGTGATATCCCGGTCAAAATGTTCAAGGGATTCTGTCATTTACTGGAAGCGCCAGACTTGGAGGTCTCCGAGCTTGAGCTGCTGGAAGAGTTTGAAGATCTCAGGACCGAACCTGACACGAGGGCCATGGAGACCGATCCTTCTAATGATGAAACCCGCGGCTTGGTTAACGAGAACAGTACCCGCGACGGTTATCAGCGTCAGAAAGGGGTATATCTCAAACGCAACACTTCAGGTCAAGTCCATAAACTCGAATTGTTTTTCAGGGAATACCCCTATCCGGACATGGAACAGAAAATCAAAATGGGCCAGGAGATAGGGTGGGAGCCTCGGAAGGTCAAGTGCTGGTTTGAAAACAAACGAACCCGGCTGAAGCAGCAACGCGATCGGCACGAGTTAGCGGTTGTAAGGGAGGAAAATGAAAAGCTTCGAATAAAAAACACTCAGTACAAAAAAGCTCTAAGCATCGCTATTTGCCTGGAGTGCGGTAACCCTGTTCCCACGGACGGAGTATTCACTGAAGAGCCAGATCTGGGGGTTTATAATGCTCATTTGTTGCAATGCCCTTCGCAACATCTTTCGGAACAGGCGGGTACCGCCGAGGATCTACAAGAGGAAACTAGTGCTATAAGGTCAAAGTCGACGCCCATTGTGGAAGGGAACATGCGTCATGACAAGTCGGGTCCGCTCGATGATGAACTCACCATCATGACCAGCCGATCTGAGACCACTAAATCCCCTCCAGAGCAACCTCCAACACGACCAGATTCCGAGAAGAGTAACCGCCAAGTTGCTGACACCACTTCGGCTAGCAAGAAAATAAGATTTCGTTGGACCCCGGAGTTTCATAGCAAATTTGTTGATGCAGTTCAACAGTTGGGGATCAGTTTTGCTTGCCCATTGCGCATACTCGAAATCATGAACGTGCCGGGACTGACTAAAAATATGGTCAAGAATCACCTTTGGCGCTACAAGAAACTACTGAGAGATGGACGAGCGTCGCTAGACCAAGATAGAGGCGGTTCAACACGACCAGATTCCACGAAGAGTAGCCGCCGAGTTGCCAACCCTACTTCGGCTAGCAAGAAAACAAGGTTTTATTGGACCTCGGAGCTTCATAGCAAATTTGTTGATGCAGTTCAACAGTTAGGGATCAGTTTGGCTCGCCCATCGCGCATACTCAAGATCATGAACATGCCGGAATTGGATAGAAATAAAGTCAGGAACCACCTTTGGTGCTACAAAAGACTACTGAGAGATGGACGAGTGGCGCTAGACCAAGAGAGAGGCAGTTCAAGTTTAAACGATGAGCATGGCTGTGATCGCAATCCTCATGAAGCAGGAAGCATCCAATCACCTCTTAACACCGATGGGACTGACAATTACACGGTCGATTGTTCAGGCATCAATCAGAGTACTCCCATGGGTTATCCCAGTACTCCTCAGGAGTATGTACCGCAATTTCAGCAAATCGGGACTCCCCAGTCTGAGCACCGACTGGCCGTTAATACTAGTCCTACAGCGGATCTAACACTGGCAGGAGATGCACATACAATCTTGCGAGACGATTACGGAGATTCCGGCTCGAAGAATCAGGTGGTCCATGACGAAAATGGCAAAAAGATTCCTTCTCCAGTAGTCGACAATACTCAACCTGAGTGTCAGTCGCTCGATGGTTCAGACGATCTCCTTGAAAACATCTATTCTTGGTTCGATCGGCTGAATTCCCCCCTGAGTTACCCTGGTACTCCCCAAGAGTATGTACAACAATTTCAGCAGGTATGGACTCCCCAATTTGAGCACCAACCGATCGTTAGTGTTATTCCTACGGCGAATCCAACATCGGGTACAAACCTACTGGACAACGATGAAAATACCAACTCGAGAAGTGAGGTTGTTCATGACGAAAGTAGTGTGAGGAACCCATCGCCAACGGTTGAGGATGCCCGACTTGGGCGTCAATGGCTTGAAATTTCAAGCGAGTCCCTCAGTGAGCAACTCGGCGTGTGGATCACGCATAAACCGAGAAACCAGGTTGTTCATGCCGAAAATGGGAGAAGTCCGTCACCAGCAATTAAGGATGCTCAACTTGGACGACTCGAGCAGTCAGACGATCTCCTGAATGAGCAACTCAGCCTATGGGTCAAGCATTTTGGAACAAGTGCATCTTCGCAGTCGTGACCGGTACCGGCGACCGGACATCTGGTTCGAAGCTCGTGTGCTAAATCATTAGAAGGCTCAGGAGAGTGAGAGGTGAATACATCGAATGAATGTGTTACGGATTTCGTTGTAAAGTTCCCGCGGGAACATTGTAATTAACGCTGAAAACTAACCGCTCTGAGTGTCAACATTACCCTTTGAACGTCTTCGAGCCAAGGGCCATGGATTAATCACTTAATCCGTGGAGCAAATTCCATGAACGATGACTATCACCCGCGGAGCATAATGGGATCTACCCCCATTCAGCACGAAATACGTTTGGTCACGAAGCCTCCCATTTGGTAAAACGATGTATCGTTCCTAAACGATCTTCAACCGAATACCAAAGTAATGTCTCATTTCTTTCCCTTCTCAGGTGTTAAACGTGGATAAATCACCCAAGGAGCCATCTATTCAAATAACAAAACAGACGTTGCCCAACCGGGGGCAGCTGAACCATTGATATTGCAAATATTCCAAGCATGGATAAGCGGATTTGATAGACGTGGTTCATATCAATACGCGACGTCAGAACGGGATGAGAACCAAGAGTAAAGTTGTATTGTCCCAATTTGTCTTCAATTTGGGAATATGAGTTAACACTTGCTATTTATCCTTGATAGGGACTCACCATCAAGGAGGACAAATTTTGACAACCTGTGTGCACTCGCAGGGGCACACGACCGAGGGTAAGATGTATCGTTCTAATTTTTTGAAAAATTCATGAACGAACAATAACATGTTTCTTCCGCATTTTCAGGGATCTCCAGCCGCGGGGGACAGGTAAGTATCCCTTTCCCCAATCCATTGAAAATGTTGAATAAAAAATAGAGAAGAAAAGAAAAGCTTTTAGAATCTGATGTCTAGAAAAGACATAGGATTCTAACTTCATTGGCATTCATGTTTTGAAACATGAGGTTATCTGAACATGCATTGGGCATCATAAAATCCCATTGACGGGTAAAATTTTTGGAGAAAACGAAAGAGATTTTTCCAATCAAAAGTTGTTCAAAACTTTCAAAAGGACGTTTTCTCAAAAGACGAGAGGCAAAGCCTAGTCCAAACACGTCCTATACAAACTTAAGAGAGAAATGGAGCGGATAAGACAGCAGAATCTGGACCTACGGAAGTAGGGACCATTCGCAGCGATTACATGGGTTGGGACGACGGAGGCATTCGTTTCATATCCCCCAAACACTACAGGTGACCGTTGATAACCCCTTTGAACGGCGGTTTTCATTCTTAACCCTGTCAAGAACCACCCCACATCGGGGCAAAATGGAGGTGAGTCCAGCAGCATCAGGAGAAAATGGTTAGAAATTTTCTTGCTCGGACTAACATTAATCTTTGTGTGTTGTTTATATGGTAATCCAAGTGCCATAGGATGATGAGAAGCATTCATTTCTCTATCCCACACACTGAATCCTTTGCATAGCCAAGTTGAGCCTGCAGAATCATTTCATAAACCCGTTGGTGATCATTGCACATTCCAAGACGGATGCAGCATCACTTCAGAAACGAAGAAGTTCAAGACTTAGGGTTTGCAAAAGAATTCCTAAGTTAATGTTTAACCTTGTTAGACCTTTGATCATAGGTCTAACGCGATCCTATGAAGATGAGAAAAAGTGGGATTTCAAAAATGAATGAGAAAAATCCACGGCATCGAGAAAAAGCAAAGTGCCTGGTAAAAGCAAGGCCGATGCTCATGAAAGCTGTTTGCTTGATCCCCAGTGAAACTTGGATGAAAAAAAAAAAAATTCTTAAAGGAGTCAAATAAAAAAAGCTGCTCCCCAAATGCTGCCAAGCACAGAACAAAGACATGGAGAGAGTCGGTCTCTGAATGCAACAAGGGACGCTCTCTAAAGAGCTGGTGCACACCTCAAAATCGGTTGTACACCTCAAAAACTAAAGATGCAGAAAGGAAAAGACAGGAGGTAAATCAGCAATGATCACCAATGTCAAACTCGTCATGAATTCTGGGCCAAAAACAAGCCTTTTTCGGTCCCCAATCCTACCAACATCATAACCCTGAAACAGTCTTCTCTGACTAAGACACTTGGGTTAACATACAGCTCAGCTCGAAGAAGTACGAGCAAGACTATTTCTTTCTCATTTTGCAGGGTTCTTGACTTGTAAACCCGGAGCAGATGGTGAAAACTTTCATTCAATGACCTTGACTCAAAAGTGAGTCCCCCTTGAAGACCAATATCCAAGCCCAACATTACGGTCCCGTGGAAGACCTCCCGACCGATCAAAATGTATGCGCTGCGAATGAGCCTAAAACCTAGGCACGGGTTAGTAGGGAATCGAGTGTATCCCCTATAAAAAAACACGATCGCAAAACAGGTGAGAAGACCTCATTGTCGAGAAATATTCCAATTGATGTTTTGAACAAACTCTTTTTGGAATTTTCAAACTGTTGATCCAGATTTTCCGTGCAAGGGATTTGTGATCACATTTGCATGTTGCAAGAATGCTTTGGATAACCCCCAGCATCAAAATGCACATTTCATGATTAAAACTTAAATCATACGGTTTTGTCAAAATGGACAGCCGTGGTCTTCCCAAAGATTACTAACGTTTTCTTGGTGAAGAAAAATCTTTCAGGCTCAAACTTATGCAGGATACTTGGAGAACCCAACTCCCAGAATGTCGCCTCAACAGACTCAAGTGAAGTTTTGTCAAAATAAAATCTTTCACTGCTTCAAAAAACTGAATTCCCGACAAACTTCGGGGTCTCAAAAAAAGGGGAAGAAAAATCCTTTTAAAAGAAAAAGTCCTATCAGACGTGGAGAACCCTCGTCCCAGGACCCATTTTCAAAATATCAAACAGTCTCATCGGACGTGGAGAACCCTCGTCATGAGACCCCTTTTCAAATATGGTAGATACCGCCTGAAGGGTCAACACAAGGTAGAAACCGCCTGAAGGGTCAACTCATGGTAGAAACCGCCTGAAGGGTCAACTCATGGTAGATACCGCCTGAAGGGTCAAATCAAAGGTAGATACCGCCTGAATGGTCAAAATCAAAGGTAGATACCGCTTGAAGGGTCAACACAAGGTAGATACCGCCTGAAGGGTCAACACATGGTAGATACCGCCTGAAGGGTCAACACAAGGTAGAAACCGCCTGAAGGGTCAAATCAAAGGTAGAAACCGCCTGAAGGGTCAACTCAAGGTAGAAACCGCCTGAATGGTCAAACCAAGGTAGAAACCGCCTGAGGGATCACATTAATGGTAGAAACCGCCTGAAGGGTCACATATGGTAGAAACCGCATAAGGGTCCACTCATTGATAAATATCGCAGTAAGGATCAACACAAAGGTCTGATCCACCATACGGATCAAAATTCTTGGCAAATCCCAAAGCGTGGGATGCGCCTTCCTTAGGTTCCTACTAGTTAGGAATCCCATCATGGTATGACCTACCATACAGGTCAGAGCTTAATCTCCCTGGGATATTCTGAATGACGAGTCCTAGGCATCTTCTTGAAAGTCGTCGCAACCGGCAGCATCCGACAGGTGAGCTTCAGGTAAGCCTCTCTCACTTCGGCCCATGTTCAAATTGTTAGAGCAAACCGGAGATTGATTTGAGCTTTTATCAATAGGCTTAAGGATCCGATGTCATAACATTTCTTCTCTTATTTTCCCAATTGAGTCGGTTAGGAATCAGGTGCCACCTTATCTTTGAGAGAAACCTCTAACGAGATTCCTTTCAAAGAGGGGCAGCTGTTGACACCTGATTTTTTTTACCATTTATTATTGTGATTTTTATTCTTTAAAATTAATTAAAAATATCAAAAAAGGTCATAAAATCACAAAATCAACTTTGGAAGCCTTGGTTTAACCTTAGGAACCAATTTTGAACAAAAAATATTTTTCGGTATTTTTAATATTTTTCGAGTTTATTTAATTATAAAAATACCCAAAAAATCAGAAAAATACCATTCGTGGTCAGAAAAATACCCAAAAATATTCGATAATTTTGTTTTAATTTCCTCTTCAAGTGTGTCACTTTAAATCTCAAAAATTCGGCTCGGGTCACTATGTTCCTTCACAAACATAAACCCGAACCGAGCCTAAAAAAATCATTTTCGAGTCTTTTAGTTTTCAATTCTCACTTTTTATAAGCTATGACATTGGATTCTAAAGTCTTAAAGTGCAATTAGGTCAATTTGCCCTCCAATTTAATCAATTTTTTACCAAAAGGGCTTAATTGCACATTTTTCTTTCAATTAGTCCCCGGTTTCACGGATGTATACGTATGCTCTACGTATTTATACATCATACGTATTTATACGTTATGCATATTTGTATTGTTTGGTAACCTCTTTAACTCTTGTAATAATAATAATGGTTATTATTTTTAACACCTTTGTTAGTGCCTTTTTTTAGCATTTTTGTATTGTGAGTGCTATTTTTAAATATCATTTTTTGTATTATAAATTGTGAGTGCTATTGTTAGTGCTATTTTTAAATGACATTTATTTATCATAAATTGTGAGTGCTATTGTTAGTGCTATTTTTAAATGGCATTTATTTATCATAAATTGTGAGTGCTATTATTAGATAGAATTTATAATTGTTAGTGCTATTTTTAAATAGAATTTTTGTATTATAAATTGTGAGTGCTATTGTTAGTGCTATTTTTAAATAGCATTTTTGTATTATAAATTGTGAGTGCTATTGTTAGTGCTATTTTTAAATGTCATTTATTTGTGAGTGCTATTATTAGATAGAATTTATAATTGTTAGTGCTATTTTTAAATAGAATTTTTGTATTATAAATTGTGAGTGCTATTGTTAGTGCTATTTTTAAATAGCATTTTTGTATTATAAATTGTGAGTGCTATTGTTAGTGCTATTTTTAAATGTCATTTATTTGTGAGTGCTATTTTTAGATAGAATTTATAATTGTTAGTGCTATTTTTAAATACAATTTATTGGAAGGTATTTTTGGCTATAAAAGGATGGCAAGAGTTTTGAGGTTGAAGGGGAGAGACATTTTGTAGAGTGTGCAAATTTTTGAGAGCTTAGAGAGAAGAACACAAACACTCTCTATATTCTCATAATCTTGAGCGAGCAAAATATACTAAGTTCGGAATATTGATTCCGCATATTGCTAGCACAATTGTTGTGGAGTTATTAGTCGTCTCCCCGTTCGTCAATTGGTGGTGCGTCCGAACTAGATGCCTAACACTTGTGGAGGCTGAGATCGAAGAACATCGAACCGACACCTCCGTTCAAGCACGCTACGAGAGGTAATCTATTTACTCCCTTTGAGACTTTGTGATTTTTTTTTATTGAAATGCACGAAGTACGCCTCTGGAGATACATGTGTGGGTTGTTATTTATTTCCGCTACGTGTTACGTGGATCCCAACAGTGGTATCAGAGCCAATCCTTAGGTGTTTTCGTGCATTTAATTGATTTTTTGCAATTTTTGCAATACTATGGCCAATATGTATTAACGAATTGTTCGTCTTACATGGCTAATGGAGATTGATTATTTTATATGATAAATTAATCAACGTAGCAAAAATTGAGACTAAATCAATTTTGAATCGAAAATTTATGGCTATCTTATTTTACGTAAAAATTCTGAATATGATTCAACGTAGAATTTTTATTGTGCCTTCCTAAGTTTTAAATTGTGAATTTATTACTTACGTGAAAGGGTGGTGATCATGGAAAAATCCCTAATCAATGTGATTGATGTATATATGAATGTATGATGATTATTTATATATTTGGGGTTGTAATTATTAAATGGAGGCTGCGTACTCCTTTTATTTTTCATGTAATCTTTATTTTTAGCATAGTCAATTGTTGATGTAAATGCTACGAGGATTACGTGGAGGAGCCTTTTAAGTCGGCGAGCTCTTTGGGGCCCAATTCTTGAAGAGTTCAAGAAACCAAGAAGAAGCGAAGAGCGGCTCTCCGTTATTAAAATATTAAAATGATTATATGTGGTCTCATTGGCTCGAGACCCATTAAATCATAATTCCATGATCACCACGTAGGATAGATATTTATGTGATTGACATCTATTTATTTATTATGATTACGTGAGCATGTTAAACTGGTTAATGTGCAAAGTCAGACTTACCTCACCCAAAATTGTGCCTGCATGAAATCCTAGTTAGGAAAATCACTCGCATTAGGTACCGAAAGGGCGTTGGTAACGACACCAGCGTAACCAAGTCCCCGAACCCAAAATCTCTGGTTCCGTAGAACTGATCGATCTCTCCCAATCGATCGGTAAGGTTTCCGGTCTACCCTCCAAGAAAGACCGGTGGCGACTCCAAATGCATGCACAAGTTGCACATGCCACCACGACCACACTAAGGTCGAAAGCGATCGACTCTTATCGTTGAATCCTCCTGAAAAATACTCCCGCCGCGATTTGGTATGGGCCTGGGAGGGCTCGCACCGATCCAAGACCCGTGATCGGTAATCCATTAGCCGCGTCCGCTTCCGGATGGGTCGCGACAACAGGTTGTCCCCGTGCCCACCTCAAGTATTACCTACGCAAGATGGCACACTATTCGGATTATATTCCACTATTAATGAACACGTTCCAAGAGAGTTTGGCTGGCGCCGCTCTGGCTTGGTTCATTGAGCTAGACCTAGAAGATTATGATGGGTAGGAAGATCTTGCAGAAGACTTCCTCAGACAGTATAAGTTCAATACGGCTACAGCCCCAACAAGAGAAGACCTTCTACGAACTTCAAAGGCAAGAGGTGAATTAATCAGAACATACGCCCAGAGGTGGCGAGTTTTGGCTACCCAAGTAAAGCCATCAATCCCAAAGGAAGAGCTGATTGACTTATTCCTAAAAGCACTCCCCTACGAGTACTTCGACAAACTGAACACTTCTGGATGTCAAACATTTGCACACTTGATTAAGGTTGCCGAAAGGCTAGAATGAGCCTTAAGAGAAAGAAGGCCTCATGAAGCTTCTACTAGGAAATAGTATCCCCTGAAAAAGGATAAAGAAGCCGGACTTGACATAGCATTTATACCGAACCCCCATAAGCCCAAGCCGTTCGGCAATTCTAATCAGGCCAAAGGCGGATTGTCCTGGTCGGCGCCGAAAGTACAAGAGCCTAGAAGAAGGCAACCCCAGAAGCAATTTTCTCAGCTCCCGAGGCCTTTATCCAAGTTGCTCCCGATGCTGCTAGAGCAACGTCTGGTGGCAAAAGAACCACCTAGGGCAAACCCTGTTAAGTATCCTGGCTTTGACGAGAGCCAGACCTGTGTCTACCATATGGGCGAGAGGGGACATAATGTGGATAACTGCTATATCCTTAAGCTGAAAGTGCAAGCTCTGATTGACAGTCAGATTCTAAAATTTGACAATGTGGCCTCAAATGTGCAAGAAAACCCACTCCCAGATCATCAAGCAGCAGGAGCGATATTCACTGAAGAGGAGGAAAACTACCTTAAGCTGAAAGTGGACGTACCTAAGCTGGACAACATACTAGCGGTCGCCTCACTATACCCAAGAAGGGAGGAAGTCTCTGCTGACGTAAGAAAATTATGCATCGCCAAGATGATGAGCTTGGGAATAATATCAAACGTTACTGATAAAGAATTCAAGTGAGTCAATGCCTCTCTAATCTTGGAGGGAGGTCAATTTGTGGTCGAAATTGAGCAGGGGAACGTGTCGGACAGCCCTTGCAACGAGTTGGCAGGCAGTCTCGAACCAGTTGCTGAACCAGAAGAAGAATTCGACGAAGACGAACTGGAAAACCAGAAGCGAAGTCTGGCAGATCGCAAATTTATGGCCAACGCGCTTGAAATGGGCGAAATTGTAGACAACCTTGGTCAAGATTCTGGGGGGTACAACTTCAAAGTGAATTATTTAGCCCCTCCCAACTTTTATCAGAAAATTGAGGATATCATACCAGACGGATGGGGATGTATGGATGATCCCTCTCAACCAGAAACCTTGAAGGACATGGAAAAGCTTTTTACAAAAGACTTTGACGACACTGTATCAATGATCGAAGCCGCTACGACCGTGGTAATCAGATTGGAAGAACTTGATAGTCTGAGCAGGGTGGAAGATTGCCCAGTCAAGCCTGTTGTGATTCGATTGCCGCAAGAGGAAGAAGACAACACAGCTGAACTAGAGTCATCTTATCGGACGATAGTAACTATAAAAGTCCCTCCGTTAGAAAAGTACGATCCTAAAGCAGTCCATTGAGACTATGGGACGAAGGAAGTAGATGTAGTAATGAGGTCTGGATGATTTTATGCCCCTAGGGAAGGTGAATCCGAAAAAAAGGAGGTCTCGAAGGAAGATGCAGAAAAGCTCATATCGATCATTAAGACCAATGAGTTCGAAGTAATAGAGCAGTTGAGGAAGATGCCAGCTCAAATATCCCTGCTAGATTTATTCATCAACTCAGAGAAGCACAAAAACGCACTGTTGAAGATACTTAACGAAGTACATGTCCCTGAAACAATTAACGAGGTACAATTGGGGGACTTTGTAGGGGCAATCCTTTTAAAAGACCAATTGAGCTTCTCTGATGAGGACTTCCCCATGGAAGGAAGAGGGCACAACAAGGCCTTATATATCTCCACGCAATGTAATGGGAAAAGAGTGGCACACGTACTGATCGACAATGGATCAGCCTTCAATATTTGCCCTTTGGCTACCTTGAGAAGGTTAGGAATCAATGAGGAAACAATTGAGGCATCCAAAACGGCTGTAAGAGCTTTCGACGGAATGAAGAAGACTGTGGTGGGTGAGATTGAGCTTGACGTATCCATCGGCGCGACAAAATTCTCTATAAACTTCCAAGTAATGGATCTGCCCAGTGCATTTGGATTCCTGCTATGAAGACCTTGGATCCATATAGCAGGAGCCGTCCCTTCGAGCTTGCACCAAAAAGTACGCTTTGTAGTGGATGGGAAGGTGATTACCGTACATGGAGAAGTCGACCTCCAGACATACCAGAACAGTGTCATTCCCTACGTTGAACCTGAAGTTAAGACAGAAGCAAGCTATCATTCCCTAGAACTAGTAGCGACAGTTCATACTCCAGCAGGGACAAGGTTGAGAGCCCCCTACATCTCCGAAGCCAATCTTTTACCAGCTAAGATGCTACTGGCATATGGGTTTAACCCTGGAAAAGGTCTAGGTAAACACGGTCAAGGGATAAATACCCCCTGCAGTTAAAAGCTAACCCACATAAAATGGGCTTGGGGTATCAAAAATATCATGTAGATGAGTCTGTCCCAAAGGCAACAGGCCGAGGCCGAGCCAAGAACCTTGGACGTCATGAAGGCCAGAGCAACTCAAAGGGTTCATTCATTGGTTCCCCAACTTGGAAAGACAGCTCGAAGATATTCAATAGTCCTTTGAACGCCTATTTCAGAAAATATTCCAAGTGGTTGTTAGAAGAAGATATCACTCCGACAATAGAACCGGATCTGGCAAACCCATTTCTTGAAGACAACTCTGTGAATGTCATCATAGAGTGGCTAGGTGATGAAGCCACTTCCTCTGAGTAAAGAAACTCTTCCCTTGTCTTTAAATACTGCATTTAGAACTTTCTGTATTTTATTGCATTTTCAATCATTATTGTACGTATAGGGAAACGCCTTTGGATCTCCGACCGTTGGTCCAAATAGCGCAGCTTGTAAAACTATGCACATTTTGTTAAGGACATATGGAACCACGAATCGGCCCTATGATGATGCTAGTCTTCCGCACATAAGCTTGAGGCCTGATTTTCCATATGATTCCTAATTTCTAAAAGATTTCCACGGGGCCAGGATGTCCAATGACATGAGGATTAGTCCCGTTTATACCTGTACCTATTTCGAAAAGACTTTCCATGATCATGCATGTCATTCTTACGGAGTACGAGCTAACTATATTCATGACATTTCAGGCATATAATCTCAAACATACATACCAGGTTGTTATGCGATTCGGATTTCTCCATTGACCATTCTTATAGCATTGAGGAAGATGAGGACGAGGGTTATGCGTCTATCCGCAGAGATTGGAATGCCTTTGAGGAGTCGATGCCTCCTACTTCAGAAGAACCGATCATCATTAATTTGGGAGACGCCGTGAATATCAAAGAGGTCAAGATCGGCGGGCATTTATCCCGAAATGAAAGGCTCGAGTTCACTGAATTGCTAAAAGAATATCAATACATTTTTGCATGGTCTTACGCTGATATGCCAGGCCTAGATCCTAAGATTGTGGAACATGCATTACCCACGGATCCCAGTATCAAACCTGTCAAGCAAGGTAGCAGACGGATGAAGGCCGAGTTGGAAGACAAAATTAAGGAAGAAGTCATGAAACTTCTCAGGGTAGGCTTTATTGAAGCTATCCCATACTCAGACTGGATTGCAAATATAGTCCCCGTCATGAAGAAGGATGGTAGAGTTCGGATCTGCGTGGATTACCGAGATCTGAATAGAGCGAGCCCAAAAGATGATTTTTCACTTCCTCACATTGATGTGTTGGTGGATAGTACGACAGGTTATGAATTATTCTCATTCATGGATGGATTCTCGGGATACAACCAAATCTTCATGAAGCGGGAAGACAAACCAAAAACCGCATTTACCACACCATAGGGGGAACTTTTGCTATAAAGTCATGCCCTTTGGATTAAAAAACGCAGGGGCTACCTATCAGAAGGCTATGGTCACATTATTCCATGATATGATCCACAAAGAAATTGAAGTATATGTCGATGACATGATCGCCAAATCCAAGAAAGGGCAGAATCACATACAGGTGTTAAGGAAATTATTTGAGCGCCTGCACAAATATAAGTTGAAGTTGAACCCTAACAAATATGTGTTTGGGGCAAAATCTGGGAAACTTCTCGGATTCACGGTCAGTAACAGGGGCATTGAGATTGATCCCTCAAATATTCAAGCCATCCATGATCTGCCAACTCCCTCCACAGTAAAAGAAATGAGAAGCCTTTTGGGGAGGCTGAACTATATTGCCAGATTTATCAATCAGCTGTCTGATGTGGCTAAATCAATCTTCAAATTACTCAAGAAAGGCGCGAGAGTGACATGGGATGCAGAATGCAGTCGGGCATTCCAAAAGATTAAGAACTATCTAATCACTCCACCGGTACTTGTGCCACCAATCCCTGGTCACCCATTGACCTTATATCTGACTATACAACAGGAATCTTTGGGAGCCTTACTTGCCCAAACAGGCCCGATAGATGGTAAAGAAAGAGCCATCTATTACCTAAGTAAGAAATTCACGCCATCTGAAGCAAAATATATACCAATTGAAAGGGCCTGTGTAGCAACGGTATGGGTACTTCGTAGATTGAGACAGTATACCCTACATCACCACATTCAGCTCATAACAGAAAACGATCCTGTCAAATACCTCCTAGAGAAACCCGCTTTAATTGGGAAATTAGCAAAATTGCAAGTGATGCTATCTGAATTTGACACCAAATATTCTCCACAAAAGTCAGTAAAAGGAAGAGTTATAGCTGACATGCTGGCAGAGAACCCGTCAAGCGGTGAGCCTTCTAAAGTAATAAGAACAGAAGATCAAATTCTGAACTTAGCAGAGGACAAGTGGGTCATGTATTTCGATGGTGCTGTTAATCTATCAGGGGCAGGCACTGGGGAAGTACTGATATCCCCTGATGATCAACATTATCCTGTGGCGGCGAAGATAACTTTTCCTTGCACTAACAACATCTCAGAATACAAGGCGTGCATTCTAGGCCTACGATTGGCCATTTCTATGAAGATACCTAGGTTGCAAGTTTATGGAGATTCCATGCTCATCATTTTACAGACACAGGGAGAGTGGAAGACAAAAGATGCAAAGCTCATCCCTTATCACGAATACCTTGAAGAATTAACACTTAAGTTCGAAGAAGTGTCATTCGAGTATCTATCAAGATCTCACAATCAATTTGCAGATGCGTTAGCCACCCTGGCCTCAATGTTGCAAACGACTGGAGGGTTGGATATAGAACCCCTAAGGATTGGCACAATTGAAAGGCCAGCCCACTGCATGCTAATCGAAGAAGAGTTTGATGGGGAGCCATGCTATTATGACATCAAAACTTACCTCTCAAAAGGGGAGTTTCCTGAAGGGTGTCAAGCGGGAGACCGAAGATACATAACCAAAATGGCCAGCAAATTCTTCCTCAGTGGACAAATTCTGTACAAAAGGTCATTTGACTCTACTCTATTGAGGTGTGTAGATGCCAAGGAAACAAATATTCTCATGAAAGAGATCTATGAAGGTATATGTGGGCCTCACATGAACGGCCACCTCCTCGCCAGGAAGATCATGCGGCTTGGCTATTATTGGATGACCATCGAATCAGACTGTTGTCAGCATGTCCGGTCATGCCACCAATGCCAAATATATGGTAATAAGATCAATGCACCCCCAAATGAACTATATCAAATATCTGAAGTTTGGCCTTTCTCTATGTGGGGCATAGACATGATAGGGCCTATTAATCATGTGGCTTCAAATGGTCATCGCTTCATCCTGGTAGCGATTGATTACTTCACAAAATGGGTAAAACCCAGTTCTTACAAGAATGTCACTGCAAGGAATGTGGCAAGATTCATCAAAAGAGACATCATCTCCCGGTATGGTACCTCTCAAGCAATTATCACAGATAATGGATCCAACCTGAACAACAAGATTGTCAATGATCTACTGGATCACTTTGGTATTCGACATCTGAATTCATCCCCCTACCACCCGCAGATGAACGGGGCAGTGGAAGTAGCCAACAAAAACATCAAGAGAATCTTGGCTAAAACAGCAGAAAACTACAGGGATTGGCATGAAAGGCTGCCCTTCGCCTTAATGGCTTACCGAACATCAATCAGGACTTCTACAGGGGCAACTCCCTATAGTCTGGTGTATGGGATGGAAACAGTCCTACCCGTGGAAGTTAAGGTCCCCTCTTTGAGGATCTTATCAGAGGGTAAACTCTCCGAGTCAGAGTATTCCAAACACAGATATGAACAGCTAAATTTAATAGACGAGAAGCATCTTAATGCCATTTGCCATGGACAAACTAACCAGAAGAGGGTAGCCATGGCATTTAATCGAAAAGTCAAAACCAAGAATTTCGAAGTGAATGACTTGGTTATTAGGAAGACTTTGCTGAGTACTATCCATCCGGGAGGTAAATTCACCCCGAATTACGAAGGTCCATATGTTATCAAGAAGATTTTCACGGGAGGAGGATTGATTCTTGTAAACTCCGAGGGAGAAGAACTGGGGCACCCTGTAAATTTAGATGCTGTGAAGAAATATTACCCTTGAAATAAAATCAGATTCTGGTTATATGACTCATTCCGAATTGAGCCAAGTCATCATAATAGTCATTGCATAAGCATATCATGCACCCATGCATACACTAGCATGTGTTCAATATTGCAGGACTCTAGGAAGCAAGGTCCTCAACGGCGAGTACCAGGAACGTCTGATGAAGACAGGAGACAGCAAACGAAGAGCATGAAACTTCGAAGAATAGCATGGAACGCGTTCCAAAGATGAAGGAAGCCATCGAGCGGAATTCATTGCCAAAACAGATAAAGGGATCATCGTCATAGGTCAAAATAGCCGATTTTTGTAATCCGCGCATTGGCATTCAGATTGGAATGCATGATCAATGAGACCTAACATTGTGATGGTCAGGTGCATATCCTTTCTCTTCAAAGACTGAGAATTTTAAGAAATTTGAAAATTCTTAACCATTCTGTGTTGTTAAGTATCATGCAGATTTTATCTATCCACTTCCATCAGAGTGCATGATCAAGGGTAGGGTGTATCGTTCTAATTTTTTGAAATTCGAGAGCATACACTGACGTATTCCTTTATGTTTTTCAAGAATCCCTAGCCACGCTGGGCAGGTAAGTATTCCTTTGCCAATCTCTTAGGTTTTAAGACTGTCAGGGTCCTTATTGCTAGAATTTGAAGGCTTCTTGAAATCTAGCATGCATTCAATTATCATGTCTATAAAAATGCAGAATTCTCACAGTCATGGCATTGGCATTCATGTTTAAACTCGGAGGTTATCTGAACATGATTGAAATATGCATTGTGCATCATAAATCCCCTTAGAGGGTAAAGTTTTGGAGAAAGCGAAATGAACTTTTCCAACAAAAGTTGTTTAAACCGTTCAAAAGGACGTTCCCTCAGACAAGAGGCAAGCCTAATCTAAACACGTCTTATACACACTTGAGAGATAAGTGGAGTGGCAAGGATAAAGACCTTGACCTTCGGACGTAGGAGTTATTCGCAGTGATTACATAGATTGAGACAACGGAGGCATTCGTTACTCTATCATAAACACTACAGGTGATCATTGATAACCCTTTGAACGGCGGTTCCATTCTTTACCCTTGTCAAGAACCACCCCACAGTGGGGCAAACTGGAAGTACGTCCAACAGTACCCAGAGGTAAATGGTTAGAAGTTCTCTTGCTCGGACTTGCATCAATCTTCGTGTGTTGCTTGTCATTTTAACTTCTATGGTAGTTCAAGTGCTTTAAGATGACGAAAAGCATTCGTTTCTCTATCCTATACAATTTTACCCTTTGCACAGCCTAGTTGAGCTTATACGTTCGCTTCACAAACCTGTTGGTGATCATTGCATATTCCAAGACGGAAGTGACGTCACTTCAAGAGCGAAAAAGTTCAAAAGATATGATTTGTAAAAATTCCTGGACTAATGTTTGAGTGCTGAGATTCGAGTTGAACATCTAGCACACTTATTCAAAAATCCTGGTTCCCAAAAGAAAAGAAAAGGTGGGATTTCGACAAAAGATGAGAAAAAGAAAAAGAGAGAAAAATCCGATCCTAGGCATCAAGAAAAAGCAAAGTGCCTGGTAAAAGTAAGGCCAATGCCCGTCCAAATACTTGTACACTTGTGAATCATATGTTTGATCTTCTAAAATACCAAAAGATGGCATGATACCTTTGTATAGGTCACTAGTGAAATCTGGTTGTAAAAGAAAATTCCAAGGGAGCTGGACTGCGAAAGATGCTCCCAATCATGTCACACTCAGATGATGAAAGCGTAGACAAGATGTTGGCGTCGTCTCAACATGAAATAGATATTCTCTAAAGACAAATGTGCGCTTCGAAGACTGACAATGCTCTTCAAAGACTATCAATGCACTTCAAAGACTGAAGACGCTCTTTGAACCAGAAGGGACAAGATCGACGGCAAACTTGCAGTGATCACCAATGTTAAACCCTTCGCGTATTCTGAGCCAAAAATAAGCCTTTTTTGGTCCCCAATCCTACCTACGTTACAACCCTGAAAAGCCTTTTCTGATTAAGGCACTTGGATTGACATAGGGTTTAATGTCTAAGCTTAGCTCGAAGAAGTTCGAGCAAGATTATTTCTTTCTCATTTTGCAGGTTTCTTGACTTGTAAACCTAGGGCAGACATTGAAGAATTCTCTTCGAAAGCCTTGACTTGCACGCAAGTCCCCCTTTGAAAACCGTTGACCAAGCCCAACATTACGGTCCCTTGGAAGTCCTCTTGATCGATCGAGGTGTATTCACTACGAATGATCCTGAAGCCTAGGCGCAGGTTTGATAGGAAACTCAAGTGCATTCTTGATAAAAGACCATTATCTCAAAAACGGTGAGAAGTCCTTTTTGATGAGAATACTCCAATGGACGCTTTAACCAAACTCTTTTGGGTAATTTTAGATTGTTTGATTCAAACTTTCCTCACAATGAATTTTTGATCACTTCCGTATGTTGCAAGGTGTTTTGGATAACCTCAGCATCATAATGCATTTATTGAAATCTTTCATGACTTTGATATAAGTCATAAAATGCTGTCAGTTTGACATTAGATATCACTTAAAGACCATTGATGTGCCCTTGGTGAGAAAATTTTCAGGTTGGAGTTTCTGCAAGATTCTTGATGACTTCGGTTCCAAAAATGGCTTGTATCACTCTTGGTGAGAAACGATTCACATGTCTAAACTTCTGCAGAATTCCTGGCAATCCCAGATCTCAGAAGAACACAACCTCTCTTGGTAAGAAAGAGTTTACATGTTCAGGCTTCTGCAGGATTTCTTAGGGGTGAGTGTCGCGACCCTATCGAGATTCGTCGTGGGCTCTCGAGGGCTAATGGGCCGTCCAGTCTGGTCGGACGCGGGCCTCTCCCAAGGTCCGTTACCCAAATCGCAACAGAGGTATGCGTAGTCGACCTTCAGTGTGGTCTGGTGACATGTGCTAAGTGTGCATGCCATGGAGTCGCCACCAATCATTTTTTTGGAGGGTATGATTGGACCACCCTATTGAATAGTCGGGAGTTTCTATTCAATTCTGCGATAACCAGAGAAATGGGTTCGGGGACTCAGTTACGTCAACTGTCAGAGTTGACGCCCTTTCGGTACCTAAGTTGATTGAATTTTCTGCAATTTTTCTCAAATTTTTTTTGAATTTTTCCTTAATAATTCATTTTTTTGAAATTTTTTTTATTTGATTTTTTTTTTATAAATTTCCTGAAAATAAGTCCCAACTGACGGTCCCTAACTCGCCACGTGGCGTCTCGGTGACAATCGAATCATTTTAATTTTTGTAAAATTCGAAATTCATTTCTTTTAATGTTAAAAATATTTTTTATTCTGAAAATCATCGGATCACGACACGTGGCTCATCTGCAACCATCCAATCTAGCATTTTTTGTTTTTGTTTTTATAGGACGCAACACAATGCAAAAAATAAAGAAGATATTAAGTCATTATACAACATAAACATAAGCAAAGGAGATGGGATCCGGTGAATTTTACGACGTCGGAGTCCGTCGGTGCTCGTGCAACAATGTGTGGGGGTATAAACCACCAGCAGGAGGCTCGGCCTTCCGATTCTGGGGTAGCACAATATAATTTACAGAAAATAAATGAATAGAATGCCTTGGACACCAATAGGAGGCTTGGCCTTCCGATTCTGGGTCTGATAGGCGAAATATAAAAAATGTGCACTTTTATTGGATGCAGTACAATGCAAATTAACTATATGATGCATGAAATGCTATGACATAAAGTAAATATACAGCAAATATTTAGACACCAATAGGAGGCTCGGCCTTCCGATTCTGGGTCTAATAAGTAAAATGTAGAAAATGCCCACTTTTATTAAATGCAATATAATACAAATTAACTATATGATGCATGAAATGCTAGGACATAAAGTAAATACACAGCAAATATTCAGACACCAACAGGAGGCTCGGCCTTCCGATTCTGGGTCTAATAAGTAAAATGTAGAAAATGCCCACTTTTATTAAATGCAATACAATACAAATTAACTATATGATGCATGAAATGCTAGGACATAAAGTAAATACACAGCAAATATTCAGCAACCTTAAAACTCCAGAACATAGCCTATCCTCTTAGGAAGCCATCACCGAAAATTTCACCTTAAAAGGAGTCCAAATGAGTGAGATATGACCACAATACCTCAATTCGCTCGATTTTCGTCGACTGTTTTTCAAAAAATCACTATAATTTAACCAGACCTCGAAAATTCATGAAACAAACGGGAAATTGTTAAGGACATCTTAACTTAACCTGTGGTGGTCAGAGGGAGGCGCAAAGGTCGCCGGAAGGGCTGATCGTGGAGGACGACGGCGGCGGCAGAAACTGGTTGGTACAGGGTCAACAGCGACCTTTGCTCATTCAAACGGCTCTCTCGGACGAATGGATGGGGCAAATGAGCCTTATAATATGTCCCTGGAAAGATAAGATGATAAGCTTTCTATTGGAGGTAGTTTCACCTCGATCTGATATTGGACGACAGAGTTATGACCGGAACAGTGAGATGGTTCGGGCAGCAGCAGTTTGGTGGAAGATGGAAAAGAGAGAAAAATCAAAGGGCGAGGAGAGAGAGCAAGAAGAAGGAGAATAAGGAGAAGAAGGAGAGGAAGAGGAAGGAGCCGAAGAGGAAGAAGAAGCCAGCGACGGATGAGGGGGAAAGGTGAGTAAATAATAATAAAAAATAATATAATAATAAAATAAAATATTAAAAAGTAAGAATAATAATAAAATAATCAAAAGCAAAGACAAAATGATTAGTTCCCTTTTCCTTTTGAATGATGATGTTTTCACTCCTTTTCCTTTTAATCATTACTAATATTTTTGTCAAATTCAATTTTATGGTGATCAGAAAACACCCAAAATCGAACCTGAATTTTACTATTTTATGAGGTCCAAAAGTAAAGAAAATTAAAAATAAAAATACTGACTATTTTTCTATATTTTGGCAACCTCGAATACTACTTTTCTTGATTTTTATTTTATTTTTATATTTTTCGAAAATAATAAAAAAAAAAATACGAAAAATATGAAAAATATTTTTTTATCCAAAATGGTCCCTTTAGCTTGGCCAAGGTTACCAAAGTTGATTTTGTAATTTTTCAGCTTTTTATGGATTTTCTATGAATTTTTTAAAAAATAAAGGAAACAAAAAGGTTGATCAAAATTTAGGTGTCAACAACTGCCCCTCTTTGAGAGGAATCTCGTCAGAGGAATCCCCTCAGAGGTTTCTCTCAAAGACAAGGTGACACCTGAGTCCTGATCGACTCGACTCGTGAAACTAAAGGAAAATGAGTCATGACATCCGGTTTTTTTTCATGCTTGTCGATGTATGCTCTTTCTTGAAAGGGGAAACATTTATTTGACATGAGAGAGTGAGATAGTAGAGAGACATACCTGCCACTTACCTATTCGATGTTTGTGCGATTTTCGCAGTGTCTGATGGATTCAAGAGAATTTCTAGGGACTCGTTTCTAGAGTGTCCTAGAGAGGTTAAGCTCTGACCCGTATGGTAGGTCAAACCATAATGGGATTCCTAACTGATAGGAATCTAAGGAAGACGCGTCCCATTTGGGATTTGCCAAGGATTTTGATCCGTATGGTGGATCGGACCATTGAGTCGATCCTTATGGCGGTATTTACTAATGAGTTGACTCTTATGGCGGTTTCTACCATATTTGACCCTTTAGGCGGTTTCTACCTTTGGTTTGACCCTTTAGGCGGTTTCTACCTTTGTTTGACCCTTTAGGCGGTTTCTACCTTTGATTTGACCCTTTAGGCGGTTTCTACCATTGATTTGACCCTTTAGGCGGTTTCTACCATTGATTTGACCCTTTAGGCGGTTTCTACCTTTGTTTTGACCCTTTATGCGGTTTCTACCTTTGATTGACCCTTTATGCGGTTTCTACCTTTGTTTTGACCCTTTAGGCGGTTTCTACCTTTGTTTGACTCTTTAGGCGGTTTCTACCTTTGTTTGACCCTTTAGGCGGTTTCTACCTTTGTTTTGACCCTTTAGGCGGTTTCTACCTTTGATTGACCCTTTAGGCGGTTTCTACCTTTGTTTGACCCTTTAGGCGGTTTCTACCTTTGATTTGACCCTTTAGGCGGTTTCTACCTTTGTTTGACCCTTTAGGCGGTTTCTACCTTTGTTTGTTTTGAAAAGGGGTCTCATGACGAGGGTTCTCCACGTCTGATGAGACTACCTGAATTTTGAAAAGGGGTCCCGAGACGAGGGTTCTCCACGTCTACTAGGATTGTTGGATTTTTTTTTAAAAGGGATCCTGGGACGAGGGTTCTCCACGTCATGCGAGGACCGCTTGATTTTGAAAAAGGGTCCCGAGACGAGGGTTCTCCACGTCTGATGGGATTACTTGATTTTTTGAAAAGGGATCCTGGGACGAGGGTTCTCCACGTCATGCGAGGACCGCTTGATTTTTGAAAAAGGGTCCCGAGACGAGGGTTCTCCACGTCTACTGGGATTGCTGGATTTTTTTGAAAAGGGATCCTGGGACGAGGGTTCTCCACGTCATGCGAGGACCGCTTGATTTTTGAAAAAGGTTCTATCCTCACTCCTTCTTTTGAAAGATCCCGAAATTTGTCGGGAATTCGGTTTTGTAGCAGAGAAAGATTTTATTTTGACAACGCTTCATTTGATTTTGTTTAGGCGACATTCTGGGAGCTGGGTTCTCCAGGTATCCTGCAGCAATTTTGAGCCTGAAAGATTTTTCTTCACTAAGAAAACGTTAGTAATCTTTGGGAAAACCACGGCTGTCCATTTGACAAAACCGTATGATTTAAATTTTAATCATGAAATGTGCATTTTGATGCTGGAGGTTATCCAAAGCATTCTTGCAACATGCAAATGTGATTCACAAATTCCTTGCATGGAAAATCTGGATCAATAGATTGAAAATTCCAAAACGAGTCTGTTCGAAACATCAATTGGAATATTTCTCGACAATGAGGTCTTCTCACCTGTTTTGAGATAATGGTTGTTATAGGGGATGCGATTCCCTACTAACATGTGCCTAGGTTTTAGGCTCATTCGCAGCTCATACATTTTGATCGGTCGGGAGGTCTTCCACGGGACCGTAATGTTGGGCTTGGTTATTGATCTTCAAGGGGGACTCACTTTTGAGTCAAGGTCATTGAATAAAAATTTTCACCATCTGCTTCGGGTTTACAAGTCAAGAACCCTGCAAAATGAGAAAGAAATAGTCTTGCTCGTACTTCTTCGAGCTAAGCTATATGTTAACCTAAGTGTCTTAGTCAGAGAAGACTGTTTCAGGGTTATGATGTTGGTAGGATTGGGGACCGAAACAGGCTTGTTTTTGGCCCAGAATTCATGAGGGGATTGACGTTGGTGATCATTACAAACTTGTCACCTGTCTTTTCCATTCTGCATCTTCAATTTTTTTTAGGTGTGCAACCGCTTGAGGTGTGCACAAATTCTTTAGGGAGAATCTCTGGCTGCATTGACAATTCTGTCTGCTTCTTTCCTCCACGCTTGACATCATTTGGAGGAGCAACCTTTTGATCTGACTCCTTTAGGGATTTCCTCTTTTCCCATCCGGCTTCATTGCGGATCAATCAAGCAACTTACACGAGCATCGGCCTTGCTTTTACCATGCACTTTGCTTTTTCTCGATGCCGTGGATTTTTCTCATTCATTTTTGAAATCCCACTTTTTCTCATCTTCATGGGATCATGTTAGACATATAGTCTAAACATGCTTTAAATATCAGTCCGGGAATTCTCTTCGTAATCCCTGAGTCTTGAACTCCTCTGTTTATGAGGTGATGATGCCTTTATCTTGGAATGTGCAATGATCACCAACGGGTTCATGAAATGAAATGAATTTGCAGGCTCAAGTTGGCTATGCAAAGGATTCAGTGTGTGGGATAGAGAATGAATGCTTCTCGTCATCCTATGGCACTTGGATTACCATATAAATAACACACAAAGATTAATGTTAGTCCGAGCAAGAAAATTTCTAACCATTTTCTCCTGACGCTGCTGGACTTACTTCCTTTTTGCCCCGGTGTGGGGTGGTTCTTGACAGGGTTAAGAATGAAAAGCGCCGTTCAAAGGGGCTTATCAACGGTCACCTGTAGTGTTTGGGGATATGAAACGAATGCCTCCGTCGTCCCAATCCATGTAATCGCTGCAAATGGTCCCTACCTCCGTAGACCCAGATTTTGCTATCTGCCCACTCCACTCATCTCTCAAGTGTGTGTTGGACATGTTTGGATTAGGTTTTCGCCTCTCGTTTGAGAAAACATCCTTTTGAAAGTTTTGAACTTTTGATTGGAAAAAATTTCTTTCATTTTCTCCAAAAATTTTACCCGTTAAGGGGATTTTAAGATGCACCATGCATGTCCTTATTCATGTTCAGACAACCTCCTGTTTTAAAACATGAATGCCATTGAAGTTTGAATTCTATGTCTTTTCTAGACATTAGATTCTGAAAGCTTTTCTTTTTTTCTCTATGTTTTTTTATTTAACATCTTCAATGGATTGGGGAAAGAGATACTTACCTGTCCCCCGCGGCTGAAGATCCCTGAAAATGCGGAAGAAACATGTTATTGTATGTTCATGAATTTTTCAAAAAATTAGAACGATACATCTTACCCTTGGTCGGGTAACACATAGGATGTGAAAACCTGTTTCGCCTTGATGGCGAGCCCCTGTCAAAGACGGGAATTAGGTGTTAGTTTGCGTTCCAAAATTCAAGGTGAATTGGAACGATACAGCCTTGTTCTTGGTTTGTGTTTCCATTTGAACACGAACTCGCGGCTTGTAGGATTTGGCCCTCTATCTTGTGGTCTTGATCCCTCTGTTTGGTTGACGATGAATCATTTTCAAAGATTTTCCCCAGAGGAGATCCATTTGTGTTTTAGGACGAATTCCAGCGCCACTCTTCAGAGTTCCTTTTATTCAAGGAAAAAGGAAATTGTTATCGGAATGCATGTTGAAGCATGAAATGTGGAAGCGATACTTTTTACCCTCCACTCGATCTTATAATGAAAGACCATTTCTTGGAGTGCTGACTCCCAAGGTCAATAATTTTATTCGCCTCCTCGTTGGCGAGTTCTTTTCTTTTGAGGCTTTAGGTGCCAACGACTTCCTGTTAAATGAGTAAAAACTCATGTTAGAGATGTGGTCTTTGAAGACCGAATTGGAACGATACAAGGTTACCGTTCACCCATATTGGTATCTTGGGGTTTGATTCTGATGTGGACGACTCTGCAATCGCGTCAATTGACTTTGCCAGAGGAGAAACGTCATTCTTTTTCCGGCGCACAAATGATTCACTTGCCCCAGTTAGGCATGGTTTTGCTATTTGTCATCTCTGGATTCGATGACCCTGGTCTGATGCGCTTTCATGGGGGATCATGAGAGTTTGCCCCTGGTTTGGCTCCTCAAAGCAAATGGGGGGAACCTGCTCCCATTGATTTTTGCAGATTCTGATCATCCATCTCGATTGTCGAAGTCCTTGATCAATTTTATCTGTCTCAAGACAGCTTGATATTCTTGGGATTCGTCATGTGGCGGTTTGGTGATTCTCTCGATCACAGTCGCCATTTGAGGTATTTGATGTTCCCAGTTTGTTATTTGAAAGCATTACATCATGTGTCCTCTGCTCTTGATCATCATCTGAGAGGAAAAAGAAAGGAAGCATTATTCCCATATCAAGAAAATAATCATTTTGGAACGATACGTCCTTTTACACTTGATTTGCACTCCGTTTTGATGTTGCATATTGATATGAACAACATCTACAAATTCCTCCATCCGTGCTTGAAGGTATTTGCAACGCCTACGGTTCATTTGCCCCAGCTGGGCGACGTCTGTTTTGTCATTTGAATGCATGAGCTTTTGGGCGCATTGTCTCTTTTATCACCTGAGATAAAAAATGGAGAAAAACTTATCCCCAGATCTGATTAAAAATCAATTAGGAACGATAGGTCCTTTCACCAAACGAGTGGCTCTGCGGCCAAATGTATTTTGCACTGAAGGGACGAATTCCACTATGCTCCACGGGTTTGGGGAATTTGCCCCCATTTTCAATAGAAATGAGCCTTATCAAGATGTATACAATACAAATAGATCCCTAATACAATCAATCTAAGGGACGAGATATAGAGGATCTAAGCAAAATTAATCTTATACAAGAGAACTAAGAATGTCAAATCAATCAAAGGAATGTGATCCGAACACTTGGAGATGCCCCAGTTCCAGTCTTCAAGATGTGACTCCAGGATCACCGATTTTTTTTTTTTAGGTGGTTTTAGATATACCAACCATCTAAAGACATGCACATGAGACAAGTGAGGATAAAACTTCTAAAAATCAAAGGATTTGGCACCTAAGGTCAAGGTTCCCACCTCGAGTTCTAGAAAGAGCCGATTCCATTGCACAACTATCGTTGCATTGGGACTCGATCCATAGTTCGAAGTGAGCGGAATTGAAAAGTGGATTACCCCATGTTTTTCCTCACGGAGATTCCATTTTCAATTCCTTCTATTGTTTTCCTAAAGAGGGCGCCCGAGGTTTTAGGCGCGGTTGTGTGTGTTCATTGTGTCGTGCTAAAGCAATAAACTGCATTTCATTTAGAAAACACCGCTTCAATATAAACATCCACACAATCATACATCCAAAACTCCTACCTGCATAAAACAGAGTTAACAAGTACTCCACCCCTTATTTCTCCAATCTGCAAAAACATTTAACACCTCAAGGGTTAAAGTACGTACCTCACCTTGAAGGGCATCTGCATAAAACATGTTAGAAAAATCAATCAACTTTTTAATCGGCTCAAGTTCTCTAAAGTCCCCAGCGGAGTCGCCAGTCTGTCGCGACCCTATCGAGATTCGCCGTGGGCTCTCGAGGGCTAATGGGCCGTCTAGTCTGGTCGGACGCGGGCCTCTCCCAAGGCCCGTTACCCAAATCGCAACGGAGGTATGCGTAGTCGACCTTCAGTGTGGTCTGGTGACATGTGCTAACTGTGCATGCCATGGAGTCGCCACCAATCATTTTTTTGGAGGGTATGATTGGACCACCCTATTGAATAGTCGGGAGTTTCTATTCAATTATGCGATAACCAGAGAAATGTGTTCGGGGACTTAGTTACGTCAACTGTCAGAGTTGACGCCCTTTCGGTACCTAAGTTGATTGAATTTTCTGCAATTTTTCTCAAATTTTTTTTTGCATTTTTCCTTAATAATTCATTTTTTTGAAATTTTTTTTATTTGATTTTTTTTTTATAAATTTCCTGAAAATAAGTCCCAACTGACGGTCCCTAACTCGCCACGTGGCGTCTCGGTGACAATCGAATCATTTTAATTTTTGTAAAATTCGAAATTCATTTCTTTTAATGTTAAAAATATTTTTTATTCTGAAAATCATCGGATCACGACACGTGGCTCATCTGCAACCATCCAATCTAGCATTTTTTGTTTTTGTTTTTATAGGACGCAACACAATGCAAAAAATAAAGAAGATATTAAGTCATTATACAACATAAACATAAGCAAAGGAGATGGGATCCGGTGAATTTTACGACGTCGGAGTCCGTCGGTGCTCGTGCAACAATGTGTGGGGGTATAAACCACCAGCAGGAGGCTCGGCCTTCCGATTCTGGGGTAGCACAATATAATTTACAGAAAATAAATGAATAGAATGCCTTGGACACCAATAGGAGGCTTGGCCTTCCGATTCTGGGTCTGATAGGCGAAATATAAAAAATGTGCACTTTTATTGGATGCAGTACAATGCAAATTAACTATATGATGCATGAAATGCTATGACATAAAGTAAATATACAGCAAATATTTAGACACCAATAGGAGGCTCGGCCTTCCGATTCTGGGTCTAATAAGTAAAATGTAGAAAATGCCCACTTTTATTAAATGCAATATAATACAAATTAACTATATGATGCATGAAATGCTAGGACATAAAGTAAATACACAGCAAATATTCAGACACCAACAGGAGGCTCGGCCTTCCGATTCTGGGTCTAATAAGTAAAATGTAGAAAATGCACACTTTTATTAAATGCAATACAATACAAATTAACTATATGATGCATGAAATGCTAGGACATAAAGTAAATACACAGCAAATATTCAGCAACCTTAAAACTCCAGAACATAGCCTATCCTCTTAGGAAGCCATCACCGAAAATTTCACCTTAAAAGGAGTCCAAATGAGTGAGATATGACCACAATACCTCAATTCGCTCGATTTTCGTCGACTGTTTTTCAAAAAATCACTATAATTTAACCAGACCTCGAAAATTCATGAAACCAACGGGAAATTGTTAAGGACATCTTAACTTAACCTGTGGTGGTCAGAGGGAGGCGCAAAGGTCGCCGGAAGGGCTGATCGTGGAGGACGACGGCGGCGGCAGAAACTCGTTGGTACAGGGTCAACAGCGACCTTTGCTCATTCAAACGGCTCTCTCGGACGAATGGATGGGGCAAATGAGCCTTATAATATGTCCCTGGAAAGATAAGATGATAAGCTTTCTATTGGAGGTAGTTTCACCTCGATCTGATATTGGACGACAGAGTTATGACCGGAACAGTGAGATGGTTCGGGCAGCAGCAGTTTGGTGGAAGATGGAAAAGAGAGAAAAATCAAAGGGCGAGGAGAGAGAGCAAGAAGAAGGAGAATAAGGAGAAGAAGGAGAGGAAGAGGAAGGAGCCGAAGAGGAAGAAGAAGCCAGCGACGGATGAGGGGGAAATGTGAGTAAATAATAATAAAAAATAATATAATAATAAAATAAAATATTAAAAAGTAAGAATAATAATAAAATAATCAAAAGCAAAGACAAAATGATTAGTTCCCTTTTCCTTTTGAATGATGATGTTTTCACTCCTTTTCCTTTTAATCATTACTAATATTTTTGCCAAATTCAATTTTATGGTGATCAGAAAACACCCAAAATCGAACCTGAATTTTACTATTTTATGAGGTCCAAAAGTAAAGAAAATTAAAAATAAAAATACTGACTATTTTTCTATATTTTGGCAACCTCGAATACTACTTTTCTTGATTTTTATTTTATTTTTATATTTTTCGAAAATAATAATAAAAAAAAATACGAAAAATATGAAAAATATTTTTTTATCCAAAATGGTCCCTTTAGCTTGGCCAAGGTTACCAAAGTTGATTTTGTAATTTTTCAGCTTTTTATGGATTTTCTATGAATTTTTTAAAAAATAAAGGAAACAAAAAGGTTGATCAAAATTTAGGTGTCAACAGCTGCCCCTCTTTGAGAGGAATCTCGTCAGAGGAATCCCCTCAGAGGTTTCTCTCAAAGACAAGGTGACACCTGAGTCCTGATCGACTCGACTCGTGAAACTAAAGGAAAATGAGTCATGACATCCGGTTTTTTTTCATGCTTGTCGATGTATGCTCTTTCTTGAAAGGGGAAACATTTATTTGACATGAGAGAGTGAGATAGTAGAGAGACATACCTGCCACTTACCTATTCGATGTTTGTGCGATTTTCGCAGTGTCTGATGGATTCAAGAGAATTTCTAGGGACTCGTTTCTAGAGTGTCCTAGAGAGGTTAAGCTCTGACCCGTATGGTAGGTCAAACCATAATGGGATTCCTAACTGATAGGAATCTAAGGAAGACGCGTCCCATTTGGGATTTGCCAAGGATTTTGATCCGTATGGTGGATCGGACCATTGAGTCGATCCTTATGGCGGTATTTACTAATGAGTTGACTCTTATGGCGGTTTCTACCATATTTGACCCTTTAGGCGGTTTCTACCTTTGGTTTGACCCTTTAGGCGGTTTCTACCTTTGTTTGACCCTTTAGGCGGTTTCTACCTTTGATTTGACCCTTTAGGCGGTTTCTACCATTGATTTGACCCTTTAGGCGGTTTCTACCATTGATTTGACCCTTTAGGCGGTTTCTACCTTTGTTTTGACCCTTTATGCGGTTTCTACCTTTGATTGACCCTTTATGCGGTTTCTACCTTTGTTTTGACCCTTTAGGCGGTTTCTACCTTTGTTTGACTCTTTAGGCGGTTTCTACCTTTGTTTGACCCTTTAGGCGGTTTCTACCTTTGTTTTGACCCTTTAGGCGGTTTCTACCTTTGATTGACCCTTTAGGCGGTTTCTACCTTTGTTTGACCCTTTAGGCGGTTTCTACCTTTGTTTGACCCTTTAGGCGGTTTCTACCTTTGTTTGTTTTGAAAAGGGGTCTCATGACGAGGGTTCTCCACGTCTGATGAGACTACCTGAATTTTGAAAAGGGGTCCCGAGACGAGGGTTCTCCACGTCTACTAGGATTGTTGGATTTTTTTTGAAAAGGGATCCTGGGACGAGGGTTCTCCACGTCATGCGAGGACCGCTTGATTTTGAAAAAGGGTCCCGAGACGAGGGTTCTCCACGTCTGATGGGATTACTTGATTTTTTGAAAAGGGATCCTGGGACGAGGGTTCTCCACGTCATGCGAGGACCGCTTGATTTTTGAAAAAGGGTCCCGAGACGAGGGTTCTCCACGTCTACTGGGATTGCTGGATTTTTTTGAAAAGGGATCCTGGGACGAGGGTTCTCCACGTCATGCGAGGACCGCTTGATTTTTGAAAAAGGTTCTATCCTCACTCCTTCTTTTGAAAGATCCCGAAATTTGTCGGGAATTCGGTTTTGAAGCAGAGAAAGATTTTATTTTGACAACGCTTCATTTGATTTTGTTTAGGCGACATTCTGGGAGCTGGGTTCTCCAGGTATCCTGCAGCAATTTTGAGCCTGAAAGATTTTTCTTCACTAAGAAAACGTTAGTAATCTTTGGGAAAACCACGGCTGTCCATTTGACAAAACCGTATGATTTAAATTTTAATCATGAAATGTGCATTTTGATGCTGGAGGTTATCCAAAGCATTCTTGCAACATGCAAATGTGATTCACAAATTCCTTGCATGGAAAATCTGGATCAATAGATTGAAAATTCCAAAACGAGTCTGTTCGAAACATCAATTGGAATATTTCTCGACAATGAGGTCTTCTCACCTGTTTTGAGATAATGGTTGTTATAGGGGATGCGATTCCCTACTAACATGTGCCTAGGTTTTAGGCTCATTCGCAGCTCATACATTTTGATCGGTCGGGAGGTCTTCCACGGGACCGTAATGTTGGGCTTGGTTATTGATCTTCAAGGGGGACTCACTTTTGAGTCAAGGTCATTGAATAAAAATTTTCACCATCTGCTTCGGGTTTACAAGTCAAGAACCCTGCAAAATGAGAAAGAAATAGTCTTGCTCGTACTTCTTCGAGCTAAGCTATATGTTAACCTAAGTGTCTTAGTCAGAGAAGACTGTTTCAGGGTTATGATGTTGGTAGGATTGGGGACCGAAACAGGCTTGTTTTTGGCCCAGAATTCATGAGGGGATTGACGTTGGTGATCATTACAAACTTGTCACCTGTCTTTTCCATTCTGCATCTTCAATTTTTTTTAGGTGTGCAACCGCTTGAGGTGTGCACAAATTCTTTAGGGAGAATCTCTGGCTGCATTGACAATTCTGTCTGCTTCTTTCCTCCACGCTTGACATCATTTGGAGGAGCAACCTTTTGATCTGACTCCTTTAGGGATTTCCTCTTTTCCCATCCGGCTTCATTGCGGATCAATCAAGCAACTTACACGAGCATCGGCCTTGCTTTTACCATGCACTTTGCTTTTTCTCGATGCCGTGGATTTTTCTCATTCATTTTTGAAATCCCACTTTTTCTCATCTTCATGGGATCATGTTAGACATATAGTCTAAACATGCTTTAAATATCAGTCCGGGAATTCTCTTCGTAATCCCTGAGTCTTGAACTCCTCTGTTTATGAGGTGATGATGCCTTTATCTTGGAATGTGCAATGATCACCAACGGGTTCATGAAATGAAATGAATTTGCAGGCTCAAGTTGGCTATGCAAAGGATTCAGTGTGTGGGATAGAGAATGAATGCTTCTCGTCATCCTATGGCACTTGGATTACCATATAAACAACACACAAAGATTAATGTTAGTCCGAGCAAGAAAATTTCTAACCATTTTCTCCTGACGCTGCTGGACTTACTTCCTTTTTGCCCCGGTGTGGGGTGGTTCTTGACAGGGTTAAGAATGAAAAGCGCCGTTCAAAGGGGCTTATCAACGGTCACCTGTAGTGTTTGGGGATATGAAACGAATGCCTCCGTCGTCCCAATCCATGTAATCGCTGCAAATGGTCCCTACCTCCGTAGACCCAGATTTTGCTATCTGCCCACTCCACTCATCTCTCAAGTGTGTGTTGGACATGTTTGGATTAGGTTTTCGCCTCTCGTTTGAGAAAACATCCTTTTGAAAGTTTTGAACTTTTGATTGGAAAAAATTTCTTTCATTTTCTCCAAAAATTTTACCCGTTAAGGGGATTTTAAGATGCACCATGCATGTCCTTATTCATGTTCAGACAACCTCCTGTTTTAAAACATGAATGCCATTGAAGTTTGAATTCTATGTCTTTTCTAGACATTAGATTCTGAAAGCTTTTCTTTTTTTCTCTATGTTTTTTTATTTAACATCTTCAATGGATTGGGGAAAGAGATACTTACCTGTCCCCCGCGGCTGAAGATCCCTGAAAATGCGGAAGAAACATGTTATTGTATGTTCATGAATTTTTCAAAAAATTAGAACGATACATCTTACCCTTGGTCGGGTAACACATAGGATGTGAAAACCTGTTTCGCCTTGATGGCGAGCCCCTGTCAAAGACGGGAATTAGGTGTTAGTTTGCGTTCCAAAATTCAAGGTGAATTGGAACGATACAGCCTTGTTCTTGGTTTGTGTTTCCATTTGAACACGAACTCGCGGCTTGTAGGATTTGGCCCTCTATCTTGTGGTCTTGATCCCTCTGTTTGGTTGACGATGAATCATTTTCAAAGATTTGCCCCAGAGGAGATCCATTTGTGTTTTAGGACGAATTCCAGCGCCACTCTTCAGAGTTCCTTTTATTCAAGGAAAAAGGAAATTGTTATCGGAATGCATGTTGAAGCATGAAATGTGGAAGCGATACTTTTTACCCTCCACTCGATCTTATAATGAAAGACCATTTCTTGGAGTGCTGACTCCCAAGGTCAATAATTTTATTCGCCTCCTCGTTGGCGAGTTCTTTTCTTTTGAGGCTTTAGGTGCCAACGACTTCCTGTTAAATGAGTAAAAACTCATGTTAGAGATGTGGTCTTTGAAGACCGAATTGGAACGATACAAGGTTACCGTTCACCCATATTGGTATCTTGGGGTTTGATTCTGATGTGGACGACTCTGCAATCGCGTCAATTGACTTTGCCAGAGGAGAAACGTCATTCTTTGTCCGGCGCACAAATGATTCACTTGCCCCAGTTAGGCATGGTTTTGCTATTTGTCATCTCTGGATTCGATGACCCTGGTCTGATGCGCTTTCATGGGGGATCATGAGAGTTTGCCCCTGGTTTGGCTCCTCAAAGCAAATGGGGGGAACCTGCTCCCATTGATTTTTGCAGATTCTGATCATCCATCTCGATTGTCGAAGTCCTTGATCAATTTTATCTGTCTCAAGACAGCTTGATATTCTTGGGATTCGTCATGTGGCGGTTTGGTGATTCTCTCGATCACAGTCGCCATTTGAGGTATTTGATGTTCCCAGTTTGTTATTTGAAAGCATTACATCATGTGTCCTCTGCTCTTGATCATCATCTGAGAGGAAAAAGAAAGGAAGCATTATTCCCATATCAAGAAAATAATCATTTTGGAACGATACGTCCTTTTACACTTGATTTGCACTCCGTTTTGATGTTGCATATTGATATGAACAACATCTACAAATTCCTCCATCCGTGCTTGAAGGTATTTGCAACGCCTACGGTTCATTTGCCCCAGCTGGGCGACGTCTGTTTTGTCATTTGAATGCATGAGCTTTTGGGCGCATTGTCTCTTTTATCACCTGAGATAAAAAATGGAGAAAAACTTATCCCCAGATCTGATTAAAAATCAATTAGGAACGATAGGTCCTTTCACCAAACGAGTGGCTCTGCGGCCAAATGTATTTTGCACTGAAGGGACGAATTCCACTATGCTCCACGGGTTTGGGGAATTTGCCCCCATTTTCAATAGAAATGAGCCTTATCAAGATGTATACAATACAAATAGATCCCTAATACAATCAATCTAAGGGACGAGATATAGAGGATCTAAGCAAAATTAATCTTATACAAGAGAACTAAGAATGTCAAATCAATCAAAGGAATGTGATCCGAACACTTGGAGATGCCCCAGTTCCAGTCTTCAAGATGTGACTCCAGGATCACCGATTTTTTTTTTTAGGTGGTTTTAGATATACCAACCATCTAAAGACATGCACATGAGACAAGTGAGGATAAAACTTCTAAAAATCAAAGGATTTGGCACCTAAGGTCAAGGTTCCCACCTCGAGTTCTAGAAAGAGCCGATTCCATTGCACAACTATCGTTGCATTGGGACTCGATCCATAGTTCGAAGTGAGCGGAATTGAAAAGTGGATTACCCCATGTTTTTCCTCACGGAGATTCCATTTTCAATTCCTTCTATTGTTTTCCTAAAGAGGGCGCCCGAGGTTTTAGGCGCGGTTGTGTGTGTTCATTGTGTCGTGCTAAAGCAATAAACTGCATTTCATTTAGAAAACACCGCTTCAATATAAACATCCACACAATCATACATCCAAAACTCCTACCTGCATAAAACAGAGTTAACAAGTACTCCACCCCTTATTTCTCCAATCTGCAAAAACATTTAACACCTCAAGGGTTAAAGTACGTACCTCACCTTGAAGGGCATCTGCATAAAACATGTTAGAAAAATCAATCAACTTTTTAATCGGCTCAAGTTCTCTAAAGTCCCCAGCGGAGTCGCCAGTCTGTCGCGACCCTATCGAGATTCGCCGTGGGCTCTCGAGGGCTAATGGGCCGTCTAGTCTGGTCGGACGCGGGCCTCTCCCAAGGTCCGTTACCCAAATCGCAACGGAGGTATGCGTAGTCGACCTTCAGTGTGGTCTGGTGACATGTGCTAACTGTGCATGCCATGGAGTCGCCACCAATCATTTTTTTGGAGGGTATGATTGGACCACCCTATTGAATAGTCGGGAGTTTCTATTCAATTATGCGATAACCAGAGAAATGTGTTCGGGGACTTAGTTACGTCAACTGTCAGAGTTGACGCCCTTTCGGTACCTAAGTTGATTGAATTTTCTGCAATTTTTCTCAAATTTTTTTTTGAATTTTTCCTTAATAATTCATTTTTTTGAAATTTTTTTTATTTGATTTTTTTTTTATAAATTTCCTGAAAATAAGTCCCAACTGACGGTCCCTAACTCGCCACGTGGCGTCTCGGTGACAATCGAATCATTTTAATTTTTGTAAAATTCGAAATTCATTTCTTTTAATGTTAAAAATATTTTTTATTCTGAAAATCATCGGATCACGACACGTGGCTCATCTGCAACCATCCAATCTAGCATTTTTTGTTTTTGTTTTTATAGGACGCAACACAATGCAAAAAATAAAGAAGATATTAAGTCATTATACAACATAAACATAAGCAAAGGAGATGGGATCCGGTGAATTTTACGACGTCGGAGTCCGTCGGTGCTCGTGCAACAATGTGTGGGGGTATAAACCACCAGCAGGAGGCTCGGCCTTCCGATTCTGGGGTAGCACAATATAATTTACAGAAAATAAATGAATAGAATGCCTTGGACACCAATAGGAGGCTTGGCCTTCCGATTCTGGGTCTGATAGGCGAAATATAAAAAATGTGCACTTTTATTGGATGCAGTACAATGCAAATTAACTATATGATGCATGAAATGCTATGACATAAAGTAAATATACAGCAAATATTTAGACACCAATAGGAGGCTCGGCCTTCCGATTCTGGGTCTAATAAGTAAAATGTAGAAAATGCCCACTTTTATTAAATGCAATATAATACAAATTAACTATATGATGCATGAAATGCTAGGACATAAAGTAAATACACAGCAAATATTCAGACACCAACAGGAGGCTCAGCCTTCCGATTCTGGGTCTAATAAGTAAAATGTAGAAAATGCCCACTTTTATTAAATGCAATACAATACAAATTAACTATATGATGCATGAAATGCTAGGACATAAAGTAAATACACAGCAAATATTCAGCAACCTTAAAACTCCAGAACATAGCCTATCCTCTTAGAAAGCCATCACCGAAAATTTCACCTTAAAAGGAGTCCAAATGAGTGAGATATGACCACAATACCTCAATTCGCTCGATTTTCGTCGACTGTTTTTCAAAAAATCACTATAATTTAACCACACCTCGAAAATTCATGAAACCAACGGGAAATTGTTAAGGACATCTTAACTTAACCTGTGGTGGTCAGAGGGAGGCGCAAAGGTCGCCGGAAGGGCTGATCGTGGAGGACGACGGCGGCGGCAGAAACTGGTTGGTACAGGGTCAACAGCGACCTTTGCTCATTCAAACGGCTCTCCCGGACGAATGGATGGGGCAAATGAGCCTTATAATATGTCCCTGGAAAGATAAGATGATAAGCTTTCTATTGGAGGTGGTTTCACCTCGATCTGATATTGGACGACAGAGTTATGACCGGAACAGTGAGATGGTTCGGGCAGCAGCAGTTTGGTGGAAGATGGAAAAGAGAGAAAAATCAAAGGGCGAGGAGAGAGAGCAAGAAGAAGAAGAATAAGGAGAAGAAGGAGAGGAAGAGGAAGGAGCCGAAGAGGAAGAAGAAGCCAGCGACGGATGAGGGGGAAAGGTGAGTAAATAATAATAAAAAATAAAATAATAATAAAATAATAATAAAATAAAATATTAAAAAGTAAGAATAATAATAAAATAATCAAAAGCAAAGACAAAATGATTAGTTCCCTTTTCCTTTTGAATAATGATGTTTTCACTCCTTTTCCTTTTAATCATTACTAATATTTTTGCCAAATTCAATTTTATGGTGATCAGAAAACACCCAAAATCGAACCTGAATTTTACTATTTTATGAGGTCCAAAAGTAAAGAAAATTAAAAATAAAAATACTGACTATTTTTCTATATTTTTGCAACCTCGAATACTACTTTTCTTGATTTTTATTTTATTTTTATATTTTTCGAAAATAATAATAATAAAAAATACGAAAAATATGAAAAATATTTTTTTATCCAAAATTGTCCCTTTAGCTTGGCCAAGGTTACCAAAGTTGATTTTGTAATTTTTTAGCTTTTTATGGATTTTCTATGAATTTTTTTAAAAATAAAGGAAACAAAAAGGTTGATCAAAATTTAGGTGTCAACAGTGAGCGGTTCCAGGTTCTGGGTAGGTTCCACCTAGAACCTGGAACCTACCCGCTACTACAGGTTCCTTAATTTCTAGAACCTAGAACCTACCCTCAATACTCTGGAACCTGGAACCTACCCTGTCACAGGTTCTGGATCCGGTTCCAGGGTACCCTAAAACCTATCAATAAAACTTCATTTGCACCAAAATAGAATAAAGTAGGGGTGAGCGGTTTCAGGTTCTATCCAGGTTCCACATATATTATTGATTAAGCGATCAATGCGAATAATTACCTCTAATGACCACCATCTTCTACTAAAATCTATTAACTATAACTCATACATATATACACGAAAAGTATAAAATAATAATAGAGTAAAAAACTCGGTGATAAAGTAGTTTCAAATTACATACTCATTATCGTCCTTATGAAATCCCTCATAATGACGTGATGACATATACTAAAAAATAATATAAAATATTGCTTCAGGTTCCAGGTTCCGGTTCCAGGTTCCACCTACTTAGAACCTGGAACCTACCCGTCAAAGTAGGTTCCCAAATTTTTGGAACCTGGAACCTACCCTCTTACCTTGGAACCTAGAACCAATCGGTTCCTACTGGTCCGGTTCTACAGGTTCCAGGTTCTACCCTAGAACCATGCTCACCCCTAGGATTTCTGGTAACCCCAAATCCCAGAAAAACACGACCTCTCTTGGACTCGTGGTAGCCCCAAGTCCCAGAATGACACATTTCTCTAAGAAGGAGAGTTTATATGCCTGAGCTTCTGACAGATTCTTGGTAACCCCAGATCCTAGAATGCTATTTTTCTTAGTTAAACTTCTATAGGAATCATGGTAGCCCCAGATTCTAGAAGGATGCCTTGCTCTGTGAAGAAGAGCTTTCAAGTTTATTTTTCTGCAGGATCCTTGGTAACCCCATATCTAAAAAAAAAATCTTATCAAAGTTGTTGTAGGTTTGAGCTTTCTGCAGGATACCTGGAGTCCCCAAATCTCAGAATGTTACCTCCAATATCAAAAAGGACAATATTCGAAATCATCCCTCGGTGAGATTTCAAATTTATATGTTTGAGCTTTCTGCAGGATACCTGGAGTCCCCAGATCCCAGAATGTCACCTCCAATGTCAAAAGGACAATGTTTGAAATTATCTCCCCTGTGTGAGATTCCAGTATTACAGGTCTGAGCTTTCTGCAGGATGTCTGGAGTACCCAGATCCCAGAATGTCACCTCCCATGACAATAGGACAATCTTTGGAAATCATCTCTCCGTGAGATCCCAGTGTTACAGGTTGGAACTTTCTGCAAGATACCTGGAGCTCCTAGATCCCAGAATGTCACCTTCAATATCGAAAGGACAATATTCAAGATAGTCTTTCTGCGAGATCTCAGGCAGCCCCTAGATCCCAGAAGAATCTTATCAAGTTTTTGCAGGTTCAAGTTTTTCTGCAGGATGATTGGCATCCCCAAATCCCAGAATAACGCCTTGCATGTCGAAAGGACAATTTTCAGAATCAACTTTCTGTGAGGTTCTAGGTAACCCCTAAACCCAAAATAGCTCATGTGGTGAAGCCTAAAGGTTAGGCACACCTCACTTGTATATATCCTAGTTAATTCCTTAGAATATAGGAAACTTCTGACAAAATCAGCTTTCTATAAGGTTTTAGGTAACCCATAAACCCAGAATAGCTCTTGTGGTGAAGCCTAAGGTTTAGGCACACCTCACTTGTGTAGATCCTAGTTAATTCCTTAGAATATATGATCAAAATGTTCGACAATCCCTAAGAGACTGGGTGCGTCATCCATGGGTTCCTAGCAAAGAGGAGTCATATTCTCGGCCTGATCCCCCTAAATGATCAAAATGTTCGACAATCCCTAAGAGACTGGGTGCGTCATCCATGGGTTCCTAGCAAAGAGAAGTCCTATTCTCGGCCTGATCCCCTTGAAGGATCAAAATGTTCGACAATCCCTAAGAGGCTGGGTGCGTCATCCATGGGTTCCTAGCAAAGAGGAGTCCTATTCTCGACCTGATCCCCCTGAAGGATCAAAATGTTCGACAATCCCTAAGAGACTGGGTGCGTCATCCATGGGTTCCTAGCAGAGAGGAGTCCTATTCTCGGCCTGATCCCCCTGAAGGATCAAAATGTTCGATAATCCCCAAGAGACTAGGTGCGTCATCCATAGGTTCCTAGCAAAAAGGAGTCCTATTCATGGTCTGATCCACCATACGGATCAAAACTTCTGACAATCCCTAAGAAACTGGGTGCGTCATTCACAGGTTCCTGTTAAGTATAGGAATCTCATTCTGGTACGGCCTACCATACAGGCTAGAGTTTAACCGCCCTAGGATACTCAAAAGACGAGTCCCTAGGTATTCACTTGAACCCGCTATACACCGCGCATGCCGCACGAGCATCAGGTAGGTGATCAACAGGTAAATAGCAGGTGGGTCTCTCTACTTTCTCTCTCACGTCAGCAAAAGAATGAGGAGCAAAGCATTCACCAACGGGACAAGAAAGATAGAGTGTTAAGATTCGTTTTTCTTTTCCCCAGTCGAGTCGGTCTAGACTCAGGTGTCACATGTCTTTGAGCGAAACCTCTCACGAGATTCCTCTCAAAGAGGGGCAGTTGTTGACACCTGATTTTTGACCATGTCTTTTTGGAGTTATATTTTGAAAAATTACAAAAAGTCCATAAAAAGTCAAAAAAAAAAATTAAAAATCAACTTTGGTGGCCTTGACCAAGCCCAAGGAACCATTCTAGACCAAAAAATAATTTTTCATATTTTTCACATTTTTTAGTATTTTTAGAAAATAGGAAAATACTAGAAAAATCAACAAAAAATAGAATTTGAGGTCACAAAAATATAGGAAAATAGTCAATATTTTAATTTTAATTTTCTTATCATTTTGACCTCATCAAGAGTTGAAATTCAAGTTTAATTTTGTGTGTTTCTTTGTAACACACAGGGTTAAACTTGTCAAAAAATATATTTTGAGTCTTTTTATTTGCAATCTTTTGCATTTTCCGAGTCTTGACATTCAGCTTGATTGTCCTACATTTCAATTTGGTTCAATTGTGCACTGATTTGATCAATTTTGGCTTTAAGGACCTAATTGCATGAAAATCTTTTCATTTTAGTCCCTAAAATGCCAAATCCAAAATTAAACTTTTCTGAGATAGACCAATAGAACCCCAATACTTCCTCCCTATAGGTTTTGACCCCCTGAATCTAATGGTGAGCTCAATTGATGCCAATTCCTTCATTAAGCACCCTAATTTGACAAAATTGAATTTCGGATCCTATCTCATTTTTGGGGCTTTCACATGATTCTAAGTGTTTTAGTCACAAAAACCACATTTCCAAAGAGAAATCATGCTGTGAATAACATTGGAAGCTTCAATTTTGCGAAAAAATGCCAATTACTAGTTCAATTTGGCCATTATTCGTGAACCGGGTCTGACGGGTCGGACGGGCCCGACCCGGGTCCCGATCACTGTTCACCATCTCCCCAAAGCTTTTCACGCTAAAAAAAAAATAGAACGGGCGAGAGGGAATGGGGGCAATTGAGAGGAACGAGAAATCAGTTGGAGGGGGTAGTCGGTTAGAGGAGTTCACCAACGGACGCAATAACAAAAACAACGACGAAGAAACAGAGAAGGAGGGCAAGAACCGAACGTCCAGAGGACGGACGAGCAGAAAAGGAGAGAGAGAGGGCTCGCGGAGGAGGAGCTGGCGGAGAGAGGGAAGACGAAAATGAGAGCTCGCGAAGCGAGCGAGAGGCGGAGAGAGAAAGAAACGCACAGAGAAGAACAGAGAGCTCAGAGAGAGAGCTCGTAGAGAGAGAGAGACAGACAAAGGCGGCCGAAGCTTACCTGTGCAAGCTTCGTCGGATCATCCTTAGCAAAACCGACGCTGGTGATCATCGTCGTCGACTTCCTGGAGCTCCGAAGTAGCTCCCGAACCCGTTCGATCAGCCTCTGATCTCGAAGAAAGGTGAGAAACATCTTCAAGCTTGACCTTGGCCTTCAATGGCATCTCATGATTCCGTCGATCGTTTTGTTTGTTTTTGGTCTTAATATGTTCATTGAGCATGGCTGATCTCCATTACATTTTCTTTTCGCTTGTTTGATGTATAAAACCATCGAGTCAACCCCCGACTTTGACCGACTGGCCGTGAATGCTATAACTCCTCCTAGGTTGAACCAAACCCTCGCGATGGCCAGGTAAGCTTTCTCAGCCCTTCGTGATGCTTCCTGATCGATTTGTTCAGTTAAGCAACGTTAGAAACGGCTAGGACGAGTGTTGACACCTGATTTTCGATCATCTTTTATTTTAGTTTTTATTTCTAAAATTAATTAAAAATAGCAAAAAAAGGTCAAAAATTGCAAAATCAACTTTGGAAGCCTTAGCCTAGCCTTGGGAACCACTTTTGAACAAAAAATATTTTTTGTATTTTTTAATATTTTTTGTTATTTATTTAATTATTAAAAATAACCAAAAAATCAAAAAAATACCACCCGTGGTCAGAAAATTACAAAAAAATATTCAGAAATTTTATTTTAATTCCCTATTTAATATTTTCACTTTTTATTAGGGAAATTTGGCTCGATTCATGGGGTCCCTTCACAAACCTAAAACCGAAACGAGCCTAAAAAATCCCTTTCGTGTCTTTTAATTTTCAATTCTTGGTTTTCATAAGCTATGACATTGGACTATAAAGTATTGAAAGGCAATTGGGTCAATTTGCCCTCCAATTTGATCAATTTTAATCAAAAGGGCTTAATTGCATAAAAATCTTTCAATTTAGTCCCCGGTTTCACAATCTTTGAAATTAAATCTCACACGGGCATACCCATTGAAACTAAACACCTCTACCCTATGTTTTGCATCGTGATGAATCCATTGGTGACCTCAATTTGGACTAATTTGGTCGTTTGGACCTCCGATTAGGCGAAAATCATTTTCGGATCCTAAGGGCAATTTGGGGTTTTCAATAAATTTCAATCAATTGTTTCACGAAAATACCCCTATTTGATAGAAAACATGTCAAGGATTCCGATTTTGCCATCAATTTCATGAAAAGAGATCGATTTTGGGCTCAATTGGGCGAGGATAATCGAACCGGGCCGGTCGGGTCAGGCCCGACCCGACCCGGTCCGAACCGGGTCTGCAACTCAGTTGCAGACCCGCGCAGGACAAGCAGAAAAACGAAAAAAAAAAAAAAAGATGGAAAGCAGGGGGAAACGGCGCCGAAGGTGGGGGCATGGATTTTGTTAAAAAAATGTCAACATGGGGGGACAAAGGGAGGTGGTCGAGGAGGGCGGAAAAGCCGGTTGGCCACGGTGAAGGAAAGGTTCGGTTTTAATGGAGAGGCCGGGAGTGAGCCAAAAAAAAAACAGGGGGGAGTTGCGAGCGAAGCAAGGCCGAACCGGCGTCCTGGACTTGCGGGGGATCACCGTCGAAGCTTCAGCTACCATCTTCAAGCTCGGGATAGTCTTCATTTTGCGTCGAGAACCGCCGAGGACGCGAACCCGAGCTTCGCCGGCCGCGGTTCCGGACCGCAAGCTCGACGAGCAGCTTCAAGACATCACCGAGGAATGGGTGATCTCAGGTAAGTCTTCTGACCCTCCATAGATGCTCTCTGAACGATTAGAATCAAGCTTCAAGTTAGAAAATTTGTCTGCATATTGTTCGCCGGAGACGGAACTGAGGAGGTCTGGTTCGCTGGTTTTGACGTGCGCATGGCGTCGTTCTTAGTTGCATGATGATGCCGAAGTCCTAGGGAGTCGGATGCCAAAAGAATGGGCTAAAAATACTAAGTTTTGGGGCCGGTTTGCTTTTTCCGGCGAGATTTCCGGCGACTTCGCCGGAAATTTCACTATTCGTCATCTTCTCCGGTGAAGTCGCCGGCGGTCAACGGTCAACGGTCAACGGTCAACGGTCACGGTCAAACGGTCAACGGTCAAACAATCCGACGGTCTAGAAGATGACACGTGTCTCAATCTGAGGCGTCCGTCCGATTCGTGGAACGGCGCCGTTTTGACCAGAGAGGAGGCGGGCCGGGTCTGGGCCGTGGATCTGGGCGTGGGCCGGGTCATCAGACCCGGTCCGGATAATTTTTTTTTTTTAATAATAAAAAAATAATAATAATTTAAAAAAATCAATAAAAAATGGAAAATCATAAAAAATTCAAAAAAATTCGAAAAATTCAGAAAAATTCTAAAAAATTCCATAAAATAGAAAATGGCCACATTCAACTGGCCACAACCTGTTTCGGGTCTTTCGACCCCCGATCTTTCCAAAAATGACGGTTTTGCCCTTCCGGCAAACCGTCTTCCAAAAAAATTCTAAAAATTCTAGAAAAATCCCAAAAAAATAGGAAATGGCCACAATCAACTGGCCAAGGCTCATCCCGGGTGTTTTGAACCCGATCCTTCTTAAAAATGACGATTTCGCCCTTTGGGCGAATCGTCTCCCAAAAATTGAAGAAAAATCAAGAAATTCCAAAAAAATTCTCAAAAATGGGAAATGGCCACAATCAACTGGCCATGGAATATTTTGGGTAATTCGGTATCCAAATCTCCCAAAAATTGACGATTTTGCCCTTCGAGCTAAATCGTCTCCAAATCTTCTCATTTCACCTCGATCCTAAATCACGCCTTCCTTAAGCCCTTATGGCTATACTAGGAGGCCATGTGATGTGAATTGACGTGCATTGATGCGATTTACTTATGCACTTGATTTCGCTTTCATTTAAATTGATTGTGATTGATAGGAATAGTCTTCCAATCTGCATGAAACCCTGAATCAAACCTACCTCACCTAAAATTGCGTCTGCATGAATTCTTAGCTAGGAAATCACTCGCGTTAGGTACCGAAAGGGCGTTGGTAATGACACCAGCGTAACCAAGTCCCCGAACCCAAAGTCTCTGGTTCCGCAGAATTGATCGACCTCTCCCAATCGGTCAATAAGGTTTCCGGTCTACCCTCCAAGAAAGACCGGTGGCGACTCCAAAAGCATGCACACATTGCACATGCCACCACGACCATACCGAAAGTCGAAAGCGATCGACTCCTATTGTCGAACCCATTAAAAGAATACTCCCGCCGCGATTTGGTATGGGCCTGGGAGGGCCCGCGCCGATCCAAGACCCGTGATCGGTAATCCATTAGCCGCGTCCGCTTCCGGACGGGTCGCGACAACGAGTAGCCGCCGGAGCTTAGCTTCGGTCGGAGATGGCATGTGTGTGAGTTATGATTCTGCTATGTCAATGCTTTGATATGTTGTAGAGGAGATCAAAACGAGTTGAATGGCGGTGGTTTCGCAAGCTTTGGTGGTCCGTAGATGAAGAAATCGCTTTCCGACGAGGCGCCGGCGAGACAGAGCCGGCGCCGATCGTCTTCCCCGGCGAGTCTGTTGACTGGTCAACGAGAGTTGACCAGTCAACGCTGACGTGTCGCTGACGTGGCAGCCACGTCAACATCGGTTGTTATAACCGAATAACAAAAAATGATCGGACGGTGGATAGTTGGCCACGTGTCGCGATCTCGCATTTTTGGAAATAAAAAGGATTTTCAGAAATAAAAAAATGCCATGGATCGAACGGTCAAGATTCAATCTTGCCTTCCAATCGTGGCCGTCGGCTGCCTACCTTAGATCAGACCATCCGTGCGTCTGCCACGTGGCGCAATCCAGAGCGTTGATCCAAGTTGGGCGGGAATTAAAAATTTGAGCGGGGAAGCAATACGGTGCCGTTTCGGGTTGGGTCCGAGTGGGTCGGGCCGCCCGCCCGTATGTCGTGGACCGGGTCACCCGACCCGGTCCCAATAACATTTTATTAGTAAAAAAATCAGAAAATGATTTTAAAAATAAAAAAATCAGAAAAATCCTAGAAAATCCAAAAAAATGCTAGAAAATTCCAGAAAATTCCAAAAAAATTGTGGGAAAATCCTAGACACTCTAGAAATCCCCAAAAATCGAGGATTGACCACAGACAACTGATCAACCCTATTTTTGGGGTTTCCTATCCGTTCTTCCTAGACTTGACGATATTACCCTTTAGGAGTAAGTCGCCTCTGCTGTATATGCGAGATAAGGCCGATAATGCCAAGGTAAGAATTAGGGTCGGGTAGGCGACCAATTCTTAGGCTTGGATTTTCGAGTCCCGTCCATTTTCTCAAAATGACGATTTTGCCCCTCAATGGGAAAATCGTCTTTCTTGTCTCAATCGAGTCCTGAAAATTGCTCAGAGTTAGGGTTTGGGTCAGGTGGACGACCAACCCTAATATTTGAGATTTTCAGCTCTCATCTTTGTCCAAAATGACGACTTTACCCCTCCGATGGTAAAATCACTTTTAAATTCCAGAAAAATCCTGGAAATTCCCTAAAAATAGGAAATGGATTGGATTGATGACCAATCCTATTTCCCCCGTCTTTTGACTTCCCAATTCATCTAAAATGACAAATTTGCCCTTTCGAGGTGAATTATCCCCGAATTGTTCAAAATTACGATTTTGCCCCTCATGGGCGAATCATGTCAAAAACACTCCTAATCCTTGATTGATATTTCTCTAGGCTAATAGGGCCTCATTAGGGATGCCATGCTGATTTCATGTGCTTTATCCGCATGTTATGGATCCTTGATTTGCCCATTTATTTTCATTGATTGTGAGTGATAGGGTAGTCATTCCCATCTGCATGAACTCCTAGATTTAGGATCTGTACCCCACTCGTCTGTATGAAATCCTAGGATCAGATAAACCATTCAACTTAGGTACCAAAAGGGCGTCAACTCTAGCAGTTGGCGTAACTAAGTCCCCGAACCCATTTCTCTTATTTCCGCAGAATCGAATAGACAGCTCCCAACTATTCGATGGGGTTTCCGATCGTACCCTCCACGAAACGATTGGTGGCGACTCCTTGGCATATACACATATCACATGTCACTAGACCACACTGAAGGTCGACCACGTATATCCAGCCGTTGCGATTTGGATAATGGACCTTGGGAGAGACCTGCGTCCGATCAAGCTAGCGATCGGACGGCCCATTAGCCCTCCTTCCTTGCCCCTCGCTCAATCGGAACTACTATTCTACAGTTCCTAGGTAGTCTGAAGCAGCCTTAACCAAGCTCGCCTTCTCTCCTAGTACCTTCCCTTCTTCATGACCGAACCAACACATCCATTCCCTCTATTCCGAGTTTAGGTAAACATAATGCTTTCGACGCATCTAAACTGGAATTTAAGCTTCTACTATTCGACCCCTTAAAGTTGGTTCATCAAACAGAAATTCAGTTCTGTATGGTTAACGGAAGTTACTACCTTCAGATTAGCTAATGAGCTCCAAAAATCACCAAATTTTAATATGATCTATCTAAGACATTGATGCACATCGTTTCATGAATCATAAGCTGATTCGATCTAAAAAAATTGCAGTAATTCACACACTCTAGAGGAAATCTGACCTTCAGAGAAAATCAATGGAAAATTCAAAGAAGCAGCCTTGTTTCATTAGCTTAACGGGTCTATAAAAATCCAAAATTTTTATATGTTGTAGTCCAAGATGTCTTCTTAAACTTTTGTGAAGAGAAGTTGATTCAGTTCATTTTTCTAAAATTTGTAGAAAATCACGAACTGATAGAGGTCACAGCTAAACTCACCAAAAACAGACAGAACCCATGAGGTTCTAAATGAATTACAAATTCTAATTCAATCCCAAAAATTTTGATATTAAATTATGTTATAGCCAAGAATGTTATGAACAAGTTTCATGGATGAAGGTTGGTCAAATTTTTGACACACGAAGCTTTGTAAAATTCACAATCTAGTAGACTCATTGTAGATCCGATCTGAACAGCACACTGTTTCTCATACCAGCCCGACTTCAAACCAATCTCAGCACTAAGATATACTCTATTCTAACATTCTAGCAATTATAGGAAAGAATTCGAATGATTCCTTGTCTGGATTTGTGAATAGGAGTTGAGTATAGCCTTGATTGTCCCTCGATTTCTCTCGGTTCCAGCCCCTAGTTGACAGAACGGGTTTTGTCCTTCCTCCTCCTTTTAGTCCTCTGCTGGCCGACGTGAGGAGATGGAGAGGGGATGTCACGTCCCGCGACCTTACGAGCGTGCCAACATCCCTTTCTGGTCTGTCTTCACGACTATTCCCCAGGATCAATACGCCTCTGATATACACTCGCGGAATGAAATGCACATGCGGAAGCGATAAATAAAACTCCATACATAACACTTAGACAAGATGGCTTGGGACATAAAAATGTGCACTCCTCAATTTCTCTCAAATACACTTCAAGGTTACCGTCGTCCAATACCAATGGTTCGAATCTAAATCCACAAATCGAAGTAAAATTTTTAAGACCACAAGTGAGTTTATATCCATTCTCTCCATATCACTTCTTCGAATGCCAGTCCATGGCAACCATGATTTCCATCGCTTAGGACCTGAAAAAAGGTTGTCCCACGACGGGGTGAGATAAATCTCAATAAGCTAATCCTAACCCTAAGCTAGGCACTTAGTACTTCCAGACACTCCCACACGTATGCAATGACCAAACCACAAACACAAGGCAAACGGCATGCGGCGATTCGATTAATGCTCATATTGTCATACAATTCACAATTCTAGGCTAGGCTTCGTACTTTGGACACTTAATATCTTATAATATAAAGGATAGCTTATACATATTCATATATAATATATATGATATAATTATGAGATATAACTGTAATTCTCATGGCTTAGCCCGCGTAATAACGCCTCAGGCTTGGTTAACCACTGAACCCGCGTTTAACGCATCAGGTTCCAAATGCCATCTCAGAACCCGCGTTTAACGCCTCAGGTCTATCCCACGTTTAACGCATCAGGATATAACTAAGCCCCGCGTTTAACGCATCAGGGCATTATATGCACATAGGCTTATAATTCAACCAATCATAGTATAGAACAAACACATGTGCATATCGTCCATACAAGGACCACTCGGCTATTTTAAATCACAATTCCGTACCATGGCATATCATCAATCTAGGCACCATTCGACCATAATAAGCTCAATTGTATGTCATGAACTATATTGCATTAATCACCCAGACATGGCTTTCTTTGATGCTTCATGATCGAATACAAGTCGATTCAAACGAACCAATTTCTTTTTCCATGGATCACTTCACCTCATTCAGTCAATCAAGGCCATTACAAGCCAATGCAATCAATTGATCCATTAATACCTTCAAGAGCACCAATTCATCAAGCAAGGCCGAAATCACAATTATGGTGTCATTTAAATCAATTAACCCTCCATCATAGCTCACGGCCAGAATAGAGTTTAAGGCCATTCATTCAATTTCATGTCACATATCATTATTTCATAACAAGGCCGAATGCACCTGGGGATCAATTAATGGTTCTCTAATCCAATCAAAGCTCAAATCAAGCTCTATCACATCACTATGGCACACAAGGCACTCGGTCCATACACGAACCAATTCATTAGCCTAATTCAATCATGATCTCAACATTTCACTTTCCATAAGACCTCCATCACAATCTGTCCTAACATCACAAGTTCGGATTCCATCGGGTTCTATTAAGAACAGCCCTTAAAATCACTATCTAACTCATCTCACTCGGTCCTTCCATGACACAAGGTCCTAACTAAGGGTTAGAATAAGCTTACCGAGCTCAAAAGTCCAAGAAAACCGGTTGGAAGTGGCTGAGGAGCTTGCGGCGCAACTTGGGTCACCGGCGGCAGATTTGGTTCCTAGGAGGTCCAACCGAAAATCACCAACGAAACTCAACCTATAGCACTTCTAATACAATCGTACGACCTCTAAAGATGATAAACAAGGTCCCAAAGGTCACTCACCTTAAGATGGTACAAGATTTCCTCAAGAACAGCCTTTGTTCTTCTTGGTTCTAAGTAGAGCAGAAACGGTCCGGTTTTGAACGACCAAGAACAACAAGAAATCGGTCCATTAAATCCATTAAAACCCAAAATAATTCTTAGGGACATGTTACTCAATATATTAACAAGGTTTAGGGAGTGTCTTACCCCAAGGATTTGCCTCAACAAACTCCCAAGGTCGGATTCTTGCAACTCGAGTCTGGCTGATTCTGGGCAGCCACCTTTCCTCCTTAAAACGGTTCCACGGGACGATTGGCTGGGTGGATTTGGACCCACAATATGTCATTGGAACGGAAAGACGATAAGCTTTCCAACGGTATATGGCTCGTCAAAATATAACAAGGGACGCAGGAGATATGGGGCAAACAAGGAGCGACTTCGGAACTGGTTCGGCGGGCAGCGAGCGAGAAAGAGAGAGAACGAGGGAATGAGAGAGAGGGAAGAAGGCTTCGTCCGAAATGGAGGGAGAGAGAGAGAGAGATGAGTCTTTATCCAAATTCAAGAGAGAGGACATGAGTGGTTGAAGGCTTATGACAAAGAATAGTATCCTAGAATGACAAGTTGGTGGGGGTGGTTTAAGGGAAAATTGTCAAATCACTTAGTCCAATCCAAACTCAATAATTCAAGGGCCAATTGACCTCATTGCCCTTCAATTTTCGGCTGAAGCTAGGGGTAGCAAATGTCCATTTTGCCCTTGCTATTTTCAAAGAGAAGTGTACCAATTAAGGGGTAAAAGGGTCATTTCCAATCGTCGGTCCGAATTTCACTTTTCTGATCGACATGGGACGAACCACAACCTTAATGGTTCTTGGTGAGGCGACTTTCAATCTATTACCGTTGGAATTCTCGAATATCCGATGTCCAATTCCGAAGTCCAATTCGTGGCTAAAATCCGTCAGTGGCGACTCCAGAGTATCTCAAACTAACGGGCGGCTCTCAGGAGTTACGCGTATCGACCCGTGACTAATGTCACATTTAAGAGTTACTCGAGTCATGGCGACCTTAGTTGTCATGTAATTGCGAAGGTCAATCGCTAGTTCCAAAGGACGCGGTCGTCAAGAATTGGTTTAGGTTGATTCGCGAATTATACGATGGTCAAACGGAATCACCCGTGATCCAATTGTATAACACTGGCAAATCGTTCCAAGACCAACCTTAGACCGGCCTATCATGGCTCAAAATATCCCATCGACAATCCTTATGGTCAAGGCACCAATCCATGGTCGAGTTCTTTGGTCCGCGCACTTAAATCCCACTTAGCCTTTCCCCATCGGTTAGTCTTCTCAAGAGTGGCCAACTCTGAGCGAGATTTATCTGAAATGCACTGACGAGATGTGTCATGAAATCCTACTTCGAAAAGGGCCGGATTTCAGAATGTCACAGGGGATGAGGAGAGCCAAAAACCTTCTTCTCACCTCAAGCACACCCTTATATAGAGCTGGGTAAGGGAAAAACTTGAGGACGAAGTTTCCGTGACACTTGTCCCCTTTCTGTCGACATTTCGCGGACATGCGGCGAGCTAATTCGCCATTTGATCTTTAGTCCTTGCATGCATGCCGCTTGTAGGCATGCACACTAAATTCTCCTCTAGTCACCACCTCTTTTCTCTTTACTCGACACTTGGCTTTCCCCTAGGACACTTGTGAGACATGCACCGACATTGAACTGGTCACGCAAGCACGCCCAGGTCCATTTTCATCCAAACTGACTAAGTTTTCTCCACTTTATTGACAAACAAACCTCAAATTCATGTTCCTCATGATCTTACGGTCGCATAGGAGAAAACAGAGCTCAATTCGGCCTCCGGACGAGCTCGAACAACCCATTTTACTTTCGACGTGTGCTGAAAACCGAGAATGCTGGCTCTTGGATCGTGGGTCCTTCTTCATGCAACTTTACTTCAATTCAAGGCTTGGTCTAATTCCTTGACTCACCAATGGGCCGACACATGTAGTCACGCTATCCTATGGCCATTCCTTCAATTCATGATGGCGTCCATCTCACACCTTACCAATGCCCTTGATGATTCTTAACTTAGTTAACAAAGGATTCTTATATCCTTAATCTGCAGCCATATAAAATTCCGTGTCTCGAGTCAACTCTCAATTCCATCTCGGTCTTCCTTGACCTTTTGAGAGCCACTGAAAATAGGATGCCAAGAAGGTGGATTATTAAAAGGGGCATAGTAAGCCGCTAATTGAGCAGCTTCGGTTGGGATTGAATAATTTGTCTGAAGTGGTGGTGGTGTACAAACTGGGGATTAAAGCGCTCCCTGCAATTGTTGGCTCATGGCCTTGGCGGTAGCATATCTGACAAAATGGCCCAATGTCGTTGCGTTGCTTGCCACCTCCACCAAACGACCGATAGTTGGGAGACCCTATTGGTGTCGGTAGGAGTGGACTGGTGTTGGATGCTCCTGCGATTGATGGATCAAAATTTTGAGAGCCTTCTTTAGCTTGTTGATGTGTAAATCATGTCTGGTGAGAAATAAAAGGAGCATGTAGAAGAGCATTGGAGGTCATTTTGCTCAACTATAGTCTTCCTTCATGTTGAAGTAGCAATTTGTGAAGAGCGTTGTATGAGAGTACCTCCAATTGAGAGACGACAGAGATCGATGTGTCTAATCCGAAAAATTCTAGGCCATGGTATTCATTGGCTGAGAGAGATTCTTCAATAATTGCCAATTGATATGCGATGGTTGCTACCTCTTGAAGGAACTCTCTAATTGTGCGACTTCCTTCAGTGATGGATTGAAATTGAAGCCTCAAAACCAATGCTCGTGCTGTTGATTGTGCTGCATAGGACTCGGAGAGGAATCAAAAATGGAAAGTAAATATCTGATTTGATTATTGATGTAGAGGAGGAAATTTTGGCATCTGATTCGGTAGAGCTTGATCGTTGCTGATTGATATATGATTTACTGGAGCTTGGTTGTTGCTAAATTGATTCTGTGGAGGAACGTGATTTTGTTAGCAGTTGGAAAACACTTGAACGATTGCATGCTCTGTAATCATCAAATTTACAATCGATTTCTTGAAGATCGCTTCTTTCCATGGAGTTGATACTAGCACTCAAATCGATCCACATAAAACTCGGGAAAAGTACCAAAATAGTCCTAAACCTATTGCATTGGTACCAATTCCATTATAAACCTTTCAATTGGACAAATTTATTCCTAAACCTTTTTGCATTTGTATCAATTTAGTCCATCCGGCCAATTTTGGCAGGAAATCGCTGACGTGAGCGCCGGTGATGCCATGTAGAACGATCAGTGCTGACGTGGTCGTTATTTAACAATATTTTTAAATATATATATTTTTAAATTTGTTTTTCTTTTAATCTAAAACTTGGGGTTTGGTTTGCGAGGATGACCGACAAACCTCATTGGCTCTGAGCAAGGGTCACGACCCTCCTCGCTCAAAGCCATTGCGGCCTCGCGCGCGGCGAGAAAGGCCGCAATGTCCTTGGTGGAGGCGGCCCTCGCTAGCATCCGGCCCTCACCCAAGGGTCGACAAGGGTGGCCGGACATTGAGTTTCAAAGTAAAAAAAGGAAAAATTGATTAAAAATTAATTTAAAAATATTATTAAAAAATGGCCACGATAGTGCCAGTCATTTTCCGTGGCATCGCTGACATCCACGTCAACGATTTCTAACCAAAATTGATCGGATGGACAAATTGTTAACATTCCAAAAATAAATTATGACTAAATTAGTCCAATTGAAAGGTTTATGACTGAATTGATACCAATGCAATAGGTTTAAAACGTTTTTTTATACTTTTTCTCATAGAATTCTAATGTTTTTTTATCGTCTGTCGTTGATTTATCTTGTAAGTTAATTTGTCTTCCAACGTTAGAACTTATAGCTACATATCATGGCAAGTGATTACTTTGGCCAAATTACTCTCGTTGGTCAATAAACTTGGTTCCATTCTTGCCTCTTCCAATAGGATGACTTTTAAGTGGAGATCTTTTCAATGTATTCCTCCTGGGATATACCCTACTCAACATTATCGAAATTTGTTTTCATCCCAGGATAGCTTGAATTCGTAGATCGATTCACGGCAATGTAGCTTTACTACATACAGGGATGACATTATCGAAATTTCATGAATTCCAAGTTGCTCTATAATTTCGTATAAAATATAAGTACACACTCGACGGAGGGTTCCTCGGATATTCTACAAATTAAGTTAGTTCGATGTGGAATTCAAGACCACCCGTTACCGAATGACTTTTCTTCGGCCTGGGCACACAAGAAAAGTGTCAACTGCCTTAATTGACCCCAGTTTCTTTCCCCAATGACTTGACTTGGAAGGTTCTCTTATTGGTGTCTTACATGGTACGCCGTGCTTGTACGGACTTGTGATCATGTCTGCTTCCCGGCGAGTATGAAAAGGGACGCTACGTGGGTGATGAGTAGGGTCGGGTCAATCCCACAAGAGTGCCCTGCAAAAACCTCTAATTAAAAGCTATCCCATTGGAAGGGGGAACCGTGGAGCCACTTAGGACCGTTTATTTCGACTTTGAAAATGAGTTTTAGAAAAATACAAAGACTTTTATTTTAAGGGATTTTGAAAAAATACAAATTATATTTGATAAAACATCTATTGTAAAGCAACTTTGAGTTAAAATAGTGTTTGACAAAAAAGAAAAATTGCAAATGGCTTTGGCTTTAATTTACTTTTTTTATAAAAATAAAAATGAAAAGCCCAATGCTAATCCCTATCAATACTGAGCTTTCAACCTTTTCAAGGATAGCATTTAGCCAAATGTCCCTTGAAAAGATTTGCCAAACACTCCAAAAGTTTCCCAAGGAACTTTGGAGGCCAACAACCCATTGGAAAAGTTAAACCAAATGCACCTTAGCTCAAAAGGGCGGTTTGACATGACATTTCATGAAATAGCCACCAGTCATGGCACATAGCTACAGCAATAATTAGGCCACCGTGTGCCGATCAACATCCCATGACCAAAATAATTCACACTTTGAAGTACTAAGAAAACAACTTAGGTAAGCTTCTTCTTCCTCATTTAATAGAGAGTGGATACACTCTCCTCTCCAATTACATTGGATGATAATGGGTTCCTCTTCTATTTACCATTAATCAGGCCATGGAGTTCTAAAATGCAATCGATCATCAGTGGGTAGGCCAAAAAATGAGCAATGGTCGTGCTGTACCAGGCCCTGGTCCCGAAGCCGGGTCCCTAGGCCGAGACCGGGACAGCGACCGGGGCCCAGGCCTGGTCCCGAGGCCGGGGCCTGGTCCTGAGGCCAGGTCCCGAGGCCGGGGCCGAGGCCTGGTCCCAAGACCGGGTCCCGGGGCCTGGTCCCAGGGGCCGAGGTCGGGGGTCGGGGGTCGAGACCCTGTCCGAGACCCGGGGCCGGGTCCCGAGGCCAGGGTCAGGGGTTGGGACTGGTTCCGAGGCCGGTGGATCGGGGTCGGGATCGAGGTCAGTGTCGAGGCCGGGGATCAGGGACAGGGCCGGGCAAGGGCCAAGGACGGGACCGGGCAAGGGCCAAGGACGGGGCCGGTGCAGGGACCGAGGTCGGGAAATATTTTAGTAATATTATTTTCTTAAAATATTGTTGTGTTTTGATAATATGGGTCAAAACGGGTCGGGTCGGGTATGGGTCAGCCGCGGGTCGGGTCGGGTTTTTGTCATTAAATATGGGCCAATATGGGTCGGACCATATTCGACCCGACCCAACACACTCATTTGCCACCTCTACTTTTAAGTGGAGATCTTTTCAATGTATTCCTCCTGGGATATACCCTACTCAACTTAACACCTATATATCGTCTATGTGTAGCCATTCCTGTCGAAAGCACATATGATCAACGATCCAGATAAACTCGACGTGTAAGACATTGAGAAGAGAATCGAATTAAGTCATTGTGGAATGATCGATCAAAAAATTGAAATCAATTAAAGCAGTTCGAACTTTCCTTCTGCGCCAATGTGTATGTACTATTCTACGTACCACTTTCTAATAACTTTGGACTCGTGTTTCATGCTCTATGTACATGAGGAATTTGTCCAATGTTCTATGCCGTGTTTCATCGAGCGGAGAAATCTTCTTCCAAATCGCTATCATTTTAAGTGGGATGTGAACTTTAATGTCACTTTCTCTTCCCATCACATCCCCTTTCCTGGACGGATTTCGTAATTTTGTCTTCTCATGTTAGTACTTGTGTATAGGCATTAAGGCAAGCGCTTGGTCCTAAGCAAGACCTTAAGAGGTTTCATCTAAACTTTGAGACATGCGAGGGTATTCTTTAGGATGAAGGGAAGAAAAATATTTTCTCTCAACTTAGGAGTGTAGTTGGAGAAGGTAAACTCAACGTCATTCTTCGGAATGGCTACTTCCGGATAGACTAGTATAGTAGCGATCCACGCCTGGAATGAGATATCAGAGCTAAGACTTCCCGTACACTTATTCTTTCTAAGAAGGAAAAAGAAAAACAATTCGAGAGAAGGACTTTTGGTGTGCATTTGTTGTATTTCATGATTGTCCGGCGGCGAATTTATAATTTATCGGCAATATTAAATTTTTGAGGTACAATTATTTTCTTCATATACTGTTTGGCCATTTTCTAACGCCACATTAAGGCTTCCTTTGTTTCACAAGAATTAAATAATTTAAAATATATTTTTTTCATTGCTTGTATTGCTCGAAATAAATGGAGCCTAAAATTTATTTTTATTTTTACCAAAAGCATAAATAATTTAAAAGATATTTTTTTCATTGCTTGTATTGCTCGAAATAAATGGAGCCTAAAATTTATTATTATTATTATTTTTTAACCAAAAGCATGGGATGATGATCACCTAACCTTTTCTCATAAGGTTAGGCACCTGCCCTTGGGATCCGGGCCGTCCGTTTTTTGACGGATGGCCCAAATCTCCTATTTTTAGGGGGCAATTTTTTGAATTATATATATATATATGTTAGTAATAATCTGAGCCGTTCATTTATAACACGGACGATCCAGATTTCAAGGGCATGACTTAACCTTCTGAGGCAATCCCTTTCCATGATAATCACTGTATGATCGGGTATGATTTATCCAATTGCGCCTGCAACACCTCACGCCAAAGTTGTTATTTCTTGATTATGGCTTCTACGTTGTACGACATCGATCTCTACATTAAAACAGAGAGAAAATATAGCTCAAAACAACCATCAACTTTTTTTTATTAAAAAAAAAATTACAATAAAAAAGAAAGAGAATCGAAAATAGGGCTGCCTTATGCGTTTCTTGAATTTCTTGCTTTTCCGGCCACAAATACGTAATTATTTTCCCTAGCTATTGACACATTGACGCTAACAGTAATAGTCAAGAAGCTTCTTCACACGAAAAATGTCGTGGTTAGATAACAAAGCTCGAGCCGTTCGTCATATTGCTCGCACGCGAATGGAACTCGCGACCTCGTGGAAGGAAAATGTCCAGTTCACCAATTGGCCAACCACCTTGATCTGCAAAGTATTTAAGATGGTAAAATCTATCGAGTGTTACAAAATTGCTGGTAAGTAAGAGTAAGACTATGCCATTGCTCAGTTTTTTGGCCTACCCACTGATGATCGATTGCATTTTAGAACTCCATGGCCTGATTAATGGTAAATAGAAGAGGAGTCCATTATCATCCAATGTAATTGGAGAGGAGAGTGTATCCACTCTCTATTAAATGAGGAAGAAGAAGCTTACCTGAGTTGCTTTCTTAGTACTTCAAAGTGTGAATTATTTCTGTCATGGGATGTTGATCGGCACGCGGTGGCCTAATTATTGCTCTGGCTATATGCCATTACCGGTGGCTATTTCATGAAATGTCATGTCAAACCGCCCTTCTGAGCTAAGGTGCATTTGGTTTAACTTTTCCAATGGGTTGTTGGCCTCCAAAGTTCCTTGGGAAACTTTTGGAGTGTTTGGCAAATCTTTTCAAGGGACATTTGGCTAAATGCTATCCTTGAAAAGGCTGAAAGCTCAATATTGATAGGGATTAGCATTGGGCTTTTCATTTTTATTTTTATAAAAAAAAGTAAATTAAAGCCAAAGCCATTTGCAATTTTTTTTTTTTTGCCAAACACTATTTTAACTCAAAGTTGCTTTACAATAGAAGTTTTATCAAATATAATTTGCACTTTTTTTTTCAAAATCCCTTAAAATAAAAGTCTTTGTATTTTCCTAAAACTCATTTTCAAAGTCGAAATAAACGGGTCTTAGGCTCCACGGTTCCCCCTTCCAATGGGATAGCTTTTAATTAGAGGTTTTTGCAGGGCACTCTTGTGGGATTGACCCGACCCTACTCATCACCCACGTAGCACCCCTTTTAATACCTGTCGGGAAGCAGACATAATCAGCAGTCCGTACAAGCACGGCATACCATGTAAGACCCCAAGACGAGAATCTAAGTCAAGTCATTGGGGAAAGAAACTGGGGTCAATTAAAGCAGTTGGGACTTTTCTTGTGTGCCCAGGCCGAAGAAAAGTCATTCGGTAACAGGTGGTCCTGAATTCCACATCGGACTAACTTAATTTGCAGAATATCCGAGGAACCCTCCGTCGAGTGTGTACTTATATTTTATACGAAATTATAGAGCAACTTGGAATTCATGAAATTTCGATAATGTCGTCCCTGTATGTAGTAAAGCTACATTGCCGTGAATCGATCTACGAATTCAAGCTATCCTGGGACGAAATCAAATGTCAGATGCCAAAAGACCCAAAAGTAGGGAAAAAGAAGAAGAAGAACGAAGACAAAAAGAAAATGGTCGCGCTTTTTGTTTTCTTGTTGGTCCCACTTTCCTTCTTCTCATGACTTCTCTGTTTTCTCTCGTAGGCAATTCTCTTACTGGTCCCACATTCAACACAATCCCACATTAGTAAGAATTGAATGCACAAAGACGAAAGTAAACGTACGATGATGACCCCAACAAATCCCATAAAAAGATCATCCTCAATGTCGTCACCGGCCCCCTGCCTCAAGCTGTCAAGTTCTCGAGACGGACATCCACTCACTGCATCGTCAACCTATCCTAAGATGACAAGCTGAACATGTCTGGCAACTTCTTGGACCAAAACAGTCCTCATGCCACCCACACAGGATAACGAGTCGATAACAGAGTCGATGAGGCCAAGCACATCCTTGGACCCCAAAGGGATGCGTCGAGGGGGTACAAATTGACCTCCATCGGACAATAGGGGTGGTAGTGGAAATGGCTTGTCGTTGATAAACACAAACAAGTTAATACTCTTGGGGAGCCAAGCTGGGAACTTCGACCACACACAGTGGCTATGGAACGAAGACCAAAGGATGCGCGTGATTATGGAATGAGCATAGAATATTTCATATAGAAATCTTAGAAGCCTCTCAACAGGAAACGTAAAGTTTTTCCTAACGTGGGTTTATATTAATTAAGATTGTAATTTACGCTTTACGGGATTAATTTATCATTTAAGGTGGTCTTGTAAGGTAAGATATAAGGATTCTTGTCCAGTCCAATAGGGGCCCAGCATTATGTGGGCCGAGCTAAGCACAGACTATGATGAGAGGGGCCTGATTGGAAACCGTATAAATAGCACTATAATTCATCCTCTAGATCAAACAAACCCATAACAACCTCACATAAGGAACGCATACGGATTGACGTTATTAAGGAGCTATCTCAATAAGCCAGGGATACAAAGGGTAATATAGGAGAGTACTTGAGCTTTGGATGGTCGTTATTTCGCATCAAGAACGATGGATCCCAAATCAAGTACACAAATTCCTTTAGATCATAATTATGTTTCTAAATTCTAGCTATGTTGATGGTGTTCTGAGCCCTGACATGTTAATATGCTTAATTGAAACTCTTTGACAATTCATAAACAACGAGAGGAAAATAGGGACATCAAAAGCAGGTAAAGGAAGAATTGTCTCTGACAGAGAAATAAGAAGAAAAAAGAAGGTGGAACCCACAAAGAAAGAAAAAGAAGAAAAAAAAAAACACACACACACAAAGTGAGACAAGTGGTTGGCCACACAAGAGTTAGTATGGAAAAAACATAAAAATAGGAAATGCCTAGGCTAAAAGAGAAGTGAAAAAAAGGGCAATTCAAAGAAAAAGATGAACGGATCAAAGCAAAGCTCTCGATATAAGTGATGAAAGTGATTGCACTTCGAATAATCATGTCGTGTCCATGCGGCTTTAACTTTTCTCCTTGGACGGTTTTAGGGGATGTGCTGTACTGTATAATCTATCTAACACGCCTAAAAGTCACGATTATGGACTTTGAAACTCCTTATTTTAGCTCCAGCTTCCTCTAATTTGCTTCTTTCTTTCTTTTTTAACCTGTCGAAATCTGTTTGACATGGTCACGTCCACATGTCGTGTTCTACACGTATCACGCTACTCCTCACATGGCCCACTCCAAGGAAAATGGAGTGCCGGTCCTGTCCATATTTGCCGAATCTGTGCAGTCTCCTTCGATGCCTGGATTACACTGCAGGGAAGACTCCTCTAGAATCACCATCTCACTTCTAGCGGGACGTGGTGGACTTACAAGGAAAGTGGAAGTTCTCGCTTTGTTGACTTACTGTTGGGGTAAACTTGAGAATCTGGTGAAGATAGAAAAGTAGAAATAAATCAGTAATGCTTTGATGCTTGATGACGATCACTGTCCTTAAGGTATTATTTGCATTGTCCTTAAGGTATTATTTGCCCCCTCTATTGTAGCTGCCGAGTTTAGAACAAATATACATCTAGGATATACACCAAAGCCGCAGAGAAAACGAGCTCAACAATTACTCAATCTCTCTCTTAAAGATTTCACCTTGAATGCGTTGTCAAAATTGTGTGTGTGAAAAGAGAAGAAGAAGAGAGTCATATATCTGTGAAGTTGTGAATAGCCGTGACAATTGTCAATAACTTACAATGTCTACATTTAAAGATATCGAATCAATACAACTCTTGAGAATAGGTACGTTATCCCAAACCATCACCAAACTCTTTATATTTAAAATATCTTCCTTTCACAACTGCCAATAACCTCTCTTTGGTAACGAAGAGTCGCCTCTTTTCATTCACGAGTCACCTCTTTATGATAACAAAATATTTCAACACTAACGTTCTAAGTCCTTGCTCAACGAAAGACTAATAAGTCTTTCCAAATAATAGCCACATATTAAACGTACGATGTGTATTGCGGATGACGATGGAAAATATGAAGGAAAAAATAACGGCCGTAACAAAATGAGAATTCGTGAAAGTAATTGTCTTAGATATTGAAAGATTAGGGATAAACATGTATTATCTCGCAAAATTTAAGAGAGTTATGTGTAATTTCCCCTTAAATTGGAATTTGGAATTTTCTGGCATTCAGCAGGAAGAAGTGATTGTTGACTTGATTGCTTGTTGACTCGATGGTCCATCAATTTCTTCTATAAATACGTTGGCAGTACTTGGCAGATTGACGCAGGGTAGCGATAAACAGGAAATCAATTCCTCAAAATACTCTGAATTCGATTAATGAAAGTCTGAATATTACCAAGAGCGGACGTCCTTTATAAAGATAAAACTCCTAAAAGAAATAGAATTACAAAAGATAACGCTAAAATGAATCAAATCTTATCTTAATTAAAAGAGAATTCAAAACGAATATCACATATATCTCTATTACTAAGTTTCCTAAAATAGAAAACGAATATTGAAATATTGCAAATCAAATCTAAAGATATCCTAAAACGAATATTGAACTTGAATTGAAACGATACTCGGCAGATCAGAAGCTCGATAATTCATCTGCGAGATTCGGTAAGTCGTCCGATCGGTAAGTTGGACATTCGGTAGCTTTCCCGAATTGGTGACATCCCGATTAGTGAAATTACGACTTCAGTTGTCCTACATCAGTCTCCCCTTCTTCAAAAGAACTCGTCCTCGAGTTATAACGTCTGTCGTGTCTGAATTTGATTCCTCATATACTTCCAGTGTCTCCACATCTTCCTTGTCCTCTTTCGACCCCTTTTCATCGATTGAATAGCTGAGGACATTATGACGGGAAGAGCCAATAGTTGTACAAGAGAAAAATAGCGTTGCCTAAATAGATTAACCGAAACTGGAGGTGATGTGGGAGGAAACTGAGCCAGAGATTCATCACAGGCATTGTCAATCCATGGGCAGAGTGATTTATGCCCATTGTCCAACTTTAAGTTGAATACCAGAGTTGCCTCCTCAACTTGCTCTCGTGACCAAGATGATGGCGTTGAAAAAAGCACTCGTGCTCCACATGCTTCGCATGCTATAGGATCCATATCAACATTAACCCAGCCTCTTCTAGCACAATTTACAGCACTTACAGCCTTAGGTTTGACGAACCACGTCATAGATTGGAATGTGGATAATCTCCTCATAAGATCACCACGAACCCACGGTCTGCATTCGGGAGCTTGGGATGATCCAGCTGGAGGCCGTAAAATCTGACCCTCGTTTCCCACATCGACTCCCGACATGGGATCAATTAATGCTGACGTGGAAGCTGGATTTGGGCACTTCCTTCCCCTTGACAATTGCGAACCCGGTGAACTTAAGGTGTCGTATCTTGCTTCGTGACGTCGAACCCCGACAACAAGCTCATCAGCAAAGTCCTTCAAAAGGGCGACGTGTTCATCTTCCCGCTCGGGCTCGTTCACTTCCAAAAGAACTTGGGGTCCAGCAACGCCGCTTGGAATTCCACCTTCAGTAGCCAAAACATAGGAACAGTTCTCGTTGATAACACTGTTTTCGGGTCCACTCCACCCATCATCTGGGTTGAAAATCGGCGCATCGCCATCGACCGAGGCGAATTTCCAATCGTCCATCTCGCACGCCACCTAGGAAACGTCGCCAAGGGCGACCTCATCACCCTTCATTGACACATGTTCATAGTCAGGTGGGAGAAACCGTACCTTCAACATCTGTTTCATTCGTCTCCACGTTCGGATGGGCGTTTTTCCTTGCCGACGTCGGGATATTCGCATCTGCTCCCACCAGTCTAAAGCGTCGCGCCTCAACTTTTTCGCCACAAATTTTACTTGGTCTTCCTCATTGATCTCCATGGCTTCAAGGAATTCCTCAACATCCCAGAGCCAATCCAGAAAGTTTTCAAAATTCAGATTGCCACTGAAGGTAGAGAGATCAACATTCAATTGATATTGATCGAAATACCGCCGGTAACCTAACTATCGTCGACCTCCACGAACATGCTCTCCTTGGAATCCTCCATAACGGCAAACTCCACGAATAGGCACGTCCGGGAAATCCTCTTCTTCAAAATCCTCGACATAGGCTTGTCGCCTTTGTCGGTGTTGTCGGTGATTTGCCCCACGATCCATAGCTACTTCGGGATCACGAGCGACATAAATTCGCTCGGCTGGAAGAAAGCCAGGTGTGTGGCTTTGGTTTGCAGACAGCCGTTGGGTAGCGGCAAGCAATTCTTGCATCATCCGTTGGTGGTCATGCAGAGTCCGTCGAGTCTCCTCAGCAAATTGCCGATTTGCCTCAACGAACTGAGTAAATTCCTCACGCGAAATAGGCTCATCGCCCTCAGCTGCGGAGGTTTGTCGATTCACATTCTGTGTCATCGTCGCCAGGAGAAACCTCGCTCTGATACCAAATGACGCAAGGTAGTGATAAACAGGAAATCAATTCCTCAGAATACTCTGAATTTGATTAATGAAAGTCTGAATATTACAAAGAGCGGATGTCATTTATAAAGATAAGACTCCTAAAAGAAATATAATTACAAAAGATAACGCTAAAACGAATCAAATCTTATCTTAATTAAAAGAGAATTCAAAACGAATATCGCACATATCTCTATTACTAAGTTTCCTAAAATAGAAAACGAATATGGAAATATTGTAAATCAAATCTAAAGATATCCTAAAACAAATATTGAAATTGAATCGAAACGATACTCGGCAAATCGAAAGCTCGATAAGTCGTCTGCGAGATTCGGAAAGTCGTCCGATCGGTAAGTTGGACATTCGGTAACTTCCCCGAATTGGTGACATCCTGATTAGTGAAATTACGACGTCAGTTGTCCTACATCACAGATATTCAGCACTTATGCGGCTAGAAGCGAGGAAAAGTCCCACCCAAACAACCTGTCATGGCCTCGTCACGAAAACAACCCTCAATGTTGTTCCTCGCTTGTGTCCTTATGCTCATGCAAGAAATGCCCCGCCCAGGGCCGAGCTTGCCCAGCGATAGCTGTTTAGTTTAGCCCGCAATCCGTGGAGAGAAGAATTACTTGACATGTCACATTTGTGCTTGAGACAGACTTTGTTTGGTCGAAGTTCTTGAGACAGAGTTAGTGTGTAATAAAATAAGAAAAAAAGAGAGCTTTACTCTACTTAAATTAAGAAAAATGTAGGCCAATCATCTAATGTCGTGTTGTTTCTTTTCTTTTCTTTTCTTTTCTTGGTCGAAAATCATCTAATGTCGTTGACAAGCGATGATTGCCTGCAACTTTTTGAAACACGAGTGCCTCGGTAGGTTTTAATATTTTATATCTCATCTCACATACATAGTGTTGTCCAAAGAATTGCCTCGGAATATATAACGGAGGGATAGACCGTATCAAAATCAAAATTCAAAAAATAATTGACTTGTCTCTTGACTTGATGGTCCCGATTTCTTCTATAAATACGCCGGTGGTACTTGGTCCATTGCAACACATATGCGCCTAGTGAAGAAGAAAGCTCACCCAAAAATAACCTAAACCTGTCATGGCCTACAAGAAAAAACAAGTCTCAATGTTGTTCCTCGCTTATGTCCTCCTCATGCTCCTGCAAGAAATTTCTGTTCTTGCTTCAACGCTGAGCTCTTCTAAAATGGAAGTGGAGGCACTCCTAAAATGGAAGTCTAACCTAGACGAGGGGAGCCACTCCACTTTGTCTTCGTGGAATCAAAGTAACCCTTGTTCATGGCTCGGAATCGTTTGTGATCCTTTCGGCGTGTCGCCAGCTTGAACCTTTTGAACTCTACCATACACGGTACGCTTCATCATCTCAATTTCTCCCGTTTACCCAACTTGGTCAATCTTCAGCTTGGCAACAACCAGCTCCATGGGAACATCCCTCCGAGCATTGGTGATCTTTCCAAGCTCTCTCACCTTAACTTTTCTCAAAATAACCTTTCGGGAAACATTCCGACTCAACTCGGATGGTTGCAATCTTTACAAGTTCTAGGGCTTCAAGGTAATAATTTCAGCGGTCCGATTCCTTCTTTCATTGGAAACACGAGCAGCTTGCGGAGGATAGATCTTAGCATGAATATACTCACTGGGATCATTCCAAAGGAAATAGGAATGTTGGGGTCACTCAGTTTCCTTGATTTTTCAAACAATGATCTTAATGGATCTATCCCTACTATTATAGGAAATTTGAGTACTTTGGAATTTCTTTACCTCTATGGCAACCAACTTTCTGACTCCATACCTTCGGAAGTTGGAGGAATTAGATCCCTCAGACATTTGCAGCTGCAATCCAATGATTTAACAGGTCATATCCCGTCATCCATAGGCAACTTGACCAATCTATATGACCTTCGCCTTTTCAACAATAGTTTGTCGGGTCCTATACCGTCGTCCATAGGTAAGTTAAGCAATTTGAATGTTCTTTCCCTTTTCCTAAATGAGTTGTCAGGCTTTCTTCCCACGGAGATGAATAATCTCACATCGCTTACGCAGCTACATCTAGATCGTAACGACTTTGTTGGCCAATTGCCACAAGAAATATGCAGTAGCCAATCTCTTGTAAATTTTACTGCGTCAAACAATCGCTTCACTGGACCCATCCCAAGAAGCCTAAAAAATTGTTCAAGTTTGTATAGAGTTAGGCTCCAAAACAACTCGCTCGAGGGAGATATAACATATGCTCTTGGCGTGTACCCCTACATGAATTACATTGAGTTGAGCAACAACAAACTTTACGGCGAGCTACCACCGACATTGGGTCAATGTAGAAATTTGACGAGCTTGATGATCTCCAACAATAAAATCTCTGGTGCCATACCACCTCATCTTGGAAACCTGACTCAATTGCAAAGACTTGACCTCTCTTCAAATGATATTGTTGGGGAAATTCCTAAAGACCTAGGAAAATTGAAGTTGTTGCTTGAGCTTTCATTGGACTGCAACCTTCTTGCGGGCCGTATCCCTCAGGAACTTGGAGCATTGTCCAATCTGCAGAAACTCAACATTGCAGCAAACAACTTGAGTGGCTCAATTCCTACCCAATTTGGGGAGAACTCCAACCTTCTATTCTTAAATTTTAGCATGAATAATATAGAAAGGAGTATTCCCATTGAGATCGGGAATCTTCAATCTCTTCAACAACTCGATCTGAGTCAAAATTTGCTAACGGGGGAAATACCTGGACAACTTGGGAGATTGCACGTATTAGAAATACTCAATCTCTCACACAATCAGCTCTCGGGTTCAATTGTGCCGACCTTTGATGGTATGACAAGCTTGACATCCATCGACATATCATACAATGAGTTAGAGGGTCCTTTACCAAACATTCCTGCCTTTCGTAATGCGACAATTGGAGTTGTGAGAGGGAACAAAGGCTTGTGTGGAGTTATTGCTGGTCTCAGGGCCTGTACAGCAACAACGTTGAAAGGCGGAAACAAAATTAAAAAGTTGCTGCTAGTTTTGATCCCTACTTTGGGTTGCCTACTTTCTTTGCTCCTTGTTGTGGGAGCTTCAACTATTGAACGCCGAAGAGTGAGGAAAACGGGCACTAGTTCAATTGATGGAGGCAATGAAAACCCGTGGGCAATATGGAGCTTCGACGGAAGAATGGCTTATGAGAGCATTATTGAAGCCACGGAGGAGTTTGATGCTAAATATTGCATCGGTATGGGAGGATATGGGAGTGTCTACAAGGCCCAATTGCAAACAGGTGAGACTCTTGCCGTAAAGAAATTTAAGGAAGCAGTTGACATCGAAATTGCTAGTCGAAAAGCATTTGAAAGGGAGATTTACGCTCTGACCGAAGTTCGGCATCGGAATATCATTAAGCTCTATGGCTTTTGCTCGAGTTCTCGACATTCATTTTTGGTGTACGAGTTCTTGGAATCTGGCAGCCTGAAGGATGTACTGAATAATGAAGAGAGAATGGCAACATTTGATTGGCATAAGAGAGTGAATGTTGTTAAAGGTGTGGTTTATGCTTTGTCCTACATGCACCATGAACACTCTCCTCCTATAATTCATCGAGACGTATCGAGCAAGAATATTTTACTGGATGAAGAATACGAAACTCAAGTCTCTGATTTTGGCACGGCTAAGGCTCTACAACCTTATTCGTCCAATTGGACTTCCTTTGCAGGCACCTTTGGATATGCAGCTCCAGGTAAGTTGGCTTCTTCAAAATTTCGTCCCACTTCATTTTATCGATAGGAAAATGATCGTAAAAGATGCTCATCCTTACCTACCTTCCATTAACCTTCTCAATACCTAACACCAAGCCAAAACCTATTCATGCGATCTAAAGGTTCGATTAAAGATCAATTTAGTGAGATGTAGGCCACCACTTGAAATGGTGAATTAAACTTTTTCCTAAAGTAACGGAATATTTTAAATCCAGTTGGAATATAAAGTATGCATTAATTTTTACTTAATTCTCTAGATTTGATTTACTCAAAATCAGTTTAGATTTACGAAGCATACAAATTGTAATAATGCTAGAAAAAATTTGCTCTTTTCTTCATGTAGAACTCGCATACACAATGGAAGTGAACGAGAAATGCGATGTTTATAGTTTCGGAGTGGTGACTTTAGAAGTAATCGTGGGAAGACATCCGGGCGATCTCATATCTTCTCTCGCGTCCTCATCTTCATCATCATCGAGCAATTCAACAGCTTCTTGGCCACTGAAAGAAGTTTTAGATCAAAGAATTCCATACCCGGAAGATGATGTGCTAGGGGAAGTGGTTTTGGTGACAAAGATGGCATTTTCGTGCTTGAGTCCCATACCAGAGCATCGTCCAAGCATGCAACAAGTTTCTCGGGCGATATCAGCACATAGCTCGACCAAGTTAAGCGCATTAGAGGACATCAAATTGGAAGAACTAGTTGATCCGACATGCTTCATTTATTGAGATATTTCAGTCTTTCTACTGCAGCCTGTATAGCAAACTGTTTCCTGCACTTTATCTATCTAAGCTAATGTCATTGTCTATTTCTGTAATGGCTCATCAGTTACTTGAAAGCACTTGTGAATTACTGTCATTTGCAATTCCAACCCGGAAGAGACGGCCTACAGGCTACAGCTGTGACGTCCAATCCTTAAGAATGGCTTAAAAGATAACAAGATCATGATATTTCTTGTAGCTATTACATTTGCCTGTTACAATTTGGCTTGTCATTGAGAATCTGAAACGCTGACGGTAGAAAATGCGATAAGCTCAAACGAGCACAAATGGTGTAAGCTGGCAGCTAGATTTGTGATGCTTCGTCCAATTATTTTAGTTGGATGCGCACCGACATCACAAATTAAGGAAAACTGAAATGCAGATCAAAGTACGATTTGTTTAGGTCAAACTATGTGAGTAACTTTACTTCCTTCGGAAAGAGAACCAATTTTAGTGAGGATTATTTTCAAAGACTAGTATATCAGAACTCCGCATAAGCCTTTGTTTCTACGAATGGTCTCACAAAAAATAAATAACAATTAATTAAAATTATTGTGGAGTTCACTCTTTTAAGAATTTGTGGCTTTCACGGTCACCCAAATATTATTATTGAAATTATGTCTCGAATTTGTGGATAAGTATAAAAGTTTAAAGTCCAAAAGTGTGGACATATGAAATCAGAGAACGAATGTCGCGGATAGAGTTTGTTTACGTGTTTTTTTAAGGGCAAAAGTACGGCAAATGTGCCAATATTTGTGTACGGAGATCAGTTTAGTGCTAATATTTTTTTGGATCACTTAAGTGCCAAATCGAAGAAAAAATGATCAATTAAATGCCAAATCACCGGAATTGGCATTTAAGTGATTTTTTTTAAGAAAAATTGGCACTTAAGTTTTCATTTTTTTTCCAGATTTGGCACTTAAGTAATCCAAAAAAAAAATATTTGCACTAAAATGATCTCCGTACACAAATATTAGCATTTCAGCTGTACTTTTGCCTTTTTTTGAAGTGTCAGATCAAAAGGATAAAGTCCAACTTGGACTTTTGAAATCCACATGAATCAATCTTCCTGATTAAATAGGAAATAGAATATTCTGAGTTATTCCCTTCAGAATTCAATTTGGGTTCGTCGAGCATAAAGCATATATATTTCACTGTGTATTGGTGGATTGCATTGTTGATCACAAAAGAGTCATTGAAGTGCCATGTTTTTGTCGAGTGCTTGAGAGTGTTTACATTCGTTAGTTTTGTTCGTGGAATTACATCAATCATTCATGTGTCGAAGCTGGATAAATTTTGTTGCAAGATTCGCATTTTATTCCATCAAGAGATTGAAAGGTTATTTCATGAGGAATTGAGAGGGCTCAATACTTGTGGGTTATTAGATGTGATTGGGAATGGAAAACACTGAGAGTGTTTGAGTGACCGAGTATGGTTTGTAATTTTCGTGCATCGCCTGATCTATAGTGGAATTCGTAGCTACTCTCCTCATGAAAGTAGACATCTACAATTGAACCATGTATATCTGGTGTCCAATTTATTTTCTTGTTATATTTATTTATTGTTCGATCACTTGTTCCGCGCAACAATTGATATCAGAGCTAGACTTGTTTGAGTTGAAGCGAATCGATAGTGAAAGAAGAAGTTAAAAGCGAAAAATCAACAGATTTGAGGGGAAGTGTAGGGGCTAACTACACAACCTAGAAAAGGTGAATAGGTTATTGCAAATAACTTTGACAATTTTGCGAAAAACAACAACCACTCTAGAAAGATCAGGTCAGCAAATATTTCGAGTGTCATGAGCTGATTGTTCTTGAAAGTGAAAGAGATTAAGAACACACAGTGATTTACTAAAACCACCAAAGTATATTTGAAAATCAAGTGCAACGAATATTATAAATGTCTGGTGGAACTAATGTGTAGAAACGGTAAACTTCAAATATCGAGTCAAACATCTGGTGAGATATTGTAAAGATCAAGTCATCAGATGTTTGAAATACCGTGAGAAGATTGTGTGTTGAAGTATTTGAAGATCATGAGAAATAAGAATACTCAAAAAGTAGATGATATAAAAATATGTATTTAGCATATGTTTCACAAAATAATATCTGAACGTGTGCAAGACTGAGTAAAAGATCAAGTAAAATGCAAGTACACAAGATATATAGTGGTTCGGCTTTATCCTCAGGCTTACGTCCACTCTAAATACTAACAGCCACAGCTTGAGTTGGAATTCACAAGTAATCTAGTCAACAAGTTACAATTGGCAAGCACTGATCCTTTCACTTAATAGATCACTCTATCGGGACTCAGTTGTTATTCTTACTCTTGTACAGTTGATCTTTAGCACAATTACAACATAGAAAGATACCAGAGAAGATATTTGGAGAACCAAGAAACAACGAGAGAGAAGTAGCTCATAGCATGTATATGCATTTTACATTGTGCTCTCTCTAATATTTTGGCCTAGAAGGTCTTCCATTATATAGACAACTTCATTCTTCCTAGTGGAGGAGCTTGAGAAGTTCAACTAGCCGTTAGAGATCCGTTGAAACTGCTGCAGTTGCTATTTATGACACTGTTCTGAAACATCTATTGTTTTGACATTGTTTTGAAAAAACTGACAGATGCCAACAGCTATAATCCACCCAATAGACTTTCTAACATTTCTCTGCGGATCTTTCACCTGCCAACAGTTATATTTTCTTCTAACGAAACTTCTACGCATGTTCGTTGTTTAAACATCACCAAACTCGATATCGACATAAACATTGTCATACCTGATCTTTTGGTCCATTGGTGCTAAAAAAAACCATGGAAATAATTTGTGATCTATTATTCAATTATCCTCTTGATTATCTCAGCATCCAAAGACGTCACATTGATGATAGATTGACTATGGAACCTCCAAGTCATCATGAAGGCTTCGTCATCTTTGACTTATTCTCCTCCTTGTCAAGATCTTCATCATTGTACCTAGTTTTCGTTGAACTTAGATTACTCACAATCATTATAGTGGCTATATTCTTCAAGACCAAAGAACTGGTCAGTTGATCCCACAATCAAAACGTCCAGATCTTTAATAATCTGTTGATGCTGTTTAATGAAAAGTTTTGTGGTCGACTTGCGAATAATCCACCAGTGATCCTCTCAGCTTCTTTAGAATGCAAAGATTTCTAAGGATATCAACATCCCAACTGATTCCTCACATTCATTGAATTCACAAGGATCATCAATATTTTCTCAATCTTCCACCCGATCTTTATAAGGCAGCTGCTCTTTGCCAAAGATCTGCTACTTCGATAACAATATGGTACATCCGATCTTTCATCTTCATAGTTCTTCCAAACTTTATCGAATATCCTCATTCTATGCTTGTTCACCACCACCAAGGTTCATCCACTATTCACTTGATCTTTGTACCTCCAAGCCATCACGAACATCCTCGTTTTTCTCGGCTTGTTCATCCTTGATCAAGGTCCTTCTAGATGTTCACCTTATTTGAAGATCCTTCCAGCTTGTAGACATCTTCATCACCTAATATCTCGTTCATCTCGAAAATCGGCTACCAACACCAAAGATCGATAGAGCACTCTAAATATTGGCAGAGCAGATCTTTGTCTCAAGAACATCTGATGCATCATCTGTATATTAGCTTGTGCATATATAACCTGGTAGTTCATTAAATGCACACATTGTAGCCTTTGATTATCTTTGTTATCATCAAAATAAGATTGAGAATTTTTCAATAATCACCACATTGGTGATATTGCTAACAGGAAGGATTTTGATTTCTAGAATATGCAGGTTAAGGATTATCTATATCACATGAAACTACACTTACCCTTGTTTGGGGAGAAACCAGATACGATGAAGCAAGCTTATTGAGAATTACTAGATAGATGAGTGATGGGTGTTGTTCGGCTAACATTGGCTCGTAACGTTACGTTTAATATCGTAAAAGAGAAGATCATTGCGGGTTTGATGAAAGCCATGTCGAATATATACGAAAAGCCCTCTGCGATCAACAAGGTCTATTCGATGTAATTTAATTTGAAGATAAGCGAAGGTGTGTCAGTTGCTAATCATATCAATGAATGTAATGTGATCGATAGTCAATTAAGTTCAGTTGATATTGACTTTGAATAGGAGGTTTGTGATTTGATTCTGTTATCCTCATTACCTGATAGTTGGAATATTATTACTACTGTTGTTAGTAATTCTTCTGGGTCAACAAGTTTGACATTTGATGGGATTCGAGATTTAATTCCAAGTGAATATCCATAGAAGAGAATATGACGAACCTGTGTCTACTACTTTAGTAGGTGAAAATAGAGAAAGAATTGGTACTCGTGTAAGCAGAAGTACTGTGAACTCGAATAGATGCAGTCAGTCTAGAACTGGTGGTGCTATCTGTTGGAACTGTGACAAGAGGGGGCATCTTAGAAGGGATTACCTTAAACTGAAAAACGAGAAGGGTAAGAAATTAGAGTTGCATCTGTGGATGATATTGTAGTTACAGTTAATAATTCTGATGATGTCGATAATTTCTTGTCTATGAGTGAGAATTTGTCATTTGATGGATGGATTATGGATCTGATTATTCATTTCAAATTACACCAAATAGAAACTAGTTTACTAATTATCGATGCACGGATAGTGGTAATGCCCAGTTGAGGAACAACACTGAATACAATGTTGTGAGTATTGATGATGTTAAAATCAGAAAGCATAAAGGTATTGTGAGGACACTGATTAGAGTGAGACACGTTGCAGAATTCAAATAGAATTTAATTTCCTTGAGTACCTTTGATTCAGCTGGATGCAGGTATTCTTCACAATATGAAATTATGAAGGTTGTTCGAGGTGTCTTGGTGATAATGAAAGGAATCAAGCATGGTGGCATGTATGAACTTAAGGGTGAGACATTGACAGGTTTCGCTCCGGTGACATTAGAATCAATTCGAGAGTATAATAACTACTCGAGGAAGATCTGGTTGTTTGTGCTAATGCACAAGTTTGATGTTGTTGTCAGAAACACGCGATCGAGAGCTTTGATCAAGACAGAGACCAGTAAGTCGATCAAACATGTGCAAACTGATAGTAACATGGAGTTTTGCTAGGAGCTGATAAATAAATTCTGCATGAAAAATGGCATAGTGAGACACCGCACTAGTATCAGTAAACCCCAACAGTTTACAGAATTGATGAGCGGAACATTAATAGAGACAGCCTATAAAATGATCTCTAGTGCTAGTATTGCTAGGAGAATTCTAGTGGATGCGCTTAGTATGGTGAGCTACCTGGTGAACAGATCCTCATCGATTGTGATCGGATATCAGACTCTCGAAGAAGTGTGGTCAGGTAACATTGCTGATTATTCTATTTTTGGAATGTTTGGTTGTCCATGTGATTTTTGAGTAAGTGATGGCAAGCTTGATGTGAGAGCAAAGTGCATATTTCATGGCTATGCAAGAAGTGAATGGGGTTATTAGTTGTGGTGTCCGAATATAAATTCACATGTTCGCAGCAGAAAAAGTTACCTTCGATAGTCTCCAGTACTTCTAATAATGAGTATTTGTGGTAGTATTAATACGGATCTGGACGGTGTTCAGCTTGAGGTAGAGCTGCAACCAGAAACTCCTGAGATAGCAGGTACTAGTATGGTAATCAACACATATGGCTCTTGCAGCGAGGATGAACCTGTAGAGCCAACAGTTGTTGTAACTGATGATGTTTACAAGGTTCATAGTCGATCCCCTGACAGATATGGATATAACGATGGTTTTGCTTTATCTGTGGTTAAGGAGCTTGTGTCTGAAAGTTCTTGTGGATCAGTTAAAAGTGCATGTGCAGTTGGTGTTTTAATGAGATCTATGGTTATGCCGAAATTCAAGCATGGCTTGGACTTGGAAGATGTTTATGGTAGTTGAACCCATGAGGGCTGTGGAAAGGTAGTAATGAAGTTCGAAATTATTAGCGAAGTGATTATGACTTGGCTCAAACATCGAGCAAGGTGTGTTTGAGACAAGGTGGAGATTATTGAAATTATGTCTCGAATTTGAGCCCAATAGATCAAACTCGATCTGAATCGCTTTGTGGATAAGCATAAAAGTTTAAAGTCTAAAAGTACTGACGTACGAAATTAGAGAATGAATTTTGCGAACGGAGTGTGTTTACGTTTTTTTTTTTAAGTGTCAGATCAAAAGGATAAAGTCCAACTTGGACTTTTGAAATCTACGTGAATCAATCTTCCTGATTGAGAAGAAAATATCTGAGTTATTCCCTTTAGAATTCAATTTGGGTTTGTCGAGCATAGTGCATATATATTTCACTGTGTACTCATGGATTGCGCTGTTGATCACAAAAGAGTTATTGAAGTGTCGTCTTGTTGCCAAGTGCTTGAGAGGGTTTTCATTCGTTAGTTTTGTTCATGGAATTACATCAATTTTTCAAATGTCGAAGTTGGTTAAATCTTGTCGTAAGATTTGTGTTTTATTTCATCAAGAGATTGAGAGATTATATCATGAGGAATTGTGACGGCTGAATACTTACGGGTTATTTGATGTAATTGGGACTGAAAAACACTGAGAGTGTTAGAATGACTCGAGTGTAGCTTGTAATCTTCATGTGTCTCTTTATCTATAATGAAATTTGTTGCTACTCTCCTCGTGGATGTAGGTCTCTACGACAGAATTGCGTACATCTGGTGTCCAATTTATCTTCTTATTCTGTCTATTTATTGTTCGATAGCTTGTTCTGTACAACAATTATTATGTTAGCAAAGTCGTTAAAAGAGAAGCATGCATCACGTACAAGTCAAAAAAGATAAAAAAGGCAAAAAGAGGAAGAGAGGTGGAATAACTAGATGTCCAAAGTTTTCTATCGTGCACACAAAGAGGGGAAAATCATGCAGGAATTTCCTATTGTAAACTCACCAGCACTAAATATTATGAGATAATATCTGTGGGTTTTGTTCTAGATATAATTTAGGACTTGCATATATTCGAGTAAATCATAAGCTCTGTATTATCCGGATTCATATTGAGTTTCTTGAAGGTTGACTCTTTCTGTTGAGCAGTATCAACACTCGGACAGAATCATGTAAATCTCTAGTATTTTTTTATCATTTCTCGTTGATATCTATGCTAATTCCTTCTTCTCTCGTTGGATTTTGAACTGCAAGATTTGTTAATTTCCACGTTATTTCACTACATGACTTGTGTGGACCCCCATAAGTACGTTTTTCATGGTTGATGATTGCCAATTGATCAGTCCATTAGTATAATCAGAACGAGAGGCGAGGAAGACTGAATTTAACGTAGACTAGAACTTTTGAGTAATTACAGAAACACTACTAGAATTCCGGCCATGACAAAAGTCGGCCCAATCCCAAAAAAACCTCAAACTTTAGCCTTTGTCCCAAAAATATCCACAATTTTTTTTGTCTCATAAAAAACCTTCAACTTTTGATTTTGTCCCAAATCTACCAATCCAATCCCAAAAATACCTCAAACTTTGGCATTTGTCCCAAAAATATCCACAACTTTTTTTTTATCTCCTAAAAAACCTTCAACTTTTGAATTTGTCCCAAATCTACTAGTCTGATCACAAAAAAACCCTCAAAACCCATCTCGTAGAATTCCCGACGTCCCGACATTGGCCGTTTAGCTTCTGTCGAAACTCCAAGTGATTCTCAACCGTCACTCGATGGTGTAGCCTTATCCCAAGACAATAGCAACCCTCGCCATCGGCTCCTTACCCGTTGATAGTCCTCGATGCCAATCGAGCCTTCCACCGAGGACCATCGTGCCGACCTTGCATCTGTGACAACAAGCTGCTGTCGACCCTGCCTCTGTGACGAAAAGCTGCTGCCCCCAATGCTTTCTTGTGATCATCGTTTCGGTAAAGATTTGAAGTATAAGAAAAAGATTTGTTAATATCTTGTTCCCACTTAAATTTTTATGTGAATCTCGAGTAACTCAATTATGTCTCAAAATGAATTAATGCGGCTGCAATGTGTCAAACATTTTTCCTTGAAACAATTGGAAGTACATTTTATCTTTGTCGAACAATCATGGGTTCTGTTCAACTGGGCGCGAAACACTCATTTTTTTTTAATAACTGTGGTAAATTTGGGACAAAATCAAAAGTTGGAGGTTTTTTATGAGACAAAAAAAGTTGTGGATATTTTTGGGACAAAGATCAAAGTTTGAGGTTTTTTTGGGACAAAATCAAAAGTTGAAGGTTTTTTAGGAGACAAAAAAAAGTTATGGATATTTTTGGGACAAACGTCAAAGTTTGAGGTTTTTTTTGGAATTAGGCTGACAAAAGTCCAGTTTCTTCTTCGATAATTTGACAATTGACCTATAAATTCCCACATGAAAGTCCAACTGTCCAAGTGGAATGGATCATGCTAAGCATACAAAAACTTCGAGGAAGCTAAGCATTGCTTTTGGACTTTAAGATAAGCATGTAACACGTAAAAGTTAAAAAGGGTACAAAAGGAAAAAAAAAAAAAAAGAGAGGAAGAGAAGTAGAATAATTAGATGTCCAGCGGGAAAAATCGTGCATGGGTTTTCTAGTGCAGTTGAGAATATGACATTGTCAGGTAACATTGGATTCATAATGGATTTCTTGAAAATTGGCTCTCCCCCTGAAGCTGGTACCAGCACTCAGATCAAACTAGTTAAAACTGTAGCTTCTTTTATCATTATTCTTTGATTTCTCTAGTAACTTCGTCTTATCGACGTTATAACTTGTGGCTACATATCATTGCAAGCCGTTACCTTGGTCAAATTGCTCTCGTTGGTCAACAAACTTTTGAGTTAGTGGTTTCACAGTTGCCTCTTCCGATAGGATGATTTTTAAGTTGAGGTCTCTTCAATTAATTCAGTTGTTATCGGCATCGCAGTGGAAGTAAATCGTAACCTTTGCAATTAAATCGGCATTTATAGAAATCGATAGAGAAATCAAACGAGGAACAATAAAAGGACATGGAAAATTTACGTAGTTCGGTCCGAATGTCGAAACCTATGCCTATGGGAAGAGTTCACAAATAATCCATTTTTAAGTTGGAGAATTATAAAATTTACAATCCCTCACGATCGATTGTTTTCTAATCCTGGATTATACCCAATACCCACGGTTTTTAACAACTCAACTTGATGAACAAGACTTGATGCACAAATCTATTCGAAATCTAAACTCTCTTTGTCTCTTGAGCTCTCTCTTTAATGTGTTCGCTTGTTAAGAACTCACAAGAAGCTCTTATATTACATGTGAATTCTTTGTTTCTTTTCGGTAGTCATGTGAGGAAATGAATGAGTAAAACAAACAAAGCCCACAACTTTTCAATCGGGCGGCGCTATTTCCACCTTCATTTTGGCTAAGCTACTTGTTTTTTCAATCAACAGACCGAAATTCCCTTCTCTCTCTTTAATTTATTGGTTCTTTTTTATCAACCTAACCAATATAACTCCCATATTTATATTGTATCTCTTAAATTAATTTGACAATATAAATGTCAAACTACACCTAATAAATCGTCTTATCATGTATCATGTTTTCCCTTTGCCGAGAGAATGTCGTTATTTTAAATTTTGGTTCATTTTTTAATTACAAAAGTTGTATAAAGGGTTAGCAATTTCTAGTTAATTAGCTGCCTATTGTTATGAAATAATTTGAGGGTAACTTTATTTCAAAGCTGAAAATTAAAATTCAATCTAATTATCTAGCAAATTTTGACCTTGTGGGTGATTTTCGGAATAAATTTATAGGTCTCTAAAGTTAAACATAGTTTATTTGTGCTTTCTTTTAAGCTTTTCATATTTTATTATGAATTGCAAAATGAGATTGATAATTTATTTGCACATTTTGCACTCTCAAACTCACATCAGATATTTTTTGGGAAAATTTAAGCATGTTTGAAAATTCTGATCCACTTGCTATAATATTGAATGTATAATCGATATTAATTACTTTCTTCATAGATGAGATTTTTTTCTTTTTTTGGTCAAATCATAGCATGGGTTGAATAGCAAGAGGTTTCACGTTTTTTTCTCTTTTAGGTGTTTATTCTTTGTTAATATTTAAATACAACCTAAATATAAATATGTTTAACAAATTAACCTTTATCATATTTTGATCAATATTTCTTTTCGAGTTTCATTCATGCTATTCGAAAAAAAAAATCAATTAATTGTGTGTTCACAAGATCTCATAAATAGAAACTTATTGTATAAGAAAACGAGGCCATAAAGTAACATTGACAATGTTAATGAGTATAAAGAAGCATTTACATTAGGAAAAAATTCAATTAAGGGCCCAAAATGCCCTCATTTTCTCAAATAAGGGCCTGAAGTGACTCTCTTGTTTCAAATAAAGGCCAGAAGCGAATATGCATGTTTCAAATAAGGGCCTCTCCTCATCGGCAGGCTGGCTAGCTAAATTTTTCGGCTAGCCAGGGGCATATTGGTTCAAAATATAATTATAATTCAATTTTTTACCTAAATTAAATAAAAATAAAAAAAAATGGAAACACGGGTGAGAGGGCCGCCCCACCTTGCCAACCAGTGGTGAGGGCCAGTAGGCCCTCGTTAGTGCCGGGAGAGGGTCGACCAGGACGACCCTTTATATTATGGAATTAATGAGAGAGATGGAAGAAATAAAGGCAGTTTTGTGGATTAGCCAAATAAAAATAATAATAAATTGAACAGGAAGATGAGGGTATTTTAGTAAACTAACAAGAAAAAAGAAGTATCTTAGCCAAAAATAGGAGTGAAAATAGTGTTACCCTTTTTAATATTTTCAAAAGTAGGGCCTGCTTCATTTATGTGTGCAGAGAACAATTCTATCATCTAGGCTGTCTTCTTTGCAACTCCTTATAATGCTAAAGATTTTGAGTCTTCTTCGTTAAACGCGTGGAGCCCGTAGAAGTCAGAAGAATGCAGCTCATGCGCCTTCGACACCATTTGAAAAATGTGTGCAACCGCATTCACAATATCAAGTTTTCAAACACGGCCCACATAAATCATTTTTGGTCGGGTATTGTCCAATGATGAAAATTCGGGACATAATTTAATAAATTTCTCGTCGGATTTGGCCGACTCACCTATATATTGTCTATCTTTGGCCATTGCTATCTAGAAGCACACGTGATCAACGATCCGGACAAATTGAGGTAGTATGTAATACATCAAGAAGCGAGTCAAGTTAAGTGGAATAATCACTCAAAAGTGGCATAAATAAAGCAGTTCAAACTTTCCTTGTGCGCACCAGCATAGGAAAAGTCTTTTGCAAATGCCCGATTTGTACATCCAACAACTCAATCAGCAGAACGAGAATACCAAGGTCCCCAGCGGTGAAATTTTTATCGTGTACTTATATTTATAGTACTTATCGAGGAATTTGGCATTCATATTTTATAACAATGCCCTGGCCGTATGTAATAAAGCTATAACGGACCCAGAGACGCAAGACCCAAAAATTAGGGTCGAGCATAATGGACCGATCAGGAATTGATCCCTCTTCTCATGCCCATGCAAGAAATCTTTTATTGGTGCCAATTCAGTCTAAATATTTTGCATTAGTGTCATTTCAGTCCCAAACCTTTTTATTGGTGGTAATTCAGTCTTAAACATTTTGCATTTATATCAATTGAGTCCTAAACATTTTGCATTCTTGCCAATTGAGTCAATTCAGTCAATTTTGACCGAAAATCATTGACGTGGATATCGGTAGTCCTATGTGGCATGTCTAGCACTGACGTGGATATTTTTAATATTATTTTAATTTATTTATTACTTTTTTTTCTTTTTTCTTGCATTTCTTTTTTTATTGGGACTAGCAATGGTCGTTGGCCGTCACCGACTATTGGGCGAGGGTTCCCAATCCCTCATTGTGGCCGGGGAGGGCCGCGACGCCCTCGCCTAGGGCCGTAGGGCTCAGCTAGCCACCTTTCCCGGCCCCCAATCAAAGGAAAAAAAAAAAGAAAGTACAAGAACAAATAAAGAAAATTATTATGAATATTTTAAAATAATATTAAAAAAATATCGATGTTAGTGCCAGTCATGTCACGTAGGACAATCGACGTCCACGTCAGCAATTTCCAGCCAAAGTTGGCCGAATTAAATCAATTGACGTACAAATGCATAAGGTTTAGGGCTCAATTGGCACGAATGCAAAATGTTGAAGACTAAATTGACATTAATAAAAGGCTTATGACTGAATTGATACTAATACAATAAGTTTATGATTTTTTTTTCACTCTTTTCCCACTGTTGGACCATTTTCCTAATATCTTTGGATTCGTGTTTCATGCAGTATGCACATGGGGAATTTGTCCAATCTTCTTCTATGCCGCGTTTCACGGAGTGAAGGAATCTTCTTCCAAATTCACATCTTCTATGCAGTGGATGTGAACTTTCGTGTCACTTTCTATTCCATCAGGTCGCCCGTCCTTGACGGATCACTTACGATGCTTCAGAGAAATCTTCTTGGTGGTGGTCTGCATAGGTCTTCCTCGTGCATTTCTTGAGTTTCATGCTTTTTCGACAGGTCCCTGGTGGATTTTTTTTTTTTTGTTGGTCGGAAACAAGGAAAGTTTTTCTGCAACTTTTTTGAACACAAGTGCCTCGGAAATTTTATATGCTGCAAATTACCGATTACACCTTTACATACGTGGTGTCGGAAAACATAACGGAGAGATAAGGACCGTAATAAAACTTCCAAAATAATTGACTTGGTTGTTGGCTTGATGATCCCGATTTCTTCTTTAAGTACGCTGGTTGTGCTTGGTCCATTTCAACACATATGCGCCTTGAAAAGAAGAAAGCCCACCCAAACATAACCTAAACTTGTCATAGCCTCCGAGAAAGAACGACTCTCAATGTTGTTCCTCGCTTATGTCCTCCTCATGCTCATGCAAGAAATGTCTTGTCTTGCTTCAACACGAAGCTCTTCCGGAATGGAAGTGGAGGCACTCCTAAAATGGAAGTATAACCTAGACAAGAAGAGTCGCTCTACTTTGTCTTCGTGGAACGGAAGCAGCCCTTGTTCATGGCGCGGAATTGTTTGTGATCCTTTCGGGAGTGTCATCAGCTTGATACTTTCGCGTTCTGACATACACGGTACACTTCACCATCTCAATTTCTCCCGTTTACCCAACTTGGTCACCCTGGAGCTTGCCAACAACTCCCTCTACGGAAACATCCCTCCGAGCATTGGCAATCTTTCCAAGCTAACTCGGCTTATATTTTCTTTTAATTACCTTTCCGGAAACATTCCGACTCAACTTGCGTCATTACGTTCTTTACAAGTGCTCGACCTTGAGATGAATGGTTTAACCGGTCAAATTCCTTCTTCCATTGGAAACATGAGCAGCTTGTTACAGATGGTAATTAACGAAAATGTGCTCGTTGGGCCCATTCCAAAGGAAATGGGAATGTTGGGGTCTCTATTTCTCCTTAACTTAGCAGAAAATTCTCTCGATGGATCTGTTCCAACAACTCTAGGAAATATGAGTGCTTTAAAATTTCTTTTCCTCTACAGCAACCAACTTTCTGGCCTCATACCTTCAGAAGTTGGAAAAATAAGATCCCTGAGAACGTTGCAACTGCTAGCCAATGATTTAACGGGTCCTATCCCGTCATCCATAGGCAACTTGACCAATCTATATGACCTTCGCCTTTTCAACAATAGTTTGTCGGGTCCTATACCGTCTTCCATAGGTAAGTTAAGCAATTTGAATGTTCTTTCCCTTTTCCTAAATGAGTTGTCAGGCTTTCTTCCCCCCGAGATGAATAATCTCACATCGCTTACAAACCTACAGCTATCTGATAACGACTTTGTTGGCCAATTGCCGCAAGAAATATGCAGTAGCCAATCTCTTGTAAATTTTACTGCGTCAAACAATCGCTTCACTGGACCCATCCCAAGAAGCCTAAAAAATTGTTCAAGTTTGTATAGAGTTAGGCTCCAAAACAACTCGCTCAAGGGAGATATAACATATGCTCTTGGTGTGTACCCCTTCTTGAATTACATTGAGTTGAGCAACAACGAACTTTACGGCGAGCTACCACCGACATTGGGTCAATGTAGAAATTTGACGAGCTTGATGATCTCCAACAATAAAATCTCTGGTGCCATACCACCTCATCTTGGAAACCTGACTCGATTGCAAAGACTTGACCTCTCTTCAAATGATATTGTTGGGGAAATTCCTAAAGACCTAGGAAAATTGAAGTTGCTGCTAGAGCTTTTGTTGGACTGCAACTTTCTTGCTGGTCACATCCCTCAGGAACTTGGAGCATTGTCCAGTATGCAGAAACTCAACATTGCAGCAAACAACTTGAGTGGCTCAATTCCTTCCCAACTTGGGGAGGACTCCAACCTTCTATTCTTAAATTTTAGCATGAATAATCTAGAAAGGAGTATTCCCATGGAGATCGGGAATCTTCAATCTCTTCAACATCTCGATCTGAGTCAAAATTTGCTTACTGGAGAAATACCGAGACAACTTGGGCTATTGCACAGATTGGAAATACTCAAATCTCTCACACAATCAGCTATCGGGTTCAATTGCATCGACGTTTGATGATATGACAAGCTTGACATCCATTGACATATCATATAATGAGTTAGAGGGTCCTTTAACCTTTCACAATCCTACAATTGGAGTTGCGAGAGGGAACAAAGGCTTATGTGGAGTTATTGCTGGTCTCAGGCCATGTGCAACAACAACTTCGAAAGGTAGAAACAAAAAGCTGCTGCTAGTTTTGATTCCTACTTTGAGTAGCCTAATTTCTTTGCTTCTTGTTGTGGCCCTTGTGGGAGCTTCAAGTATTGGATGCCGAAGAGTAAGGAAAACAGAGGCTAGTTTGGATTATGAAAGCAATGAAAACCCGTGGGCAATCTGGAGCTTTGATGGAAGAATGGTTTATGAGAGCATTATCGAAGCCACGGAGGAGTTTGATGCCAAATATTGCGTCGGGGCGGGAGCGCATGGCAATGTTTACAAGGCCCAGATGCAAACAAGTGAGACTGTTGCTGTAAAGAAACTTAAAGAAACAATGGACTTGGAAATGGCCAGTCGAAAAGCATTTGAAAGGGAGATTCATGCTTTGACCGAAGCTCGGCATCGGAATATCGTCAAGCTCTATGGCTTTTGCTCGAGTTCTCTGTTGGGAAAAAACAGGCAGCGGATATAATTTTCCCCCTTTGACTAAACCTGTGAGAAACCAATTCGAGCACAACCAATGGAAATATGCGAATTGAAAGAAAAATAACACCAAAATTTTTACGTGGAAAACCCCTTCAATGCGAAGGATAAAAACCACGAGACCGCTCACGGAGTCTACCCGAATCTCCACTATATATCAATCGTTTGGATACACAAACTCGCTGAATACAACGACAATAAAATCTCAAAACTATAAGTGGAGATCAAGCAGCAACAACACATTAAACGAGATAACCGGATGAAAATCACCCCCAAAATATGCAGTCCCAAAATACCCACAAACAGCTACGGTAAATACCTTGAAATCACGATCCAACCGTACAGAATCAAGAACAACGAGTCTTGAAAATGCTGTCAAAATTTCAGCCCAATCGGACCACGAGAAGACCTCCGATCATCGATTTGATCACCGCCTGACACGTAGAAAGGCTGCTGCGTTTTTCTCTCTAGCTATTGTTCTGTGACTGCACCTCTTTATTCTCTCATGCGTGTATCTTTTATGAAAGAGCTGCTGCTGCCCTAGGTTTTCTATTAACAATCTAATGGGCTGGACCCATTAAAAGGCCCAACAAATCTCCCCCTCCAGCCCATTGAGGGAGATCTTGACACAAAAGAATTCATCAGAAATCCATGCCGGCTTGACGCCGACAAAACTCATACTTCTCTCTAGTGAGAGCCTTCGTCATCATATCTGAAGCATTATCTTCTGTGTGAACTTTCTCAAGTTCTAACCCTTTGGATTCCAGAGTTTCTCGTATCCAGTGATACCTCACATCAATATGCTTTGACCTAGCATGAAAAGTGAAATTCTTTGCAAGATGTATAGCACTTTGATTATCACAAAGTAAAACATACCTCTCTTGACTGAAACCAAGTTCCTGCGTGAACTCTTTCATCCAAAGCAATTCCTTACATGCTTCAGTTGCTGCGATGAACTCTGCCTCTGTCGTCGACAAGGCAACACATTTTTGCAACCTTGACTGCCAAGCCACAGCTCCCCCTGAGAAAGTAATCAGATAACCCGAAGTAGATTTCCTTGTGTCAATATCACCTGCCATGTCAGAATCAGTATATCCAACAAGAATCGGTTTATCACTCCCAAATGAAAGTCTCAAACTAGAAGTGCCTCGGAGATATCTCAATATCAACTTCAATGCATTCCAGTGCTCTCTACTTGGATTTGACATAAAACGGCTAATCACTCCAACTGCATGAGCTATATCTGGTCTTGTGCAAACCATAGCATACATCAGACTACCCACTGGAGAAGCATAAGGAACTTTTTCCATCTCTTTCAGATCTTTCTCAGTTGATGGACATTGTTTATGACTAAGCTTAAAGTGTGTAGCAAGAGGTGTACTTACAACTTTAGTTTTATCCATTTTGAACCTTTGAAGTACTTTCTCTATGTACTTCTCTTGAGATAACCATAATCTCTTCGCCTTTCTGTCGCGAGTGATCCTCATACCAAGAATCTGCTTAGTTGGCCCCAAGTCTTTCATTGAAAAAGACTTGCTCAAATCTTGCTTTAACTTGTCAATCCTGGAAGCATTCTGACCAACAATCAACATGTCATCAACATAAAGCAATAAGATAATAAAATCACCTTCAGAAAATTTCTACACAAATACACAATGATCAGAAGTAGTCTTCTTATAGGATTGCTCCCCCATAAAAGACTCAAATTTTCTATATCATTGCCTCGGCGCCTGCTTTAAGCCATACAAGCTTTTCTTCAGTTTGCAAACATAATTCTCTTTACCTTTTACCTGAAAACCTTCAGGCTGCTCCATGTATATGTCTTCCTCCAAATCACCGTGAAGGAAAGCGGTCTTCACGTCCATCTGCTCAACCTCAAGATCAAGGCTAGCTGCTAAACTCAAAACAACTCTAATTGAAGACATTTTTACGACTGGTGAGAAGATCTCATCATAGTCAATTCCCTTTTTTCTGATTGAAGCCTTTAACAACCAATCTAGCTTTATATCGAGGACGCGAAGTCGTCTCATCTTGCTTCAATCTGTAAACCCATCGGTTCTTCAAAGCTCTTTTACCCTTAGGTAATGCCACCAACTCAAAAGTGTGATTGTCATGCAATGACTTCATCTCATCATGCATTGCATCAAACCATTCCTTCCTATTCTTATCTTCTACTGCTTCTTCAAAAGTTTCAGGTTCACCTGCATCTGTCAACAGAACATACTCATTAGAGGAATATCTAGTAGATGAGGTGCGGTCTCTGGCAGACCTCCTCAAAGCAGTAGTTGGTGGAGCTAATGGTGCAATCTCTTGAGCATCAATGTCATCTGAATGATGTTGATCACCCTGAGCCTGATCTTCAACCGGCTGATCATTCTGAGTCTGATCCTGAACCTGCTGATATGTAGTCTGACCATCGTCTTCAACTTGATCATGCAACTGTTCCTGCAACTCAAAAGGTGAGATTGAGCTAGTGTCAGCTAACACATCAGAATCACGAGAATTTGTCTTCTTTATCTTCTCAATATCACAAATGGTCTCATTCTCAACGAATACTACATCTCGGCTTCTGACAATTTTCTTAGCAACTGGATCATAAAGCCTGTAGCCAAATTCATCAGAATCATAACCAAGAAAGATGCACTCTTTTGTCTTGACATCTAACTTGGACCTCTCATCTTTGGGAACATGAACATAAACTTTGCAACCAAACACCTTTAGATGATCATATGAAATTTCCTTTCCAAACCAAACTCTGTCTGGAACATCACCATCTAAAGCAACAATGGGAGAAATATTAAGAACATGTACCACTGTACTCAAAGCCTCTCCCCAAAAAGATTTTGGCAATTTTGCATCTGAAATCAAATATCTGACTCTCTCAATCAGTGTTCTGTTCATTCTTTCCGCTACACCATTTAACTCAGGCGTTTTAGGAGGTGTCTTTTGATGTCGAATTCCCTGTTGCCTACAATATTCATCAAATGGCCCGATGTACTCACCACCGTTATCTGAACGAATGCATTTCAACTTCTTTCCAGTCTGTCTTTCAACTGAAACTTGAAACTGCTTGAATGCATCTAACACTTGATCTTTCGTCTTCAAGAAATAAACCCATAATTTTCTTGAATGGTCATCAATGAAGGTTACAAAGTAAGCTGCACCACCAAGTGTTAGTGGTTTTATTGGACCGCAAACATCTGAATGCACTAGTTCTAGCAACTCTGATTTTCTCGAAGGCGGATGACTCTTGAAAGAAACTCTTCGTTGTTTTCCTGCTAAACAATGTGCACACTTCTCAAGTCTTGCACTCTTTACTCCAGAGAGTAAACCCTTTTTAGCTAACAAGCCGATTCCTTTCTCACTTATGTGACTAAGTCTCCTGTGCCATAATGCAGTTGCATTCTCATCTTCCACAACATTACACATGTCTTTGGAAATCTTAGCCTGAAACAAATATAAGGAAGATTGTTTCATACCTCTAGCCACAACTAATGAGCCTCTGGTGAGTTTCCACTGTCCATGGTCAAAAGTACTGCAAAATCCTGCATCATCAAGTTTTCCAGTCGAAATCAAATTCAAACGAATATCAGGAACATGACTAACATCTTTCAGAATTAGTTTTGCTCCAGTACTAGTCTCCAAGCATACATCTCCTATGCCAACAACAGTAGTCAAACCGTCATTACCCATCCTTAAGGTACTAAAATTTCCTGACCTGTAGGATGTAAAGAATTCTTTCCTGGAGGTAATATGAAGAGAAGCTCCACTATCAATAACCCAGTTTGAATCATCACATGCAAAATTAACATTATCATCATAGCAAACAATAACAAGTTCATCAGTAGCAGTTGCCACCCGATCATCACCACCATTATTTCTTCTCTCGTTATTTTCATTGCCATTTTTCTTCTCATTCCTCATCTCATTTTTCAGCTGGAAGCAATTTTTCTTCATATGACCCATCTTACCACAATGATGACACTCAATAGTCTTCTTCCATGATCTTGACTTGCTTCGGCTCTTGTATCTACCTTTCGGACCTCTACTCTGACTTCTGCCCCTGTTTTCAACAACTAGAGCTTCTGAATGAGAGGAAGAACCATGTGTTTTTCTTCTCATCTCTTCATTCAGAACACCACTTTTTGCAAAATCCATGGTAACAATACCATCAGGTGCAGCATTAATTAAAGACATACGAAAAGTCTCTCAAGATTCCGGCAAGGTACATAGCAACCAAAGTCCCTGCACTTCATCATCAAATTTAATATTCATGGCAGAAAGTTGATCTATCACTCCCTGAAACTCATTCAAGTGATCTGATATAAATTGGCCATCTCTGTAATGCAACTCCATAAATTGTTTAATCAAACATATTTTGTTGTTGCCAGTCTTCCATGCATATAATGATTCCAGCTTATTCCACAAAGTTCTAGCATGTGATTCTTTACTGATGTGATTCAAAACATTATCATCGACAAATTGTCGAATAAATCCACACACAATTTTGTGCTCAAGATTCCAATCAGCATCGCTCATATTATCAGGTTTAGTATCAGCAAACACTGGTAAATGCCACCGTTTCACATATAGTAGATCTTCCATCTTTCCTCTCCATACATGATAATTCTTTCCATTCAAACTAACCATTCTGCTCACGTTCGGTTCCATCGTTCAGTCAAAAAACAATGCTCTGATACCACTATGTTGGGAAAAAACAGGCAGCAGATATAATTTTCCCCCTTTGACTAAACCTGTGAGAAACCAATTCGAGCACAACCAATGGAAATATGCGAATTGAAAGAAAAATAACACCAAAATTTTTACGTGGAAAACCCCTTCAATGCGAAGGATAAAAACCACGAGACCGCTCACGGAGTCTACCCGAAACTCCACTATATATCAATCGTTTGGATACACAAACTCGCTGAATACAACGACAATAAAATCTCAAAACTATAAGTGGAGATCAAGCAGCAACAACACATTAAACGAGAGAACCGGATGAAAATCACCCCCAAAATATGCAGTCCCGAAATACCCACGAACAGCTACGGTAAATACCTTGAAATCACGATCCAACCGTACAGAATCAAGAACAACGAGTCTTGAAGATGCTGTCAAAATTTCAGCCCAATCGGACCACGAGATGACCTCCGATCGTCGATTTGATCACCGCCTGACACGTAGAAAGGCTGCTGCGTTTTTCTCTCTAGCTACTGTTCTGTGACTGCACCTCTTTATTCTCTCATGCGTGTATCTTTTATGAAAGAGCTGCTGCTGCCCTAGGTTTTCTATTAACAATCTAATGGGTTGGACCCATTAAAAGGCCCAACATTCTCCACATTCATTTTTGGTGTACGAGTTCTTGGAATGTGGCAGCTTGAAGGATGTTCTGAGCAATGAAGAAGGGATAACAACATTTAACTGGAATAAGAGAGTGAATGTTGTTAAAGGTGTGGCCTATGCTTTGTCTTATATGCACCATGAATGCTCACCTCCTATAATTCATCGAGACGTATCAAGCAAGAACGTTTTATTAGATGAAGAATACGAAGCTCACGTCTCTGATTTTGGCACGGCTAAGGTTCTACAACCTTGTTCATCCAATTGGACTTCCTTTGTAGGCACATTTGGATATGCAGCTCCAGGTCAGTTGATTTCTTCAAAATTTCACCTCACTTCAATTATGTGTAAAGTAAAATGATCATACATGAGATCCTCATCCTTAACCACCTTCCTATATACTTTTAAATTCCTAGAACCAAGGCCAACGCTATCCATGCAATTTGAAGGTTCAATTAAAGATTAACTGAGATCAGGCCACCCTTCTTTAAACTAGAACTTTTTCCTAAACAAATGCGACATTTAAAATTCCGTAATCTAAGAATTTACTAGTCTATTATATAATTCTTTAAATTTGATTTCCTCAAAATCTGTCTAGATTTAGGAAGCATCTTTACTGTATGAAAGCTAGAAAATTTTGCTCTTCTCTCAATGTAGAGCTCGCATACACAATGGAAGTGAACGAGAAATGCGATGTTTATAGGTTCGGAGTGGTGACATTGGAAGTAATCATAGGAAGCCATCCAGGCGATTTCGTTTCTTCTCTTGCATCCTCATCTTCATCATCATCATCGAGCAATTCAACAGCTTCTTGGCCACTAAAAGAAGTTTTAGATGAGAGAATTCCATACCCGGAAGGTAATGCGCTAGGGGAAGTGGCCTTTCTGATAAAGATGGCATTTTCGTGCTTAAGCCCCAAACCAGAGCATCGTCCAAGCATGCAACAAGTTTCTCGAGCAATATCAGCGCGTAGCTGGACCGTGTTGAGCGCGTCAGAGGACATCAAATTGGAGGAACTAGTTGATCCGACATGCTTCACTTATTGAGATATTTCAGTCTTTCTACTGCAGCTTCTGGAGCACACGTCTCCTGTACTTTATTTATCTTAGCTAATTCCATTATCTATTTCTGTAATGGTACATCAGTTACTTGAAAGCAATTGGGAATTACTAGGGGTGTGCAACCGGACCTGGTTGACCCGGAACCCAGACCGGCCCACCCGAAAAATAGTGTCGGGAACCGGTTCCCGCTCAAACCGGTCCGGGTACCGATTCTAAATTTTGAGAACCGGTTTAAACTGGTTCGGTTTCCGGTTCTAAGTATAGGCCCACCCGGACCGGTTTTTAGTTGCTATTAAAAAAAAAAAACTCTAGGTCTCGACTCCCTAGTGCGTCGTTGCCCCTTGTTGCTCATGCTCATTGCTCACGGCCCTCGGCTCCTCACCTCCTCTCATTTAATTTTTATTTGTTGAATTGTTCCTTTCATTGGATTGTAATTTTTATTGCTCATTTTATCGATACTCATATTATTTTGATGGGAAAAAAAAGGAAAACGAGTTTTCGGGTAGACCTGAAACCTAATCAAAAAACAGGGTCGGCTCCAAAGCAGGTTACAAGGCAAATAGGGTCGGTTCTCGATTCCAAAAATTGCGAACCGATTATAACAGAGTCGGTTTCAGGGTCTAAGTCCGGAACCGGTCCGCCCGGCCCATGCTCACCCCTAGGAATTACTGTCATTTGCAATTCCAACCCGGAAGAGATGGCCTACAGCTGCGACGTGCAATCCTTAAATTTGGCTTTAAAGACAACAAGATCATGATATACATTTACTTGTTACAATTTGACGGTGGAAAATGTGACAAGCTCAAACGATCACAATTGGTGTGTTTTGTGAAGTTTCATCCAATTAAGAGAAAATGAAATACAGATCAGAGTATGATTCACTTAGATAAAATTATATGAGTAACTTTACGTACTTCAGAAAGAGAGAACCAATTTTAGTAAGGATTATTTCCAGAGATTAGTGTATCAAAATTCCTAAAACTCATCACGCAAATGCCATTGAGTCTAAAAATGTTCAAAAAATACGATCAACTCATACAACTTGTAAAATTGGTTTTAGTCGACTCCCTTCACTAACTCCATTCGCTTTGCCTAGTAGAAAATGTTGACGTGTGATTTTTTTTTCTTTTTTTTTCTTTTTTTTTTTAATGCGCGTGGCGCCAATGTTGCACCGACTAGGTGCAATGTCAGAAGAGAAAAAACTTGAAAAAATAGCAAAATCAAAGAAAAAAAAAAGCCAAAGTTTTTTTTTTTAATAAAACGGTGCAAACTGTTGAGAAAGCCTCCTAATATATTTGGAAATTGACAAAATTATTCATGATTTATATCGAACTCGATCAATGATAAAGTAATTTTTTTTTTTTGGGTAAGAATGAAAAAGTAATTTTGATTTAGGTAATATTCACGATTAAGGATAACAAGATCTTTATAAATGCAAAAACTGAAATTGACAAAATTATCCATCATAAATATTGATATCGATAATTGCAAAAATAAAAAAGACATCGATTTTTTTTAAAGGTGCAAACCAAGTGGTGTGGGGTCCAAGGGCCGCGGAAAGGGATCGCCTAAACTTTCCTCAAAAGATTAGGCTCTAACCTTCAAATTCAAGCCGTCCGTGTTATGAACTATGATGCACCGATACGCCTATATGGCGTGCGTATCAGTGTCGGACGCGTATCGGACACCGATACGCGTCCGACACGGCCGGATACGCGTCCGATACGTGGTCAACACGTATCGAAATTCCGACACCGGTCAGCGTTTTCGATACGCGTCTGATACGCGTGTCGAACGTGTCGCAGACACAGAGGAGAGAGAGAAATCGCGTCCATCTTCGGATTGATGAAGCAGAGCGGAGGAGACCCATGTCTTCGATCGCATCCAGAGTCTTCTCAGAGAGCGAGGCGTCGGACTGATGAAGCCGACGAGAAATCGGTTCATCTTCGGACTGATGAAGCGAAGCGGAAGAGACCCATGTCTTGACAGGCTGGTCGGAATCGGGAGGGGGAGGTGGAGAGCCAAGAGGGCGAGATACGCGAGACATAGAGGAGAGAGAGAGAGAGAGAGAGAGAGAGAGAGAGAGAAATCGCGTCCATCTTCGGACTGATGAAGCGGAGCGGAGGAGACCTATATCTTGAGTCCTTGACAGACGACTGGTCGAAATCGAGAGGGGGAGGTGGAGAGCCAAGAGGGCGTCGGGCGAGAGTCCCGATCACGAGACACAGAGGGGAGAGAGAGAGGAGAGATATTTTCAAAAAAGCAAAGAGAGAATGGGGGACAGCTCAGAGAGAGAGAGGAGAGGTTCGTGATGATAGATAGCTTCGCGTTTCCCCTAATTCATGATTGACCGGTGAGTAGTCACAGTGGACAGTCAACAGTGTCATTGCAAACTAAAGTAATTACGTGTTTACGCTTTATTGGAATTATTTTATTTTGTATTTTTTTTTGTCCATTTGGCCAGTTTTAATTACACGAAAATTTTTTAATCGCTCTTGGTTAATTTATCTTCCCTCCAAAAATACATAAATTTCAAAAAGATGTTCTGATTTTTATTAAGACTTTAGTTGTTCTAAATTAAATTAGAACTATAAAAAGAAATGCAAGTCGATATCCATTTTATTTATTTTTTATATTTAAAATATATATATTTAATACGACGTGTCCCCGACGTATCGTATTTTTCTATTTTTGAGAAATGGCGTGTCGACGTGTCGTGTCGGTGTCGGTATCGGTGTCGGTATCAGTATCGTATTTTACCTATGACTTTCATACTATTTCTCAATCCTATACTAGAAATATGAGTTTACTTTTATTTTTTTGGGTCAAAAATATAGACTTTACTTTAAAGATTGCATTATTAGTATACTTTTCAAATGAACATATGGGCGGGCCAGATCTCAAAACCCTAGCCCAACCCAGCCTGACTATTAACCAAACTTGAAAATTTTGGAAAAAAAATATCAAATAAGGGTTCGAAGTGCCTTCATTTTATTAAATAAGAACCTGAAATGGTCATTTTAGCTTAAACGAAGAAGGGGAAAAAAAGTTTTGCCCTCCCCATCATTAGTGGGGCCTCGGCGAGGGCTGATGATCCTCATCAACCACAGGCGAAGCAGGAGAGGGCAACGATTCTCTGTTAAATCTGGGCAAGGGGCTCGCCTCCCCCAGTTTTGGCGAGGGCCTCAAAGCATTTGAGATCCCAACAACCATCGCCGCCGCCGCCGCCCCCCATCGGCAATGAGGTGGCGGCCACAAGCTGAGGAGACCTTAGGTTTCTTCTTCTTTTTTTAGAGTTTTAGAAAAGAAAGAAAATATAGAAAATGTATATGAAGGAAGAAAATGCTTTTGACCAATCGATAAGATCACCCCCCCTTTTTAAACTGCCGTGATCACTTTAGATCTTTATTTAAAATAAAATAAAATTTAAGCTCTTATTTGAGAAAATGATAATGCGCATTTATTTGAAATATGGTCCATTTTAAGGATTTATTTGTAAAAAAGAAGACAGTTCAAGACCCTCATTGAAATTTTTTCAAAATTTTGTCTAAATCCGCCCAACGGGCCTGGGCCCCCGCGTGCTGCATCGCTCAATCTCACTCCGCGTCCCTCGGGTTTCCACTTCGAGAGAGTGGATAGTGGATACAGGCAACAGCTATAGCAAAGACACGTGGCGCCCTTACAGCGCCCCCGGCTTAGTGCTTTCCATGTTACGGTGAAGTCGCTCGCGCGCACTCTCTCTTCACCCCTGTCCTTAAAAGCGGAGGCCAACTTTCTCTCTCTCTGCTTTGTCTCCTTCTTCCTCTCTCGTTTTCGCTTCGACGCATACACCCCCAAACCTTCTCCGTTCCCTCAACAATGTCGACTCTCAGAGTCCCAGAGCCAGTGCCCTCAGTGGCCGATGACTGCGAGCAACTCCGGAAAGCATTCAAAGGTTCGCTCTCCCCTCACCACCTTTTCTCTCTTCTTCGTGCTGCCTCCTCCGATTCCAGCCCTGCTTGATGTTTGACGATCGTGTGTTGTTTGGTCGTCGACGATCGTGTTCTGTTTTCCGCGTCTGGATCTATGATCTGCGTGGAGATCGTGATCCGATCGGAGTGATCTTTCTGTGGCGATCTGCTCTAGTGTTCTTGTGCTTTTCTTACTTTTGGGGTGATCCGTTGTTGACATCGTACTATTTCTGGATCTAGGAATGTTCTGGACATGCAAAAACGATTCGATCATAATGATTTGTCTTGAACTCGACCTGATTCTTCCATTGTGTCGCGGCTTTTTGGTTCTGTCGCTTCTGCGATCGCTATTTCTATTAGCTAATTCACTTGATGAATGGTCCGAATGAAACGAAAGATACAAGATTCTCTTGTACAGAGGATGTTTCCTGTAGCTGCAATATGTTGTTCGCTGGAACAAGTAAAGACAATTGTTTTCTACCTTGAGCCCGGGATTTAGTGTGGTCTCAAAAAAGAAAATGTCAAACTTATTATCTAATTTAATCGTTTTCTCATTTGGTGATTCTCATGAACGATCTTGAAGGATGGGGGACAAATGAGAAGTTGATCATATCCATATTGGCTCATAGGAATGCGGCACAGAGGAAGCTGATTATGCAAACCTATGCCGAGACTTATGGCGAGGACCTCCTCAAGGCATTGGACAGAGAACTTACCAATGATTTCGAGGTCTGATCTTCTTTAACTATTTGAATTCGTTCCATGGAGACGCATCCCTCTTTCCTCATGTTAATCCATATTCGTTCCAATATTTCCGTTGATTATCGAATAGAGCATGACATGATTTCTAAATTCTTTGCATCCCTGTAATTTCCATGTCATCAGAGGCTGGTGGTCCTTTGGACGCTTGGTCCGGCTGAGCGTGATGCGTACTTGGCTAATGAAGCAACGAAAAGATGGACTTCAAGCAATCAGGTTCTCATGGAAATAGCCTGCACAAGGTCTCCGCAGCAGTTGCTTTTGGCAAGACAAGCATATCATGCTCGATACAAGAAGTCGCTGGAAGAGGACGTGGCTCATCATACAACTGGAGATTTTCGTAAGGTACTGCTTTTACGCTTGCCTGAACTATGCCATGAAGTCTCCCAATCCCGATGGTTGTTCTTCTGAGTTACTTTTATCCTTGCATTTTGCAATAAGTACACTGTACAATGAAGCCTCTGTAGCTGTGTGATACTCAGAATAAAGTCCTGTGAAATATTCTTTGTGATTGATGAAAGGCAAGTAAAATCAAATCTGCCTGATTCAGCACATTACAGGGACTCTGAGAATATAAGTTGCGGGGTGTTAAAATCTTTAAGACAGTTTTGGAGTTTTGTAGAGAATGCTTGTTGGGATGCCGGTGTGACTGAGAGCACTTTCTGATATTTTGGTTTGTTATTTTATTGAAGATGGTTTCATGAAACTCTGCAGACCATATTATACGCTTGTTTACTGGACCCCTTTCTCCTATCTTAAATGAAGAACCAGGTCCATCATCAAAAGATTGGCCCTATGACAACCTGTGAAATAACTCTTATCTATCCCGAATCATTTCATTTTGCTATTAGGTGTTGATGTAAGTAATTTCCTTGCCTGTTGGGAAAAAACCGTAATTTGATATGGTTTCTTTGTCTCCTAGCTGCTGGTACCTCTCGTGAGCTCATACCGTTATGATGGCGATGAGGTGAACATGACTTTGGCAAAAGCAGAGGCTAAGATAATCCATGAGAAGATTTCAGAGAAGGCTTACAGCCACGAGGATCTCGTAAGGATTTTGGCTACTAGGAGCAAAGCACAGGTTAATGCTACGCTGAATCACTACAAAAATGAGTTTGGAAATGATATCAATAAGGTGAGTTGGAAATTTCTATGAACCGGCCCTTTCATGTTGCTTTGACCTGTATGTCTAAAGTTTATAGTTCCTCAATGATGAAAGCGCCAGTGAGTATTTTTTGGTTATGAGCTTTTGGTTAGCAGTCATGTTGTTGCTGAAAGCAAGAGACAACTTGACGATGTCTTGTTTTTAAACATTGAGACCTAAAATAGCCCCCGATTCCAACTTTTTCATTATTCTGTATTGTGCTGCATTCTGGCATGGATCACTTCCAGACTATGACCTTTGGTAGTATGCATCAGAACTTATTGAACTTATCTCTATTTTAGACTAAGAATTGACTAATTCTCTATCCTTCGTGTTCGCAGGATTTGAAAACTGATCCGAAAGACGAGTTCTTGGCTATTCTGAGAGCTACAGTCAAGTGCCTGACTCGCCCTGAGAAGTATTTTGAGAAGGTTCTTCGTCTAGCCATCAATAGGCAAGGAACAGATGAAGGGGCTCTGACCAGAGTGGTTGCTACCAGGGCTGAGGTCGACATGAAGTTTATAAGTGAGGAGTACCAGAGGAGGAACAGCGTGCCACTAGATCGCGCCATTGTGAAGGACACTACTGGAGACTATGAAAAAATGCTTCTGGCACTGATTGGCCATGCTGAGGCTTGATCCCCAGAAAGCTATGCAAAGCAAATTACGTCTTATCATGGCGTTGGTTTATGTACTTCTGAGAAGTCTTTGATTTTGATCTTTAATCGAGACTGCTAGTAAATAAGTAAGTGACAGTGAACTTGGTTTCCTTGCAATCATGTCATAGCATAGCAGTGCTACCAATTCGATGAACAATGCTGCAGAAACTGCTGAGGCTCTGGCCTTTTAGTCGAACATTATTATTTGGACCGGAGGTTAAAGGCTTGATTTCAGTTACTTGCTTGAGAAAAAAGTCTCGATTTCATTTAGTAGCTTGAGAAACTACATATTTCTGTTATTTTGCAGACGATGTTCAACGGGGTGGCCAAACCTCCACCATATTGCTTAGTGCTTGGGTCATTCCCACTTCATGTGGAAACTACAGATTACGTTGCCTTCTTAATATTTTATAACACCTCCTTTAGGCGTGTGTGCATGTGTCAGGGGCCGACACTAGAGGGTCAATCCGTGCGGCGGCTTAGGCTTTCTTGGATGAGAGAGAAGCTTTGGGAGAATGCTTTTGTATTGTATTTCTTGGATCCCTTTTTTTGGATAATCAATTGAGAAGGAGGACCTTTTTTTTATATAGACTTTTAGATTACAATCGTTGATTTAGATTCGATCTGAAGGCTCAGATTGCATCTCCCATTTTCCTAACCATCGACATTAAACAGCGCCGGACAATTGTTGTCTCGCTCGTCCTTAAGAATATTTCACGGTAGACAACTCTAGGGGAAAACTCTAGAGATCAAGACACATGAGTGCTATCCGAACCATTAATATTAACTATGGGTGTCAAATGGGTGGGCTGGGTCAGGTTTGGGTCAGGTCATAAATGGGCCGACCCAAATCGACTCATTAACCCGTGTATGGCCCATTTATGCACAATACAAATTTATCGACCCATATCCAATCCAACACATACACGATCCATACCCGAGCCAACCCATTTAAGAAAACACATATATATTTAATTTAATCTATGAAAATTTATTTATTATGATTGTTTAATAAAATTATATTGCTGAAATATTTTCATGAAATACAAATCGGCAATTTTATTGGATATGGGTCACCCCATACCCGGCCCGGCCCCGATCCACGCCACCGATCCCAGCGCCGGCTCGGCCGCGGTCCCCGCCACCGCGGCCTAGGTCCCTACCACCGATCTGGCCCCTGCCACGGTCCCCGCCACCCCAGCCCCGGTCCCCGCCACCGGTCCCAGCCCCAGCGTCGGTGCTCGCCCCGACCCCTAGTCACTGGCCCGGTGTCGGTTCCATCGACGGTCCAGGCCTTGGTCCTCAGTTGCGGGCCCGGACCCGGCCTTAGCCCCCGAGATCCAGCCTCAGACCCTAGCACTGGCCTTGGCCCTAGCCTTGGCAATGGCCCCCGTCCCCCACCTCGGGAATCCAGCCGCAGACCGGACCGCAGTCCTTGCCACCCTGGCCCCGATCCCCACCACTAGTCCCGCCCCAGGCCGCAATCCCCGCCACCCTGGCCCCAGCACCTGTCCCCGCCACCGGTTCCAGACTCGGTCCCGATGCCCGCCCCCAACTCCCAGTCGCCGGCCCCGGTCCCGATACCATCGCCGACCCCAGCCCCTGTCCCGATACCGTCACCGGCCCCGGCCCCAGCCCCAGTCCCGGGCCCGAGCCTGGACCCGACCCCGGTCCCGAGCTTGGACCTGACCTCGGTCCCCGACCATGGCCCTAGCAATGGCCCCGGCCCTATCGCGACTTGTTTCTTTTTTTTTTCTGACGGTCGTCGGGCTAATGGATTGCCGATCGGGACCCCGACTCTGAAATGTGGATCGCGGGCCTTCTCGACGCGAGCCCTCCCAGGCCCATACCAAATCGCAACGGGAGTAAATTTTTCACGAATTTTTTCGACAATAAGAGTCGATCGGATTCAACTTTGGCGTGGTCGTGGTGGCATGTGCAATGTGTGCATGCATTTGGAGTCGCCGCCGGTCCTTCTTGGAAGGTGGACCGAAAACATCACTAATCGATTGGGAGAAATCGATCAGTTCTGCGGAACTAGAGATTTTGGGTTCGGGGACTTAGCTACGTTGGTGTCATTAACAACGCACTTTCGGTACCTAATGCGAGTGATTTTCCAAACTAAAATTTCATGCAGGCGCAATTTGGGTGAAGTAGGTCAGATTCAGGGATTTCATGCATACTAAAAGTCTAGTCCTATCAAGCGCAATCAATATAATGAAAGCACAATCAAGTGCATAAATGAACCACGTCAATGCACATCAATTCAAATCAAGGGTCTCCTAGTATAGCCTTAAAAGCTTAGAGAAGATGTGATTTTGGACCAGGGGTAAAATAGGAAGATTTGGGGACGATTCGCTTGAAGGACGAAATCGTCATTTTTTTAAGGTTCGAGTGTCAATTTAAACCAAATAGGTCGTGACCGGTTGATCGTGGTCATTTCCTATTTTTGAGAATTTTTTGGATTTTTCAAGATTTCTCAAGGAACGATTTGCCAAGAGGGCAAAATCGTCATTTTTGAAAAGATCAAGATTCAAACTACCCAAAATAGGCCTTGACCAGTTGACTATGGTCATTTCCTATTTTTCAGGATTTTTCTGTAATTTTTGGAAAATGATTTTCCGGAAGGGCAAAATCGTCATTTTTTAAAAGATCGGGATTCGAAAGACCAAAAATAGGTCTTGACCCGTTGGCTATAGTCATTTCCCATTTTCTGGATTTTTTGGATTTCTTCATCATTTTTTTGGAGACGATTTGCCAAAAGGGAAAAATCGTTATTTTGGAAGGATTATGGTTCGAAAGACCCAAAATAGGTCATAGCCAGTTGATTGTGGTCATTTCCTATTTTTTTGAAATTTTTGGAAATTTTCATCAATTTTTGTGAGACGATTTGCCAAAAGGGCAAAATCGACATTTTGAAAGGATTGGGGTTCGAAAGACCCAAAATAGGTCATGACTAGTTGATTATGGTCATTTCCTATTTTCTGAAATTTTTTGGGAATTTTCATCAATTTTTAGGAGACGATTTGCCAAAAAGGTAAAATCGTCATTTTGAAATGATTGGGGTTCGAAAGACCCAAAATAGATCATGGCCAGTTGATTGTGGCTATTTCCTATTTTCTGAAATTTCTTGGAATTTTTGGGAGACGATTTGTCAAAAGGGCAAAATCATCATTTTGGAAAGATTGGGGTTCGAAAGACCCAAAATAGGTCATGGCCAGTTGATTGAGGCTATTTCCTATTTTCTGGAATTTTTTGGAATTTTCAGAATTTCTCCAATTTTTGGAAGACGATTTGTCAAGAGGGCAAAATCGTCATTTTGGAAGGATTGTGGTTCGAAAGATCCAAAATAGGTCATGGCCAGTTGATTGTGGCCATTTCCTATTTTCTGAAAAGCAAAATTATATTTTTTATATTTTTTTCATTTTTTCTGAATATTTATGATTTTTCTATTTTTTACTAATTTTTTCGAATTTTTGAATTTTTTTTATAATTTTCTGAGTTTTTAATTATTTTAAAAATATTATTCGGATCGGGTCAAACTTGGCCCGCGCCTCTCGGGCGCCCGGCCCGACCAAAAGGGTCGGAAACCGGTCTAAAAACGACACAGTTTTGGTTTTTCAAACTTTTTCTATTTTTTAAAACCATTTTCTAATTTATCTGAAATTGCAATAAATATACCCTCCATCGGACGGTCTCCTCCTTGCCACGTGGCACTACCCTAGCCATCGGATCATTTTTAATTTTTTATTTCTGAAAACCCATTTATTAATATAAATTCATTTATTTAATTTGAAAATTGCCAAATCGCGACACGTGGCGCCTCCACGACCGTCCGATCCAGGTTTTGTTCTTCTTTTCGAGTCGGGCCCACGCGGCTGACATGGCTGCTTACGTGGCAAGCCATGTCAGCGGTTTGACTCGTTGACCAAGGACCCCTCTACTGGGGAAGATGATCGGCGCCTCGCCGGAACAATTATTATTCCGACGAGTTCGCCGAAATCCTCGCCGGAAAATGCAAACCGAGCTCAAATCTCCATATTTTTCGATCATTCTTGCGCCATTCGACTCCTTGAACACCCCACATTAACATATGTCATATTTACGGCCAAAAACACGCCGGAACCCGGCGAAACAAGCCTCCACAGATTCAATTCCATCAAGGATTTTTGCAGAATTTTTTTTTTCGTCCAAGCTTGACTTCAGTCATTCAGAGAGCATTCGGTGGGGGTTTAGAGGCTTACCTGAGGCCGGTTAGGGCTCGTCATCCACCGTGCTCCTCCATGCGAGCTCTCGGTCCGAACCGAGAATAGTGAAGCTCCGAGTCCGATTTTTGTCGCGTTTCAATGCAAAATAAATATCAAGACGAGCTTGGGGTTGGTTCTAGACAAGATTTAGAGAGAGACTCGCACAAAAAATGGTTGAGGAGGACACGACCAAGAGCTAATACATAGGCACGGACCGAGGGCATTTCGTCGAACACTTGGTAGGCATGCGAAAAATAAGCGTTTAGGCTTAGATCCATGGGCACTACGTGCAAAACCGAATCAAGAAAACATTTAAACATCACCACAGGCACTGTAAAGGACGTCGACATGCATTCAGTTTGACTCGGTTTGGTCGAGAACCAAACCGAGCCGAACCCACAGGATATTCGAAGAAGAAAAAGTAGGGGGAGAGATTTTTGGGGGTTAATCGACCTTTCTTGGCCACGCCGGTGACGATTAAGAGTTCGATGAGGATGTATTGAGTGTTATGAAGCACAGTGGCGTTAACTTGGGTGCCGGCGACGCTGGAAGCTCTCTCCCGCAGCTTACTCTCTCTCTCGGCTCCCATTACTCCGTTTTTTTTTTTTCTAAAACGCCATGGCCGAGCTCCCTTCTTGCTCTCTTTTCTCTCACTCGTATGGGTGCGTATCTGCATGAGATGCCAAAATGGCCAGCTCCTCCCCCCGAGCGCTCCCCTCCTCTCTCTCGGTTGTTGTTTTTTTGGCTCCTACCCCCCTCCAACGATTTTTGTCGTTTTTCGTCCAAGAAAAGCCTCACGCCAGCTTGCTCAGTACCATTCCTCGTGCAGTAGACGACAAAGCGAAGGTTCTAGGACGTCCAGGAGGTAAGGTCACTGTCGCGACCCGTCCGAAGGCGGACGCGGCTAATGGATTACCGATCGCGGGCCTTCCCCCGCACAAGGGTGCGGATCGCGGGCTTTGGATCGGCGCGGGCCCTCCCAGGCCCATACCAAATCGCGGCGGGAGTATTTTTCAAAGGGATTCGACGATAACAGTCGATCGCTTTCGACCTTAGTGTGGTCGTGGTGGCATGTGCAACTTGTGCATGCTTTTGGAGTCGCCACCGGTCTTTCTTGGAGGGTAGACCGGAAACCTTATTGACCGATTGGGAGAGATCGATCAATTCTGCGGAACCAGAGATTTTGGGTTCGGGGACTTGGTTACGTTGATGTCATTACCAACGCCCTTTCGGTACCTAACGCAAGTGATTTTCCTAACTAGGATTTCATGCAGGCGCAATTTTGGGTGAGGTAAGTCTGACTTTGCACATTAACCAGTTTAACATGCTCACGTAATCATAATAAATAAATAGATGCCAATCCCATAAACATCTATCCTACGTGGTGATCATGGAATTATGATTTAATGGGTCTCGAGCCAATGAGACCACATTTAATCATTTTAATATTTTAATAACGGAGAGCCGCTCTTCGCTTCTTCTTGGTTTCTTGAACTCTTCAAGAATTGGGCCCCAAAGAGCTCGCCGACTTAAAAGGCTCCCCCACGTAATCCTTGTAGCATTTACATCAACAATTGACTATGCTAAAAATAAAGATTACATGAAAAATAAAAGGAGTACGCAGCCTCCATTTAATAACTACAACCCCAAATATATAAATAATCATCATACATTCATATATACATCAATCACATTGATTAGGGATTTTTCCATGATCACCACCCTTCCACGTAAGTAATAAATTCACAATTTAAAACTTAGGAATGCACAATAAAAATTCTACGTTGAATCATATTCAGAATTTTTACGTAAAATAAGATAGCCATAAATTTTCGATTCAAAATTGATTTAGTCTCAATTTTTGCTACGTTGATTAATTTATCATATAAAATAATCAACCTCCATTAGCCATGTAAGACGAACAATTCGTTAATACATATTGGCCATAGTATTGCAAAAATTGCAAAAAATCAATTAAATGCACGAAAACACCTAAGGATCGGCTCTGATACTACTGTTGGGATCCACGTAACACGTAGCGGAAATAAATAACGACCCATACATGTATCTCCAGAGGCGTACTTCGTGCATTTCAATCGAAAAAAATCACAAAGCCTCAAAGGGAGTAAATAGATTACCTCTCGTAGCGTGCTTGAACGGAGGTGTCGGTTCGATGTTCTTCGATCTCAGCCTCCACAAGTGTTAGGCATCTAGTTCGGACGCACCACCAATTGACGAACGGGGAGACGACTAATAACTCCACAACAATTGTGCTAGCAATATGCGGAATCAATATTCCGAACTTAGTATATTTTGCTCACTCAAGATTATGAGAATATAGAGAGTGTTTGTGTTCTTCTCTCTAAGCTCTCAAAAATTTGCACACTCTACAAAATGTCTCTCCCCTCTCTCCTCAAAACTCTTGCCATCCTTTTATAGCCAAAAATACCTTCCAATAAATTGTATTTAAAAATAGCACTAACAATTATAAATTCTATCTAAAAATAGCACTCACAAATAAATGACATTTAAAAATAGCACTAATAATAGCACTCACAATTTATAATACAAAAATACTATTTAAAAATAGCACTAACAATAGCACTCACAATTTATAATACAAAAATGCTATTTAAAAATAGCACTAACAATTATAAATTCTATCTAATAATAGCACTCACAATTTATGATAAATAAATGCCATTTAAAAATAGCACTAACAATAGCACTCACAATTTATGATAAATAAATGTCATTTAAAAATAGCACTAACAATAGCATTCACAATTTATAATACAAAAATGCTATTTAAAAGTAGCACTAACAATAGCACTCACAATACAAAAATGCTAAAAAAGGGCACTAACAAAGGTGTTAAAAATAATAACAATTATTATTATTACAAGAGTTAAAGAGGTTACCAAACAGTACAAATATGCATAACATATAAATACGTATGACGTATAAATACGTAGAGCATACGTATACATCCGTGAAACCGGGGACTAATTGAAAGAAAAATGTGCAATTAAGCCCTTTTGGTAAAAATTGATTAAATTGGAGGGCAAATTGACCTAATTGCACTTTAAGACTTTAGAATCCAATGTCATAGCTTATAAAAAGTGAGAATTGAAAACTAAAAGACTCGAAAATGATTTTTTTTTTTTTTTAGGCTCGGTTCGGGTTTATGTTTGTGAAGGAACATAGTGACCTGAGCCGAATTATTGAGATTTAAAGTGACACACTTGAAGAGGAAATTAAAACAAAATTATTGAATATTTTTGGGTATTTTTCTGACCACGAATGGTATTTTTCTGATTTTTTTGGGTATTTTTATAATTAAATAAACTTGAAAAATACCGAAAAATATTTTTTGTTCAAAATTGGTTCCTAAGGCTAAACCAAGGCTTCCAAAGTTGATTTTGTGATTTTATGACCTTTTTTGATATTTTTAATTAATTTTAAAGAATAAAAATCACAATAATAAATGGTAAAAAATCAGGTGTCAACAGTCACGCGATTTCCAGCAAAAAGGGGAGAAGCGTGCGTAAAATGTGGCTACCGGTTTTCTGGTGTGCAGACCCGGATTCGCTGGGTCGGGTCGGGCCCGACCCGGAGGATCCGGTCTTGCATTTTCGGTCCAATTAGGATCCAATTCGACCATTCTTTTATGAAATTGAGGCTGGAATTAGGCTTCTCAGTATATTTGACACTCAAAATGGGTATTTTCAGAAATTTTTAGTTCGAAATTGAGTGAAAACCCCAAATTTAGTTTAGGATCCGAAACTGATTTTCTGTTAATTGAAGGTCTAAACGATTGAATCAGTCGAAATTGAGAGCGCCATCGAATCCAGAATGACGAGAAACATAGGGGAGAGGCATTTTATTTTCATGGGTGTTGTCCGAGAGAGTTTAATTTCAAGATTGGTGAAACCGGGGACTAAATTGAAAAGAACTTTATGCAATTAAGTCCTTTTTTTGTCAAAATTGATCAAATTGGAACCCGAATTGACCCAATTGCACTTCAAGACTCTAGATGTCGATGTCATAGCTTATTATAAGTGGAAATTGAGGATTAAAAGACTCGAGAAGGAAATTTTATGCTCGATCCGGGTTTATGTTTGTGAAGGAACATAGTTACCCAAGTCGAATTTTCAGGATTTAAAGTGATCATTCTGAAAAAGGAATTAAAATAAAATTATTGACTATTTTTGTGCATTTTTTCTGACCACGAATGGTATTTTTTATGATTTTGTTTGGGTATTTTTATATTTAAATGAATTCAAAAAAATACTAAAATTACGAAAAATAAAATATTATTGGTTTCTAAGGCTAAGCCAAGGCTTCCAAAGTTAATTTTGCAATTTTATAACTTTTTTTGCTATTTTTAATTAATTTTAGAAATAAAATCGAAATAAAATATGATTAAAAATCATGTGTTAACAGGCTCCCGGACCCGGCCCTGGCCCCGGCCCCGGATCCGGACCCGGACCCGGTCCCTGGCCTCGGTCCCCGGCCCCGGCCCCGATCGCAGACCCGACCCGAGTCCCCGACCCCGACCTTGGTCCCCTTCCCCGAACTCGACCCCGCCCCAGGTCTCCACCCGACCCTTGACCCTGACCCCCGATCCCAGGCCCTGGCCCTAGACCCGGCCCCGGTCCTCGGCCTCGTTCCCCAGCCCCAACCCCATTCGCGGACCCGACCCCGGTCTTTGGCCCAGACCCCGAACCCGGCCCCGCCCCCAGTCTCCTCCTCGACCCCAGTCCCCGGCCTCGACCCCGACCCGAACCCGAAACCCGGTCCTAATCCCAAACCCAGCCCTAATCCCGAACCCGGCCCGGCTCCGGACCCTACCCCGGTCTCAAGCCTGGACCCGGCCTTTGTCCCCGGCCTCGTTCGCTGACCTGGCCCCGGTTCCGGCCTCCGTCCCTGGCCCCGGCCCCGTTCCCCTTCTATTGATAGAAGAAGATGAGATTAAATTAAATAGGTCGTAAATGGGTTTAGACCAAACCCATTAAGACCTATCTATTTTTGCCTTTCTGTTGTAAAACACATTTATGGCTATGGCTAACAAGAGAAATAAGAGTGACCCTTTAATGACCCATTTAAAGATAAATGGGTCTATTTTTAGACCTATTTTGACAAGTCTAATATTAACATTAAACCAACCACTAGGAGCCTTGAAGTTGATATTAGCAGTACCACGGCAATCTCCCCACCGTTGTTCATTCCTGCATCTCTACTTCTAGAGCTGGCAATATGGGTCATAAACTCATATTTGACACATATTTTGTATAAAATATGTCATATATGGGTCATTAATTTTTAAATGGCTCACTAAAAATAGGTCTAAAAGGTTGAAGTAAAATTGAATGGGTCAAACACTTAAACCCATTTTCGACCCATATTTGACCCATAAGCACAACTTCCTTCCACGAGTTGCAAATGGTCCCGGTCGTTGGTCGCAAGCCCTGGGGTGACCGGACCGGGACCGAGACCGGGGCCAAGGGCTGTGAGGGGGACCGAGGCCGGGACCGGGGATCGGGAACTGGACCGGGGATCAGGATAGGGACGGGGACGGGGACCTGGGACCGGGGACCGGGTCCGGGGCAGGGTCGGATACCGGGACCGGGATTAGAGCCGGGGCCGGGGAGCGAGATCGGGGCCGGCGATTGGTGCCGAGACCGACGACCGGATACCGAGACCGAGGGCCAAGACATGGGCCGGGGACCAGGGCCGAGGACAGGGACCGAGACCCGATCCGAGGCTAGGGCCGAGGACCGAGATCGGGTCCGAGGCCGAGGCCCGAATTTCGGGGCCGGGGATCGGATACGGAGACCGAGGCCGGGGCAGTGGCTGAGGACCGGGTCCGAGGCTGGGGCCCGGATACCGGAACCTGGTCGGGGGCCGGGGATCGGGATCGTGACCGGGTCCGGTGACCAGTGCCGAGATCGGCGACCGGATACTAAGCCAGGGGCCAAGAGTGGGATCGGGGCCGAGGCCAGGGCCGAGGATCGAGACTGGGTTCGAGGCCCGAATACCTGGGCCGAGGCCGGGGACTGGGACCGGGGCAGGGTCGAGGCCGGTGACCAGGACTGGGGTCGGGGCCGAGACTAGTCACCGGCCCCAGTCCCGGTCGCTTAAAAAATTTCACTAGATTTTTTATTATATGGAAGTATTTTAGAAATATTATTGTGTTATGATAATATGGGTCAAAACGGGTCTGGTCGGGTATGGGTCAATCGCTGGTCGGGTCGGATATGGGTCTATATGAGTTGGACCATATTCGACACCTCTACCCACTTCCCACAAGAAATTCAGCTACTAATTCCAAATTGATGGGGAGGCAAATCTCAATAAGTACAACCATGATGCAATGGCCATGGAACATTTCGCGGCACACCTTAGGAAGCCTTGCCAATTAATCCGTGGCGGGTCCAGATCAGATTAAAATCCTAACAGGGAAGTGCCTAGGGCCTGTTGGGGGTTGGTTTCCAGGGCTGATTTCCAAGTTCAAAACTTGGAGTAGGCCCAAAAATGAAACAATGAGAAAAAGTAGGGAAGCAAACTGATCGCCGAAAGAACACCAACTTGATGGATGGACAAGCAAAAGTTTCCCTACCTGTCAAGAGCAAGAGCAAGAGCAAGAGCAACTGGAGTACATGAAGCGAGGCATGACCCTTGGTAGAATCTACGAAATATTTTCATTGCAGGCCGGACAGAGTTCGTATTCTGATTGTCCTCCAATCTCCGAATCAAAATCGCGCTTGTCTTCGCACGGGAGTTTGGGTTGGCATGGTTCTCATTTAGTACTAGTAACGTACGCAAAGCGGGAAGCATATAGCCAAAATCCCTTGTGAGCATGCACAGCGTTCAAAGCTACATCTTGAACATAGATGGTATAAAGAGTTTTCTTAGAAAACCATTGATCTATTTGACACTTCCACCTTGAAAAGAACCAGAGAATGCAACTTGAAGCATAAATCAGTTTGAGTTCTCCTCTGAATCTGAAGAAACCAATGCTATCAACACACCGGTCTGCAAACAGTTCGTACATCTAGACAAATTCGAAACCGAAACATCATTCCCAAACCCCCACACTCCCGAAGTGTCAAATGAGACCAAATCCCACTAGGAATAACACATGTTGAAAGATAAAACTGTGCGTAAAACCGTTAGGCCTAAAGCTTGGTTAAACCAACGCAATGCTACTCTCGCCACCTGGAGGCTTGCGGACGCCGCCAAAGTAGTCTCTAGACTCTGCCTTTCCATCAGCAAAGATGTCGTTGCCACTAATCTCTCTCATTTTAGCCGAACTCAGTGATTTCTCTGCAGACGTCGGAGGTGCATCCCCCTTGAAGACGTTGTTTCCAGATAGCTCGGAGAATTTCTTGTCATAGATTTTCTTGGCAGTTTTCATCCCAGGTTCCTCATTAGAGATAATACTGCTCTGACCTCCAGCAGGCTGATGAAGTCAGAGGAACTATCAGTCAGGCTATTGAACTCCATTGCTAAAAAAAAAATAAAAGTGAAGAAACTATAACAGAAGAGCATGTTAAAGTAAATATAGATTTCGCTCACATTAGAGACTTTGACAGAAGTCCGGACATGACGTGGTGCAGGTTCTCCCATGTCTTGATTCATGTCCAATGCCCGTGTAGCCAATGGCCTTGGCAAAATTTCTGGAGGAGGAGCAAAAATATCATGTCCACTCAATTCTTTGCACTTGGCATCACATATTTGCTTTTTCAACTTCATGTCAGAGTCGCTTTCCAATGTTCCGCTCAGTTCTCGCTGCTTTGCAACCTCAGGAAGAGTGGAGGGCTTTTTGGGGGAAATGCTTTCTTCTTCAGCAAACGAGATGTGGCTGATGCCGGCAAGGGCTTGCTAGTAATATCAACCACCAAAAGAGCTCACATGATGGTGGACTCGACACCAATTTAATAGGTCAAAAACAATCAGCATAGTAAAACATACCTGGTACATCCTTATTCCTGTTTTGTTATTTGAAGCAGGGTTAGCACTTCCAGGTTCCAATGAATCATCCTCCCCATTGGCAGCAAAAATCCCACTACCGCTGATCTCTTTCAACTTGTAGCCAGAACAAGGTTTCCTGGAAGATTGCAAAAGCACTATTATTTGGAGAAGACGAGGACAAAGCCACAATAAGCAGTATCAAAGTGCAAAGGCATTGTGAAAGCTTATGAAATTCCCTCGATGAGGAGGATATAAAAAGGTCGCGTGTGTATGAGTGTATGCCCGCGAGCAAACATGCATGCTTGTGTGCGTGGGCGCATGTGTATTTGTTGTCAGATATTCATCCGGATTCTGAATGTCTACGAAATTAGATACATAGATAGATAGACAGACAGATAACCAAGTAACTGGCTTTTTAGATAGACATGTTTGCAGGTGCATGCTTTTGTAATTGTGTGTGTGATGACTTTTCTGTTTGTACATATTACACCTGGATTTAAGCTTTTCCTAATCTAGCAACAAAACAGTTGTTCTCTATTGCAGCACTTGAGAAGGATGTTGGCCATGCATGAAGTGTGACTTATGAACAAAATGCCATCTCGTTTCCATGCATGGACTAAGAACAGCCCTAGTTTTACATGGACTAGAGCTTCTACTGTCACAATAAGCTATTTCACAAAGGGCAAATTGAAAGACATCAAAAAGCAGCTCCCATCAGCTAAGCGCCTGTTACAATTGTATTTAGATCGGAGTGGGGTAGATTGTCAATGGGATGATCAGATCAGAATTTTCATGACTAAAGAAGCTCGGCAGACATTGAAGGAGCCCCACACGATAGTCGCCAAAGAAATGTTACTTCTCAAATCTTGGCATCCAACGAACTTACTCTTTCCATCTAATTAGCAGTAAGGGGAAGAGCCCTTGAATGGAACAGGAGTGACTGAACTATCTCAATTAGACATCAAGGCTCGCAACAGAATCAAGCTCAAGAAAGCAACCAGATTTCTAAGGCCAAGAAAAGTGGTCAAGCTCAACCTACCGAGGCATGTGACCTTCTAAGATCCACCCAATTGATCAAGATTACTCGATCAACAGCCACCACAATAAATTACCCTTCTTTTTGTAAATTAAATGGAGGTGATAAAGATTAATATGAAATGAAGTTTCTGTCCTCATTTCTGGCAGATCGATCACTACAAATCCACATTGAACCCATGTTATACAATCCGACCATGATATCTGAAGAAAGAAAATCCAAAGAAGTGGAGAACACGAAGAATGCGGACAAATAGCTAAAACGGCGGAGAAAAACCAAATTGCCACAACGACCCATTCAGCCAAATGAATCATTGCATTTAAGGGACAAAAATAAAACACAAAACATCATCGAAAAAGAAGGGAGAGGGGAAAAAAAACAAGGAGAGCAGATCTAACCTTTTGTTCAAATTCTCAGCCTCCTCATCAGTCACTTGACCTCCAAACACCACTTTTCTGATCCCATCCGAAGGCTAACCATCAATCCCCAGGACAACCCATTAAAGGAAAGCCAGAACAACCCATTAAAGGAAAGCCAAAGACTAAAAAAAAAAAAAAAAAAAAAACGGGGGGCAGAAGCATACTCATCGCATCAAATAGAAACTAAAAAAAAATGAAAGATCAAGAACGAACCAAAGCAAACGTGTACCTGGTGAGAGCGAGCATTGGAACGAGAAGAAGCCGAACCGTGCGCGACCAAATCGTGGGGAGGAGGAGTCTCCGACCATGTGAGCAGATCTGAAGTGGAATTGTGAGGCTTCCTCACTGGCGTGCTTCTCTCCATTTTTCTTTTCCAACAGCGAACAAGAGGGGGGGAAAAATAAAAAAGAACACCCAAGAAAGAAGTCACGCCAAACAAAACCTTTCACAGAGAAGAAAAAAGAAGAAAATGTCCGAACAGTGACGATGGGTTATTTCTCTGGCAATGGCAAGAACCTGGAGTTTCTTGTGGGCAACAGAGAAGAAGGGAGGAAGAGATAGAAAAGCAGAGGGGAGGAGCGTGAAATGACGGGGTTGACCTCGAGATCTCGAAGATTCGTGTGATGGGGTTTCCTTGCTTTGCCTTTGAGTTTGAGTTTGAGTTTGAGCTGGATATAAGAGAAGAAGATGGGGAAGTGAACAAAACGTATATTGGAGTAGCAGCTACTCTTCTTCCCCTGTCTCTCTCTTTCTCTCCCTGCTGCTCTGCTGCTGCTTTTTTTTTTATAAGCAAAGATAAAGGATTTGAATTGAATGCGCAAAGAGAGAGAGAGAGAATTATTGTATTAACGGATAAATTTTATTCGATGATCTGACCTGCGTATTCTCTGTTATCTCCATTTTTTTCAAACTTGGGTAGAAGAAGAAAGATGGGGTTTACACAACAAACAAATCAACATACGAATTTGAAATTTGGAACCGCCCCCTCCTCCGCCACCATTTGGTGTGCCCAGCATGTGCAAAGCCCACCAAAATCAGACATGAAATTATTATTGCACCCCTAATTGGCTTTTGCCAGAAGGTGACTTAGAGCCCAAATATTGCGCTCTGGTTGAACTATAATCGCATTGTGACCTCCGAATTTGGTATTTTTAGATATATGGACATCCAAGTTCACAACTTTAGTTCTAAGGTTTCCGTATATCAACTAATCGGATGCTTTCTACTATTAGACGACTGGCTTTTCTACGTCTATGGCGGCGTGCGATACTAAGGGCCGAGTTGAAAGAACGTCGGATTAAAAAGCTGGAATCAAGAGAAACTTGCGAGCATGGTATGTCAATCGACCTACCAATTCAACACGGTGAACTCGTGATCGTGAAATCTATTTTGATGCGTCAGCATTGCAGTATTAAAGTTCTAGCATTGTATTAGGAGAACCTAGAGATACTTGTAAGAATATCCATAATCATAAATTGAGGAACAGATGGAGTCTCTCTACATCTTCTTCTTTTTTCCATTTTTGCAGTCTTTTTTCTCTCATTTGGAAAAAGGACAAAAAAAAAGGCTGGATCTCATAAACCTGAACGGCGCTTCGATGTAGTGGAACGTGGGCCTAATTTTCTACAGCCCAGGCTCGGTGTGGCTCTTGACTAGCCCACGTGCTCGAAGCCTGTTCGGGTGGGCCGGGCCGAAGCATGGGCCACATAGGCGGAAGCCCAGGTGCGGATGGGTCGACCCGAGGTCGGCTTCACCATTGGGAGCGAGCAATTGAGGTCAACGCTACGTCAGCAGTCTGACCAAAAAAACCAAAAAAGAGTGAGCAGAAACTCATGGGGGACTCTCTAACTCAGACCTTACCAAAACATCCAAGACCATTACGTAAGTGATAGAATAATGCTAGGTATACCAGAGTACGTATTGGAAGTTTCGTTTTACAAATTGAAATTGCAAATGCACGTTGGGCGATAAATATGGTCCGCTAATTTCCATGTTCATTGTCACCGCAGACTTCCAAACTATCATATTACTTGATAAAAGCACTGTAAGTCGAGATCCTAGCTCAAGTATCGTTACACTATGACTTCAATTTGTTCAAACGGACAGGAACCGTCTTTTTTGAGATATTAAAAATGAATAATACCTATTTAAAAACGTGAACGAAACGAGCTTTTTTATCAGCCCGTGCAGTCTCGTGCAGATGATACGTAACGCAAATTAATATGCGTATGCCCGGCATATTCGTTGGTGTATACACACACAAGCGGTTCTTAAATGGGATAAGATAAGACTACCGGTACAAGCCCGGCGTGTCAATACCTAAAAGGTTTTTAGTAAGTAGTAGTCTTCCAATGCACTTGTCGAGTGACCAATCAAGGGACTGGAATGCACCGATGGAACTTGTTTTATACGCATTCAATGCTTCAAAACTTCAAAAACAATCCCTACACAATAACATAAAAAATGAAAAATAAAATAAAAAATTTCATTCCAAAAAGTCATGCGGTTGCCTAGCCCAGACAACCATTTAAATTTGTTAGGACACTAACGTTATTTTTGGGTGAACAGACAGCTGGGCGTTTCTTCCTTAAAAAAAACTGTCGACCCCAGTCGGGGAAACCAAACAAAACGTTATTTCTGCGCGACTTCCTCTGTTGAGTCTGTTCCTCGTTACCTCAGTTGAGAGAGAGAGAGAGTTATGGCGACGCTCAGCGGCAGCAACTTCGTCACCGTGGCTCGGCCGAGTCAACTCGGTTCCCGGAGGCGTGTCGCTTCGACCCTCGTGCCCAGCTCCTCGATCTTCAGTAAGCGCGTTCATGCTGCGAAAGTAGTGAGAGCCTCCGTTCAGACGGCGACGCAGGTGCGATGCTCCATCTCTCTTTCCTTTTTGCTTTGCGTTTTCGCACATCATGTTTCGGTCCAAGGATATGTTAGATCTTGAGCAGGGTAGGAGCAATTCAAAAGTGAAAACGAAATGACTAGAGCAAAAACAATGCTTCTGAGGTGGCGATCAAGTTTCTACCGGATTTTGTGTCCCTCAATTTGATCATTTATATCCTGTCTAGAAGCCGTGGTGCTGTAAAAAAAAAAATTATGCAATTTGATCCGTTTTCGCTACGGAATTGCGTGATTTGAAGTATATAGTGCTCCCCTTGATGCATTGTCTGGCATTCTGACTTAGTAGTGAAGGTCGTCAATTAATTTCAAGTGGAAAGGCGAGTGAGGAGTCTGAAAAGTCAAGCGCAAGACTACCTCATCCTTCGATATCACATGTATGTCGGAAAATCGGGGATGTATGAAGAATCATCCGAGGCATTTATAAACAAAGATTCATTTAGTCGCTTAACATGGTCAACTCTGATCCCAACATATCTGCAAGGATCAACAGATTCCAACACTTTGCAGCTAGAAAATTGGCTCCTGGTTTGATTCAGCAATTTGCTTGTGTTGCAGGATCCTATTGTAGCTGACAAGGAGGTTACCTCCAAGAAGAGCATTTTAGCTTGTCCGATTTGTTACAACTCTCTAACGCATGCGGGTCCAGCATTATCCATGTAAGTCCATTAATTCCTCAGGTACATGAAAGCTAATGGGGGGACATTTACATAAATCACAACAGATCTTAAGCTCTCGGTTTGGATTCGTTCGACTCAGCTCCATCGTCATATGACTTCATTGTTTCTGCAGGGATACTGTGCCTGAGTCTACTTTACTATGTAGCACCTGTAAGAAGACATACTTCGGCAACAAAACTCATCTCGAGCTTACAGCCTCGAGTGGAGCCAAGGAATATACTGAAGCCATGGCCCCGGCCACGGAATTTTTCAGGTTTGTGGGATTTGTTCTTTTTCAGCAGGTGTAACATTCGAGTCCATTGACCCTTGTACTTGCGTAGGATAACATTCAAGTGCATTGATCTCATGTATTCCAAGTCCTATTCTGCTCTTAATGATGTCGAGGATGAATGTGATGAGATGTTTATATGCCTAAAGCGCAATTGTCGTGTATCATATTGATCGTTTCAGGTTACCACTGATCTCATATATGTATGAGAGGGGCTGGCGTCAAGGCTTTTCTGCATTGGGAGGATGGCCTGGTCCAGAAAAGGAGGTTAATCACAATCCCCTATTTCATGATTCCGTCGTCATTGTATTCCCAAAAAAAACAAGACAAGCAACGAGTTTCCTGGTAGAATTATTCTAGATTTTATCTCTGTCCACTAAAATGAACTTCATTATGAGTCGAGACAAACAACATAGCCGTTTGAGTTCAATTATCTAGCTCAATGCAAATGTCTCTCTGTATAATAGGGAAAACAAAATGTGAACTGTCTAGCTGCTGCTGATTATAGCTCAACTTATTCGAATGCTTCTTGAAGAATACAAGCGAGTTGTTTCATTTAGTTGGAATCTCTTTTCTGCACTTGCTTATCAACTCCATGACTTTGATTGCAGTTTGAGTTGATTAAAGGATATCTTGAGCCCGTCTTAGGTGGGAATATCATTGATGCTAGTTGCGGTAGTGGTCCATTTGCTAGGCTCTTCGCCAAGAGTGGGCTGTTTTCCCTTGTTGTCGCGCTTGACTACTCAGAAAACATGCTCCGGGAATGCTATGAATTCATTAAGCAGGAGGAGAACTTCCCAAAGGAGTGAGGCTCTGACCCCTATCTCATATAGTTTGGCGGTTGCGACTCCATCTAATTTATGCGCAATAAGAAGAAATCTAGAAGGATTATTTGGCTAAATCTTTCAATTTGCTTTAGGGACTTGATTCTCGTCAGAGCTGATATTTCAAGACTCCCTTTTGTTTCGAGTTCTGTCGATGTTGTGCATGCCGGTGCTGCTGTTCATTGTTGGTCTTCTCCTTCATCAGCTGTAAGGATCTTCTAGTTTTTTCACTCCTGTTTTTTTTCCCCTGTCGTAGGAGTGGCACTTCACTCATTCGTACACTCGAGACTCTTTCACCAGCAGAAAGCAGACAATATGTTGTACTAATTCTCGTACTTTCACTAGCATATGATATCCCATAATGCCCTTTTGGTGTTGTAGGTCGCTGAAATAAGTCGAGTTCTACGGCCTGGTGGAGTATTCATTGCGACAACCATGATCTATGACGGTCCTTTTGCTCTCAATCCTTTCCTGAAACCTATGCAAAGGGTATGTCAATTGAACGAGTACTTCATATATCTCTATTCTGAAACACGATGTTGTGACGCACACTATATGGAAAAGATGGTTGGCTATCTCCGATTCTTGTTCTGGTTAAGATGTTTCTCTCCTCGAGTGACGCGACCGAACTTTGCGAGAGTAAGCTAAGATTCACACCTGATATTGGTGATCTGTATGGAAATGTAGAATATGTTCCGGATGTCAGGAAGCCAGATTTTCCTATCAGAACAAGAACTGGAAGATCTCTGCAAAACATGTGGACTGGAAGATTTTAAATGTACCCGGAATCGGCGTTTCGTGATGATATCGGCTACAAAACCCAGCTGAACGGTTGATGGTCTCTTCAGCGCCAATCTTCACCATCAATTTGCTTCAAGAAAAGTGCATTTGAGTGTTGTTTTGTTGTTTCTCTTGTTGGAAACCATAACCCTGCCTTGGTGCGATTACAGCCTTACAGGCATGTAATGCACATAACCTGTCCGTTAACAATCTATAGTAGACTTGCCTCTTAAATTATTTTTAGGTTTGGTATCTCTTTTTCTTATTGTGCTTTGTCCCATGTAGTTTCTCTGCAATTTAAATATTTCAGCTTTGAGTCACATTTTTTTCTTTTCTAAAAATTTACACTCTTAACACTTCTTAAGCGTTTTGAACCGCCATCTAAAAGTCCTTTCTTCCAAATTGCCATCTAAAAATTATGAGCATGCTCATTTCCCTGTTTAGAATCTTGAAAATTTTCAATTGATACATAGGATGATAAAATTAATAACAAATTTCAATTTGCTAAAGGTTATATTTTTCTCTCCAGTTCTGTTGAGGGAAGGGAGCCCATCGATAGTTTGGGGGTTATTGTGATGAGACATGCACATGGGAAACCCAACACGAGGCTGAATCATTGGTGGGTCTACAAAGTTCCCAACATGTGTAAAATATAAACAAATGAATAGCTTTAAAAGATGCTCTTATTGGGGCCAACTGCAATATTCCACTTTCATTTCAGTTTTTCAGACGACTCCTCATTCTCTGAACGTTGTTAGTTTGGAAGTCCACACTGACAATTCTGTCATTTTCAATGTACCTTTTATGAATGCTGAAGTTGCACTCATATGGAACAGTAATCTGGTGGGCAGCAACTGAATTGATGCTGGGTCTTGGAGACAGATACTTACCCACAGATGACAGAGAGACTTAGATAGCTAGGATATACCGAGTAAACAAAGATTATTCTATGTTCAAAGAGTTGTTAATAGAGGCATTGCAGGCAATTCAACCTTAATCATGTGAGGTGAACCGTTCCGTTGGCGAGGCTCGAGTGCTGTTGGGAAGCATTGCTATGGTTGAGGCCCACCTCGGCAATAGTTGAATCTCTCCTGTTTCTGATGCAGGGAAAGAAACAACTGATGGCAAATTTTCACTTTTCAGTCCTGAGAGGCCTATGCCGGCCACCGTCAATTCCCTTTCTTACAAGCACAAACATGGTTTGTTAGTTCAAATCTAGTGTAAAAGTCCTAGTTCTAGAGCTGTTACTGTGCCTCTGAAATAATGGGCCCCGATCAGTGGGAAGCTACTGTTGCATAGAAAAACAAGGTTTGATAGGTTTCAGTTTGGCAGGACCAACCGTAAGGAAAATCATAAGGTTGCTCTATACAGTATTTAGGTCCTTGACTTTTTCGTATGTCTTGGGTAGAGATATTGGTATAGTAGAGTCTTCGATTGGATAATTGCTATGGTATGGAGCGATTAATCTATCAAGCTTGATCGCGGCCTTAAACATTTGAATGAAATCAAGCGCAGCTAGATATGTTAACGGTCGAACTTAGGTCTCTCGATGATCTCCGTAGATGAGCTTCTGCAGCATGAAATGCTCAATTCTAAGAAAAAGTGGCTGTCACATGTTCGTTGTTTTAATGTTGGCCCATCCTGGGAGATGAACTTGTCTCTGCCAACTCTTACTTTTTCCCCTCTACAGAGTCACTGGAAAAGCAAGCTTTGCCCCCTCAAACCATGCTGCGTTTCCCTGTCAGTTTGTTTCTCTTGCAGAATGTCCAAATGGAAAGAACAAATGGAACTATCCTGATGTTCCTGATACGCTAGACGAAAAAGTGGAGACTGGTGCTGCACGGCAACATCGGTCGAGCATATCAGGCATGGATTCCTCAGGAAATGCAAAATATCAAAACTCTCCAATGCTCAAATTATCGTCGTGAAGGTACAAATGACAATCCTCTGTTCGCGTTCCACCAGTTTGTCTATTCGACTAAAGCATATTCCTAACTCTCTTTCTTTGTGCATAAGACTCGGGCTTTACTAAGTAAAAGGACCTCATTGTCAAAATATTACAGAATATGCAGAAGAAGTTGGAGATCAAACAATCGAAGCCACGCAATCTTTATATAGATCAATGAGGACAATCCGAGATTGACACTGATGCTGATAGGATACCAGGAAGCTGTACAGTTGCAATCAATGTTAAACCGTGGTCGAAAACGATAACACTTCCAGTGATTGGTATTAGCAGTCCTCTGTCCCGTGGGAAGACAGAATATCTGGAGAAGCAAAGCACAAGAAAGCAAAAAAGGAAGAAGGAAACAAAATAGAAAACCATATAGCTGCCAACATCAACTCTTGGAACTTCGACTTCTCAAATGTGCATCTCTCTGTCCGCCGGTGACCCAAGTTTCCTTCGCAATATCGGTTGAGATATTATAGTAATCTGCATCGTATCTCATCATGAAGCACTCTTTCTGCTTCCTCTCCTCCTCTTCTTCCTTCTTTGCCTCGTCGATTAGCAATTTCAAGTTCTTCTTAGTCTCTAATTCTCTATCCGCTTCTCGCTCGAACTTATTATCTCCACAATTCTCGCCTTGTTCATGTTCTTCTCCTTTGACCAGCCAGGCCTTTGCCGGAGCAGACCGACACCGCATAAGCAGCAGAGCATTCGGCGGAGGAGCAACAGGTGCATCAAAACACCCGTCATCCCAAGACCTTCCTTTCTCTTTCCTGTCGTGTTTGGACGAGTCTTTGATCTTGGTATTGCCCTCCTGTAACACCGTAAACCATTTAGAGAATGTGGTCCTTGAAGTCTCGCTGCTATCATTTCCGTCTATTGCCACGCGGTCGTTGTGATGGTCACGGCATTCGTCGTCTTCATCAACTTCCTCATCACTAGTGATCTGTGCATCAGGAAAAGAGCCAAAACATCGAAATTTAAACTTTATGTTCCTCAAGCATGTCAAGAACTGCATTATGTCCTTGTTGAAGCCAAGCGCTTCCCCCCACGTTGGCCTCTTCTTACGCTTGTCATCGTTGTGAATCCTCTCGATCTCCGCCATCACCGACTGCCAGCTCTTGCAAGCTCCAGTCTTGGTCCTGACCTTGATCTGCCCGGCGCACGTGACTTTCGGGGAGGTCGGCTCAGACGTCACCGGGCCAATTTGCTTGGTTTTGACCCACAAGACAGGGCTTGCTTGGGCTCCTCTGGTGAAAGACTTAGACCGGCGATGGCGGTGCCGCGGCGGCTGGTGGTGTTGGTGGTGGGAATGGGGGTGGAGTTTGTTGGGCTCCGAGGGCCTCGCCGGGCTACTAACCTGCTTCGGCATCAGCTGTAAGTGAGCCCTAGGAGGGAAGCACACTAGGAAATCCGTTGAAGGAGCTCCTCGTTTGGTTGCTTCTCTTCTTCTCATGGTGTCTCCTCTGTTTTCCTGTTTCTATCTTCTATCTAGGACTTCCTTCTTTGCCGGCTAAGTTTTGTGACTCGGATGATCTTTGGGAGCTGGTTCTGGACCGTGTGTGCTTTTTTGGGCTTTTGAGGTGTGATTTGCTGGTGGGTTTTTAAAGAAAGTTTGGAGGGAGGAAAGGGGAGGAGGGACAGCTTTTTCTCTTTGCCTTTCTCCCCTGCTCTTTCTTTGGGTTTCTTTCTTTTACAATTCGTTAGTTCATTGGGGTTGGTTTGACACTGCTTTTTGCTTCCCAATTGAAATGGGGTCACGGTTCAAGGGGAGTTTCTTTCTTGGCCTTTACCCTTTCTTTTTTTCCATGCCAGACCCTTTAAATATTTGCAAATGATGCGAGGTATATCGAGATCGGACTACAAAATTCGTACGCGTACCGAACGTAAGCCGGTCTTTAAACAAGGGGTTGATGCTAAACTCTTAAGAAGAATCTACCTCACCGGTTAGTGTGTTTAATCTTGCAAATCAATGCTTGTATACTTTAGCATTGTTTAATGTAAGTGGCAAGATAGATCAAAGTTAACAAAGCCCACCACGCTGTCCTACCCCCCTCATCTTCTATGCCTTGGCCAGATCATGTTCACTGTCCATTTCCAATGGCCACTGGTACATCAGCCACCACTCAATTGCACTCTCCTTTTTAGCTTTACCTTTACCACTTTCAACTGGTAGTGTGATTCAGATTAGCTCGTTGTCGGAGGATACTTTTGTCGCAGTTTCTCAGTCAAACGTGGAAAAGGTTGGACTTAACTCCGAGCCCAACCAGTTGAGGGTGTGGGGTTTTTTTTTTTTTTTTTTTTTTTTGGAATTGGCGAATATTTCGGGGATCCTTGTTTCTCACACTGGGTACACCCATGTGAGTTTAGGAAAACCAAAAACAACATGTGACCCATGAGCGCGGGATGCGGGGGCAGCGTCCCCGACACGGGTGTCCCCCTGCCAGGTCAGTGGGCGGGGCTTCCGTTGCCCGATTAGCGGACGGCTGCCCCGCTCGCCGGTGAGCGGGCGGGGGTTCGGGGGCAACGCCCCCGAAACCTCAACGGATTTGGACTTTTATTTAAGTTAACTCGTATGTTGTGGGCTTAATAGAGGTTTCGCTAGGTTTAGGTTTTGGGCCCGTTTATGGCATATATATTTTGCTCGTTTATGATGATCATTGTAACGAGTTGAGTGGCTATAAACCGAATATCATAGTGAAATCTCTTTGCAGGACATAGCCATATTCTAAGGTGAACTTTGGTAAACTGTGCGTCGTTCAATTTTTCTTGATCCTCTGTTTGAATGTTCTGATTCGGTTGCAATAAATCTCATCATTTTTGAAGTATCATTCTCCTCTATAACGACGCAAAAAAAATGTCTGTCTAACTAGGGGTAAGCATCTAGGGTAGAATCGGGAATCAAATCGAAACGGTCATAAGAACCAGTCTAGTTCCAGCTTCCCAATATTACCGGTCTAGTTCCACGTTCTAAAAAAATTGGAACCAGTAATGTGCGATTCACTCCCTGCGTGGGAATCGAATCGAGAAGCATGAACCTTTTTTACGTTACGTGTTTTGAATTTGTTATTGTTTATTTTATTTCATGTGTTCATCTTTTATGAATTGTTATTATTGATAAATGGGGATTTTTGTTATTGCGTTCACTTTCATTTTGCTTGACTGAAAAGGAAGAAAAAAAATTGAAGCAGAAAAAATAAATAAGAAATTGGTCGGTTCTTGGGTAGATTCAAGAATCGACCTTGGAACCGATTGATAGGATAGGTTTGAAGTTTCAGGGCAGGGTAAGTTTCAAGTTCCAAACCAGTCCCGAGGCTCCAGATCTCAAGGTAGAATTTAGACCGATCCTGAAATCGATTATCCCTAATTTGTGCTGCATATACCTAGCAAAAACCGGCAGTTGAAAGTTGTTGATATAGGAAAGAGTAGAGTAAAAACGAGTTGCGAAGCCAACTACTTGTTTTGTGTATGGGACTCGGACAATTTAAAGATAGGAAGCGATTTGGTTTGGCCTGCTTCGTAGAGAACGAATAATGTAAGCTAAAGGAAATCATTTGGTTTTGCTTCTTTTCGTTTAGAGAATGGGCGGACGGCCCCCCCCCCCCCTACGATATGATAAGTCAATATAAAAGTGGATATCAACATGAAGTTAGATTCGATTCTAGCGAGAGAAAAATTATTGGTTTATCGACTTTTTTTTTTTTTCTCGTGACTATCCCAATTAATAAGAGGAGAATTCTTAGGGGGCCACCGAGAAAGTTCGCGAACGAGGAATGAGGATGCAATTATGGTTGCGGCTAGCAATCGAGAGCATGCGAGAGGGAGTTTGGACCCCCTCCTCAACCCCATTACCCACACCTTTGCGTGTTCGGATGAGGATCTATTTTAGTTTAGGGCCCCCTCCCCCACTCCTCCTCGCCTTTTGGTTTTGGGACCCATTCGACCTTTCGAACGATGAGCGAGACTCGCGGTACTGTTGTGGGAAGATGTTCAGAAAAGCTCGCCGGGAACGCTCGTCGGCGAGAGGCGATTGGACTCGATTAGTGTCGTGCGATGGGACGATGTGACCTTCACGTGATCCATGGACTTGGGGTGGGGGTGGTCCATGCGAAGTGAAGTCGATAAGCTTTGTGAACCTCACGGAGTTCGGTTGCTTCGAAGAGAGAAGGAAGTTTTCGAGTGCAAAAAGCAAGAAAAGCTGCGCCAAAAGCGAGCAAATCGAATGTGAGAGGCATTGCTTGATGGGGAGGGGAAAGGGGGTGCATGTGCTCCGCTCGATCCGGGGATGCATATTGCATGTAATCGATTCGCTTTGTGGGGGAAGAGAAGTGAGGGACTTGGCTTTTCTTCCGGACCCATAAAGATTCCTCCTGACTCCTCCTCCTCCTCCTCCTTTCCCATCATTTCGTGGACGCCGCCCTTATTCTTTTCCCTATTCTCTTTCCCCAGCAAAGTCTATTTTACAATGACTTGGATTAATTTCATGGTCATCTTTTTCACTGAGAATATACGCCGGCCAACCCGGATGTGTCACTCGGTATTGCACCGAGCGAGGGGTGTCCGGTGAGTCGGCAAAAGAGACCCGAGTTTTCCATGTCCCAGGTGCTTGCTAGGACCGCCTGGCGCGTTGATCCTTGGCGCCGTGCGGTTTCCCGACGACACCCAACGGACCACCGCTAGGGACGGTTTCCTATTGTAGAATGGCCCAAGTTTAGGCTTGATATTTGACAAAAGATTGGTGCGCTTCCCAGTTCGTGTTGATCGCATTGATCAAGAAAGGGCCGCTGCCTCCCCTCACACCCTGGATGTAAATGTTAGATTCGTACGGGCCTCGGGCCTATTGGTGCTAATAAGCCTTTCTAGATCTTCGCCCGATGGGACTGAAATGATGAAACCGACCCAAGAATTCATGACAATATATGGTATCATCCAACATGTTTTCATTGTCTTTGGGCCAATTTGGTCCATGATCAAGTCTAGGACTCTGACCTTACATCCCTCGGCAATATGCTAACGCGACGCTGTGTGGCAATGATTTTCCGGCATGCTCTTGACAAAATTGTTGAGAGTAGGTTTTGCCTCTCACCTGAGATCCACACAAAAAGTATTAGTTGCTAGTATATGGATTGTCAGGTCCTTTTGGAAGAGCGGAATCTGACTTTGGTTTTTTTTTTTTTTCGGAACCAACATCTTCATTTAATATGAAAAAGTATTTTTTTCGTACATAACTTCAAGACATATATGCGAATCCCACAAAGCAAGTGATTGACACCTGACTTTTTGACCAAGTCTTTTTCAGCTTTATTTTGAAAAAAAAAATCACAAAAAATCCATAAAAAGTCAAAAAAAATTACAAAATCAACTTTGGTGGCCTTGGCCAAGCCTAAGGAACCATTTTTGACAAAAAATAATAAATTTTCATATTTTTCGCATTTTTTTAATATTTTCAGAAATTAGGAAAATACTAAAAAAATCAAGAAAAATAACATTTGAGGTCACAAAAATATGAAAAAATAGCCAATATTTTTCTTTTAAATCCCTTGTCTTTTTGACCTCACAAAATGTCCAAAATCAAATTCAATTGTATGTGTTCCTTGGTAACACATATGATCGAATTTGAGAAAAAAATATCAATTGAGTCTTGTTTTTTGCAATTTTGGCATTTTTAAGGACCTTGACATTCAATCTGATTGTCCCCCACTTCAATTTAGCCCAATTGTTCGAACAAATTGCTCAATTGCATACTTAATTGCATTTTAGTCCTTGAAATTGGGCATAATTGAAATTACTTTCAATTCAAGGACTATAATTGCAAATTAAACATACTACCCAATGGGTTTCACCATTTTGAATCGATTGGCATAGGTAATTTGGCCCAATTTGATCATTAGAGCCTTCAATTGCACAATTCCCCAATTTGTAATTACATGAAAATTTGGGGTTTTTATAAAAATTGATATGAACTTTTGGGCAAAATTACATTTTTAGATAAAATTCATGCCCTAAAATCGATTCTGAGGTCCAATTACAAATATTTCCCATTAATTTGCGTTTAATTTGGAAAATTGTAAGTCGGAACCGGTGAGACCGCCGGTCGAACCGGTCCGCTACAGTGTCTTCTTTTTCCTCAGTTTCCTGCGCAAATGAACAGTGCCGAGCTTAATTTTGGTGACAAAATTGATGGTCCAATCGACTACAATTGAAGATGCAATGGTGGGCGTTTGATTCCTTAGGCATTTACCCGTCGATTGACACCAAGATCACGACCAATGGTCGCCGGAGGAATGAGTAATCGGCCGGTCAAGGCTGCGGCACCTGCGAAAGTCAACGACGATAGAATTTGGATGAATTCGCCCAAATTCGTGCCAAATGCAATCGTCGGGGGCCCCGACCAGAATTGCCATTTGATGCCCGTCGTCCCCGACGCCGATCGAACCTAAAATCACGTGGTAACACGTGCTATTTGAGTCGGTTGAAACTCCCCAAATCGGCGCCAAAAATTGGAGAAGCTATATAAGCCTGCGAAGGCTTTCAGTTAAGGAGATTGGTGAGTTCAGTTAGCAAGGGCAAAAACAGAATCGAAAAGAGAAAGAGAACGAAAGAGAGAGAGCTCCCCTCCATCGCCATTGTCGAGGGTTGAGCTCGAACTTGTAGGGCGCTGGTTGGACCGTCTCCGGCCAAACTGAAGCCAAAGAAGACTGCCAGAAGGTCGTCTAGTGTGCCAGGAAGCGAACGCCACCGATCGCGCCGCCTGAAACCGCGGAAATAGGTGAGACGTAGCTTCAAGCTCTTCACTGTGCATCAATGGCGACTTGCCTGTTTCACGTTCTTTTTTGCGATTTGTGTGTGCGTTTCCTTCCCTGAACATCACTGACCATACCCGCATCTTGATTTTGCATCGATTTTGCCTGAACACCTTGAATCGAGTCTTCGAACTTAGCTTCCATAGCCGACCACTATTCATACTTGCCTAGCCCAATCTAGGCCGTGCGAGCTCGATCGGAGCTCGAGGTAAGTCTTCTGTACCTCCTGCTAGACATGGCCATTTGGGCCCGTAGACCTGGAACCGGCCCGTTGATCGGCCCGTTGACCGGTCCCACGGGCCCGAACCGAAACCGGAACCAGCCCGTTGACCTGTCCCACGGGCCCGAACCGGAACCGGCAAAAAAAAAGGGGGGGGTGGCGTGGGGGGCAGTGGGCCCCCCCTCGCCCGCTTGGCAGGGGAAGAGCCTAACTCTTCCCCAACGGGCCGAGGACCGTTGGCCTTGGCCCGTTGCGAATTTTCTTTTTTTAAAAAAAAAAATCTATAAAAACCTCACAATCCCTCTTTATTTTTCTCACAATTTCTCTCAATTCTCTCCAATATTCTCAAGTCTCAACTCTCAAGTCAAATTCTCTCGGTCCGATATTCTCTCTAAATTCTGTCTCAATTCTTTGAATCAACTTTCCGATCAATTCTCTCAAAAAATGGCAAGTGGAAGCAGAAATACTAGAAAGGGAAAGAGCCCGATGGAGATGGGAGAATCCGATTTTCCTGTTCATGAATATGATCATCGTGAATATGCATCTTGGGAAGACGACGATGTTCCCAATCCCAACGTCGAGCACGTCGCAACGCAAGAAAGTCTTTATCCTCCTACTGCTACTGCCACTGGTGTCGAAGGATCGTCGATACCAAATGAGCCGGCACGGAAGAGCCGAGAATTCGACTTATGGCTACACTTTGACAAAGTGTAGAATGAAAATGAAGGTAAATTTGATATAAGCTGTAAATATTGTCCGCAAAAATACAAACTTGGTAAAATAGATGGCTATGGAACATTTCGTCGGCATTTGACGAAAAAACATCCAACGCAAGTGGGGATCGACACTAGCCAACAACAAATTTCCGGGTTCGCCATTCCTAACCCTCATCCTTTATTCCGTTTCACTAATGCACTTTATAAAGAAACATTAGCTGAATATGTTTCCCTTGAGCATGCTCCGTTTAATACTGGTGAAAATTTTAATTTTAGATATTTAGTAAACACTGCACTGGTTCCGCAAGCACCATCTGTTCCGAAAACTACTCTTAAACGTGAACTTAAACGAATTTATAAAGATCGAAAAAATAAATTGAAAACATTTTTTGAAGAATTCAAAGGACGTGTACATATAGGTAGTGATATTTGGAGTGATTCTTGGAATATTAATTCTTATATGGGTGTCACGTGCCATTGGATAGGTGATGATTGGGTTATTCAAAAAAGACTTCTTGCATTTCTAATTTTTCCTGAAAGGCATACGGCCTATAATATTTATAGAATAATTAGGCAAGTTTTAGAAGAATATGGTTTGATTAATAAAGTTTTTTCAATTGGTTTTGATAATGCCGCCGCAAATACTGCTTCCATTCCTAAGTTAGAAAAAATGTGTAAACCCTCTTTTGGCGGACAATTTTTTCACATTAGATGTGCTTGTCATGTTTTGAATTTATGTGTTCAAGATGGTTTACGAATTCTTGTAACTTCTCTCCACCCAATAAATAGTGCAATTAGATTTTTATGGAGCCGCCCTCAACTTATGAAAGTGTGGGGAAAATTTTGTAAAGAAAATAGGAGAACGGCAAGAAGGTTTCCAAAAGATGTTTCTACTCGTTGGAATTCTACCTACGAGATGCTTCTACAAACTTTTGATTACAAAGATTTATTATGTTCATTTATTTCAAATAATGTTCCTGATATTGCTTTACTTCCGCAACATTGGGACGTTTGCAAAAAAAAAAATAGATTGTTTGAAAATTTTTAATGATGCTACTAAAATTTTATCTGGTATTTATTATCCTACTACGCATTTATTTTTAATAGAGTGCATTAATATTGCTAATGTTTTTAATGCATATGAAAAAGATACTGACTTAGCTTCGAGTATTTTAGTAATGCGAGAAAAATGGTTGCATTATTATTTAAACATTCCTCTTGTCTATTTAGTTGGTATTGTTTTCGATCCACGTACTAAATTAGATAGTTTATTAGATTATCTGACTGCTTATTATTATGATTGTTTACATTTGGATGAAGTAATAAATATTTCAATTATACAAGTAGATGTTAAAGAAGCTATAGTAGCATTATATAATGAATTTTGTAATAGATATGGTTTAAGCGATAGTGGATATGAATCTGCCCAGCATATTGTCTCAGAAAGTGATGCGGGTATTTCACTACTTAGTAGAGGGTATAAAATGCTCAAGACTAGGAAAAAAAAACTTAAAGGGACATCAACATGTAGTATTTCCGAATTAGAAAACTATTTAACAATTTCTTTTGAGTTTAGCGATTCAGAAAACAACGCAGATTTCAAGATTCTTGAGTGGTGGAAGAATCATTTAACTCAATTTCCAGTTCTCTCCCTCATCGCGAAACAAATATTAACGACCCCTTCTTCAACAGTGGCGGTTGAACAAGCATTTAGTGCTGGAGGATTAATTTTGGGCCATCGCCGTTCAAGATTAAGTCCGGAAAGTGTGGAGTGTCAAGCTTGTGTCGATGATTGGACAAAGGCTAAATTTCGCCAACAAGAGTTGGATCGAGAACACGAATTCTTCAGTGATGACTGTGGAGATACTACCACCACCACAACGGGTAGCGACGATTGACGATGAGGTAAGTTGGGGGTTACCCAAGGTAAGAGAACTACATGGGCTTTGATTCTTATATCCCCAAGAAGATATGTAGGCGCTTAATGATAATTCATTAAGTTCAAGCCCATTCATTCTCTCTTTTTTTTTTTCCAAATTTTATTACAATGTACAATTTAATTATAATTTGTAATTTATTTATTTTATTTTATTATTTTAAAAATAAAATTAAAAGTTCGGAACCGGAACCGGCCTCTAAAGGGCCGGTTCCTGAATCGGAACCGGCCATGTCTACCTCCTGCCATGTCAATCTATAGATGAATTGATCTGATTTCGTGTAGTCTGCGTGATGGAGCTTCCATGGCCGTACTCTGCACTTTGCTCGATGCTTGCGATTTTGCGAACGATGTGCTGCGATTCTTAGATATGTTAGATTAGGGACGATCATGAGTCGATTGCCGTTGGTCTCGCACGATTTCATCAAGAAGCCACCATTGGATCGTCATCGGGGATCCACAGCCGTTCGTTCAGTCGTAGTCGAGAGGTTGAAGATGATGCGTACGTGGCAAGGTCAACGAGTCAGCGTCCTAGGTGGCGAGGTGCCATTGGTCCACGCTAGCGTCGAGTCAGCTCGACCATTAGTCTGTTAGGACAAGTCAGCGTTAGATCGAACGGTCTAGGTTAACCGAGTTTATTAAATGGGGACCGTCCGATTAGAAATTAGGATAATTCGAAAATAGTTTTTAATCAGAAAAGCAAAACTGGTTGAAACGGCACCGTTTAGGTTAGTAGTAAAGCGGCGTCGTTTAGGTTAAGTGGGTATGGACGGTTCAGATCAAGTCCTATGTTCTAATTGTGGCCGTGGATTTAGTAAGTCAATCAAACGATCCCGAGAGAGTCATCGTTTAATCTAGGCCATAGGTCCTAGTAATTAGATCCAATGGGAGTGGATTAGCCACGTGGTCCATTAGGGACCGTCGGATTAAATCCGAATAATCAGAAAAAAAAAGGGAAACGGCGTCGTTTCGGCGTGTTTGGTTTCGCGAGTCCGGGTCTGGGCCGGGTTCCGGCCCGAGTGGGGCAGGTCGACCCGGTCCGAAATATTTCTTTTTTAAATAAAAAAAATCGGAAAATGATTTTTAAAAAATAACAAAAAATCCTAGAAAATCCTAAAAAATGCTAGAAAATCAAAGAAAATTTCAAAAAAATATGGAAAAATTGTGGAAAAATTCTAGACGTTCCAGAAACCCCCAAAAATCGAGGATTGACCACAGACAACTGGTCAACCCTATTTTTGGGGTCTCTTATCCGTTCTTCCAATAATCGACGATTATGCCCTTTAGGGGTAATTCGTCCATGCTTTGTATTTTGAGATTGGTCGAAAATGCCTAGATTAGGATAGGGCCAGTAAGGTGGCGAGTCCTTCTGCGAGGGTTTTCAAATCTCATCATTTTCCCTGAAATGACGATTTTACCCCTCAAAGGGTAAGTCGCCTTTCCTGTTCCAATAAAATTTTTGGAAATTGCTTAAAAATAGGATTTGGGTCAGGTGGTCGACCAATCCTAAAGTTTAAGATTTTCAACCCCCGTCTTTGTCGAAAATGACGATTTTACCCCTCTAAGGGTAAAATCACTTTTAAATTCAAAAAAAAATCCTGAAAATTCCCGAAAAATAGGAAATGGGTTGGATTGATGGCCAATCCTATTTCCCCCTTCTTTTGACTTCCCAATTCATCTAAAATGACAAATTTTCCCTTTCAAGGCGAATCATCCCTGAATTGTTCAAAATTACGATTCTGCCCCTCATGGGCAAATCATGTCAAATCACTCCTAAGCCTTGATTGAGACTTCTCTAGGCTAATATGGCCTCATTAGGGATGCCATGCTGATTTCATGTGATTTATCCGCATGTTATGGATCCTTGATTTGCGCATTTATTTTCATGAATTGTGAGTGATATGGTAGTCATTCACATCTGCATGAACTCCCAGATTTAGGATCTGTACCCCACTCGCCTGTATGAAATCATAGGATCAGATAAACCATTCAGCTTAGGTACCGAAAGGGCGTCAACTCTAGCAGTTGGCGTAACTAAGTCCCCGAACCCATTTCTCTAGTTTCCGCGGAATCGAATAGACAGCTCCCAACTATTCGATGGGGTTTCCGATCGTACCCTCCAAGAAACGATTGGTGGCAACTTCTTGGCATGTACACATATCACATGTCACTAGACCACACTGAAGGTCGACCACGTATATCCAGCCGTTGCGATTTTGGTAATGGACCTTGGGAGAGGCCCGCGTCCGATCAAGCGACGATCGGGCGGCCCATTAGCCCTCGCTAGCCAGATAACGCTCGAGAGGGTCGCGACACAAGTAAAACAGAAAAATCTAAAAAGTGAATCAACTTGATACCGCTTGCAAGGACTAGCCTATTCCCCAAAGATGCATATGTGGTAACATCAAAGCTCACACGGTAATCGATCACCAAATCTCGCATCACCATCAATGATGGGTACCTGCCGAGAAATTTTTCTCTAGTAACTATAGTTTTGCCTAAAGCCGATGCAAGCCTAGGTACAGCGTCCCCAGCAGAACATAACAGCACCCAAAGGTTACATAACACATAAAACGTCTTTTAAATTCCAAATCTATCTCTATATCGGGATAGAAGAGCACTCAAATCTAGATATAGCTCTAGATTGAGAGATAAAAACTACACAATAGATAGTAGTTGATCATAAAATCACTTTCAGACAAGCCGACTGCTTAAAATAGCAGCAAACGAACCTCGAAAACTTGTGAAGCGCTCGACTATCTAGAGCAAGCACCGCTAACCGAAGTGGGCGAGCAGATTCAAATAGAGCAAATCCTTCCGAAACACTCACACTTCGATCTTCAGAACTTGCTTCCGTTGAAATGTCAATCGCGTCCACAAAATCGATGGAGAAACCGAAAAGATAGAGAAACAAAAAATGAAAAAAATAAAATAAAGAAAATAGAGATGGAGAGGGAGGTAACACAAGCTGGGGTGGGTGGAGGTGAGGGGTAGGGAGAGAAAGAGAGAAAGCCCTCTCTTCCTCCCTCGATGAGATCTGCTCAATAGAGTATTGGCTGCGGCAAAGGCAAGAGAAACCCTAGGAAGAGAGAGGAGGGGTTGATGTATTTGACTTGGGTTTAGGCACACAAAAATTCCAATCTATTTTGTTCAAATTGATCCATTGTTATAATAATGTTCATGGTTGAACCATTGTTAAAAGTATTAGTTGCTAGCATATGGATTGAAAGCAAATCGAAAAGAAGAAATGAGTTAAAAGTATTCGGATGAAGATGACGCCGGGAGAAAGCGTAGAGAAGTAGGAGGTAACACAAGTGAAGAACTAAGGGATAGAATACTCGCCACCCGTGGGAGTCCACCCAAGGGATAAGAGTAGATACTCGCCACCCGTAGGATTCCACCTAAGGGATAAGAGTAGAAACAAGAACTCCTTCTTGTTAACAAGCCAAAGGCTCAATTCAATTTATCAATCAACAAGTCTGCCGTTCTTATTCATCATAGTGCCCTTATACAGGCGAGCATGGAACAACCCTCCAAGCTTGAGTACATGAGACTCTTCGATGAAATACAAACCTACCTAGGAAAGACCAAAAGACTTATAGAAAATAGAGACCACCATAAATCCCTAGGAACTAGAACTTGACTCTTAGAGAAGACGCAACACAATTAATAAGACTTTGGAAATCTAAAGGTCATTCAACTACCCTTGAAAAAAAATAAGAAATCATTAATGGCCTTCAACGTCTTCGAGGAATGCTCTGGCATCATACGCTTCTGTTGCGTGAAAACTCGTCTCTGAGTTTCCGTCGTCCTTCTTTTCCATGATAAGGGGAAAGATCGGTAACATTGAATGTTGCAGAAACAGCATACTCACGAGAGAGTTCGATCTTGTATGCATTGTCACTGATCCTTTGTAGTACTTTGAAAGGTCCATCGGCTCTAGGCTTTAATTTTCCATGACGACCTCGAGGAAATCGTTCCTTCCGAAGATGAACCCAAACCAAATCTCCTTCTTTGAAAGCCGCAGGCCGTCGATGCTTGTTCGCTCTTTCTTGGTACTTGGCATTGTGCTTCATAATCTTGTCCCGAACCTACTAATGGAGCCTTTTCAAGTAATTCGCATGTTCCTCAGCGTCTCCACTAATATGATGAGTGATAGGAAGTTGAGCTAAATCCAAATGACTATTAGGATTTTTCCCGTACACTACTTCAAAAGTGCTCTTTCCGGTTGTTTGGTTTGAAGAACGGTTGTAAGCAAATTCAGCTTAAGCCAAAGTGTATGCCAAAATTGACTCACGAATTTGGAATCCCGATCAGAGGTCACTGTCTTTGGAATACCATGTAGCTTCACAATATCTTGGAAATAAAGATTCGCCACATGAGTCGCATCTAATGTCTTGTTACAAGGCATGAAATGCGTCATTTTGGAGAATCGATCAACGACCACCATGATCGAGTCTTTACCTCTTTGCATTCGAGGTAAGCCTACCATAAAATCAAGACTCACATCCTCCCAAGGTGCTGTTGGTACTGGCAATGGAGTGTACAGATCAGTATTTTGCGCATGACTTTTGGCAATATGACAAGTTCGACAATGATCCACATGCCGCATGATGTCTTTCTCCATTCGAGGCCAATAAAAATTTTCTTTGACAAGAGAGCAAGTCTTGTCTCCTCCAAAATGTCCCGCTAAGCCTCCTTCATGAGTTTCTTTGATAATGGTTTCCCTCAAAGAACCTCGAGGAATGCATGGACAATTATTCTTGAAAAGAAATTCATCGTGCAAAAAGAATTGCTAAATTGGACCTTTGGAACAATCTTTCCAAATCTTACCGAAATCTAGATCATCTTCATAAAGCTCTTTGATCATATCGAAGCCTAAGACGTTCACTTGCATAGTGGAAAGCAATGAATGTCGACGGCTTAATGCATCCGTAAAGCGATTAAGAACTCCAGCTTTATGTTTGATGAGAAAAGTGAAAGCTTGAAGAAACTTAACCCACTTGGCATGTCGAGTGTTGAGTTTATGTTGAGTATTCACATACTTCAGGGCTTCATGGTCCGAATAAAGAACAAACTCATTGAACAGCAAATAATGTTGCCAATGATCCAAAGCCCGAACACTAGCATAGAATTCCTTATCATAAGTAGAGTAATTCTTATGGGAATTATTCAGCTTTTCACTAAAGAATGCAAGTGGTTTTCCTTCTTGAGAAAGAACCGCGCCGATTCCAACATTAGAAGTATCACAATCAACTTCAAAGACTTTATTAAAATTTGGGAGTGCAAAAATAGGAGCCTCGGTTACCTTTCTTTTAAGGAGTTCGAAGCTCTATTGTGCCTCTTTGGTCCACTTGAAATTTCTTCCCTTCAAGCATTCCGTGATAGGAGCAATGATGGGGCTGAAATGCTTGATGAATCGACGGTAAAATGAAGCTAAGCCATGGAAACTATGGATATCATGTATCGATGTTGGCACCGGCCAACTTAAGATCGCCTCCACCTTGCTCGGATCCCATCTTGATGCCTTCTTCAGAGACAACATAACCCAAGAAAATAAGGCTATCGGTAAAGAAGTGGCACTTCTTTAGGTTGGCATACAATTTTTGCTCTCGCAGAACCTTGAAAACTTGTCAAAGATGCTCCAAGTGTTGTTGTTGTGTCGAACTATAAACAAGAATGTCATGGAAATAAACGACAACAAAGCTCCCAATAAATGATTTAAAAATATGATTCATGATGCGCATAAATGTACTAGGAGTATTAGAGAGGTCGAAAGGCATAGCCATCCATTCATAGAGGCCATCTCGAGTTTTGAAAGTAGTTTTCCATTCGTCTCCGGCTCTCATTCGGATTTGATGATACCCACTCCGAATATCAATCTTGGAGAAAATAGTAGCGCCATGGAGTTGATCGAGAAGATCATCGAGCCGAGGAATAGGAAGGCGGTACTTGATGGTAATTTTGTTTACCGCTCTACTATCGATGCACATACGCCATGATGATCTTGATTTTAGATTTAGAGAGCAAGTTATTTCCCTCCCCAATAGATGGTTTAGGAATACTCTCCAATCTGGAAGGACCCAAGATGATCTTGACTCCATCTTTCTCAAAAACATAAGTATTTTTTAACCCATCATGCTTGATTTTTCTATCGAATTGACAAGGCCTCCCGAGAAGCAAATGGCAAGCATCCATGGGAATGACATCACACCACACTTCATCGAAATACTTTTTTCCAATGGAAAAATCGACGAGACATCGTTTATCGACTTGTACCTCATTTCCTTTGCGAAGCCAAGAAAGCTTGTAAGGTTGTGGGTGCTTCTCCGTCTTGAGATGTAATTTGTCCACCATCGTTGTTGTCACGACATTTTCACAGCTTCCTCTATCGATGATAACATCTCACACCTTTCCATGAGAGGTACATTGAGTGTGAAAAACGTTGTTATGTAGCCACGTACCGTCTCCATCAGGAATAGCATTCAAGATTCGACGAATGATTAATGACTCTCCTTGGTCTCCATAGATAACTTCTTCTCCCTCCTCTGGATCTTCATCGAAAGTAGGGGAGTCTTCATGATTGTCATCTTCTAGTTCTTCTTCCACTAGAGAGACAATCTTGCGATTTGGACAATCAGAGGAAATATGTCCAAACCCTTGGCACTTGAAACATTTGATAGAGTTAGAGCGATTGGAACTTGATGCTCCAATATTCTTCGACACGGGTTTTGCAAAAATAGCTTTCAGTTTAGGAAGAGAAGAACTCTCCCCTTTGTAAAAGTTTTCTTTGTTATGATATCGCGAAATAACACGAGCCTCTTTAAGTTGTCGTTCAACCTTAAGAGCAAGTTGACAGACATCATTATAAGTCCAATAAGGCTGAAGTTGGACAACATTATCGATTTCTTGTTGAAGTCTGCCAAGATATCGAGCAACAGTTTGCTCCTCCGACTCGGACACGTCGCAAAGCATCATAAGGTGATCGAATTCTGCGGTATATTCCTCCACGAACAACTCTTTTTGCTTCAAATTGTGGAATTGGAGGAAAGTATTCTGCCGATAGTTCATCGAAATAAACTTCTTCTTCAACTCTTTTCGCATCTTCTCCTATGTGACGATGCGACTCCTTCCGTCACGAGATCTTTGCTTCTTCATATGCTCCCACCAAATAGATGCATACTTCCTAAGCTTAATGGCAACAACCTTTACCTTTCGATCATTCAATGTGTCTTGGTAGTCAAAAATCCTGTCGACCGTGTGTAGCCAATCCATGAATTCTTCGAGTTGAAGCTTCCCTTCGAATTCAGGAATATCAACCTTCATGTACGAATCTTGTCGAAATCCATGAGGACTTCGATACTGACATTGAGGAAGCCTCTCCTCACTCGAAGCATCACTTCGAGCACTAGCAAAGGGGTTGACATCTTCTTCGTCAGAGGGAATACCATCTGAATCGTGACGCAGATCATCACGTCCCAGATGTTCGAAGCATTGCAAACGCTCCTGCAGTTGCTGCACTTGTCTCCTTAAATCATCCACCTTCACGTCTCGTAAGTCTCTTTGTTGAGCTGTAGGAGACTCAATGTTTGGTCCACGTCGATGACGACCAACCATTGAACCAAAGCTCTGATACCAACTTGATGCCGGGAAAAAGTGTAGAGAAGTAAGAGGTAACAGAAGTGAAGAACTATGGGGTAGAATACTCGCCACTCGTAGGAATCCACCCAAGGGATAAGAGTAGATACTCGCCACCCGTAGGAATCCCCCTAAGGGATAAGAGTAGAAATAAGAACTCTTTCTTATTAACAAGCCAAAGGCTCAATTCAATTTATCAATCAACAAGTCTGTCATTTTTATTCATCATAGTGCCCTTATATAGGCGAGCATGGAACAACCCTCCAAACTTGAGTAAATGAGACTTTTCGATGAAATACAAACCTACCTGGGAAAGACCAAAAGACTTATATAAAATAGAGACCACCATAAATTCCTAGGAGCTAGAACTTGACTCTTAGAGAAGACGCAACACAATTAATAAGACTTTGAAAATCTAAAGGTCATTCAACTACCCTTGAAAAGATAAGAGATCATTAATGGCCTTCAACGTCTTTGAGGAATGCTCCGGCATCATAAGATAGGTCGGGTTAGGAATGATAAGAATAATTAGCAAGTTAGGTAAATAGAAAAGGCCCAGATCCAAACATCTCCTGGGTTTATTTGATTCCGCTTTGGGGAAATGCCTTTGGGAAAATGCAAAAACCTTTGTAGGCTAAATGAGTTTTCTAAAATGCAAATAATGTTTGGTAAAATGTATTTCAGAAACACATTAGGAAGCAATTTTGATCTAAGCAATGTTTGGTAAAAATTACTCTTTATAAAGAACTTTTGCAATTTTCTTTTTTAAATGTCAAACTATTTGGCTGGCGAGCCAAATCGGCTGCCGACCAACCTCGACTGAGGTCGCGCGATGCAGCCTGGGGTTGCACGACCCAAGCCTCATATAAAGTCAGGCGAGGTTGGCGGTGGCTCGCCGGTAGCTTAGGCCTTCGCCGGCAAATTAGGGCTTTCGATGACTTTTTCATAATTATGAAAATTAAGCGAGGCCAAAGTTGAAAGGAAAAAAAAGGCCTATTCGCACTCCGATACCCAAAAAATAAAAGAAAGCAACTTAGGACCTGCCTTAGGCCAAAGGCCTAGGAAAATGCAAATTGGATTTCCCCGAAAGTTCTCTAGAAATAAACCAAACCTCATTTGTTTTTGGTTAAAAGACTTTAAAGCTCCAAAGCTCATTACAAATGCGAAACCAAACAGACCCTAAGTGTAGAGAATTGTCCAAGTTTGCGTCTAGCTCGTTCGTTACTTCTGAATCGTTACTTCTGAAATGGTGTTCTTCCTCCTCCCGACGAGCTAATCTTTCACACGATCTACCAGCGAATCGATGCTAACGAAACGATGTTGAATAGTCGCGAGGCCCTTCAGCCTAGATGCCTTAGAAGCTCGGAAAGGAAAAAAGATTAATGCTCATTAGAAGCGGTTAATTAAACGGAAACCGATTGACCCAGTAAAGCAATCTCTAATTATAACCTTTTCCCTTGTGAAATTGTCGCTCTCCCACGAAATCCAGCAATTCATGCAACCACCAAACCCTCCCCCATGCAAGCCAATCCAACCTCTCCTTTGACATCACAATCCATCCCTCCCACTTCTCTCCACCGCTCCCCATCTCCCCATGGAGGAGCGGTTCTCACCTCCCCCCCATGCGAGCGGGCGCCACAGCGGCAGCGACGGCGGCGGCCATCACGAAGCCAACCCCGACCTCACTCTCGTGCCCAAACCTGGCAGTCCAGAGCACGCGTTCGCCTCCGACACCTATGTCGTCCAGATCCCTAAGGACCAGATCTACCGCGTGCCACCCCCGGAGAACGCCTTGATCGTCGAGCGCCACCGGAAGCCCGCAGGGACGAAGAAGCGGTCGTGGTGTCGTTCTTCCTGGTGCTGCTGCCTCTTCGTGACCGTCATCGTGATTTTCCTCGCCTTGGGCATCCTCGCTATCGTTTCCTCCTTCTTCTTGAAGCCGAAAAACCCTAATTTCCATGTCGACCATTGCTTCGTCAAGAACCTGACGAAGCCGCATGACAAAAAGACCAAACTCGTATACGACGTCAAATTGACGGTCAAGAACCCGAATGCGTATACGAGCATCATCTACGAGCAAGGAGGGGTCGTCTCGCTCGCCTTCAAACAAAAGGCAGTCGCGACAGGGAAGTTCGCGCCTTTCGACCAAGACAGAAAGACGTCGAAGGCCGTCGATATCGTCCTCAACGGGTCGAATACCGCGTTACCCAAGGAGATGCAGAAAAGCTTGACAAGCAACCAAAAGACCAAGAATCACGTGAAGTTCGCGTTGCATGTGGACGTTCCGGCCAGACGGAAGGTCTGGAAGCTAAATGGTTCGATCTCGAGGTATGTTGCTTCGTGCCAATTCACGGTGGACAAGCTGGGAAAAGATGCTCGTGTTCTTTCCCAGAGTTGCGAGACGGAGCGCAAGAACCTTTGAGAAAAATCGTCAACTTACTAAAGATGGCATGGATTGCAAGCATGTACTGTCGTGAAATGTGACGAAATCTTGGAATTGGAACCATCGAAATCATGATTTTTATGTGGCCTTGTTCTTTATTTTTTCTATTTGAAGCTAGTGGTAAAAAAAAAAAAAAAATTGTGGTGATATTCAAATTAAATTTTTTTTTTTTGGCTAGCTTCTTCCTTCTTGGATTGCGGTGTTTCCTAGGTCGAACCCTAAGGAGAAACTTGTCTGACTCCTTCCATACCTCTTCTCCATCTTTTAAACCCTAAATTTGTAGAGTTTATCTTGTCATCACTACTGCCATGGGGCTGTACTGTGTACGGGTTCTCTCCATCGTGTATATGCATATTTCACATGTTTTTGCACGTCTTATATTGAGACTAGCTAAGTCGGTTTTTTTCGTTTCTTTTCTGTCATAGCGATCCTTGTTTCTTCTTAGGGTTTGTTTGATTGGACCTATCAAAAGTATAAACAAAAGATAATTATTTTATTGCTAAAATATAACATATTAACCTAGGTTAACAAGATAATTCTGCAGCAATTATATGTGAATCTAGGTGTCAAGCTTTACATTACAAGATTTATATTGCAGTAATTCCCCACCGTCCGGTTCCAGGTTCTACCCTGAAGGGATGCTCATCCTTATTGTTTTTGCTGTGTTGCAGTAAGAAAAAGGAACTTTGCTCTAGAGTTATAACAGCAACGTTTAAATTGTCGTATTACACCGAATAAACATGGGCAACTAATAGCACTACGACAACAACGGGAGCAAAGATTGCTCACTGAAACGGCTGTTGCCTAATGTTTAGAAGTGTTGTCATGCCTTTAGACAAAAGTAGCATGAATATGCCCTCGAAAAGGATTATGCAACATGTATGGGTGGTTGTATAAAGCTAATTATATTTATATCAGCATTTCTGCTTCAAAATCTTATTGGTGCCATTAGTCGAAAGCTACTTATTCATTGCTTAATCACCGAGCCAAGCTCATAGTTTCCCTTATAAAGAAGCTGATAGTACTTCGTTGTCAACAGATTGCGAGAATTCACTTATTTCATTCAAGAAACTGTGAGTTTGCTTGGAGCTTGAGCTGACAGAGTTTTAGTTCTGAGTCATCCTTAAGCCTAGTTCAAGCTCTTTTCTAGGTAGTAACCATCTGATCAATAGTACAAGCTCAATCTTTGTTGACAAGAATGTCATGTATTTAACTAAGGGTCTGTCGTCTTTCATACGGAACTATTAAAAATTAGGCATAAAGACCAAATTTCCTCTGCTGTTTACAGCAGATGACGTGCTCGGCTCGTTTGCCGTTTCCACTCCACCAAGCGCATCAAAAAGCTCATCACCTGTTACATCACCCAGGAGTCGTAAGCATCTACGGTAAGAATCCACCATTATTCAAAAAGCAAAGAACAATAATTGCAGGCGGGCGCAAGAAATTCTCCGTGTATGTCAATACCTCAGGCGGGTCTTGCAAGGAATAAGAGGCACGTGTTTCTTTTGCTACTTTGGACACGAGGATTCCCATTCCTCGTCCTCTGTCACGTAAAACCTAAAACCGTCGAACTCGTAAGAGTCACTCCAACAATACCAGGACCCAAAAAAGCATTTAAGGAATGAGCATCAAGTTTGTGCCATAGAAATTATTGTACCTTAAACGCATCTTCGTCCGTCCGATCGTCTCCGATATAGATGGGTAGGACGTTGCTATCATGAGCATATCCTACGTGAATTATATGTCACAGGATACAGGCACAGTCAGTGCATGAACGATTATTGTAACTTTTTCTTTCTGACATTGGTCTAAGCAATAAACGTGCCCAAAAAATTCAAAATGTGGAAACACAGGAGGCAAATACTTCTATTCATATATTAAATAAGGTAAGGAAACCAGTGGAGGAATATATCTTTCAATTATATGTCAAGTCCTGATAATGACAAGCATCATGAACAAATTTCCATGACTATGACTGATAAATGTGGGGTACTCACCTAGCGACTCTAGCAAGTATTCAAGAGCCTTCCCCTTGTCCCAGTTGATAATCGGGCGAATTTCAAGCACCTGCTTAGTGTGAGCATTGGATCGTCGGTTATTTACAACAAATAATCAAGTTCTCTTTCGCTAGAACCCCATAAGAAAAAGTTCATGTCATAAGATAATAATATACCTTCCTTCCTTGAGTGAGTTTAAGCTTTGGGTACTCGCTGAGAACTGATCTAGCTTGCTCAGCTAATGCAGCCCACCTCTGCAAAGGTGAAGAATGTATGTAGAGTGAAAACAGAAGTTTGAGCTTTACAGCATTTGTTTTAGGGCTGGAGTCAACGGTTGGAGCGGCCAGTGGACTAGCCAGTAATCTTAGAAGCCCGATAAAATGGGAGCTGATGAATGTTATTTGGTTTTAGAAATTACGGGTTATTCAAATATTTCGACGAACCGTTATTTCCGGATTCGTTGTTTTACCTTTTCATCGACGTTGCGGTAGTGCACGGACAGACAAAATTTGTTGTTCTCCACTTTAGCACCAGGAATTGATTTTGTTCTATTTAACAGAGCTCTATACACCTGCATGGATGCAAAAACAATAATAATAATTGGTATGATATGGTGACCACCTTGATGCTGGTCTCAAGCTGGACTTGCAAAAAAAAAAAAAAAAAGATATATAATGCTCATGAAATTACCTCATTGATCATGGGCAAAAATTCACTTGCAGGTTGGAAAAGGACTCCTTCATCACCCTAGTAATCGCATTAAAGCCTTTCGATTGTTATTAAGTGGGAAAACACATGAAACATGATAGAAAAAAATACAGATGAGGGATCTTTTAGAGAAAGAAGAACATGAAATGCTCACTTTCTTGCTTTTGAGTTGACTTTTGGAAGGTCCTCTTATATCCATCCCATGGCTTCCTGCATAGTACAGCCCCGGTAGCTTCACAAAGTTGTATACCTGCATGAGGCCCAAAAAAAAAAAAATCAATATGTGGAACCCAAACACATGCACAAACTCTTGGGAAAACTGTAAAAGGGATCATAAATTAATAGGACAAGAACAAGAAAACACTACAGGAACAATTCAAACATGCATTTAGTTTTTACAGTAACCACAGTGCACCTTGTCCCTGCTTCTCCCGCTTATTATTGCTGTGGGGAAACACCTTGCTGCTTCCTTGACAGCTTCTCTCATCTGATATGTGCAAAAGGAGAGTAAGTTTTATATAGTGGAAGCTAGAGGAAACTAGCATGACATGCAACCTGGTTCGGGATCATCTACACAGGTCAAAGGCTTGGACTCGTTCGGTCCGCGGGTTTGCACTTTGCAGGGTGTTTCATGATTTCAGATGGCTCGGCTTATGTGTATGTATGTGCCTCTGAGTAATGAAAAAAAAACACGAGTAATTAAAATAGGCGAGGAAGAAAGAGAAAAACCTGATTAGACATGAAAGCTCGGTCGGGGTCCTCAACAATTGGTGAGAGGGTGCCGTCGTAATCAAGGAAAATTACTATCTCCTTCTCTTTCGCAGCATTCGTTATCAGGTCGAACATCTTCAACGCCGAAGGATGATGAATCTGTCGAGTTTTTGAAATCATATGAAATTATATCAACCGAGATTCTCTGGACATCTCGAGAAATATCAAAGCTATCCTGGTCGTTTCCACGTTACGGCACTCCTCGGAGAGGCTTGGCGTGAATTTCGAATTACCTTTCATTGTTTAATCGGAAAACTGCTATTCAAAATGAATTTCTACATGTGAAGAATTGATTTTTAAATCCTAAAGAGGAGAATCTTTCGGATTGTTCTCCTTTTAGAGTGTTCCTGCGCCCTTTTAGTTAAAAGTGATGAAAAGGGTCGAGAGAACTGGCATATGAGACTGTGACTTACAATCCAGGAATTATGCTCTCCGGTCCCCGGAAACTTGACGCGAGTTGGAGAAGAATCTCTCATCGAATCGACCCACGCGTGGTTTTTCGCAACGCATTCACCTTCTTCTCCTCCGCCGGGCTCGATCCTCAGAAGCTTCTTATTTCGGAACCACGATGAGGGGCTTGAGAACATGGAAATGTTGGCGCGAGCGCTCGACCTTGTCATCTCTTTCTCTCTTCCTAAGCCAAACGACACATTTACAATTTTGAGAAACAAGCAAACTCAAGTTGATGTACTTTTGTCATTCCAGATCTACATGAAAACAGATATGTACCTTAATTTTGAATGGAGAAGAGAGGGAGAGAATGGAACAAGGTTTAATGAAAAGAAATGATTGATGAGATTGCGAAAGTGTGGGAGAATCAGAAGCACGCTTGAGCTCTAGCTTGCGATTCAAGACGCAACTTGCGGTATGGGAGTTGGGGTTGTGAAGCGGGATTTATAGAGGAGCACTATGCCAGGAACCTTCTTCATCAGACTCTTTTGCACTTTTTCTCGCGAAGAACACTCGAGTTTGACTATAGGGACCACTCTTTACCTCGCTCCCTTTCTCACTGCACCAATTATTTGCGGCTTGCATGATGATCATGGCTTTAGTTTTCACTTTTTTCATAAACCTCATCATGTTGCAAATTGCATGGACTTATTTATGGAAATTCTCGTATTATTGTTTCTTCACAAGTTCCGTTAAGAAAGTCTGAGGAGGCCACGTCAATATAAAGAGTATGTAGGACGTTGTCAAACGGCGTGGGCAATATTTCAATATTTTTCCAACCCTGAAAAGTGTTCGAAGCTATATGTCGATAATGTGGTGTTGAAACGCCTATGCTGATTTCACCTTGCAATAAAATAAGATGCACAATGTGGGAATCTCCCTCCAAAAGCTGGTGCAAAATTAGTGGAGATAGCCGGTGCAGGAAAATTCAGAATGTCATAAGCAACATTGGAGCAGAGACATAGCTTTTAAGTAATTGTCCTAGAGAGTGAAAGAGTTATAGTTTAATTATCATGCTTTATGAACGGAGTTGATCTTTCAAGGGCAATGCATCGAGATACGGCCCTTCCAGATGGTCAAAGAAGGCCCTAATAACAAGAAAGATCGCCGCATTGATGTCGAAGGACTTTTCAAAGTTCTGAGCAGGTGTACACGTACAATTTTTTCAATTTTGACGACACGAGTATTGAAAACAATGGCATATATTCGGACTCGGACAGTAATAAAGAACACATCTACCACCGCCCCTAGGAAAGGCCATTGAATCCGGTTGTCCGACCTAACCTATGTACGCTTTTTGCCAAAACCAACAGCAAGTGTGCACATTACTTGGACATGGCATGTCGCTTGGTTGTAAGGCTGTCCACAACAGTCAAGTACATTTGAGACTGTCTAAGGCCAAAGTGATTCAAAAATGTATGTCATGTTGAGCAGTTCGAAGATTTGTCGTGCTGACATTGTTCAAAGAGACTCTCCTATTCAATGCTTGAGTCTTTTCAGGTGACATATCATTGTCTTAAAAGGCCAACCGAATTCGAATTCGTATATATTTCTATATAGAGAGAAAGAAAGGAGAAAGAGTACATCAATCTATTGATATGTTTTAGGAAATGACTATTTGAAGGTAACATATATCAATCAAGATAGGCACAATTAACATAAGGTATACGTGCAACCTTGAAAAATATATAGAATCAACATAATTTATAAAAAATATATATATATATATATCTAATTATTTTTCTAAAGATTTCGTCCCAAGAGGAAGTATATAATTACTTTAGTTATGGGAACTTTTGTAAAATATTGGAGGACTCCTAGGGTTGTTACTATGGAAAATTGGGAGATGGTTAGCTAGGGATGAAGGATCAAGATTCTCATAATTTATGAAGTACCATCTTTGGGTTTGGCATGTTAACCTTATACCTGTTGGCAAATCACTCCAAATTTGGTAATTTCACACAAAAGGTTACAAAATTCGAAGCATTAGTAAGTCCTGCAAATAAAAATGGTAAGTTTGTACAAAAATTGCTAATTTGCAAACTAAAAATTTTGGCAACTTCATAAGAGTATGTATAAGTAACGACGGGTTATTCGAAAAATATACTCATTGGTCTCTTTTACCGACAATTTTTTTACACGTGACAACTCATCATGAAATGTACTATTACGGGAAAGTATCCGTAATTTTTAGCGAGGAAAAAAAGAATTCTGCCTTGAGATTGGATCTAACATTAAATACGGAGTGGCACTATATGAGGTGAGTGCATATGTTCTCGTCAATATATCGTATTTTCAACGATAAATCGACCCGATTTGTCTCCACTAAATTGAGATGATTTGACATAAAGAGGGGAGATTGATCATTGAAGTATCTTGAGACTTCTGCAAATTGGTACATTCATTTCACTAGAACAACATTTCTTTGTGTAATATGATTTGTAGGGACTCTTCCATGTTCGGGCAGTGGAGTTCTTCCTTATCAACCAAAAAAATTGTCAAACCAACATATGGAAAAAAAAAAATTATGATGTTCTTTTTAAGAGTTGGCCCAAAAAGTTATAGACCGACAACTTTGCTATATAATAATTTGAAGTTCCCTGGTTTGGTGCCAAAAAATTAATTTCTGAAAATTGTTTATCTAAGAAATTATTTTCAAAAGACAAGCAAATGTGAATGTTCTTGAATTATCCCACAAATGAACAACTCGACAATTTACAACACAAAGCAAACAGATTAATTTTGTGGAAGATTTTTGCCCCTTGTTGACCATTGAACGACAATGTTTATTGCCACGCGATCCATCATGAATAGGTGAAGAACGTTAAGGGGTCTACATCGATTTAAATAATATTCGACCGGTGACCCAACGAATGAAAGTCATCTTACGTTGTAGTCCGTTTTAAAGGCAAGTTGAAGGTGTCGTACATTTCCCAACGGGCCCGACATATTATTTGTTAGGAGCAATACACGATTCATGCATTCTTGTATGTTAAGTTTGGTTTGTAAAGGGTTTTAGTTGAGACACCAATTCAATATTTTATCTTTTGAAAATTCAAACACATGCAAAAAGAAGAAGAACAAATACCAAAGAATCCCTGAGCAATTTTCTGTTTTAGATCTTTTTTGCTTTACTGTAGGGGAGCACTGGACTGTTCCTCGAACAATAGTGCCCGTTCGACACGTACTAGACAACCGGCGGATTATTGAAAGATGGTCAAGAGAGGATGCGCAAGTATGAAATTGCGAAATGAGAGAGAGAAATGAGATTCTATATGGTTTACTTTTCTCGAAAAGCATGATATATTCTCATTATTTAAGACCCTCGAATCAACCATGACACCGCTTTTTTCAGCCTCCCCTTTTGAGCTGCCTAATTCTCCCCTTTCCTTTTGACAGATCTTTCAAGCTTTAGAAGCATTTAGAACCGTAAAATGAGACCTACCCTTCTTAATTCTCCGACTTGGGGAGCCTCATGGCATCTCCAGGGCCACCTGTTTTTGACCTATGGGGTCGAAGAACACCCTGGAGGAACCTCAAAGGAGCTTCAGAGTAAGTTCCTTCACGTGGAATAAGAATGGACTTTCGGACACAAAAGACAGAAAATGGAAATCTATTTGTGTTTCAAGCATGTGATTAATGGTTTAAGCCTTTTCGCACGACAATGAAGAAGGAATCGATGCTTTCGTAAGGATGACAAAGTTGGAATTAGTGTCGGTTTGCTTAATATTCTTTGGGAAGTTTCGCTTTGCCATACATTAGTTATTGTCAGCTTGACATTTCCTTCTGGTCCTGGCGGGCGTTCAATCCCAACCAGTTTTAGGTCAAGACTCATAACATTTGAGGAGGTGGTTCAACCGTGAAATTAAGCACTGGGTCCGTTTTCGTATCGATGGAATGGAACGTGATAGAACTGTGTCAAGAGACGGATATACAGTTAAACAGATTGACTTCATCGATAGCTATATCGGAGAAAAACTCAACCCGGATGTTAGAGATATATTTTGGAGATTTTGTATATTTCCCTTAATTGGTCATGATTGATTGTAATTGACGTTCTGCTACTTTAGATAATCATCTTATAGAGCTTATAAGTTTGCTCATGTACAATTCATTTGATAATAGACGGGATATTATACTCGTCTCTCTTTTTCAACAAAATTCTTAACTTGGTATTAGAGCAGGTGCTTATGGCGATACAACCTCGGCAGCTTCTGACATGTTTGCTCCATCCTATAAGTCAACCTTTTGTTCAATTTTGTAATTTCCATTGCTTCTTTTGATGAACCCCGCACACATAAAAGAGCAAGTACCAATCCTCTCTGGAAGCAATAATGGCACGAGTGGCAAGCCTTGGACAAATCGTGTACATGAGATCTGGTTGATTTGCCTCTTTATAGATCCGCCATAGGTTGTAAATGGGTATATTGGATTAAAATATAAAGGCACATGATAATGTGGATCATTACAAATCTTGGCACATGATAATGGGCCTATGACCATGCTCTTGTTGTGTGGAGCACATTTTGTGGGTATATTATGCTACTCTTATTTGTGGACGACACAGTTTAGTGGCAATGATCAAATGACATTTCAAAATGCAAACAATATCTCTATCAACAGTTTGAAATGAAATGTCTTGGGCGATTCAACCACATTTTAGGCTTGGAGGTTAATTCATGTTCCTTTGATAATTATCTTTCACAATCAAATATACAACTGATCTTCTTTCTCGAGCTGGACTCATTAATAACATGGCCACTACAATTCCTATTGAGACCGATACCATATTTGATGTTACAGATGAGATTCATCTTTCGAATTTTGCACTCTATTGTCGATAACTGGTCAATAATCTTATATATAACACTATTACCCGATCTTACATCGCTTATGCTGTTCACATTGTTACTCAGTACATGACCATGCCTTGCACACCTCGAGTTACTATGGTTGCGATGGCTATTGGAAGACCTAGGAGTGCGTCATAATAGCGGAAGGGTCATTCATTGTGTTAATCAAAATGCTATCCAAATAGCACATAATAATGTTTTCTATGAATGCACTCAGCACATTGAAATAAACTATCGTTTCATCTTATATGATGTTCTTCGTTGTACTGTTAGACTTGTCTCCACTGGCAAGGAGGTGCTCCATAATTGCATCTTGGCTTTCCTATTTGTACCTGCACTTATGAGACTTTAAGCTGGTGTTACGATGCTCGAGTTTACCCTCTACAGAATAGAATGTTGCGTCTTCACCAAAACACGTCCACCTAGGCATTTTCTGGATTTTTCCTCCAAATTCAAGTCGATCTCTTTTAAGTCACCTCGAGTTTGAGGGAAAGTTAGAGATATATTTAAGAGGACCTAATTCCAAAAAAAAAAAAACCAAAACTTTAAGTTTAGCCCCAAAAATACCCCAAACTTTTTTTTGTCTAAAAAAAACCTCGACTTTCAATAGAGTCCCAAATCTTCCCTAGTTAACTCTGTGTCAATAATCACGGTTAAAACTTAACAAAAACGTCGACGTTCCTAAGTGAATATGAAAAAAAAAATAGGGCACGCTGCTTCTTTTCTTCAACTGCCGGTCGGCTCCCTCATCTGTACGCCACGAGGCGAAGTGAGAGAGATTCTCCATTGTGCTCGACTCTACTGTGTACGCGACGAAGTAGAGCGAGCGAGCTTTTCTCCGTCGCGCCCTCTGCACCTGACTCGTTTCGTTCGAAGGAATTGATGGCAGACAAGGAAATCGACTCTAGCATGAGCTCGTGCTCGGAAAGGCTCGTGTTCGGTCCCTTCACCCATTGAGGAAGCGACCAATATTAGAGAAACTGAAGAAGTTTTGTTCGTCAAGATTAAAGCTGTAAGTGATGTTTGGAAAAATCGCTAATTCATGTGAGTTTGAAGTGAAGAGCCCTAAATACTATCTGTTTGAAGATTAGCTGTGATGAAGGTTTTATTAACGATTTAAACATTTTCTGATGATTTTGATATAGTCTAAACCCAAATCCTTGTTTCAATGTTACTTCTACAATGCATAGCAGAGACGCCTACCACTTGTTTGATTATACGCTTGAATTAGATCAATGAAAATTTCATGTCAGATTTCAACTGACATTTTCAACTTCCTTATAATGTATTCGGTGGCTCTTCATAGCAGTTTACTTCTTTATGGTGTGGTACTTGCATTTCCAACTTCCTTATAATGTATTCGGTGGCTCTTCAATGCTGAATCAGGATATTTTGTGTTTCTTCATCGGTCCTGTAGCTTTGCATTTAGATTTCACTTCTCAATGTTTTGACTTAGATGAACATCTTGTTACGACCATGTATTTGGTGCTGCTATAGTTTCCTTGCGTTGATCGTCACCTAGCACCTTTTTAAATGGGATTCGTTTTCTCTTGGTTGTCAATGTTATTTCTAGCAGGAGAAATATCAAAAGATGTGCTGAAAGTCCTTATTTCTCGAATAGAATTCAATCCAATTGTAGAATAATATTGGTTAATTATTATGGTAGTCAATTGTTCTTAGGATGTGAATTGTGTTGTTTATAGTTCGCTTTAATCAGTGTGATGTGTTCGACATTGAACTTGCAGGTTGAATGTCCTTTTGTTCGCAAGTTTTTGCTCATTGATGATTAGAGTATTCCTGGATTGAATCGAGAGCAATGGTGAGTTCATTCAAGTGTTGACTCTTTATGTTAGCATATTGTTTTTAGTTATCACTTAATAACTTTGTGTGTTTTTTTTAGGAGAATGAAAGTAATAATGATGATAGTCCATTGGGCTGGAAAGATGAACCAAATATATCGGATGATGAAGAGTTGGTGACAAGGGAGATAATGAAAGAATTTCAAGAAGCAAGAATGGAGGGGGAGGATGAGGCATATGATAGTCCAGTTTCAGTTTTGGGTTCTGCCAATGTACGAAGGGAGGATGTCGATGGTGGCCGAAATTTAGGTTTTCACAAAGACGGAACAACTGATCAAGACTCCGATTTCTGGTAATGAATGTTTAAGTGGACCTGATATTGATGACTTTGAAGAAATCAGAGGCATATCAAGCTTAACGGTTAATAGGTATGATCCTAAGTGTGGCCATAACGAGAAAGTGTTTAGCCTGGGCATGAGATTTGAATCTCATGAACAATTTAGGAATGCTGTGAAAAGGTACGCTATAATTAATGGATTTGACATTTTTTGGGAAAAGTGTCAATATAAAAAAAAAATGGAAGCAATGTGTCCAAGAGGATGCGGCTGGAGGTTGTATGGCGGCTGGATTCAAAATGAGAGAACTTTTGACATAAAGAGAGTTGGATGTTCCCATAGTTGCAATAGAAGTCTAAAAAATAGGCAGGACACTGCTTCATGGCTTGCTCAAGAGTACATGCCTAAGATTAGAGCAAGACTCACTTACTCGGCTGCAGAATGCAAACAGTTGCAAGAGAAAGGTTTGCCCTGACACTTGACAAGAAGAAATGTTACAGAGCTATATGGAAAGCACTTAGTGATATAAGGGGCCCGATAGAGGAGCAATATGACATGATGAGATCTTCTTTGTAAGAGCTCAAGAGAGTTAGCAAGAATGGAACGTTTGACATAAAAGTTAACCCAACAATCAAAGTATTTGAGAGATTTTACGTGGGCTTTGCTGAGTTGAAAAGTGGGTTTTTAGCATGATGCAGGCGTGTCATAGGCTTATATGGGTGCTTTCTTAAAACAGGATTGAAGGGTATCTTGTTGTGTGCGGTAGGACGAGATGGAAACAATCAAATGTTTCCAATAACTTGGGCAGTTGCAGAAGTTGAGTCTGAGGCATCTTGGACTTGGTTTCTTACCTTGTTATTTACCGACCTAGGCATAGACAACGGAGATGGTTGGACTTTTATTAGTGATTAGCAAAAGGTCATATCTCATCTTTTTTCTTCATTGGTTGTTACACTACAATAGTACAATTATTAATGTGACTTGTTTATTTTTTTGGCTGATTTTTTGGGTATAGGGCCTAATGAATGCAGTTTCATGCCTATCTCCACAAGCAGAGCATCGAAATTGTGCAAGACACATATATGCTAATTGGAAAAAAATTACACAAAGGGGACGCTTTTAAGAATTTCTTCTGGAGGGCTATGAGATGTACATTTAGAGCTGAATTTGACCTAGCAATGACGGATTTGAAGGAAGAGTGCCCCAAAGGTTATGATGATTTTATGAGGCAAGGCCATAAGCACTTCTGTCAGGCTTTCATTAAGACAGGTGCCAAGTGTGATGCGATTGATAACAACTTAAGTGAGACATTCAATGGTTATATTTGCATACCAAGAGCAAATCCCATATTTGATATGCTTGACACAATTAGAATTATGTTGATGGAGAGGATGGTAGAGAGAAGTAAGTTAATGGTGGATCAAACAGATCCAATTTGCCCAAGGATTAGAAAAAAGTTGGAGGAGACAAAGCTAGAGTCGAGGCATTGCATTGCCACAACCTTGAGGTTCAAGTATTTGACAAAAGATTTGTGGTTGACTTGGCTAGGAAGACTTGTGCTTGAAGGGAATGGGATATATCTGGTACCGTGTAAACATGCTATATGTTGCATTAGTTTTATGAAGTTAGATATTAATGATTATGTTAACGTTTGTTTCAAGAAAGATGCTTATGACAGATGTTATCAATTTCGCCTCCCAGCCATGAATGGACAACAAATGTGGCATAAAGTTAGAGGTGAGCCAATTAAACCCCTCCCCCCCCCCCCCCCTATAGAAGGAAAAGGGGGAGAGAAAAGAAAAACATAATCAAGGACAAATATGAGCGAGGTAGTGATGGTAAAAAATTGACAAAGGTTGGAATCCAAATGCGACAAATTGCCTTCAGTATGGGCATAACAAGAAAACATGCAAGAATCCTACGGCACCTAGGCCTTCCAAAGTAAGCCTTATTTGGACTTATAATTTCAAATAATAATTTTTTCGAGGCACTCATAATCGTTAATGATGGTGTTTCTTATGCTTTTTCGCTCATAGGCAAAAAGAGGAAGACCAAAAAAAGCTATTGGTGCGCAGGATAGTGTGCAAGCTAGTAGGACATCTGGAAGTGACTCTGCTATCATCAAGAAGGAGCGAGCACAAGTTAGTTTTTTTGGCCACATTTTATTTTCGCAATAATATTGTATATTATGATTAATGTTTAATGCTCATTTTGTATCTTTAGGCTCGACAAGGATATGGTCTTTTCGTCTCTGAAACTGGAAATTCGTATTTAACGGTAATATCTCTGTAATGCCAAATGTTTTCTACATACATCAAAAAGGAAAACAAATTCATATGTCATAGTTTTTGTGATGCAGATGCCTGGTGATGAAAGAGTTATTGACATCGGAGGTCCATCCTTCTCTGACAGACAAACAAGAGCAATGAATGTTCAAGTTTCACAAGGCCAATCTTCAAATGATATCTCGGAACTTCCATGCACTCAATGTCGCGACCCGTCGTCGATTGTTCTTTCGTGTTGACGGGCGAATGGATTACCGATCAAGCCCTCCCACTCTGTGATGTGGATCGCGGGCTTTCTCGGTGTGGGCCCTCCCAGGCCCATACCAAATCGCGACGGGAGTATTTTTTAGGATTTCTCGACGATAAGAGTCGATCGCTTCCGACCTTGGTGTGGTCGTAGTGACATGTGCAATGTGTGCATGCATTTGGAGTCGCCACCGGTCCTTCTTGGAACGTGGACCGGAAACCTCACTGACCGATTGGGAGAGATCGATCAATTCTACGAAACCAGAGATTTTGGGTTCGGGAACTTTGTTACGCTGGTGTCATTACCAACGCCCTTTTGATACCTAACGCGAGTGATTTCCCTAACTAAGATTTCATGCAAGCGCAATTTTGGGGTGAGGTAAGTCTGATTCAAGGCTTCATGCAGATTGGAAGACTGGTCCTATCAATCACAATCAATTTAATGAAAGCGCAATCAAGTGCATAAATAAACCACGTCAGTGCACGTCAATTCAAATCAATGGCTTCCTAGTATAGCCCTATTGGCTTAGAGAAGGGACATTTGAAGTACGAAAGGAGTTCGGGAATGATTTGAAGGCAATTTGCCCATGAAGGGCAAAATCGTCATTTAGAAAAACAAATGAGAATTTCGCGATAAGGGGAAAAATTATCATTTTAGAAAGGGATAGGAACCCAAGAGCGTTAGAAAAATGATTGACCAATCGAAATGGCCCATTTCCTATTTCTTGACATTTTTTGGAATGATCTTCCCATGTGGGGCGAAATCGTCATTTTGGGAAAACAAAGGCAATTTACCCATGAGGGGTAAAATTATCATTTTTAAGGAATTAGGAACTCAAAGAGTCATAAAAAGGATTGGGCAGTTGAGATGACCTATTTCCTATTTTATGCCATTTTTCAAATCTTTTCTTAATTTTCAAAGCAATTTACCCATGAGGGGTGAAATTGTCATTTTTGGAGGGATTAAGAACCCAAAGCTTTGGATATATGATTGGCCAGTTGAATGTGCCCATTTCCTATTTTCTGAAATATTTTGAAATTTTTAGAATTTCTTCAATGTTTGGAAGACGATTTGCCAAAAGGGCAAAATCATCATTTTGGAAGGATTGGGGTTCAAAAGACCCAAAATAAGTCATGGCCAGTTGATTGTGGCCATTTCCTATTTTCTAGAATTTTTTTGGAATTTTTGAAATTTCTCCAATTTTTTGGAGACGATTTGCCGAAAGGGAAAAATCGTCATTTCGGAAGGGGTCGGATTTCAAAAGACCCAAAATAGGTCATGGCCAGTTGATTGTGGCTATTTCCTATTTTCTGGATTTTTTTTTTGAATTTTCGAAATTTCTCCAATTTTTGGGAGACAATTTTCCTAAAGGGCAAAATCGTCATTTCGGAAGGGGTCGGATTTCAAAAGACCCAAAATAGGTCATGATCAGTTGATTGTGGCCATTTCCTATTTTTTGGAATTTTTTTTTTGGAATTTTCGAAATTTCTCCAATTTTTGGGAGACGATTTGCCTAAAGGGAAAAATCGTCATTTCGGAAGGGGTCGGATTTCAAAAGACCTAAAATAGGTCATGGCCAGTTGATTGTGGCCAGTTCCTATTTTCTAGATTTTTTTTTTTGGAATTTTCAGAATTTCCCACATTTCTTGAATTTCTATTTTTTATTGAATTTTTTGAATTTTTATTAATTTTGTAATTTTATGACTTTTTTTGCTATTTTTAATTAATTTTGAAAGTAAAATCGACATAAAGGATGATGAAAAATCAGGTGTCAACAGCTGCTCCTTTTTTAGAGTAAGCTCGTCAGAGGTTGCTCTAAAAAATAAAACGACACCTGAGTCTTAACCGACTCGATCGGACAGGAAAATGCCATGACATCGGATCCTTAGACCTTTAGATGAAAGCTCACATTAATCCCCGGTTTGCTTTGACAGTTTGAATCATGGGCCGGAGAGGGAGAGATTTACCTGAAGCTCACCTGTGGGCATATGGATGCTGCTTGCTGCAATGAATTTCAAGAAGATACCTAAGACTCGTCATTCAGGATATCCTAGGGAGATTAAGCTTCTGACCCGTATGGTAGGCCAACCCATAGTAAAATTCCCAAATAAAGGGATTCTAAAAACGAAAAATCCCGTCTTGTTGGGATTCGTTTTGTTCTAACCCGTATGGTAGGTTAACCCATGGTAGAATTCCAAACTAAAGGGATTCTAAAGGCGACCAATCCTGTCTTATGGGGATTCGTCCTGTGTACCTTCTAGGAAAGGACTTAGGAAGCCGCTCCCCTAATGAGGGGTTTACCGAAAGGAATGCTTGTAAGAAAGGCCACAAAATTATCCCAATGTTTTTTTTATGGGCAAAGAGCAATAATGCATCAATCTTAGATCATCCTAACAGGAGTCACTAATAAATGTCTATAGGAAAGACATAGAATTATCCAAATGCTACTTTGTGGGCAAGCAAGAGCGGTAACGAATCAATTTTAGATCATCCTGACTTGAGGAATTCATAATGAATGTTTATAGGAAAGACACTGAATTACCCTAATGTTGCTTTGTGGGCGAGCAAGAGCGGTAACGATTTTAAAAATTGTTTTTGGGTGCCATTCTTAGATCAGGAAAAACAGTGATCAAAAGAAGCTCGAACCCAACTCATTTTATCAAGAGAGGTGCCATTCTGGGATCTGGAGAAACCTGAGATTTTCTTACTGAGGAAGGTACCATTCTGGGAGCTGGGTTCTCCAGGTATCTTGTAGAAAGTTCAAGCATGGGTACTCCATTTCACGGAGCAAATGTTCTTCTGGGATTTGGGGTTTCCAACAATCCTGCAGAAACATCAAATACGTGTGCTTCATTTCACGAAGTAAAATATCTTTCTGGGATCTGGGGTTGCCAGAAATCCTGTAGAGTTATAAAACTTCCATGGAGCAAAATATCCTTCTGGGATCTGGGGTTACCAGGAATCCTGTAGAGATATCAAATGAATGTACTCCCTTTCACGGAGTATATGTTTTTCTGGGATTTGGGGTTTCCAAAGATCCTGCAGAAAAATAAATTTGTAAGCTTTTTTTCTTAGAGTGAGACGCTCTTCCGGGGATTTGGGGATCGCCAAGGATCCTGCAGAAGTTTGAGCCTGAAAGATTTTTCTTCACCAAGAAAACGTTAGTAATCTTCGGGAAGACAACGACTGTCCATCTGAAAAAATTTGTACGACTTAAGTTCTTCTTATGCAACGTGCATTTTGATGCTGGAGGCTATCCAAAACATTCTTGCAATATGCAAATGTGATCACAAATTCCTTGCACAGAAAATCTGGATCAAACATTTTGAAAATTCCAAAAGAGTTTGTTCAAAACATCAGTTGGAGTATTTCTCGACAATGAGGACTTCTCCTCTGCTTTGAGATAAGGGTCTTTTATAGGGAATGCGCTCAATTTTCTACTAACTTGTGTCTAGGTTTCAAGATCATTCACAGCGCATACATTTCGATCGATTGGGAGGTCTTCCACGGGAACCGTAATGTTGGGCTTGGATATCGATTTCCAAGGGGGACTCACTTTTGAGTCAAGGCCGTTGAATGAAAATTTTTCACCATCTACTCCGAGTTTACAAGTCAAGAACCCTGCAAAATGAGAAAGAAATAGTCTTTCTCGTACCTCTTCGAGCTAAGCTATATGTTAACCCAAGTATCTTAGTCAGAGAAGACTACTTCAGGTTATAACATTGGTAGGATTGGGGACCGAAAAAGGCTTATTTTTGGCCTCGAAATTTCGAAGGATTTAACATTGGTGATCATTGCAGATTTGCCACCTGTCCTTTCCTTTCTGAATTTTCAATTTTTGAGGTGTACAACCGCCTTTGAAGCGTACACAAGTTCTTTAGAGAGCACCTCTCGTTGTGTTAAGAGGACGCCTACTTCATTCATGCTTTTGCCATCTAGAGGCGACGCAGCCTGGGAGTAACCTTTGTGATCTGATTCCCTTGGGGTTTTTTCTTTTCCCAACCAGGCTTCACTGGGGGATCAACACAAACAGTTTACACGAGCATCGGCCTTACTTTTACCAGACATTTTGCATTTTCCTGATGCCCCTTTTTTTAATCCCTTGTTGGAAGTGGGATCCTTGGTAATTATGCTAGATATATGACTTGGCTCTTAGCACACTTGAACAATGACCTGGAGTTTTTGATAAGTCTCATCTCCCGAGATCTTCCGCAACTGGAGTGACACCGCTTCCGCCTTGGAATATACAATGATCACCAACTTGGCTGTGCAAAGGGTAAATGTGTATGGGATAGAGAAATTGATGCTTCTCGTCGTCCTATGGCACTTGGATTACCATATAAACAACACACAAAGATCGACGTTAGTCCGAGTAAGAAAATTTCTAACCATTTTTCTCCTGATATTGCCGGACTCACCTCCATTTGGCCCCGATGTAGGGTGGTTCTTGACAGGGTTGAGAATGAAAAACCGCCATTCAAAGGGGTTATCAATGATCACCTGTAGTATTTGCGATAAGAAACGAAATGCCTCCGTCGTCTCAATCCATGTAATCACCGCGAATAATCCCTACCTTCGTAGGTCCAGATCTTGCTATCTAATCCACTCCACTCATCTCTCAAGTGTGTGTAGGACGTGTTTGGACTAGGCTTTGCCTCTGATCTTTTGAGAAAACATCCTTTTGAGTGGTTTGAACAACTTTTGTTTGGAAAAATCTTTTTTATTTTTTCCAAAAATTTCCTCCAAGGGGATTTTATGATGCACCACGCATGGTCCATTCTTGTTTAGACAACCTCCCGATTCAAAACATAAATGTTAATGAATTGAAAATTCTAAGTCTTTTTGGGACGTGAGAGTTGAAAGAATTTCGAAAATTTTCAATCTCCAATGAATTGGGAAAATGGATACTTACCCGTCCGTCATGGCTGGAGATCCCTGTTCGCCCTGACGGCGAGCCCTCTTGCTTTGTGCTTCCATTTGAACACAAATGTGCGGTTTGTAGGAGTCGGCCATCTAGCTTGTGACCACGATCTCTCCGTCTGGTTGGGCAACGAATCCTTCTCAAGGATTTGCACTAGAGGAGATCCATTCGTGCTTTTAGACGTCTTCCACTCCACTCCTCAGGGTTCCTTATTCAAGGAAACAGGAGATTCGTATCAAAATGCATATTAAAGCATGCAATGTGGAAGCGATACCTTTTTACTCTCCACTCGGTCTTATAATCAAAGACCATTTCTTGGAGTCCTGACTTTTGAGGTCGATAACTCTATTCGTCTCCATGTCGGCGAGTTCTTTTCTTTTGAGGCTTTTCAGTGCCAAAAATTCCTGTGGAAAGAGAATAAGCTCATATTAAGCATAGGATCATCGAAGATCAAATTGGAACGATACAAAGTTACCATTCACCCCAAGTTTGTATCTTGGGGTTTAATTCTGATGCGGACGACTCTGCTATTGCGTCCATTGGCTTTGCCGGAGACGAAACGTCTTCCTTTGTCCAACGCACAAATGATTCACTTGCCCCAGTTAGGTGTGATTTGTCATAGCTAGGTGATGTTTTCCCCAGCTAAATTCCTTTTTGCATTTTGCTGCAATCCCCATCTTCTTTAGGATGTCTTCTTTCTTGGGATCCATGGTAACATCCTATCGACATGTTCCTTTCTTTTGTCGATTGTCGAAGCTTCTCACTTAATGAGGGCCATTTTAATATCATATACTGATATGGACGATGACTATCACATCCTCTCGTCTGTATTTGTATGTGTTGTTCGTAAGATGATCCTTGATCACATCAACAACTGCTTTGCCCCAATTAGGCGACGTCCGTCTTGGCAAAATGCCTTAGCACTTTCCATGTTCTTTGACGATTTTCAATCCAATTTGAAGATGTCCATGCACCTGCATACGAAGAGATATGCATGGGTCCTTATTTGACCTCATTTGAAATTTTAGGACTGAGATACTCCCTTCGGGGCTTCGTCCTTCCAATGCTTGAAGGAATGGTGCTTTTCAGACATTCTGCCCAAGTAAGGCTTGTCTTGATGTTTGTCATCTCTGAGTTTGATAACCTTGCCCCAATGCGGTTTTGTGGGGGTTCATGAGAACTTTCCCCCGGCTCGGCTTCTCGAAAAAAAGGGAGGAACTTGTTCCCATGGATTTTTTGCCGATTCTGGTCATCCATCTCAACCACCAGAGTCTTTGATCATTTTCACCTATCTCTGGTCAGCTTGAGGATTTTAGAATCTGTCTTGTGGCAATTTGGTGACTCTCTCAACCACAGTCGCCATTTGAGATATTTGACGTTTCCCTACCAAAGAGTAAAGGGCATGTATAATTGACTATTGGAATCGATACAATTTACCCTTGAAATTCGTCCAGGGAGAGTTGGGATTTTTCCTTTTGGGTTCTTCGTACACAGGATATGTGCATGATATGCATGATGCATGTTATCTATGCTGATTCGTGCTTGCCACAAAAAAAAATGGATTCGTGCCTTTCCCTCTATTCAAATAAAGCATTTTTTATCAAGTATGTCAATCTACAAAACTTGAATTTCTCTTTTCAAGCGCTCTTTTCAGAGAGATTTCTAAATGGTGAGAAACTTCTTCAGGTTTTCTCAAGGATTTTATTCACAAATTGAGCCATTAGAAAGCTCTTGAAATCATTTAACTAAAGTGCATATCTGAGATGCCATGAATATGGGTACTCCCTGTTTGGTCATTTGAAGGCATTGCTTCTTGGGTCATTTGCTTTTGCTCATCACCTGAGAGGGAAAGGAAAGGAAACATTATTCCCACATCTAGAGGACAATCATTTTGGAACGATACGTCCTTTTACCAAATGGATGGCTCCGCATCGTTCTTCTTCTCATTTAGAAGGGTTTAATGCGTTCTATTTTTGATGGATTTACTCCACTTCATCATGCTTCATGGGTGATAACTACTGCTTCAAGGACTTTCCCTACGTATCACCATGGTGAATTTGACATCTCCGACATTCGGTACCCTTTCCGGGTAGAAGAGTGATTTGTCCCTAGCAACTGGGTGCTTCGCCTGGGGCTGGCTGATTCAGTCATAGGCAGCTCGATCGTGCTGTGTTGATGCGTTCACGCTTAGTTGGAGTCGGTCCACTCCATGTCAGGTGACTTTGGCCCTTCGCGTCCTTCAATCTTCTCTGACATCTGTACCTACTTTGTATTTTCTTTCGTGACCCCAAATGATATGACTCTACGATCTTCCGAAGATCTCAGCATTTGATGTTCTACAATTTTTTACACTTCTTGGTCTCATTGCGCTTCTTGTGAAGATTGCGTGATCTTCTGTCAGTTTCGCTTGATCGATGCATTCCAATTTCTTCATGCATCTTTTGTCTTGTCATCATTTCATGGCGTCCCTCAAGCATTCTGCTATTTGACATCCGCAAGCACGGGTTTACTTGTGGTTGAGTACTTCAACAGCCTGAAGTGTTACTTCACAGACAACAGTTTCCTTCATCGTGCCATGTCGCCTTCACCTTACGCCTTAAAGGTCTACGCTCAAACAATCTTTTATTCCACCTTTTCATCTTGTAGGGAAGGCAAGTTTCCCTTTGTTGGTCTTCGACCATTTTATCCTGTTGACAAAAGACATGAAGGTCCCAGTCAAGTATAACACCCGAGGTGTTTATTGGAACGTCTACAATTTTACCATCGTTCCATCATAATCTTGCATGTAATCAGATGAATGAGTCTTCAACAAGTGTCTACCATGCACAACTCGTTCCATAATTCCTCACACCTATCCACAAATGGATATTTCTTCTCTATCTATTTTTCACCTGTTTTAAATGAAAAGACAGAATCAAAAGAGAGAATTTGAAAAAGAAAGCATAAATCCTTTCAATTTTATGCTTACGTGTAATTGATAAGGATAAGAATATTTACACGAGCTTTAGCCTTGTGTGAAAAGTTCTTATCAATATTCTTCAAGAGAAAGCATACCATTAAAAGGGATGTAATCCACGATGATTTCTTTCGATCAATTCCAAAAAATCGGTGGAATGTTCAAAAGTGCAAAACACAATTCTGATGTTTTAAATTTAATTGGAGATATGGTATCCAAATTAAAGCCATTTGCTAAGAACGATAGTAATTTGGACATCTATTGTCGCGACCCGTCCGGAAGCGGACGCGGCTAATGGATTACCGATCGCGGGCCTTGGATCGGCGCGAGCCCTCCCAGGCCCATACCAAATCGCGGCGGGAGTATTTTTGAGGGATTCGACGATAAAAGTCGATCGCTTTGGACCTTCAGTGTGGTCGTGGTGGCATGTGCAAATTGTACATGCATTTGGAGTCGCCACCGGTCTTTCTTGGAGGGTAGACCGGAAACCTTATTGACCGATTGGGAGAGATCGATCAATTCTGCGGAACCAGAGATTTTGGGTTCGGGGACTTGGTTACGCTGGTGTCATTACCAACGCCCTTTCGGTACCTAACGCGAGTGATTTCCTAGCTAAGAATTCATGCAGGCGCAATTTTAGGTAGGGTAGGTTTGGTTAAGGGTTTCATGCAGATTGGAAGACTATTCCTATCAATCACAATCAATTTAAATGAAAGCGCAATCAAGTGCTTAAATACATCTCATCGATGCACATCAATTCCAGTCAATGGCCTCCTAGCATAGCCATAAGGGCTTATGAAAGGTGTGATTTCGGACCGGGGTAAAATGGGAAGATTTGGAGGCGATTTAGCCCGAAGGGCAAAATCGTCAATTTTTGGAAGACTTGGATACCGAATTACCCAAAATATTCCATGGCCAGTTGATTGTGGCAATTTCCCATTTTTGAGAATTTTTTTGGAATTTCTTGATTTTTCATCAATTTTTGGAAGACAATTCGCCCAAAGGGCGAAATCGTCATTTTAAGAAGGGTCGGGGTTCAAAACACCTGGAATGAGTCTTGGCCAGTTGTTTGTGGCCATTTCCTATTTTTGGGGATTTTCTTGGATTTTTTTAGAATTTTTTTGGAAGACGGTTTGCCGGAAGGGCAAAACCGTCATTTCTGGAAAGATTGGGGGTCAAATGACCCAAAACAGGTCATGGCCAGTTGAATATGGCCATTTCCTATTTTCTGGAATTTTTTAGAATTTTCTGAATTTTCTGAATTTTTTTGAATTTTTTATGATTTTCTTTTTTTTATTGATTTTTGAATTTTTTATTATTATTTGAATTTTTTTAATAATTAAAATTATTATCCGGGCCGGGTTGGACCCGGACCACGCCCAGATCCACGACCCAGATCCGGCCCGCACCCTCAGCTATCAAAACGGCGTCGTTTCGCCAAATGAGAGAGGACGCTCCAGATCCAGCCACGTGGCGCGCTCTCCACCGTCCGATCGATTTTTTAATATTTTTTTTTATCCGCGCGGCCCCCACCCAGCTGACGTGGCTGCCCACGTGGCGAGCCACATCAGCAATTTTGACCTTTGACCGACGAGGGCCGCCGGAGAAGACGCCGGAATAGTAAATATTCCGGCCTCTTCGCCAGAAACCTCGCCGGGAAGCCAAAACCGGGGCCAAATCTTCAAAAGTTTCACTCCTTTTTTAGCATTCGGCCCCCCTACGAACTCAGCATCAACGTAAGACAGAAATAAAGGCCACGAACACGCCGAAAAAGGGTAAACCGGACAGCCACAGTCCCGGCTCCGGCGACCCATTGCCAGAAAATTTTCTATGTCCAAGCTTGGTTTAATTCATTCTAAAGACATCCAATGAAGGTCCAGAGGCTTACCTGAGGTCCGGTGGTTAGCGGTTGGCGGTCCCCAGCTCCGAGCTCCGGCGAAGTCGGCGATGGGTTCGGTTCAGCCATTTACGGGTCAATTCATGCAACAAAATGATACAGCCAGGCTTAGGGATGATTCTAAATGAGATTTTGAGCATGAAAACACGAAGTATAGCTGACCACAGCTCGCTATTCGGATCGACCCACTCGGCTCATTTTAGGACATTCATCGAACATGTGGCGTGCACCATCAGAAAACCGTTGAAATGATTTCGTCGAAGCTCCAAGAGGGATACCGAGTTAAAATGACTATTTATTATTTCCATATGCGTCCTCAGGGGGTTCGGGTACTATCGGTTCTGGTCCGACTCGATTGAAATCGAGCCGGACCGAAGAACCCTGTTCAACAGCACAAAACAGGGCAAAACAGGGGGGGCGACACTGACCTGGCTTCGCCGGCGGCGACGGCGGCTCGAGGTGGTCCGATCGTCCTCAGCCCAGCTTCCTTGAGCTCCTGCCTCCCTCGCCAACTCTCCTGTTCTCGGATTCTCCTTGCCCTCCCCTCGGCCGAGCTTTTTCTTTTTTTTTTCTAAAGCCCCGAGCACTTCCCTTTTCTCTTTTTCCTCTTTCCACCGGCCTTCGTGCCCATCCCTTTATCAAAAGCCAACATACACACTTGTCTCCCACGTTCGTTGCCCTTTCTTTCTTAAAAAATTGACTCCCACGATCGGTTGCCGCTCCCCTGCTTCCCTGTTCTTTGGTGCGCTGGCCGGTGGGTCTGCAACTTAGTTGCAGACCCGGTCGGACCGGGTCGGGTCGGGCTTGACCTGACCGGCCCGGTTCGACCTAATTTTGCCAAATTGGGCACCGAATCATCCTATTTTCATAAAATTGATGGCAAAATCGGACTCCTTGACATGTTTTCTATCAAATATGAGTATTTTCATGAATCAATTGATTGAAATTTAGTGAAAACCCCAAATTGTCCTTAGGATCCGAAAATGATTTTTCGCTTAATCGAGGGCCTAAACGATCAAATTAGCCCGAATTGAACCCACCAGTGTATTCAGCATGATGAAAACTATGGGGTGGACGTGTTTAACTTTAATGGGTATGGCCTTATGAAATTTAATTTCAAAAATCGTGAAACCGGGGACTAAATTGAAAGATATTTGTGCAATTAAGCCCTTTTGTTCAAAATTGATCAAATTGCACTTCAAGACTTTAGAGCCCAATGTCATAGCTTATAAAAACCAAGAATTGAAAATTAAAAGACTCGAAAAGGATTTTTTTTGCTCGGTTCGGGTTTATGTTTGTGAAGAAACATAGTGACCCTAGCCGAATTTTCAAGATTTAAGGTGACACACTTGAAGATGAAATTAAAACAAAATTATTGAATATTTTTTTTGTATTTTTCTGACCACGAATGGTATTTTTCTGATTTTTTGGGTATTTTTATAATTAAATAAATTCGAAAAATATTATAAAATACCAAAAAATATTTTTTGTTCAAAATTGGTCTCTAAGGCTAGGCCAAGGCTTTCAAAGTTGATTTTGTGATTTTATGACCTTTTTTGATATTTTTAATTAATTTTAAAGAATAAAAATCACAATAATAAATGGTAAAAAATCAGGTGTCAACAGCTGCCCATCTTTGAGAGGAATCTCGTTAGAGGTTTCTCTCAAAGATAAGGTGGCACCTGATTTCTAACCGACTCAACTGGGAAAATGAGAGAAGAAATGCTACGACATTGAATCGCTTAAGGCCCTTTGATGAAAGCTCAAATTAATCCCCGGTTTGCTTTAACAATTTGAACATGGGCCGGAGTGAGAGAGGCTTACCTGAAGCTTACTTGCCGGATGCTGCCCACTGTGACGACTTTCAAGAAGATACCTGTTGACACCTGATTTTTGACCTAGCCTTTTTCATTTTTATTTTTTTGAAAAATCATAAAACATTCATAAAAAGTCAAAAAATTACAAAATCAACTTTGGTGGCCTTGGCCAAGCCCAAGGAACCATTCTTGACCAAAAAATAATTTTTCACATTTTTCATATTTTTTAGTATTTTTGGAAAATAGAAAAATACTTAAAAAATCAAGAAAAATAGCATTTGAGGTCAAAAAAATATGGAAAAATATCCAATATTTTTCCTTTTAATCCCTTTTATTTTTGACCTCTCAAAAAAATCAAAATCGGATTCAATTTTAGGTGTTCCTTTATAACCCGTACTATTGAATTTGAAGAAAAAATAACAATTGAGTCTTTTAATTTGCAATTTTGGCATTTTTTAAGATCTTGACATTCAATCTGACTATCCCCTATTTCAATTTAGCCCAATTGTTTGCACAATATGCTCAATTTCACGGATTTGACAAAATTACATACTAAAATTGCATTTTAGTCCTTGAAATTAAGCATAATTGAAATTACTTTCAATTCAAGGGCTATCATTGCAAATTAAACATGCTACCCAATGGATTTCACCATTTTAAATCGATTGGAACAGGTGGTTTGACTCAATTTGATCATTTGCACCCTCAATTACATGATCCCCAATTTCCAATTAAATGAAAATTTGGGGGTTTTGTAGAAATTGATGAAAACTTTTGGGCAAAACCACATTTCTAGATAGAATTCATGCTCTAGATTCGATTTTGAGGTTTAATTGCAAACTTTTCCCATTAATTTGGGATTAATTTGAAAAATCCCGTTCGGAACCGGTTCTGACCGGTCCGACCGCCGGTCCGACCGGTCAAACCGGTCCAGAACAGTGTCATCTTCTTCCCCGAGAGTCTGCGCAAATGAACAGTGAAAAGCCGAGCTTTGACAGCTAAATTGACAGACCAATCGACCACAATCGGAGACACACTGGTGGGGGTTTAAAGCTTTAGATCGTCCCCCGTTGATTGACACCAAGATCACGACCAATGGTTGCCTGAGGAGGGAGTAATCGGACGGTCAAGGTCGCCGGACCTGCAAAAGTCAACAAAAGCAAAAAATAGCTCAAATCCTTGCCAAATTCGTGCGAAATAAAGCCGGCCGCAGAGCCAAATGGGATTAAACGGAGTGCCCATCCTCTCCAACGTCATTCTGACCTATTTGCACGTGACTACACGTGCCAAATGGAGTTGGTTGAAGCTCCACCGTTCGGCGCCAAAAATCGAACAGCTATAAAAGCCTGCGTTCGTTTTCTGTTTAGAGGAGGTTGATTCAGTAGCAGAGGGGCGAAACTGAATCGAGAGAGAGAGAGAGAGAACGCGAGAGAGAGCTCGTTCTCCGACCCTCCGTCGTCGAGAACTTGAGTTCGACTGCAAAGCGCTGGTTAGGCCGTCTCCGGCCAAACCGAAGCTGAAGAAGATCGTCAGAAGTTCGCTTTGAGTGCTAGGAAGCGACCGCCATCAACCGCGCAGCCCAAAACCGCCAGAACAGGTAATCCCGAACTTCAAACTCAAGCTCAGGTCTTCAATGGCGGACTTTGATTTTGGCTTCAATCTTTGCAATTCCCGTGTGCTTTTCATCCCTTAGACATTACTAACCATGCTCGCATCTCCATTTTGCATCGACTTTGCTCGCATACCCTGAATCGAGTCCTCCGATTTAGCCTCCATAGCCGATCCTTGCCCAGCCAAATCGGGGCCTAGCGAGCTCAATCGGAGCTCGAGGTAAGTCTTCTGAACCTCCATTGGTGCTATTCTGTGACTGAATTCCTCTAATTTTGACTAAATCGTATGATTGAGCTTCCATGGCCGTGTTCGGTGCTTTGTATGATGCTCGTGTTTTTGCGAATAAAACGCCACGATCCTTAGATATGTTAAGGTAGAGACGATCGCGAGTCGATTAGAGTTAGTCTCGCACGATTTCATCATGATTCCACCGTAGGATCGTCGTCGGAGAGCCACATCCGTCCATTCTGCCGGAGTCGCGAGGTTGAAGACGAAGCTGACATGGCGCGGTCAACCGGTCAAAGTCCTAGTTGGCATTCGGCCATTGGTCCACGTGGTGTCGAGTCAGCACGGCCGTTGGGTCTGTTATTCAAATAAAAAGGATCGGACGGCTCAAATAAATCGAACGTAAATTCTAGTGACCGTCCGATTAGTAATTAGGTTTATCCGAAAATGTTTTAAAATCAGAAAATAAAAAATAAACTGAAACGGTGTCGTGTAGGTTAGTGGCCGTGCGGCGTCGTTTAGGTTAGTGTGAATCGACGGTCTAGATCAAGTCTCCGGATCTAATCATGGCCGTAGGTTCAAGTAATCTGATCAGACGGCTCTGATTGAGTCTTCATCCAATCTGGACCGTAGGTTTTAGTAACCAGATCTAAGCGACACGGACAAGCCATGTGGTCCATCAGGGACCGTCGGATTAAAACCGGAAAATCCAAAAATAAAAAGCGTGATACGACGTCGTTTTCGATCAAGGTTGTCGCGGGTTCGGGTCTGGACCGGGTTCCGACCCGAGTGGGTCGGGTCGACCCGGCCCGAATAATATTTTTTAAAATAAAAAAATTCAAAAATGATTTTAAAAAAATCAAAAAAATAAAAAAAAAATCAGAAAAATCCTAGAAAATCCAAAAAAAAAATGCTAGAAAATTCCAGAAAATTCCAAAAAAATGTGGAAAAATATTGGAAAAATCATAGACATTCCAGAAAGCACCAAAAATCGAGGGTTGACCACAGACAACTGGTCAACCCTATTTTTGGGGTTCCTTATCCAATTTTCCGAAACTTGACGAGATTACCCTTTAGGGGTAAGTCGCCTCTTGTGTGCATGCTAGATAAGGCCGATAATGCCAAGGTGAGAATTAGGGTCGATTAGACGACCAATTCTTAGGTTTGGGTTTTCGAGTCCCGCCTCTTTTCTCAAAATGACGATTTTGCCCTTTAGTGGGGAAATCGTCTTTCTTGTCTCAATCGAGTTCTGAAAATTGCTTGAAGTTAGGGTTTTGGTCAGGTGGACGACCAACTCTAATATTTGAGATTTTCAGTTCCTCGTCTTTGTCCAAATGACGACTTTACCCCTCCAATGGTAAAATCACTTGAAAATTTTAGAAAAATCCTGGAAATTCCCGAAAAACAGGAAATGGATTGGATTGATGGCCAATCCTATTTCCATTGTCTTTTGACTTCCCAATTCGTCTAAAATGACAGATTTACCCTTTTAAGGGTAAATTTTCCCCGAATTGTTCAAAATTACGATTCTGCCCCTCATGGGCGAATCATGTCCAAATCACTCCTAAGCCTTGATTGATATTTCTCTAGGCTAATAGGGCCTCATTAGGGATATCATGCTGATTTCATGTGTTTTATCCGCATGTACTGGATCCTTGATTTGCGCACTTATTTCTATTGGTTGTGAGTGATAGGGTAGTATTTCCCATCTGCATGAACTCCTAGATTTAGGATATGTACCCCACTCATCTGTATGAAATCCTAGGATCAGATAAACCATTCAGCTTAGGTACCGAAAGGGCGTCAACTTTGACAGTTGGCGTAACTAAGTCCCCGAACCCACTTCTCTGGTTTCCGCAGAATCGAATAGATCACTCCCAACTATTCGATAGGGTTTTCCGATCGTACCCTCCATGAAACGATTGGTGGCGACTCCTTGGCATGTACACTCATCACATGTCACTAGACCACACTGAAGGTCGACCACGTATATCCAGCAGTTGCGACTTGGGTAATGGGCCTTGGGAGAGGACCCGCGTCCGATCAAGCTAGCGATCGGGCGGCCCATTAGCCCCGCTCCCGCCTCCGAGCCTCCGGGAGGGGGTCGCGACAGACTGGTGACTCCACTGGGGATCGAACCCAGAATCTCTGGTTTCGCAGACCAGAGGACTTGAGCCGATTAAAAAGTTGTTTGGTTTATCTGACATTGTTTTCTGCAGATGCTCTCGAAGGTGAGGTACGTATGCTAACTATTGTGTTAGATGTTTTTGCAGGTTGGAGAAATAAGGGGTGGAGTGATTGTTGACATTTTTTTCTGCAGATTGGAGTTGGGGATGTATGTTTATGCACATACTAAAGCGGTGTTTTGATACAAACTGCTGTGCATGACCTTGCATTGTGATGATCACGACACATCGCACACACCGGCGGTCAAACCCCGACTGCAACCACCTCTAGGTTACCTTAGATAGGGAAAGGGTGCGAAAAGGATCTTGTGTTTGATGGCACTTGAGACTTTCGTATTCATTCCCGCCTACTATCTGCATGGGCGATATCTAGCCCTCTTGGGTAGGTACCCTTGGGGAGGAATCTGCCTCATGTGGATCGTGGGAGCCTGAGCCATAGGTTCCTCACCTGACTTTTGATTTTCCTTAGAGTATACCCCCCACTTGTCTTATGCGCATGTCTATGAGAGGTTGGTATACCTAAAACCAAAAAAAAAAAAAAAAAAAATTCCCGCTGATCACTGTAAGTATGACTTCTCCCTCTACTTGTTCATTTCCTAGTGAAATTTCATGATAGGAAATTCATGGAAATCAACCGAATGCCCTGGGTGTTTGATTTTACAAATGAAAGTTTTTGACAATGAATTTTAGATACAAAAGTGGGAATACTTCTAAGCCGTCCCTACGGAATAGATGGTTCATCCAAATTTTCACTCATGGATTAAGATGACATTTCTTTTTGTCTAAAATTCTTCCAATTCAAGATTTTGGGGGCATAAAGTTAAAGCTATGTTTGCAATCACATTTTGTCTAGTGATTTCTTAAAAAACAAAGATCACATGATTTTCACAAGAAAAATGTCACAAAGCAATCTTTCAAGATTAATGCCCCCATTTGCGTATTAAACATTTGGAATTAAATGGGCGTTCGATTGATGACCGTGGATCGATCTTTTAATGATGTCTCTGCTTATCTTGAAATCTTGGCGGACATCAGATGCCCGTAAATAGGGATTATGGGATATGTATTGTCGCCTCACTTTCATTATAAGAAGCGACCTCATTGAGAGATGTCTTTGCTATGCAAAATGCTAAGTGTGTCTCCTTTCTGACAGGTTATACATGACATACATTTATTGAAGATTCCTTCATCTAATCGCATGCGAGATGTGATCAAACGATGGTAAAACTGTAATCGTTCCAATAAAAACTTCGAGTGTTATACTTGACTTGCTTGGTTATTTCATTTGCCAACAGGTCAAAACGGCTGAAGGCCAATGGTGCGAGGCTTGTTTTCCCTGTAACATGAAAGGAGATGCGTCTTCATCAGGAGCCGCCCATTGGTTTTCCAAAATAAGATAGATCGACTATGATAACCCCAAAACAAGACAACATGAAAAAGGGGCATGCCTGATTTGGATCGACCTCTCTAAGTTGAAAAGGGTGTATTCGTTCCAAATTAAATTGATTTGTTTAAACAATGACATGGTTACTCACACTTGCAGGTGATTATGAAAAAATAAATTGGGACCGTTAAGGAACACTCCTTCATCTCTGATGCTCAAAGTGATGGGAGCTGAGGAAATATACTCTGGGGATAGTAAATCTGTGATCGTTTCAATTGGAGCTTTTTGTGCAAACAATTGACGTTTTCCTTCCTCACGACATGTAGGTGAAATAAAAGGATTGTGTGAGGTCGACATTTGTCCCTTTAAAGAAGACTCAATTGTGGACCCTCAAAATTGGAGGCCAATGTGGCATGGCACGATTGCCAATTGAAGCACGTCTCAAGGAGTACAAATACTCGTGTTTCCCACCATGAGATTGATGATCACTCAACCATAAAAGGGTGTATATCGTTCCTCATTTCAATCCTCTCAAGATATGAAATGATCATCTCCCTTTCTATATGTAGAGATGAAGAAAACTGAATGTTTAATTGCGAAGCAACACTTCAAGGTGTAAATGTACACAAATAGAGATAAATCTACACTTGTGGATCTCGAGTAGTAGGGTGCTTGAGGAGTGGCATGAAGTCATGACAAATCAAGAAGACCATGAAGAGATGATCGTTGCCCATCTTTGAATCAAGAGGGAGTACTTGTTTTAGTAATTGATTTTCATAATCAAAAGTCAAACATTTTTCTTCCTCTCTAAACAGATTGAAATGCATCAATGGAGCGAAAGTGGCGAAAGATCACCCAACCTCAAGAAGGAGAATGACAGAACCCAAATAGTGTCGAATATCGTGCAACATCAAATGCCGAGACCTTCGGATAATTACGATGAAGTTTCATCCTCTGTTGTCACAAAAGGGAGTAAATTGTCCCTTATTCTGATTCCATTTCATACAAATGACTGAGATGTTTCTCTTTCATATACAGAGAACGATAGTCGAAGACATGTGTCAGAATAGATTGAAGAATGTCAAACGTCAAAATCACCTGACATGGAAGTGATTGACTCAACCAACGGGGAAGGCGTTAGCGCGATACAATGGAGCTTCATATGGCTAAATCAGCTAACTCAAGGTGGAGTACTCGGTTACTGGAGGCAAATCATTTCGCTATCCAGAAAGCACGCCGAAGTCGAAGACATCAGATTCATCATAGTGATACATGGGACGAGTCCCTGAAACGATGGTTATCACTCATGGAGCGTAATGGAATGAAATCCGTCCATGGAATACAAAAAGCATTTCGCCATAGCAACAATGCTTCCAAGAAGAACAATGCGCGGCCATTCCTCTTGGTAGAAAAGGACGTATCGTTCCTAAATAAATTTCAATCAGATGTGGGAATAATATTTCCTATCTTTTTCCTCTCAGGAGATGAACAGAGTCAAGACACCCAAGAAGCAACGACTTCAAATGGCAGAACAGGGAGTACCCACTTTTCATATCATCTCACACATGCATTTAGGATAGATGATTTCAAGAGCGTCATAATGGCTCAATCTGCAAACAAAATTCTCGAGAAAACTTGAAAAAGTTTCTTAACAATTAGAAGTCTCTTTGAAAAGAGCATTCGAAAAGAAAGAATTCAAACTTTATAGATTGACATGCTTGATAAGAAATGCTCTTTGTGAATAGATTGAAAGGCGCGAATCCATTTTTTCGTTACAAACAAGAATCATCTTAGATCACTTGCATCTTACATATCATGCATGCATCATTTATATGCATATTATTCCTTGAAAGATGTCGACAGGTCAAGGCAAAAGAATCCAAATGAAAGGGAAATGACAAGACCCAAGGAACGAAGGGTAAATTGTATCAATTCCAATTGCCCATTTTGTATGCTGTTCTGACACGAACCTTCTTTCCTTTGATAGGGAAATATCAAATAGTTCAATGGCAACTGTGATGGCTGATATTAAGGCAATGACGGAAGCCTCCCAGGCCAGACAGACAGTGGTTCCTAAACAACTCACATCCATCACTTGCACCCGATATGGCTGACAAAGAAACGACGGGAAATACTCAACGGGCGGAGGAGGATATCCGTGAGCCAAACACCCCGTCGCAACAAAAAGCGTCCCCTGTTGTTATCAACCTCGAGAAGGAGGAAAAAGTGAACCAGACTGTAAAAGCCAAAGTGGAGGCTAAGAGATCGGCCAAGATCAAAGAATGTTTAAACAGCTAGGGCTATGAGCTGGCCCGCTTCGACAAAATATCTCCTTTTGCTAAAATAGAGACTCCTCCTGACTATAGGGAGCCAGAGTTCGTGAGAAAATACAACGGGACAGGCTGTCCCCGTGCCCACCTCAAGTACTACCTGCGCAAGATGGCGCACTACTCGGATTACATTCCGTTGTTGATGAACACATTCCAAGAGAGTTTGGCTGGCGCCGCTCTGGCTTGGTTTATTGAGCTAGACTTAGAGGATTATGACGGATGGGAGGACCTTGCAGAAGACTTCCTCAGGCAGTACAAATTTAACACGGCTACAACCCCAACAAGAGAAGACCTCCTACGAACTTCAAAAGCGAGGGGCGAATCGATCAGGACATATGCTCAGAGGTGGCGAGCCTTGGCTACCCAAGTAAAGCCTTCAATCCCAAAAGAGGAGCTGATCGACTTATTCCTAAAAGCACTCCCCTACGAGTACTTTGACAGACTGAACACTTCTGGATGTCAGACATTCGCACACCTGATTAAGGTTGCTGAGAGGCTGGAATGGGCCTTGAAAGAAAGAAGGCCTCAGGAAGCTCCTACTAGGAAGCAGTATCCTCTGAGGAAGGAAAGAGAAGCCGGACTAGACATAGCATTTATACCAGATCCCCACAAGTTAAAGCCATTTGGCAATTCTAATCAGGCCAAAGGCGGATCATCCTGGTCAGCGCCAAAGGTACAAGAGCCTAGAAGAAAGCAACCCCAGAGACAATTCTCTCAGCTCCCGAGACCTTTATCCAAGCTACTCCCGATGCTGCTGGAGCAACACTTGGTGGCAAAAGAACCACCTAAGGCAAACCCCGCAAGATATCCTGGCTTTGATGAGAGCCAGACCTGTGCCTACCATATGGGCGAAAGAGGGCATAATGTGGATAACTGCTATGTCCTGAAACTGAAAGTGCAAGCCCTAATTGATAGTCAGATTTTGAAATTTGACAATGCAGCCCCAAATGTACAAGAAAATCCGTTGCCAGATCATCAAGCAATAGGGGCAATATTCACTGAAGAAGAGGAGGATTACCTTAAACTGAAGGTAGATATGCCTAAGCTGGACACCCTGCTAACAATCGCTTCATCATACCCAAAAGAAGGGGAGATATCAACCGACCAAAAGAAGTTGTGTATCGACAAGATGAAGAGCTTGGGGATAGTGTCCGACATTACTGATGAAGAATTTGAAGGGATCGAAGCATCTCTATCTTTGAAAAGAAACCACTTCTTGATCACAGCTGGGCAGAGTAACACCTGTGGTACCTCACATGAGAACTTGGTAAGCAGCCTGGGGCCAGCTACTCAGTCAGAGGAAGAATTTGAAGAAGACGAAATAGAAGCCAGAAGGAGAAGTCTAGCAGACCTCAAGTTTATGGTTGACGCACTTGAGAAGAACGAAATTATAGACAACCTGGGTCAAGATTCTGGAGGATACAATTTCAAGGTGAAATATTCGGCCCCTCCCAGCTTTTATCAGAAGATTGAAGACATCATACCGGACGGATGGGGAGGTATGGATGATCTCTCTCAACCAGAAACCTCAAAAGGTATGGAAGAACTCGACAACGCCATATTGATGATCGAAGTAGCCACGGCCGTGGTGATCAGATTGGATGAGCTGGATAGCCTGAGCAAGGTAGAAGATTGCCCAGTGAGGCCTGTCGTAATTCAATTACCTCAGGAGGAAGAAAGCAACACGTCAGGACCAGAGATACCTCATCAGACAACTGTAACGATAAAAGTCCCCCCAGTAGAAGAGTATGATCCCAAAGCTGTTCATTGGGACTATGGGACCACACAAGTAGATGTAATAATGAGGTCTGGAAGATTTTATGCCCCCAGAGAGGGTGAATCCGAAAAAAGAGATGTCTCGAAGGAAGATGCCGAAAAGCTCGTATCGATCATCAAAACCAGTGAGTTGGAAGTGATAGAGCAGCTGAGGAAGATGCCCGCTCAGATATCCCTGCTAGACCTATTCATCAATTCAGAGAAGCACAAGAACGCACTATTGAAGGTACTCAATGAAGTACATGTCCCTGAAACAATCAATGAGGTCCAACTAGGGGACTTTGTAGGGGCAATTCTCTTAAAAGACCAGTTGAGCTTCTCTGACGAGGACTTCCCCATGGAAGGAAGAGGGCACAACAAAGCTTTATACATCTCTGCCCAATGTAACGGCAAAAGAGTGGCACACGTATTGATCGATAACGGATCAGCCTTTAACATCTGTCCTTTGGCTACCATAAGGAGGCTGGGAATCAAGGAAGAGATGATCAAGACATCCAAGACAGCTGTGAGAGCATTCGACGGCATGAGGAAGACTGTAGAGGGAGAGATCGAGCTTGACGTATTCATCGGCCCGACAAAGTTCTCTATAAACTTTCAAGTAATGGATCTGCCCAGTGCATTTGGATTCCTGCTAGGAAGACCTTGGATCCATACCGCAGGAGCTGTCCCTTCGAGCCTGCACCAAAAAGTACGTTTCGTTGTAGATGGGAAGGTGATTACCGTACATGGGGAAGTCGACCTCTAGGCATACCAGAACAGTGCCATTCCCTATATTGAGCCTGAAGAGAAAACTGAAGCGAGCTATCACTCCCTAGAGTTGGTAGCAACAGTTCATACCCCAGTAGGGTCGAAGTTGAGAACTCCTTACATCTCAGAAGCCAGTCTTCTACCAGCTAAGATGCTGCTGGCATACGGGTTCAATCCTGAAAAAGGCCTAGGCAAACATAATCAGGGTATAAATGCCCCGCTACAGTTGAAGGCTAATCCACATAAAATGGGCTTGGGGTACCAGAAGTATCCCATGAATGATTCTGTCCCGAAAGCAACAGGCCGAGGCCGAGGCAAAAGCCTGGGACGCCGTGGAGGCGAAAACAGCCCGAATAGCTCATTCATCGGTTCTCCAACCTGGAAGGGAAGGTCTCGAATGTTCAAGAATCCCTTAAGTACCTACTTCGACCAGAACTCCAAATGGCTATCTGAAGAGGGTATCACTTCGCCGATGGAACCAGATCTGACAAATCCTTTTCTCGAAGATGACTCTGTGAATGTCATCATGGAGTGGTTGGACAGTGAAGCCACTTCTTCTGAGTAAATAGACTCTTCCTTCATCTTTAAATACTGTGTTTAGAACTTTCTGCATTTCACTGTATTTTCTTTCCTTATTGAACGCATAAGAAAACGCCTTTGGATCTCCGGCCGTTGGTCCAAATAGCACATCTTGTAACGCGGCCCATTTCGCATTCAATAAAACCATGCATGTTTTGTTAAGGACATATGGAACCACGAATCAGCCCGATGATGATAATGGTCTTCCATATAGAAGCTTGAGGCCTGATTTGCCATATGATTCCTAATCTTCAAAAGATTTTCAAGGGGCCGGGATATCCAATGACATGAGGATTAGTCCCATCTGTACCTACATCTATTTCGGAAAGACTTTTTTAAAAAAAAGACTTTACATAATCATGCATGTCATTTTTACTGAGCACAAACTAACCATACTCATGACATTTCAGGCATATCATCTCAAACATGCATACCAGGTTGTTACAAAATTCGGATCCCTCCATTAACCACTCCTATAACATTGAGGAAGATGAAGACGAGGATTACGCGTCTATCCGTAGGGATTGGAACACCTTTGAAGAGTCAAAGCCTCCTACCTCAGAAGAACCAATTGTTATTAATTTGGGAGACACCGTGAACGTCAAAGAGGTCAAGATCGGCGGACACCTATCCCGTGATGAAAGGCTCGAGTTCACCAAGCTACTAAAAGAATATCAAGACATCTTCGCGTGGTCTTACGCGGACATGCCAGGCCTTGATCCTAAGATTGTGGAACATGCATTGCCCACGGATCCTGGCATCAAACCTGTCAAACAAGGCAGTAGGCGGATGAAAGCCGAGTTAGAAGACAAGATTAAGGAAGAAGTCATGAAACTCCTTAGGGTAGGCTTCATTGAAGCTATCCCATATTCAGACTGGGTTGCAAATATAGTCCCCGTCATGAAGAAAGGCGGAAAAGTTCGGATCTGCGTAGATTACCGAGATCTGAATAGAGCAAGCCCAAAAGATGATTTTCCACTCCCCCACATTGATGTATTGGTGGATAGTACGGCGGGTTATGAATTATTCTCATTCATGGATGGATTCTCGGGATACAACCAAATCTTCATGAAACAAGAAGACAAACCCAAGACTGCATTTACCACACCATGGGGGAATTTTTGCTACAAAGTCATGCCCTTTGGATTGAAAAACGCCGGGGCTACCTACCAGAAGGCTATGGTCACGTTATTCCATGACATGATCCACAAAGAGATTGAAGTATATGTTGATGACATGATCGCTAAATCCAAAAAAGGACAAGAACACATACAGGTATTAAGGAAGCTGTTTGAGCGCCTGCGCAAATACAAGTTAAAGCTGAACCCTAACAAATGCGTGTTTGGGGCAAGATCCGGGAAACTCCTTGGGTTCATAATCAGCAACAGGGGCATTGAGATTGATCCCTCAAAAATCCAGGCCATCCACGATTTATCAACTCCATCCACAGTACAAGAAGTGAGAAGCCTTCTAGGGAGATTGAACTATATTGCTAGGTTCATCAATCAGCTGTCTGATGTGGCTAAGCCTATCTTCAAATTGCTTAAGAAAGGCGCGAAAATAACGTGGGACGCCGAGTGCAGCAAGGCATTCCAAATGATCAAAAACTATTTGATCACACCACCGGTGCTTGTGCCACCAATTCCCGGTCACCCATTGACCTTATACCTGACCATACGACAAGAGTCCTTGGGAGCCTTACTTGCCCAGACAAGCCCGATAGATGGAAAAGAGAGGGCCATTTATTACCTGAGTAAGAAATTCACGCCATCTGAAGCAAAATATATACCAGTTGAAAGGGCCTGCGTAGCAACAGTATGGGTACTACGAAGACTAAGGCAGTATACCCTACATCATCACATTCAGCTCATAACAGAGAACGACCCCGTCAAATACCTCCTAGAGAAATCCGCTTTAATTGGGAAACTGGCAAAATGGCAAGTAATGTTGTCTGAATTTGACATTAAATGTTCTCCGCAGAAGTCGGTAAAAGGAAGAGTTATAGCGGACATGCTGGCAGAAAACCCATCGAGCACTGAATCCCCTGAAGTAACGAACACAGAAGGCCGAATTCTGAACTTAGCAGAGGATAAGTGGATCATGTATTTCGATGGTGCTGTTAACCTATCAGGGGCAGGCACTGGGGCAGTACTGATATCCCCAGATGGTCAACATTACCCTGTCGCGGCAAAGATAACTTGCCCTTGTACCAACAATATTTCAGAATATGAGGCGTGCATTCTGGGTCTACGACTGGCCCTTGCTATGGAGATACCTAGGTTACAAGTCTTTGGAGACTCCATACTCATTATTCTACAGACACAAGGGGAGTGGAAGACGAAAGATGCAAAGCTCATCCCCTACCATGAATACCTTGAAGAATTGATACTCAAGTTTGAAGAAGTGTCATTCGAGTACCTATCAAGGTCTCACAACCAATTCGCAGATGCATTAGCCACCCTAGCCTCGATGTTACAAACGATTGAAGGGTTGGATATAGAACCTCTGAGGATCGGCATTGTTGAAAAGCCAGCTTATTGCATGCTAATCGAAGAGGAATGTGATGGAGAGCCATGGTACTATGACATCAAGAATTACCTCTTGAAAAGGGAATTCCCTGAAGGATGCCAGTCAGGAGACCGAAAATACATAACCAAGATGGCCAGCAAGTTCTTCCTCAATGGACAAATTCTATACAAGAGATCGTTCGATTCCACTCTACTGAGATGCGTAGATGCCAAAGAAGCAAATATTCTCATGAAAGAGATTCATGAAGGTGCGTGTGGGCCTCACATGAACGGCCACCTCCTTGCTCGGAAGATCATGCGGCTAGGTTATTATTGGATGACCATCGAATCAGACTGCTGTCAGCACGTCCGGTCATGCCACCAATGCCAAATATATGGGGATAAGATTAACGCACCCCCGAACGAACTACACCAAATGTCTGAAGTTTGGCCTTTCGCTATGTGGGGGATAGACATGATAGGGCCTATTAATCCTATGGCTTCGAATGGTCATCGCTTCATCTTGGTAGCGATTGATTACTTCACCAAATGGGTAGAAGCCAGCTCTTACAAGAATGTCACTGCAAGAAATGTGGCAAGATTTGTCAAAAGAGATATCATATCCCGGTATGGTACCCCTCAAGCGATCATCACAGATAACGGGTCCAACCTAAACAACAAGATTGTCGATGGTCTGCTGGATCATTTTAGCATTCGACATCTGAATTCATCTCCTTACCGCCCACAGATGAATGGGGCAGTGGAAGCCGCCAATAAAAACATCAAGAGAATCTTGGCTAAAACAGCAGAAAACTACAGGGATTGGCACGAAAGGCTGCCCTTCGCCTTGATGGCTTACCGAACGTCGATCAGGACTTCTACAGGGGCAACTCCCTATAGTTTGGTATATGGGACGGAAGCAGTTCTGCCAGTAGAAGTTAAGATTCCCTCTTTGAGAATCTTATCCGAAGATAAACTCTCTGAGTCAGAGTATTTCAAGCACAGATATGAACAGCTGAACTTAATAGATGAGAAACGTCTTAAAGCCATTTGCCATGGGCAAACTTACCAGAAGAGAGTAGCCAGGGCGTTCAATCGAAAGGTCAAGACCAGAAACTTCGAAGTAAATGACTTGGTAATTAGGAAAGTTTTGCCAAGTACTACCCATCCAAGGGGAAAATTCACTCCAAATTACGAAGGCCCCTACATTGTTAAGAAGATCCTCACGGGAGGAGCATTAATTCTTGTAAACTCCGAGGGAGAAGAATTGGGGCACCCTGTGAATTCAGATGCTGTGAAGAAATATTACCCTTGAAATAAAATCAGATTCTGGTCATATGCCCTTGCCTCGAATTGAGCCTACTCTTCATGTTAGTCTTTGCATAAGCATGTCACGCATCTATGCATACATTAGCATGTGTTCAATATTGCAGGATCCAAGGAAGCAGGGTCGCGATAAGTTGGAACGCATGATCAAGGAGACCTAACGTCATGGTGGTCAGGTGCACGTCTTCTTCTCCAAAGACTGAGAATTTCAAGAAATTTTAGAACAACTTAACCATCTTGTGTTGTTAAGAAAAATGCAGATTTTCGCGAATCTATCCACTTCCATAGGAATGCATGATCAAGGGTAAGGTGTATCGTTCTAATTTTCCGAAATTCAAGAGCATACACTGACATATTCCTTTTATGTTTTTCAGGAATCCCTAGCCGCGCTGGGCAGTTAAGTATTCCTTCCCTAATCTTTTAGGTTTACAAGACTGTCGGAATCCTTATTGATAGAATTTGAAGGCTTCTTGGAATCTAGCATATATTCAAATCTCATAGTCATGTCATTGGCATTCATGTTTAAACTTGGAGGTTATCCGAACATGATTGAAATATGCATTGTGCATCATAAATCCCCTTGGAGGGTCAGTTTTGGAGAAAGCAAAATGAACTCTTCCAAACGAAAGTTGTTTAAATCATTCAAAAGGGTGTTTCCTCAGACAAGGGGCAAGCCTGGTCCAAACACATCCCATACACACTTAAGAGATAAGTGGAATGGTAAGGATAGCGAGACCTTAACCTACGGACGTAAGGGTTATTCGCGGTGATTACATGGATTGAGACGACGGAGGCATTCGTTTCTCTATCATAAACACTACAGGTGACCATTGATAACCATTTGAACGACGATTTTATTCTATACCCCTGTCAAGAACCACCCCACAGTGGGGCAAACTGGAGGTACGTCCAGAGGTATCAGGAGGTAAATGGTTAGAAGTTCTCTTGCTCAGACTTGCATCAATCTTCGTGTGTTGCTTGTCGTTTTAACTTCTATGGTAATTCAGGTGCTTTAGGATGACGAAAAGCATTCGTTTCTCTATCCTACACACTTTTACCCTTTGTACAGCCCAGTTGAGCCTATACATTCATTTTACAAACCCGTTGGTGATCATTGCATATTCCAAGACGGAAGCGACGTCCCTTCAAGAGCGGAAGAGTTCAAAACACATGATTTGCGAAAAATTCCTAGATTAATGTTGGAGTGCTGAGATTCAAGTTGTACATCTGGCACACGCATTTGAAAATTCTGATCCCCAAAAGAAAAAACAATGTGGAATCTCGACAAAAGATGAGAAAAAGAAAAGAAAGAGAAAAATTCAATCCTGGGTATCAAGAAAAAGCAAAGTGCCTGGTAAAAGCAAGGCCAATGCCGTCCAAATACTTGTACACTTGTGAATCATGTGTTTGATTTTGTAAATGCCAAAAGATGGCATGATACCTTTGTTTAGGTCACTAGTGAGATCTGATTATAAAAAATCCCAAGGGAGCTGGACAGCAAAGGATACTCCCAGATTATGTCACATTTAGATGACAAAAGTATAGACAAGGTATTGACGCCGTCTTGACATGAGAGAGACGTTCTCTAAAGACAAATATGCACTTCAAAGACTAAAGACGCTCTTTGGACGAGAAGGGACAAGATCGGCGGCAAACCTGCAGTGATCACCAATGTTAGACCCTTCGCATATTCTAAGCCAAAAACAAGCCTTTTTTGGTCCCCAATCCTACCTACGTTACAACCCTGAAAAGCCTTTTATGATTAAGGCACTTGGATTGACATAGGGTTTAATGTCTAAGCTTAGCTCGAAGAAGTTCGAGCAAGATTATTTCTTTCTCATTTCGCAGGTTTCTTGACTTGTAAACCTGGAGCAGACGTTGAAGACTTCTCTTCGAAAGCCTTGACTTGCACGCAAGTCCCCCTTTGAAAACCGTTGACCAAGCCCAACATTACGGTCCCTTGGAAGTCCTCCTGATCGATCGAGGTGTATTCACTGCGAATGATCCTGAACCCTAGGCGCAGGTTTGATAGGAAGTTCGAGTGCATTCTTGGTAAAAGACCATTACCTCAAAACGGTGAGAAGTCCTCTTTGATGAGAATACTCCGTTGGACATTTTAACCAAACTCTTTTGGTAATTTCAGATTGTTTGATTCAAACTTTCCCTGCAAGGAACTTTTGATCACTCCCGTATGTTGCAAGGTGTTTTGGGTAACCTCCAACCTCGTAATATATTCACTGAAATTTTTTCATGACTATGATATAAGTCATAAAGTGATGTCAGTCTGACATCACATATCACTTAAAGACCATTGATGTGCCTTTAGTAAGAAAATTTTCAGGTAGGAGCTTTCGCAAGATTCTTGATGACTTCGGCTCCCAGAATGGCTTGCAGCACTCTTGGTAAGAAACAATTTACATGTCTAAACTTCTGCAGAATTCCTGGCAATCCCAGATCTCAGAATAACACAACCTCTCTTGGTAAGAAAGAGTTTACATGTTCAAGCTTCTGTAGGACCCCTGGTATCCCCAGATCTCAGAATGCTACTTCTTTTGTGAAGAATATATTTCAAGTTTGAACTTTCTGCAGAATACCTGGAGCTCCCAGGTCCCAGAATGTCACCTTCAATGTCAAAAGGACAACATTCAAGATAGTCTTTCTGCGAGATCTCAGGTAGCCCCTAGATCCCAGAAGAATCTTATCAAAGTTTTTGCAGGTTTGATCTTTCTGCAGGATACCTGGAGCTCCCAGATCCCAGAATGTCACCTCCAATGTCAAAAGGACAATCACCGAAATCATCCCTCTGTGAGATTTCAAATTTATAGGATACCTGGAGCTCTCAGGTCCCAGAATGTCACCTTCAATGTCGAAAGGACAATTTTCAAAATCAGCTTTCTGTGAGGTTCTAGGTAACCCCTAAACCCAGAATAGCCCATTTGGTAAAGCCTCAAGGTCAGGCGCACCTCATTTGTATAAATCCTAGTTAATTCATTAGAATATAGGATCAAAATGTTCGACAATCCCTAAGAGACTGGGTGCGTCATCCATAGGTTCCTAGCAGAGAGGAGTCCTATTCTCGGCCTGATCCCCCTGAAGGATCAAAATGTTCGACAATCCCTAAGAGACTGGGTGCGTCATCCATAGGTTCCTAGCAGAGAGGAGTCCTATTCTCGGCCTGATCCCCCTGAAGGATCAAAATGTTCGACAATCCCTAAGAGACTGGGTGCGTCATCCATAGGTTCCTAGCAGAAAGGAGTCCTATTCATGGTCTGATCCACCATACGGATCAAAACCCCTGCCAATCCCTAAGAGGCTGGGTGCGTCATCCATAGGTTCCTAACGGAAAGGAGTCCTATTCATGGTCTAATCCACCATACGGATCAAAACTACTGACAATCCCTAAGAGACTGGGTGCGTCATCCATGGGTTCCTAGCAGAGAGGAGTCCTATTCAAGGTCTGATCCACCATACGGATCAAAATCCCTGACAATCCCTAAGAGACTGGGTACGTCATTCACAGGTTCCTGTCAAGTATAGGAATCTCATTCTGGTACAGCCTACCATACAGGCTAGAGTTTAATCGCCCCAGGATACTCAAAAGACGAGTCCCTAGGTATTCACTTGAACCCATTATACGCCGCGCATGCCGCACGAACATCAGGCAAGTAATCAACAGGTAAATAGCAGGTGGGTCTCTCTACTTTCTCTCTCACTTCTACGAAAAAATGAAGAGCAGAGCGTTCACCGGTGGGATAAGAAAGATTGAGTGTCAAGATTCGTTTTTCTTTTCCACAGTCGAGTCGGTCTAGACTCAGGCGTCACCTGTCTTTGAGAGAAACCTCTCACGAGATTCCTCTCAAAGAGGGGCAGCTGTTGACACCTGATTTTTGACCCAGCCTTTTTCATTTTTATTTTTTTGAAAAATCATAAAAAATTCATAAAAAGTCAAAAAATTACAAAATCAACTTTGGTGGCCTTGGCCAAGCCCAAGGAACCATTCTTGACCAAAAAATAATTTTTCACATTTTTCATATTTTTTAGTATTTTTGGAAAATAGAAAAATACTTAAAAAATCAAGAAAAATAGCATTTGAGGTCAAAAAAATATGGAAAAATATCCAATATTTTTCCTTTTAATCCCTTTTATTTTTAGGTGTTCCTTTATAACCCGTACTATTGAATTTGAAGAAAAAATAACAATTGAGTCTTTTAATTTGCAATTTTGGCATTTTTTAAGATCTTGACATTCAATCTGACTATCCCCTATTTCAATTTAGCTCAATTGTTTGCACAATATGCTCAATTGCACGGATTTGACAAAATTACATACTAAAATTGCATTTTAGTCCTTGAAATTAAGCATAATTGAAATTACTTTCAATTCAAGGGCTATCATTGCAAATTAAACATGCTACCCAATGGATTTCACCATTTTAAATCGATTGGAACAGGTGGTTTGACTCAATTTGATCATTTGCACCCTCAATTACACGATCCCCAATTTCCAATTAAATGAAAATTTGGGGGTTTTGTAGAAATTGATGAAAACTTTTGGGCAAAACCACATTTCTAGATAGAATTCATGCTCTAGATTCGATTTTGAGGTTTAATTGCAAACTTTTCCCATTAATTTGGGATTAATTTGAAAAATCCCGTTCGGAACCGGTTCTGACCGGTTCGACCGCCGGTCCGACCGGTCAAACCGGTCCAGAACAGTGTCATCTTCTTCCCCGAGAGTCTGCGCAAATGAACAGTGAAAAGCCAAGCTTTGACAGGTAAATTGACAGACCAATCGACCACAATCGGAGACACACTGGTGGGGGTTTAAAGCTTTAGATCATCCCCCGTTGATTGACACCAAGATCACGACCAATGGTTGCCTGAGGAGGGAGTAATCGGACGGTCAAGGTCGCCGGACCTGCAAAAGTCAACAAAAACAAAAAATAGCTCAAATCCTTGCCAAATTCGTGCGAAATAAAGCCGGCCGCAGAGCCAAATGGGATTAAACGGAGTGCCCATCCTCTCCAACGTCATTCTGACCTATTTGCACGTGACTACACGTGCCAAATGGAGTTGGTTGAAGTTCCACCGTTCGGCGCCAAAAATCGAACAGCTATAAAAGCCTGCGTTCGTTTTCTGTTTAGAGGAGGTTGATTCAGTTGCAGAAGGGCGAAACTGAATCGAGAGAGAGAGAGAGAACGCGAGAGAGAGCTCGTTCTCCGACCCTCCGTCGTCGAGAACTTGAGTTCGACTGCAAAGCGCTGGTTAGGCCGTCTCCGGCCAAACCGAAGCTGAAGAAGACCGTCAGAAGTTCGCTTTGAGTGCTAGGAAGCGACCGCCATCAACCGCGCAGCCCAAAACCGCCAGAACAGGTAATCCCGAACTTCAAACTCAAGCTCAGGTCTTCAATGGCGGACTTTGATTTTGGCTTCAATCTTTGCAATTCCCGTGTGCTTTTCATCCCTTAGACATTACTAACCATGCTCGCATCTCCATTTTGCATCGACTTTGCTCGCATACCCTGAATCGAGTCCTCCGATTTAGCCTCCATAGCCGATCCTTGCCCAGCCAAATCGGGGCCTAGCGAGCTCAATCGGAGCTCGAGGTAAGTCTTCTGAACCTCCATTGGTGCTATTCTGTGACTGAATTCCTCTAATTTTGACTAAATCGTATGATTGAGCTTCCATGGCCGTGTTCGGTGCTTTGTATGATGCTCGTGTTTTTGCGAATAAAACGCCACGATCCTTAGATATGTTAAGGTAGAGACGATCGCGAGTCGATTAGAGTTAGTCTCGCACGATTTCATCATGATTCCACCGTAGGATCGTCGTCGGAGAGCCACATCCGTCCATTCTGCCGGAGTCGCGAGGTTGAAGACGAAGCTGACATGGCGCGGTCAACCGGTCAAAGTCCTAGTTGGCATTCGGCCATTGGTCCACGTGGTGTCGAGTCAGCACGGCCGTTGGGTCTGTTATTCAAATAAAAAGGATCGGACGGCTCAAATAAATCGAACGTAAATTCTAGTGACCGTCCGATTAGTAATTAGGTTTATCCGAAAATGTTTTAAAATCAGAAAATAAAAAATAAACTGAAACGGTGTCGTGTAGGTTAGTGGCCGTGCGGCGTCGTTTAGGTTAGTGTGAATCGACGGTCTAGATCAAGTCTCCGGATCTAATCATGGCCGTAGGTTCAAGTAATCTGATCAGACGGCTCTGATTGAGTCTTCATCCAATCTGGACCGTAGGTTTTAGTAACCAGATCTAAGCGACACGGACAAGCCACGTGGTCCATCAGGGACCGTCGGATTAAAACCGGAAAATCCAAAAATAAAAAGCGTGATACGGCGTCGTTTTCGATCAAGGTTGTCGCGGGTTCGGGTCTGGACCGGGTTCCGACTCGAGTGGGTCGGGTCGACCCGGCCCGAATAATATTTTTTAAAATAAAAAAATTCAAAAATGATTTTAAAAAAATCAAAAAAATAAAAAAAAATCAGAAAAATCCTAGAAAATCCAAAAAAAATGCTAGAAAATTCCATAAAATTCCAAAAAAATGTGGAAAAATATTGGAAAAATCCTAGACATTCCAGAAAGCACCAAAAATCGAGGGTTGACCACAGACAACTGGTCAACCCTATTTTTGGGGTTCCTTATCCAATTTTCCGAAACTTGACGAGATTACCCTTTAGGGGTAAGTCGCCTCTTGTGTGCATGCTAGATAAGGCCGATAATGCCAAGGTGAGAATTAGGGTCGATTAGACGACCAATTCTTAGGTTTGGGTTTTCGAGTCCCGCCTCTTTTCTCAAAATGACGATTTTGCCCTTTAGTGGGGAAATCGTCTTTCTTGTCTCAATCGAGTTCTGAAAATTGCTTGAAGTTAGGGTTTTGGTCAGGTGGACGACCAACTCTAATATTTGAGATTTTCAGTTCCTCGTCTTTGTCCAAATGATGACTTTACCCCTCCAAGGGTAAAATCACTTGAAAATTCTAGAAAAATCCTGGAAATTCCCGAAAAACAGGAAATGGATTGGATTGATGGCCAATCCTATTTCCATTGTCTTTTGACTTCCCAATTCGTCTAAAATGACAGATTTACCCTTTTAAGGGTAAATTTTCCCCGAATTGTTCAAAATTATGATTCTGCCCCTCATGGGCGAATCATGTCCAAATCACTCCTAAGCCTTGATTGATATTTCTCTAGGCTAATAGGGCCTCATTAGGGATATCATGCTGATTTCATGTGTTTTATCCGCATGTACTGGATCCTTGATTTGCGCACTTATTTCTATTGGTTGTGAGTGATAGGGTAATATTTCCCATCTGCATGAACTCCTAGATTTAGGATCTGTACCCCACTCATCTGTATGAAATCCTAGGATCAGATAAACCATTCAGCTTAGGTACCGAAAGGGCGTCAACTTTGACAGTTGGCGTAACTAAGTCCCCGAACCCACTTCTCTGGTTTCCGCAGAATCGAATAGATCACTCCCAACTATTCGATAGGGTTTTCCGATCGTACCCTCCATGAAACGATTGGTGGCGACTCCTTGGCATGTACACTCATCACTTGTCACTAGACCACACTGAAGGTCGACCACGTATATCCAACAGTTGCGACTTGGGTAATGGGCCTTGGGAGAGGACCCGCGTCCGATCAAGCTAGCGATCGGGCGGCCCATTAGCCCCGCTCCCGCCTCCGAGCCTCCGGGAGGGGGTCGCGACAATACCTAGGACTCGTCGTTCAGAATATCCTAGGGAGATTAGGCTCTGACCTGTATGGTAGGTCATACCATCATGGAAATCCTAACTGTTAGGAACCTAAGGAAGGCGCATTCTTTCTTTGGGAATTTGCCAAGGATTTTGATCCGTATGGTGGATCGGACCTTTGTGCCGATGCTTATGGCGGTATTTATCAATGAGTTGACCCTTATGGCGGTTTCTACCATATTTTTGACCCTTTAGGCGGTTTCTACCTTTGTTTTGACCCTTTAGGCGGTTTCTACCTTTGTTTGACCCTTTAGGCGGTTTCTACCTTTGTTTGACCCTTTAGGCGGTATCTACCTTTGATTTGACCCTTGAGGCGGTATCTACCTTTGTTTTGACCCTTGAGGCGGTTTCTACCTTTGTTTGACCCTTTAGGCGGTATCTACCTTTGATTTGACCCTTGAGGCGGTTTCTACCTTTGATTTGACCCTTCAGGCGGTTTCTACCTTTGATTTGATCCTTCAGGCGGTTTCTACCTTTGTTTTGACCCTTCAGGCGGTTTCTACCTTTGTTTTGACCCTTCAGGCGGTTTCTACCTTTGTTTTGCTTTGAAAAGGGGTCTCATGACGAGGGTTCTCCACGTCCGATGAGACTGTCTGATTTTTGAAAAGGGGTCTCATGACGAGGGTTCTCCACGTCCGATGAGACTGCTTGATTTTTGAAAAGGGGTCTCATGACGAGGGTTCTCCACGTCCAATGAGACTGCTTGATTTTTGAAAAGGGGTCTCATGACGAGGGCTCTCCACGTCCGATGAGACTGTTTGATATTTTTGAAAATGGGTCCTAGGACGAGGGTTCTCCACGTCATGCTAGGACTTGGGTCTGTTGAGGCGACATTCTGGGAGCTGGGTTCTCCAGGTATCCTGCAGAAAGTTCAAACCTGAAAGATTTTTTCTTCACCAAGAAAGTGTTAATAATCTTTGGGAAGACAATAATTGTCCAATTGACAAAATTTTATGACTTAAGTTTTAGTCATGAAATGTGCATTTTGATGCTGGAGGTTATCCAAAGCATTCTTGCAACATGCAAATGTGATCACAAATCCCTTGCACGGAAAATCTGGATCAAACAATTTGAAATTTCCAAAGAGAGTTTGTTCAAAACATCTATTGGAGAATTTCTCATCCAAGAGGGCTCCTCACCGCTCTGTGATAATGGTCTTTTGTAAGTAATGCGCTCAACTTCCTACTAACCTGTGCCTAGGTTTTAGGATCATTCGCAGCGCATACATTTTGATCGATCGGGAGGTCTTCCACGGGACCGTAATGTTAGGTTTGGATATTGGTTTTCAAGGGGGACCCGCTTTGGAGTCGAGGCCATCGAATGAAAGTCTTCACCATCTGCTCCGGGTTTACAAGTCAAGAACCCTGCAAAATGAGAAAGAAATAGTCTTGCTCGTACTTCTTCGAGCTAAGCTATATGTTAACCCAAGTGTCTTAGTCGGAGAAGACTGTTTCGGGGTTGTAACATTGGTAGGATTGGGGACCGAAAAAGGCTTGTTTTTTTCCCAGAATTCGTGACGGGTTTGACATTGGTGATCATTGCTGATTTGCCTCCTGTCATTTCCTTTCTGCATCTTTAGTCTTTGAGGTGCGCAACCGATTTTGAGGTGTGCACCAGCTCTTTAAAGAGCGTCTCTTGTTGCATTCAGAGACTGACTCTCTCTATGTCTTTGTTCTGCGCTTGACACCATTTGGGGGGTAGTCTTTTTGATCTGGCTCCTTTAGGGGTCTTTCTCTCTTCCCAACTAGGCTTCATTGGGGATCAAGCAAACAGCTTGCACGGGCATCAGCCTTGCTTTTACCAGGCACTTCGCTTTTTCTTGATGCCGGGGGTTTTTTCTCATTCTCATCTCTTTTTTTTTTCTTTTGAAACCCCATTTTTCTCATCTTCAGGAGATCACTTTAGACATATGATCGAAAGTCTAAACATGCTTTTATCATAAACCCAGGAATTTCTTTGTAATCCCTTAGTCTTGAGCTCTTCCGTTTCTAAAGTGATGCTGCATCCATCTTGAAATGTGCAATGATCACCAACGGGTTCATGAAACGATTTTGCAGGCTCAAGTTGGCTGTGCAAAGGATTCGGTGTGTGGGATAGAGAAATGAATGCTTCTCATCATCCTATGGCACTTGGATTACCATATAAACAACACACAAAGATTAATGTTAGTCCGAGTAAGAAAATTTCTAACCATTTTCTCCTGATGCTGCTGGACTCATCTCCATTTTGCCCCGATGTGGGGTGGTTCTTGACAGGGTTAAGAATGAAAACCGCCGTTCAAAGGGGTTATCAACGGTCACCTGCAGTGTTTGAGGGATATGAAACGAATGCCTCCGTCGTCCCAACCCATGTAACCGCTGCGAATAATCCCTACTTCCGTAGGTCCAGATTTTGCTATCTGATCCGCTCCACTCCTTTCTCAAGTGTGTAGAGGACGTGTTTGGATTTAGGCATGCCTCTCTTTTGAGTAAACTTCCTTTTGAATGGTTTGACAAATAATCATATTTGGAGAAATCCATTTTTTTTTCTTTTCCAAAATTTATCCATCGAGGGGATTTTGTGACGTGTCGTTCTTATTCACGTTCAGACAACCTCCTGTTTTAAAATATGAATGCCAATGAATTTTGAATTCTATGTCTTTTCTAGACATTAGATTTTGAAAGTTTTTCTTTTTATTTAACACCTTCAATGGATTGGGGAAAAGTATACTTACCTTTCCCCCGCGGCTGAAAACCCCTGAAAATGTGGAAGAAACATGTTATTGTATGTTCACGAATTTTTCAAAAAATTAGAACGATACATCTTACCCTTGGTCATATACTCCAACGAGTATACCGGGTTTGTAGGAAATCTGCTCGCCTTGATGACGAGTTCCTGTCAAGGATAAATAATAAGTGTCAATTCATGTTCCCAAATTCAAGATAAATTGGGACGATACAACTTTACTCTTGGTTCTCATCATGTTCTGATGTTGTGTTTTGATATGAATAACATCTATCGAACCCGCCTATCCATGCTTGGAGTGTTTGTAACATCGATGTTTCCTCTGCCCCCAGTTAGGCAACGTTTGTTCTGTTATTTGAACGCCTGGCTCTTTGAGTGCTTTATCCATGTTTATCATCAAATGGGAGGCTTCGTGACCAAACGTATTTCGTGCTGAAAGGGGGTAGATCCCACTATGCTCCTCAGGTGATAGTCATCGTTCATGGAACTTGCTCTACGGATTAAGTAATTAATCCACGGCTCTTGGCTCGAAGATGCTCAAAGGGTAATACTGACACTCAGAGCGGTTAGCTTTAAGCGTTAATTAAAATGTTCCCGTGGGAACTTTACAACGAGACCCGTAACACATTCATTCGACGTATTCACCTCTCACTCTCCCGAGCCTTCTAATGATTTAGCACACGAGCTTCGAACCAGATGTCCGGTCGCCGGTACCGGTCACGACTGCGAAGATGCACTTGTTCCAAAATGCTTGACCCATAGGCTGAGTTGCTCATTCAGGATATCGTCTGACTGTTCGAGTCGTTCAAGTTGAGCATCCTTAATTGCGGGTGACGGACTTCTCCCATTTTCGGCATGAACCACCTGGTTCCTCGGTTTATGCGTGATCCACACGCCGAGTTGCTCACTGAGGGACTCACTTGAAATTTCAAGCCATTGACGCCCAAGTCGGGCATCCTCAACCGTTGGCGATGGGTTCCTCACACTACTTTCGACATGAACAACCTCACTTCTCGAGTTGGTACTTTCATCGTTGTCCAGTAGGTTTGTACCCAATGCTGGATTCGCCGTAGGAATAACACTAACGATCGGTTGGTGCACAAATTGGGGAGTCCATACCTGCTGAAATTGTTGTACATACTCTTGAGGAGTACCAAGGTAACTCAGGGGGGAATTCAGCAGATCGAACCAAGAATAGATGTTTTCAAGGAGATCGTCTGAACCATCGAGCGACTGACACTCAGGTTGAGTATTGTCGACTACTGGAGAAGGAATCTTTTCGCCATTTTCGTCACGGACCACCTGATTCTTCGAGCCGGAATCTCCGTAATCGTCTCGCAAGATTGTACGTGCATCTCCTGCCAATGTTAGATCCGCTGTAGGACTAGCATTAACGGCCAGTCGGTGCTCAGACTGGGGAGTCCCGATTTGCTGAAATTGCGGTACATACTCCTGAGGAGTACTAGGATAACCCAGGGGAGTACTCTGATTGATGCCTGAACAATCGACCGTGTAATTGTCAGTCCCATCGGTGTTAAGAGGTGATTGGATGCTTCCTGCTTCATGAGGATTGCGATCACAGCCATGCTCATCGTTTAAACTTGAACTGCCTCTATCTTGGTCCAGCGCCACTCGTCCATCTCTCAGTAGTCTTTTGTAGCACCAAAGGTGGTTCCTGACTTTATTTCTATCCAGTTCCGGCATGTTCATGATCTCGAGTATGCGCGATGGGCGAGCCAAACTGATCCCTAACTGTTGAACTGCATCAACAAATTTGCTATGAAGCTCCGAGATCCAATAAAACCTTGTTTTCTTGCTAGCCGAAGTAGGGCTGGCAACTCGGCGGCTACTCTTCGCGGAATCTGGTCGTGTTGAACCGCCTCTATCTTGGTCTAGCGACGCTCGTCCATCTCTCAGTAGTTTCTTGTAGCGCCAAAGGTGATTCTTGACCATATTTTTAGTCAGTCCCGGCACGTTCATGATTTCGAGTATGCGCGATGGGCAAGCAAAACTGATCCCTAACTGTTGAACTGCATCAACAAATTTGCTATGAAACTCCGGGGTCCAACGAAATCTTATTTTCTTGCTAGCCGAAGTGGTGTCAGCAACTTGGCTGTTACTCTTCTCGGAATCTGGTCGTGTTGGAGGTTGCTCTGGAGGGGATTTAGTGGTCTCAGATCGGCTGGTCATGATGGTGAGTTCATCATTGAGCGGACCCGACTTGTCATGACGCATGTTCCCTTCCACAATGGGCGTCGACTTTGACCTTATAGCACTAGTTTCCTCTTGTAGATCCTCGGCGGTACCCGCCTGTTCCGAAAGATGTTGCGAAGGGCATTGCAACAAATGAGCATTATAAACCCCCAGATCTGGCTCTTCAGTGAATACTCCGTCCGTGGGAACAGGGTTACCGCACTCAAGGCAAATAGCGATGCTTAGAGCTTTTTTGTACTGAATGTTTTTTATTCGAAGCTTTTCATTTTCCTCCCTCACAATCGCTAACTCGTGCCGATCGTGTTGCTGCTTCAGCCGGGTTCGTTTGTTTTCAAACCAACACTTGACCTTCCGAGGCTCCCACCCTATCTCCTGGCCCATTTTGATTTTCTGTTCCATGTCCGGATATGGGTATTCCCTGAAAAACAATTCGAGTTTATGGACTTGACCTGAAGTGTTGCGTTGGAGACATTCCCCTTTCTGACGCTGATCACCGTCGTGGGTACTGTTCTCGTTAACCAAGCCGCGGGTTTTATCATTAGAAGGATCGGTCTCCATGGCCCTCGTGTCAGGTTCGGTCCTGAGATCTTCAAATTCTTCCAGCAGCTCAAGCTCGGAGACCTCCAAGTCTGGCGCTTCCAGTAAATGACAGAATCCCTTGAACATTTTGACCGGAATATCACTGCTTGATTTTCCGTTAACTCAGCTTTCTTTGTTCCTCCTTGGATCCTCACTTTCTCTGCAAATTCTGAAAGGTTAAAGGAGCCGGATCACCGTTCTTTGATCAAAGGTGATGGCTACCCGACGAGCGCTCTTCTCAATGTTTCGAGATTCCCACTTCATCCTTTTGTGATGGCTACCTGACGAGCGCTCTTCTCAAGGCTTCGTAATTCCCACTTTGTCCTTTTTTGCTCTTTTCTACGTGAACGGAGCCTGAAGATCTCTTGCGTTGATTTCGCTTTGTCGAGCACTACGCTTGTCCCCATGGCCCAGTCTCTAGAGTAACAAGCATGCCCACCTTTCGGCGCCATTATGTTTCGTAAAATCCGAGATCACAGGACGGTGGTGGATTCGTGACTCATCGGGGATGCATTGACGAAACCCGCTTGGCTGTACTGCACATAAAATATTATTACCACTTCTCCCTGTTTACTCGAGCATTTATAAGGTGATAGATTGATGTCAAGAAGATTAACACTTTAGCCTTATCAGACTCAGCCTCTCAAACACTCTTCACATTCCCACTCTCCTCTCCGTCATTCCATCGCATATGGATTCCTCCTCTGTGCCTGCTGCCTTAGCTGAAACTTCGACCCAATGGGAGAGATTTTACCACCTCTTGGGTAGAGGTTATGGCTACATAAACAATCATCCTGAAGCTGCGGTTGAAGTTTGTACTCTGATTCCGGCCCTGGATACTGTGTGTATTGAAGGTACGAAACTGCAAAGGGAGTTTGTGATCTTCCCAACTCTCTTCAACAATTTCCTGCAGGCTTATGAAGTTGCTAGCCGGGAGGTCACTTTGGCTGGTATCGTGCGAGCCCGTTATCAGGACCGAGCTGAGTCCCTGATGTTGGCCATGCTGACGGCCGATAACCATAAAAGGGCTGTTGAATACGCCCACGCCCTGGTTTCGATGCTGGTCCGTGAGAGGGACAACTTGGTGGAGCATGTGGCTCTTTTTGACACCGCCTTTGAGCAAGACCGGCACAACCTCGTGCTGAGGTTCCAGTGTGCCTGGTTGGAGGAAAGGCTTGAAGACCTGAGCATGGATATAGCTCGCGGGAGGGTGTTGGCTCAGGACTTAGAGCTTGAGTTCGAGTACTATGAGACCAAGGTGAACGAACTTAAGGAGAAATGTCGTCTCCTTTTCTTCAAGCTTGTAGACCTCGATTCCCAGAGTATGGGTTGTAAGCAAGGCATGGATAGCATGGAGAGTCAGTTAAGCCTTTTTGTTATGCTTGTCAGAACTCATTTTGGGTTTACTGTTCCCCCTCAGTGATCCACTTGTAAACTTTCCCGCTGAATGAAATAAATGCGAGTTTGTTTATATACGCTCTTTCATTCTGCATTGTTGACTAGCCAAGAAAGGTTTTTGCTTTCGGATCTACGCGACTCCTTTTCCGCATGTGTCAACAGCTTGACTACGCATCATTCTCACAGCCCGACGCTTTATATTTGATTGACTTGAATGCCTCGTGAGAAGTAGATTTGTAGTTGCTCGAAACTTAAATATTGCCCCTGATTTTGTGGTCATAGCGTTTGGGGCCGCTAGCAATCTTTCATTTTCGAGCTCGATCACATTCTGCTAGTAACTCATGCCATCAATTCTGCCTTCACGCGTCGGGGCTGATTTTACCTTGAACTTAATAACAAGGAATTACCGTATACACGCGAGATGACGTTCGCAGAAAACATTATGCAAAATCAACTCTAGCTATTGAAGAAACAAACGCATGCACCGATGAGGACTTTACAATAGGAGAGACATCCTTCTCGCGTACATCCCCTTCTTTCTTTGGGCATGTGCAATGACCAACCAATTTGGCCTTGGCTTAGGTGTGCCATTACCAACTGCAGATCATGGTTGCCAACCTTTAATAGCTTCCAACTGATCGAACCAGGTATCAAGTCCTTCATCGAAGAAATCACCCAACCCCTCGAACGATTGATGTGTAGGTTGAGCTGCATCGCCCGACGGGTTCTTCGAACTGGAACCTCCATCTTTGTCTGGGATTATAAGAGGAGATTTGATCGATTGACTACCACAAGCATCTCCCACTTGGGGATTAGGGAAATAAGAATGCTCCAAGCATTCTCCCATTAGATCATCTGAAGCCACATGCTCTGATTGGGCAAACCCTTGAGCACTGGGCGTGGTGGGCTGATCTGCGACAGGATGAACACTGACTAGCTGCTGCTCGGACGGAGGAGTGCTTACTCGTTGCACTTGTGATGCGTGTTCTTGAGGAATATTGAAATGACTCGCGAGGATATCCTGATCAAATCCCCAATAGTCGTCCAGATTCGACCGGGCCTCATTTGTCATAAGGGTGCTGGGTTCGCAGCCGAGTCTATTGCTCGGATTCAGTTCTGCATAACGCTGTCCTAACGCCCTTCTGTAGCAACCAAGGTGATTCGCGACTAATTGCTTGGTAAGTCCCGGTACGTTCATGACCCTAAGTATGCTTGTCGGACCTATGAAGTCGAGTCCTATCTGTCGAACTGCGTCCAAGAACTTGAGATGAAGCTCCGGGGGCCAAGTGAATTTCTTCTTCTCGTCGTCCAGAGTGGCGTTGATAGCCTGCCGACTAACCTCTAACTCCTCTTGAACCGTATCTGATCTTACCGGAAGCTGTTGTGGAGGAGATTCATGGGCTTCGATGAGGTGACTCCGATCATAACGACACGTATCTTCTTCCTCCGAAGACATTGGTATAATTTCTGTAGGATCGATCTGCTCATGCGCGCCATTAGCAGGATCTGATTGTACCGGAGATGGCTCAAGAGAGCAGGGGGATAAATGAGCACCTTCCATCTTCGTAGAACGCTTACCGGGGAACAATTTACTGAGGGTGGTAGGGCCACCACAGTCAGGGCAGGTAATAGTACTGAGGATTTTCTCATACCACATGTTTTCCATTTGAAGGTTTTGGTTCTGCTCTTTTAGGGCCGTGATCTACTTACGCCTGTGTTGGACACCTAGTCTGAAACGTCTATTCTGAAACCAAAAATGGATTCTCATAGGATTCATTCCCAGCTTCCGGCCCAATTCAATCTTTTGTTCCTCGCTTGGGCAAGGGCATTCATCGAAGAAAGCTTCAAGCTCCTGGATTTCATTCCGAGCGTAGCGCTGGCGACTTTTTCTTTTCCGGGGTTGAGCGTCGTGGCCACTGCCGTCGTCACCACTGCGATCTTGATGTTCGTCACCGGTAATATTGAGTTTCATGGCCTCGATATCGAATTTGATTCTGGAGGATTTGAGGTCTTCCACGAACTCGTCACTCGGGGTTCTCTATTCTCTTTTGTATACTCGCTCTTTCGATTTGTTGCCTCCTTTTCCTTGAAAGCCAGGTCTGTTCAGCGTTCCGTTTTTGAAACGACGGAACTGTTTACCTCTTGCTCAGCTTTCCGACACGAAGGGGTAACCAAATCCTTCTGCGGTTTCTTCGATAGTAGCGCTCGCCTTTCACTTTTCCTCAATAGTCATGCATGTTCAGCACTGTCTTCCCTTTTTTAAGTGGCAGAGCCGTTCACTCGCCGCCCAGCTTTATGCGTGATGGAACAACCCAATCCTTTCGCGACTTCTTCGATAGTTGCGCTCGCCTCTCACCAAAAATCAATAATGGTGAGACCAAAGGATCTTTTGCAGCTTTCATTTGGCTAGCCTGAAATCACGGACCAGGACATGTCTGATGATTCACGGGAGGAGCAGCCCCCGCTTTACATTAATTAACCCGGCTCCACAAGCATTATTGCTGCAACTTTTCTCCACTCTCGAGACGCTATTGTTGACACCTGATTTTTTATCAGTCTTTCATAGTTTATTTTTAAAAAATTCATAAAAAATATATAAAAAGTTAAAAAATTAAAAAATCATCTTTGGTAGCCTTGACCAAGCTAAAGGAACCATTTTTGACAAAAAAATAATTTTTCAATTTTTTAATATTTTCCAAAATAGAAAAATACATGAAAAATGAAGAAAAATAGCATTCGATGTCGTAAAAATATAGAAAAATAGTCAATATTTTTATTTTAATTTTCTTTTCATTTTGAACTCATAAATAGTCAAAATTCAAGTTCAATTGCATGTGTTTCTTCACGACGCATAGAGTTGAATTTGGCAAAAAAAAAATATCATTCGAGTCTTTTAATTTGTAAATTTCTACATCTTTTTTAGTCTTGATGTCCAATTAGATTGACCACCATCTACAATAAATGCCCCTTGCTGAATATTTTCGTTTTTGTTTCACATGATTTCATGGTGTAAAATGCCGAGTGGATCCCCAAATATAATCGGGTCGGCATGAGCTCGATAGCTCGTCCAAGACCAAACCAGGGCACGGCGAACCCCATGTGAGTACTCTCGAACTCCTGCGATGCTTCCTAATGCTTTTCTTAGGTTAGATCGTGTGTAGAATGGGTAGGACAGCTAAATCATTCTTGAGCTGTGATTGATAAATAGGACCTTACTAGGAATGCCATGTGATTTATTTCCATATCTAGATTCCTTGAGTTGGGCATTTTATTACTGATTGTGATTGCTAGGATAATCACTCTTATCTACATGAATTTCTAGATTTAGGGTTCATACCTTACTCATCCGCATGAATCTCAGGCTAGAAAATTCAGTCAATTTAGGTACCGAAAGGGCGTCAACTCTGACAGTTGGTGTAACTAAGTCCCCGAAACCATTTCTCTGGTTCTCGCAGAATTGAATAGAAACTCCCAACTATTCGATTGGGTGGTCCAATCATACCTTAAAAAAATGATTGGTGGCGACTCCATGGCATGCACACTTAGCACATGTCACTAGAGCACATTGAAAGTCGATCACGCATACCTCCGTTGCGATTTGGGTAATGGGCCTTGGGAAAGGCCCGCGTCCGACCAGACAGGACGGCCCATTAGCCCTCGAGAGCCCGACAACCTCAAGAGGGTCGCGACAGACTGGCGACTCCGCTGGGGACTGGTTCTTAACCATTTAGTGGACTTGAGCCGATTAAAAAGTTGATTGATTCTTCTAACCTAATTTTATGCAGATGCTCTCGAAAGTGAGGTGTATATGCTAACGAATGTGTTAGATGTTTTTGTAGACGGGAGAAATAAGGGGTGAAGTGCTTGTTAACTTTGTTTTATGCAGGCAAGAGTTTTGGATGTATGATTGTGTGGATATTTATATTGAAGCGGTGATTGTTAAATAAAATGCATGTTTATTGCTTTAGCACAACACAATGAATACACACAATTGCGCCTAAAACCCCAGGCGCCCTCTTTAGGAACACAATAGAAGGACTTGAAAATGGAATCTCCGTGAGGAAAAACATGGGGTAATCCACTTTTCAATTCCGCTCACTTCGAACTATGGATTGAGTCCCAATGCAACGATAGTTGTGCAATGGAATCGACTCTTCCCAGAATTCGAGGTGAGAACCTTGGCTTTAGGTACCAAGCCCTATCTTTTGATTTTTAGGAGTTTTCCCTCACTTGTCTCATGCGTTTGTCTATGGAAGGTTAGTATACCTAACACTGTACAGAGAAGCTTGATTTTCTCTTAAGTTTGGTTGGTAAGACTTTTCTATCCCTCGAACTTGTTACAGCTCATAATCATTATATTCATTGCATAATTCCGGTGATTGGATTAAATGCCATTTTGAGGATAGATAGGTGTGTTTTCCTCCCAATGTTCTTGATGGAAGACGAAGATGGTGTCATCCCATTACGAGCGCCAAGTGGATAATAAGAGCCTGCTATGGACATCATTGAGGTATCATCTAATGAAGATGACGATTTGGAATAGGTGATCCTGAAGTCACGTCTCAAAGATCGAAACTGGGGCATCTCTAAGTAGTTAAAAACAGGTAGAGAAGAGAAGTCTTTTTGTGGATAAACGCGGTGGGAGGTTCCTTTATTCGATCATAAGCAAGATTAAAAAATCAAGATGTACACGCTCGAATCATCAATGTCGAAGAGCAGCTTGCCTAGGTTGAGAGTGGTCAGATGTTCGAGAAAGTCAGCCATACTGAAGTTGAGACACACATATTAGAGCTTTCATTCATTTCGCTCAATCGAGGGACCTTAAAAGCAGATCATACAGATCATCGAGGTGGAAAAGTAAAACCGAAATGAGCCCTAATTAGCATCACAAAGGAACCCAGTTGGCCCTCCATATTATTGATGCTTTGCCTATACTCACCACCTCGAGACTCGAGATCTGCAAGCTTAAGAAGAAGGCGTTTACATTCCCCTTTAAGCTCGGCAACCTTGGTCCCGTGATCTTCGGCGGCTATTTCCAGGTCCCGAACTAGTCCTCTCCCATGGGCTATATCCGCGGTAATGCTGTCAAGCCTTTCTTCCTGCCACTCACATTGAAACTTCAACACGACATTACGACGGTCGTGCTCATAGGTGGTCAGGGATAAGGCCAAGCGCTCCACCAAATTTCCCCTCTCGCGAAGCAACATCGAGACCCGCTCGTTGGCGAACTCAACAGCCTTTCTGTGACTATCGGCCACAAGGTTGGCCAACACCAAGCAGTTGGACCGATCCTCATAGCGAGCTCGCAAAACGTGAGCCACGGTAACTTCTCGCTGAGCGACACGGTAAGTCTCTAAAAAGTTTATAAAGAGGGTTGGGAAGATTCTATATTCCCTCTCTAAATTAGTGCCCTCGATAGAGGTGGTGTCTATTTCCACGAGCAAAATGCGAATTTCATCTTCAATTTCTGGGTGATCGGCTATATGAGCATAGCCTCGACCTAGGAGGTTATAGAGTTTTTTCCACTGGGCCAAAATTTCAGCCGAGAAAGCTCGAATAGGAGAGGAGGTCATTTTCATTGGAGTGAGGGAGAAGAAGATGAGTGTGGTAGAGTGATTAAAATATGAAAAGGCAATTATGTAAGAGCGTTAATCTTCTCTGCATTAACTCCTCCTTTTATAGCAACTCGAGGATGAAGAAAGGTCACAACAATAATGCTCATGGGGCCAAGTTAATTGGGTAAAGCAGTGGTGGCTCTTTCGGTGAACCATCAGATCCGTCCCAGTCCGCGATTACAGGCTTGATAAATCTAAAAAAGTTGTAAAAAGATATGTCAGTGCCACCATATTAAAATTGAGCGAGAGTTAAGCGCAACTATCGAAAAAAGTTGCAAAAGGATTTGGCGGTCCCATCATATTAAAAAACTGAGCGAGAGGCGAGCGTAGTTGCACCTTTTTGAAAATAAGTGGGAGACAGACATGGATATCGAGAAAAGGAAATAGATTTGGTGTCCCTCCACGTTGAAAAGAAGAAAGAAGACGACAAAGCGAGAAATACGAAATCTTGGGAGAAACGCTTGCCTGATGATCTTCATCCATGTTTAAAGAACGTTTCCTGGGCATACAGAACCACTCAAAAGAAAATTTAGAGAGAGTGAGCATACATGAGAGTGTAGAGAACCCTGAGTGAGCAAAAATTGATCGAACATTTTTCGATCCAACATGTTTGAGGGTTACCGTCAGTTGCTAGAGGCGACTGATCCAAAAATCTCAGAAAATGAACTATTGAGAGATCTCGAAGATTCCAGGATTGCGTCTGGTACCAGAACCACAGAACCCAACCCTTTCGGCAACGAAGTTCAGGATCTCAGCAGCGACGACAACAGCAGCAGCGATGGTCAATCCCGGAAAAGGAAACGTCGCCAGTGCCACACTCAGAATGAAATCCAAGAGCTTGAAGCTTTCTTTAGTGAATGCCCTCTCCCGAACATGAAACAAAGAAATGAATTGGGCCAGAAGCTAGGGATGAAACCTTTGAGGGTCAAGTTTTGGTTTCAAAATAAGCGAGCCAAATTGAGGGCTCAACACAGACGTCAAGAACTTGCGATTCTAAAGGAGGAAAACGAAAAGCTTCGAGCGGAGAACATGAGGTATAAGAAAGCTCCCAGCACTATCGCTTGCCTTAATTGCGGTGGCCCTGTCACTCTCGGCGAAATGTTCCTTGATAAGCCTTATATGATGATTGAAAATGCTCATTCACCACCCCACTCCCTCGAACCATCTTTGATACAATCGGATTTTGTTGGAGATATGCATGAACAAATCAATTCTACGAAGTCAATATCGATGCCTTCTAAAGGATGGGATATGCGTCACCATGATTGGAGTTTCCTTAACGATGAGCTTACTATCATGACCGACCAATCCAAAGCTGATGAATTCCCTCCACAACAATTTCCGGCTCGATCAAATCCTATTGGAAATAGGCCAGAGAGCAATAGCCAAGTTGTCAACACTGTTCCGGGTCGCAAGAAGACGAGGGTCAATTGGTCCCCCGAGCTTCATCTCAAGTTCCTTAGTGCGGTTCAGCAACTAGGGATCAACTCAGCATATCCAACGCGCATACTTGAGATCATGAACATACCAGGACTCACTAAAGATGGAGTCGCGAGTCACCTCAAGAGCTACAGAAGGGCGCTAAGACAGTGCCACACAGCACTGAACCTGAAAGAACTCAACTTGTGCCTAAACACTAGGCATGGCCACAACTACAATGCCCCTGAAGTAAGAAATATCCTGCCGAATCTAGGCACCGACCAAGCTGGTAGCAGCACCATCGACTACTTGGGCGCTAATCAGAATATTCCCCCGAATCATCTCAGCACCACTCAAGAGTATATGCCACAAGTGCAGCAGGTACGAACTCCTTGGTTTGAGCAGCAACTTTTCGCTAGTACTCTTTCTATCGCCGATCAACATATTGCGCCTAGTGTTCAAAGATCTGCCTGGCTTGGGCGTATGATTTCGGAAGATCAAGCGGGGGGATGCTATGAGGATTTTTGTTTCTCCCATCCCCAAATGGAAGGTGCTTTTGATAGTGAACCGATCAATCATCCTCTTATAATCTCGAGCAATGACGAAGGTTCTAGCTCGAAGAATCAAATCGCTCACAACAGAAACAGGAATCCTTCGACGCCAAGCGATGATGGTCAACCCGAATATCAGTTGCTCGAAGAATCAAAAGATTTCCTTGATGAGGAGCTCCATATCTGGATCGATCAGTTTAAAACTGATGGACTTATGAAGTTATGATCCAAAATGGCGATTATATATCTGATTCATGGTGTAACTGGCTGATCACCGAGAATCTTCAAGGGACCTAGGCACATGTGACTGGATGTATCATTAATCTTTCTGTCATAAAGTCTTCCATGCGAGATAATCTTCCTTAATGCCTAGAGTTAATCTGGGGTAGCGATTAGTACTACCTGCGAGCATCATCATGCTCAAGTACGACAATCCCTTGTTAGATTAGAGTCGAGGCGAATCAATTGAACGCCACGAAGAAAAACATTTAAAGGCTTCACATAGGAAAATGTGAGTAAAAGCCCGAGCGAGCTCAAAGACGGTTAGCTCTGTATCGTTCCAAGGGACCTTTAGTCGTTACGAACTCTAAATTGAGCTTGTTTCATTCTCAATGGGGGTTGCTAACTGCTTCGAGAATTTTATAACAAAAAACGAACCAGTTAGGGACGCCAATAGTGCTATGTCTTGGTAGTCAGTGAAATGGCAGTGGTACGAAACGTCAGGAGTTCGATCTCGGGATTGAAAAATCGTTTTATTAGTTGGTCTATCACTCGATGAAGTTCAAAGAGATTCGACGCAGATGACTATAGAACTTGGGGCAATTCGAAAATCATCGATTCATTTTCATCAAGCGGCGAAGTTGGTATTGTAAAATGTGAAGCGCGCAAATGACAAATCCGAAGCAGAAGGAGATGAATCATGATTCGCTTATCCAAGGTCGGGATTTCAACCTTCGACTAAAGCCAAATCTAGGATGAGTTATAGATCTTGCCCACTCGACAAAACCCATCTCTACTGAAAATGGGGGCAAACCATTCCTACATCCGGAAAGCATGTTGAAGCCGAAGACATCAGATTCATCGTTTAATCCGTGGGGCAAGTCCCCCAAGCGATAGTTATCATCCGCAGAGCGTAATGGAATCCATCCTTTCAACGTAAAACGCATTTGGCCGCGGAGCCACCCATTTGGTAAAAAGAACGTATCGTTCCTAAATGATTTTCAATCAGATGCGGGGATAATGTTCTCTTATTTTCCTCTCAGGTGATGAATAGAGACGAGGCACCCAAGAAGCCATGCATTCAAATAACAAAACAGCGCATGAAACACGCCCAAAAAGATGAATGAATCTCCTCCGACGTAAATCCTTGAGGTGGATTCGTTGCCCAACCAGACGAAGAAATCATGGCCACAAGCTTGAGGGCCGGCTTCTGCAATCCCCACATTGGCATGCAGAATGGAATTCAAATCAAGAGTAAAGTAGTATCGTCCCAATTTGTTTTGAATTTGGAAACCCAAAATAATGCTTAATATTTATCCTTGGCAGGAGCTCGCCATCAGGGCAGACATATTTTCACAACCCTTGTACACTCGTTGGAGCATATGACGAAGGGTAAGATGTATCGTTCCAATTTTTGTAAAGTTTTAGAATATACAATGACATATCCCTTTTATATCTCCAGGATCTCCAGCCTCGATGGGCAGGTAAGTATCCTTTTTCCCAATTCATTGGAGATTAAAAACTTTCAGAATTAATTCGATTCTCACATCTAAAAAGACATAGAATTCTTACTTCATTGACATTCATGTTTTAAAACAAGAGATTGTCTGAACATGAATTACACATATATGGTGCATCACAAAATCCCTTTGAAGGATAAATCTTGATGAAATGAAATGAATTTTTCCAACAAGAGTCGTTTGAACTGTTCAAAAGGGTATTTTCTCATAAGAGAAGCGAGCCTAATCCAAACACGTCCCATACACACTTGAGAGATGAGGAAATTGGAAATGATTGAGAAACCTTAACCTATGGACATAAGGGTCATTCGCAACGATTACATGGATCGAGATGACAGAGGCATTTCTTTCTTCATTCCAAACACTACAGATGCCCATTGAGAACCCCATTGAACGGCGATTTTCATTCTCAACCCTGTCAAGAACCACCCTACATTGGGGCAAATGAAGGTTAGTCCAACAGTATCAGAAAGTAAATGGTTAGAAATTTTCTTGCTCGGACTAACATAAATCTTTGTGTGTTGTTTATATGATAATCCAAGTGTTATAGGATGACGAGAATAATTCATTTCTCTATCCTACACACTGTTATCCTTTGCACGACCATGTTGAGCCAACAAATTCATTTCATCAACCTATTGGTGATCATTGCATATTCCAAAGCAAAGGCAACATCACTCTAGGAACGGAAGCATGCCAAAGTTTAAGTTGCATATCTAGCATGATTGCTGAAAATCCTAGCTCCAAAAGAAAAGAAAAACACGGGATTAAAAAAAGGGGGAAAAGAAAAATCCCTAGACATCAAGAAAAAGCAAAGTGCCTGATAAAAAGCAAGGCCGATGTCCATTCAAAATATCCCCAGTAAAGTCTAGAGAGATGATGAAAAAACCCTCCAAAGGAGTCAGATCAAGATGACTACTCCCCAAATGATGTCGTGCTCAAATAGCAAACACACAAACAGACGGTCTCTTAATGCAACAAGAGACGCTTTTAAACATCCTTGTGCGCTCTAAAAGAGGAGTGTACACTTCAAGAAATGGAGATGTTCTTCGAAGGACATGTGGCAAATTTGCAATGATCACCAATGTCAAACCCTTCACAATTTCTAGGCAAAAAACAAGCCTTTTTCGGTCCCCAATCCTTCCAATGTTACAATCCTGAAGCAGTCTTCTCTGACTAAGACACTTGGGTTAATGTATAACTTAGCTCAAAGAAGTACGAGCAAGACTATTTCTTTCTCATTTTTCAGGGTTCTTGACTTGTAAACCCGGAACAGATAGTGAAAAATTTCGTTCAACGGCCTTGACTCAAAAGTGAGTCCCCCTTGGAAACCGATATCCAAGCCTAACACTACGGTCCCGTGAAAGACCTCCTGATTGATCGAAATGTATGCGTTGCGAATGATCCTGAAACCCAGGCACAGGTCGGTAGGAAATTAAGCACTTTCCCTATTAAAGATCATTATCACAGAGCAGTGAGGAGCCTTCTTGGATGAGAAATACTCCAATGGATGTTTTGAGCAAACTCTTTTTGAAATTTTCAAATTGTTTGATCTAGAGTTTCCGTGCAAGGAATTTATGATCACATCTGTATGTGGCAGGAATGTTTTGGATAACCTCCAACAATCAAAATGCACATTTCATGACTAAAACTTAAGTCGTAGAATTTTGTCAGTTAGACAATTATTGTCTTCCCAAAGATTACTAACATCTTCTTGGCGAGGAAAATTTTTTCAGGTCTAAGCTTTCTGCAGGACTTTTGGCCACCCTAAAGACTAGGTGCGTCATCCTTAAGTGAGGCCTTTTAGTAGGCAAATCTTTTCTAAGACCGATCCATAGAATGATCGAGTCTCCGACTAGCCCGAAGAGCGGGTACGTCATCCTTTGATTCATATCAATTTGGAATTTCATAAATGGTAGAAACCGCCTGAAGGGTCAACTCAATGGTAGAAACCGCCTGAAGGGTCAATCAATGGTAGAAACCGCCTGAAGGGTCAGCACAATGGTAGAAACCGCCTGAAGGGTCAATGTATGGTAGAAACCGCCTGAAGGGTCAATCAATGGTAGAAACCGCCTGAAGGGTCAACATAATGGTAGAAACCGCCTGAAGGGTCAATGTATGGTAGAAACCGCCTGAAGGGTCAACCAATGGTAGAAACCGCCTGAAGGGTCAATGTATGGTAGAAACCGCCTAAAGGGTCAACCAATGGTAGAAACCGCATGAAGGGTCAACTCAATGGTAGAAACCGCATGAAGGGTCAATGAATGGTAGAAACCGCCTGAAGGGTCAAAGGACTGGTAGAGACCGCCTGAAGGATCAACCCAATGGTCTGATCCACCATACGGATCAAAACCTTGATGAATCCCGAACGCGAGAGGAGTCGTTTTCCCTAATAAGCCTTACATTAGGCAAGCCATTTCTAGTTTAGTCCACCACACGGATCAAAACCCTTGGCCAATTCCCAAATGTGGGATGCGTCTTCCTTAGGTTCCTATCAGTTAGGAATCCCATTATGGTTTGACCTACCATACAGGTCAGAGCTTAACATCCCTATGACACTCCGATGACGAGTCCTTAGGAATCTACTTGAACCCATCAGACACAGCAAATGCCGCAAGCGTTCGGCAGGTAAGGGGCAGGGAAGTCTATCTACTCCTTAACTTTCTTACATCATATCAGGGAATTGAATGAGCACATCTCTTTTTAAGGAAAAGCACACATTGATGGGCATGAAAATTGGATGTCATGATTTCTTTTCTTTTCTTTTCTTTTCCCAGTCGAGTCGATCGGAACACAGGTGTCACCTTGTCTTTGAGAGAAACCTCTAACGAAATTCCTCTCAAAGAGGGGCAGCTGTTGACACCTGATTTTTTATCAGTCTTTCATAGTTTATTTTTTAAAAATTCATAAAAAATATATAAAAAGTTAAAAAATTAAAAAATCATCTTTGGTAGCCTTGACCAAGCTAAAGGAACCATTTTTGACAAAAAAATAATTTTTCAATTTTTTAATATTTTCCAAAATAGAAAAATACATGAAAAATGAAGAAAAATAGCATTCGATGTCGTAAAAATATAGAAAAATAGTCAATATTTTTATTTTAATTTTCTTTTCATTTTGAACTCATAAATAGTCAAAATTCAAGTTCAATTGCATGTGTTTCTTCACGACGCATAGAGTTGAATTTGGCAAAAAAAAAAATATCATTCGAGTCTTTTAATTTGTAAATTTCTACATCTTTTTTAGTCTTGATGTCCAATTAGATTGACCACCATCTACAATAAATGCCCCTTGCTGAATATTTTCGTTTTTGTTTCACATGATTTCATGGTGTAAAATGCCGAGTGGATCCCCAAATATAATCGGGTCGGCATGAGCTCGATAGCTCGTCCAAGACCAAACCAGGGCACGGCGAACCCCATGTGAGTACTCTCGAACTCCTGCGATGCTTCCTAATGCTTTTCTTAGGTTAGATCGTGTGTAGAATGGGTAGGACAGCTAAATCATTCTTGAGCTGTGATTGATAAATAGGACCTTACTAGGAATGCCATGTGATTTATTTCCATATCTAGATTCCTTGAGTTGGGCATTTTATTACTGATTGTGATTGCTAGGATAATCACTCTTATCTACATGAATTTCTAGATTTAGGGTTCATACCTTACTCATCCGCATGAATCTCAGGCTAGAAAATTCAGTCAATTTAGGTACCGAAAGGGCGTCAACTCTGACAGTTGGTGTAACTAAGTCCCCGAAACCATTTCTCTGGTTCTCGCAGAATTGAATAGAAACTCCCAACTATTCGATTGGGTGGTCCAATCATACCTTAAAAAAATGATTGGTGGCGACTCCATGGCATGCACACTTAGCACATGTCACTAGAGCACATTGAAAGTCGATCACGCATACCTCCGTTGCGATTTGGGTAATGGGCCTTGGGAGAGGCCCGCGTCCGACCAGACAGGACGGCCCATTAGCCCTCGAGAGCCCGACAACCTCAAGAGGGTCGCGACAGCTATAAAATGCGGAGTTGGTGTTTGGGAGATTAACGCTCTCATATAATTTGCTTCCATCTTCTAATCGCTCCATTACACACCTCCCCGTCGAAAATGGCCTCTTCCCATGTTCACACTTTCTCAGCAGAAGCTTTGGCTCGATGGGAAGAGTTCTATAACCTCTTGGGTCGAGGCTATGCTCACATAGCTGATCATCCCGAAACCGAGGATGAAATCCGAGTCATGTTCGGGGACCTGGACATCACCTCCCTCGAGGGTACTGCGTTGGGGAGGGAATACAGAATTTTTCCAACGCTCTTTACAAACTCTTTGAAGGTCTACCGCGCTGCTCACCGGGGACTTACCGTGGCTCGTGTCCTGCGAGCCCGTTATGAGGATCAGTCCGACCGCCTAGCGCTGGCTGACTACCTGGCTAACAGTCACAAAAAGGCTGTTGAGTTCGCCAAAGAGCGGGTTTCGACATTGCTTCGCGAGAGGAGGAACCTGGTGGAGGACTTAGCTCTATCCTTGGCTACCTATGAGCGCGATCGTCGTAATGCCTTGCTAAGGAATCGAAGCGAGTGGCTGGAAGAAAGGCTCAACGCCATAAATGAGGATATAACTCGTGAGAATGGACTTGTTCGGGACTTGAAAGCAGTCGCGGAAGATCACGAGACTCAGGTTGTTGCAGTCAATGATGAACGCAAACGCCTTCACCTCAGGCTTGCGGACCATGATACGCGGAGTGGTGCATATAAACAAAGCATCCAAAACCTGGAGGGTCAGCTGGGCTCCTTTGTGTCTTTGATCAGGGCTCACTTCTGCTTTACTTTTCCACCCCGATGAATTATATGATCTGGTTTAAGCGAGAATGAATGAAAGCCCCTGTGTGTTTGTTTCAGCTTTTATATGATCCATTTCTTCGAGTATCCGGACATCTTAGACTTGGATGAGCCGATCCATAATAAGTCGAGTAGATGTGTTCTGATTTTCTAACTCGCTCATGATCAGATGAAAGAATAGCCTCAGACTTATCCAGGAAAAGATTTCTCTCTATTACCTATTTTTACCTACAAATGAAACGACCGAATCAGAAGGAATAATTTTGAAAAAGAAAGCATAAACCCCTTTCAATCTTATGCTTGCTCGTGATTAATAAAGACAAAAACTTTTACAAGGATTAATCTTGTGCGAAAAGTTTTTATCAATATTCCTCGAAGGAAAGCATACTATTGAAAGGAATGTAATTCACGATAATCGCTTTTGACCAATTTTGAGAAGAGAGAATTAGTCAAAAGTACGAGACATAACGACGCGTTTTAAATTTAATTGAAGATACGACATCCAAATCAAAGCCGTTTTGTTAAGAACGAGGGCAATTTGGACATCTATCTCGTCATTAAATTCGAAACAATGCCGATACTCTTGATCAATTATCGTGGATTACCAGTGGCGTAACACATGCATGAACCGATTCAAGTGTATAATTCCTTCTAGCGAAATTGGGGTTGGATTACCCTATACGACCAAAAGGTCGTGCAAGACTTCCAATTTTAATTTCCTCTAAAGGAATTATAAACTGGACTTGGGAGTATTCGGATGATTAGAGAAAATGCCACTATCATATTCTAATGATCCGTCAAACGAAATACAACAAACTTCCCATCTGGATGTATACACCAGTAGATCCCTAATACAATCACTCTAAGGGGTGAGATAGAGAAAAACCTCAGTAAAAATAAACCCTATACAAGAGGATTAGTAATGGAAAATAAAACAAAGGAATGTGATCCTAACGTTCAAGGATGCCCCAAGCTCGATCTGTGACTTCCGGATCACTTGCCCCAACTCGTCATCTTCATTGGACGATATCTCAATAATGTCCATAGTAGGCTCCTTTGTTGCTCACTCGGTGTTCGCCATGGGATATCATCATCCTCGTCTTCTATCAAGGACGTTTGGGAAAAACACACACATCTATCCTTGAAATGGCATTTAATCTAATCACCAGAATGCAATGAATGAAATGCCTATATTTATATGAACTGTAATAGATTTGAGGGATAGAGAGTCTTACCAACCAAACTCGTCGACTTATGTGCGGTTTTAGGTGTACCAACCGCCCAAAGACATGCGCATGAGACAAGTGATGGTAAACTTCTAAAAATCAGAGGGTTTGGCACCTAAGGTTAAGGTTCCCACCTCGAGTTCTAGAAAGAGCCGATTCCATTGCACAGCTATCGTTGCATTGGGACTCGATCCATAGTTCGAAGCGAGCGGAATTGAAAAGTGGATTACCCCGTGTTTTTCCTCACGGAGATTCCATTTTCAATTCCTTCTATTGTGTTCCTAAAGGCGGCGCCTGGGGTTTTAGGCGCGGTTGTGTGTGTCCATGTGTCGTGATCATCACAATGCAAGTCATGCACAACAGTTTATCAATCAGCACTTCAAATCATCCACACAACATACATTCCTACGCCCAACCTGCATAAAACAAAGTTAATCACAGACTACCCCCCTTATTACTCCAATCTGCAAAAACATATAACACCTATCATAAGCGGACTTACCTCACCTTTGAAAGCGCCTGCATGGTTAGAAAAATCACTCAGCGTTTTAATTACGGCCTAAGTCCACATGAGGTCTAGAATTATATGTTCTAGAGCAAGGTCCCCAGCGGAGTCGCCAGCTGTCGCGACCCGTCCGGAAGCGGACGCGGCTAATGGATTACCGATCGCGGGCCTTGGATCGGCGCGAGCCCTCCCAGGCCCATACCAAATCGCGGCGGGAGTATTTTTGAGGGATTCGACGATAAAAGTAGATCGCTTTCGACCTTCAGTGTGGTCGTGGTGGCATGTGCAAATTGTACATGCATTTGGAGTCGCCACCGGTCTTTCTTGGAGGGTAGACCGGAAACCTTATTGACCGATTGGGAGAGATCGATCAATTCTGCGGAACCAGAGATTTTGGGTTCGGGGACTTGGTTACGCTGGTGTCATTACCAACGCCCTTTCGGTACCTAACGCGAGTGATTTCCTAGCTAAGAATTCATGCAGGCGCAATTTTAGGTAGGGTAGGTTTGGTTAAGGGTTTCATGCAGATTTGAAGACTATTCCTATCAATCACAATCAATTTAAATGAAAGCGCAAACAAGTGCATAAATACATCTCATCGATGCACATCAATTCCAGTCAATGGCCTCCTAGCATAGCCATAAGGGCTTATGAAAGGTGTGATTTCGGACCGGGGTAAAATGGGAAGATTTGGAGGCGATTTTGCCCTTCGGGCAAAATCGTCAATTTTTGGAAGACTTGGATACCGAATTACCCAAAATATTCCATGGCCAGTTGATTGTGGCCATTTCCCATTTTTGAGAATTTTTTTGGAATTTCTTGATTTTTCATCAATTTTTGGAAGACAATTCGCCCAAAGGGCGAAATCGTCATTTTAAGAAGGGTCGGGGTTCAAAACACCCGGAATGAGTCTTGGCCAGTTGTTTGTGGCCATTTCCTATTTTTGGGGATTTTCTTGGATTTTTTTAGAATTTTTTTGGAAGACGGTTTGCCGAAAGGGCAAAACCGTCATTTCTGGAAAGATTGGGGGTCAAATGACCCAAAACAGGTCATGGCCAGTTGAATATGGCCATTTCCTATTTTCTGGAATTTTTTAGAATTTTTCTGAATTTTCTGAATTTTTTTGAATTTTTTATGATTTTCTATTTTTTATTGATTTTTGAATTTTTTTATTATTATTTGAATTTTTTTAATAATTAAAATTATTATCCGGGCCGGGTTGGACCCGGCCCACGCCCAGATCCACGACCCAGATCCGGCCCGCACCCTCAGCTATCAAAACGGCGTCGTTTCGCCAAATGAGAGAGGACGCTCCAGATCCAGCCACGTGGCGCGCTCTCCACCGTCCGATCGATTTTTTAATATTATTTTTTTTTATCCGCGCGGCCCCCACCCAGCTGACGTGGCTGCCCACGTGGCGAGCCACGTCAGCAATTTTGACCTTTGACCGACGAGGGCCGCCGGAGAAGACGCCGGAATAGTAAATATTCCGGCCTCTTCGCCGGAAACCTCGCCGGGAAGCCAAAACCGGGGCCAAATCTTCAAAAGTTTCACTCCTTTTTTAGCATTCGGCCCCCCTACGAACTCAGCATCAACGTAAGACAGAAATAAAGGCCACGAACACGCCGAAAAAGGGTAAACCGGACAGCCACAGTCCCGGCTCCGGCGACCCATTGCCATAAAATTTTCTATGTCCAAGCTTGGTTTAATTCATTCTAAAGACATCCAATGAAGGTCCAGAGGCTTACCTGAGGTCCATGAGGTCCGGTGGTTAGCGGCTGGCGGTCCCCAGCTCCGAGCTCCGGCGAAGTCGGCGATGGGTTCGGTTCAGCCATTTACGGGTCAATTCATGCAACAAAATGATACAGCCAGGCTTAGGGATGATTCTAAATGAGATTTTGAGCATGAAAACACGAAGTATAGCTGACCATAGCTCGTTATTCGGATCGACCCACTCGGCTCATTTTAGGACATTCATCGAACATGTGGCGTGCACCATCAGAAAACCGTTGAAATGATTTCGTCGAAGCTCCAAGAGGGATACCGAGTTAAAATGACTATTTATTATTTCCATATGCGTCCTCAGGGGGTTCGGGTACTATCGGTTCTGGTCCGACTCGATTGAAATCGAGCCGGACCGAAGAACCCTGTTCAACAGCACAAAACAGGGCAAAACAGGGGGGGCGACACTGACCTGGCTTCGCCGGCGGCGACGGCGGCTCGAGGTGGTCCGATCGTCCTCAGCCCAGCTTCCTTGAGCTCCTGCCTCCCTCGCCAACTCTCCTGTTCTCGGATTCTCCTTGCCCTCCCCTCGGCCGAGCTTTTTCTTTTTTTTTTCTAAAGCCCCGAGCACTTCCCTTTTCTCTTTTTCCTCTTTCCACCGGCCTTCGTGCCCATCCCTTTATCAAAAGCCAACATACACACTTGTCTCCCACGTTCGTTGCCCTTTCTTTCTTAAAAAATTGACTCCCACGATCGGTTGCCGCTCCCCTGCTTCCCTGTTCTTTGGTGCGCTGGCCGGTGGGTCTGCAACTTAGTTGTAGACCCGGTCGGACCTGGTCGGGTCGGGCTTGACCCGACCGGCCCGGTTCGACCTAATTTTGCCAAATTGGGCACCGAATCATCCTATTTTCATAAAATTGATGGCAAAATCGGACTCCTTGACATGTTTTCTATCAAATATGAGTATTTTCATGAATCAATTGATTGAAATTTAGTGAAAACCCCAAATTGTCCTTAGGATCCGAAAATGATTTTTCGCTTAATCGAGGGCCTAAACGATCAAATTAGCCCGAATTGAACCCACCAGTGTATTCAGCATGATGAAAACTATGGGGTGGACGTGTTTAACTTTAATGGGTATGGCCTTATGAAATTTAATTTCAAAAATCGTGAAACCGGGGACTAAATTGAAAGATATTTGTGCAATTAAGCCCTTTTGTTCAAAATTGATCAAATTGGAGGGTAAATTGACCCAATTGCACTTCAAGACTTTAGAGCCCAATGTCATAGCTTATAAAAACCAAGAATTGAAAATTAAAAGACTCGAAAAGGATTTTTTTTGCTCGGTTCGGGTTTATGTTTGTGAAGAAACATAGTGACCCTAGCCGAATTTTCAAGATTTAAGGTGACACACTTGAAGATGAAATTAAAACAAAATTATTGAATATTTTTGTGTATTTTTCTGACCACGAATGGTATTTTTCTGATTTTTTGGGTATTTTTATAATTAAATAAATTCGAAAAATATTATAAAATACCAAAAAATATTTTTTGTTCAAAATTGGTCTCTGAGGCTAGGCCAAGGCTTTCAAAGTTGATTTTGTGATTTTATGACCTTTTTTGATATTTTTAATTAATTTTAAAGAATAAAAATCACAATATTAAATGGTAAAAAATCAGGTGTCAATATCTATCTTTTCATTAAATTTGGACAACACAAATAATCTTGGTCAATTATCGTGGGTTACCAATGATGCAAAACATGCATAAACCAATTCAACTTTATAATTCCTTCCAGCGAAATTGGGATTGGATTCCCCTATATGGCCAAAATGTCAGATAAGATTTCCAATTTCAATTTCTTCCAAAGGAATTATAAAATTGAATTTGGAGTATTCGAGTGACTGGAGGAAATGCCACTATCACATTCCGATGATAGATCAAAAGAAATACACGAGATTTCAATCAAAATGAACACAATACAAATAAATCCCTAATACAATCAATCTAAGGGATGAGATACAAAGGATTTCAGGAAAATAAATCCTATACAGGAGGACTAGAAATGCAAAGCAAATCAAAAGAATGTGATCCTAATACTTAGAGATGCCCCAGTTTTGGTCCTTGGGATATGACTTTAGGATCACCTATCGCAAATCGTCATCTTCATTGGACAAGACTTCAATGACCTCTACAGAAAGTTCTTCTTTTCCACCTTGTGCTCGTAATGGCAAGGTACGAACTTGGTCTTCCAATGAGAAAGTTGGGAGAAAGTACATCTATCTACCCTCAAGATGGCATTTAATCCAATCACTAGAATTATGCAATGAATTAAATGCTCACATTTACATGAACCGTAATGAATTTGAGGGATGAAAAAATCTTACCAACCAAACTCGTTGACTTATGTGCGGTTTTAGGTATACCAACCATCCAAAGACATGCGCATGAAATAAGTGAGGATAAAACTATAAAAATCAAGATAGGGTTTGGAACCTAAGGCCAAGGCTCCCACCTCGAGTTCTAGAAAGGGTAGATTTCATTGCACAACTATCGTTGCATTGGGACCCAATCCATAGTTCGAAGTGAGCGGAATTAAAAAGTGGATTACCCCATGCTTTTCCTCATGGAGATTCCACTTTCAATTCCTTCTATTGGTTTCCTAGGGGGCGCCCGGGGTTTTAGGCGCGGTTGTGTGTGGTTGTGTCGTGATCATCACAATGCAAGTCATGCACAACAGTTTATATATCAATCAACGCTTTAAATCATCCACATAACATACATTCCTACGCCCAACCTGCATAAGACAATGCCAATCTCAGACTACTCCTCTTATCACTCCAATCTGCAAAAACATATAACACCTATTGTAAGTGGACTTACCTCACCTTCAAGAGCGCCTGCAGGGTTAGAAAAATCACTCAACGTTTTAATTACGGCCTAAGTCCACTTCAGGTCTAGAACCATAGGTTCTAGAGCAAGTCCCCAGCGGAGTCGCCATCTGTCGCGACCCGTCGTCGATTTTTCTTTCGTGTTGACGGGCGAATGGATTACCGATCGAGCCCTCCCACTCTGTGAGGTGGATCGCGGGCTTTCTCGGAGCGGGCCCTCCCAGGCCCATACCAAATCGCGACGGGAGTATTTTTTAGGATTTCTCGACAATAAGAGTCAATCGCTTCCAACCTTGGTGTGGTCGTGCTGGCATGTGCAACGTGTGCATGCATTTGGAGTCGCCACCGGTCCTTCTTGGAAGGTGGACCAGAAACCTCACTGACCGATTGGGAGAGATCGATCAATTCTACGGAACCAGAGATTTTGGGTTCGGGAACTTTGTTACGCTAGTGTCATTACCAACGCCCTTTCGATACCTAACGCGAGTGATTTCCCTAATTAAGATTTCATGTAGGCGCAATTTTGGGGTGAGGTAAGTCTGATTCAGGGTTTCATACAGATTTGGAAGACTAATCCTATCAATCACAATCAATTTAATGAAAGCGCAATCAAGTGCATAAATAAACCACGTCAATGCACGTCAATTCAAATCAATGGCTTCCTAGTATAGTCCTATTGGCTTAGAGAATGGACATTTGAAGTACGAAATGAGTTCGGGAATGATTTGAAGGCAATTTGCCCATGAAAGGCAAAATTGTCATTCAGAAAAATAAATGAGAATTTCGCGATAAGGGGCAAAATTATCATTTTAGAAAGGGATAGGAACCCAAGAGCGTTAGAAAAAGGATTGACTAGTCGAAATGGCCCATTTCCTATTTCCTGACATTTTTTGGAATGATTTTCCCATGAGGGGCGAAATCGTCATTTTGGGAAAACAAAGGTAATTTACCCATGAGGGGTAAAATTGTCATTTTTAAGGGATTAGGAACCCAAAGAGTCATAAAAGGATTGGGCAGTTGAGATGACCTAGTTCCTATTTTATGACATTTTTCAGATCTTTTCTTAATTTTCAAAGCAATTTACCCATGAGGGGTGAAATCGTCATTTTTTTGGAGGGATTAAGAACCTAAAGCTTTGGATATAGGATTGGCCAGTTGAATGTGCCCATTTCCCATTTTCTGGAATTTTTTGGAATTTTTACAATTTATTCAATGTTTGGAAGACGATTTGTCAAAAGGGAAAAATCGTCATTTTGGAAGGATTGGGGTTCGAAAGACCCAAAATAGGTCATGGCCAGTTGATTGTGGCCATTTCCTATTTTCTAGAATCTTTTTGGAATTTTCGAAATTTCTCCAATTTTTGGGAGACGATTTGCCTAAATGGCAAAATCGTCATTTCGGAAGGGGTCGGATTTCAAAAGACCCAAAATAGGTCATGGGCAGTTGATTGTGGCTATTTCCTATTTTCTAGAATTTTTTTTTAATTTTCGGAATTTCTCCAATTTTTGGGAGACGATTTGCCTAAAGGGCAAAATCGTCATTTCGAAAGGGGTCGGATTTCAAAAGACCCAAAATAGGTCATGGCCAGTTGATTGTGGCCATTTCCTATTTTCTGGAAAAAAAAATTGGAATTTTCGAAATTTCTCCAATTTTTGGGAGACGATTTGCCTAAAGGGCAAAATCGTCATTTCGGAAGGGGTCGGATTTCAAAAGACCTAAAATAGGTCATGGCCAGTTGATTGTCGTCATTTCCTATTTTCTGAAAAAAAAAAAAATTGGAATTTTTAGAATTTCCCACATTTCTTGAATTTCTATTTTTTATTGAATTTTCCAAATTTTTATTAATTTTGTAATTTTATTACTTTTTTTTGCTATTTTTAATTAATTTTGAAAGTAAAATCGATATAAAGGATGATTAAAAATCAAGTGTCAACACTAATCAATCTTGAATTGGTGGTGGATTATGAAATTGTGGAGGAAAAAATTCTAGTGGATATTCAATGCTTTCTTAGATGAGGACATTTTGTTGTAGACTGCAAAGTGTTAGTTTTTTTTTTAATATATTTTATGAGTGGATTCGGCTACTGTGGCCGATCTAGTGGATTGTGAATTTGAGTACTATGCAGTGGCGATTTGGCTTAGGTGGCAAAATGTGAATCCATGATCCTTTTCAGTTACAGTTGTATTTTTGAATCCATCTAGATTCTGCAGATTATAAATCCATCTTTTGAATCCTCTTTTGATTTAGGTGACAGATTTTGAATCCATCTGAAGGGTGGTGATCTTTTAGTTGTAGTTGTTTTTTTTTTTTGGCTGAATGGTGTACATTGGATTATAATGAAATGAGTACTCCTCCTATTAAATTTGCAGTATCAGTATGTACTCTGAACTTTTTTATTCTATTCATGGCATAATTTGCTAATGGTGCTTATACAGTTAAACGCCAATAAATGAAATATAGGACTCTAAACTTAGACATTCAATTCAAGACCAAGGCCAAAAACATTATTCATGCTGCTAGAATACAACTAAAATATCATTCTCATTCTTTGCATTACAACATTGGTCTTCCGTTAGTAAGCGGAAGGCATATAAACATAAATATTCGAAATATATAGATTTACAATTCCAAGAAATCCTCTCCCTATGCCAATTTCATCTTCCCATTGAATACAACGGAAGAGTATATTTGAGTCGGGATCGACTCTGTGTCCACCAGGAAGGACATGAGGCTTTAACCTGCGGGTATAGCCTAAGCCTCAGAGATTTGCACAACATGCCAAGCAAATTAAACCATCTTGTGCAGATGCCCAATAATCGTGAAAACCCTCGGATTTTCTTCTTCCTCTGATATTACGGACCCGATCTCCTCTTATTCTCATTTCAACAAACAGGTTTGTGGAAATAATCTAGAAAAATAACGCTAGTATCTTCCCCTCGCGATCATGAAATTCAAAATCGTGTCCCTAAGGAAATTGTCGTTGTATTCTGAAGCACCCAACATCTTATTTTCCACCATATCCGATGTTAATAAACCTACACTATTTCAGCAACAAAAGTTCAATAGCGTACTTGGCAACTATGAAATCACATCAAGAATCATGTCTGATATATGGTTAATAAATCGATTAGCTATATGTGGATTGTATTAAAATAACTTCAGATAGAGCAATTCCAAAAATTAGTTCTTGACTGTATCACAGGGACATATCAATTCCAACTCTTTACGAGTGCGCATCCTAGTTATGCCTTGACCAGCAGGACCGTGCTTTATTTTTTGCTCAATTATTTCCTGTGATATGCAATCATCATATTGTAGTGAAAGTCACAAAAACACATCAAAGAAGTTCAATCATGATTGCCTAAGTCAAAATCTGACATGAAATTCTCATCGATCTAATTCAGGAGTATAATCAAACAAGTGGTAAGCGTCTCAGCTATGGATTGTAGAAGTAACATTGAAACAAGGATTTGGATTCAGACTATATCAAAATCATCAGAAAATGATTAAATCGTTAATAAAACCTTCATCACAGTCAATCTTCAAACAGATAGTATTTAGTGCTCTTCACTTCAAACTCACATGAATTAGCGATTTTTCCAAACATCACTCGCAGCTTTAATCTTGAAGAATAAACTTCTTCAATTTCTCTAATATTAGTCGTTTCCTCAATGGGTGAAGAGATCGAACGCGAGCCTTTCCGAGCGCGAGCTCATGCGAGAGTCGATTTCCTTGTCTACGATCAATTCCTTCGAACGAAACGAGTCGGGTACAGAAGGCGCAACGGAGAAAAGCTCACTCACTCTACTTCGTCGCATACACCGTAGAGTCAAGCGTAATGGAGAAGCTCGCTCACTTCGCCCCTTGGCATACAGACGTGGGAGTCGATGTGGAGCAGGAGTTCAAGAAAAGAAGCAGCGTGCCTGTTGCGACCCGTTTTTTTGAACGGTCGTCGAACGGGCTAATGGATTGCCAAATCGGGCCCCCACTCTGCAATGTGGATCACGGGCCTCGATCGGCGCGGGCCCTCCCAGACCCATACCAAATCACGTCGGGAGTTAATTTTTTACGGAGGTTTTTCGACGATAAGAGTCGATCGCTTTTCGACCTTAGTGTGGTCGTGGTGGCATGTGCTATGTATGCATGCATTTGGCGTCGCCACCGGTCCTTCTTGGAAGGTGGACCGAAAACCTCGCTGATCGATTGGGAGAGATCGATCAGTTCTGCGGAACCAGAGATTTTGGGTTCGGGGACTTGGTTACGTTGGCGTCATTACCAATGCCTTTTCGGTACCTAACGCGAGTGATTTTCCTGACTAAGATTTCATGCAGGCGCAATTTTGGGTGAGGTAAGTCTGATTCAGGGGTTTCATGTAGATTGGCATACTAGTCCTATCAAATCATAATCAATATAAGGAGAGCACAATCAAGTACATAAATGAATCACGTAAATGCACATCAATTCAAGTCAATGTCCACCTAGCATAGCCGGGGAATGTGTGATTTAGGATCAAGGGTAAAATAGGAAGAATTGGGGACTATTTGCCTGAAGGTCGGAATCGTCATTTTTGGAATATTCGAGTGTTGAATTAAACAAAATAGGTCATGGCCAGTTGATCGTGATCATTTCCAATTTTTGAGAAATTTCTTGAATTTTTTGGGATTTCTGGAGAAACGATTTGCCTAAAGGGCAAAATCATCATTTTTGAAAAGATCGGGATTCGAAAGACCAAAAAAAGGTCATGGCCAGTTGATTGTGGCCATTTCCTATTTTATGGATTTTTTGGATTTTTCATCAATTTTTTGGAGACAGTTTACCAAAAGGGAGGAACCGTCATTTTGGAAGGGATCGGGTTTTAAAAGACCCAAAATAGGTCATGGCCAGTTGATTGTGGTCATTTCCTATTTTCTAGAATTTTTCTAGAATTTTCTGAATTTCTTCAATTTTTGGGAGACGATTTGCCTAAAAGGCAAAACCGTCATTTTGGAAGGGATCGGGTTTTAAAAGACCTAAAATAGGTCATGGCTAGTTGATTGTGGCCATTTCCTATTTTCTAGAATTTTTCTGAAATTTTCTGAAATTCTTTAATTTTTGGGAGACGATTTGCTTAAAGGGAAAAATCGACATTTTGGAAGGGATCGGGTTTTAAAAGACCCAAGATAGGTCATGGCCAGTTGATTGTGGTCATTTCCTTTTTTCTGGAATTTTTTCTGGAATTTTCTGAACTTCTTCAATTTTTGGGAGACGATTTATCTAAAGGGCAAAATCGTCATTTTGGAAAGATCGAGGTTCGAAAGACCCAAAATAAGTCGTGGCCAGTAGATTGTGGCCATTTCCTTTTTTTTATTCTTCCGAATTTTTTTAAAATTTCTCTTTATTTTTTTTATATAATTTTCCTATTTTTAATCTAATTTTTGAATTTTATAAAAAAAAAATTAAATTTTTATTATTATTATTAAAAAAATTCTCCGGACCGGGGTAAACCCGGCTCGTGCCTCGCGGGCGCCCAGCCCTACCATAAGGGCCGAAAGCCGGTCTAAACGACACCGTATTGAAATTTTTTATAAAAAAAAAACATTTTTTCTATTTTTTTAACAATTTTTAATGATTTTTCGAATTTCTGATAATTAACCCCATCGGACGTTTCATGATATGCCACGTGGCTCTTCCTGGTCCGTCCGATTGAGATCAATTAAACATTTGATCAGACGGTTCAAGGAGTGCCACTTGGCACGCTCATGGCCATTCGATCTTTTTTTAATTATATTACCGAAAATCATTTTTTATTCTGAAAAATATTTTTTTAAAATTTTTGAAAATCTTGATCACGACACGTGTCTAAATCCACACCGCCGGATCTAGGGTTTTTGACTTTTTTTTTAAAGAAGTCCCCCCCCCCCCGACGGCTGACGTGGCGCGCCACGTCACCCTTGACCAGTCAACTATCGTTGAAAGGCTCACCGGAGAAGACGACCGGCGACTCACCGGAACAGTGATTTTTCTGGCAAGTTCGCCGGAATCTTTGCCGGAAAATCGCGACCGGACCCGAAATGTGCGAATTCTTCAACCAAATTCACCCAAACGACCCCCCATCAACACAGCAACACATCCAACACAAAAACCATGATAAACGACACTCGAAAAACCCCCGGCTGACCGTGAACAGTACCGGTTCCTGCGACGATTTTCGCAAAAAAAATTTCACGACTAAACTCGGTTCTAAACATTCACAAGCATCCAACAAAGCTTAAGAGGCTTACCTAAGCGCCATTAGAGCTCGGAATCCACCGTGCTCCTCTGTGGGAGCTCCCGGTTCCGGCCGAGACCGACGAAGGTTCGATCTCGTTTTTTATGTCAGTTTGATACAAAACAAGGAGCAAGCAAGGCTTAGTAGTCGTTTTAGGGAAGGTTATAGGTCAGACTCGCATAAAAAGAGGATGAACACGGCACGATCGAGAGCCACGAATCAAGACACTCATTTGGGCATTTTATCAAACACATGGCATGCGAGAGAAAAATAACATTCAAGCTGAAAGTAAAGGCCCCGCAAGAGAAGTCGAAGCAAAGTGACACTCGTACATGGCTACTGGAACACAAGTAGACGTCGGCATGCAGGCCAAACGAAGCCGAACTTACAGTAGCGCAAACGGCGTCGGAGGCAGGGGAAAACAGGGGAGTCCACGGCCAGGGAATTACTGACCTTTTTTCGCGATACTGGCGACGACTGGGGCTTCGGGGATGGTGAACTCGTTAACCTGAAGCCTCACGACGTTTGCTCGAGCTTTCTCGCGGCCCGAATCTCCCTCCACAGCTGATTATCACTCTCGGCTTCCTCTCTCCCCTGTTTTTTTGGAAAATCGAGAATCCCCTTCTCTCTCGGTATCCTCTCGGCTTTTATCCCGGAGCTACCCTAGGTCGGAAAGGACGCCCACGCCCTTCACATCCTCTCTGCAAAAGGACTATGTTCTGTCGTTTTTGTGTCCGCGACGCTCCCCCTTGCTCTCTGTTTTTTTTTGTCCCTGTACCCATGTACGTGAGGGACAAGAGCAGGGAATGTCCCCTTTGCAGACCCGGTTCGGTCGGTTCGGTCAGGTCGGGTCGAGTCCGACCCAACCGATCCGGTTATCAATTCTCGCCCAATTGAACCTTTAATTGACCGTTTTTCATGAAATTGATGCCAAAATCGGACTCCTCGGCATTTTTTTGTATCTAAAATGAGTATTTTTGTGAACGATTGAGTTGGAATTTAATGAAAACCCCAAATTGTGCCTAGGATCCGAAAATGATTTTCGGCAAATCGGAGGCTCAAACGATCAAATTGGTCCACCAATGAGTTCGGGACGATGAAGAATATAGGGTAGAGGTGTTTGATTTTCATGGATGTCCCTAAAGAGAATTTAATTTTGAAATTTGTGAAACGGGGGACTAAATTGAAAGAAAATTATGCAATTAAGCCCTTTTGGTTAAAATTGATCAAATTGAAGGGTAAATCGACACAATATCACTTCAGGGTTCTTGATATAAATGTCATGGCTTATTGAAGGTAATAATTGAAAATTAAAGAATTCAAAAAGCAATTTTTATGCACGATTTGGGTCTATGTTTATGAAGGAACATAGTGACCCAAGTCTAATTTTTGAGATTTATAACAACCAACTTGAATAGGGAATTAAAATAAAATTATTGGCTATTTTTATTCATTTTTATGGCCGCGAATGGTATTTTTATGATTTTTTGGGTATTTTTATGATTAAATAAATTCGAAAAAATTTTAAAAATTATGAAAAATATTTTTTGTTCAAAATTGGTTCCTAAGGCTAGGTCAAGGCTTTCAAAGTTGATTTTAAATTTTTATGACCTTTTTTGCTATTTTTAATTAATTTTAGAAATAAAATTGACATAAAAGATGATTAGAAATCAGGTGTCAACAGTGCCCTAATTTTTTTTCCCTATATTCACTCAGAACGTCGATTTTTTTGTTAATTTTTTCCACATCAGAGGCTAACGTGGATTTTCTACTGAAGTGGAATTGCCATGTCAGAAGATTTAACCGTGATTATTGACACAGAGTTAGCTAGAGCAGATTTGGGGCTCTATTGAAAGTTGAGGGTTTTTTTCTAGACAAAAAAAAAAATTGGGGTATTTTTGAGACTAAACTTAAAGTTTGGGGGGTTTTTTTTTTTTTTTGGAATTAGGCCTATTTAGGAGATTTTGTATATTTTCCTTAATTGTTCCTGATTAATTGTAATGGTTATCCAGGTATTTTAGATAGTCACCCCCATAAAGCTTATTAAATAAATAGGGTTATGTACTTTTTATTTGATAATGTACGGAATATCACATATTTCCTCACTTGTAAGGTTAGTTCAGATGACAAAATGAAGGGGAATGTTAAAGGGATATGAGGCAGACGACGCCTCGTTCTTCGTGGAGGCAACTGGCAACAAAGTTTCAAAATTTCGAAGATTGCCCAGAAAGCCATTACAAAGCATCAGGCCAGTGTCACGGGCCGATTGATGAAGACGATCCTGCAGATTTAGCCGGAGACCTTTGTAAAGATGAAAACAAAGGATCTGTGGAAAAAGAGGGTTTGGGTTTTTGAGACTCAGCAAATTGGACTTCCAAAATTTGGATTTAGTGTTTGAGCTTGTCGATCTCAGGGGTTTGATCTTCCATAAAATGACTACGAGGCTTTTTGACCGACTCCTACGGCCTTAGGTGCTTTTCCCCTAAGTCAGCCTTACTCCGGTCAAACTCACCACACTCTTAGACAGAGAAACTAGAGAGAGAAGTTCTAAAAATGTATTGCTCATGAGAATGAGATGATACAAGTGACGGGAAGAGATCCCCTTATATACAAAGACTCGCGAATATCGTCCGTAGATCCCTTCTCGATCTACCGGCTGAGATTACATATCCCCAACTATCATTTACCCACGATAAATATAGACACGAAAAATTTAGGTATCGCCCGCCCATGGAATACTCTAAAACTTTATGGAATGCTCAAGAACCACCAGTTTTCTACGCCGAAAGGGGCACGGTCCGTCGTGTCACAAAACCTCAGGGATCGACTATTCATTTGACGATTCTGGCAAGTTGATGAAAAACACATTTTAATAAATCTGAAAGTGAACTGAAAATCGATTTAAAAAAAAAATTAAAGCATGCGATTTTTTAGCATGTCTAATGAAGACCTTGATGTTCTGCAACGACCCGATTGTCGAGTCGAATTGATAATCCGAATTTAGCCCGCGAACGCAAATTGCGAATCTCGTTATGGGTGTGATTAAACATAAGCAGACTGATTTTTGGAGAAGGGCCTCTAAACAAAATTTGAAAATTGCAGCGTCGTAACGGAAATCGAGAGAAGCTCCACCTACATCTGTCGAACATTCTCCTACTTACAGCGTTGCCCCGGTCCTAAAATGCTGAACTAGGCCATCGTGGTGATCCCACGACCGACACAATTACGGACTGGGTAGCTAAAGCCTAAACGGAAAATGCCTTTCCTCGTATCTGCCTCGTATCTCATTTATGGGCTCTGAGGTTCAAACTTGCACGTGGATTTGGTAAAAGGAACGTAGACAGGAGGCAGATTCGGGCCCAATTCCCTGAAAAAAAAAATCCCTCAATTAGACAGTAGACAGGACTTTGGCCGCAGCACTCGAATCCGAAAAAGCGGCGGATCTTGAGAGAGATCTGGCCTGCCCCGAGAGCTGCCAAAGAAGACGAGGCCTGGATGCTTCTCTCTTTTTCCACTCGATTCGGGTTTTTGCTGAATCGGTTGAATTTTCGCGGGGGCAACGTCCCCACGTTCAGACAACATGCGCGAATGCCGGAGAGACTCAGCTATAATACTTTGAAAAAAAAAAAAAAAAGAGCTTTGATTTTGGAACAAGTTCACGAGCCCAGATTCAACGAAGCGAGCCTCTGCAACTTTTGCTTTTATCGTACTCGTATCGTTTCTTTAATCCCCAAATCGCGCAGTGAATCCAATGAACTTGACCTTTCCCCGGGCATGGCGCGGTGGGTTCCGGGCGTGATGGATCTGGCTGACCCATGTGTGGGGTTTCATTTAATAGTAATTCCACCTTTCTTACTTACCGACAGCAACGAATAATTAAAAGGTTAGCTTGATGGATACATCATACAGGTTCCCCAGTTGAAGATTCCGTGGATATTCGCTCACTAGCATATTCGTTGGGTAAACAATATTCGAAAGCCCGATCAAGTTTTTTGGCTTAGATTCAAAGTCTAGTAGTTCACGACATATAGAAAAAGACGGGTCCATAAGTCATTAGATGAACCAAGGAATTGAATAGGTGTGTAACTAAACGAAATATATCCTACCGCGACTTATCCCAGGAAATATTTTTCCGGCAATTTTTTCGCGTTCGAAGATTAGAAAATAGCACACAAGAAAGTTCCACTTTTCGCAAGAGAGCTCCCAGCTCCCCATATTTTCACTCTTATATGCTCTTCGTTGAATGCTCATGCGACTCCCAGTTGTAGGGTTGTGAGACTGTCGAGACTTTTTTTTTTCGCCCAGGACAAGACAACAAGAACAAGAACAAATCCAAAAGGCTACCGTTCTTCAAGCTTTAATTTAACTCTTGATTGATTTCGTGATATTTTCCTCTCCATTAATAAAGGGGGATGAAGCTCGCATGCTCATATTCTTCACCGACAGAGGCGGGTTCATCCATCCATTCTACTCGCGATTGCTTAGTGCTTGAGATAAACTCGTGGGAGTCACATAGATAGCGAACGACGAGGCTTTGGGGTTATGAGATGACCCTCCGTCGATTTTAGACGGATAGATGAACGCGAAACTTCAGCAAGATTTCGAAAGCAAAGTACAAATGCGTGGGTGAAGAAACAGAGACGTGGCGCCCGCCACAAGCTACGTACAAAGAACGAAACGAAGATGGTTTGACAAATTCCATATAAAACCAAAGAAGCAGCAGCGGCTGTCTGGCCAGCAAAAGAATATCATCTGACGTGCGAGAAAGGGCAGGGCTCTTTTGTCAATCTTATTTTTTCGCTAATTTACCGAGTTTCAGATGACAATTTTATTCTACCCTTCGCTGTCTTTGAGATTACTACAAAACTAATGTTCTGAACTGAAGCTATCTGGATCTGATGTTGCACTAACTGTCGCGTTTCAGCCCACCTTTAGTTCCGCACATAGAAGAAACGAAACTGAAAAATAGCAAGGGACGAGAAGGGATCATCATATTTACAGAAATGAAAGAAGGCCATAATTTTACATAGACAAACGAATTACATATGACAAGTAAGAACAACAGCCATCGCCCAGCAGACAAAAAACTTTCAGCTGAACAGGGCAGACTTCTTAGCTACAGGCCTGCTACTAGCTAAGCTAATTACAATGGAATAAAAACCCCTAAAATCACCATGGTTTTTGACTTCTGGTAAATCTATTAATCCTTCCTAACAACAAGGCAAGAGCCTGAGCGGTCTCTACTGCAACTCCAAAAAACTTCATCGCAGCGACCACTCCCCGCCTTCCTGAATTTTGTTCTAAGCAAAGACACAAAGCTAACTATTGACGACTACACAGAAACGGAAACAGGAAAAAAGGAACAATTTTTCAACATCAAATTGCGTCCCAGTCGATCTCCGACGGATACTTCTGCAAGGTCGACGTCTCCGGAAACGATACGCACTCCCACGTGGCCTCCACGAAGTCTTCGAACGTCAGATCCGACAGCGGCGACGACCCCGCCGACCCTTCGCTCTCCGGTTCAGATCCCTTCACCTCCGTCAACTCCGAGGCCGAGGACGAAGAAGCCTCCCGCGCGGCTGCAGCACCTGCGGCCGCGGCTCGGGACCGGCCTGAGGCCGAGGGCTTCTTGGCGCCGTCGGCTTGCTTCTGGGTGAGGCTCTGGCATATGGCCTCCAGCTTCGCGTCGACCGCTGAATGCAGCGGCCTGAAGCCGCCGTCGCCAAGGTCGGCCGAGGCGCAATTCTTGAGGTGGGGGAAGTTGAGCCGAGCGAAGTCGCCCCTCAGCTTGTATGCTGCCCTGTCGTAGGCGAGGGCGGCTTCCTCCGCTGTGTCGAAGGTGCCAAGCCAGAGCCGGGTCCTGTTCTTGGGCAGCCGGATCTCGGCGACCCACTTGCCCCAGTGCCTCTGCCTCACTCCCCGGTACAGCTTCGTGGCCGGTTTGCCCGCCGAGCCCGAAACCTTCATGGACACAGGCTTAGGGCCCAGAAGCATGTTGGGGTGGCAGTTGTAGCTGTTGTAGGAGGACAAGCTGGGGCTTGGGAACTGCATCTGTGCTTGGATCTGGTTGATCTGAGATGGGGTGAGATGGTTGAGACCGATCGGACCACGTAGCTCGAGGCCGAGTGAGTCCGGCCGGATCGAGCGACCATCTGTGTACGACACGGGTTCAAAAGAGAGAGAAGGGGAGGAACGAGAAGGGGTAGATGTGGAAGCACTGTAGCCGCCGATGAAAGGGCAGAGAGCTTCCATCAGCTCATCACCGCCGTTGGAAAATGGATACGACGGGAGAGCCGATCTACTACTGTAGAAATCCATGGTAGCTGCCATAATAACACCTGGAAATCTGCAAGCTCTACAAAAACGACCAAAAAAGAGGAATTTTCTCCAAAGGGTTCAAGAGGTTAACAAATACACAACCTCTGTCACTCCAAGAACACCTAGAGATCAACCTGGGAGGGACCAAAAATCACCCTCTTGGCTGATCCAAATGAAAAACAAAACCCAAAAAAATAAAGAGGGAAAAAAAACAGGGGCTCCTGGATCTCGATTCTGAAAACACCTGGCTTTCGTAAAAATTCAGTTTTTTCTCTCCTAAGTTTGCTTCTGAAAAAATCCTGAGGACAAACCTTGAAAGAAAGAAATCACAACTTTTGCAGAAAGACAGATGATTAACAGAAAGGGACTCAGAGAAGCGGGATGTTACAGAGGGGGGGAGAGGAAGGAAGGAGCGTTGAAGAAGAAAGAACACGCGAGCACTCTTTTCCTGCTAGTTTTCGTAAATTTCTAAGACCTCGCTTCGTTGATCGCACCATGGCCGCCTCGTCCCTTTCATTTTATAGACCCTTGGAGCATTGTTTACGATTTTTCCTCCTCCCCGATCCTCCGTCGTCTGCGAATTGACCGGTATGCCCCCCGTCGAACTGTTTGGCCAGCTACCAGTGGCAGTAATGATGAATGATGATGCCTCGTCTTCTGTACCCAGCTCCCCTGAACCGAATCACGGGGCGACGCGTGTCCGGAACTTGCCTAGGAGTCGACACGTGTCCGTCGCCAACCGAAAGGTGTCGGTAAGGACTTCGGAGCTGTCGAGGTGCGATTCGGTTTCTAAAGTTTCGTCGCGGATGCGTTCAGATTGTGGAGTGGTTATGCTTTTGCCATCAGGATCACGTCCGGGATTTTTCCTTTTTCTTTTTTTTTTTTCCTCCTCTTTTCCTTTCCCCCATCCCTCCTCTTTTGACAAATTTGCACACCTCCCCTTTGCCATGTGAAATCAAACTTTCGAGCTCCCTTTTCCCTTTCCCTTTCCCTTTCAGTAAATTAAATCTTCACACGACGCGCGTGACCCGCCCCTTTGATCGATCTCGACCATTTTACAGCAATTTGCGACCCGACCTGATTCGATCTGACCCCCTACTGAACAATTTCAAATCGGTATACATTTGAATTAATATCGGGCCTATTCTACAGATTACTAATTTGAGGCCTAATTATCAAATGACTCCTCGTCTTTTAACCGATAAGTCGATCTCGACTCTCTTCGAAATTACACCCTTTGAAAAAAATGAAGTTTTTAAAAAAAAAAAAAAAAAAAAAAAGCGGGGTGAGAATGAATATTTTGAAATTGCTAAAATGCCTTATTATTCTAGATGAGGAGTGAGGACTGAAATGAAGGTTCGAGAGGAAGTGAAGGGTCAACAGCAAATTGGACCCCCACCCCCACTAAAGCTTTTGACCGGGAGAGTTGCTTGCGCGTTGGACCTACAATCAACATGCCAGCAGGTGGGGGCCCCCCCTACTCCCCCTCCCCACCACTAGCTGGAATCCCGTCAAGTACGCGTGAGTATGAAGCAACGTATTCTTTCACTTTTTCTCTAATTGTTGCCGTAATCTATTGTCCTCTTGTCGAGCCGGGATTAAAATTAATCATTGAATATAATCATGATTAGGCCTATTCTCCTAAATTGACTTTATATCCACCTTTAGCATAAGGGCCACGATCGATTTGTAGATAAGAACCCCCCAAATCAATTGTCTTTTGTTTTTTAATTAGACCAAGCAGCAAAAAAAAAAAATCGAATTTGATTTTGGATGCTAGCGGGAAGGAACCGGGAGGCCACCCAAATAGAAGGGAAGTGTCTAGATTGTGGCCACTGGCCACCGCACCACGTCCGAGTCATATGTCGTCCACTCGTTTATTCCGCTAAATCGCCACTCCCCAAACCTAATCCCGTAACCTTAAAATTACATGGGGGGGGCCATAAAAAAAAAAGATCAATAGAGCAAACGGTGGGTCGTTTAATTAAAAAGGGCAAGGCTAATTCGCGGTTATTTGCGGCTTTTCGCGATTTATTATCTTATCCTCTCGCGCGCGCGAAGCAACGCGGAATCGAGATCGTCCCCCGGGCCCCCCCCCCCCGGGAGCCGCAGGGTCATTGCACGCGTTCCGTAACACGTGATCTTGCTCTGTCTTTAATTTGTTGGATGGTGTGGGCTCCACGTCTGATCCATAAAATCCGACGACTGAGGTTGAATGGGCTCACGTGGGCTGAGCACATGCGATGCTTGTTCTGCCGCGAGGGCGTCCCAGCTGTCAAAATGTTTCTTTCGCCTTGTAGCTTTGACGTGTAAAGCATGGCGAGTTTAACCGTGGTTGAGTTTCGTTTTGACCGTGGTTGGGCTGGGGGTCTCCCGTTTGTTAAAGGCGAAAAGGACGTTGAAGACCGGCTTTGATTGGCGGTTGCGGCGCAAGCTGGTGGCTCTCCAACGGGGGCTGGCTAAAGCAAATGTGCTTTTTGGTGTTTTTCAAGGGAGGGTAATATAGTCTTTTTTTAATTTAAGATTTTTTTTTATCTTGAGATTCGAAGTGGTATTGTGGGCAATCCAAGGTGGAAAGTGACTACAAGAGTAAAAGACGCGAAGATGATCGATAGGGTTCCTTTCAAATATCCAAAACAAAACAAAGCATAATTATTCCCAAGTGAAATTACATGGCTATGGAGGAAAAAACACACACACACACACATATCTATAGATAAAATAGAATTAGATGGTGCCGTGATCACTCCTATGTACACGTGTAGAAGCAAGAGATACAGGAAGGACGCCCTCCGACTTTACAACGACTCCTTAAAAGATAGCGGCGATGCGGTCAAAGCAACAACAACTAGAAGGCCCCCCCCCCCCCCCCATTCATTGATAGGTTGGAATCACGGTGACGTGAAGGGATTGGATATGTCCTCGCTGTTGTTGCTTTGTCCGTCACGAAAAGAGTATTTCGGCTAGCCATTTCCTTTCAATGATATGTTAAATAGTCGAAATGTGTCTCTCGCTACTACACATACACAGTGGAGTGACCGGGGTATAATTTAATTCGATCTTTTTATTTTATTTTTTTGGGCTTACGGAGCCATGTAATTTCGCTTTTATTAATTATGATTGGTTTCTCTTTAGCCATTTGGGAGGAACCCTACAGATCTCCGGGGTGGCCCTCTTCACTTTCTTGTCACTTTCCATCCTCTAATTTATTTATTTTTCCACAATACCACTTCAAATCTCAAGATAAACGGCTCAAAATTGAAAAGACTATATTACCCTCCCTTTAAAAAAAAAAAACAAAACACTTATCTAAGCTTCCCCCAAGCAAAAGCGTTTGGTCAGCGAAATCCGCCAAAAGCCCCACAAAGCGTGTTACACTCCAATTTCCAATTTCCAATTTCCAATCTCCCTCTTTTGAGAAAACCTAACATAGGTAGGTCGCATCCCTTTGCCCCCTAGATGAGTTGGTGAGAGGGAGAGGGTTCCTATCGAATCGTTTCCGAGCTAATTATAAGAGTGCGGGTGAAACCTTGCCAATTTTTTAATTTTCTTGCCAGATCGACATCTGGTACGAAAATTCGTTTGATAAAAACACTGCCGAAGTAGAAATTCGTTTTGTAAAAAATTTGACTTTTGGCAAGATTTTCTATTTTTGACAAGATTTTCGAGCGATTTTAAGAAGTAACAAATTTTTACTTCTCCCATTGAGAAGTCATTCACGCGGGACCGGCCATCGCGGCCCGTCGCCACCACTGCCCGCCATCGCCAGCCTGTCGCCGCCTGGCCGCCGCCGCCGAGCGCCGACGCCTCCGCCCACCGCCGCCGATCGTCCTCGTCGCCGCCGCCCACCGGTCGCCCCCATCGAACATTTTTTTCGTAATGTTTCAAACATCATCTTTTTTAATCGTTATCAAACGCATTTCTCTATCAAAAATCAACTTCTGGAGCAGAAACTGAAAATTCAACTTCTACTTCAAAGTAAAAGCTGAAAAATCAACTTTCTTGCCATAAGTCATTCTTGGGCCGGGCAAGATTTCATGCGCACCACCCTAAGTAGAACGAGAGCCAATTTTATTAGGATGTGATCCATACTCTTTGTAGATAGGATGGCATCGGAGATTCGAGGTTGTTCGAGAGGAGATTGCAGGGGACAGTGCTCCAGAAATGCTAGATGACTTTTTATTATTTGAATTCATATTTCATTAGTAATGTGGGCATTGATCCATGAATAGCTGTAGTTATATATAATATATATATATATATAATATATATATATATATTTATATTTATATTTATATTTTTTATAATTGAGAGTTGTAACAAAGAGATGTGAAGTATGTTAATTACAGTGAAATTTCTTACTAGACTGCACAAGATAAATTTTACGTTACGATTTTTCTTTTCTCGCTTTTAGTCCCTATTTTATTTTATTTTATTTTTTTGTGTGTTTCTATGCCGAATCATAACATGTTTTCGATTGGAAAACACTGAGGCGAGATGCAAATTGGCATATAAGAGGTGAAAACTCAAGATGCCAAGGTAGTATTTCGAGAAATAGAGGACGGCGAACAGTAAAGACAGCGAGAGGTAGGGACAATATTTGGTTTCGTGTTCCTTAAAAAAGGGAAAACAACTTAAGATGTACGAAACCCACGTGCTGTCGTGACTTTGGGGGAGTCGATGCACGTGGGACGAAGTACTACTGCAGCAGTGCTCCAAGGACCCTTTTTACTTTAACAATGCATTTTATTTTCGTACATTTTTAGCAGGGAAAATTTCTGGTTCATGCATCGGGAAATGCTTTACTTATGTAGATCATAAGATTTGGAGTGACTGGACCTGAGTAAGTCCTTAAATTATTTTATGTGAATCCTGAATTTAAAAAATTCGAAAGTATTATTTGGAATGAAGGGAAGAAAAAAAAAAAATCTCTCTTCTTAATGGAGCAGCAGTGAAGAAGGCAGGCTCTACGTCGACTTCGATTGGCTACTGCCGGGTAGGAAAGCATAGCAGCCTCCCACGCCTAGTGTGAATCATCGGAGTTTCGGCTCCTACGTATCTAGCATGTGCTTTGCATAGTTGTTGGCTATGTACCCTCGAACTGGGCTACCTTTAATCGAAAAGAAGAAGAAGATTATATATAAAAAAAAAAAAAGGGCAAAAAAGTGCCTGTACCTTATCATCACTCAAGGATATGATCTCTTATATAGTCACGTCACTCTTTTTGAGTCAAACGAATGGAAATTTTCTCGTAGCCAACTGTACCCTAAAGGGGTATGTTCACTAAATACATTAAAACTTGTCATTAAAGTTTAATTGAATCCTAAAACTTTCATAAAGTGTAATCAAATCTAAAACTTATCAAAATGGTGCAATCGAGTCATTTGGTTAAGTCCGTCCAATTTGAATAACGAAAATGCCGACGTGTCATCTTTTTATTACTTTCTCTCTACTATTTGGTGCCAATGTGGATGAAAACCAAAAAGATAACTTCAAAACAAAGTTCTTTTGGTACAAACTTGATTTTTAAAATATGTATTAATTAAACTAATCTTTAAAAAAAAAAATCAAAACCAATGATGGCCCCTGTTCGCCTTCGCCACTATCGCCCCCTACCATTGCTGAAAGGGCCAGTGATGTTGGGGCAAGGGTTGGCCGAAGTCACTGGGACCTAGCTAGTGGCTGGCGACCTTGGCTGACGATAGATGAGGGCCTGTAGGCCCTCGCTCAGAGGTTGCGACCCTCTCCCAGATCAGGTAAGGGTTACGAGCCCTCACCCAGACCAGGCTAAGAGTCGACGTTGGCGAGGTCGCCACCCAACCCACCTTAGCCATTTTTTTTTTTTACCTCAGAAAAAGCCCTAAGTCCCAAATTCGCCATGAGCTTTTTTAGTCTCAGGAAAAAAGAATCCCAAATTATAGGTCCTGCTCCGAATTTTTTTTGTTGTTGAAAGAAATGATCAACTTTCAATCTATTATCAAATCTACCTCCACGATCCAATCTCAATTTGAGGTCAATAATGAATTGTCGTCAACAAGGTGGCATGCAAAATTATTTCCAAAAGATAAACGTTCTTAGATATGAATTGGTGGTTGAATGAAGTTGAGTTAAAACGAGAGAAATTATCAAACTATTCCCACAGCTACCATTAGCATTGATTGACTATTAGATGATGGGAAAAAAAAAAAAAAGCAAACACTAATTGTCAGTCGACGTCAAAGGGTTTTTTTTTTATAGCTTTTGACGGGAAGATAACCCGAAATGCGATAGGGGCACTTTCACCATCTTCCCCTTTCTTTTCTTCCACACGAAGCATGAAGAAGATGAACGAGCACTGCACGTGACGTCATTTTCTTCCTCACGGAAATTTCTCCGACCCTTCTTTGACAAGTCACGCCATCTTTTATTTAATGCCCGTTGACCCGACGGTGCTCCCTTGCACGAATCGCAATCAGATTGGTGCTCTTTGCATGTACGATCGGTGCTCTTTGCTCGCCACTTGCCAAGCCCAAGAATGATGGGCCTTGGGCTCAAATCAGGTAAAAGAAAACCTCCACATAATGGGCCTACCGTTCCAAGCCCATGAAGGTTGGCGAACGGTTATGATATATCTGCAATTTTGCACAGAGTTTCCATTTCCAACCATTCTACGTCGTCGTATTTCGCCCAAGATGAAGGGAAAGATAGGCAATCCGTCTTTCCGGAGCTCTCTATCGGTAGCCGTTGCATTTCATTCAATACTACTTCGATTTCATATAACAGCGGCGAAGCAAAGGAATCATCAGAATGATTGCTCGAATCGAGCAAAAAAAAAAAAAAAAGGTTCTAGACACGAAGACGATCGGCTTTTCGGAACAAACAATCTAACGAAAGCTGTACGAACGGACATTGGCTCCGCCTCCCAGTGTCGGCATCGTCTGATTCAAGGAAAGTCCGATCCGTGAGAGTCGAAGAGCTTTGACTTTTCTCCGCAGGAAAAAAGGGGGCCCACCCCCGAAATGGGCCAAGACCAATCAATTATCTCCAACAAGAGAACAAATTCTCTTTTGTACTCCTGATCTGATCTGAATGGCCCATGGGGACCCGGCTGAAAAGGTTCTGTTTCACGAAAACAAAAGAGAAATATTTAACAAGATATATATTAATAGTAATTTGCATTTAAATATTTATGTAGCCGATTGAAAATATTCTTTATTTATTAATTTTTTTTATAAACAATATAATAAAAAACTTTGATCAGTCATTCATTTCATCTCTAGCTTACCACTTTGAAGCGTCTCCCAACTCAGGTGCTTCTTCTCGTTTATAGTCGTTTTTTGGATACGAATGCTGCTTGCGCTTTTTGTAGAACGAGACCGGATAGTATCGATCATCTATATTTTGGCTGCCAACACACGAGAGCCTTGGTTATGTTTTGGGCAGCCAAATGTAATTTTGCTTGGTTTAATCGCTGCTGGGATGATAACCTACGATGGGCCTCTCAGCAAACGACTGGCCGTTCTTTCTATCATCAGATTGCTCGTTTCTCCTTTGCTGCACTTTGCCATGTTATTTGGAGGGAGTGAAATCGCATTTTGTTCCGCAACAGGATCCTTTTTGTGCCGGCCATCAAGCAGCACTTAGTTAAAGTCGTCAAAGACAGAGCACTCACATTTTAGCATGTTGAAGATACTCCTCGGAATAGGAGGATGCAAGCGTGCTGGGATATTGACTCGTCAATTTTTGAGTAGTTAGAGGGTCGTCCTTTCTTTTGGCCAGCCTGTTTTGGCCTTTTTGTCTACTTTCTTATGGAACTTTTGCTTCCTTCTGGGTTCCACGACACCCTTGTACCCCTAGTGACAGTTAGTGTCACCATGTGTACAGATTTTTTGTGGTGTCGGGCTACTTCTTTGTATAGTTTCTTCTGGCAAAAGTCAATATATCTCTTACCTTTACAAAAAAAAACAATATAATAAAAAACAATTCTTTAAACCACTTATTTTTTTCCGAAATAAACTGAGCCTTTGATTGATCCTTGCTTTTCCAAGTAATATGGTCAGATCATTAAATAACCATGTGGACTTACTAACGAATGAAAATTGCTCTTCACATAAAATTGTTGCTTTTTTCAGTATCGATCGAAGACCCATCGGGTGCGGGCTTCGTAAAATTTACAAATCTACACGAGATTTGCGTCGTACTTAATTATTTAATTCACTTTCTTGTCACTTTTCATTCTCTATTTTCCACAATACCACTTCAAATCTCAAGATAAAAAAAGCTCGTAATCGAAAAGACAAAATTGCCCTCCCTTAAGAAAAACGCTAACAAAACTCATACCTTAGCCTCCAGAACACCCCCGTCTGCAAAGTCACCAAAACCCACAAAAGCATATTACATTCCAATCTAAATCTCATTTGGACCTGACATAGATCACGCGCCCGTGCCCACAGATGAGTAGGTCAATCTGCCAGTCACGTTCAAAACAGAGCATGACAACCTGGGATGATGCCGGTTCCAACAGCCGTTCGATTCTCCGGTTTTGAGCGATTGAAGCGCAAATCGGTTTAATTCGAGTTCAAATCAATGGCCAGTTTTGTTGGGATAAAATTTATACTTCCCCATCGATATAAGAGCAAACGAATCCGAGAGCAGCCCCGGCAGGAGGCATCGCTCCTAGGATGGGACGCTAGGAAGCTTTTATAATCCGAGTTCGTATCTGATTGATACTTTGAGCTTAGACACATAAATAGCTATTGTCAATAATTTGTTTCTCTTGTGACTGAGAGTTGTAACAGAGAAGCGAAAAAGTAATAATTATAGTACAATCATCTCATGGATGTAACAACCCAAGTCCAAGGGGTGAATCGGGATAAATTTTGCGCCTCGATTATCCCTTCTCGCTTTTACTCTTTATTTCGTTATGTTTGTACGCTTAATCCCGACAAGTTCTCGATATACTAAGATTGCGGCGAGATCCAAATTGGTATCAAACGTGAAAACTCATGATACCAAGCAGTACTTTGATAGTGGTGAGAGGGCGAACGGTACACCTTAGATGTACGAAGCCCACATGTTGTCACGACTTTTCGAGGATATGTACATTAAAAAGTTTTAAAATAAAATATGATTAAATCTTAAATTTTTTAAAAAGTACAATTAAGCTACAAAATTTATTACGAGAGTGCGATCGAATCTTAAAACTTCTAGAAAGTGCGAACGCATCTTGAAATTTGTCAGTTTGGTCTAATTAGGTCCTTTCATTAATTGCACATTTTAAAAAAATTTAGGGCTCGATTGCACTTTCGAAATAAGTTTTAGAAATTGATTGCACTTTTTGAAAGTTCTAAGACTCGATTGCACTTTCATGATCGATTTTAGAATATCATTGTACTTTTTGAAAATTTTAGAACTTCATTATACTTTCGCGATAAGTTTTAGGACTTTTAATAGATTTATTTCTTACTTTTTTTAACATTCTCTCCTTCATTTTAAAAGTAAATGTCTATTCAGGAATTTCCAATTTTTTCTGCTCCCTCTTAATAATTTATAAAAAGAACGCGTTGTGGCCAAAAAAAAAAAAATCCCGTCTGATAAACATGACTAACTTTTAGGAAAAAACGGAAAAAAATAAAAAAAATAAACCTTTACTTTTAATGGAAAATCTATTATTTATTCATGTGGATCATAAGATTTGGGGTGATTGCTAAATTATTCTAAGCTCTGTTTACTTCACGAAAAATAACTTTTGGGAAAACATTTTTTGGATTTTTTAGTGTTTGGGGGATAGAAAATAAGCTAGTTCGGGAAAATATTTTCTCTCTATATAAAAAAACTCCTTTAAAAGTGAGGAAAATATTTTCCTCTATTTGAGAAGAGAAAAACATTTTCCTCATCTTCCTTTCCTTCACTCTTTCACATCTTCTTTCTTTTTAATTATTTTGTTACTTTCTTTTCATTTTCTATTTATTTTTTCGAACAAAAAATTTAATTATTTTTATTATTATCTTATTTTTTTTAGAAAAAAGAATAGAACTTATTTTTTTAAATTACTTTCTTTAAAAAAAATTTCTCTTCCTTTTCTTTTTTTTTTCCTTAACCCTTCTTCTCCTTCGACCGGTTGTCGGTCACGGTCAGCGTCGGCGGCCAGCCTCAATCGAGGCCTAGCTAGGCATCGCGTGAGGCTAGGCGAGCCGTCGCCGACCTCGCCAAATCTAGCGAAGCTAGGCAAATCGTCCCCGACCGCGTGCGAGACCAATTAGGCGTTGCCAGCCTGGCGCGAGGCCAGGCAAACCTTCAGCAACCTCGATCGAGGCCAGGCTTGGCTTCGATAGCCTCGCGCGAAGCTAGGCGAACCGTCGCCGGCCTCGATCGAGGCCCGACCAAGCATCGCCAACCTAGCGCAAGGCCAGTCGTCGGCCGGGCAAAACAGTCATTAAAAAAAGTAAAAAAGTAAAAGATAATTAATTAAAATATTAAAAAGTAATTCTTAAAAAATGTAAAAATAAAAGTTTCTAGTCCCTTATCATCATTCAAGCATATGATCTCTTATATAGTCCCATGTATCCTCTCGAGCCAAACGGATTTAAATTTTCCCCTAGCTTACTAGTAGTCTGAAACAGGCATGACTTATTTGTTGAATTACTAGTATAAAAAAATGTATAAGGATAAACCACATTGCATATTAGGTTAAATTACTGATATAAAATAGTTAGGTAAGTTAAAAATTTTGACTATGTTCATGCTATGATGCTCTCATGTTTCATTAATATAAATGGCTACTCTCCTTTTAGAGACCGTAGGTGCTTATATCCGTAACTACGACGATACTATGGCTACCTCGGCAGCCACCGTACTATTGTTGTCGTTAACTCGATATTCGGATACATCGGCAAGGTACAACGACGGCGGACGACAGCAAGAGGCAATGTTGAAGGCAGCAACGACAAGGCGTGACGTGGTCACAATAAATTGCGTATCGATGGGTGTTTTTGTTTCGCAAAATCATGGTTCTTGAGTGTTGTTTATGAAAAATGATTGTGGGTGGTTCGGCACGCGAATGTTTCTGACGGGCAGTAACTAAGGCTGCGTATGGATGGTGGCTGGGGAAACTGTTTCTGTTCCAAAAGTGTTCCGGGAACACTTTTGGAGCAGAAACGCGTATGGTTCAAAAGTGTTCCGAAAGTGTTCTGCGGAACACTTTTGTGCCAGGGAACACTTTTGAAGGAACAAAAAAAACTTGCTTCTAGGATTTTGGAACACTTTTTGGAACACTTTTGAAACCACCATCCATCGTCACCGACGCGATTACCACTCGTCGCCTAGCTAAAAGCCGGCCGTCGACGGTCGCCAACCGCCGTCGCCGGTCGCCGGCCGCCTTCCGCTGTTGCTGGCCACCTTCCGCCGTCGCCGGCCGCCGCAGCCGGCCGGCATCGCCGGTCGTTGGCCGCCACGGCAGCCGTCGCCGCCGCAGGTCGTAGGCCGTCGTCGCCCCCACCGGTCGTCGTCGCCGGTCGCCGGCCCCGTCGCCGGCCGCCGGCCCCGTAGTCGGCCTCCGGCCCCGTCCCCGACATCCGGCCGCCGCCGCCGTCGCAGGTCGCCGTCCGCCGCGGCCGGTTGCCGTCGCCGTCGCCGGCCGCCGCCGATCGCCGCCGCCGTGGCCGGTCGCCGGCCACCGCCGCCGCCGTCGCCGATCTCCGGCCGCCGGTCTCGGGCCGCCGCCGCCTGTCCCCGGCCACCCCCACCGGCCGCCGTCGCCGGTCACCGGCCACTGCCGCCGGTCGCCGCCGCCCATCGCCCGCCGCCGGCCGTCGCCCACCTCCGGTCGCCGGCCACCGCCGTCGCCTGTCCCCGGCCACCCCCACCGGCCGCTGTCGCCGGTCACCAGCCGCCGCCGCCCATCGCTCGCCGCCAGCCGTCGCCCACCTCCGGTCGCCGGTCGGCAACTGAAAAAAGTGTTTTTTTTTTAAATTACAAAACGCGTTTTTTTCCTAAAAATCGTAATTTTGAACAGAAACACAAAAAAATGTTTCTATTCAAAAAATGCTCCCTGGAACAGAAACGCTACCATACGCAGCCTAAATCTTTCCCTTTTTGTACTTGCTTCTGTCACGGACGGAATTCTCCCGTGCTTATTACCCTTGTTACTGGAGCTAGTGACGTTGGGGTGAATAGTGAGTGATGCAGAAGGGATGAATAAGACTGGTTCATAGGAGTGGCTCAGGACATTTGCGCTAGGAGTTTTAGAAGGCGACAGTTATAATTCGGAAAAGCTCTAAAGATGGGGTTGGCTTCCCGTGGACAAATTGATCAGGAGCTGATGTCATTATATCGATAAGGTCATGGCATGCCGAAATCAATTGTTGCTCTAAAGATGATATGTCTCGCTCGAGGGACTAGAGTCCGAGCTAAACTGGATGAACAATTATAGAAAGAAGGCTTGTCTGGTGTTCTCGGCTCACTAGGCGTTGCACGTGCTATTTCGCTACCATGGATCTATGCCCCGTGAGTTGTGGCACCTCACTCTAACCTTGCCTTACATCACCGGGACCCCAGCACTCATTTTCCCTACTATGGTATAATAGTCGTGTTGGATCTAGCAATGTCACCTAGAGAGGGGTGAATAGGTGAATCTACGACTAATTGAAATTACTTGCGAAATTTTGAAAACAATTTCAATTCGTGATCTAGGAACAGTATCAATATACAATATAAACTAATCACAGCGATAGAGATCAAGGAAGAGATATATGCACGCAATGTTTGTAGTGGTTTGGCTTGTCAAGCCTACGTCCACTCTCCCACGATGACAGCCGATCGGCTGGATTTTCACTTTGTAGAATCAAGAGAATTACAAACACTCAATCACTTGGTTTTTCTCTCTCACAGATTCTCACAATGAATAGGATTTTGAGTACTCATAATATTCTCGGGTAAGACTCGGATTACACTTGCACTTTGGATTGTTGTTCGCCCTCTTTTTTTTTTTCAGTCCATCATGGTTCTTCTTTTATACTCCCCTGCCTCCAAACTAGCGGTTGGATTCACGGCCAAGGGATCGCTCTTCAATCTTTGATTGGACGCCATCAATCGTGATTGAATGAGACTGTATCTCCAGAAGATATGTAGACCGTTGAGGAAGATATTAAACCCTTATGATTCAGTCGCCCATACAACTAAATCTCCAGCTTCCATAAATGTGGTAAGTCTGAGTTGGTTCCCGAAAGGATATCCTTTAGAAGGTAATATCCCATTGTAGAAAGTCCCTTAATTTATTGGAGGGGACATCAGATCAATCGAATATCACAAGCTTCCATAGGAAATCTCGCCTTGATCAGAAACCTGTCATTCGTGGGTCTTCGCGTTTTGAAAATGCAGAAACTGATCATCTTTGATTTTTGTCTTAATAAGAAAACTTTCCTAAATGATCAGTTAAGTTGGAATGGTAATACGGAGATTAGATGCGGTCCATCTGTCACTGCATGTGGATCGTCAGAAGCACTTCCATTTGACCCTTCGTTCCAATCTGACCCTTCGTCAGAAGCACTTCCATCTGACCACGTCAGAAGCACTTCCATCTAACCCTTGGTCCAGAAGCACTCCATCTGACCATTGGTCCATGCGACAGAATTAGATCCACTCAACCTGCTGCTTACACATTCTTTCTGCATCATAAAACGTTATGCAATTCCTCTTGATAGTTTTGTCAGAATCAAAATATAGGAGAATTTCCACAACAAGTCGATGCATGGTAATGACATTACAGTTTTCCTTCTTCTTCTTTTGGACCCAAAAAAAAAAAAATCTTGCATGATGATGACAACTTGTCTTGAATTTTGAAGTTGAGGATACACGAGAGAAATTATCGAACTATTACCTCCGGTCCGCTACCATTGACTGTTAGATGATGGAAAAAGCAACATTGAACGTCACTTTACGTCAGGTTTTTTTTTTTGGGGGCTTTGATTTGACGGGCAGATAAGGCGTTGCGTAATCCTGCCTAAAGCTTAAATTATATTGATGGGGCATGTCAAATTTATCTTTGTCTCGACACTAATTGCTTGTGATAGAGGCTCTTTACCATCTTCCTTCCTTCTTCTACATGAAGTATGAACATGAACAAGTGCTGCGCATGACATCATCGAGACGTAAGGAAGCTCTCGTGGAAATTTCTCCGAGCCACGATAAGTTACGCCGTCTTTATTTAATACATTTGACTTGACGACGCTCCTTGTGGGAATCGCAACTGGGTATCTCTGGGGAGCATTAGTGAGATTCAAGTTGGACCTGCTCAGTAAATATATCAATCGAGAGAAAATTTAGGAAGACACGATAAGAAATGAATTCCTCAAGTAGATGATTACTTCCTCACAACATCTTATCGTGATAAGTAGATACGATTATTTTATATGAACTTTCATACGGTACGTATTTTCTTGATTCATTTATAACGCAATTAAGATCCATCACCATTTAAAGTTGTAGCTATGGTTCGACAAATTCATCAGCTATTGAAATCAACAACCACGAATGTGTTAGTGTAAAAGAAAGGGTTCGACATGCCGTGCGTTTGAAATCGATCCTCATTTTATACTTAGGGTTAAGGGGAAATTGAGTGGTTATGTATGAAATAGGTGATTATAAGATGTGAAAGCGAGCGTAATTTAGGAAGTTTATAAGTGAGAAGAGAGAAAAAAAGATGCCGGAAATGTAATGAAGTCAGTCTAAAGAATGAAACCAAAGAGTGTTGCGACATATACGTTACAGTTTACAAAGGGCGAGGACAAAGGAACAATGCTTGCAAGGCCCAATAATAATGGGCCTTGGGCTCAAATCTGCTAAAAGCAAACCTGCCCATAATGGGCCAAACATTTGGTCCAGCAGTTCTGCTGTTCTACCATTCCGGGCCCATGAAGGTTGGTGAACGGTGATGATATATCAGCAATTTTTAGCACCTAGGGGAAGTTAGAGGAGTCGTTCCATTCCATTCAATTCCATCTCGATTTCATTCCCACGGGTCGGTTTTGCGTAATAGCGGAAGGTTGTGAAGCAAAAGATTTACGGGGGATGAATTCTCTGAATCGAGTAAGAACATTATCGACAAGAAGTCCCGATTTTATTGAGCTTTCTAGCAAGAAAGCGAAGATCACTAGTGATTGTCAGAAAGGACATTGTTTTGAATTATCTTTCAATCTATCACCGTCTCACTTTAAACTGTAAAATTCTAGGTTGAAGAGCTTGGAGCCTTTTCTCTATCGAAAAGGGACCTTTGTGAAGGAGGGGAAAGGAAGGGTAGGGCGTCCCCGCTTATATGAGTTTTTAGCCTTTCAATTTAGGTTCCGTGAAACTTACTTGTCGGAGCCGATTCCCTAATTGAATTTAGCTCAATTCCATCTCAACTTCATTCCCACGGCTTGATTTTGCATAATAGCGGAAGGCGGCGAAGCAAAAGATTTTATCGGAATGATTGCTTGAGTTGAATAAAAAGAAGTTCTAGACTTCATTGGATTTTTTTTTATGGGAAAATGAAGACTACAACGATTGTTACAATCACCGTTACAGAGGACATTGTCTTAGATTAGGATATGATTACCCTCTTATTTTCATTATCTTTCAATCTTAAACATCTAGGTTTGACGAGTTTTCGAGCCTCTTCTTCTCTGAAAGAGGTAACTTGTGAAGGAGGGGAGGGGTCTGTCGTGGCCGTACTTCAAAATACAGTTCTAACCTAGTACTTGGATTACATTTGATTGAGTATGGCGAGACAAAAATGATCAACTTTTCGCTTCAGGAGCAAAGGTCTACGAAATCTACGCGAACACTCAAATCTGATTCGTGAAATGCTCCCATCCGAATCCCAGTCAGCATTGCATCATTGAAGCACGACCGTAACTCGAAAGAGCTTTGACTTTTCGCCGCAGGAAAAAGTGGTTCCGCCGGGCCGAGGCCGACGCCAAGGCCAATCATTATCCCAACAGGAGAATAACTTGTCGTATCTCACCTCTTCTTTCGATTTGATTCATGTTTTCCCCAAGCAGTAACCCGATCATACCTTCGAATAGCCCACGTGGACTTTACTAACGGCTGAAACACTCTTCTTTTCACATAGGTTGTTTTGTTGCTTTCCTAGTATCGCTCGAAAACTCTTAAGGCTGCGTTTGGCAACACTTCCAGTAATGTGTTTCAATTCCAAAAGTATTCTGAGAACACTTTTGGAACAAAAACGCGTTTGACAAAAAAATGTTCCAAAAGTGTTCCTTTTGATCCTAAAAAAAGAAACAAAAAAAGCATGCCTTTTTGTTTCTGGAACACTTTTGGTCCTAATGCTCTCTGGTCGCCGTCGGTCGCCGCCCCCCGTCGCCGGCCGCCGCCGCCCCAGTTGCCGGTCACAGATCGTCGCCGCTGCCGGTTGACCGCCCCCTGTCGCCAGCCGCCGCCCCCCCAGTCCCCGGTTGCCGCTGCCGCCGATCGCAGGTCGCCGCCGCCGCTGATCGCAGGTCGCCGCCGCCGCCGATCGTCGGCCGCCGCCGCCGCCACCAGTCGCTGCCGCCGCACCAGCGCCGCCGGTCGCCTGCCGCGGTCGCATCATTCTTTTTGGCGAGAAAAGTATTTTTTTTTTAACTTACCAAACGCGTTTCTGTTCCCAAAAATCGTAGCCGGTAACAGAAACATAAAAAAATGTTTCTGCTCCAAATATGTTCCCAGGAACATAAACGTTACCAAACGCAGCCTAAGCTGCCCGAGAAATTTAGTAGGGGTGTCAAAAAGGCCCAGACGCCCCAGCCTGACCCGGCCTGTAAATTCAGTTGATTTTCGGGCCGAGCCGGCCCGGGCTTGATACTCGGGCGGGGCCGGCGCTGGCCGGGCCGACACCCGGATGGTTTTTAACATCCATATTTTCCTTTTAATTTAATTTTTTCTTTTTATATTCTTTCATTTGATAGATTTGTCAATTAATTTTAATTTCGAAAAAAATGAAAATAAAAAATAATTTGACCCCGCCCATTGATACCCCTAGGAAATTGAATAACTCCAAGAGCCACGTCCTAAAATTTAAGCCCAATACCCAAAAAAAAAATCTCTAACTTTAGCATTTGTGATAATTATATCCAAATTTTTTTTGACTCATAAAAAAAAATTAAATTTTTACTTTTATCCCAATTCTACCTCAAACTTTTACTTTTGTCCCAATTCTACAGGTCTAGTACCAAAAAATCCTCAACTTTAGCATATGTCCCAATTATATCCAAAATATTTTTATCTCATAAAAAATCTTCAAATTTTACTTTTGTCCCAATTCTAATGCCATTAGCTTTCCGTCCATAATCACCGTTAGTTAATCTCACGTGGTATTTCCATGCCGTTAATGAATTACACATCAATAAGCTAACATGAAAAAATCCCCTTCTTCTATTATTTGCTTCCCTTATATATTATAGAGAGATACAGAGTCATTCAAGACTGTGTGTTTCATATTCTCTTGGGCACCCAACAATCCAAAGAATGACTCGACATTGAGATATTTGGACGAATGATCTAAAATCTCATAGTCTCTAAAATCAACTGTTTTTAAATTTCGATAATCTATTGGTAAGTTTGGTGAGAAAATTCGAGCCACATAAGATTAACTAATGGTGATTATTGACAGAAGGCTGACAGTAATAGAATTGAGACAAAAGTAAAAGTTGAGGATTTTTATGAGAAAAAAAAACGGATATAATTGGGACAAATGGTAAAGTTAAGGTTTTTTGGGTATTATATTTGTAGAATTGGGATAAACGTAAAAGTTTGAGATGAGACAAGAAAAGTTTTGGATATAATTGTCATAAATGCTAAAGTTGAAGGTTTTTTTGGGTATCAAACCCTATAACTTTCGAATCTTTACAAGATTTTGTGTACTTAATTTATAGTTTATGTGTCGTAAGATTGTGTATCAAGTGCATCGAAGGAGTGGTTAAGTATGGATGACATTCGAAGGTATCTTCGAGGCATATTTTTCCCTTTCATCCAATAAAGATTTGGGCAAATGACAGAAACGATCCATAAATTTTGGTCTAATGTGCAATGTTATCCTTGAAATTTTAATTTGATCAACAGTCCTTAAATTTTAGCCTAATGTGCAACGTAATTCCTGAATTTTTAATTTGTTCAATGCGATTCTCGAATATTTTGGAACATATTTAACTTAGTCATTGAACTATAAAAAAAAAAAAAATCCAATATCATCCCTAAACTAGAATTAATTGAAGGACTACATTAAACATCTTTTCATAATTTAAGGGCTAAGTTGAACAAGTTTTAAAAGTTTAGGGAACATATTAGTCAAATAGTTCAGGGACTATGTTGATCAAATTAAAGGTTCATGGATCACATTGCATATTAAGTTAAAGTTCAGGGATCTTCGCAGCGGCGGCGGCAGACGATGAGCGACGGTCAATGGGTGGCTGTCGATTAACAATTTTTATTTTTTTATTTTATTGTTCTTTCTTTGTTTTACTTATAAAAATTAAAATAAAAAAGTAAAAAGTGTAAACTAATATACTTAAGTTGAAGTCCATTTACAAGTGGGTTGGGAAGCTAAGGCCATAGGAAGAAAATAGGTCGAAAATGGGTTATGTTGAGACCCATATTTAAACAGGTTTTATAAGTCTCAGTTCATATTTGATCCACTTTTCAAAATTTTCATCCAAGTGAATAAAAGTGGATTAAAAAGTGGGTCAAAAACTGTATTGACACCTCAAGTTATCCCTACAGATTTTGCAATTTTTTTTTATGAGAAAGAAAAATAAAGCAATGAATAAGTCAAGAATGGAGTTCTCTTCACAGCTCAGTGAGTTCACCCCCTGCTCTCACTCACTCACTCTCTCCCCTTCAAAAGCCACTCACTCACTCACCATCCTCCATCCAACCAAGAACCCACCAAGATGAGGACCCGCCGAGTCCAAATCCTCTCTCTCCTCGTCACTTTCACCTCCGTCGCCACCCTCCTCCCTCCTCCCCCCGCCTCCGCCCAGGCCCCGCCGTTCTCGTGCGACCCATCAAGCCCCTCCACCAACTCCTTCGCCTTCTGCAGGGCCTCCCTCCCCATCAGCAAGCGAGCCCAGGACCTCGTCTCCAGGCTCACATTGGACGAGAAGATCTCGCAGCTTGTCAGCTCCGCCCCGGCCATCCCCCGGCTCGGCGTCCCCGCCTACGAGTGGTGGTCCGAGTCCCTCCACGGCGTCTCCAACGCCGGCCGCGGCATCCGCTTCAACGGCACCATCCAGTCCGCCACCAGCTTCCCCCAGGTCATCCTCACCGCCGCCTCCTTCGACGCCGAGCTCTGGTACCGCATCGGCCAGGTAAGCTCGCGACCTCAAAAAGACCAATCCCATTTCAAGAAACGCTGCGACCCGACCCGAATCGGTGGCATTGCAGGTGATAGGGACTGAGGCGAGGGCAGTGTACAACTCGGGGCAGGCGACGGGGATGACGTTCTGGGCGCCGAACATCAACATATTCAGAGACCCGAGGTGGGGGAGAGGGCAGGAGACGCCCGGCGAGGACCCGATGGTCACCGGAAAGTACGCGGTCTCGTACGTGCGAGGCGTCCAGGGCGACGACTTCCAAGGCGGAGGGAAGCCCCGTGGGGAACTCCAAGCGTCCGCCTGCTGCAAGCACTTCACCGCATACGATCTGGACAACTGGAAGGGCGTGAACCGGTTCGTCTTCGATGCCCGGGTCAGTGACAGACAGATGACCGCTAGCTAGCAGCCTAGCACGCGTACTCTCCCTCCCACGCATCTTCATCTTTTCCTCTGTTCTTCATCGTTTCTTCCAAGTTCTTGGCAGAATTCCCAAGCGTCTTTTTCTTGCGGGGCTAAATTGCTGCTCCAGGAGCGTTTTGGAAGTTTGTGTCTTGGTTTTGGAGCGGTTTTTAGGACAGGGTTCAAAGATTCCTCTCCCCCATGCCGATTAGACTTAGAGCATGTGATCTTTAGAGCAGAAGCAGATCACGAGTGCCCATCGATTGGGGCTTCACTGATTGTTGGCTTTTAAAAAGCAGAAGTGCTGCAAATCTGCTGTTTTATAATAAAGGGTAACAAAAAAGACAATAGTGGCTGGTACAGGGAAAAAAAAATTAAAAAAATAAAATCGAATTCGGCCAATACATGAGTGAATTTTACAAGAGGAGGTCTTGTGGGTCGTGATCAGGGGTTAAAAAAAAAAGGAATTCACTCGAACTAATTCGGACCATACCCAATCGGCTGATTTTGAGTGGTTCTCACTTTTCATCGGGTACCGATTCCAATTTGTTTGAACTGGTGGGTACCGTTTCGGTTCCTGATTTCATGTGGAAATCACTCAATCAGATCAATCGGACCGGGCTTATTTATATAATATAGATATATATTTTTTTAACTCAAGCTTAGGGCTACTCCATGAATGCATTCCTTCCATATTATATCTCTCTGTTTTTAGTTTTTGAATATCTAAAGAAACCCCTTAATGCCATTTTTGCAATAAGATTTGCAAGGAGGCTTGAAAGCATTAATTTGCCGGTGCTGTCATGGGAAAGTTAGAAGAGATCAAGAAGTGATTAAATTTCATGGATTCATGGTTTCCGTTTTGTAAAATTGATCTCTAACAGGCGGTTCTCGATTCTGAAATGAGAATTACCCATTCTGAAATCAATTACCCCTAAGCAACGATGGTTGTATGAATTCAATTCTTGGAATTAGTTGATCAATATCCGAAAGACGTCTGAGCTCTACTGTTCACACTTCCTTAGAAAGATGTGCTCGAGGGTTTTCTTCTTCTTATTTTATAGTAATATATATAGCTAGGAAGATAGCTTTTTGGCGCAATGTCTTCATGGTAGGTGAAGTTACTCATTGTGAGAGAAAAGAGCGTAAATTATCATGAATAGTTTTCATGCCATGAAGATACAATGAAACAAACAACAATCTTGATTCTCGCTTCGGCGCCTAAGCATGGAAGTTCGCTTCTTAGGTTGCCATTTCGACCTGATTAGGAGCAGTTATGGTAAGATTCGGGTTGCTATTTGGACTGCCTAGTCTTAATTAACTTGCGGTATTCGTGTCGGGTCGATTCAGGTGACGGCGCAAGACATGGCGGACACGTTCCAGCCGCCGTTTCAGAGGTGCATTCAGGACGGGAAGGCCAGCGGGATCATGTGCGCTTATAACCGGGTCAACGGCGTCCCCAGCTGCGCCAACTACAACCTCCTATCTGACACCGCCCGTCGGCAATGGTCTTTCCACGGGTAAAATAAGCAAAAGCGGCGTGTCCTCGTTTTTTTACTTAGATGGGTTTTGTAGAGAAGAAGATGATGATGGTTTGTCGACTGATAGGAGCTGAGATATGGCAGGTACATAACATCGGACTGCGACGCCGTCTCCATCATTCACGACAATCAAGGGTATGCGAAGACGCCAGAGGATGCCGTCGCCGATGTCCTCAAAGCCGGTATGTTAATCCAATCCTACGCATTTTCATGACACAAGCTCATGGCTAGCCTAAAATTTTACACGAGTTGTGTCTATCGGTAAAATGTTGCGCCGCCCTATGGCCTCATCTTATTAGGCAATGCTGTGTAAAGATGATCACGTAATATTTTCCCCTATCAGTAGAAAAAACACTCATGAGATATCGACTACAGGAGAGTAACCTGAAGAGAGAGATCGCTCTATTAGGAAAATTACTTTCGTTACAACCCTTTCAAATCATGTATAGTAATAGCGACGGAAACATTACATTTGAAACGAGGTTATATCGTTAATCAACTGTAAAAAGAAATGGTAAGTCCTTCAATCTTGGTTGATGAATACAAGAGTTGAGGATATGAATGGGACCACCACCACCACAAGCTGATGAGAATTGGCTTGGGCTCCCTTATAATTCAGATTGGTCCATCATTTCTTATCCTCAAGACTCAAAGGGTCAATGCCTTGGCCCTTTGTGTTTGCCTTTTCTTCACCACGTTCTGTGAATCTGTCCCAAGTAGTCTGCATGTGTTCCTTTGATTCTGTATTTTTTTTTTTGTCAGTATCTTTTTCGCATAATTCCTTTATGTTTCTGGCAAGATTCGAGATTTGATTTCCGACGAATGGTCCAGCATTAGAATCTCTCTCTTTGATTTCCGGCTAGTCGAGCCTTGGCGTGGTTTTTTCTCGGAACTTCTTTCTTGCATACAATGTTCGGCTTTGGACATTTCCAGTTTCCTTTTTCACGCATGAACTGATGACACTGGAGAAATGAGGAGGTTCATATCACTCAAGACAGAAATGAAAAAAAAGGGGGGCAAAAATCCTAAAGAAGAAACACAAACCAGGGGACTGATCATTGCCTTAAAAATGGCAGGGATACTACACCAGCGATCACCGTATCACCAATCACCTCACAATTTCTCAACTATATGCTTTCGGTTTCGGATGAAATGATCGTGATGCGCGTGAAATTTTGTGAAGCTAACATCATTGAATGGTACGTAAACCGGCAGGGATGGATGTCAACTGCGGAACCTACCTGCAGGAACACACCAAATCCGCCGTCCAGCAAAAGAAAGTGCCAGTATCCGAGATAGACAGAGCGCTTCGCAACCTCTTCTCGGTAAGAATGAGGCTAGGACTCTTCAATGGCGACCCCAAGAAACGACCTTTCGGCGACATAGGCCCGGATCAGGTCTGCTCCCAAAAGCATCAAGATTTGGCTCTCGAGGCTGCTCGAAGCGGCATCGTGCTTCTGAAGAACAGGCATAAGCGTCTGCCTCTTCAGAGATCGAAGTCCACGACGCTTGCTGTGATAGGCCCCAATGCTAACAGCGCCTGGAAGCTGCTCGGGAACTACGCAGGACCGCCGTGCAAGTCCGTGACGCTGCTGCAGGCTCTGCAGAGTTACGTGAAGGACACGAGGTATCAGCCGGGTTGCGACGTTGTGGCGTGCTCATCACCGTCGATTGCCCAGGCAGTGGAAGTAGCGAAGGCGGCAGATTATGTGGTGCTGATCATGGGGTTAGATCAAACTCAGGAGAGGGAGGACTTCGATCGTGTCGATTTGGTCCTCCCCGGCAGGCAACAGGAGCTCATAACGACAGTCGCCCAAGCTGCAAAGAAGCCGGTAATTTTGGTCCTCCTTTGTGGAGGTCCTGTCGACATAAGATTCGCCAGAGATGATCACAACATCGGAAGCATCTTGTGGGCCGGTTATCCTGGTGAGGCCGGCGGGATGGCGCTGTCAGAAATCATCTTCGGTGAACATAATCCTGGTAAAATCCTACGACCCCTCTTCATTTCTTCGTGCTTGTACCGGAGTTTCTTTGACAAAATCAGGAGGTCGTGATTAAATTATTCCCCTTCTGAAACAGGAGGGAGATTGCCAGTGACTTGGTACCCACAAGAATTCACCAGAGTGCAAATGACTGACATGAGGATGAGGCCTGAACCATCCACTGGCTACCCCGGGCGTACATACCGGTTCTACGAAGGCCAATCGGTTTACGAGTATGGATACGGGCTTAGCTACACGGAATATTCTTACAAGTTCGTATCTGTTACCAAGGAGCTTTTCTACCTAAACCAATCCCCTAAATCTCAACCTGACCAAGGCTCGGATTCCTCCCCTCGATACAGTCCGGTTTCA